>OW386557.1:11187422-12437422 GCA_936435175.1 Glyphotaelius pellucidus | reverse complement strand
GTTATTATTCCATTTAATTTTTACACTTGTAAGATTCTCATGGCTCTTGTGAAAAAAAAATCAGCGCTTATTGCTTTGTTTTCTGCTGATATCGACGCGGTTTATTTTGTAGGTCCACTATATTCTAAAACATCTCCCTCTTTCTCATAAACGTCGCATAAGACAGAAAAGAGAAGTTACAACGTAGCTCTCAATAGCAGGACCATAATAGTTCGCAGGATCGCGCCCTCCAAAATACCTCTCCAAATTCATATTCATAGGCTTGCGCCCATTCTTCTCCGATCCACCCTGTCATCAGGCATTGCACCAATATCCCCGCTGAGGGGTCAGCGACCCCCATATCCCCCATTGTGACAGGAGCTGTGAACGTTGAACCCTGACTCTCATTGTCACAGTTCATCACTCAAACTTCTCCGGTCCTCGTCATCGGGCACCAGACACCATTGTACCCATCCGAGTCAAGAAAGACAATGGGAAATATGATGGATGCATTTTCGGTGGATCCAATCCGATTTCACATAAACTCACCTCTTCCCAGATTACACTATTACAATCAGTATGTTTGATCGATCGTCTTTGAATTATGAATTCATTAGTATTTATGAAGTGATCCGTGTATAATTTCACGTACAAAAACGGAAGTTTGACTTCGTTGTTATTATGATTTATGACAAAAAATAACAAATTTTCTTCGCAGTACGAATTCACTGATGGTTATGAAGTGATTCATTTATAATTACACGGGTATTCAATTTTTTGTTACTTCTACGTGTTGAAAATATGCGTTTTCCTTTGTTCGTCATATTTGGGAGAAAATCATCATCACATTAAAACCATTTGAATTACGAGTTCGCTGGTGTTAATGACGTTATTCGTTTATCATTACACGTGTATTCAAGTTCTTTAATGTCGTGTATTTAACGTTTAAATGAAGCAAACACCTAAGTGAATTTTTCTTCGTAATTTGGTAATACAGAACATTCCCGTTATTTTTCTTTGTTGCTTTTTTACGACTTCATGTGTTTCAAACATTGACCTTCATTATTCTCACGCTGGCAAGCACACAGTGCTGTTATTTCAGAAATCAAAACGCCTCGAATAAACCATAAGACTTCTCGAATAATATCCATTTTTCCCAAATAACCCGATTAGTCCGAACTGTTTTATTGTTTTCGGGTCATTAAATGAGTCGTTTAATAAAAAAAGCCCGTATTTTTTATAACCGAATTAAAATTGGTTTGACAAACCGAAGATATAAAAAAGGGTAGAAGCACACCGACCCTCCGTTTCTTGTCTTTGTATATTTTTATATTCTCCTTTGTCGCGCGATCTTAACACTTGGAGCATGAAAATAATGACTTTAATAACTGCAGTGAATTCACACAACAACCCTTACGGAGTGGCTTTTTTATCCATACGATTACGACCCTCTTCCATTTTTTTTGCTTTTACACTGTGACCCAAATCTTTACGAGGTTTAGCAATGCCGGCTGAATAAAAGGCCCAAACATTAATAGCCAAGATGGCCGCTGATCTTGTTCCAACGTAATTTCTTACTCGGCAATAACAACAGTAAAATATGAAAATTCGTAAAGAGTCAAGGCCGCAGTAAGGGGAGGCGGGGCTAGTTGTTACAAAAGGAAAAATATTTTTTATTGGACGACTATTGATTCATAGAAACAAAAGAATATTTATTATAAATTGTGCACCCTTTTATCAACAACATATTTTGCAATAAAAATAAAGGTTACAAAATCATAAAATTAAAAAAATGTAACAACATGCCCCTCAGGGAGGGCAAGTTGTTACACGGCGGGGACACATAGTTACAAACCAAAAAAGAACTAAAATATAACTGATACCGTTTTTAATTGGTTTATTAATTCCGATGAACATTTTTCATATCTCAGTCGCTATTTAAATGTTCGTTAGAGTCACAATTTTGAAAAAAAAATATTATCTCCGGTAACGCAAGAAATATGAGCCCAATGCTAGCACTTAGTGCATCGGATCCATTCCCCTCCAGGTTTGAAGCAGGCGTAAATCAAAACACATCAGACATAGGCACTTTGCGTTTTTTGAGTCTAAAGAAGAACAGTCTGCCTTATTTTTTTGAGTATCTATACGGGGTACATTGTTATATGTAACAACTTGCCTCCTAATCATTTTAACAATTTGCCCCTTTGACGAATTTTACATTAAAAGCATAATATCATTTACACGAAATTTAAAACGGTTAAGATAAATGTTCAGAAACTACACAGAGGGGTGTAAAATGTCAAAAATGTAATATAAATTAATTTACCTATTATGGTAAGGTAAACATGATTCGTTTTTATTTATTAGATTTTTTGGGACATCCGTTTTCGTTGACGTTTTGTGGGACACTGTGGTCGGCTAATTCATGCGTAACCACCATAGACATGCACGCAAAAATTCGCTTTGGTGTGTGATTTATCGATGATGTAACAACGTGCCCCGCCTCCCCCTCCATTATTTTACGGTCATCCAAAATCGTGAACCTTTGATCCGTTTGATAAATTTCTGTCACTATTCGGCGCACAATGCGTGTAACCGGTAGTATAGTATTCGAAAAACTATTACAATGAATCGAGTGCCATTGTATTGTGGAAAGTAACTGTTTTAAAAATTAATACAGGGGAGCTCGAGCGAAACAAAACGCGAATCTCTACATAATTGTCGCAAAATTTGGTTGATGGTTGTTGATGAAATTCAAACGAGATGTCTATGCAACCTATTTAGGCTGGCCTTTTTTACAGGCAGTATTGGATTTGCCTGCTTTGATTAGTGTAGATCGAACGATAACCATGATTCATTGTAAGAATTCTACGAACCCTAGTGATTGTATAACTAACCTGGCTGAGTGAATTCATTTCTACATTAGATTATGAATAGAATCGTAATCAGTCACTGATCTTTTCTATTATTTGAAAACATTTTAAATGTACGCGTAGTTGAACGCGAATGGCTAATTTATATTGTCCGCTTTGTTTGAATTGTATTACGAAAAGCGTTTATTAAAATCGCTTGGTTGCATTTAGCTCAAATACCGATTTAGAGTTCAGTGATACCGCAGCATATGCAAGCAAGCGATAGAGACGAGCAATTATTGCCCAAGTAGGTCATAAACTGTCATACTCAAAATCATTAGCAGTAAGTCATTCTAAATGTATTCAATAATAAATTATTTGAATACTTTTTATCCGATCAAATAATTAACAAAGCTGGATATGAACTTAAAACCATAGATAAATTTTAGTAGCTGGTAGATAAAAACAATAAGTTTATAATCTTGTAATCGTAATAACAAACTGATGCAGTAAGGTGTCATTGCATATGTTGATCGACCAGTTGATTAGTCGTACATCTCCAAATACTAAGTTTTGAAGATAATAAGGAAAGCAATATTCGAATGCTCACCATAAATCACATATTATTTATACGTATCTGTGTTTTACATATTAAATATAATATAAAATAACTCCGGGAGGCATAACGGTCCGATGCATTGGTATTTTGAAATATCCTACTAGTGACCCGTAAAACACCAACATTTTGTTTAATTCACTACAAGTGGTAAAAGTTTCTGGCTATACAGATATGTCACCAAACAAGGCTTAAGCCATTTCAAGCAACATTTCTATTCTGAATGGTGGTCTTACACCAGGGAGATGTTGAAAGTATGTTCCACTCTGGAACCTTATATATATACCTTATATTATTTTAAATGATTAAATCGTGAAATGATACATATTAATCAAATAAAATTTATTTGATCACGTCGGGATTTGAACCCGCGACCTCAGGATTGCTAGTCAAGAGCCTTACCCCTCGACCGCGGAGACAGTAATGTACATAATAATAATAATAGATTGTGACATATTTATACATCTTATTTTCTTTGATCTATTAAATCTATTAACAAAACGGTCACTGCCCAGCTTTACTTTCAATATTTCTCTATAAAATTAGTGCGAGAAGCAGTTACACGAAATGGAGCATGGAGACTCGTGTTGCATTTATTAGGTACCCACTAGGCTTTATATTTTTTATTTTATGTTATTACGTTTGCGGGTACCCTTTACAGAAGAATTAATTATTAGCTCTGATATTGACTTTCCAAGGTTTTTATAGCCTGATACTTGGAAAACGCGATCTCCTAACTTATGGCCTTTATTCCCAATCCCACTGATCAACTGTTGAGCCGAAATTTTGGCAAATCCACATCCTCAAATGGACAAATACGCTCTCTCCTACGCAACTCTACGACCAACCGGCGAATCGAGCGTTACTAAACAAATCACTTAGCTGATCGGAGACTCAGATGATTGATCGATCGAAAAGTTGGGAACAGCCGTAAAATAGCCGTAAAAAGCCGTTAATATCTGAACTGCGCTTTGGTTCCTTCAACTTTCTGTAATAGCTGAGACTTGCTGATCTAAATTAGCGTATTTTTGGGTAGTTAAGAGTTACCGACACGCCTATTCTAATAGTTATTGTATTATCCAAGATCGTCTACCACTATCACTTACCTACTGCTTAGCTGATCAAGGACTCTGATTGATCGATCGATCAAGTTGAGAATAACGGCTGTTAGTACCAGAGTATCTGAAAAATTATTTTTAACAAAGCAATGTAATCCTCCAGCATCTGTGTACATGTGTACGCAGATGATGCGTGTTAATCTTATAATATGCATCTTATGAGTAGTGTAGTTTTTGCAAGTCGTTGCCCTTGCGTAAGCCGCATTGTTATAGTAAACGCTAAACACATTACGATACGTCGCGCGTCGCAACCTTGCGCGTCAACGACCGCCTCCACCAATATTCCGCACACTTGCGTCCGTGTATTGTGCACACTGTAAGGGAGAGAGCCCTGCTATGCGTGTGAGTGTGTGTATAGTAGATTCGGAGATTAAAGTATTATTTCTCTTGTTTTATCAAAAAGTACGATTACGTTATCACTTGTCCTAACACTCACGCATTCAAATGCCAAATGGACTCGCAATGAACAGAACATATATTTTAATTGAGAACTGTTATTTCACAGTAATCCGCATTCTGCTAACACTAAAATCATAAAGTAATAACAACATACTGAGTCGACGTACGCTACGCAGGCGACACATTTCGATGTCTGGACTACTTACAATCCATTCATTTTCTATGGAAATAGATAGTCACACGTTGCGATGCATGTGGTCAGTGTGATTCTGAAGCATCCATACATTTCCATAGAAAATATATGGATTGTAAGTACTACAGATATTGTAGTATATTGTATACCTAGTAGTGTGGATGGTCTTACCAAGACTTTTACTTTACATAATTGTCAAAGATATGTATATATTTTACACTGACTTCTTGTTATAGTGTATAATTTTACTAATAGAAGACACGGCACAAATGCTAAACACTTCACAGTTACGGCGAAATCTTGTGTTTTGGTTTGAAATTTTGATCGCTTAGAAATAATTTAGATGCTTTAATTAAATACTGCGAGTACAACACATATTGGCCTTTGAAATAATCGAGCTTTGATTTGATCGAAATTTGAAATAATAATATGGGGGGAGGGGTTCTCACAAATGTGACGATTTGTGACAGGGATGGGGGGGGGGGGTCAAAAAATCATGAAATTCGTGTGACGTAATTTATGGATGGCCCCTAAGCCCAAAAAAAATAAATTATAAGTGTCAGGCCTGTAAAAGCTGCTATAAAGCTCAAAATCTCCTGCTTACGAACCCATTTTCACATATGGTTTGTTGTATAATGTGGCAAATTAAGTTCTTTAGAAAATGATCACTAAACATTTGTGCCCGAATTTCTCAAAATGAAATGACACACACTTTTTGGCTTTTTTCCTGCATAAATAAAACAGGCGGCTGGTGTTAAGCGGGAATTTAAACTTTATCGCCATCTAAATAAGGAATGTTATTTTTAGCGACCCGATTTCGAATTATATATACAACGTGGGGCATCACCTTAAATGCATACATTTAAGAATATAATACACCAGTCTAAAGATGAATATTTTACATATTATTTGAAAACAATCATAGGTACTTTCTCATCTAATGTGAGACTGTACTCATTTAATTGAATTAGGGACCAGTTTCGATTCCGAATTCTTTAGAGTCTACGATAACCTTACTTGCCCGATATCGAGTCATTTCCGTAGCAATCCCGACCCGACCATTTCAAGTTCAAGAATATGTAGCTATTACTTGCTCTATACTGCTGCTGTGTGCTGTTCTATGTACAATTGCCGCTTGTATTCTTGTGGGTGTGACGCAATGGTCCTGATAATAATATTGGCCATTCAAAAGCCCGACAGACCATCAACGTTTAGGTATATTGCGGTTTAGACTTTAGACGATTCACGAAGAAATAACGTGAGGTGAATCATTCGCAACGGGTTTTTGAATCTTTTGTTTGTCTCGGCAAATCTCTCGAACGGTGAGCTCTGGCGTCGTGAATTTTTCACAGAATTTCCGTCGAGCGTGTACAGGTCAATGCAACAGTTTTCGCAGCATCATTTTCTTCGTCAGCCTCGTAACTTTTAAATACCCATTTAAATAGGTACCTACCCTAAAAGTAATCGTTTTTGAAATGGCCTTAGTCGTATTAAGTGACCATATTTGTATAGCCAGGTACTTTTCCAACTCTTTCCGGTCTCATCCCCCCCTCCCCCTCTCCGTTCGGCTTCACTAAAGGGGATGCTGCTGCTGCACTGGTGCTCAGATCAGTACATTATTCTCATAAAACAAGTAAACTTTTAATCATTACAATACATATTTATGAATGTAAATAAGTATGTTAGTCGTAAATAACTGATTTTAAGGCAGTTGTAAGTCATATAGTAAAGCAGTGTGGTGTAAATACCCACTCGGTTATAAAAATTAGTACGGTTTTAAGTCGTATTAGTAAGTCATTAGTTATAAATCTCAGTTAAAAGCCACTTGTAATATAATGTGTGTAAATTAATTTGTAAAGCGCTCTTGAGGTGATTTTCTCACGAAAATGGCGCTGTTGAAAGCATCCAAACTTTATTATTATTTTTTGTTTCCTAAGTATTGTCCAAGATGCCATGTTATTTGTTTCGTGTATTACGATTATCCCATTTCGAACAAAGTGTTGAAACTAGGACTACGTCGTTTAGTAACTAAGAAATTTCAGTGATGTAACATTTTCTGCGTGCCAATACAAATTACGTAGTATTTCGTAAGAGATTTGGGTCAGCAATATGGCATCAGCAGCGATCAACGCTCCCTAGCACATGTGCTAGGGTTCGACTACCGACTCTAGGAAAAGCAATAATAGTTGGTTACAAATGAAGATTGATAGATTGGGACGATTCGGTAATAAAACTCTCCCTACTGTCTACGTGGTTAAATTATCCGACATCATCCAACATGAACAATGTCTAACACTGACCGATCTATGCTTTAGAAACCGAATTACTTTCAATTAGTTACCCTAAGCCTAAAACTTTGAGGGAGAGATAGCATAGGAAAAATTCAGATGTGGTGCTAGGAATTATTTCCCCAAGCTACATATAAAAAAAACTGTATTGTAATTTCAGCATTTATGTAGTGCTCCAATGAATGGTGCCTATAAAAGGTGTTCATGAAATAATGTTGCTTTATTATTAAAATAATAATTATGGTACATTTTTACAGTGTAAATTGATCTTAAGGCGCCGCATCCTCGCTCGAAAAGAAGATGATGGAGAGATATGTAATTACGCACGTTGGAGAGAGCGCGCTAATATTTTAAACGATAAAATTGAAGCGAAAATTGTGAAAATGTTTAATAAAACACGACTCGTTAAATTGGACCAAAAACCTCGTGGGGTTGTCTAAAACAACATTCAAAGAAACACTGTGAATTTTTTCGTACATATAACTTGTTAAATAATAGAGACAGGCGTGAAAATAAAAAATTTTGGAGCATACTTTGCGATTTTTTTCTATCGAGGGAATTTCATATAATTTGCGTTTCGGCGTGGGGATTGTACAGATATTATCTTCAAAAATAACTTTTTTTTGAGAGCTTAAAAACTTCAAATGTTCAAGGGATACATGCAAGAAATCGGTAGAAATTCAGGTAGCGGCGGCTTAATTAGTGAATTTATGTCCTATTTTTTCTTTTTATTTTGAACCGAAATAAACATCGAGCTTTTCATTCTGGTCGGTGACAGTTTTTGATTCGACCACCGCTTTGGGATATACATACTTCACGACTTGATTAGTTCTCCGGGTCATTTGTTTAAATTTAAAAGTCGTAATAATAAATGACCCCTCGCTTACTGCTGACTGCACTTATTGGTGCAGTGCCAACAGCCAAGTCCCTTCCCACGAGTGGGCGACTGATCTGTTACTAGGCGTACCGCTGATAGCTCCGCTGTAACCTCTTCCTCTTCTCGTAAACGCCGAACGTATCGGAATAAGTAGTTACAATCAATGGATCTCTCGGCGGTATGCATACCTTTATCTATCGTATCGCTCGTCACCTGCTCGTTGGTAAGTGATGCTTACAGATGGGGTTGATCTAACTTCATATCGACAGCATCTTTGATGGTTTGAACATGTACAACAGATGGACGGAGAAAGGAGTGTCAGGAGAGTGTCTGACCTGCAAGTTAATGAAGAAGATGGTGAGTACGCCCCAGGAACACTGCATGATCAAGCGAATGAAACACCAGTCGATATAACAGATTATTGTGTTTGAATGCGAGTAAAGCATTGAGAGCAAAGACAGTAGTTTTTTTGGCTATGCCTGCGTGGAAGTGACGTGATGGTTAATTTTTCAAAGCTCTTTGTACTTTCTTGACAATTCCACTGAAAAATTACCCCGTCCGAACAGTGGTTCATGAGATTCAATATATAAATGAGCAGCTCGAAAGGAAACTAGGTAGATTGTCTTTTATTTTAAATGTAACAATGTGCTGTTATTTGTATTTTTGTAATAAACAGCTTATGTTTTAAACTGCGCCTGCTCTCAACACTGGATTTCCTAATGAAACAGGCATAGCAAATCACCAATTGAAATAAAATTGATAAGTGAATAACTACCAATGCGTAAAAAAAACTAGACTCTTTTCTCACAATTTGTTTCCTAATCCTCATTTTAACCGTTTTTCCCTTTCTTCTAATTCTCATTTTTTTATGTGATTTGAAATCTTACTATTATTTCTTGTTTAGAAATAAATACCTCAATTTTGATTGCACTTTAAGCAGTATTTAAGTGGAAATCTCTCGTGTACCGGAATAAGCATGTATACTTTGGACGATATTAGTCACGGTTAGCGTGATAAGAACAGTTCGTTTTTTGCTCAACAATAATTTGCCTGGAATTTCTTGTAATCTATAGTTCTCGTACCATTATTCCGTTTTTTGCATTGTTAGATTTATCCAACAACTGTGTTTATTTTTATCGTACAATCATTAAATATAACTGACACTAATTGTACGCATCTTAAATATAAAACAGATAAAATGTTTGTGTTTTTATCTGAGCTGGAACGGTCATGAAACACACAAAGCTTTTTCTATCTGGAGTTTCTAGATCAACGCTTTTTTTAGTTTTTGATCGTAATTTTCCATCACAGCTTTTTCAATATCAATTCAACTGTCACGTAAGACAAAACGCTATTATTTAAGATATAATTTGCTTCTTAATGATTTTACATCTAGAAAACGTGTCCAATTTCAGATAGCAATTTTCCATCACAGCTTTTTCAATATCAATTCAACTGTCACAAAAGACAAAACGCTATTAGTTAAAATATTATTTGCTCTTAAATGATTTTACATCTAGAAAACGTGTCTAATTTCAAATAGCAATTTTCCATCACAGCTTTTTCAATATCAATTCAACTGTCACATAAGACAAGACGCTATTATTTGAGATATTATTTCCTCCTTTATGATTTTACATCTGGAAACCGTGTCCAATTTCAGATAGCAACAGCTACTTTTATAAAAAAAATTGTGTATTCATTTACTACAATTTCTCCAGTTGACAGTTGTACTATTAAATTAACCTTTATTTAAATATTTGATTCGATCTCCAATTCAAAACGTATTCAAATCAGCCCCGTCAGTGAATACATTACTTCATAAATATAAATTCTAGGATCTGCCTATTTGAGACTGGTTCGGGACATGCAGGTTGCTCAGCCACATTGTGTATTCAGCCGTCTCACATTTCATGGCATAATGCACTGTGTGTGAGCCATGACGAATGCCTGTTTTGCCCAAGATAGTATTAATACGACGATAATGAATGGGAATAATGCTTTGGCACCATTTCATAACTTCTATATTTCGGCTTTGTTCCCATTGTCGGATGCTGCTAACACATATTATCTCGTAAACTGGTCCAGGACTAGATGACAGATTCCCCTCGTTGCAATGATGTGTGAAAAGTTGTTTCCCTTAATCCCTATGGGCTTGCCGCTGATAGCTCTGCTGTAACTTTTTCTTCTTTCTCATGAACGACGCTTGTAACAGAAAGAGAAGTTACACCGGAGCTGTAAGCGACAAGATCATATCTCATTGTGGTATCTTGTCCAAGTTGGTCAGTTGGATCGTATTACATATTATTACGATTGCACTTTTTTGTTGCATTTTTGATATGCAATTATTCTAATAATTTCTAACGGAAATGTAGATGATTTGAAAACGAATGTCGTATTGCAATCACTTGGTGGATATATTTATTTGTATGTAATCAATCACTAGATACTGTGAAATATCACCTCTAGGGTGCTATAGAAAGTTTGAAAATTACTGTTCAGTTTTGTTTAACCTGATTTTTTTTAAATAGGTTTTGCAAAAGGTATTAAGGTTTAATGAAATTGGCATATGAAAACGTTTGGTTGTGGGATAAAATCGCGGATAAAAAAAAGCAAAATTTGGTAAAGTTATGTACAAATAGAATTTGGACGACACCATGGAGCTAGCTGTGAGATAAGGTTTTCTTCTTTATTATTAGCTAGCTGAAGTTCCCGACGTTGCCCGTGCTTAACGCAATTTTTTCCGAAATAAGATGTAGATTTAAATTTTACCCTGTTTCAACGTCAAGTGTGCAAAATTTCATCCAAGAAGTACTTTCCGCTTTGTGGGAAAATGTAATGGGTGTGGTCTCCTTCTTGTTTTGAAGGTCAGGAATGCAGATTTCATCAATCTCGGAATGAAACTAATATCTAATAATTGTATAAAAATGAAATCAATATCTAATAATTGTATAAAAATTATATCAATGCCGCCCGCCACAGAAAATCTTATTTATATAACTAGAAGATTGATTGCTATTTGCAAGACTGAATGGAGGAGATTCTTGTTTACATAATTGAATCAGAGGGATCAGCATCCAAAGTGTATCGGGGTTCCTGAATGCAACACTCTTAATTCTATTGAGATTTATTGCGTCTTTGCAAAATGCACCGCGTTCTTGCATTAATGCAACTCCTTTAAAGCGGGTCACGAAGCATTCACATCGGCCCATTCACAAGCCGGAGCATTTAGCCGACAAGAGGGCTGACTGCATTCACAATGCGAGGGGTCCGCTCCCCAAAGATTAGGAAACTAGGAATGGTCCACAAAGAAACAACACTGCTTGCATCCTCTCACGAAGCGCGATCTGCAGTGGGCCAGTAGACCGCGACAGGTTTTTCCCGATTAACCGAATAAAGTAACTGAACTCGTCAGGTATTGTATGATGTAAATACAATGGGGAACATGTCTTGGGTCAGCTACCGAAATTGCGGACAATGCATCTCCTTGTAAACAAGCTTACTCGGTCCATATCTCGTATCGGGTGAGATCTCAACTGGCGGTTGATGCTGCACAAATAATCTCTTTCTCGATGATGACCCCGCGATTGTCTCAAGGTCAGCGCTACTGCAGTTTAGTACATGTTAACCATTGTGCCTTTTGTCTGCAGCAGATATCAATAAATCTATGAATTGCTGCTGCAGGATTAAGTGAACAGGTTTTGTTTATTTAGGTTTAACGGTTATGGGATGCTGTTAACTGTTAAGTAGACTTCAGTGGATCCTAGTTATTCTCACTGTCTTTTTTCTAGTTTCTTTTCACTGATGCATTTTCTATTCATCGCTGATGAAAGCACTCTTTTTAGTTTATCTTTAGAGAAACGGTTCAAGATGAAAACAAGGTGGCTTTGTGAATAGTTTTCAAACACATATGTGGCTTGTTCTCATGCATTTACGAACACATTGAATTGAATCTTGCACTCAAACTTACAGTATGCATCTGCTACGGAAAGCAGTGCAGCCGACCGCCGATTTTTCGCATTTGGTTATAATCAGTAACACCCCTACGGTCCTGCCATTGAGAGCTCCGTCACTACCTCTATTTTAGTTGCGTTCTACTCTAATGAGAAAGAGGGAGATGTTACAACGGAGCTATCAGCGGTATATTTTTAACAACCCTCTGGCGGTCACATCCTGAGTATTAGAAATGTAACGGATATTCAAAATTAAGCACATTTTTTCAAAGTTCACGGATATTATTTGTTTATTTGGGCTGCCCGACTGCCGCAGGATCCGCACGACTTTGTCCGCAGCTGGGTGCGTTTTTTTTTGGCCACCAACCAACCACCTCCTTCAAGTGTCAAGTTTCTGTTTTGAAATCTGAGGAAACGCCAGCCATCTTTTCAGCAAGGGTGAAATAATGAACTCTGGCGTTTTGTTGCGCCCTATTCGATTTACGTACAATCGAGCATAATTTGTTACAACTTCGATCAATCAAGAACGTAACACCTTTATGATTGATGGCTAATTCATTCTTTATTAACCCGAAATATCATTTATAAAAGCAGCAAACCCATGCTTCCATTAAAAGTCAACGACGTAGACCTGAAAAGATGGATTGAAATAAAGAAGTTACGCCGAGTAGGAATTATTCGAAATCATATTTATAGATTTAAAAAAGAAACAAGATCACTACTATAGTTGTAGTAGCGGAAATTTCCTTTGTGTATATCAAAGTATCTTGGACGTGTTTCCCAGTAGATAAAATAATAATATCGAGTACTTTTGTGGTTTGATATGTTGCCACATCACGCATAACTTTATGTATTATGGTTATTGAAATTCCTGTATTGACGAAGACATTCTTCTTGCAGTACTCCGAAAGTGCGATCTCGAAAAAGTTTGGTTCCTTCAACTTTCTATATTTTTGTTCCTAATGACGTAATGACTAGAGATGCCACGAATATTCGGCTACTATTCGGTATTCGGCAACTTTTTTTACTATTCGGTATTTGGCCAAATATTGCGAACCATTCGGCTGAATACCAAATACCAAATCATGAAAAAAAAACATAATTAATAAAATAACAATAAATCAGCTTATTTAATACTTACTTAAAATCTATCAGTGGTTCCTATATTATGATGAATGACAACCATTTTTTCTGCATTTGTTGATGGAAAATGACTGCTCTTTTCTTCATAAATAATACTTGCTTCAAAAAATTGCCGTTCACTATATACACTGCTGCCGGGAGATGATAAATAAATCTTATCAAATTCTGCTAGGCTTGGATACTGTTTTGCTTTTGCTGACCACCATTTGTAGGGGTCTGCTGTCCGATCTTTCAATTGAATTTTCGTATAAAAATTAATTTCATTTGCGAAATGTAATTGATTTTTACATGAAAACTATTTAAAATATACTAAGTGTTGCCGAATATTCGGCAAAATCATTATTCGTAGCATCTCTAATAATGACCATTCAACGCGTGAAAACGACCAATATTGTGTTAGTAAAATAAAATTATTGAAATAATATTAGAGTCTAAGGGAGAAGCATGAAGCTTGTGATGTGAGGGAGTCGTGGTCCACGCGTTCGCAGACCCGTCCGTAACACCGGGGGCAGACAGCGGTAGCGAATTACACCTGCATACATCATCCCGGGCCGCTTTACACAACCATCCCACTACTAGCTCTCAGCTAACAGCGTCAAGGGGGGGATGCTGTGACCCAGCGTGTAATCGTTGTAATCTCTCCTAGGGCCAGTATTTCAGTTTCTATTAAGCTCGATTTACGAGAAATTTACATTCTCCTAATTATATTCCTAATAAATACTAATTTTGTGGCTCCTAACTACTCTCAAAAATTTCATCGGCCTTAATTATTTTCAAAATGTTTCTGTATTTTGTGTACCGCTCCAAAGAAGGCATGGTTGCTTTCCAAACTGTAGGTACTTGGATGTAATCTGTTAAAAATGAATAAATTTTTCAGGATTAAAGATCTACAGGATTTAGCCTGCGAGACAATGAGAGAATGAAACCTTACCGCATTGGCCGCTTTGATTGTGAGCTCACTTTTCATGGCTCCTATTGGTTGAGATTGTATGGGTGAAGGTTTCACTTACACCGCATGTGAATTGCACTCGATTTTTAAACCTTTAGTTTCTGAAAAAAAATTAAAACGTTAAAAAAAATTTAATGCCAGATTGTTCTCTACGTGATGTAGATTCACCAGTTTCCCGCTTATACCACGAATTTCCGAACACTTTCCACAATTTTCACAAAAATGGCGCTATACAAATCATCCAAATATTATTATTTATTTATTTATTGTTGGAAACATTTACAGAGTGTTAACAATTATTATAGTTATAAAATTGCCATAGAGAAGTACATAGGTATTAACACTCCAATTATAAATGTTCACAGCATGCATAATCAGTGTTTACTTGTTACTAGGTACAAAAGAAAATATAAAACATAGTAATTTCAAATATAAAACAGAAATGCAGAGAAAGGAAAGAAAGATAATATAAATAAAGTGATGTAAACTAAGTTATTTTCTTTCAATGAATAAAAAAATAAAATGATAATAGAGCAGTCACATAATTGTTCTCCATGATATATCATGGTAGAAGATTGTTAATTTGCCTTTTGAAATATGTAAAACTGTTTGCATAAATATCTACAAGGTCACATTCGATGGTATTATATAGACGACACATTCGAGACAGTGGATTGAAGTATGCAATATTGTTATTAAATAATTCAAGATGGAATGTATTATGACTCCTTAAATTGCGTCTATTAGGAACTTTTATATTAATTTTGCTCAGACAATGAGTGGTTCGAAGCTTATCATGAATAATTTTATATAAACATATTAAGTCAGCAAATTGTCTTCTTTTTACCAAGGTTGTAAAATGAAATTGTTGGAGTCGTTCCTCATAAGATAGGAGTAAGGCATTTAATCCAAGTTTAAATGATAAAAGTCTTAGGATTTTTTTTTTTTGTACTGATTCAATAGCTTTTGAATATTTTAAATAATGTGGATTCCAAATAACACTCCCATATTCCAATTATCATTCAGGAGGTTTTACAAATTCACGCTGATCTCGACAGCCAGAACGTATTTATTGCTAACCGAAGACTGCAATCACCCCATCCCTCTATAGCAAGTCCATCGCCAATATCTCTCGCATCTTATAGCGAGGGGCGGCAAGCTTAGACCGCCGGTGCTTTCGTAATATCGTCTGCCTTCGGGAGCGGACTTGCAAAACGAAGCAAAAAATACAAACGCAAAAAACTCAGCTGAAAAACGCCAAGGCTGCGTCATATAGGCTGGCATAGCTAAATGTGTGCCGCTGATAGCTCCGTCGTAACCTCTCCCCCTTTCTCATATACGACGCGTACAAAAGAAAGAGAGGTACAACGGAGCTCTCAGCGGCAGAACTATTAATACCGGGTGTAAGTTCGAACCAGTTGGTACAGCGGCCTAACTAATAATCATTGTGTAGATGATAATTTCATAATTACTTGCACTGTTGTTGAGATCATATTCACTTCATTAAATTAATGGTGTTCACTGTAATCAAATTTATTGCACGCCATGCTAGTTAAAATCGGTTGCATCGGAGTAGTGTTTCATACTAGTGCCAAACATCATATTTTAACTAGCTTTCTAACTAGACGATGGAGGGGTTCTTCCGAAACTGATTTATGAAGGAAACACGCCAAACTTTAAGACCTGTGGGGCTTGCCACGTTTCTGTCCTTAACTGTGACGATTTCTGATCAATGTCAGGCCGGTCTTAATATTTGGTGTGTACTGTACAATTCGACGGCCTTCGCGGTCAAGAGGGGAGGCTCTCAACTACGAATCCGGATGAATTTATTCATGTTTTTTTTTGCAATTAAATCATAATAAGTATACTGTATAGTATTCCATCAAATATGTATACTGTATAGTACATTTGCAGCACTTTCTAGAGTGAAGATATTCACGATATCGCTTTTTTGAAAAACCACCGTTTGAAACGTGGCATTGCAGTGGGAGAGATGAATTCATTCGTACGACCGTTTCTCCTAGACATATTGACCCCCAGATTCCTACCCACCCCTCATACCTTTTTCCTTCCCGTAACTTCCTTTCCTTAAAAAAAAAACCTCCACACAGCAGCCCCAAAGATGACCTAGGCCTCCTGTGTGGAACTAATGAAAAAAAAAAAACAAAAAAAATGGTTTTATCCGTGTTTTGTGACCAGATCTGTGTAGCCAGTTACTTTCATCTTCACCACCTGTTCATCCTCCCCAGTACTTCAGCAACACAATATACCCCAATTTGGGATGGCATCGTCTCAATGGCTCCAGACGATTGGAAGCAATCGCAACTCTTCTGCGGTATTCATAAACAAAAAGTCCAAATAAATTAATTATATAATAAATGTAGGTGGCAAATAACTCCAGCTCCTGATGCATCAGGATAAAGGGCTATTAATGGTAGTTTAGCCTCTAAATGGGGCTCCTCTCCTGCTCCCGGGCACGTCGCGCAATATCACGGGCACGCAGCACGGCACGCTGGAGAGATAAATCTACCGATTAGCCCCTGGCTTATGCGGTCCAGCCAGCATCTGCATATAATACCTTGTTGTATTGCATTCTAATTGTAAAATATATTTCCTACCTGTATAATAAATAATATTATAGTATATATCCTACCCTTATCTCTGGTTTTGATTCTCTCTCTCTTTCACATTACATAAATATTACTTTTTTTTCTATACCTACAAGTTTATATATTTTGATTCTCATATCAAGTGTAATTTTATTAGCGTTATCGTGATTACAATACCTAATATTACAGCTATAACAACACTGTTCGTGAATACTTTTTCTTGACCAGTTATGTAACCAAGTTATCAAATTACGTCTGATATCTTGAAAAATCAGTTCCAATTTTGAAAAAGACAATTCAAATTATTTTCTATTTAGGTTTTTCTCAAGCCGTTACCTTGTCGCTTGCCTAAATTCTTGGCACAATCAATTCCAATTTTGAAAACAACACTTCAATTAAACAAATCCGAGTTCATTCAACCAGTGTTACAATCACATCTGAAATTAGTATTTTTGATTATTCGATTCCAAGTACATATAGGAACATAGAGCTTCTCAATCGGTCCCATACTCTCTCCTCGGTCCTCTGCCATAGGTCACCCCAAGTGGTTCGCTACGTTTGGTGAT
Organism: Glyphotaelius pellucidus; assembly: GCA_936435175.1. Lineage (NCBI taxonomy): Eukaryota > Metazoa > Arthropoda > Insecta > Trichoptera > Limnephilidae > Glyphotaelius > Glyphotaelius pellucidus. The sequence continues at coordinate 12,419,880 of OW386557.1, read as the reverse complement.
TTAGCAGGGGTGCCCGGGTTCATGGGGTGAGGTTTGTCTTGGTCTTGGATGACCAGGACACGCTGAACCCCAGATTCCTACCCACCCCTTAAACCCTTTTCCTTCCCAGAATTCTCCTCCATTTCCTTTCCTTAAAATAACCCTCCACACGGCATCCCCAAAGATGACATAGGCCCTGTGGGAGATTATTTCCCTCAAGGCCTCCTGTGTGGAGCAAAAAAAAATACTCATTTTGTGACTCCTATCGATTCTCAAAAATCTCATCGGCCTAAATTATTTTCAAAATGTTTCTTTATTTTGTGTACTCCTCCAAAGAAGGCACGGTTGTGTTGTAACTGACGTTTAAATAGTTACGTTTGTTAGATTAAAGAAATATTATGTTTACGGTACAATAGAGTTTTTATGACGACATTTTGTAGTCCTAATAGTTCACTTCCAGTATCTATCAATAATTTATGGACTCTGTTATTTTGAAGGTTATCTTATCACAAATGTCACGTCCCGACTTATTTTCTACCTCATCAGCCAGTAACAAGTTTAAACTTGATCGTGCTTTAACCAATCCGGAATGACGCAATATTTTCTTTTTATCTTTGTGGTCAGTGATTGTTTTGGTTTAGTCTTTGGACTATTTATAACATTTGTGCTTAGTTTACTGAGAATGAAACGCTCCCGGCTTCTTATCCTCGCAAATAACAACCGCCGTTAAAACAATGGCAGACATGACACATTTTGAGGCACATTAGAAGAAGGAAAGAAATTTATATTTAACCTTTAACCTTTTTTAATTTTATTTGTTGTTGCTGTTTTGTCCCATTTACTGGTTCGTGATAAAACCTTTATGGTTGTCTTTTATGCTTACGATACCACTAATAACCGTTAACAGTTTTCAAAGGGCAACTTATTGATCGAAAAATACTGATTTGGTTTGTCAGCTGTAACTATTTATTTATTTAAGGAACATAAACAGTATTATTAATATAATAAACATGAGAGGATGATAAAAAAAACAGACCAATTATTAATGTTCTCAGATAGGTATTTAGAAACAAGACTAACTATTAAATTAATAGGAGTATTTGAATGACCGAAAACAAGTAACAAAAGTAAATAACCGATTTTCAAAACCATTGGAGTATCAATTAGGAGTACCACAGGGATCAGTCCTCGGACCTTTTGTTCATAATTTATATTATAAATGTGTACATTTAGTATTAATCTATTTTCTCTTGTTACAGGTAAGATGCTGCTTCAACTTAATGTAATCATTTCCATCCTCCGCATTACCTGACATTAGAAGGTAGTACCTTACTTATCTTTGCATAATTTTAAGGCATTACTCTGAAATTATTACTTTTATATTAGGGATGCGTCATGTATGTATGCCGGGCACTAATTGCGATAAGGTTTAAATTATTGCCTCATCGCGACGTCGACTGTCTCTAATAATTTCTAAAAATGGTCAGGACCAAATTTTTAAATGTTTTCGACATCAGAATTTTAAAATACTAATTTGGCCAACACTAAAACATACCAGAATATGTTTTAAACCATTATTATATCGATCGGAATTAGTTTTAAAAAATCACGTTAAACCACCTAGAAGCCTTTGCTACAGATTATTCTTCTGTTTCAAATGCTCAATTTCAAAGCTCAAGCTGTTTTCGACCATCTGCTCAGACAGTAAAAATATTAAAGATGCCCAATCACTTCCCCATACCTCAAGCGAAAGCTGCGCTAGCCACCACGCTCAATTTAATCATTAATTTTCCATTAAAAAGGGCCACTAATCGCGCTTGCTCGTTACACGAAGGCACAATGATGGGGCAGAAAGTTAAAAACTGATTTACAACCCTTCGGTGAATAGTGTGATTATAATTAACCTCGGTAGGATTACCCCTGGCAGATGTAAACTGTATCGAATACTTGTGGTAAATAAACTACGGTAGGATTTATGACTTTTCCTTTTTTTCAAATCGGATGATTACTTTCGATATTGATCATGTTTATCAATAGCGTTTAACTAATTAAATATCACACCGTTTTCCCGCAAGGGTAGAAAGAGAGGAATAACCGCCATAATATAACACAGTCTTGAAACACAATACTTACTATTCGCATTTGTACATATTCTTCTGTTATTCTGACTCTTGATATGACATGACTGAAGTATTTAATTCATTTGATCGTGTCGTGTCTTTCTCGGGCGTCCCCTAAACTTCTTCTAAATTTATCCCAATTACACTCTTTTCTCGTTCATATCAGTGTCCCATTCTTGATCTGGAGCGATTCTGTATGTTTTGTGGACACGGAAAAGATTCCATACGGATCGGTTGTCCGATTTGTGTGATTTTCTATAACTTTCAATTGCTTGTTCCATGGGTGACGTGAGCGATGTCAGACGTCATCTGTCACATATTTTAGTTTAGAGCGTTTAAAACACGAATTACAACAATACGAGTATACGTGATTATTTATGCATTTAAAATACGTTTTAATTTGTTTTTCATGGATTTGACATTTGCGAACATTTTGTTACATAAACGTAACGCATGAAATACTTACTTTGCCCAACCTAAGAACCTATTTTGTGCAATTTTCAAATCCATGGTAACGTACATTAAATGAATAAATAATCGTGTATGCTTACAGTATTTTGTGTTTTAAACTAGTTAAAATCGATGACAGCTGACATCAACATTAAAAAACAATTGAAAGTTAAGGAAAATCACGCAAATTTGACAGCTGATTGCTTATGGAATCTTTTTCGTATCCACAAAAGAAATAGAATCGCTCACCTGATCCATTACGCTTACACCAACTTTGAATTATTTTAATCGAAAACTAAACTAAAGATTTAGTAATCATTGAAGAAGAAGATAATACTTAAAAATTTAAACGAAACATGAAACAGAACAAGATAAGAAAATAAAAATAATGAAAGGTTTTTTTGTAACCCCTGTTTGGTTGATTGTCTCTTGACCTGAGGGCTATACTTATGGTGTTTTTTCATTGGTTCTTTCTTTCAGTTCATGGAATTGATCGGAATCTCTGCAGCTGCTCCACTTTAAAGAATGCATATTCACGGCTTCGGCAGATGATAACAATATCGGTTAATGGATATGCCCCCTAATGATTCAACTAAATATTAAACTATTTACCAGTAATAAGAACAATCATTAATAATAATAAATTTCGATGATTTGTATAACGCCGATTTTTGTGAAAAATCGCCTCAAGGGCACTACAAATTTATAATATATTTTTACGATGCTCTGTCTTAAAACGAACTAGAAACTAGACAAACAATTACAACAACTTTTGGCTACAGATTGCATCCACCGGTTGGTCGATCGCTAGTTCAAAGCTCTATGTACAATGCATTCGGCCATGTATGGCGAGCAATATGTTGATATAGGACATATTTTATTTTTTATTTTAAGGTTATCTCTCTCTTGTATTACTAGAGAGGTCTGTTTGTAATTTGTAGTAATCATAGTTAGGCGTAAAAACAACTAACTGTGGCATGACGTAATTTACATAGCTTTTGTCTGTCTCAAATTTCTAGATGAGCGCATTCGTTTTCAGCTTGTATGTCGTTTCTCTTATGGAGCTTTGAAATATCCAATTATCTTTTTTTAAATAAGACATCATATTATTACCAACAGATAAAAGCTGTGAAAGTTGCATGACGCGGAACTAACCGTCCGAGAGTTTTTTCTTTTTCAAAAACCAAATTTCTGCTTTATTGTTTAGATATTTTAATATTTGTACTTCTCCGTTATAAGTTTGTATTCCAAAAGATGAACGTCGGTTGTAAGTTGTAATCTAATTTATCAAAAAGTGCGTGTCTTTGACCTCTCCAATGTTCTAAACCGGTTTCGACTTATCGATGGTATTTCTACACCATTGGTCCATGGATCTTGGTACCACAACTCTATTATTAATAGTAAATCTCTGTTCGAGTTCAGATCGGTTCACCAACACCATGGGTCGCCATCTTGACCACTTATTTAAAGCCTGAAGGGCGTTTACCTTTGGTAAAAAAAACCATAGGCAGGATTTCAATGGTGATATCATGGCGTGAGTGGTCAAATTCCTATGTAGGTAGGTACTTAATAAATCTCCGCGTATTCCTATTATGTTCATTTTAATATGTACATAAAATAACGTAAGTACAACACACTTTTAATGTAATGACACTATCAAGTCAATCAAATACTTGAGTCGAATCATGTCAAGAGAAGAGTCGAATCATGTCAACAGAAGTGTATACGTGGGACGATGTTTGAATGTGAATGAAGAAAGGAGCGTGTGCCAAGATAGAGCTGGGTGGCGATCCATCTTTTCTGCCTGCCCCGGCGTGATTGTTAGTTAAAACTCGTTAATACTCGATAAAAAAATAAAATCTGTTTCCATGTATGCAAAATATTAGCTTTGTTTCGTCAACAATAATAATGCGTACTAAAACGAAAAACAAAACATTTGAATCAGGTAACATTAAATGGTCAATTTTATACCTTATGTAGGTAATGTTATGCATCGATTACATTGAGCGAGTTTACAAGCTACTAGCCGGAAAGTTTAAAAGCGGGTGAATCGGCGAGTGAGATTGTCATGATGACACACGAAACTGTCTACTCGCTCAGGAGCGACAGTAGCAAAATAACGCGAACCAATTCGGTCGGCATTTTGTAAAAAAACTTGAGCTCGCAGCTAGCGCCACACGCTAGCCAGTAGCGAGAATTACGGCTCCCGCGCGAACTAATTCTGACAATTACGAAATCAAGCTGTTGGTGGGCCTTCTTGAGCGAGTAGCGAGTAAAGTTGACCACCTCTCAACTTTTTTCGTAGATTGTCCACAATATGCTAGTTAGCAAGTAATACGATGACACTGAGCGAGTTTACTAACAGATAGTGAATTTCCCATATAGTAGCTTATAAACTCGCTCAATGTCATCGAGGCTTTAGTTTCCCTGCGCTAGCGATAGTTGCTCTCCGAGTTATGGCCAAAAACAAAATTAAATTATTTCCTTGACGTTTCGATTTCAAAACCGATTTTATTGGCAGGTTGCTCCCGTAGTCTGGAAGATAAAGCAATCTATGTTGAAACTGTGTGCATGAGGTCCTATGCTATCTAGCAGATACTATGCAAAATAGTAAAATGTCGCCATAATGCTATTATGTAGGAATTATTCATCAGCGGGTAATACATTATTGCTGTGTGCCCATTAGCATATACTGGAGCGGGCGGCGATCGGCGCTGCAGCTATGATTGTCATTCAATGTCAAATGAAATGATACTCGAGGCAATAAATTTGGGTCTATTATCATAAATCACACCGTAACCAACAACCCGGCCGGACCTTGAGTTTTCGTTATATCATACATTATGCAGCGGGTCGCGATATTTAGCATCCCCGGTGCGACCGATTTTTTTTTACTCCCGCAGATTTATTGGCTGACGTGGACAAGGGATATATTTTTTTATGCTGTAAGTAATGCAGGGTCAGTGCCTGTTCATTGATACAATGTGGAGCCGCTGAGAAAATAAAAGAAATCGACTGCGTATTAATTAAAAGACAAAAGCAGTCAAAGCGGCTGACGACTGAAACACTTAGATTTTAATAGAAATCGATGTCTCTTACATTACCTGCCATCGTATATCGCCATTCCATTTGATGGAAATGAATATTTCATAATGATGATAAAACGAATTTCTGTATTTGAAATACAAGCAACACATCGGCTAATATTAAATTTAAGAAATCGATCTTATCAAATTTTGCAAACTAGCCGATTTTACCTACTAATTACCATGCGTTACTAGCATTTCACAGTGGAGTTAATGAAATGAAGACAAGTAGACAGATTACAGTAGAAATGCAAGGATGTGAAATTTAAGAGATGATGCACTCACGAAGATCAGCAGAGTTCTAGGACACAATTTTGTGGCGTTCTATCTTATCTGTCTACCTACAGAGAAATTCTATTGCGGTTATACAGCATTACTAGCTGGGTTACCCGGCTTCGCTCAGGACAACATTCGAGAGTGTTCTGGAATGTTCCACAATTTATTTTACTTATTTATAGCGGACCCGACAGACGTTGTCCTGTACACAACTGTCGTAGCGCAGTCTGCCGGATCCAATGTAAAACATTCCAAAATCAACAACTCCTTAGAAATAAAAAAAATAATTAAAAGAATATTTTCCAGTGGACCAAATTGTGAATCTAAACCATTCTCGAATCCCCTTGAACCCACACAAAAAATTTCATCAAAATCGGTCCAGCCGTTTAGGAGGAGTTCAGTGATACGGACAGAAGAAATATATATGTATATTAAGATGTCACACTTCACTCATACACAATGCAAATCTATGCTAGACTCGATCTTCCAGCATCATCCACTGCTGACATCTTCGTCTTCTGCTACATAAGCAGATTTTTACCCCATTGAATCGACCTTCCTGCCAGGAGAGGTGCGGGTGAAAAGGTTTACAATCACTTCAAGATAAACCACTTCTCCGCCAGGAACAGACCTCAGAAACAGGCGTAAACCTCCCCAAAAAATCATAACCAACTCCAAGAAACAGATTTCCGCAAGGCTCAACCATGGGACCTTTTTTGTTTGGGCTCCACCTAATTCAATTGGTGATGGTCTTGAATCTGTAATTAATCACTGCATTTGATAGAAGTGGTAATTTTATTTTCATTAGAGTATTTATGTGGAATCGTTTGAAGGTTGGGATGAGATTCAGCACGCGTTTTCTTTCACGCGTCTATTGTTTTTTATACGTATAAAAGTTTGGGCTACCGACCTGTGACGGCCTACCGGTTCGGCCCGTTGCCGTTAGCGCGGCCGTGCCTGCTCGCTACTCGCTATTCTCGTCATTGTGTTTAGCTACTTGACGATTCGCTTCTTATTACGGATTTATTGCCGACTCCACTGCCCGCGCCCGGGGCACCTTAGCCGGCGCGCACAATTCAACCTGCGAGCACAATGCACAATGGTCCGCTAATGTAACACGAATCTGATCGTGTTGGCTTCCTGAAAATTGTGATTCACAACAATAATATATTAGAAAAGCAACGTCATCAGCTATCGGAAGTTGAAGGGAACGTAGAGCATCGCGCTTTAAAAACTTAGATTAGACTTCCACGTGAATTAAATCATAGAGCTTTCAGATATAGCCCATAGTGACCAATTTATGTATTTAACTAGCATTTACCAGCGGCTTCGCTCGCGTGATATTAGGTGGAAATGCCACTGATTAATTCACTCACTCACTCTCCGCGAACCCCACCTTCCCCATGCCTTTCCTCCTTGCCGCTAAAATATATGAAATACTCTCATTTCGTTTATACAAATTTCATAACGCCAGAGCTTACCAATATATACAGCTTATATTACTCGCTGATAATGTAGCTTTCTATTGGTGAAAGTTAAAAAAAGTTAAGTTTAAAATCGGTTTATTGGTTTATGCGTGAAAGCGTAACAAACACACTCACTTTCGCATTTATAATATTAGTACAGACTAGCTGGTACCCGGCACGCTTTGCAATGCCATTCAAAGAAATAAATTGATTTTCCCTGCATGTCCTTTCCGTGTGTCCCCGTTCCCCTCCACCTTCCCCCTTCCTCGACTCTTCCCTCTCCGCCAACCCCACCTTCCCCTTTCCCCTGCCTTTCTTTCCTCCCCCTGCCGCTAAAATATACGAAATACACCCATTTTCTTTTTTACAAATGTAATAACGCCAGAGCTTACCATTGTATATAGCCTATATATTATTCTGATGTATGAGCTACGTTATTGTAAAGTTTCATTAAAATCCATTCAGTAGTTTTTGCGTGAAAGAGTAACAAACACACGCATCCGTACAAACTTTCGCATTTATAATATTAGTAAGATATCATGTTTTATTTTTCTGTTGCAACTTTGGACGTTCTTTGTCTTTTAATTATTTGAAGTATATCCTGCTGTCTGACTCTTTCACAGCCTGCGACACCTATAATTATGTAGATCAGCATTCTTGCAATCTATGTGAAGTATCATAATGTGGTAAAATCATAGATTTAAGCTAATTTAATAATAATAAAGCAATCCAATTGGTAAATATCTCCATTAGCTTATCTCGTTTGAAAATCTGATCGAATCTGTGTATGTACGGATGCGCTTCGTAAACCAATCACAAAGTTGCTGCAGAGGGATTCCGGCAGTTGCAAAAGAACCTAACAATCTTTGATTTCAATAGGTACCTATAACCACCATAGCTTTATAAATCACCATAATCTACGGAGGCGCTGCGGGGAAATTGCCAAGCAATTGCCTTCGAATAAGTCTGCCTTCTGTGGCGACCTCAATTTCATACCCAGCGGACTACTGCCGGAGAAAATCTCTAATGGCTATCTGATTGCCTACGATGGCTTTATAATATCATAATCCACGTTGACTCGGAGACATTACCAATGCAAATACGTTATTAATAATTATAATGGGTACCCACTTAGTTGGCCGTTGAATAAATATTGTAATATTGCAGAAGTCATCTTTCAACGTTCAGCAGCTCAGCTGATGAATGAATGCATTTTTTATTTATTCCCATTTTTTATCAATGTACGATTCGTTTATTTATTTTTCTTCGTTGAATTCTTCTCGTGTTTTTTCCTACTTGTAGTATTGGCACATTGCTAGTCAATTCAAGGGAGCCTACTATGCCTCACTCAATACAAAGGATTATTCCTTCAAAACCGTGGTTTCAACAATTCCTCCATTTTTGCAAAAAATTAATTTTCTCACTTATTCGTATAAGAATTGGACATTGTTCCATTCCTTCTCCTTTTTAAAATACACGTCCGTGACTCCCCAGATTGTACATTCTGTGGTCTATAAATGGGAACTTTAGATCGCTTATTTTTGGTTGTCTCTCTAAAAAAATATCATTTCTTTTATCAAGCCTTACCTAAAATTGCCCCCCCCCCGATTTAACATCTCATTTCTTCCAAGTCTGAAATCGATTCCAATCTATACTGTCTATACTTAATATTATAAATGCGAAAGTGAGTGTGTTTGTTTGTTACGCTTTCACGCCTAAACCACTAAACCGATTTTAAATATTCTTTCACCAATAGAAAGCCACATTATCAGCGAGTAACGTAGGCTGTATATAATGGTAAACTCTGGCGTTATGAAATTTGTATAAATGAAAATGTGTTTATTTCATATATTTTAGCGGCAGGGAGGAAAGGCAGGGAGAAGGTAGTTAGTGAGTGAGTTATTGATTGAGTGAGTGGGTGAATTAATCAGTGGTATTTCCATCTAATACCATGCGAGCGAAGCCGCGGGTAAAAGCTAATTTTAATTATAATTTTAAAATTTGCCCATTTGGATAGAATAAATATGTAAATTCATATTTTCTCTCTCCATAATTTGAAATGATGGCCTGTAAACACTCTTGAAGGATGAAAGCCAGAAACATTAAAAAAAACTGCTATCACCTACAAATTCAAAAAGATGTTGAACTTGGAGACAATTACCCAAATATGGAACTAATTGCGGTGGATCAGGCAAATAAATCACATTTTACCGTGACAGGTGAGCTGTTACAGGTGCACACCATCATCGACCCTACTGCAGTATTAAACGAATTTAAACGTCAATCAAATTCGAATGATTTGCATTATAACAGAACAACACAATTACAGAGGTTAATTCACAAGACAGGATAATTAATAGTTGGCTATTGAATAAATATTAAAATATTGCAGAAGTCATCCTTTCATTTTCCAGCAGCCGTCAGCGCTTGGTGCACAGAAGCTTTGCTAGATTACTGCCCACAGTGCCCACGCATCAATTAACTAGTATACAGTTCAGCCTTGTGTCATCAGGTCGTGTGTACATTGCCTTTTTTAACTGCTTGCATGTTTGCACTAACTAAATACACATATTATTGAGATAATGAATTTGTCGATGCATTTACATGCGCTGTAGAATAACAACCACGCAGAGAAAGATCCGTGTTTGTCCTCATTAGAATCAAGGCTTATAAATACTAGAGTTACCACACGACTTCGCCAATCTGTTTTTTTTTAAATATTATAAAATAATACCTTGGCTGTCCTAAAACGGTAATTACTTCTTAGTTGGATAGCCAAAGTATTGTATTTTTTGTTAAATAAATTTTTATACAAAATTATTAAAAAATAATAATAATTGTTACGCGTCTTGTCTTATTTTTTAACGGTTAAGGCGGCGCTATTCGGCTGAAAAAGAAGAAGATGGAGAGATGTGTAATTACGAATGTTGGACAGAGTGCGCTAATATTTTAAGTGATAAAATCGCAGCGAAAATGGCGAAAAAGCATGACATAAAACATGACTCGTTTAAAATAGAGCAGAAATCTCGTGGAACGTATCTTAAGTATCATTTAAAGAAACATTGTGATTTTTTTCACAAATATAGCTTGTAAAATAATAGAAATAGACTTGTTTTAAATAATTTTCAGAGCATACTTTGCAATTTTTTTCTATCGAGGGAATTTCATATAATTTGCGTTTTGGCGTGGAACGTATCTAGATATTATCTTCAAAAATAACATATATTTTTTTAAGAGCTTAAAAACTTCAAATGTTTAAGGGAGATATGTAAGAAATCGGTCGAAATTCGAATAGTGGACCCTTAAGTGGATCTTTCAAAGCTCATGATTTAAATGATGTAGCAGGCTAACGATAGTTTAATGCATTTACCTAGATATTTCAATTGCAATTTGGGAGGCGGGTATGAGTACCGCCTCCCCGGGAACCATTCATTGGATAACCAATATCCCTGCCACAGGTCACCCGTGTGGTTCTTTACGTTTGGTGACTTGGCATGGGTGTCCGGGTTCATGGGGTGAGGTTGGTCTAGGTCTCGGTGACGAATGCGTTTGTCCACCTAATGCGCGGCGGGCCGGATCGAGAGAGACAGGTTGAGGGAGACCTAATTTTGACCTCTCCATCCGGATGCTCTTGACCCATCGCCTTGCACTAGTGGGAGGGAAGGATTCATACGTCCCTCACTCCTGGGTACACTTAATTAATACAGATTAATACCCAACCCTCGTACCTTTATTCTTTTCAGATCTTCCTCTTCTTCCTTTCTCTAAAAAGACCCTCCACACAGCATCCTCAAAGATAAAATAGGCCCTGAGGTATTTTTTTCCCTCGGGGCTTTTGTGGAGCTAATGTAAAAAAAACCAAATGGAAAAAGCTGTCCCTATGTAATGACGGTAGAGATCTCACCGTTCGAGAATTTTTTCTGCTACAATCCGATTTCTACATCATAGTTGGGACACTGTATGTGTACGGCAAATGGATATTTAAAAGCTCAATTTTTCATGATGGAAGTGACGCGAAGAGAATATATAACCTTCAAATTATCAAAGTCTTACCGTTGGCTGGCTTGTGGTGATTCGCGCAATCAGATTTCTACTTTATAGTTCAGATAGTACGGTGTGTGTATGAAATTAATAGTTTGAACATAATTTATGAAGCCACCGATAATAATATTTTTTATAATTTTATCAGCAGCGTCCGACTGTCTGCTAAAATAAGAGCAACGATCAATCCTGCTTGAAATAATGTATTGTTGCTCGTATCTCAGTTGAATTATACACACAAAACATCCGATCTGCGATATGCGAGGTGACTGATTACTGAATCACATTGTGTTTACAAAATTACGACACTGCAGACAGTGTGGAAACACAGAGCTATTATTCTTTGTTATTCTGGCTGGCAACTGAAATAATTTTTTATTCGCTTCTCTTGAGTTTACTCTCGATTCACTAATGTTGTTAATTACAACACGAGAAATGGAGGGAAATTCTCAAGATAATTAATTGTCTAACTATTTGGTTCGGCTTCGCCCAGTTAGTGTTTGTAACCACTTTATAAATCCAATATGAACTGGTTCCAAAAATAGCCTGTTCCTCGGATCCACTGTCATCCAGTGATAGTCACCGGGACAAAGTAACCGAGACAGGCAATGACGTCACGTGTAATATAATACAGCCACTTGATACAACTGAGTATTACCGTCAATCTTTCCATTTTCGGAGGGATACTGTTAGTTCACTAAATCGTAGTACTTATACTTGCCTAGGACACGTCCACACCAACCTGCCGACGGAAGTGGCGACATCTTGTGACGATTTTTTTTAAATATAAAATCGAATTACAACGGTAGCTTCGTTTGAAATTTCACGTATACAGATGTTATTTGTGGCGCGGAGCGTAAGGCGTGGCGTCAGACATGCAATCGAAGTCGGGTTCTGAAATTCAACCACGCTGACGGAAGGCTATTAATACTGTTTGATGATTGATTTAGATGTTAGAAATAGTTTTCTATATATTCAAGCTGATTACTTCAACCTTCTTCCCGCCCTCGGAGCAGATGTTTCAACTTCTCAAAATACAGTGTCCCCCGAAGCGTTGGGACAGGAGTAGGTACTCCTTACTACATTAGGGTGGTACATTCGTATCGATTCCATACTGTCACAATAGTTTGTCGTGAAATCGATACACCAGGAAAGCATGCGGTGTGGGGAGTCCTTCGCTTGCCAGTTTTTTGGCTTCCGATACACAATATCCTATTTCCTCATATTGTCTCGAGTTTTCTAGAGCCCGTGAAAACGACGACTTGTTGGCGTGATCGATCAGTGATGGTTAATCGAATTGCTCGCGGTTAATTAGACTCAAAAAGTCAGCTGGTCATCGCTAATGATTCGCTGCTTGACAAGAGTAACAGCTGTTGTGCCAGAAAATCGACCGCCCTAACGCCGCGCCGGATCAAATTCGACAATAATATTCACTCGGTATCTATTGTATAAGACGATAGATGAATAGGAACGAAGAAATGATATAAAGACGACAAAATATATTCAGAATCTTAACGACGTAAGTAAACAAGACGTGTGTACAAATTGCAATCGCGACCCGTGTATTGGACGGACCTAACGTCGAATTTGCCCTATTAAAGAAAAGAAGAAGAAGAAAAATTATGTGGGAATCTTAACGACGTAAGTGAAGAAAGTGTCTAAACAAATATACGCCCGTGGCACGGCGTATTAGACGAACGTACGGTCGAATTCGACCTAGCGGGACTGGAGGCTCGACCTTTCCGCCGCATTCATTTTAATTAATTCTGAAGAACGTGTTACAAATATTTAAGATGTTTCTAAATGAATACCTCCCGAAGTTATAATTTGTCGTCTAGAAAAATAAAATCTGGTGCTTACCGCTAACTTTATAGTGGAAAATTGTTTTAAATTGTTGTACGTAAAATATATTAATGGTAAGGTATTGTTTTTATTAATTTTAAATATAAAGAACTTACATCCCCAGGGGTATATTGGAGTAAAAAAGGATTATAGTTACGAATTCGCCGGAAATTATTAAAATGTGGGTTTTGAACAAACAAAAATTATTAGGGTTGTGTACCGCCTTTAGTTAGAGTTGTTACTATTGATCCTATTTTCCTATCCTTGCGAAGAAATACATTTGTTAGAGTGACTTCCATCTTGTGGAGGATTTTGAAAATATCCACTCCACCCCGCGAAGAGATCCTTGGTTTGAACCCAGAGATAGCGGATGAATACAAAGTTATAAAATTTGGGTGGGTGAGCACATTATAGAGAAAAAACGCAAAGTTTTAACACTTAATAGAATTTTAATCATATATTATTTGTCTTTCTCCTGCAGTAGTTAATTTTTGACAACCGTTCCCACTTATTTCCTGTTGTAAGTTTTAAAGTCCTTTGTTATCCAAACACGATTTACCACACACCTTACAAAACAATGACCCAGCCTACTTATACTATCGGACGTTTGAATTGTCTTAGCAATTAGAAATATTAATATTCCCGCAGCTTGCCTTGTTCCTTGTTCCTATGTGTCCATTGTTTCACCACCGACACATTGTTGACTCCCGAAGGAAAACGAAATCACCGATTTAAAAGAATCTCGAACAATAGTGGAAATACTCTCAGTATCCCCCTGGCGAGAGAGCACAATACAGAATCGAATAGTCGATTGTAGTGTGTTGTTGTAGACGAATCTGGGCTCTAGCATGGCGAAATCGATAACTTTACAATATCGGATCGTTAGTAGTAACTTCCGATGATTTTATATCGATATCCCTAGCACAATTTCATTCTTGAACCGATATTGGTGGGGAATAAATTAGAAATTGATATAATTTGACAATGTTGAATTGAAATGCAAACCTAAATTTGCTTTGGCAATCCGCATTTACTTTTTGGCACTACACAGGAGTTAATTAGTTAATCATTTCTCTAGTCATATTTCAGCCACTAGTTTATCAAAATTCGAACGAAATAATTTGGTCGCATCTTAAGTTGAATTATAAAGTCTATGGATCGCGTATATGACTTCTTTCAATACAAAAATCTTCGTTAGTTCAATACGTTCATTAAATAAGCCAGTAATGTTGATTAACGAACGACGTAATTCAAATAAATGCAAATATTGACACCTAACCGAAAATTATCTGATACTACGGAATCCGGGCTAAAATTTGTCAATCGTCGGTTGGAATTTCTCTTACCCAATTGTTGACCGTGATCGCAAATATTGCTAACTGATCATAGATGACGGATTTATTGATATAGGGTTATATCGATCGACCATGCTAGGTACCCTGGTGTGCCCTAAGTTGGTCAATGTGTCCTTTTTACGGTGAAAAGGATGATTTTTTTCAAATACCGAAATTCTTTTTTGAACAGATGATAAAGCGACAACACACTTCTAGGGACTCCGATTCAGTGATTCCCATACCCCATCGCTCTCCAACATCTGGTAGAGTATGTGCAGTGAGAATCTACATTAAATTCCATTCAAAATTAATTACTAGGGTTTGGGTGTTCCCCTTCACACGCTTATTCAATTTTACCGTCATCTTTGAATTATTAGATTATAAATCGTCGTCTTCCTGCTTAGAATTTTAACATCCACGCTACAAAGGGTGATTAACTGATGGGTGTTGACATTAACATGCCCTACTCGTCTTCCAAAAAAATCTCAATATTTATCTGAGGATGCGGGCTACGACTATAATTTAATATAAAATGTTCAGTATTCACCCTTTAGACATGCTTGAAGTTCTTCCTATTTTCGGTTAAGCTTATGTTAAGACGGGTCTCCAGCGACTGAAACCATGCACATGAAAGTGAACGTTCTCTTGAACGGCACTACAAACATTTTTAGTTTTCCGTCACCTCCGTTTGTTGAAACATGGTTTGAAAGATTGGGGCGTAGTTCGCGTGGACACACACAATTTGGCTAGTGGTATGTGGTTAGGACCTGTCCACGCATACGCACGGAACACTTGACGTTTGGCGTTTACACAAATGTTAAAATGCGTTCCAATGAAGAAGAGTTGCTACATTAGGAAGAAAGTTTTTTAATAGATATTTATTTATCAGAAAAGATTTCCGATTAATATCGGTTATTGCACGACCTAAAGTTACTATTTAAGAATTTCAAGTGCGTAATTAATTACGTAGACGTCAAAAGTCGAATTCTGATGTGAAATTTAGCGATAAGATTGCAGACGGAGTATCAAGGAGAACATGCAGTTTTCAAGTTAGACCTACCTACCTACTTACCTCGAATTTTTATTAGGTATTTAACAGTCATAATTATTAGGCTCGCGCAATTGACATAACCCCAAATCTCATTCGATTTATCTCTGTTACAAACCGCTTGGAGCAGCTCCTGTAAAAAAGTTAACTAATCCCCCCCCCCCCCGCCTGCCTTCCCGCATCACCCGGGAGGGGAATGTTTTCCATCGCCCGTGGTAAGCTTGAACACAGCATTTTTAAAGAAGAATTGTTCAAAGTTGGCAATGTTTATAGTGATGTTCAAACGATTGTTCATGTTCATGATTTCGGTCGGAGGAGACCAACCTTTATATGAATTCATGCCCCTTGTTTTAACGGTGGTAATATAAATACACCCAATATAAACAAACACCTCAGGTTCGTGACTTTGCAATCTGTTACCTATTTGCACACGCGTTCAAATTTTATATTCGGAACTCCATCCGTTTCTCTTCTTTGGCAGTTTATGTTACGTTTCCAGATTAAGAAACAAACTGGGTTCAAGTTAACATTAAAAAAACGCGATGTTATAAAAAGGATTACTTACTTTTCGCTTTGATTTCCTTTTGGTTGATAGGACTACTTTGTACTCTTTTACTACGTGGTCAATATTTTTAACGGGAATTGTGACGGTAAGAGGTACTGATAGGATGTCTGATTTCAACACTTCCATACATTAAACTTGGTATTAGATTTATTTATTAGAGGTGTGAGGAACATTGAACATGAGCCCTATCGCCATTTTGTTTCTGCTGACAAATTATATGGTTAATAAATTAACTAATTAACTTATGAAATACTTAACTCTCGGATATCAGATTGCAGATATTTTTATTTACAATTAAAATTATTGACGTTATTAAAATTTTATTGTACTATTAATTGCAGTAATAAAATTAATGTGTTTGAGGAATGTTCATTAAATATCAGGTGAGTTATTTATTAATTTAATGTGCTAATATTAATTTATCGTGAGTGTGTATCCTACTCGAACAAAGAAGCTTTTGTACTGAGAATTAAGAGGAACGTATGCGCGGCCCATTTCGGCCAGTTTCAAATAAATCTTAATTTTGGATTTGAGATCAAAATACCCAAACAAACTGAAAAATTATTTTTGTAATCAAAAGTTATATCAAACATCTAGTATTCTGTCGGAGTTGTGTAGTGCATAGAGTTAAGGGGGCGCTTCTCGGCTGAAAAAGAAGAAGATGGAGCGATATGTAATTAAGAATGTTGGACAGAGCGTGCTAATATTTTAAGTGATAAAATTGCAGCGAAAATTGCGAAAAAGCTTAATAAAACATGACTCGTTTAAAATAGCGCAAAAATCTCGTGGAACGTATCATTTAAAGAAACATTAAACATTAAAAAGTATCATTTAAAGAAACATTGTGAATTTTTTCACAAATATAACTTGTAAAATAATAGAAATAGACTTGTTTTAAATAATTTTCGGAGCATACTTTGATATTTTTTTCTATCGAGGGAATTTCATATAATTTGCGTATCGGCGTGGAACGTATCTAGATATTATCTCCAAAAATAACATATATTTTTTTAAAAGCTTAAAAACTTCAAATATGTAAGGGAGATATGTAAGAAATCGGTCGAATTCGGATAGCGGCGGCTTAAGCCCCGACGACATTGAACGAGCTTACAAGCTACTATCTGTTAGTAAACTCGCTCAGTGTCATCAAATTACTTGCTAACTAGCAGGTTGTGGACGATCTACGAAAAAAGTTGGGAGGTGGTCAACTTTACTAGCTTCTCGCTAGTGTTTGCCTAAATATGGCGGCCCACCAACAGCTGATTTCGTAACTGTCAGATTAGTTCGCGCGGGAGTCGTTATTCTCGCTACTGGCTAGCGTGTGGCGCTAGCCGCTCAAGTTTTCTACAAAATGTCGACAGGATTCGTTATTTTAGCTGCTACTGTCGCTACTGAGCGAGTAGACAGTTTTGTGTGTCATCGTGACAATCTCACTCGCCGATTCATCCGCTTTTAAATTCACCGGCTAGTAGCTTGTAAACTCGCTCTACGTAATCGAGGCTTTATTATTGCGGTTGGTTGGTGAGAGTGAACCGGGAACGGGCCCACTGTCACTAAGCGGAAGTTTCGCCTCATATTTCACCCCGCTTGTCATAATACATAACACGCTCCTTTCACACGCTTAGATATTATTGTTCTTGGAATTATAAATATTGAATGTATTGAAGTATCGGCACTCGACAAGTCAACCAACCGACCCACCATTGTGATTTAATTTCGAAACACTTCAATCAATCAACTGTAAACAATGAATTGGTGATGACAACACGAGTCTAATTCCATTTAAGTGTTCGCCAGTGATTGGTTCATGATTTATATGAAATAGTAGGTGGGTACTTGAAATATTTCCAACGGCTTTTTTTTGTTATGAGAGTGTTAATGTGTATAAGTCAATTAAAGATATCCTGTAAATGCTGAACATGTTTCCATGTCGTGAGTTTATTTTTATTTATTTTTTTTTTTTACATTAACTCCACACAGGAGGCCCTGAGGAAAATAATTTCCCTCAGGGCCTATGTCATCTTTGAATATGCTGTGTGCAGGGTGTTTTTGAGGAGAGGAAGAAGTGAACATGAGTCTTGAAGAGACCCATATTGTAGAAGGGAGGAAACACAGACAAATCGTTCCACAGCCGAGCTGTTGAACTCAAGAACGAGTCGTAGAAACGACCCGTTCTCATGAGACTAATGTCAACCGTGTACAAATGTAGAGCGCGTGTATGG
Source organism: Glyphotaelius pellucidus (assembly GCA_936435175.1). Taxonomy (NCBI): domain Eukaryota; kingdom Metazoa; phylum Arthropoda; class Insecta; order Trichoptera; family Limnephilidae; genus Glyphotaelius; species Glyphotaelius pellucidus. Next base: position 12,401,451 of record OW386557.1, on the reverse strand, counting down.
CGTGTTTCCCGACTACGCACCGGTGCCGATCAATGATGCTAGTTCCTCGGAGCATCTTCCATTGTAATACCGGTAGAACAAGGACAGCATTCCCTCCTGACGCCTGTGCTCTAAAGATTGCAATCCTTTTGTTAAGTTAATCAATCAAACGGACCGCCCGTTTCTGCACAGAGTCGAGGTTTTTTTTAGGTATTTTGGGGCTCCTGACCAGAGGTGGCTGCCAAATTCAACCGTCGGGCGTACTTGCGATTTTTTATTATTTGTTCTCTAGATTTTATGTCCGGGTTAAATCTTCCTCACAGGAAAAACTTAATCCTTCCACACACTTTTCCACAAATGCTAATCTAGTCAATTCACGCGATGTAATTGCATTGTATAATATTATTAATTATTTATTATTTTATCGATTTATTATTATTATTAATTATATTTATGTGATATATGCCCAACTGCCCGGAGTCAGCGAGACTGCAGTAAATCACATCCATAATTTAGGGGGTGAAATTAATTAAAAGTCACTCAATATAGGTTAAAGCCATGTCAAGCAATGTTTTGATTTTTTTATGTCAGGTCATCTCCGATAAGCGTTGAAGTTTCAGATAGTATGTGCAGTTTATCGATTAAACCACGTTCAATTAAAAATGATAACATTAATTGCGGATGTGGGGTACAAAAGTAAACAATGTTGGTTTATGCAATCTGTTGTCGTAATTTTTTTTAATAAAATATTGTAATGTTTATCGATGTTGATCAAACGTTTAGAATTGAGTTAAATTTCGCTAAGGGTAGGTAGTTTTTTATCAGTCGGATTATCCGGGTTCTATCAGTCGGGCTCCTACCAGAGTGCATTGGAGGGGACCCCACTACTTTCCCAACGGCTTTATAAGGAAACATATGGTTTCCTCCTTCACCGCACACGTCAAGACTCTATTTCTTATTGAACGAAGCTACATTTATTTGAAAGACTCTAGACCCTCCAATGTCCATGCATACGGGGTTAGTAAGCAGTATTATATTAACATAATATGAGGTGTTTAGAAGCAAAGGCAGCAATCTCCACTTTCGTTTTTTAAAAAAAGGCAAAAAACACATTGATATCTTTGCCATTGATACGTATTTTCATACTCTGATTTTGATGGGAGAAAGCTGAATTTGTAACTAACCAGATTTGCAAATTGAATTTAGGTTCTCAATTCGAATCACTATGAAACTGCATTTACAATTTTTTCCGATATTTTGGAGATTGCTGCCTTTGCTTTTACACACCTCATATAATACAAAAGAGAAATAGAAGTATTAACCCGTGGAATAATTCCTCTGAAATCGGTAACATAAAAAAATATATATAAGTGTTAGTAAGAGTGCAGCCTAACGAATGATGATGGCTTAAAAACCAACTGAAATACCCACACTTGCGGCCGTTGTTCCCAATCCTACTGATCAACTGTTGAGCCGAGATTTTAGCTTTACACTACACTCCTCAAATGCACAAATATGCTCTCAGACTATTAGATACAGATACAGATATTACTAAATCACTTAGCTAGCTGATCGGAGACTCAGATTGATCGATCGAAAAGTTGGGAACAACGACCTTTAGCGTTCGATTGGTGAAAGGGTTCATTAATACATAACATTGAAGTCACAATTCGCCCGTTATTTAACCAGTGACCAATTACTACTTGTCAAAGCATCCGATCTAAAATGGTCGTCGACTGCCCTATTATTCTATTACCACCAACTCTCTTCCGCCCGTATTAAATTACAAAACGTTTCAATTGTTTTAATAGACAACGCGTTGTGTTTTTTTTTTCAGCTATTCATTTTAACTGCCTTTGTAAGTCACGCTCTGCCTAGCCGGGCAGGTAACCCCCGGTCCGGTTGGTCAACAAATACCAGATTGACTCACACGGAACGCAATTTTGAGAGTATAATATTTTTTCCCTCCCATTTTTCTTCCAGCAAGATTAAAAGATGGATATAATTTTCCCTACGGCAGACCTAACCCTTAATTATCTATACTTACCTTCTTCGTCAGCTTATTATTTTGATTTTAAAGATGAATTATTAGTTTAGACCGAGGATTCATAAACTTTGTTATACATGGCGACCCAAATTTGGGAACAATATGTCGTAACCCATCTAGAAAAAGCGTGACTAAAGATGGGGAGTTTTTTTTCTCCTTGTAATTTGTTTGAATTCACAAATTGCGAATTCTGGCAAATATTCAATTAATCAAGTCCGTTAAAATATTATAATGTATTAGCCAAAAGGCAAAAAATGATATCGTCAAATTAATGCCACCCGAAAAAATCCTTTTTTGATGCAAATATTAGAAAAAGAAAGCGCCGCAGGCTTATATTGTGTAAAATTTCTTCAATTCGCATATCTTCGAGATTCAAATAAGGGGTCGTCCATAAATCACGTGAGACTCGAAAGGGGGGTGAGGGGTTCAGAAAAAATCACGAAATATCACAAGGAGGGGGGGGGGGGGGATATAATGAGATATCACGTGTATTTATTTTCGTTGAACGCACGATTTCTAAACCAAACAGCGGCACGTGGCCTTGACTCACCATTGCCAGGCAACGACTTCCCCGCGCGTTGCGACAACCGCTCGGCTCACCAGTCGCCAGTAAGTCTGTGATTTTGACGCCGAATACATACGTAAGTATATAGTAAATCGTTGCCGCGTAAGTTTTGCCTTAAAACAATGTCTAAACTAGGAGTTCTGTATAAATACCTATTTGCAGAGTATCACCACATATCACCGGGGGGGGGGGGGTTAAAAAGTTGCTAAAAAACATCACGTGATTAATGGACGACCCTTAAGCAAAATTTCTAAAAATTCTTTAGTCCATTCACGACATTTTGGATGGATACGTTAATTTGCACACGTCGATAACGATTAAAAACCGTTAAATTTCGTACCTTGTTTGTGATTTAAAAAAATTAAATTCGCTCGGGCTTCAAATCAAACAAACTCACCTCATATTATTGTTAGTCACAGAGCTCAAGTTACGAATTCTGCAATTGAGAGCTCTGTTCTAAGCTTTAAACTCTCTTTCCGTTAAACACGTCGTTTATTCGAAAGAGGAAGAAATAAAAACGGCTATCAACAACACGTCTTTATGGGTGATTTGTCGATAATAACCAGCGTGAGAAAAAAGCTAAATTTTACAGGTGGACACTTAAAACCAAAATCCGTTGTCAATTATTACAATGTACATAAGTTTATAACCCTTAGTTTAATTAACAACGCCATTAATATTCAAAATATTTGTGCGTTTTTTACGGTCCGGTACTTTGGGACCCCTGCAGGGAAGGCAGGGTCCCGCTTCCCACGGAGTAGGTGGGCCCATGCGTGACTTACCGTAATTCTTTTTATTTTAATATATATGATCTTGCCGCCAAGAGCTCCGCCGCAATATCTCTTTCTGTAACAAACATCGCTTATGAGAAAGAGAGGGAGGTTTCAACGGAGCTATCGGCGGTATTTTCGTTCTCCAGAAACCGTCTCTGGGATGGCTACTTCACTGGAGTGGGCGGAATACGTAGATAATTTTCCTAATGGGCTTTACTGCGTTTCTAACCCTTTCGACGGATTCCTGAAATAGTCGTGCCTTTCAATAAAAGCAGAGGTTGTAGCTTACTAAGCGAAGAAATCTAATTTAATTTATTTTAAGTTCTATTGCGTCCTCCAATTATTTGCGAATTTATAAATCGACATTTATATTTTTTTTTTTAAATCTAAGAAAATCGTAATGTAAAAAGTTAGAACAACAAAAGTGTATTAGACGGTAGGCGAAATACGTAGGTAATTTTCCTAAGGTTTTAGTGCGTTTCTAACCCTTTCGAAGGATTCCTGAAATAGTCGTGCCTTTCAATAAAAGCAGAGGTTGTAGCTTAACGAAGCGAAGAAAACTAATTTAATTTATTTTAAGTTCTTTAGCATACTCCAATTTTTTACGAATTTTTAAATCGACATTCGTAATTCAAAAAAATCAATCTAAGAAAATCATAATGTTAAAAAGTTAGAACAAAAAAAGTGTAGGCGATTTATGATTGTGAATGAAGCAAGAAGTGTGTGCCACAGTTCTATGGGGGTTCGTCCTGCCCACCCCTGCAGAGAAACTGTGGGATGGTTAGGTTAGGTGAGGTTAGGATGGTATGGTTAGGTTAGGATAGGTTAGGTTAGACTTAACTTTTCTAATTCTTCTGAAGCTCTCTCCTAACGAACGTTGGTTATTTATCAGGACAACAACTAGAAACACCTTGGAAATCTAGAATATTATGTATGTATTTACATCCGTTTTCATCGAAGTTTCAAATGAATAAAAATTCTAAATAACACTCGATTAAACAACTAAATAACACCCACTTATTTATTGGACATGTTGCTTTTGTTCAAATTTATAAATTTTTCCTGTCGGCTATAAAAGAACCAAGTACAAATGATTCCCCAGTCGCACGCTCTCGGAATGCCTTCAGCAATGGTAAACGTTAAATAATGGGTGCAGTCGGGATGTCACTATAATTCAGGGGCTTCGGGAATGCTGCCGCGAGCAAGGCGCCGCGAGGGACACTTTCCTCCCTTGTCGCGTGTACTAAGCAAGCGAACACCTATGCAGTTGCATTCCTCGTGCATTCAAGGTACAGAAAGCATACAACATGAACGAAGTCACTGACAGAAACTCGTCACGTTAATTTCTATTTTAATAAGGCTTGTGTATTTTTTCTTCAAGTGTTCAGGTTGTGTGGGTACCTAACATGACTACCTTTTATCTTTTTTCACTAGTCTGACATGTGTTTTCATGTAAGTGCTAATGCATGATGATCTCTCTTAGATCAATGACACCATCAGCTGAATGTATGTTATAATTGGGTAATCAGCAAATCATAGTAAGCGCGGAATAACGCTGTCGGAGTTTCGGACCCTAAAAATTGGTTTGACATCCCTAAAATATCACATGTACTACATAACATGGATTAATAACTTGGCTAACTAGAAATTTTATAAAGTTTATTAAACTGTTACATTTTGCTTATGTTAGAAGTCAGCTGGAGTACAATTCTCCCGTCTGGAATCCACATTATAATACTCATGTACAAGCTGTTGAAAGAATACAAAACAAGTTCTTAAATTTTCAAAATTTTAAAATGGGTATTCCAGCAATTATGTTGAACTGTACACTCTATTAAATGATATGAATATGCTCAAATTGTCATACAGAAGAATTTTCACTGACTTGGTATTTTTATGTAAAATTCTAAATTATTTAGTTGTTAGACCGGTTTTGCTTGAACTGATAAGCTTCCGGATATCACAACGTAATATTAGAAGTCAGGATTTATTTCGGTGCAGAAATTCTGGGACTAACTACCATATGTATTCCTCTATGCCCAGAATACTAATGGAGGGAAATAATTATACCAAGTCAGTGGACATCTTCAATTTATCTTTAAACAAATATAAAATATTGTTACTGAGGCAATTCAATTATTTACAATAAATACTGTATATTTCTTATTATTCATGTGTAAGCCCCCGAAAAGGGCGTTAATAAATAAATAAGACGAATAAAATACTCCAAAAGAGCGAATCTAAAAAACTCATCGCTATCGAAAGTCATTCCCATTGAAAATTGAAACCATCCTGTTAGAATTGGTCTGTAGTAGTACCAATTTTTTTTTTTATGTAGGTTCATGATATAACTTTTTATTTTTAAACTCTAACGTAGTTTTGAGTCTTTCTTTATTATTTATTTTTCAGTAATCGACAGTGTTGCTCACAAATCTGAAACCATTCACGGCCGTACATAAATATCTAAAACATTGTTTTCTTTTTTGATCCATGAAATTCATCTCCATCTTACGGGCTATACACAATACTTACAATGTACTGCATCCGTAAAACTAATTAACACAGATTGCATCTCCTTTCTCTGTGTTTTTTCTGATAGGGGAATCTCCATGCCCCAATGTTGCCGAATCATCGGTAGTAATTTCACTTTCCTTGACTTTTTGCTGGCAGAGCTCGGGCTAGCCGGCGCGCGGCGGCAAGGAGCTCCCACGCTTGTTTGTATTTTGATGAATGAAATTAATGGGTGCCGGACCATATCCCTAACTAACTAACCATCACTCCGTTTCCTCGCAGGGATAGGCAGAGAGGACGGACCGCCAAACAACTCTATCTTGGCACACACTCCTTGCCTCGTTCTTATTCATACATGCTCTTCTATTATTCTGACTCTTGACAAGGCCCGACTCAAGTATCTGATTCACTTGGTCATGCCATGTCTTCCTCCGTCTCGATAGCCGAAATCCCAAATGACCAAGTTCGCGAAAAAAAATTACATCGTTGTAGGCAAAAGGCGATAATTAAACGTGAGCCGATAATTCGTAACTTTAAATTAGTAAAGTTGGAATGCTACCGGTATTTCAATGGAAGCGGCTCCGAGAATTGGCGTCATTGTTCCCTTCTGCACCGGTCAAACGCGCCAATCGCGCGTCCAACATGTGTGTGAACGGGTCGTTTCCGCGACTCGTTCTTGAGTTAAACAGCTCATTTCAAGACCCGTGTTCACTCCTTCCTCTCCTTAAAAAGACCCTCTACACAATATCCCCAAAGATGACCTTGGCCTTGAGGGAAATTATTTTGAAGATAATGTTTGAAAAAAAATATGCAAGTGTTCCCGTTAATGCAATTATTTTGGTCATTCGAGATTTTGGCTTTCAGGATTATAGTATTTCGGAATATGATTCGAACCCGGCAATACAACCCTAACGTTTTTTTGTTCATTTAGACTTCACAAATTTGATATCATTCCCAAAGTATTTGTTTATTATTTCCTCTAAAAAATCGTGATTAATTTCATGAATTCTTCACGTTCCTGATATAAATGTAGGTCGATCCCCACCGTCAAGGACACGCGCAGCTTCCTGCTTCCAAAATGCATAGATTACCATATTACAATAATAATAATATGCTCGCTCAATGTTTATAACATTTTTTTACTATCCAATTTAAGCTGAGTGTGGTTTACGGCTAGATCGAACGTCATGCACATTCTTGCTGGGACTGCCAATCGATTGGAGAGGAATCCCACCCGTTTTCCAGCGCTATACCCTTATTATTTATGCACCGTGTCTTCCTCCCTACAGGTGCTTGCAGGTTACGTTGGATGCAATCACCTAGCGCTTGCCTCCTCGTGGACTATCACCAACCTATCCCATTGCCTTTTCTATAGTCATTCATACTAACACTTATTGTATCTTGTATTTCCCGCTAAGCAGTTGCGTACTGCTTACTAACAACGTATGCAGGGACACTGGAGGTCTAGATTCGTTCAAAATTAAATGTAGATTTGTTCATTCAAAAAAATTAGAGGCCTTGCGAGAGCCTTGAAGGAGTAACCATCTTATACCAGGGCGGGAAGTGGTGGATAACCTCCAATGTCCAATATAAATAAAATTTACCTTTACCTTTACCTTTTGGCGTTGTACCTATAGATTTACCGCTAATAGGTCCGTTGTTACCTCTCCCACTTTCTCAAGATGCATGTAAGAGCAGAATCGTGGCTACCTTTCTCACCACCGTTCACCGTCAGTTTTGCATATTGCAGTATTCGTGTCAGTAATTTGTGACGCGATAGCTTTGTTCTGCTTTCTGCTGTAGAACTGCAAGCGGCATTCAAAGGTCGCTCACGCACACTGACGGTAACTGTGTCCTGTGAACCTCATAACGTTACTAATTACTCATGTGTTATGTACCTTTCTAATATTGCTACAACCTTTGAACCTATTATGCTTCGTTCACTATCTATTATTTGTCCGTCGCACCAATATGTATCAAAGTTAACTTTATGATTGTCGCCATATCTCTTGTCTATTGTTCATTTCCATGTTTATTATTAATTAACTTTATTTATCACACTATTTAAATATAAGATTGCTATAAAATACATTACGCTCAGTTTCAGATTCAGATTCATTTTAGATTTCAGTTTGGAAACATTCACTTAGAGACATTTAATTCTGTTAAAACTCTAGTATATAAGAATGTATTCAATGTAATTGTAAAGACTTACAAATAAATATAACAAAAAGTGTTAAAGTGTTTTTTATTCATAGAATCCATAACAAAAAATTGGTGTCAGAAGTGCGATATGGTCTAAGTAAATACTACATGGAAACATTATTTCGATAATATTGTGGTATTCTTGACTGTAACTAAAGAACTCTGGATTCTATGAGTAACTTATAATTATTTGTGACTGTTGACGTTGTTGCCCTTTGCTGTGCAAATAGCCGAATATCAGAAGATAATTCACCTTCAGCTTCACGTCGCGGACCTGCCTTGCTGAGTATTTTTGATAAAGTACGTTGTTGCCCTTTGCTGTGCAAATAGCCGAATATCAGAAGATAATTCACCTTCAGCTTCACGTCGCGGACCTGCCTTGCTGAGCATTTTTGATAAAGTACGTTGTTGCCCTTTGCTGTGCAAGTAGCCGAATATCAGGAAGAAACTTCACCTTCACGACGCGGACCTGCCTTGCTGAAGATGGAGTGGTATTTCATATTGTTGTAAGTCTGATTTTTGTTTCATGAATTCTAAAGAATCTCATATAATATTTTTAAAAAGTTGTAAATTTGTAGCATTCAAATCTTTTTATTATTAATTTAAATTTATCACTTTGTTAAAAATGACTGAACAAGATGTATCTCTTCAATTTTTAACCCAATTCATTAGTACATTTGATGGTAATACAAATAATCTTCACACATTCATTAAAAATTGTGATTATGCTTATAAACTAGCATCTAAAGCTCAAAAAGATATTATTTTTAAATTTATTCAAACCAAAGTTACTGGAAAAGCTGATTTAATAACATCATGTAGAAATTTGCGTAATTGGGAAGAGTATAAAAGTTTTCTTGAAGAAAATTTTGCTGATTCGAAAAGTTTTCCACAACTATTATTAGAATTGCAGACATGTAAACAAAATAGAAATGAGAGTGTTCTCAATTTTACCCAAAGAATTGAAAGGTGTTATTCAAATTTATTGAGAGCTACCAAAGCAGAAACTGTAGATGTCACTGAATTAATAGGAAAAAATTCTATGATTAAACAAATGGCTCTTCAAGCATTTTTAATGGGCGCATTACCGCAGTATAGCATTATTTTGAGGGCTAGAAACCCAAAAACCTTTGAAGAAGCTTCAACATTTGCAATAAACGAAGAAAAAATGCTCAATTTTAAAGAACAGAGTAATTCAAACCAAAAATTCTGCTCTATTTGTAAAAAATCAAGACATATATCTATTAATTGCTTCCACAATAAAGATAAACGGGTCAACCAAGTAAAATCATTTAGTAACTTCGCTTCAAAAAATTCTCAGTGTAAAATTAATAACAGTGCAAACGCACATCGAAACATCACAATAACGTGTTTCTTTTGTCAAAAACGTGGACACTACAAAAAAGATTGTTGGAAATATAAAAATCTCTTAGAAAAGAAAGCTTCGGAAAACTTCCAAGACCCTTCGTTCCCTACCGAAACGAAGAAGGTCAATACGTTACAGGTAGAATATTAAATAACCTCGAAAATATTACAGCGTACATCAAAATTCCTATTAAAGAATGTAAAAACAAATATGTCAAACTATTATTAGACAGTGGCGCAGATATATCACTAATCAACCCCATGGTTTTAGATGGCGAAACAGAATATAACGATAAAGAAATAGTTAAAATTAGAGGAATTAACGCTGAAAAATCGACTCTAACGTTAGGATCTGTCAAATTGAACTTATTATTCAACGGTATCCCAATTTCTAATAAGATGCATTTATTGCCTCGAGCAACAAATGTTCCACTCGATGGACTTATCGGAAATGATTTCCTAAGAAAAGTAAATGCCAAAATTAATTACAGTAATAATACATTGTGTATAGGTAATAGTGCTATGCCAATCCATTTTAAAACCAAAGGTTCGGATGTTAAAAACAATAATTCGGTTATTATTGTACAGGCTCGCACAGAGACCTTAGTTGAATTCGATGTTTTGAATCCTGAAATAGGAGAGGGACTCGTCCCCGAAATAGAAATTATGGAAGGAGTTTATCTTTGCAGAAGTATAACAAAGGTTAATTCAAAGTCAAAAGCAATTACGTCTATTTTAAATACGACAGAAAAAGAAGTAAAAGTTAAGAAAATGGAATTGATATTAGAAAAATTTAATGAAAAAGATAGCAAAATGTTAGAAGATGATTGCGATGATAGAACAATAAAAAAGAAAGTTAAATGCAAAAATAAAAACGCATTTCAATTCAACAAGATAACAGAAAATATTGATAATAGGTACGAACTTTTAAAAGCATCATTACGGACTGAACATTTAAATAAAGAAGAAGAACGATCACTTTTTTCAATTTGTCGAGAGTATAATGATATTTTTCACTTAGAAGGAGATATATTGAGTCAAACCAATTTAATTAGGCATGAAATAAATACTACAACACAGACTCCAATACACGCAAAAACATATAGATACCCCGAGGTACACAAAAGGGAAGTAAATGATCAAATAAAAAAAATGTTAGACCAAGGAATAATTAAAGATTCAAATTCAGCATGGTCATCTCCTTTGTGGGTAGTGCCCAAGAAGAAAGATGCAAAAGGTCAAGTAAAATATAGAGTGGTGATTGATTACCGTAAATTAAATGAGGTCACTATAGGCGATGCTTACAACTTACCCAACATCACAGAGATATTAGATCAATTAGGACACTCAAAGTACTTCACAACTTTAGATCTTGCATCAGGATTTCACCAAATCCCAATGAAACCGGAAGATTCACAAAAAACAGCATTTTCCACCCCTCTAGGACATTACGAGTTTTTAAGGATGCCATTTGGATTAAAAAACGGTCCAGCAACCTTTCAAAGGGTTATGAATAACGTTTTAGCTGGTATTCAAGGATTAAGATGTTTTGCATATCTAGATGATATAGTTATTTATGCCGATACAATAGAGACTCACGAGATTAGGTTAAAAGAAGTATTCCAAAAATTAAGATTACACAATTTAAAACTACAGCCGGATAAATGTGAATTTATGCGTAATGAGGTCATGTATTTAGGTCACGTTATATCAGAAAATGGAGTTAAACCAAACCCAGATAAAATTCAAATCATAAAAAATTACCCTATTCCAAAAAATCCAAAAGATATTAAGTCATTTTTAGGACTGGCTGGATATTACAGACGTTTTATTAAAGATTTTAGCAAAAATGCTCAACCTCTCTCCCAATTATTAAAGAAGGATGTTCCATTCATTTGGAAGGAAAAACAACAAGAATCTTTTGATATACTTCGAGATCATTTAATTCGAGAACCAATACTACAGTTCCCCGATTTCAGTAAAACATTTAATGTCACCACAGATGCAAGTAATTTCGCTATCGGTGCAGTATTATCTCAAGGCGAGATTTCTAAGGATTTACCAATATCCTTTGCTTCCAGAACTCTAAATAAAGCCGAATCAAATTATTCAACAACAGAACGTGAACTTTTAGCTATAATTTACGCAGTTAAACATTTTAGACCTTATTTGTATGGTGTAAAGTTCAATATAATAACGGATCATAGACCTTTAGTTTGGTTGTTTAATACAAAAGACCCTGGCTCTCGCTTACTTCGTTGGCGTTTAAAATTGGAAGAATATCAATATAATATAATATACAAACCCGGAAAACTAAATTCTAATGCCGATGCGTTATCTAGAATTGATCATTCTCAAATATTACACTTTAGAATAAACCCAGAACCAAATTCTTACGAAGAATTTATAAAGTCTCATTATAAAGATAAAACCATTATTGACTGCAAAAATATTGTTGAAATAGACGAAAGTCTTCTAACACGGAAAGATAATTTATGTAACTTTATTTCCAACGATAAGGAAATGTCCGAAGGTTTGTCTATGGAGATAAGGAATTTAATCAATAATCACGATGACATAAAGAAAAGTAAAACGAATGTAAGAGATATATTATATTCAGAACTAAATAACATATTTAACGTTTACCATCTTATAACAATGGAACATTTTTGGGATAAACCAACATACGAAGATATTTTCTATTGTTTTCTTAAATTAAAAGATGTATTAATTTCACAAGAAAAGAAATCGCTTTCAATTCCCGAACTAGCTCGTGATAATAATTTAAATTGGAATAAAATAAAAACTCTTGTTTATTACGTCTTTGCAAACTCCGGAATCATGGTAACTATTTGTAAAAATAAAATAAGTCATCCAGATCCCAAGGATATAACTAAATTAATAGAGGAGAATCACGATTCTCCACAATCAGGACACTCAGGGTTTCACCGAACGTATAATAGAATTAAAGAGAGATATACTTGGAAAAATATGAAAAAAGACATAAGAAATTACATAAAAAAATGTGAATCATGTCAAAAAAATAAAATTTCTCGTAAAAGATTTATTCATCCAATGGAAATAACTACAACTTCCGAGAAACCTTTCGAAAGGATAGCTTTAGATATTGTAGGTCCATTACCCTTATCCGAAAATGGAAATAAATATATTCTCACGTTACAAGACGATCTAACAAAATTTTCGCAAGCATTTCCAATTCCAAATCATGAAGCAATTACTATTGCAAAGGAGTTAGTCAATAACTTCATTTGTAAATTCGGAATACCAAATCGAATACTTACAGATCAAGGAAAAGATTTCACGTCAAATATTTTAAAAGAAGTCGCGAAACTATTTAAAATTAAACAAATCCAAACAACAGCTTATCACCCTCAGTCCAACGGTGCATTGGAAAGGTCTCATGCGACCTTAGCAGATTACTTAAAACATTACATTTCAGAAAAGCAAACAGATTGGGACGAATGGATAAATTTAGCAATGTTTTCGTATAATACAACGCCTCATACCAGTACTAGGTATACGCCATACGAATTAATTTTCGGTTTAAAACCAGAACTTCCAACGTCATTAACACAAAAACCTCAATTCAAATATACATATGATAATTATGTTGACAATTTAAAGTTGAAACTAAACAAATCACAAGAAATTGCACGCGAACATGTTCAAGTCCAAAAGATAAAAGCAAAAGAGAACTTTGATAAGAACATTTCTAGTAATGAACTTTATAACGTTAACGATTTAGTCTATTTAAGAAACGAAACTACAAAAAGTAATCATTCCAAAAAATTGTCACCTAATTATCAAGGCCCCTATAGAATTGTTAAAATTAATTCAAAAGTAAACTGTACTATACAAGTAAAGAAAAAATATGTTAAAGTACACTTCAATCGTTTAAAAAAGGCCATTGTTTCAGATTGATGACATGGTTGCCTTACGGCAATGGATTCAACTGGACGCAAATATCTTCATCCGCAGGGATATACTATGAACACGTTAATATGATTAATTTTATAGAGAGTTATTGGAATGTAGTGACATATATTGATTTAGACATATATTTTGATAATAAGTTAATATTAATTGATAAAACATATAGCAATATACAACTATTATGTAATGACGATAAAATCATGCATAAAAGTTTTTCTCCTTGCGAACCGCATTTAAATATTTTACATCAACTAATAATAGTATTAAAGCAAAAGGATAAGACGCTAAAACAATTTATAGGACAACCAAAAATAAGAGTAAAACGTGGTTGGATAGATATGGTAGGTACAGTATTTAAAACTGTATTTGGAACCTTAGATAATGATGACGCGCTTTATTATGATGAAGCAATTGATTCTCTAAACACAGGCGATAAAGACTTATATAATATGTTAAAACAGCAAACTCAAATAGTGAAAACAACAATAACAAATTTTAATAATACAATAACTAATCTTGAAAGAAATGAAGAAATATTTAATCAAAATTTCGAAAAATTAAAATCGTTTACTACAAACATTAGCGATGTTATATTTAATTTAGAATTGAAGCAAGAAATAGAAAAACATCTTACCCTATTGAATTTAATCACAACAGAATTACAAAACGAATATACACTTATCATAAACGCATTATTGCTTTCCAAAAATAATATAATACACCCATTTATTATCACACCTCAGCAATATATTGAAGAAATAAGTAAATCCTTGCCTTATTTACCGAATTCCGTATCTTATCCTGTCCCACCAAATATAAAAAATGTTAATATTTTAATGTCAATGGTAAAAATTGATATTGCGTATGTAAATAGAAGAATCATTTTTGTTATATCAAACCCCTTGTGTAGTTATGTAAGCTATAATTTATACAAGTTAATACCCTTGCCTATGAAAAGACAAGACGATTTATATGTTTTTATTATGCCTAATGTTAAATATTTAGCTATCGCCGAGAGTAAAACAAATTATGTTACTCTTGATAATATAGATTCGTGTAAACAGACCGTTTTAGATAAAGCGATTTGTAAAACCACAAACATTTATTATAATCTACATGAAAGATCTATTTGTGAAATAGAATTACTAATTGAACCTTCTCATATGCCTCCGAATTGTGAAACCAGAATAATGAATACGACTAACGAAATTTGGCATACTACAAATAAAGGAACGAAATGGATTTTTGTGCTCCCTAGACCAACATTGGTTACAATTAAATGTAAGAATTCTGAACCAACCGATGTTAAATTACAGAATACAGGAATATTAATTATAAAGCCAAACTGCAAACTTTACACTAGTTCAACAGTGATTGTTAATGTAGAAGACCGATATTATAATATATCTAACCAAACAGCTTCAAAATCAATAATTCCTTTGTTCAATATAACTGATGATAATTGTTGCAATATAAACCAAACACAAAATGTCAAAATTAATATTCCATTAATAATACCAAAAATATTTACTCTAGATAAGGATGATTTAATTTTAGCAAGCCATAAGCTAAATAAAATGTACGATGACTTAGAAAATATCCCCGAAGACCATATTGTAATTAGAATTATAAAAAATAACTATTTTTCCTATGTATTTTTAAGTTTAATAATCATTTACATTTTATATAAACTATATAAGTGTTACATATCTAAAAAAAATCATTTTAAAGGTGATTCTCGTTTAAGATTAATAAATTACTTGAACATTTGTAAAACAAAAGACAAAAGAGAAACAAACGTAGAAATGGAAGAAAACGTTACCGGGTCCACTGATGAATCCCTAACGCTCAGACGAAGTACAAGACTTCGAACTGATGTGAGATAATGATGGACGCCATATTATCTCATCTTAACGAGGAAGGTGTTATGTACCTTTCTAATATTGCTACAACCTTTGAACCTATTATGCTTCGTTCACTATCTATTATTTGTCCGTCGCACCAATATGTATCAAAGTTAACTTTATGATTGTCGCCATATCTCTTGTCTATTGTTCATTTCCATGTTTATTATTAATTAACTTTATTTATCACACTATTTAAATATAAGATTGCTATAAAATACATTACGCTCAGTTTCAGATTCAGATTCATTTTAGATTTCAGTTTGGAAACATTCACTTAGAGACATTTAATTCTGTTAAAACTCTAGTATATAAGAATGTATTCAATGTAATTGTAAAGACTTACAAATAAATATAACAAAAAGTGTTAAAGTGTTTTTTATTCATAGAATCCATAACACATGCTCATTACCCTATTACTATAATAACTGTTACCCCTGCACCTCTGAGGTCGGAAGGAACTCTTTTTTTTAATTACTCGACTCAAAACTCACCGTATTCATGAGAAAAAATTGTGAATGGAACAATTTCAGATCTTCTCTATCCGTGTGTAATAATTAGCCGTTTGCATTTCTGATCTTTTTCAAAATGTGATAAGTCCATAAACATATGAATATTAGTAATGTTACCCCTAAGTGATGAGAGAGTATTATTTCCCCCTCCCCATACCGGTTTCATTTGAAGCCAGCTGGGCTCGCGAATGGCCTCGAGCGAATCTAGAAAATGTGACGTCATCGTTCTTGTACGAACCAGCGTCGAGCTTTCATCGGACACTTTACGAAATAACACAGTAAAAAGCGGTGGCTTATTATATGAAACCCAATTGTCGTATTACATTCCATAGGTAAGCATTATTTTACTTTATTTTAAGCTTATTCAGATCATATAATATGATCAGTTTTAGTAACAAATACATACGTAGGCGTTTCTCAAGTGTGCTCGTCGCTGTTTACTGGGGTGAGTAAATTATGAAACATTTGTAAAAGTGTCTTAACTAAATACGGCAACAATATATTCGACTCTGAAAACAGTCGAACTTTACTTTGCCGTATTTGGACTTCGCAAATTTGTTCATAACGTGGCGAGAAATTCGCGCTCCCGTGTAAAAAGGTCTATTCATTAAAAACAGATTTTACTTTTAAGAACTAAATGGTGATATTGTAATGCGAGATGCCTATTGAGATTGATTTATTGACGAACCACATTTCATCACAGTCATCTTCCCCCTTCACGTCCCGCTATAGTTGGTTTGTAACCCTCTCCTGTCTGTTCTCGTCTACTAATATTCATGTCTATGGATAAATGCGAAGATGATATTATATACTCTATTCATAAACATCTAACCGTTAGTTCTCTTGAGAAGTCTAGCAATAATGATCTATCTATAAATCCTTGAAATATGTGGACCACCAAAGATTGGCGGGTACAATCCATCAGATACCTGAATTATTTATTAGGTGTTTGCAACACGTTAAATGTTATTATTGATAACAAAGCGTTCATCACACGAGCGAGTCATTACTTTACCCAGTAACAGTAGTCGGTAGTTGAACTGGCACATGCCCACATTACCCACTCGTCCTTCGTATCGTTAAATCACAAACACTTGAATAAATAGCACCGAGCGCGTGTACTCGGTAATGTTATGTATTCCTAATCTTGTATTATCAATAATAATTAACTGCGATATAAGATGTATAGTTCAGTGAATGGAGTGAGCCATCATCCAAAAATTACGCTACCAGTTTATAAAGTGTACAGTGTTTTCCTAAAGCTGGGATCGTGTTTAGCGTGATATTATATTTTATCACACGATCGGCCTTCATTATTTTCATTCCATTTAAATTATCATAAAAAATTAAATAAATTTCCCGCAGAGGCAGACGGAGACGTTGGAACACCACACTCTTGTCTTATTGGCACAAATTGCCTTATTTATCGTACAGTATTAATAGGGTAACGTCTGCGTGGTTAAATTTCAGAACCCAGTTTCAGTGCATATTGACGCCACGCCGTACGCGTCGCGCCCCAAATAACATCTGTGTGCGTGAAATTTCAAACAAAGCTACCATTTTAATACATTTTCGAATTTAAGAATTCGTCACAAGATGTCGCCACTTTCGTCAGCAGGTTGGATGGGGACTTGTCCCCCCTAGGTATAACTGCTACGAATTGTGAATACGTAGGACGTAGCACGTAGTATCTCTCCAGATATGGAAAGATTGACGATAATACATAGTTGTATCAAGCGGCTATATATTACATAGACGTCATTGCCTGACTCGGTTACTTTGTACCGATGACTATCACTCGATGACAGTGAATCCGAGGAACAGGCTATTTTTTAAACCAGTTGTCAGAACTCAATAAAGGGGTTTCTTGACATAACTTCTTTAGCACCGTTGTGATTTGAAACTCGATGAAACCGAAGAGAGCGACACTCAAGTGAGACGAGCACGTACATCTATAGAATTTAGCCTGCGGGAGAATGAGATAGCAATAAAATATTTATTTATTGCACGGGTGTCGGTTCCAATATTATACGATAAATCCACGCTCCAACGCCGGTATTCTTTAGTCCAGTGCTATAAAGCGCCTGACGAACTTTGCGGCCAGACATTCAGAGGACCAAGGATCGAATCCTATTAAATCCAAAAAAATAAACATTTTTATTTTTGTAAAATCAATATCCAATCTTCAAACCGCTCCAAAATGAACAGGCAAAGAAAATACAAAAAAGGCGACATCTAGCGACTCCGAAGAAGAAAACACAAATATTAATAATATGAACAAATGTATAGAAAAAAGTGCACCGGAATTCGACGACAAAAATATGGAAAAAATCATCCTTCACATTGATAAAAAAAAGTGCTTCGTAGTCTCCCCACTCTTGTTTACTTTAGTTATCTGAAGGTTTCACTTCTACCGCTTGTGAATTGCACACTCTGATTTTTATTTTTTTTAGTACTTGCTTCTACCAAATTATTTTCGAGTCATAATATTATGATTATTCGCGCCTAAAACCTGACCTGCAAAAATAATACGCGCTACTCGTCTAACATTTTTATAGATAATATGACCATTGACCAAGTGGACTCTGTGTGTATTATATAAACTGCGTAGCAAATAAACATCGTGACGAAATTCAGCCTCGTGGGTAAAAAAAAACGCGAAAATTTGGCGCCATTTAATTTTACTATCGTGACAGGTCCTTCATTGAGGCACGCCATTTGTATTACGGCGGTGGAGAACTCGCTATCTACGTCACGTTCCGATAACATTATAGTTATATTCTGCTATAATGTTGTGTGTCACCTACTGTATGTGAGTGTTTGCGTAGCTTGTGGCATTGGCGTCATTTTGACAGATGTGTCCCACTTTTTTTTATGTTTCGCACAGCGGAATGTTTCGCGCAAAAAACTTAACCTCATCCGAGTTTAAAATTCTTACCAAACGTAGAAATGAAAGTCGTTGAAATGTTTGAGAACACCCCCATGCTAAAAAAATAAATAACTTTTTTGATAATCTTATCTAAAAAAATTTGTTTGTTTTTTTTTTGTGACCGGAAATCAGAACACTGTGAAAAGTGGTATAAAGTAAAGTCATGAAAAGATGTGAAAAAACTTAAGTTAAGATTAGATTTTTAGGCTAGTTTTTTTACCACCAAAAAACCTCGAACTTTGAGATCTGCCGTCAATCTGGTTTCACATAATTATTTTTTTGTTCTCATATAGGTAGTGAAAGCCAAATCCGCTAACGTGTCCCAATAACAGGCAAATAACGTTTGTTATAGTTTGATTGACATTATTTGGCACTATCTTTATTATCTTATCATTGTTGTAAAAGTTTATAAACATCAGAAAAGAAAGCAATCCCAACTGTTATCATTTGTAAGCTTTTAGTATTATTGATTACTGGTTTTATTACCCGGTTTCGCACGTGATTTTTATACATGCATGTGATAATAATAATTGGATAATTTGTAGTGTCGTTATTGTGAAAAATCATCTGAAGGGCGCTGTACAAATTATTATGCGTTCTTAGGCTCTATCTAATTTTATTATTTACAAATGGATCGTCTTAAGCCATAGTGAACTAACGGACTTTTTGCAGTTTCTGAGTTAGAGTTTGAAAAGTGGGATCCAATCATAATCTAGCTCTGCCAGAAAGAACCAATCAGAGAAATACTGTCTTGGCCAATCATAAGATAATATTTCTCTGATTGGTTCTTCTTTCTGACGGAACTAAATTATCATTTGGAGCCCTCATTTCAAGCCCTAACTCAAAAGTTGCTAAGTGAGTTAGTTCACTATGATTTAAGACGATCCTAATAGAAAACATATTTACCTGGCAGGTCACTTCCGATAAACACACTTTTATTAGAAATTTTATGCTTTGAGAAGATAAGACTCTGCACGCGAAGGACACTATGTTTTTAAAACTGTCCATTACATTTACGAGAAGACTAGCTGGTACCCGGCGTACGTTGCAATGCATAGAAATACAGTTTCTCCCTGCGTTTCCTTTCCCATGCGTCCCCCTCCCTCGTCATCCCTCCCGCTAAACCCACCTCCTTCATTACCCTTCCCCTCATGCCTTTCCTCCCTCCCGCTAAAATATATAACTCATCTTCATTTATACCAATTTCATAACGCCAGAGCTTACCATTATATATAACCTTCGTGGGCATGCGCACAACAAACCGTCTAAGTTTCATCGCAAACGGATGAACGGTATGGTAGCGCATAACATACGAACAAACAAATAAAAATTGATTTTTATATAGAAGATTAGTGGCCAAGGTAAAGTTGATATTTATTTTGAAAGACTGCAGATTTTAGAATTCTTTAGTACTGAAGAATTTTTGTGAAATGACCTTAAAAAGCTTTCAAGTTCTCATTTGCTTACATTTGTACACAATTATTTTAAAATTTCGCGTGCTGTGAAATTGAAAGGTTTTTTTGACTTTACGGATACAACTGTCTGAAAAGTTCAGTTTTAAGTTTGGCTCTAAATTCTTCCGAGTCTGTGACCGACCATTTACGAATATATACATAATTTTATTTCAGAAAAAAAACACAAATTGGTAAAATGCTACCATTCTTCATGTAAGAGCATTATTTGAAAGAAGGTGTACATTTCTGTGAGTACGAAATCTCAGGGTAGGTGAAAGCCCTGCAATATTTCAAATCTTTATTCAATCAGTACCCCAAATCCTTCAAATCCCTTATTTTATTCTTAGCTTTTTTTTTAAATTATTTTCTACCAAGTGGTTTGCTGCGATGTTGTCTTTTTGTTATGTAGTGTGAATTTTGTCCACAATATTAAAATGATAGGTTTCCCGCCAAATTTTGCAACGCTGCTTTTTATAATCGTTTAATTTGATGTTTGTTTAGGAATTTACTGTAGACTTTTGGCTCAATTCTAAGACCGCTCGGGCTAAGATGTCTATGTCCTGCCCGCAATCTATCGTACGGTGGTCGCGAGGCTGCCTGTTGGAAGGGTGTTCAGATCTCGCCCGATGCAAGGTCACCGTATTTGCACCGTGCTTTAGAAATTAGCCACATCTCGATGACCTTGTGGCTTTTGGGCAACTTTTTCAACAGACGCGATGAAAAAACCTGTCGCGTACCTATTGGATGTTGTTGTGCATTTGTTGAATAGGCAGGTTAGCTAGGTATCGGCCTTCAGATGCGTCTACCTAAACGCCAAAACTGTTTGGGCGGGAAACTGTGTAGAACTCTCCCAAGCCTGGGATGGGAGAAATTGCCACCTGACAATAATCTCGCTACTAATAGTTATCTATTTAAATCTTAATATGTATATATATTTCTTCTGTCCGTGTGTATGTCATTGAACTCCTCCTAAACGGCTGGACCGATTTTGATGAAATTTTTTGTGTGGGTTCAAGGGGATTTGAGAATGGTTTAGATTCACAATTTGGTCAACTGGAAAATGTTCTTTTAATTATTTTTTTTTATTTCTAAGGAGTTGTTGATTTTGGAATGTTTTACATTGGATCCGGCAGACTGCGCTATCGCAGTATCGAATATTCAATATTATTCCTTTTTAATTTTAGTTTGTCCCGACAGTTGTGTACAGGACAACGTCTGTCGGGTCCGCTATAAATAAATAAATAAAATAAATTGTGGAACATTCCAGAACACTCTCGAATGTTGTCCTGAGCGAAGCCGGGTAACCCAGCTAGTATAATTTAAATTTTAAGGAGGCCCATGTACATAAATATAATTTTCAAAATGTTTTTACTAATAATGCATATTACATTTATTGTAGTAAAGTGCACATAGAATGAAATAACACAACTCTGAAATTGATGAAGTTTAGCAGACTTGGCCTTTTAAATAAGAAGAAGGTCAATGTCTACACGAGATTTTGAAAGGCCACCCCCATTCTCGTTTCCCAACCCTTAAGGGAGTATTCTAGTCTAGAAGCATGAATTGTAGGTATTTTTTCAGGTGCAATAAAAAAACCATAATATTTTTACAAGCATTTATTTTACCAAATGTTGATTAAACATTAAATAATACATTTAAAAAAATCAAACGAAAAAATTCAAAAAGTTACAGGGTGTTGAAGTTGGTGGTCTAAATAAATGGCGCGCCCTGGTTGACTCGATTGCAACCCTCCTAGTAATCTAAAAAAAAATATTATTATTATTAATCCAAACAAATGCGGCTATGGCCCGAACTAAGGAAAAGTAAAAAAAAATATTTTTTGCAAAATGGCGGCTGTCTGAAATGAAAAAGACACTTTTTTACCAGTTTTTTTTACTTTCCAAATTTTTTAGAAATAACAAAAATTGAAATTTTGTTATAGTTTTAGTTCCTGCCATACTAATGTATAGATAAGGCTCACACCAAATTTCAAGCAAATTGATTTCGTAAAACTTGAGATATCATGTCAACCGTCTCGAAAGAAGTAGTTTTGAGAAAAATGCGTTTAAAATTTTGTTCTATTTTGATTCTGGCTAGATAATTTTTTTTTTCTAGACTAGAATACTGCCTTGAGCAGATATTTTTTGATATAATATTGCGTATTTGACATTCAAAATAAGACGAAAATTACTATCTATATCTGATTTTTAAAATCTGCTTAGTTGAGCAACGCCGGGGACTTTAGCTGGCTAGTAAACAAATAAAGTTGGGTTAGATTCCTGCAAAGGTGTAAAAGGAATGTGAGTGCAGTAGGAATGAGTTTATACAAGAATTGTTTTCAGAATTTCCATCATTTGTTTATTTATGTATGTTCCAATATTACTATCAACATTTTAAATGTGAGACCTTCGACTAGTCCCAATACGATTGTCAATCAATGTAAGTAAACTATACATTGGAATACGTAACGGAGCTGGACCTCTACCCTCCACCCTGGTAGTCCCATTTTAATCCTAGAGGATCCTGAAATATATCGGATCTGAATGATTATTAATAATAATAATATTTGGATGATTTATATAGCGCCGTTTTTGTGAAAAATCACCTCAAGGGCGCTGATATTATTCTTTACAATTACTAAATCTTCAATCCTTGAATACAAAAATAATTAATAATTTTCGATTGGCTGTCGCTTATATTGTCTTCAGTTTCAGTGAGTAAGTATTACAATTTGAGGCTTTACTCATTATCTCATTAAGTTAAAATAAATGCTAAATCTTCTTTTCATTCTGTTGCTTTTTCCTATCGGAGTTGGCTATCATCGCTCAGTGGATGTGTTTAAATCACAAGACCCCCATAACTTAATTTTCATTCTAATCTAAAGTTTGGGGAGCAATCTTGAGCTGAGCAATCTCATCAACAAAAGCGATTCCGATGTTTTCCTTTCCACTTGTATGTCAAGGCAATACGCGCTTAGTGCACTAATCACCTCGATTTTGGTAAATTGCATGCTTGTATGAAGTGTGTATGTATGTTGCGAGTACAATGTACAGAGAATGTGGCGGGTCGAGTTTCGCGCGTAATTCGGTTGGCCTGGATTTCGCGCGCTTTCTCCGCCCGCGCATTGGCCGACGGAGTAATATAGCGGCCTTGCCGTACTGTGTTTACTACGGGCTACGGGTAGCCACAACCGTCTCGGCTTTATCGTGCTCGTGCTATACGCCATCGCCACACGCTCCCAGGCGTACAGCGTGTAGCTGAAACTGTAGCCAGGCCTGCTACTCGGCTTTACTATCACATCATTGTGGCTTGTGGCTCCGTGTCTCGGGCACGACAAGCCCAAACTCGCCCAACCCGCCAAATGAGCGCCCCGTTTTTTCCGAATTCGCGACCTTCATTTTTGGCGCCAACAAACAAGTGTGTTGTTGCGTTGATTCGTGGCTCAGGCTTCCTGGAGTGCAGTGCTCAGCCTCCCTGACTTGAAACTGTCCACTTTAGTACATTTACTTTACATCTCCAAGGTATTAAAAAGAACTTGGTATTGCTGCTAACTTTATCAAAACTCACACAGGCAAAAATGCTGTAAAAATGATCGCCGGTCGTAGGTTTTGTTCGTAAGTAATGAAAATAAAGAGAATCCCTCCCATTGTCCTTCCATTGAGAGCTCTCTTAGGACCTCTTTAATGGGAAAGATGTGAATGTAAATGGATGAATCAGCAATGCCTTTGATGCTTACCACTTTTAAATGAATCAAAACTCGACCCCTGATCTCGTATTTATAACCTGTTCATATTAGGAGTAAAAATTTCCCGATGGTGTATTTTTCTAGGTTCAGTCGCCATAGCCATTGTATTTCATAAGCATACGCCGAGAATTTTCTTACGTCGTATATGAACAGACAAAAATTCACTATACAGTTTTCTACTGGGGACGATTGAAACAAGTCATGATTGTAACATCTCAATTCACTCGAAAACTATCTTACCTAAGAGTGTGATGTAACACTCGAAGATCTGTTGGGACCTGTCATCAGTAGATATTTAATTTTAAAGACTTATTTTTTAATACCATTCTATTCTGCTCCAGAATAATGTCGCAGTAAAGCTATGCCAAATATTCATAGTTAGTATAATTAAAAGCACTTGAAACAAAAATATATTTTAAGTTGTTTCCTTTCAAGACATTTATTTATGTTTATAGTTTTAAAAATGTTTTGATGTGTTTAATCACTATTCATGATCTCATTCAGTACTGTTGTAATAATGAAAATGTTTAACATTGATTAAAATTACTCTAATTATTCCAAATATATTTAGATCGTTTCAATTATCCTCACATACTGTTTCAATCGTCCACACTATGGGGTTGATTGAAACAGACTTCCCCATCTTCTATTAGTGGTTAGTGTAGCTTACCTGTACGAGTTGTGGCCACACAATAAATTTAATTTGGGAACTAGATAGATTGTAATTCATGAAGTATAAACATCTTATCTGTAAATACAAAAGACACATCACTACACACAGTTAAATTAAAAATGTTTCAACCGTCCCCAGTCCACCCTACAACGACTAAAATAAAAGATATCAATATTTGTATTCGGTACAATCGGTCAATTGAACTCCACTTCCCCTTCCCATCCTCAAAGTGTTCGAAGTCCTAACAAATCCCCCTGGTCTATCGGTCTTTCCGGGACAGGAGTGATCCTGGCTGGGGTGGTACATTCGTATCTTTTCTCTGGCTTTAAATATTACAATATTATTTCTAAAATAGCTTTATTAAAGGGGGGCTGACGGAAACCCAAAGCGGATTCTTACATGAATATTAAATTATTGACAATTCCATTCGCACCCTGGATATGCGAACCATCAAGGAAATCACCGGATTCCCACGCGTTTCGAACCCCGGACAGGGTGTCATTGCTCAGCTTTCACACGACTGCACACACAAGACATCTCTAATTCGAACACCTCCTCGGCGGATACGTAGTACCGGGCCGGATGTCGAACCCACGACTTCACACAAAAACTGGCCATGCGTTCACCACCGTACTCGCACGTCGCACAATGTCGTTTTTACCCTACTAGGCTTTCTTAGTTCAGCTGGTTGTATAAAACACCCTCCACATGGAATTAATTATTACCTACGAACCGTGGAGATAAATCGTACGTCAATAACCTTCACGGATCAACTGCAAACTAGAGCTGCGAATGCACTTAATAAATTTTATGATGCCATTGCAACCTTCGTGCTTACCTTGACCAAGTACTAGACTAATTACTATTATTGTTACACTAATTATACCTATATTTCGATTTAAAATGCGCAATTTGATATTTAACCTCACGTGCGCATTTTTAACGGTCCTCCACGACCAAATTCTTGTTAGTTTTTAATATTGTGAAATGTGAATATCGAAAGAAAGGTGTTTTTATGGGTAGCAGAACTACATTTTCGATTTTCTTGCGCTCTTGTGGGCGATTTTTGCCATATATTGGCGCCATTTTAAATGCCTCCGATTGCTTTTCGGATGAAAAAGGCAATTTATCTCTTGATTTGACAAATTAAAAAAAACTTTAAATTTATAGCTCCCGCGTTTGTTATTTTGGGCTTAAAACAAAGCTATTGAAATGCTTTATCTATTATGACACACAAGTCGCAAATCCGAACTTCGTAGACTATTTTATAACGATGTTAAAAATAAATTTTACAATATTTTTTCATGCAGAATTTCCGATCTGTTAAAACGGTTGTGATACGGTTAAAATTAAGTCTTTTACCATAGATATGCACCTTTCATTATCAATTATACCACAGACAATATATAGAAATCGAAAATATTCTATGTTGACTCGAATAAGTACCTCTCCCGGCAGTTTCAAAGTAACAAATACGCAGGATTTGCGCGGTTATAAACTTTAAGATTTTTTTATAAATCCTACAAATATGAGATAAACGGTAATATACAGATTAATTCATTGGCTATACAGCACTATAATAAGTTTTAATGTTTCCATGTTAAAATTTGAAGGTATGATTTTTTAATGTTTGCGAAAAAAGTCTTAAAATGCTCTTTCGCTCCAGTTGTTATATTGAATCTCAGATTTGGTATTGCTTTTACAAGAATTTATTCGTGTGATTAGAGGGCCGCCAACAACAACACAATTTTCACAATACTGTGTACAGGAATTCCTGCAAAAAAGCTCGCCATATTGATGACCTTGTTAACTATTTCACGGTGAGATAATATCACGTTATTATTCTGCGCACGTGTTTTCAAGGTCTGACTTTTAACTAATGCTTTTGGTGATGACGCTGATGTGATGACCATTGCCTATTCCGATTCATGGGTGTTTCGTGTTGGACTTTAAATGCGTAAAAACCTAACCTGACCCATCCATATATGATTACGTCATGTTCAATTGACTGAAAGTTATTGTGGGTAATGTTCAAAATTGTTATTAGTAGCGTGAGAACTTTAGATAGCATTTGGATAATAAAATAATTAAATTAAATTATTACCAAAAAACCATACGCAAGTTGATAATAGGTTAAACTATCCTAACTTACATTATACAAATTAGGTTAGGTTAGTTCATAATATATACTCGTTTATGTAGCTACAAAGAAAGTTAAAAACAAACTTAAATCATAAATGAAACCGGTAAGTGATTAATGTTTCAGTGTGATTCGTACAATTTGGGAGGCGGGTATGGGTACCGCCGCCCTGGGGACAATTTATTTCATAACAACACCCTTGCCTGTCACAGGTCTTCAAGTGACATGGCAGGTTCGATACGTTTGGTGACTTAGCAGAGGTGCCCGGGTTCCTGGGGTGACATTTGTCTAAGTCTTGGCGGTGGATGCTTTTGCCCACTTGCGTCGCCGGATCGGGAGAGACTGGTTGAGGGAGACCTTTTGATCTCTCCAGCAGGACTATCTCGACCCATCGCCTTGCACCGCAGCGGGAGGGGTGGATTCATACGTTCGTCACACCTAACCACATTGACTCCTTAGATTCCTACCCATCCCTCACACCTTTTTCCTTCCCAGAACTTTCTCTCTTTCCTATCTCTAAAAAAACCCTCCACCCATCATCCCTAAAAATGACATGCCCTGATGAAATCTTCTTTAATTTATTTTCCCAATTATCTACTTGGATTCCCAAGTATCTACTGGAACTTAACAAAATATTTTTCATTCTAAGTGACAGTCACATCGATGTATATGTTGACTAATTTTATATGAAAATAGAAAAGCAATAAATGTAATCATTTTCCTTTTTTGTACAGCAGAATTTCTTTGTCTAAAGTAGCGAAAACTCTGCATTTATATGCAACTCAACATTTTCAGCTTGCAACATCATTGCCTGCAAATGTCCGCTGACAAAAACAAATGCCGTGTTATTTTTTTCTCATTATTTTGTAATCGATATATCAGGGTAATACAGATAGTATAATATTAATATTTAATAATACCTTACATGTCAATATTGTCAATCAAGGATCCTTCGTTTTATGTAAAATCACATAGTAATTGCTTTTGGTAAAAAAAGGAATGAATCAAACCAATTCATTGGAAAGATGGAAAAAATCTGTGCCTAGTTCAGTCGGCACTCTGAGCTTCTGAACTTGCGGGGAACTCGTAAGTTCTGAACAATCGACTTCAAGGGCAGTGGATACCTACTAGATAGACGCCTCGTTAAAGAAATAGGCACTCGGTACCTACCCAATGGTACTTACTCTATCTGCTACCTACGCTGTACACGTGTGGAGACCAGAGTATGTAGTTGTGTAGTGGCAGTAGCGAGTACCTCTTTGTTGTCGGGCGAGTTTAGTGGTCAGAGCTAGTCGTTGAACTCTAGCAGCAAACTAACCTATCCTAAACTACCTGTACACGTACTACAGTGTGGACGGCTTCTACTTCCATCTCTTCATCTCCACTCTTCTCTCATCCATAGCAGTTAACTCTAGCCGGAGGCAGGAAACTCGACTGGTTCTCGATTCTTTGGACAGGACAGGAGTACCGCTCTTTCTGTTATACTCGTCGTTTGTGAGAAAGAGGGAGAGGTTACGATTGAGTTCTCAAAGGCAGGATTTTGGTAGACGAGAGAATGCATTATCACCTGCCACTCGATAAGATAAATAATACTCTCTATTAGAAGTGGGAAAGTACATCACATTACTTAAGCACACACTACACAGCAGGTTTATGTTCTCTCTATGGTTCTTGTCTTTTTCACGTTTACTAGCAATTACATGTTCATTATAATAATAACTAGGTTAGGTTATGATGGTTTTCTCATGTTAAAGGTGTCTGCCTATCTCTTGGCTTGGTAAACCTGAAATCTATAAGCACCCTCTTATTTATTTATTTATACTTGGTTTTACAGATGTTCGCACTTACGTGAGAACAATCTACAAAATCTACAATTAAATACAGATACGTACAATTAGAAAAACAAAAACATCACAAATAAAAATACAGAATTATATACAAGCTCACTCAAGTAACACATTACAATGAGTGATAAGAGACATAAGCAATACGCGAGGCACGCATAGAGAGACAATTGACATAATTTAATTAGTTAGTATTTTTTAACAGCGTCGGAACTTTTTTTTTTGAATCCGTACAAATTATCGACGAAAATATCTACTTCAGCACACTCCTCTATCTTGTTTTGTAGTCGACAGACCTGGGTCAGAGGGCTAAAGGTATTCATGTGGAAAATGTTATGGCGTCTCGAACAATGGGAATTGGAAACATTTATTTCAATACTGCTAAGTCATAATGTAGTATCAAAATGGCCGTGAATAATTTTATGTAAACATATTAGATCAATCAATTGCCTTCTAGTTTTAAGTGTATCAAGTAATCAAGTAATTTCTTGAAGTAATCACGACGTACGTAGTATGATCTAAGATGGTCTTATGTTCTTTAGATTTTAGATTGATATTGTTGCGTATTTTTATGACGCCCTTCTTTAAATTAGTAATTCAACACATCTTCGTTGAAATGGCGTAATTCCACGATATTCGTTGTTCTTTGTAACTATAGCACGCTTATTATCATTTGATAGAACAGTGGGTAAAGACGTTACTACGTTTTTCGAAACATGGCGAAATTGTTATTTCTACAGGTAAATCTCAGAGCTTACAGCTTGGCATAGATAAATTTGGAATGTGTGGGGTTGTGCCACCTCCCCCTCGTACCTGTATTAATTAAATATTACCATAGCCTTGAATATGAATGCACCGTACTGCGTGCATAGAAATTTGTGTTTTCTCACGCGTACCGAACACTTGCGCAGTAATCCAGTCTGGCCAATAAAGAAATCCTCTTTGATAAGCAACAACAAAGATTCCGCGCACGCGCCATGCCTGCAAACGTAAACATCGCGCCGTATCGCGGTTCATACATAGTAAACACGGGGCACATCTTTCCAGGCCAACGGGCGACCTAACCGCAACCGGGAACCCGCAACCCGCAACCTGGAAGGTACTATGCTTTCCTGCTGTACCAACGCTAATCTTATATCTATACAACATCTACCACCGTATCAGATTACAGTCATCCAAGAGCCGGGCAGTTGGGAGTAGTCGTATTCACTCGGAATAAAAACCGCGCGGTTGATTTTGTAGAATGTAGAAAATTGTAATTTTTGTAGATGTGCCCTTTTCATTAATATCAAAGAGAGACGTGGTATGAAGGTGTGCCAACGGTCACCGAGCTACGGCTTAACTGCACGGACTATCAAAGCATCGGAGCCAATGAATTTATTTATTGATCCTTTTTCAGGGCTTTTACATATTAATGGTAATAAATACAATATTTATTGTACAAAACTGAACTGCTTCAGTAACAATTTTTTATTTATGTTATTGGTGTGCATGTACATACAAAGGCAATGGCGCCGCAGTGTTCTTGAATATTAAATCTAGACTAACTGCCGTTGTTCCCAATCATATTGACCAAATTGAGCGAAAATTTTGGCTCAATACTCAAATGCACAAATGCGCTCTGCCTAACGCAACTCTCCGACC
Organism: Glyphotaelius pellucidus; assembly: GCA_936435175.1. NCBI lineage: Eukaryota > Metazoa > Arthropoda > Insecta > Trichoptera > Limnephilidae > Glyphotaelius > Glyphotaelius pellucidus. The sequence goes on along the minus strand of OW386557.1, from coordinate 12,371,207 downwards.
AACAGGCGAATTGAGCGTTACTAAACAAATTACTTAGTTGATCGGAGACTCAGATTGATCGATCGAAAAGTTGGGAACAACGGACGTAAATCAGGATTCCCCGATAAGGACGTTTCAAGATGCACCTGCTTATGTCCTGTCAGATATCCTCTTCATTCGCGCCACTCTCCTTAATGATAACGGCTACTCGCTCCTTTGTGAACTTGAGTAAGCGCTACTTCCCTTTCCCATCTCCTTCCGCTCCTCACTACATCAAGTCTGTATGGTAGGTATGTAGTGTACCCCAATTGAGGATGCCGTAGTCCCACTGGCTCGACACGAGTTGGGACTCTCGTGCGGTAGCAAAAGGTTATCGTTTCGGTGCTTTTTTCAAATTTGATAATTTTAAAACTGTATGCACTGCCTTTATTTGAAATTCAAGGTAAATTACACAGCGTTTAGCTATGCAATAAAACATAAAGTGTGACCTTTGTTGCCGTGGTCGCTAGCAGAATTTATTGCTGGCTGCACCCATTTGCAGCGGGTGCATTGATATCCCAGGGTCACTGTTATCAACTGCCGCCGTTGGGTATTGATTTCATTGTCTCGGGCCGCGCATGACTGATTGTGACTGGTGCGCATTTCCTGTGGGAAACTAGCGCAAAGGCCTGCCGCCGATAGCTCCTTTGGAACCTCTACCTCTTTCCTATGAGCCTCACATGTTTGTAACAGAAAGGTGGGTTACAATGGAGCCCTCAGCGGCAGAACTTTGGTTCTAGCGCACTAGCTTCTTTGTGGTTCCATGGCAACTCAGTGGCATTTCAACACCCGCCGATAACTCCTTTGGAACCTCTCCCTCTTTATCGTTAACAATTTATATGGCAGAAAGAGTGGGTTGCAACGGTAGTTAAGACGGTATAATACGCTAATACCGGGGGTTTGCTCAAGGCTCACATTTTAACAAATTCCGACGAATTCTTAAATATAATAACTTTTTTCCAAAGTTCTATATATTTAAGATTGATAAAAACAATGCCTCACCATTAACATATTTTACGTAGAACGGTTTGAATTTTTTATTTCCCCTTATATAACTATAAATTGAGCGGTGAGGACCAGATTTTATTTTTCTAGACGATGAATTAATAACTTCGGGAGGGATTCGTTTAGAAAAGTCTAAAATATTAGTAACACGTTCTTCGAAAAAGGGGTCAAATTAGCTCTTACGAAATGAGTAGGTACACTAAATTATTTCTAGTATCGTATCATAATATTTTACGTCTCTTGCTTCAATGAAATGCAATAAAATGTTATATCAAAACTCGTCCAATGTTTCCTTTCAAGATATGTACCACTTGTATTATGCGCCATGTTTCGACTCTTCCCCTTTTTCTTTTCGCTCACAAATTTGTGTGATTCACCCCTAATAAAACCTTAATTTTATTTGCTATTACATTATATTGATAATAAAATCTTACACAGGTAACTACACACTACACGCTTTTATTTGCGGTTTCCATTGCAAATTTCGCACCCTTCAATGTTTGCTTCACTTGATAATGTCATAACATTACAATGACATGTACTCATTTCTGCCATTTGATATAATACACTAATAAAGTGGCATCATCTCGAATCGTAAAAATATAAAGCCAAAATATAGAATTTATTATATCTTAAAATAACAATACACTTATATTATTTTTCACAACCTCATCCTCCCAGCACATAAAACTTACACCCTAAGGTGATTTATACCCTCTAAAGATTTTATAACCATATTTGTAGAAAAAAATCGGTTGAATCTCGTCAAACCCTCGCGGATGTGGTGGTTGCTTAGGTATTTGGTAACCGTCCCGAAATTTGACATTGACTTTTACGATCGGTATTCGTCCGCCCATTTCGGATTAGGAGTAACGACATACTACCACTCTCCTAAGAGCCTCACATGTTTGAAACAGAAAGATAGGTTACAAGTTGCGACGGAGCTCTCAGCGGCAGAACATTTTGGCTAGCTCCTTTGTGGTTCTATGACAACTCAACAAAGTGGCATTTCAACACCCCTTTGAAAGTTCATTAAAAGTTGTGAAAAAACCTATAACCGGTGGCGGTTTGTGAGTTTTCAGTGAGCTAGAGTGCTAAGATTGAAAAATTCGACGTTATTGATGTAGCGGAAAATGATTTTTTTTTTTTTCCAAAATTTCTACTTTTTGTAAGAAGATCTTTCAGTATGTGGATGCGGCGTATCCCCAAACTGAAAGAATTCTGAAAATCTAAAAATCTAAATATTGATATTTTAAAAAGAAACAAAATTCATTTTCAGCTACAACAGCATCAATAACGTATTTGTATTTTTCAATCTTAGGACACTAGTTGACTGAAAACTCGCTGACCGCCACTGCTCATAACCTAACCTGACGTAACTAAACTAACTAACTAACCATCACGCCGTTTCCCCGCAGGGGTAGGCAGAGAGGACGGACCGCCAAACAACTCGATCTTGGCACACACTCCTTGCTTCGTTCACATTCATACATCGTCTCATACATGCTCTTCTGTTATTCTGACTCTTGACATCGCCCGACTCAAGTATCTGATTCACTTGGTCGTGCCATGTCTTCCTCGGGCGTCCCCGACTTCGTCTACCATTCACATTTGCGTCATATATTCTCCTTACACTCCTTTCCTCATTCATTCGCTCTACATGCCCAAACCATCTGAGCGTCCCTTTCTTAATCTTATTCAATATTTAAACCTAGTTTTTTGTTGTTTTTATCACTTTTAATGACTTTTCAAAGAAGTGATGAAGTGCCACTTTGTCGAGTTGTCCGATCATACTTCTTTGTAACCTCTTCTTCCTGAGCGAAACGTGAAACAGAAAGACCCTTTGGAATAACAAAGTTCCATCTGACACGACAATGTTAAGCGATAATCAACTCAAGTAGTTATCGGTAGAGACCATACATGACATTATTGCTGTGTCAGATGCAACATTGTTATTCTAGCAGTAACAAAGCGATGTTACAACATATCTCCCCAATGACGTACCGACGATAGATAGCTCCGTTGTGAGCTCTTTCTTTTTCTCACAACATGTAACTTGAAGATGGATTACAACGGAGCTCCCAGCGACTTCCTCCCATGAAAAAATAGTCGTTAGTCGACGACATCTTGCGCAGTTCCATCCCAGGTTTCTGCCTTCCCCCCGCTACTGCACTTAGACCAGGATTAGGGATTGCAATCCCGCAGCTCATTCAATCCCGCGGGATTGATATGCGGGATTGCTCAATCCCGCGCGGGATCCCGCATCTTTGAAATTTTGTTATAAAAATCAACTTTTTTTAAACATTTCTTACATTAAGCAATTATTTCTTTCTATTAATTAAGTATAAGTAATTAGTAATCTGTTTTCTTAGGTTCATCTTTAAATGTTTGGCATAGTTTAATGTTTAATAGTTTTGTTTAATTTTACCCTTACTTCTAACAACAGTTTTATGTTTTTAATTCAGTCTTATTCATATAATGACAAATAATAAAATCTCAACTTTCTCTTAGATGCTATTACTATGATATCAACCTATGGTGATAACTTTTGAAAATACGCTCGAAGCAAATGGCATTTATTGTATCATCTCCGAGCCTGCTTCTGAGTGAACTACAAATATATCCTGATGCTGAAAACGCTCTCTCAGGTTCTACGCTAGTAGGCTGAACCGTCAGGATATATTCATAGGCGAGCGTCAGATACTCTCCTCTGATACCATCAGACTCAAAGAACGTCATTTCTTTCTTCAAAATTTTCTCAATGTTGTTTTGCTTGTTGTCTGGCTTTTTCTTAAATATTTATTTTTCTTGTTGAAGCTGTTTTTCTAATTCTTCTTTTAGCGTTAGAGTAGGATCTGTATCAGGAGCAGATGTTCCAGTTATAGGTGTATTTTTGAAGACGTCATCTGCAAATGTTTCTTGGTCTTGAACTACGACACTTTCTATTATTTTCTTTATTTATTGGCGTATTGCAACTTTTCTTGGCAGGAAGAATATATAAGTACGATCTCTATTTTCGCAGATTTTGCAAATAAATCAAAACTCCTGTTAAATAAGTGCGGCGTTATTTAATACGTTCATGTAGAGTCTGTGACAACTGGTTACTCAAAACCGTGTTTTGTTGTTGTCAAATCGATGTCACAACAGTTCGATTTATCCAAAATAAATCGAATCGCCTACAAAGTGCCTCAAGTCCTAATTTAAAAGGCTTCAAGCAATGAGATTAAACGAAAAATTAAAATTTAGGTACTTACGTTAAACGCCGAACGGTGAATACGAAAACACTCGTCACCTACAGAAAGACGTGCGCAGCGCAGTGCCATTTATGAACAACTGCTTTACGAAAAGATTTACGCGAAAGTTTTAGCGTCTATTTTTTAATTTGCGGGATCCGCGCTTTGAAGGTGCGGGATCCAGCAGATTAATAAAAGCAGCGGGATCCCGCGGGAATGCGGGATCCCGCATTGCGGGATTGCAATCCCTAACCAGGATACGTCTTCAAATCAGTCAGAATAGTAGAACGCAAAGTTCAAAACGTAGGAACTAGAACTATTTATTTGACTGGATCTTTTCAAGTGCCCAATATCAATAAAGCACACACTATTTATTATTCAAGCTGGGTATAATAAAACCGGAGTAAGTGGCAATATTGCATTCCCAATTGGGCTATGTTGGGAGGCTGAAGGCATTGGAGGGAAAGGAAATGGGAAGTGGAAGGTTAAGAAGTACCTACCCCACAGTCTTGAAGCAATACGTGAATTATGGTTTAATATAATAATTAAAACAATTTTACCCATGCCGGAAACTTTCGCAATTCAGTACCTCAACTCTACAAAAACTGCACAATTTTTTGTAATGTATGTATAACAGAAGTTACTACCCGGTTTCACCTGAGTTTCAGCGCTTTTCGTAACAATACGACACCATGGCATTGTCTTGTCTTATTCATTGATTAGCTAAATTGATAGTATCTATCTATAGACAAATAAAGCTCACGATGGAAATGTACGTTGTGAGCTGAATTCATTGAACTACAAATTTCATTACGTTACAGCTCACCGTTTGTGAGTTTTAAGGAGACTTATCTGATCCCGTTTTTATCTGATTTCAATCCAATAATATTACACTGCATTAGACATTAGCTTTTTTGTTGCGTCTAATTTTCGAGCTAGTAATGTGTTGAATTGTGTTGCTAGGGGCCTGCGCTTCCGTGTTCCATCTTCCCTTGTATGCAGAGCGCGCACGTGGGGCGGACACGTGTCCAGGAGTGCCGCTGCTTGTTTGTCGTTGGGGACCGCAGTAAACAGGGACAGCTTCCCGACCACTGTATGCGCTTCCTGCCGCTCACACGTCCCGTTCCCGGGGCATTGTCTATAACAGGAATGCAAAACCAGCGGCACAATTTGCTAAATAAAATATTTAACACCTTGTCTTGGCATTCACTTCTTGCTTCATTCACATTCATAAGTCGTCTGATACATACTCCACTCATCTACCTATACGACACAATTTAAGTATTCGATTCACTTGGTCGTGCCGTGTCTTCCTCAGGCATCCCCGACTTCTTCCGTACACTTTCTCGTCGTACACGTAGCTCTACACATCGAAACCTTCTAAGCGCCACTTTCTTTATCTTAGTAATCAAGATAAGAGTCTGCCTTATATTATTTTCGGATCTCCACATTGTAATACATTGTTACATTTTTTTACCACATATACGCCTCGGTGATCTCACTTTTCGGCACTCTCCTACTTTCTTCGTTAATCTGCTAGTTCCACCTGAGTCTATTTGAATTTCTATAATTAAAGCAATTTTGTAGCTTGTGCTGCGAACCCGACGCTATCAACCCCTTGTCTACAAACAGGTCAAATGTTTGATCATGATTTGACCCCCGTTGGGAATCACTGCTATAGTGGCTTTTCAAATGAGGTGTTGAGTTGATTTCATTCTGAGTTGTCCGGTCACCGCCAAATACGCCAATACGAGTAGCCTTATGGTGCCTGAGTTAGATTTTAGTATTTTCTCCAGTGCATGCGAGGTATTTTACTCGTTATATAGTGGCTTTTCAAATGAGGTGTTTAGTTGATTTCATTCTGAGTTGTCCGGTCACCGCCAAATACGCCAATACGAGTAGCCTTATGGTGCCTGAGTTAGATTTTAGTATTTTCTCCAGTGCATGCGAGGTATTTTACTCGTTATATAGTGGCTTTTCAAATGAGGTGTTGAGTTGATTTCATTCTGAGTTGTCCGGTCACCGCCAAATACGCCAATACGAGTAGCCTTATGGTGCCTGAGTTAGATTTTAGTATTTTCTCCAGTGCATGCGAGGTATTTTACTCGTTATATAGTGGCTTTTCAAATGAGGTGTTGAGTTGATTTCATTCTGAGTTGTCCGGTCACCGCCAAATACGCCAATACGAGTAGCCTTATGGTGCCTGAGTTAGATTTTAGTATTTTCTCCAGTGCATGCGAGGTATTTTACTCGTTATATAGTGGCTTTTCAAATGAGGTGTTTAGTTGATTTCATTCTGAGTTGTCCGGTCACCGCCAAATACGCCAAAACGAGTAGCCGTATCGTGCCAGAGTTAGATTTTAATATTTTCTCCAGTGCAGGCGAGGTATTTTACTCGTTAGGTAGTTTCCATACTTAAGAAACATGTATCAGTTTTCTCCGGAAGCTCAAAAGTAACGTTAAACACCTCTCGTAAACAAGAAAATTAATAATTAAATGAAGAAACTATGAGCGAAACTCAATCGAAAATCTGGAAACTGAAAAATCAGAAAAAAATATTGGCACCTCTGGGACTCGAACCCAGGATTTGTGACAGTTAAAAGTGACCGAATTGGTTATCGACACCTTAGCTCAGTGGTCAGAGCACTCGCCCGGAAAGAGAGAGGTCCTGGGTTCGAGTCCCAAAGGTGCCAATATCTTTTTCTGATTTTTCTGTTTTCAGATTGTCGATTGAGTTTCGCTCATAGTTTCTTCATTTAATTAAATATTACAATTTGAGGTTTTACTCATAAAAGTTTAAAAAAAAATATTAAGAAAATGAATAATTATTTTATTGTTAAAAAGGTTGGACATGACTGGTGTATAAATACTACACAATGCACCCTTGGTCTAGGAACGGGGGGGGGCACGTACTCGAGGGAAGAAAACAAACAGATTATAGTATAAATATATTATTATGCGGTACAAACAAACGTTTTAATCGTTAATGAATCTTTTGGACTGTGCCGCCATTGTACTGAGAATTTTCGTGTAAAAATCCATAGGCGACGAAATACGTTTCTGACAGAACACAGTTGCCGGACGTTCATTGTATTCATCTTCAAACCAACTCTGGCAGAATGGTCAAGGAATCGTTGTGTATTTTTTTTTTCCCAAAAAAAAATCCTTATGAACCTAACATAATCTATAATCTAACATCGGAAAATTGATCACCACCCTGTTTCGCTGGAACTTTAGTCTTATTTTATTGACTACCTTACTATCTACTCGGTTTCGGAAAAAGAATTTAACAAAGAATAGGCCTCTTGTTTTATTTTTTGACATTATTGTATGAATTTGTATATTTTAAACCTTCACAGCTCTTGGTGGAATGAATATAATATTTCGTGAGCTGAAAATAGGTGCGTTAGTTTAGAAATCCCAGATAGAAAATCTGTGCAAATTTTACGACACCAAAGCTGTCCGTTCGAGAATTGCTGCATCATACAAATAAAGAGTTTTTGCTTTGTGGTCAATTAGGACAATGATTAAATATCTTAAACACCCCAATTGATAAATTTCCCGATATGTTTTAATATAGATTTGTATTGTTATTTTTCCCGAATTTACAAATTCGAAGTTATTATTTATTTTTTAATATGCCCGAAGCTAATATTTATTCGTTGAAAAGTATAAAATTCTATCACGCAGCACCATCTGTCGACAGATGTTGAGAACTATATTTTAGGAAGTTTCATTTGCTAGTAGTTTAGTTTTATCGCAAGAGGCGCTATATATGCTACGCTTGGGTTTGAATGACAGAACCGAGGTGAAAGGTGTAGTTTTGGCTGAAATATTTAAAACATTTTTAAACAACCTAGCCTAAACGCCTTGGAGATATAATTTTGTGAAATATGGAGATAAAAATTTGTCAAGTCGATATAATTTTTTGTGATCATATGACTAACTTTTTATATTTGTTTGTTGCAGATTTCATGAAGCCCCGCAAGCGCCCCGCCTCCGGGGGCTCCGCGCCCCCCGCCAAGCTGGCGCGCCCCTCCCTCCCCGTCGCCGCCCTCGAGCAGCGCCCCTCCAGTTGAGGGAATCCAGCCCCGTGGGCAGAGCGCCCGCCACCAGCGGCCCTTCAAGTGCCCGCTCCATTGGCCCATCGGTGACACTCTCCGAAGTGTTTCAACATTACCAAAATTATAAATCCGTACTTCTCTTGTTGCATCTATGAAAAGACAATCGGAGAATTGGAGTTTTCTTTTTAAAATTATATACATAATATATTTTTGACGTCTTCTATTCTAAATTATATTTTATCTACGTTAGAAAATGATTGCAATCTTCAATAATTTCTGGATCATCTGAACTGGGGTCACTTCCTCGGATAATGTAATCAACTACTAAATGTTCTAAATTTAAAATTTTAAACTGTTGTAAACAAGCTGTAACACAAAGTGCCCGACAAAATTTAACCTTCAATTCCTAAGAATATAGTTGGAGTAAAATGGGACAAGTCAATTTGTCAGGTGAAATTTCTTTTCCAATAAAAACATATATATTATTTGTTGTACTTGCTAGTGTAGAACGTGACTAGAGCCGCACTCACCATGCACCGTCTCTTTCCTACATCATTGGATAAGAGACGGTGCGTAGTTAATCTGCAGAGCGATTTTTCTAGCCAGTGGCGACATGTGAATTAATATTTTTTAAATAGAAAATAAATTTTATTTAAGGGCAAAATGGCATCTGTCTTTTTTACTGCAAATACAAAAAGAATCACTGGTTAATGCGTGTCTGTACACATCCCTGTCTAATTCGATATTTGTTTATAATGGTTAAATAACATTAATTTTAGAATCTTTCATTTTGACTTACCATGGTTGTAAATTGTGCAATTATTATTATTTATTTGTGTGCTCCTACATTCATAATTGACAATAACTGGATGGCCCATGAAATGTGTAGATTCTTGACTTGAAATCATCTATAACATAGTAACAATTTGATCATTTGATGGTACCTAACTACCAAGTATGGACTCTATGTAAAATATCACTTGCAAGACAATTTTTATTTATGTTGTATTTAAACTCCTTTTATAAACCCGCCCCCTAAGACCTGGGACGGGTTTATAAAACAAAGTTTAATTTTTCTATAAATTACTTTACATTTCTTTTTCTATTCGTCTTCATTGAGATTGGTTTTCACATTTCTTTTCTTTATAAAACATTTTGGTACAAAATTTAATAGGTTTAATGTATTTTATAAGTTAGCATATAGAATTTAATTGTAGGTATGTTTTCCATTGAATAATAATATGATTTATTAGCTGAGGAACGAGTACGACATGAAATCAATAATGAATTGATTGAATCTGATTGATTGTGGTGTTTGTGCGAATGTAGATAGTATCTAGATATATTTAATTTACCTTGATGTGAATGCAGGATGTCGGGGATTTTCTTGATTACACCAAACAAATGTCAGCTTTTTCATCATCATTGACAATTGACAGTAATTCAAATTAAGAATGAATCGGAATCCGTCGATTTCTGATCACATATTCGCCCATTATTTGACAATTGAACGCTGTTCTTGTGTGAAGTATAGTCCTGCCGCTGAGAGATCCGTTGCAACTTCTCTTTCTTTCAAGTGCGACGTTTATGAGAATAAGGGAGAGAATGCTTTGGATTATGTTCCCACCATTTAGTAGAAACATAGGTTATGGTTATCCTTAGCTCGTATCGGATTGAAATAATGTACAAATTCATCCAGTCGTCTATAATAAAATACGCTTCACAAGACTCAAATGACGTTTCAACCGGTTCCGCCCTGACTCTAGAATCAGATGAAATCAACAACAGTTAGTTAGGGTTCCGAATGACGTCAGAGTTGTGAGATTATTTTATTATAGCGAACAGTATTGATCTCTGTGAACGGGTACACAAGAAATTGACCATTTCTTTGTATCACAAAGCGCTAAGGTACAAAATTAATCGTATTTAATTATATTTTCGTTTTATGTGCAAAATGCTTTTTTGTAAATGATCTCTCAATCCGTTTCTGGAATATTATTTACCGGCGAGAATGTTGATGTATTTCGGGCTGAAGTCATTCTGAAATCAAGTTGTACATTTCTAGGGCACAAATCACTTCTCTGGTTCATATTATTCTATTCCAAAAAGCAAAATAATAATACCTAACGTTCAATTTACTAACATTTCTGATGAATTTTCATTTTTATTTTCACAAAACTGTACATTTATACATAGTTTATAAGCCACATTTCCATTTTTAGCTATTGATGGCTTAGCGCACCAACAACGTATCTCCACTCTTTTAACCCCTAGTTACTCGCACCTAAAAAGTTACGGAAGTCCTCGCGTGGGGTATCAAATACCCCGTTTTAGTTTATAGAAATAAAACAATATGTATATGCAAAATCACACTTTTATCAATTTATATCTTTGAACTTACATATTAATTAACGTTTAGACTCTTTTTTAAAGTAAACAAAGTAATAATTTTTTTTTAACTGCATAAACACTATCAGTTTTTTCTAAAACAATTTTGGCAGACCTTTGGCGAGCACGTAGTCTTTGTTTTTCTATCTTTTTGGTTCTTTGACATATACAACATATTTTGTATGAAGGCGGTTAGTCGCGCGGCGTATTACACACCCCAAACAATCGAGCATCGCTCACAACTGATTTACGAGGGTCATACGACACCAAGCGAACTACCAAGAGAACTAGCGCGGTAAATTCAAAATTTAAAAAGTTATGAGCTTTCAAACACGGTCTGGGGTATTTGGCACCCCGCGCGAGTAATTAAAGGTTAAAAAATAAATATCTAATAAATATTTCAGAAAAACCCACATTTTTAAGTGTTTTAATGCGGCATTTCTAAGGCTCGATTGTTTCATGTGTGTTAAAACTAATGCGGTGGTTAAAATCGATAACGTCATTTTTTTTATCTCCGTTCTAACAAATTTAACACCTGCAATTTTATTTACCCAATACTAACTCACTAACTCGTGATCAAACGACTGAAAGTCCATCATCGATTTTAACCACGGCTTAGCTATACCATAAATGAGAAAACCGGGCCTAAGGAGAACCCTTTTACGTGTTAAAATAATATAACTTCTCTAAAAGCATATATACAATGTATTTATTTCAAATCAAATTTTTATTTGATTATTCTAATATTTTTGAGATTCAATAGATATTTAGGGTTGTGGAGATACAATATATGTGTTCTAAGCCATCGATGTGCAGTTCATTTGTAATCCAGAAAGCACGTAGAGAATCGTCAAACACTGGATAAATGGATTCTGGTATCTATTTTTTCAGCGTGGGATTCGAATAATACGTCATTATTTGTATTCATTTTCTAAATGACAAGAATTCACACGAAGCAGAAAGCGCCCGTGTGCAATTCTCTTATTTAATAAATGAATATTAAAACTTATTAATTTCATTGATTTTTTTAAACATATTTATTATACCAGTTTATTATAATTTTAATTTTATACAGCAGTTGTTTTACAAAACGCGATTAAATTTACGCGCGCTTTTCATATCATTTAATTTATAGAGATAAATTTGTTTGTAGCGCGATCTTTTTTTTATAAAATTTATTTATAGAAAATATAATTCTTATTTGTTTTGTTATTGCGTTTTTTTTTATCTTTCGGTTATGCAAACAAATTGAAGGTATTGAAATGTTGTAGTTATCGAATCATCACAATGGTTTAGTGCGTAAATGTGTTAGGTGCGTGTTGATAAATAAACTGTAAGGATTAAAGCAAAATAATTCATAATTTTACGGCCTCCGTGGTCGAGTAGCAATCCAAATGTAGCTGGTTCAAATCCCGACGTGCGCAAGTAAATATTATTTGGTTGATTTGTGTAATTACGATTTAAGTAATTAATTTGCGGCACTTTCCAGAGTGGAAAATGCTTTCAATGTCGCCCTGGTATAATACCACTATTAAAACGTTGCTTGAAATGGCTTTAGCCGTGTTTGGTGACCAGATCTGAATAGCCAGGAACTTTCCTTCCTCTTAACCATCCCTTACCCTCCCCACTACCTTCAACCTCACAATATACTCCAATTGGGGATGCCATAGTCTCACTGTCTCCAGGCGGTTGGGAGTAATTGGGTTTCTTGTGCGGTACTCATACATTTATACATTATTTTTTTTAACAAAACATCGTTTTGAAAAAATCTGGGAAGTACATGATTAAATTCGAGTCTCGGTCAAATTTATACTTAGCAAAACACGTCGTATTTTAAACTCGTGTTAACTATTTATTACGCCCCGATTGAAATAATCCAGTCTAAAAAACGTAAATGACACATTAAACACGTATTTACATAAAATTGCACTTAACATAGTTATGCACTAGGCGTTTACGCAACAATGATTGTTGTTCTCTGTTGTTACTGTAAAGTTGCCTAACGCCCTTCACTTTGTTTGCATAACGAATAGCGGTATTGTTTTAATGCCGAGCTAATCACTTAACAATTATTGCAAAGGCGGTTTATGTTAATTTAAAATAAAGCGGATAATGCTAATACAGATGGGGTGGAGTCTGGCTAAATTCAGTGGCGGATACAGAAAAAACTCAAGGGGGGGAGGGGGGGGCAGAGCTAAGCCATTTTTTCGTATGTTAACTGTCAATGTGCCAGACAGAAAGTTATAAAATACGATGACGCGGACGCGCGCGCGTGCTACATAAGAAAGCATAACTGCTCAATAACTCGACTCAGAGTAGAGTGACGAAAGAAACGAACGAATAGCGTGCGGGCTGGCGGCCTCGCGCCCCCCATATGTATCCGCCACTGGCTAAATTATAGTTTAGCTAGAGAAGAGTTTGGCTACATTGGAGTCTAGCTAAAATACAGTAAGTATGTAGGTAGGATGGTTTGTGTGTAATATTATGTATGTTATAGTTCAGGGCCAAGAAGGGTATGAAGTAAGATCTCAAAATACATTTAATATTTCTACAAGTCGCCGTCTTTTTTTATAAATATTATTAAATTATCATTAATATAAATAAATTTACTTTAAGTTGACTATGTTTAAAAATAATAAATGGATCGCAAAGAAACGAATGTTGGTGAACTCCATTCCATGTATTTGGCATTTCGTAGATTTGATGTATCTACATTCGTTTCTTAGTGAGATATTATGATTTTTTATGTAATTTAATTGACTAACCCTATGATAGTAGCAAACACTATCTTAACTCGTTATTTTTTCAATGTCTAAAGAAGTTTTATAAAGTAATTTTACATTCACAAGTCCCTAACCAAATAAGCACATGAACAAAAATTAAGCCAACAAATAATTGATATTTATGACAGCAAATCCACATTTGGACTGAAAAGTGTTATTTTATACTCAAAACTACATTTTGACTATCAAATAACACATTTTGTCCTTTTTTCACATTTTGATAGTGCTTGCAAATTTATTACGTAATTTCTCTTTTTTTAACTTCTGTGATGTATTAAATATGATCTCATTACATAATTTTACTATATGCAATTGTCATATTTAATAACAAAATATATATTATTGGTTAGTTTACTTTTAAAGATGTGTGTTTTATAATAATATATGAATAAGAACTTTCAGGCAAACCCCCGCTAATGTACTTTTATTTTTGTTTTATATCAAATTAACTTTAGCCAACTTGAGTGTCATCAAAATCTTACCATATAAAATGCCCAAACAGATTTACAATTATTTCTTACGTGGCAAAAACACCAGCCAAATTTAAAAATTACTCTACCTTTGTCAGACCACGCTATATTCACGCTATACTCTAGCTATATATAAACAGTTATAGCGTAGTCTGACAACTAATATGTCCAGGCAATAATATGGGAAGATTTTGGTTGCACCCGTTGGATTTTATGAAATTTTGTCTTTTTCTTTCGATGGTTAGTTGGATCAGGTACGATTCTGGCAATAATTGGAAAATGTCCCAACTAACCGTCAACAGAAAATACTCTGTACTAAGTGGTCAGGTACTAGCAACCTCTCACCAAGCCATCCCTATTAAGTACCAAGCTCCTACGGGAGATGTCTAAAACAATTTGTAAAAAATAATCATTTGAATTGTATAGAATCAAAAGTAGAACTACCTACCATTGCTACCTCTTTGGATGGCAAGAACTCACACGACACAGCAATCTTATACGATATGAGGCGCTGAAGTACTTTTTTCTATAGCTCATTACCGCATAACACTGATGTGTGAGATATAACCTTGTTGTCCTAAAGGTCTGCCTAGAATTCATTAATCTACAGCAATTCATGTAAAACGTTCCAAATTTGGATTGACATTTTGTAGAAATAGGAAGGTTCCATCTGACAGAAATGTTGCGCTGCAATGGCCTCTAAAGTGCTTTTCTCTAAGGTTCATTATTGCGTAACCATAGCTGTTTCAGATAATAATAATTCCAAAGAACAGCTAGAATTATTCATTAATTCCAACGTTCAACAATTGGAAAACGTTCCATATTTGAATTGACTGTACATTAATGATTTCTGGTTAGTTCTACTTTTAATTATCATTAACGACTTATTATTTGTTCACTGCACGTAAATGTACAGCACATACATTAATTTAATATTACTGTCCCAACATCAATTATTGAAATAAAAACATTGAAATGTAAAAGAACATTTTGTATTTAGGTATGTAATAATTTATTTGGCATTCATTGAAGAAGTAGTGTGTTGTTGGGGGAGCCTTGTGTAATATAATATTTATGTTTATTATGTGAACATGTTTGTTAGAATAACATCATTAATCAGACAGAGATATCGTATAATATTATATCGTTTATGTCACATACATTATAACAACATTATTTTATTATAAGAGGCATAAGAGTTATTACTAAACCTAGTTTAAATAAATCGGCTTCTTTTGTTAGTAAAACATACATTTTTTTCTTTTTCCTTTCCACACTTTCCACATCCTTTCTTCTTTTCTTTCACAATTTGGTAGGCGGGAATGGGTACCGCCGCCCCGGGAACCTTTATTGGATAACCAACACCTCTGCCACAGGTCACCCCAAGTGGTTCGCTACGTTTGGTGATTTAGCAGGGGTGCCCGGGTTCATGGGGTGAGGTTTGTCTAGGTCTTGGAGGCGGATGACCACCAGGACAGACTGAACCCCAGATTCCTACCCACCCCTTAAACCCTTTTCCTTCCCAGAACTCTCCTCTCCTTCCTTTCCTTAAAAAAACCCTCCACACAGCATGCCCAAAGATGACATAGGCCCTGAGGGAAATTGTTTTCCTTAGGGCCTCCTGTGTGGAGTTCATGTAAAAAAAAAAAAAAAACACAAAACCAAATATAAAAGAAACTACGCTGGAAGAGAAGAACTGGAGGAATTCTTCGATCTAATACCGCACCCCTGCGCACAAGTAATAAACATCTCCACCAGAGTCGAATGCAGTATAATGTTACTGTAAAAGCTCGTGCTACGGTAAATTTTAAGATTTTCCAGTAAATTCTAAGATTTACGAACTTTTAATGGCAAAAATCCAAACTTTTCTATGGTCCATCGTCTTGGTAAATCCCGAGATTTACCAATTTACGGGCTTTTACAGTATAACATAGCACCAATAACAAGTAATGTAAACAAGACAAACTGTCGGGAGTATATTATATACCTATACACTGTACTTAACTTGGAGGAATAGTTTATATATTATTCCTGCACAGTACGCACGTGCACCAATTCACACAATCTGCGTAAGTATAATAAGTTGCTAGCCTCAACTCTAATTGCGCGGCATCTTTTTAAAATTAGCTCCACTCAGGACGCCCTGAGGAAAACTTTTCCCTCAGGGCTTCGCGTCATCTTTGGAGATGCTGTGTAGGGTCTTTTTAGGGAAAGGAAGGAGAGGAAGTTCTGGAAAGGAGATAAGATATGAGGGGTGGATAGGAATCTAGGGGTCAATGTGTCCAGGAGTGACGGAAAAGTAAGATAACGGTTTACAGCGCAGTTTACTGTGAGACTTTTCTGCGCGACGGCCTGAACTCTGAACTCTGTGTGTACTATTGTGAAATTACGACACTTTCTGTCGTCAACAAGAACAATACACGGAGCACAGAAATAATATTAGTTTATTTTTGTCATTATTTTGCTCATTAAAAAATTTTCTTTTATGGATTCTTTCGTAATCAATCCTTTAACTGGCTAGCTAAGGTTTAATATCCATTGTACTTTCTATCCTATACAGTAGACTGTAGCACCTCATTTAGCACTATTATTTATTTTTTTATTTAAGGAACATAAATATAGTCTTAGTAATATACAGTATCGGATTAGTCCATAAGCAAATTAAGCAATTGCTTAGGGCATCATGAGTTGGGGGGCACCAAAAAAGTTTTTATGGCGTCTATAGTACCCTTTACACACAGAGTTCGGAGCGGGACGTGCCCTGCGCCACTTCAGGCCGCCGCGCAGAAAAGTCTTACAGTGCACTGCGTTGCAAACCGTAATCTTACTTTCGGTCTTTACTTTTTTGCGCGGCGGCCTGAAGTGGCGCGGGGCACGTTCCGCTCCGAACTCTGTGTGTAAAGGGTACTATTGATAAATTAAATGTAGGGATGCTAAGAAGGGAAGATACAGAGAAATAGCAGACAAATTCTCGTTCCTGACTAAAATACCCCATGTCGATAAAATTATGTGTCCCGATCAAACTTCAGGATACAGTCAGCATTGTATAAATTTAGTAAACACGTATCCATAAGACAATTCAACAGTTTCATTTATACGTCATAAAAAATAAGTTCCAGTGATTTGCCTAAAATACGCAGGGCTGTGTCCTAATGTAGAAACAGCCACAAATTATTATAATTGTTTACACATTATTTAAAAGACAAGTACGTGGGCACGTTCCGCCCTGCCGGGGGGTCGCGTCGTTCCGAAATACGTCCGTCACACAAACATTTCGGATGTTTATTTTTAATTAAATATTTGGAAGTTTGTTAATATAATACAAAATTACACTATTTATTATTCAGTCTTTATAATCGTTACGAATTATATTTTTAATGTAGGAACTCTTTCTTATCTGACATTTATTCCAGCTTATCCAAAAAAAACAAAACATATTCTAATATTTTAATTTTCTGGAGCAGTAGCTGACCAGGGGCTGTGTACCTACCAGCTTAGAGCCCACAAATATATCAACATCGTTTCCATGGGAATGATTTTTTTCTGACATTTTCAATTAACTCGCTTTTGTTAGCGACAGAAAACGTATAACAAATATAATATATTAATATTTATAATTTCATAACGCCAGAGCTTACCATCATATACAACATATAGTCTGCGCATATAATTTAGCTTTCTATTGGTGAATGAATTTTTAAAGTCTTTTTATTGGATAATGCCTGAAAAGGTCATAAACAAACTCGAGCAGTTTCGCATTTATAATATTAAGTAAGTATGGATAGAGTCAGATATGCTAAAAACGTTGGACTTAAAATTTATTTTTAGCGAATATAATGCCTGAAAAAGTCGCATTTCAATAAATAATAAAAAATGCTCCGGTTCTTACTGTATCTAGGTAATACGTACTCCACGTATCTATTTCGTCCTTTATGCATATTTTAAGGTACGTAATGATCTATCTCGTTGTATTATTAACCCTTAGCCACCTGACGTACTTTTCAGTTGCATTTCCACCTGACGTCGGTCCTGGAGACCGCTCATATATTAAATTTTTACAATAAATAAAAGTCATATCTGTATTTTTATTCATAAAAAGTTGTTATAAAAGTAAGCAAAAGTATATACCAACTTATAAAAACTCGACACTTATCTATTAATATACTAATTTTAGGAAAAAATCTAGGAACTTTGAAAATCTGATATCAGAGTGAAAATAAATACTGTAACTTTGTAGTTCTACTTATTTACGATAAGTTCGTTAAAACATCTTAAACATAAAACAATTTTTGGCACAAATAAAGCACGATTATTAGAAAATCACAACCCACAAACTTTTACAAGTTGCGAATACAATCGAAGCATATTTTTGGACTACATTCAATACAAATCGGATTTTTACACTCGAAACATATATAAGCTGATGTACGTTTTTTTAGGATCGTAAGTGGAACTTGTCTTACGTTTTTATAATTTTTCAGATTTTTTTTTCTTCATTACAAAAGCAAAAGAAGGACCGCACGCAAAATATACTTACCTATTAATTTATAAACGCTGACATGTCTAGAGCTGCCGACCGCACGGCGAGGTGAGCCTCCGCCAGAGGGCGAGGGAAAAGTGCATCGAGCCACAATTGCGTCGGATACCTAGAAACGGAATTATTTGAAAAACAAAATTGCCGGAATCTCTGAGACCGACGTCAGGTGGTTAAGGGTTAAATACGTAATTTTTTTAAAGACCGATACTTTACGTATGGATAGGGGGGCCACAGGCGTGGATTGCTTAGGGCATCAAGTAGTCTTAATCCGGCACTGGTAATATAATATACATAAGAGGATGATTAAAAAACAGACCAAGTATTAATGTTCACAGATAGGTATTCAGAAACAAGGCTAACTGAATGTCTAGAATATTTAAGAAGAAAAAAAAAACAGAACTAAGCAGCAATTTAAAAAATAATAATACAAATCTAAATTCATAAAACGATAAACCAATACAACAATAAAATAAGTGTGATTATAACTTTAATAGACTGCAAAATAGGTATTTGGGTTGGGACGGGTAAGGGGAGGAGAAGGATAAGGGAAAGTTACCACGCAAGAAATATAAAAATATTAGATACAATTAATTTAATTGTCATGAATATGTGTTATTCGCACCTAGAATGTTATACAACGACAGTAAGTAGCAGTGAATATGTCATCATGTGTGTCTATATTTCCAAATTTATTGTTATACGTCCTTTGCATAAATTCATTTTGATTGGAATTGGTGTTGCATCTATCAATATAGAAAAGGGTATTTTGTCTACTATGTCGAATCGGCGCGTGGAAATTTATTTTGTTTAGCAACTCCGGGCAGTCAACTTTTGAGTTAATAATTTTGTACAGGAGCATCTGATCAGCGACAAGCCTCCTGTTGAGTAGTTTCGTGATTCGAAAATGTTTCTCGATTTCGTCCTAAGAGTTGTATATGTTGAATGATTTAAAATTGAGGAATTTGAGAACGCTCCTGAACTCTTTCTAACCTGTTAACATAAACAATATAGCGCGGGTTCCAAACCTGTGAACAGTAGGTATTCCAGGTGAGGACGAACATGTGAATTGTAGAGAATTAGAAAAGTCTTACTGTTTTTAAAAAATTCGAAAAATTCGACGTCAACTGTTGCCTGTACATTAGTGATCTGTTGTTTACCTAGTGAACAATGAGAAGTTACCGAATGTTATCCTATCAATCCTTATCGATCCCCCGTGCTAGGACCCCAGAAACCCACTACGAAATTCAATAGCAATTTTGTAATCATACGTTCCTCACCCTTAAACATGTTACGGGAAAATATAGGACAAGAAAAAGGTCGAGAATCTAAAAAAAACATAGTTTAGATCGAGTTTGGATCCGTAGATCACTGATTAGAAATATAATTGTATCAAATATTTCATTGATGTGGGAAGCAGTACATAGGTTCCGACTGATAATATGTCCGCGGCCCTAAAAGTTGGTTTACTCTGCTCTGTCGGTGCCCTTTGTCGGCGAGATCAAACGAAATTCCCTACAATAATAGTAGGTAGGTACCTACGGAGATATCGGAAAATCATCAAAAGTCAAAAGGATACAATTTCGTTTTTGTCAATTTTTACGGTTTAACTTCGAAATTTAAAAGGGTTTTAAATTTCGAAGGAAACTTTTATTTTAGTTTGAAAACAGTTTATGCTACTAACAAATTTTGTAAAAAAACCAGTGGCGGACTAAGCCGTCAGAGGCCCGGGGCGCGTATTTCCAAAACTTATACCGGTTCAGTCGAATCAAAATTTAAATATTTAGAAATAAAATAATTCATTTCTAATATACACATTGAAAAGATTATTTTATCTAGATTCTAGAACAATTTTTGTTTTTGCAAAGAGATAAAAAATAACCAATACAGAGATGTGTTTAAAATGTGAATTGTCGTAATAGGCGGCCGGGGCGGCAAAGCTGAATGAGCCTCCCCCTGGTTAAGTTAATGTAATTTTACAAGCTTTTTATTCAGTTCACACGGGTCTCTGGTCCTGGGGGTCCTCCAAACGCCTCCATGATCCCTTGACCACATCATAAACAAGGCTTTAAGGCACCAGAACACTGTAAAAAAAATGTTTTTTTTTTTAAATTTAATTTTCTGAAAGATGCATTTGTTAATAATGCTCTCACCAAATGTTTTAAGGAAATTCTTTAAAAAAATGACGGAGATACAGCATTTAATATTAAACCGTTTTAAATAGTTTGTATGTTGAATTATCCTTTAGCAAAACTTTGAACGCGTTTTTCTCGAAACTACGTTTTTCAACCTGCAAAACATAATTAGAAAAACTATACATCTGATTTGCGTGCACTAAAAGGCCTTCGCTCACGGAGAAACTGAAATGAAACCAGTTGTCAACGCGCCAGCACTTTTGCTTGTGTGGCAGTTACTTTTCGTTGCCTTACTTGCGTTACTCAGGTTGCCATGGTAGCGCTCACGAATTTCGAATTGCGTTGACAACTGGTATCATTTTAGTTTCTCCGTGAGCGAAGGCCTCAAATCTTAAGCTGTTTGAAAATCCAGTCACTATGGCACCACGTTGGAAGTTTTTTTAAAGGGCCTCCTTCTGTTTTTTTTATGAACGATGAAAATTTTCCATAAAAAATCGAAAATAAAAATCGCTGGTCTGCCATTTTTTTAAATATCGGAATTCCCCTATGTGCTGCCATAGACACTAGATTTTCGAATAGTTTAAGACTTGGTGCATGTAAATCGGATGTATAGTTTTTTAAATATGCTGTCAACCAGGTTGAAAAACGTGTTAAAAAAGTTTCGAGAGAAACGCATTCACAGTTTTGTTGTTTTCAAAATTCACAAAATTTCAAAATTTTCTGAATTTTTTTAATAATTAATTTTTATGAATGAAACCACAAGAAGTGAGATGATTATAAAATTTATAGATACGATATTAGATTTTCACGGCCAAAAGTATTTTTGTTATTTGTTTTTGGGGTGTTATGCCGTATATATAATATATATTATACTAACAACTACACATCTGCCCTGATGATGGACACTGTAACGAAGTCCGAAACGTTGGCTAAAGAAGTAGGTAGCGCAACACGGTGTAAAACCCCAAAAGCAAATAACAAAAATAAAATGTATAATTTATTTGTCAAATAAAATATATATTTCGTTACCAGTAATTTTAGTTAGAAAAAATGTAAGGTGAACCATTTTTAAAATTTTTTAAAGTTTGCCCTCAAAATTTTCACATTTAAAAAAATGCACGGTCATTTCTAATAATAGAATTTGAAATTAATAGAATTCACTTTTCAAAAACAGTTTTTAGTGTTCGGATATGTTCACAAATATTCCATTTATTTGGATTTTATTCAAAGCGGAAATATTCCGATCCATTGACAGAATATGGTCGAGGCTTGATGGGTTTTTTTATGCATTATGTTAACATGATGGGTTCTAACATAATTTTTACAATATATATATATAAGTTCTGTAAGAAGAAAAGTAAAATAAAATTGTCACAAAAAAGTAAAAAGGTTAACTCACCGTTTTTTAAAAAAAATTAATTGTGTCAGCAAAATTGCATAAAAATCAATGCATCTGAAGATCCCAACACTTGTCTCTGATTCAAAATTCATGACTGTATTCACCACCGTCGGTGTTTTCTTTACTTCTTTTTAGTTAATTCCTTGATCAAATTTTCAGAAATCAAACAAATTCCAACGCTCACGACTTCGTTTGACGACATTGTAGCGGGAATGAACGAGTGAATTTTCATTCCCCTAGCGCCGTCTGAATATTCACTCGTTCATTCCTGTAGCGCCGTCTGAACACGGAATGAAATGAAGATGAACGTTCGCTCGAGTGAAGGTTCACCCGAGGGAGCGTTTGATTCCGCCATTAGAAAAGCAATGGAAGTCAAAACTGTTTGAAATATATATGTACCTACATAAATAATTACAATTATTTTACGTTTCATTTTGACATTTTGGTACCTTTTTACCGAGTTTTATTGAGTATACCTTATTTATTTTTATTTACCTGTACATATTGTGATGGCTGGCATGGTCTAACGGAAAGGCTCTTGACTCGCATTCCAAAGGTCACGGGATCGAATCCCGGCATGGCAAGTAAATTTTATTTGATTAATTTTTGTTTTTTCACAATTAATTCATTTAAAATAGTATATAGTATATTTGCGGCATGTTCCAGATTGGAAAATACTATCCGTATCGCCCTGGTGCAAGACCACCATTCAGAATTGAAACGTTGCTTGAAATGGCTTTAGCCATGTTTGGTGACCAGATCTGAATAGCCAGGTACTTCCCCACCTTCCTCTTCCCCATCTCCTTCCCCTCCCCACTACCTTCAACTCCATAACATACCCCAATTAGGGATGCCATAGTCTCACTGGCTCAAGACGGGAGCAGTTGGGACTCTTGTGTGGTATTCATTAAAAAAAAATACCTATTTGGTTTTCACCATTCAAGGGAAGGGGTCCAGAGGAATTTTTTTCACATGATAGTCACAACTGCCCCGAGCTAGGGCAAATATGACATTCAGTTATGATAATCACTAAAAAGTGAACTATGGTTGTAAAGTCAATCTTTAGAACTCATAGAATCCAGCTAATGGTTTTAAAGTGAATGTCACTAATATCAGTTTCTTTCTCGTTTTAGATCTTCAATGCATCTTCCCATACAGAAATAGAGTATGTTTAACAGAAAACTTAGTACTGAATATGTTTAACAGAAAACATAATATTTTGTTGATTTTTTTTGCTCATTTGCTTTTCCTTTGCTTTCCTTGATTTGATTTTCCTCTTTTGCTTTCAACGGTTTGAATTTGAATAAAACCACTTGCTCAAAGATATTATTGATATCCATTCCAAGTTTAATGTAAACCTGGGAAATATTTCATAAAACACTTATTGTAGATTTAAGTAAGAAGATGCACTTTATCAGAACTGTTTATATTAGGTCGAACGGTCAGTGGCTTAATTGGCATCGCGTTTGAGTCCCATCCAGGCGTCATGTATTCGATTCCTCGGCCGGCTAAGTCCTCCATCACGACACAAACAACATTTTCCACTTTCGGAAAGTTTGCCATTCTTTTTAAAAATTAAATTAAATTAAATGAAAATTATATTGTTGTGTATTTTTCTTTTTCTATCATGGTCTTAAATTTGAATGTCATTATTTTATTGGTCAATGACATAAATATTCTTAAAACTGTTAAGTATGAATTTATAAAGATTGTTTAAAAGGTTGATAAATATAAAAAAAAGAATGACAATTCTGTTTTTATATAATTTTGGTATATGTCGTCAACACAAAGCGAAATCACAATAACCTTTCTTATTAGATTGCTACATTTTTCCCACTCATATGCCTACACTACCTAATAAAAGTGAAGGAATAAACAATAATGTGTTTCTAATTCTATTCAAGGAATAAACAAAAATTTGGTATGTTTTTAGGTTTTCACGGCCAAAAAGTATTTTTGTTATTGTTTTTGGGGTGTTATGCCGTGTTTCGCTACCTCCTTCTTTAGGCTAAAGAAGGAGGTAGCGAAACACGGCATAACACCCCAAAAACAATAAAAAAAAAAAAAAAACAAAAATTTGTTCTATTTTTGTAAGAAATACGCTATAATTGTTCTACTTTTATGAGGAATAAACAATAATGTGTTCTATTTGTATGAACGAGGAGAACACCCTGCTAAAACTACCTACGCCTATGGAATCATAAACTAAAATAATATAAAGACAGATCTTCAAATTTACTTTTATCCATTCAAACATGATGCGTTTGCCCACCTAATGTATGGCGGGCCGGATCGGGAGAGACTGGTTGAGGGAGACCTTCTGTTTTCTCCAGCCGGACTCTCTCGAGCCATCGCCTTGCGCCGCATTAGGAGGACGATTCATACGTCTGTCACTCCTGAATGCACTGGCACCCAGATTCCTATCCACCCCTCATACCTTTTTCTTTATCAGAACTTACTCTCCTTCCTTTCTCTAAAAATACCCACTACACAGCATTCCCAAAGGTGTGCCCTGAGGGATATAATTTTCCTCGGGGCCTCCTGTGTACGTAACACAAAGAAAAATATGAATAATATATGATTTACAATTTTCTTCCGTTAATCCTCTCAGCAATGTAACGCTTACCTGCTTCTTTTTAATTAATTATACAATAAAATTATCAGATATTGAAAAAATTTCAACACGCAAAACTTCGTTCTAGTGGGAAGTAATGGATGAACATTCATTTCTTTAACATTCTGTACACGCCGTGTGAACGCTGAGCGAAAGAAAAATGAATATTCACCTGAGTGAACATTCATCCGAGTGAACCCGCCTGATTCCCGCATAATAGTGTGTACTATTTTTAAAAGGACTAATCAATGATGTGTTCCATTTTAATAAGGAATAAACAATAATGTGTTCTAATTTTATAACGGATACACAATAATGTGTTCTAATTTTATAACGGATACACAATAATGTGTTCTATTTTTATAAGGAATAAACAATGTGTTCTATTTTTATAAGGAATAAACAATAATGTGTTCTATTTTTATAAGGAATAAACAATAATGTGTTCTACTTTTATAAGGAGTAAACAATAATGTGTTCTATTTTTCTTGATATCCTGGAGGAGTTTTGTACATACAATAGAACCTACATATCTCCCATTTTTTTTAACCATTATGTACTGCATGTTTTTATATTACAATGTATGTGGAATGCATCCCCCGTGTAAAAAAAGAATTAAGTGTATCTACTGGACATTGGATAATTGGACAATTGGACATTTGGACATGAAGCTTAAAAGCCAAGTGTAATGAATGAAATGAAAGACAAACATGTTATTTATTACAACATCATGAACAATGATTTGTTAATTTATTTTTTTGACTTGTTTTCACATTTTCTCACGTAACATGGCCACATTTGCCAGACGTTGGGTATTTGCACACAACAAAATATTATTTTTCTAAAAAAATATGTATCTAGGCCGTTAACTTTGCATTACAATAATTATTAATAGAACATTTATTATTTTGGCTATAAGAAAACACACACTGTGCTAAATTTTATAAATTTGTGAAACACTTAAGCTTCTCAAATGTCGATAATTTGAAATTTGAAAACAAATTAAAATTATTATATTCAAAATTTTATGCTCGATTTTCACTAAAAGTGAGCAACGTAATGACATCATTTTATTACCTACTCTCTTGCTTGCACTGGTTTCTTAAGGCGTGTGAATAGTGTGTTCACATAATGTTCTCTGGAACATCCAGAACTGTCCCACACCTCATATTGTTGTGTTACCAACAACAGAACTCTTTATTATTGAACCAGTGTGACTCAGTTCTGGGAGATTCTAAACAGTAATAAATTCAATTTATATAATTCACAAATATCAGGCAGTCTTTCTTAAAACTTTCAACATTAGCAGACACAACAAAAAACAATCACATTATATTATTTTTGCTTCTATTTAACCCTTTGAAACATATCTTCTAGATCTGAATCAGAAAGAGTGCTGATCCTCTAGTGTAGGATGAAGTCAGCGAAACAAATCAATGTTCTAAACAAGTTTAGTGTATTTTCTGAAAAGAAAAAATACAACACTGAAAATTAACGAGGTGACAGTTTTGTTTCTAATATAAATTATATCTGTGGTCTTCGATCTCTGTATCGGGATGCAAAAATTGTTATTTGTGAAAAAAGTCCATTATTTAAATAAGTTTGATGTCCCTGTCGATTGATATAAATGAGATGATAATCTTATATGCAATGATCCACTAAACCAATAAAAAATTGAAAGTTTCAAACTATTCTCTCAAGAAATGTCTCTTTGCACCATATTTTGACCTAAGACCACAGGTATTAGTTTCAAAGGGTTAATTAACATTAATATTACAAATAATAAAATGAATACAGACAAAAATACAAAGCTTCTTTAGAGATAAAAGTTTCCAGCTTCAAAAACGGTTCATTTTTATCAAAGACTGCCAAATGAAATAGATAACATTTTCGTAATTCGTATTACTTTTCGATTTCTGTTAAATTATTTCTATTAAATTAATAATTATTATCAACAAAACAAATCACTCTTTGAATTATTATAGAAACGGTTTAGTGTAATATTTATTCTCTGCTCCATGTCAACATTAGAAGTTAGATTTGCAAGAAGTAAGAAAGGTGCCCCTCGTCAGTAGAAGTAGCGAGTCGGGAATTGGTTGCCATTACGCCGAGTAGAAGCCAGAAGAAGTTCAGTCCACAGATATATCCAATACAAAAATTAGATGAAAAAGTGACTAAGAATATGATTTGTTTGTGCCGAGGTTTGACTCGGGAGTGTAACTTTAATATGTATAACAGCTATGTATTCGTATTCTCTAATATAAAAATTCTATGGAGAGCATTGTATGAAAATTAGATTATAAATCTACCAAACTATGTATATAATATATAATATTTTGTATTCATTATGTTAATATGTATTACAATAAAAAACTACACATTTCATTTTTTTTAAAACAATAATTGCAATTTCTATTTTTATAGTACAACTCTACGATCACTAGTTTGTTACACACAATGAGCTTGTTAAGTAATGAAATATCTACTTCTGAATCCCTTCGTTCTATTCCTTACTTTAACAGCCTTTGCCGGCGGACATTGACAGCCTACCGACCATTCTATATCTAACCATCCAACCTCCCTCCTCCCACTAGAGGATTGGCATACTGACCACTATCGTGGAACTCAGTTCTCTCTCTAAACTTTCTATATTGCCTGGCCACAATCAACTCAATTCTTTACTGACTGCCAACTAACTATTTCTCTATCTAACCAGAGCATTAAATATTGATTACCGCATTAACAAGTCAATTTCAATTTTTACCAAATTTCTCTAGCTAATCCTCGAATCAGATAACTCAAGCCGTTGCCAGCAAAACGCCGACAGTAAACCAACCATTTCTCTACCTAACCCCTGACAGAAGCTTGTAATAATGACTACCGCAATACTACCTTGGAATTTAATTCTTTACTAGCTGCCGACTGACAATATCTCTTTCAAACATCCTTTGCATGACTTTCATCAACCATTTCTCTATCTAACCTCCAAACAGAGACTTTCATCGATCTGGACCTCCGCATGTCATTGGATATTGCCGATGTACAAATGCAGACAACCGGAGTAGTAAGTATAGAAGTGAGCCCATTGCTGGACAGAGAAAGAGTTGTTTTGGAATAGTCCCGAGTCGGATCAGATGAGAGAACTCCCTAATAAACAATCCCTTTCGACCAAAAGACATTCCTAATAGAGGCAAGTATTAATTAAAGAGATAAAAGGCAAACAAACACGGAACCTACGCGATCAACATTAACTCATTGCACATAGTTCTACCGGCTACAATATTACCATTAACATCTATTTTCATTGGACACATTTTCCGTAATATAAGTTTGTCTTAATAATATAGGTGTAATGATTTCCAATAATTTATTACAATAATGTTTATTAATATTACAGATAATCCAGTGATACGTTAGGCACATCGATTGTAAGACAATACATAATAAGTGAAACACTAGCAGAGACTGACTGCCCAGTAAACCCATAGAGAACCTTCACGGAGTCGGGAAGCAGCAGCCATTATTGTCATAATAATATCAGCCGTACGGTTCCAAGGCCAGTCCGGGATATTACGTGATAGAGTAACGACAGGTAATATGTATAGTACTAGTGGTGCTGTGCTGTACTGTACTGGTGCCCTTGAAACCATATGCCTCGCACAACTGAAACATTTTTAAAGTACAATCACTAGTTCTAGAGTATTTTATCACAAGTTTGTATTATTTAAATAAGGAGGCTGCGTGTGGCGTGCGGAGTGGGGTGTCGCCACGTGGTACCGCGTAGATACTGGACACTGGAGTGAAGTGACAAAGAGTGGTAGTGACTGTCCGTGGGGCAGCCAAGAGCGTGGTGAGCGATATCTCCAGTAGTAGTGGCAGTGACTCCAAATGGCTGCGATTGCGTTATGGTAGAAATCAGACTTTTATTAACATTTCCTTGAGCTAGTTCTAATAGACATTAGTAGCAAATGTTGTTGAGATGACTAAAGTCAGATTGAGCGAAACCCTAGCAGTTGCCTCTCTACGGGATTACTTCTACTCTCGTATCCCATTTCTCCTAACATACATACACACATACTCTACTATAGTAATCTTAAGAAACATTCAGTACAATTTTAACAATTATAAAAATATCATTTTAAAGACACCAAATGCAAATATTTCACACCTTAATAAAACATCAAGGCTAAGGATTTGACAGTGGCCCATCTAGCTATGTTATTATGGATAAAATGGCTACTGTGTAATAGTTGACATCTATAATAATGAGACAGTCTAGGTGGACCTTTACATCTGGCCGAATGAGCCGACGAGCTGACGAGCTGACGAGCTGATGAGCCAATGAGCCATGAGTCTAACGCAGTAGCCTATGAATAAAGAGATGCAAAGTAGAAACTACTACACAAGAAGTGATAACATTTAGATTTGCAAGGTAGAGGAACATCAAGACACAGAAATGTGACAAAGTTTCATCTAACATTTAGGACACTTACCTTAATAATATAATATTCAATTAGGTACTTGTGGAAGTTATCATAGACAGCAATATTAAGCTCTTTGTTAATAATAACGTCTAGGGAGTGCCCATACACCGAAACAGTCCAACGGAAACCTATCCTAATTAGACACAATGGCTACAATCGTATCTGTAAAATATGTATAGTTTGTGTTTTCCTGTTGGTGGTTCCTAGTTCCTAGCCAAGAGTGGGACCGTGTGCTACTGCTATAGCTAGCGAGATTAACTCATTCAGTCCTTACACACACAAGATGGATTGTTTGTTTGTTAAAGCTTGGCCAGTTATAGTTATGTGGTAATGAACTGTGGTTCGTGGATAAAACACAACATGAATGCTCAGCTACGAGGTACATACAATTATTCAAACAGCGTATTATTAAAAAACTACATTTAACACCTTATGACCGATGGATCACTAATAAATTGATATAAAAACAGTCCCCTGTATAGTATGTGTTATGTGTAAGCTAAACCTTATAAACAGGTGAAGTTGATTACCTTAACTTAATTATATCATCTTTAGAAAAATCTATCATACCAAATTGAAAAACTGCCCCCATTAAAACAACCTCTTCTAATACATGCAGCACTTATTAGTTGAGTAATTAGTATGTAATAGTAACGGCGCCTACCTAACCAAGCCACGTCACAGTCACGTTACATCCTGCATCCGCTGCACTTTCATTTATTTGTACCAAAGAGAAACAAATACACATACTATTACATAAATACACTCCTATCACTTAAACATTTGTAAGAAGATTATGGAAGGAGTTTAGTTTGTGAAAAGTTTACGACATGAAGATTCCCAATGAAAGAGAAGCCGGATAAATAGCTCGGCTGATGGCAGATTGCTAACGCCAAATACATTTACTAATAAATTTGTACACTCACACGTTGATAAAACAGACAAAATTTAATATATGTATGTAATATGTAATAAAACCAACCATATATCGAATATCCCTACAAGCTCCATTATATAAAAAAATAGACAAATTTATAAAATTGGCAAACGTTTTATTATATTTAGAATTATCCTTATTTATGTATTGAAAGTATTTGGTCAAATAATTTTATGTCTAAGTGAAGATATATTTTAAGAAAATTTTAAAAAGCTATTTTTAATGTGATATTTTGTTGCATAAAATTTTAATTCTATTATTTAAGTTCCAAGAATCTATTCTCGGCTGGTGACTACGTAATTAGTAAAAATCAGATATTACCTACTGTGGTTGCTCGTACCGCACTAAATCAGCAGGGCGATACTCGCAAGACTGTCAAACCATGTGTAGCAGGCGCTACTATTCGCAACTTACCTCAGCGTCTAACTTTCTTATCTCCATTCAGCTACAGACCAGCGGTGCAACGATTACTACCCCAACAGTATAAGTTGCTCTATAAATCGTCTCTGTGATTATTCCCAGGACGGTAGATTCTGTTTTATTTAGCTGGCCGACTGCCAGCTTTAATAAAGAACATAATATAATGCTGAGAATTTACAAGATGTTAGCTATAAGTATAATTTATTATAAACAAGGAATAATAATTGTTGCATCACCAGTACTAGAATATTCTAGTTACCAGTAACAGTGAGATGGTCCAATCAATAACAAAACATCTTCATTTGCTTATTTAAAAATATTTCACCAAAGAGTGAAACTTGTTACAATATTATTTCACGATCATAAATAAAATTGTTCTCCTTTGTTTTATATTGATTGAAAACACAACGCATTCAGACAGCCTTGTTACCAAAAAACAAAGAACAAAACTGAAAGAAAAAACATAAAAGAATAAATAAAAGAAATGACAAAATAAAAAAATCAAATAATAGTAGTTAATAAGAATTTTATTTACAACCATAATTAATTAAAATAATATAATAAATGCGCATGCATCTAGTTATCCCTGAATTCCCAACTTTAGCTTTCATTTAAAATATTGTATAAAACATCATCCTGAACAAACAGACTTGTCAAATGTTGCGCAACCTAAACAGCGAGGTTACATCTCACACTTCGTTATCAATACAGACGCAAGATACACACAAGCGCTTTCTAACTCTAACCTCACTGGACATGCAATGAACTACATTATTCGCAAACAACAACAGCCTTTTGTGAGGCAGGTTGGAGGGATGCGCCACCATTCACCGAGTGCGTACAGATTTATAACTATTTATTTGATTTATTCTCAAAGAAATATTATGAAATCGCTTTTCGATCCGGTTGTTTGTGGCGAATGAATGGTGGCGTTTAGAGTGCGGGCGGTCTAGTCTCCAACTGTACTGCGATACATGTCACACTCTCCCACTACACAAGCTCAAGGACAAGCTTCTCGTCCTTCCCCGTGCACAAGCCAAAACACCTAAATTAACATAACCTCTAAAACAGTTTGTTAACACCCAACACCAAGCAGGTTGCGTGTTGCATTCGTTCCTCGTGGCGAGGCTAGACGTGTATCTAGTAGATCTGCGGGAGATCGGAAGCGTATAAACGAACACCAAACCCTGTTTGTTTGAATTCAATACTAAAGCAACATTCAACTATAAAACCTTCTCACCACTAATGACTACGTTGATATTCTGCAAGTATTACAACTTAAACAGCGTACATTAAGTTGACGCGGGTCGCTTCAACACAACCCGTGCCAAATAGCAAGTCTTCCCAACAAACAGTGATCTACTTTTAAAACAAATATTACAGTTAACCCAACTAAAGCGACATCTCCACCTAACTAACTAACTAACCACCAAAGCTAAAGTACTTTTTTTGTGTTTTACCGTAGTACTGTAGTACTGTACCTACGCAAAGATCATGGAATCTAAAATTAATAAAAATTAAAAAAAAAAACTAAAACTGACAAACTGCGAAATACATTATTATTATTATTATAACAAATTTGCAAAACTTATAAAATAAAATGGATTCAATTAAAACTAAAAAGACACAGGCAAAACAAAAGAGGTTATTTTTCAGTTGCGTTCCAAGGTTATAATGATGAATCCCAATAATTACATGACCACCTAGAACCTATACATACACGGATCACAGAAGTACTTTTTTTTCATTTTTTACATTATTAAGGAGTCGTGTCGCACACCCCTTAACCCCTGACGAGCCAGGAAAAAACGAAAAAACGTCAACTTTAACGTATTATTTTGCAGGTTAATTTTATGCCATCTAATGTAATTTTTACTGAAACACATTCCTTGAATACTAAACTATACATAAGAACAATATTACTTGCGTTTATTCAATGAATTTATACTTTTTACTACGTTTCAAATAACACGGAAAAAACGAAAAAATTTCGCGATGTTTTGACTTTTACGTAATATTTTGCAGGTTAATTTTTATGCTATCTTATGTAATCTTTACTGAAACACATTCCTTGAATACTAAACTATACATAAGAACAATATTACTTGCGTTTATTCGATGAATTTATACGTTTTACGATCATTTCGTCGCCCGCGACGCGAGACTTCACAGCCGCCATTTTGTCCAGCCGGGCGACGCGCAGCCTCGCAGGCCGTGTCATAAACAATCTCAAAGAAATTATATCGCTGCTCTAGGTGGGTTCATGGTATCTTATACCTTATGAACAAGAATGCCCCAAGCGATTCTGACCTTCTTCTTCACACGTTTTCTTTATACATAAGGGTTAAAATCGCATAACAAAATTATTTTTTAGTGATTATTTTGGCTTGCGCCGATTGTACACCGGTGGACGAACGGCAAGTAACGAGTTAAAATACAACAATCCGAGGTACTGAATAATAATTGTGGTTTGCAGTCCAATGAGAAAATGAACACTATATATAGCCTTTAGCCGTGTGTTGTAAACCTAGAACTAAATTAAGTTAAGAAACGGTTTGTTGTATATTTAAGAGAGTGGCGCTTAAAACGGCTACTCCGGCTGCTGGGGCTGCGATATCACTATTTTGTTTTTATCAAAACTAAATATGGCAGTTAGGTTCAATTAATATACTCGCAACCTTCCACTAAGAATACTCAAAATTTTAACAAACCGAATTTTAGAAAAATTGATGCCGTAAGTTTTATTGAATCTTATTTTAAAATAATCTACGTCGATTCATAATAATTCCTATATACAAACATTTCATTAATATGTTCTATTTTAGACAAGAGTTATTATGCCAATTTTGAAAATATTGTGATAAAATCAATTCATTTTTAATTAATTAATTAATATATTATTTGATGCATGACATGGAAGTCTTGTACAAGGAGACAATATTCCATATAAAATGTGTCAATTAAAAAAAAAAAAAACTATAATTACATAAAAAAAGTTAGATTATTCTATAGTCCATATTATTATTATTTAGGATAATAATAAATCCACAAATATATATAAATATACACACACTGTGTAAAAATCTAGTTCATCCAATTTACCCCTCTAACTCTAGGATTTACAAACAGTAAAATGTTCAATACACATTATATACAAAAGAGCTGATAGTAAGTGAAATAGCGTATACAAAAAATTTGTCACCACTTCTGGGATTAGTAAACTTGGAATAAAACTTACTGTTCATTATGAAGAACGTAAAATATACAGGAAAATGCCTATCTTTGGTTTGCATTTTAAAAATTATATTAAAAACATTAGCAATTAATTAATTCACGTTTGTAAGAAGCAGTTACATCGTGGCTTGCCTTAAATAAAATTGTGACAAGTACTTTATTTTTAAACCAAATTATTTATGTAAACCGTCTTCCTCAAAACAAATGCAAAATGCTTTTTCCAAACTCGAGACAATTTAAAATGAAATATATATATAAAACAAAGTACATAATTATGAATTTGTGTAATTTAATGTACATAAATTATTCCAACTATCTGCAACGGTGCGACGCACAAACTAGGCAATACTGTAACATTCAAAACTAAAAGGAATTTCATTAAAACAAATTGATTGAATATTACAAATAAAGAGACAAACATGTTCAGTTTGCAGAAATGCATACATAGTTCATTAACTTATAAAACTTTCTAGAATAATAAGAGTTTACCAAAAGGTTTAGTGGTAATTTCACAATGTACAACATAATAATAATAACAATCTCGACTACGGCATCTTCCTCTGACTCCGAGCCAATTGTTCCCCCGAGGCTCGGATATATACATAAAATATCCTCTGCAGAAAAATCATAAAAACGTTAGTTTTATTTTAAAATTTTGAACACTTTCTCGCATATTTCTCCCATCACGGCATTTAAAGTGTTAATTAAAAAGCATTCTTCATCAACTATCCTTTTTTCTGTAACATTTTTCTTTACACTTTTTTTTTTCTCTTCACTATGTCGTCATATGGAGAAGTTCCATCACCGTAAGTTCTCTTCTCTTGTTCCTCCGAGATTTACGAAATATACAAAATAATACCGATTTTACACAAAATAAGCAGAACTTGGGAAGATAAAAACAGGAGAATTCTCGCCCAATGTGCACTTGCTAAATTTGCACAATGTCTCTAGTCACGGAAAAATTATAGTCAAGTTAACTGTTTCTTTCGTTTCTTTGGTGTGCAGAGGGGAGCTTCAAGGTGGTCCGTAAATCACTTCTAGTATTGCACTGGCCAATTTCTGAAACTAATCGTTCAATTCAGTTCTCTACTTCGGCTTCTTGCAAGCGTGTGTCAAGAATCTCCTCACCATGCTGATGAAACTATTTTACAAATAACACAGTCAATGTTATCTCACATTACCGTTACCAGACACAGTTAGAGTAACCTCTCATTACGTAGAACACATCATCAATCAAAGTTATCTCCTATTACGAAGGACACCAAGTTGTCTCCTGACGCGAAGGACACGGCTGATATTATCTCACGTTACTTAGGATACGGTAACCTCCCATCGTGAAGAACACTATCACAGTTATCTTCCTTTACGAAAGACGCGGTCGATGTTATCTCACGTTACTGAGGACACAGTTAAAGTAACCTCTCTTTACGAAGGACACGGTCAATGTTATCTCCCATTACAAAGGACACCATCAAAGTTATCTCTCGTTAGCAAGGACACAGTTAAAGTAATCTCTCATTACGAAGGACGCGGTCAATGTTATCTCCCATTATGTATGACACCGAGTAATCTCCTGTCCCCAAGGATGCGGTCGATGTACTCCGGCTCGATATATACTCCGATATATGCTGGCCGACACAATCCACGCATCATTTCCCAGTGTAAGTTACGGCAAGACGACTGACTGCAGAGTTAGGCTGTCCGACTGTTGGACTGTGTATCTACAGGCCGTCCAGTCGGCAGAGGAAGGCGCGCGCCGGCCGTCAGTCGGTGAACCAGAGCTGGGGCGGCGGCTGGTAGTGCGCGGGGGGCGAGGCGTACGCGGCCAGCGGGTGGTGGTGGTGCGGGTGGGGTGGAGCGGCGCCCCCGTGGTGCGGCGGCGGGGGCAGGTGTGCCGGCGGAGGGGCGCGGGCCTGATGCGCTGGCGGGGGTACTGCTCCACCACTGGAAAACAAAACAACATTAGTCACTGGTTAATCATAATCATGGTCAGAACTAGCTACAAGCTCACAGCAGGAATACGGTTTGTCTGCATGTCTCTTCCATTTCAGGGTGGAAGATAATCTTCATATCACCCTGGTGAGAAAGACAACCATTCAGAATTGCAATGTTTCTTAAAATTACTTCTAACACATAAACAAGGGTGCTATGCTAAGATAGATATCTTAAAAAAGTTTTGTTACCCATGATGGTAATGGTAGGAAGGCGGCACCACTCCCACGTACAAGGGGGCTCGATGGGGCACGGGTGCCGGGGCATAGCCAGGGGAAACTCCCCCCGCGGGGCTGCCCACAACTCCGCCGGTGCCACCAGACCTGAAACAAGAAAGAAGCATTGTACATCGGATAACCATTGATAAGTTAATATAAAAAAATTAAATATGAATTCCCGCAGGAGAATACTAAGAAGCCACCAATTCATGATAATTAATTCGTAGATCAAGATACGACTTTAAAAAAAAATTGTTTGTACTGTTAGTGCCTAAATGAATATTGCCATCGCAGTCATTTGGCTTGGTGATCCACCGCCAGAGTCTGTAGGTTAAATGGTGTTTTGTTACACATTGAATAAAGACTGTACATTTTCTTTTTCGAATTATCACCAATAAAAAATTATCGCCAATAAGATTTGGCAACATTGCATGCGCGGATGCACCAATCTGCCAAAAATGTCATGGCGCATGCGCATCGGCTTCCCGGTAAAATTAAGAGTTTTGATGTGATATGTGATGCCTGATTCATATCATATTTTTGTTCATAATTTTTATTCTAATGACCACTATTATATTCATATCGACGGTCCTGAAGAACAATTCGGGTGGGCGATTTTGTAGTTTCATTCAAAATTCCGAAAATTTAGACTTTTAAATCAACAAAAAGAAATTAAAATAAGCCAACAGCGCAATTTTCAATTTTAGCAGATCCGACTTTCTTCGGGACCGTCGATGTAATTCAATATTTTTACTGTTATTTTTCATCAGTTTTAATCCATTAATAATGTGATCTTGTGAATTTAGTTTTGTTATCGCAAAAAAGCGAGGTTATTTCTAACACATTATTTTTTAATTTGTTGTATGTGGTAAGCATTTTTTTCAACATTTTTCAAGTTTAAAGCTTAAAATATGACAATATTTAAGTACTATAGCATATTTCAAATACAAATATCTAAAAAGTAATTTTATCTAGTTTCTAAAATGGTATTTGTTTTTATGACATTTTCAAAAATAAGAAAGATACATTTAATGCCTTGTAAAAATTCCGAAATTAAAACCGTAAATACCCACTCAGTATGGAACCGTTGGGCATTGAACTCCACAAAGCCTGGAAAAGATTCACCTCATGTGAAATAAAACTGTTAGACAGAATTCAGAGTAAAACTCATCCACAAAAAGCTAAACGGTAGACTGTGCTACATGTGTCGGAATATTGAGATTATTGTTATAGTAAAGATAAGTTACCTATAGGACGGAGCCCAGCCAGTCTTGAGGTGTGCGGCAGGAGGCTGGTAATCCCGCATGCTGCTCATCTGCAAACAGGTAAATACACATCATAAGTGAGGAAATCAACAGTTACTTTAACCGTTTGATTGCCGATCGTCGACTTTCGTCGATTCGTGTTTTAACGAAGATTGCCGATCGTCGATTTCCGTCGATTGCGTCAGTCGTGCTCTGATTCGCGCGTACGTCGGGTGTGGTGCTGCGGCGATGGTAAATATTATTCTAATATTATCTTAATAGTTGTAAGATCGTAGTAAACCGTTTAAATTTCAGATTCATTTATTATTTTTTTTAAAGAATTTATGGGGTTTTAAAAAAATATATAGTTTCATAAAAAATGATGTTTTTTTGGCATTTTACAAGAAACTGTATGCATTTTTTGGCACTCAAACGGTTAAGCTCTCACATAATTAATTAACATTGAAGAAGATGATAACACTAACAAGTCTAAACGAAATATGAAAAAGAACAACATACATAAAAATAAAAAGCTAATGGTCGCAATTGGGACTCGAACCCAGGATCTCTCGTATTAACGGGACGTATGCCTTAACCAATTCAGCCACTGAGACCTCTAATTTTTAAATCATTTTTGTCAGTCTCATATTTGAAATTCAGAATTAATAAAATTAATTTCAACAAATTTTTTCTCATATTTTTGGCAGCTACCTTTAAAAATGGAAACAAATGTTTGAAGAACTGGTTTGCAACCTAGATAGTCTCTCGGATAACATATCGAATATAATTAATTGATATGATAGTAACGGTGCTGATATGTAGTAACCAGACAGAAAAACGACAAAATGGAACATGATAAAAAAACTAGGTCAGGTTAGGTTACTTTTCATTTGTTCTATTTTGTCAGTGTCGGTATGATGGTATGGTGGGTGGATAATACGGTAGGATGCTTACACTGTCCCTCTTGGTGTGGTGCATGGGCGCGTAGTGTGCACACTGGTAGTCCTGCTGGCCGGAAGAGCGCACCGACTGCGAACTCTGCAATGAGAGGCTCTGTTAGTTACACTCATTCACACTGACGGCCCACCACCTTTCACACCACACTCTCTTCCATTAACCCAAAATCTAAAAGAGCTTGTTTTCTTGATACACAGATAACAGAAACAGAGGAAGATATGGCATGGAAGCATGCAGACTGTCATCGATATACACCAAACTGCAAGAATTATCAAAGCAGCGGAGCCAATAGAAGTTGTGCTTTTGATGTGTAGGTGTAGCAACAAAGACGTACGTAGGAACGATTTGCAAAATGGGTGATTGACAAAAAGCATTTGTTTACATCATTTATGAGCTGTACTCTCTCGTACATATAAATAATGTAATAACCCTTTCTCAGCTATTTCTTTTAAATTTTTTTGTGGCCCATAAAATGGAAAAGCAAAATGATAATGCGTGATAATATTGTAAGAGATTTTTCCAGAATAGTTAACTATGTAAAAAAAAAAGATTAAAAAATCTCCCATTTTGGTAATAATGTCAAAAAATATATACACACAAATATAAACTGATTTTATTATTTCTACACTAATC
The DNA here is from genome assembly GCA_936435175.1 of Glyphotaelius pellucidus. Classification (NCBI taxonomy): domain Eukaryota; kingdom Metazoa; phylum Arthropoda; class Insecta; order Trichoptera; family Limnephilidae; genus Glyphotaelius; species Glyphotaelius pellucidus. The sequence continues at coordinate 12,332,445 of OW386557.1, read as the reverse complement.
TGAATACATACCCAACATGAAAAAACACAATTCAAAGGAGTTTGCAAATAAATATGCATTTTATAAGCATTTCAAAAGATAAAACACCGATTTTTTCGCTTTTGACAGTTGTAAAAGTCGAGCTGCTAAGTCGTAGATAATCCATTAAAAAATATTCTAGTGTTGCCATATGAATGAAACCATTGGCTACGTCAAGAATGGTATTGGCACAAGCTATTCTGACTTTGTTCTTCATACAGTTTCATTATACATAAGGGTTAAAATCGCATTTAAAAAAAAACCTAAATTTTTGTGGCGCACGCTGGCAAATGAGGGGTTAACTCCATAAGCCAACTGATTTTTCGTAATAACTTACTAGTTTTTTGCAAAATGATGTTTTTGTAAATTATACCATTTTACCAGATGTGCTCATACATTTAAAAAAAAAACAGCATTTTTTAAATCTACCAGAAGAATTTTCCCCAGAATTACTAGTTATATTCAGAGAAACGATTTTTAATAGTATCCTTAGGGATAAGTTGAAGAACAAGAGGTTGAAGGATAATACCATAAGACAAGATTGATTGAAGTGAAGTTTCCCAGTAGAGGAGTGGATAACAGCTAGATAACAACGTACATAAGGAAAAAGCACGTTTAACTGATACTTAAGTCTGACTGTTCCCAAGAGAGTTGAGACTAAACTCACCTGTGGCGTAATCACATAGTCGTTTGAAGGTGGCTCCTGCTTGGCTTGACACTCGGACTGCGCCATGGCGAGCAACCGCTTCTTCTGGTGCTGCTGCTGGAGCGGCTGTTGCTGAATCTGCTGCTGCGGCTGCGCCTGCTGCGAGGATCCACCACCATTGTGGCCGCCGTTGCTGTTGCCGCTGTTGTTGTTGACCTGTTGGTTGTTGCCACCACCGTTGTTACTGTGGTTGCTGTGGCCGTTGCTCTGGTTGCTAGCGTTGCTGTGGCTGCTATTATTGCCGGAACCGGACTGGGGTGCGGCCGAAGAATGGCTGCAAGACACCTGGCCGCACGGTTCGTGTTTTATCGTCTGGGAAAAGAATAATAGATCAAATATTTATGGATATAATATCATCGCCGTTTAGGCAAAAGTCACCAACCCACATGTACAAGTTTTGAGATATCTAAATTTAAATATTAGAGAAATAATCTTATTTAAATGCTTCTAATTTTTTTCTGTTATTTCGCGGGAAAATAAAACATTGAAAGTCTTTGAATAATGATTTGTTTACAAATCAAATCCTCGCTGCCCGCCCGCCACAAACCCACAGACACTCTCCTTATAAATAGAAGAGATAAGAAAAAATCTGCAAGTTTCTAGACTATTCAAAATTCCTACCTGAGAAGTGTGATGGTGGTAGTGATTCTGTTGATGTGGCTGCTGGTGGTGTTGCAGATTCCCCTGCTGTTGCTGTGGCTGAGCCTGCTGTTGCTGCTGCTGTTGCTGATGCTGTTGTTGATGCTGTTGCTGATGCTGTTGTTGCTGATGCTGTTGCTGCTGATGTTGTTGCTGCTGCTGCTGCTGTTGCTGCTGTTGTTGTTGTTGTTGCTGCTGCTGTTGTTGCTGCTGCTGTTGGTGCTGATGCTGTTGCTGCTGGTGGTGGTGCAACGGAGCGGGCTTGGAGCGAGGCGAAGCTTGTTCAACAGGACCGTTGGCCATGCAGTTTCCTCCGCTGCATTCACTGCCAACTGTACAAACATAACAATTAATATTATTGTTTTTATTAAGATTTAGATACGGCGTAAAATAATGATTTTTACAGGTTATTCCAATATTAAGTGAACCATAGCCACTGCTGGCCATAGATAACAACTTATAATACACTAGTGCCTCTACTCCACTAGCTTGTGGCGAGATCTTACTTTCTGGACTTCCTTTTGAGCTGTGGAAGATACTTACCTACGAGACTCCGAGGAAGGGTCTTTGTGTTCAGAGAAATTAAAGAGTTCGCCACGTTTTTATGTTTTATTAAATTAGGCAACATTTACAGATAAATAACGCGGTAGCGGATGGGACGCAATGGAAATGTAAGTTGAATCTAGAATCTAGCAGCGTGTTCTCGAGGGCAGCGTCGGGACTGGAATGACGTAGGTTCCTTTCCCTCGAGAAGCGATCGCTGCGACACCCCGGTCACGCGACCAGTGTTGCACGCACTACTGTGTGGCAATTGGATAAAGAAATAATTCAGCTCTTTAATCTGGTGCTTAACCGCATTTCCATAAGCTGAAATCTGTCTCAGAAACGCAAAATGAAGGCATCCACGACTCTCATAACGACGAACATAAAGGCGTCAACTTGTGTGCTTACTTGTGTTATTGTTTAACCAATATGTTGATATTGTTAAATGTAATATATGCACGGAGTTTGGAAACTCGTAGTACGAGCGGAAAATTGGTGAGTTTAAAATACATTTTGAATTGAGTTTGTGGTATAAAATTTTTTGATTTCGTTTCCGAGTAAGTCCAGTCCGAAGTTAGAATTTTTTAGAAAATTGGTGGCAAAATGGGTTGATATCAGCTGTTTAATCCTTAAAAAATCAGGTGTATTTTGTCAGGAGGTAAAAATATTTCCGCTTTTCAAATCCAAATAAATAAAATAATTGTAAAGGTGTCCGAAAATTAAAAACTGTTTTTGAAAAGGGATGAAATAAGCTATCAAATTTTATTATTAGAAATAGGTGTGCAATTTTTTAAATGTAAAAATTTTGAAAGCAAACTTTAAAAAGTTTTAAAAATGGCTCGCCTTACGTTTTTTCTGACAAAAATTACTGATAAAAAAAAAATAAAAACACACATATTTTTTTTGAAAAACGAATTGTAAATGTTATTGTCACCTCATTTTTTTTTTCATTTTATGTAAAATAATTCCTAAAAAAATCACAAAATTTCATCATTTTTTTTCAAATTGCGTTCAAAAATTTTGATTTCGTTAAGGGGGAATTAACGAAAACCGAAATAATATTTCGGGGTAGAGGAATGAAGTAATTTGAACCGGGGAACCTGCTACGCGCTTGGTGATAACAGTACGAAGTCAAAGCAGCGAACAAATCCATCAGACTAGATGGTACCCTTGAGTAAGGTTTGAACATGAAACGCTTAATAATGGGCGTCTTTCAAATTATGTTTATTTAGTTGAATGTGCATGTTTTAGGTAAATTTCTTGGCAAAGTTCATGATTTTATGATTCTTATCAGATTTCGATGAAACTTGTTTGATAAATTATTCGATACAATCAACTACACTGCTAGACGGTAGGCAGTAGCTTATGACTCGTAACCGATATGTTCTTCATTGACAGTTGTCAAAACAATACGGTATTCAATTATGCATCATTTTCATAATACGTGATCATTATTATATCTGAATATATTGGCAAGATAAATAAAATATCGGTAATTTTCAATTTTTATTAATATTGTTGCAATGCCATTACAAGGATATTAGAGCAAATTCTTCTCAAAATAACTTTAGTATTTGCGAGTCGATTTCGGTAATGAATGAACAAGTGCGATCTAAAAATAATATTATTTGCAATGTGCCTGAAAGTATTAACATATTGGATGGACAGAAGCCGGCAGGATTTTGGATGACCAGGCAGCTGTCACCAGTTTAATCAGTGAAATCGACAAATCAGCAAATGAAAATATTTCAAAATTTTACAGAATTGGAAAATTATCAAGTAGCAAGCCTAGACCAATAAAAATCGATCTACAGAATTCAATGCAATTGAGAAATATTCTTAACACACATCTCCTGATAAAAAATCTGAGTTTTTGACCTTGGCGCACTTGAGCTTTCGCCGCCATCTTGAAAAAAGCCAGCCGAAATCGCGCCAAAATCTAGTTTTTCTCAAATATCTCGTTCCCAATGAAAATTTTGGCTAAAGTAGTTTGACAAATTTAGTAAAACATAAAATTACCTACAATTTTTATACAGATAATTTTCTTCTATCTCCAATAAGTATTGAGATATACAGTCGTAAAAATGCGTATAAGTTTATAAAAACAGGTAAATCGCACGACTAGATTTGGTTTTTGTACGTACCTCGTTTGCAGTACAATTTTATGAAAACATTTTTGAAATCAATTTTGTAGAGAATAAAATTTCTAAAAAAAAAGGTTTTGTATTTTTTTTACTGATATGTTTATACTAAAGTATAAACAAATATCGGTAAGTGAAAACAGAAGTTTTATCACGATTAATTACCACGTTATTCGAATTTTGTTTACATTACATTTTTACATTTTGTAAATAAATATTTACAAGAGAGGGGGTCACTCCCCCCTCCCCCTCATTGTCATTGTTAGATTGTCAGTTTTCACAGGAACAGTTAATGGAGTCTTAAAAGGAGTCTTTCGGCCTAACATAAAAACTGTCAGAGCGAGACTTTAAAGGCACAACTGCTCTTTGTTAGAGAAAAGTAGTAGTGTGCTTCAAAATTACAGGCTGTAAAATAATTACTAACCAGTGGTATAAAGATAGGAGCTCCAACCCCCTGGAGGGAAGTTTTGGGATTGTAAGCTGCTACATATATTATTAGAGAAGATATTCGATCCAAAGTGTACACATTGAAAAATTAGTCCATCAGATGACTTTCTTCGAGGTGTTAACTCCATGATTCCACGGACAGGGTTTTATGAGAGAGTGATAGGCAAAAGCAAACATGGCGAGACAGCAGAATGGAAAAGGAAATGTGTTGGCTTAATGCATGCACTGATATCAGCATCATCTTTCATTTATCACTGCTATCGTAGGTGCTTATACGACGAGACAGAATTTTTTTCTCAAAAAAGCTTATTGTTGCTACCTCAGCCCTCGGATTTTCATGTTCTTACAAACAGGCAACTCGACTTGAACAGTTTGCCATTCTTCATCCGGAAATTCCAACTTAAGATAATGCTTTTATGCAATTTGTATTTCATAATGTAGATTTTAATATAGACTCTTTGGATGGACGTAAAACATTTCATGCAATGGGAGGGATTGTAGCTGTGACCCTTAATACATCTGTAGGGCCAGATCAAAACATTCAGCGTAAACAGCGTTTATTATCAAGGGAACTAGTGGGAAAATTGGGTTCCGTTAAATTGAAATCTTTTCATGGAGTGCAGAAAGAACCATTCTCGTTTAATTTCATTACTCGAAGCCTCATTTGAACGATCACAAATAACGACAGTACAAGCTGAATAGGATGCTGACGTTCTCATAATAACCACAGAAAATTTGTTGTCATCTCAACATGATGCAGTCATAATCATTGGTCAGGATATCGACCTGTTAGTACTCTTCACAGTCCTCTCACCCTCAAACGTATATTACCAAAAAGTTGGTAAAGTAAAAGTGATCGTTGCTGAATTTTATATCATGCCAACGCAAAAAAGGTTGCGCTGGAAAGTGCACATGTAGAAAGTCGGGTTTGAAATGCTCCATACCCTAAATTCACTGTAATGGCAGCTCGTGCGAGAATGCTGTGGAAGCCTTCGTTCATGATGATGACTAAATTGAAGCTGTTCGGGGCCCGAAAGTGGTAGTAAGAAACTATAGTCAATAGTCACAAATCTTAAGAAAATATATTTTTTTATTCTTTTTTATCACATCTATGTACCTTTATTAATAATTTTATTTATTTGTTGTGATAACATTGATGGTTAATGTTTCTGTTAACAATTGTCATTGAAATAAGGCGTATTTAACGTGTTATTTCAATGACAATTGTTAAAAAAAGAATAATCAAGATTAAAACACTTTTGACCTAATTTTAGTGTAATTTTTGCATTAGAACCTCGATATCTAATTGAGATAAAAACATTAAACATATATCTACGTCTTTTATCAAATTTTCTTCTCTACAAAATTTATTGCATTAATTTTTGTATAAAATTGTATTGGAAAAGAGATACGCACCAAAAACCAAACGGAGTCGAGCAATTTACCTGTTTTCATAAACTTATAGACATTTTTACGACTGCGTATCTCGATATTTATTAGAGATAGAAGAATAATTTTAACATAAAAATTATAGGTAATTTTATGTTCTACTAAATTTGCAAGTGTACTTTAGCCAAAATTTTTATTGAAAATGAGATATTTGAGAAAAACTAGATTTTGGTGCGATTTCGGTTAGTTTTTTTCAAGATGGCGGCAAAAGCTCAAGTGCGCCAAGGTCGAAAACTCAGATTTTTCATCGGGAGATGAGTGTATAAAACATATAAAAAAATTGGGACTACCGGAATAATTCCGATCTGGGCGTTAAATAAATAAATAAATAAAATAAATGTCCTTTCCCATGCGTCCCCATTCCCCTCCCGCGTTCCCCTTCTACCTTCACCGCCTTCCCCTCCCTCGTCACCAGCAATCCTTCACAAACACTTCTTGAAATATAAGAGAATACCACTCCTTAGTAAATAATATGTTTTTCCTTAATTTGATCTGTATTTTTGAACAACTTCTTTGCTGCGTCTGAGTGATTTTGGAGTGTCACGAAAATTCCGATTTCCGAGGCGAATATTAAAAAATAGTTACATCCCAAGATATGCCCTTGATATTATGGCCTAGGAAACTACAAAAATATTTCATACGTTCTTTAGTTTACATTAAAAACCTGCGGCAGCAATGTGAACTAACATGTTTCAATATGAAATAGCACAATTTGTTGGTTATTCACATTTGGTAGTTTTAATTATTGCTTGCAAGGTTCGCTAGATTCATGCCGGGAGATTTATGGTGAGGATCGTTTCGTGTTTTTTCTTAATTTTTATCTCTTTATCCATACCCAATAAACAAGAAGTTTGACTTCTGTCGCGGACTCCACGCACACACTTTTTTATTTATTTTTTATATTAAATAGATTTCAACAATTTTTCTCGTTAATCCAATAATTTAATTTTTAGGAGTATGTCGATCGATTTCTTTTTGTTTGTTTGCAACCTATTTTACAATTTTGTTACTTTTTATAACTTTGTAACTCATTTTATCTTAACATAATTTATAAGGTATATCATTGTTACAACTAACATAACTGTATAATTAGAAATTTAAGTAAAAGCCCAGTAGGGCTAAATAAATACTTCGAATAATAATACTACAATTCTGCTGAAGGGGCACTCTAAAACATTATATGCCGCTGGCGCTGGTTCTAGACTAGACAGCCGCCGCTATTAGTAAAAAAGTCAACTTGGTTCTGAAACAATACATAATAACATAACGACGTTCCTTTAGTTTGACCTCTTTTCTGATGTGCCATTTGTAAAATTTGACGTCCGCCCGCTTCGAAACCATCTCGCGTACTGACGGCAAAAAGCTAGCGTCGTGGTTTATATAACAACGTGATGCGAGAAACAACATCGTTATATTGAAAAAACTGTTTTTATTTATTTATGTATTGTTTTAATGCTTTTTAAAATAATTTTATACTACAGTCATTTAGAAAACATTGATGTGGTGATGATGTATATTTTTTATAATTCTCTTGTATTTAGAATTAAAGATATAATCGAACTTTAAGCTATTTTTAGAGGTTCTGTAAATATTTTTTTACGCATTTGTTTTAAAGATTTTAACACGTTTTATTTTATAATCATTTAGAAGAATAATTTATTTGTTCTAAACATAATTTTATTTTCTAATAAACAATATAGAAATTTTCTAAAAACTGCATCAAAAACCGCAATTATGCTGCGTTCGCGGTAATATACCCTTACCGTCTTACTCACGATGAATCCCTGTTACGACGTAATAACAACGCATTAGCTATCCAGGGGAGGGGGCCTATACTGCTCAGATTAAAAATCTTTACTCACGAACACATTTTGTCCTGATACAACTCTAACAGGTTTTGATATTTTTAGACTGGCATCACTCTATTCCAAATCTCAAAAATGCCCTTTATTTCGCATTTTTGCGTCGCGTTGCCGACTTCACGTTCATTCAAATGTCAATATTATTTTGACGGCTCGACGGTTCGCGTTATTACATGGTTTGTAAAATGAATGCGGAAACATTAAAGAAGTAATATTAACGACAATTTTAATGAAGTAAGTATACCTACATGTTAAACATATACGTAATGTTAATTTTTCTACATATTAAAGTGACAGCCACACAAAATTTGACATGAATGCATCTGATCTCAGTAGTAATTACATTATTTTTTTGGCTCGTTATTCATATCATTTTCGTCAGGGGGTAGGCATTTTTGCCCTTCGTCCTTATTTATAATGAAACTAAAATGCACTTGAATATACTTTAATTGGAAAAAATGCTTATAGTACCTATACAATTCGTATTAGATTAAGACACATTACGATGTAACTACGTATGCAACTTAATTAATAATGGACTATTTTTCAGTTATAGGCAAATGATAATCACAAAGATCTAAACCAGATACAAGCGCAACTGAAGATGAGGTTGAGAACAGGACGAGTTCGTACTAAAAGTACCGGCCACGTACATTTTCAAATCAAAGGTAAATATCGTGGCTCTATTGTTTTTTAAGATAAGTTTGTATGTTGAAAGTAATATATGAAAATATCAACGGTTCTATGTGTAGTTGACTTTGAACTTACCGTAAATATAGAATAATACCTTTGATCAAACAAAGTCAAAGAATGATACAACAGACTTTATTGTCATATCAAAATTGAAAGTTAAGAAAATAAATAACTTTGTTCAATAATTAATTATGTAAACCACAAAGTGATTGATTTTTAAGAAATTAGGAAAGCTTTATGTCATATATTGTCTTTTTTCCAGAAAGTTAATTCCAACGACATGAAAATAGAAAGCACCGAGAAGATGCTGTATGCTCAGGTTTATGAAGGAAGAGTCCAGAGCCAATATTCAGCTAAAGGAACTGGAGTCACAGACTAGAATAAGATTGATGGAGGAGCTTAATTTTCAAAATATTGATGCTAAAATGTGGACGGAGAGCTAAATAAAAGTACACATAAATAAATCTAGTTGTATTCATTTTGATATTGTGTTTTATTCTTCTGTTGTTATGTAATATGTGTCTGTTTCAGCAAGTACATTATATTGACCAAGTAGGTACATTTTTCAAATAGTATAATATAATCTTATAGTTGGCAAATCAGAAGTTATAGATTCACATCTATGATAAAAAAAACAGAGCAACATGATACACTCATACATATTACTAAAAATGTTGACAAATGAAGACCCGTATAGAGGCATTTCCAATCTGGTTCATGTTTGGGGCTGCTTCCAGTTCCACAACAGCACCACCACCTGCTACCGCTACTGCTTCCTCGTCGCGTTCATCATCATCTATTCCAAATTACAAATCATAGCATTAGCACATACAAAACTCCAAGAAATATCTAAAAGCAGATTGTATTATAATGTTTAATTTTAACACACATCTTTTATCATATATTTAATGTAAGAAGTGTATAAAATAATATCGGCATAGTACAGCTGTAGTATACATTCTTACATAAACTATATCGTATATTATTAATGCAAGAAGTGTGTAATATGCTACTGCTTCCTCGTCGCGTTCATCATCATCTATTCCAAATTACAAATCATAGCATTAGCACATACAAAACTCTAAGAAATATCTAAAGACAGATTGTATTATAATGTTTAATTTTAACATATACATCTTTTATCATATATTTAATGTAAGAAGTGTATAATATAGTAGTGGCATAGTATAGTGTACGGTCAGGCACGGGGCACACGACGTACAGCCCCAATGATCCACAACTGTTGCTGAGGAGCATAAACTATTGTATTAAATTATTTTCTTACCTATTGAGGGTCATTCATATCGATGAATCAAGACGAGACAATCATATCAAGACAATGGAGAACTTGATGTCTTGATGGTATCATACACATACCCCGCAGCAGATACTTGTGTTGCGATAGATATTTGAGCCCTGTTGAAGGCAACTTCTCTGGGATATCTTGGTTTCTGAACTGGGGTGAACAGATACTTCTCCTAACAGTGCACACATTACTCAGGGGAAACGTTTTATTCCCTACAACTCTGCAGAAGTTGCTTGTTGTTCTTCAATGCTATGCGGCATTTTAATGTGCTGTGAAGCAAGAAATCCGTATCCGAATTTCAGCAAAATCACATGTATCTGCGAAAAAAATTTTAAGTATAATAATATAGCTTGTTTGGTAATCGATTTAGCTGATTTTTTTTCACAGGAGTGAGTATTATAAACACAATCTTACCTCGTTTTGACCCCAGTATCGTACGGCACAAAGAACCTGGAGATCAAAACATCCAAATATGGCCGTACAAATCGATTAAGCGTCTCATATTTACTTTGGCAATTCTATATTTATATCTGAAATCACTCTCTGTTAACGCCGCAAACGGGTCGTACCGCTTTTTATACGTTTTCCGTGCCCGTGGTGGACGAAAATTTGCTAAACCTTCGAACTTTTATGTCAGATGTCAACAAAGTTTGACATCTCGATTAATTACGGCCGTAATAACGACGCTAACCCTGGGTGTCAGGTGGTTTAAAATCTGACAGCTGCTAATATAACGATGTTATAACGGTGGATAAAAATCGCGCATGCGCGCGACTGTCGGACCATCGTGTGAGTAACAATTTCACCTAACCCGTCCGTGTTGCGGCGTAATATCTTTTTTTTGCGATTATGAGTAAGACAGTTAAGGTATACCTTTAAATTAACTTTTTTGATTTTAATATAAATAGTGATATTTTCTCTTTCTAATACCGTTTGGATCATATTTCTCACTATGATAGTAAGGGAGAACGATTTCTATGAGATCTGTGAGCTGGAATAAAAATGGTCTCCTGTGAATGTAAAATATGTCGAAGTTAGTCTTACACATTCCCTAGAAGTCATAATTTTCGCTCCACACTATCCATAAAAAATATCATACTAATACGGAAACAGATGAACTGTGATTATTGCAGTTTAAAGGAATTAATCTAAATTTCACTATTTTCTCATATTTTTAGGTTTTACATACATTTTTTTAAATTTATAAAAATATCTAAATTTGGATAGCTGTCGCTCAAGTGGAAAAGGTATACCAGAATGTATGTGAACTAACCTTGCTGCGGCAGAGGCTTAGCCTTAACCGTGGCCTCGTCCTCTGAATCGGATATGGTGATAACGGAGAAGGTGGGCGAGGGGGTGTCGTCGTGGATAGTGATGGTCTGCTGCTGGCCCTGGAGGAGGGGCGCGGGAGGGGCTCCTGCGGCCGCCAGCAGAGGGGCCGGCGGGGCGCCGTGCTGCGGTCTGGAGCACCCTCCATCCCAGCCTGACACAGACGGGGGCTTTCTGCCAGATCTGAAAACAGAAATTAGGTCAATATCAAACATTAATACGAACTAGATAAATTTGCAAAAACAACTTTAACAGTTCTCTTTGAAAATCATAGATGACAGCACTTCTATTTGTTGCTGGCGTGTGAAATGAGTATGTATCGCAGATGTTACCGTAAAACATAATATATCAAAACAACATGGTGTTGATGTGTTACATACTCCATAATAAATTTTAACTGATGGAGCTTTACGAACTCACAAATATACACTAACAATTTTTTTATTTTTTTTTTCCACATGGCTACAGGGAGATAGGACCATTGGAAAATTACCATAACGGTATGAAACAAGTATCAAGAAATTATCATGTAGAATCCAACAAAAGTTGCGGATATAATTATTGTTGGATAGAATGTTCCTTACGGAGCTTGTTCTGGCCAGTGGCTGTTGTGATGGTTGTTTCGCCTGTTGGGCGGGGTGCCTTCCTTCACGCGCTTCTTCACCGGGCTCAGCTGAGTGGTCTCCTTCTTGTCTGCACCCACCCTGCAAAGATAAACAAGAATCAGCGATAGCCCACACATCGGTGATTGGTTTATTATTTGATAGAACCTGTGTTAGCCACTTGCCAGTTCATCTGGAGCACTGCCTGCTCTGGCGGCGCCTGTTCATACAGTTCATCGCGTGCACTGCACGTCGGTAATCTTTGTAACACAAAGAAAATACAGTTATTCAATTGCACCATGTCACTGGGATTGATATAAACATCTCAAGGTGGCCACAGAAAAGAGGGTTCGAAATTCGATGATTAAATATAAAATACAGGCAGTTTTTATTTTTTTTCCAGTATTGGATCAAGTTTACGTATTTTCACCAAGATTCTATCTCAAATCGACTCAAGGTTTTGCCATGCTTTGGTTAATATAAGTGTTGAACAACGTAGGCCCCTGATGGGGGCCTTGAGGTATGACTAATATCTTTCAAAAAGAGACAATTTTCGTCAGGGAAAATATTAACCCATTGATAACTGAATTGTGTTGCAATTGTTGGACTTGACTGACAAATTAATTAGGTACCAAAAATTAAAATAGCTTCCAAAAGAAAACTTCACAGTACAAAGGCTAGATGTATTTTACAGATATCAAAGATTGTCCATAAGTTGCAAATTTTTTAATCATATTTTTTAGCGTTGCTTGCCAGGTCAATAGGTCCGGTAAAGAATGACCCCCCCAATGTACATATGTCGGGACGTTATGGGTTAATACGAATTACGGAAGAAAAATCAACAATGGGTATACAGAAATACAAAAAAATTATAAAATCTTAAAAATTTTTATCAATTCTAATTGTTAAAAATTCCGTGACATAACCCTGATAATTTCCGCCTTCACTGATCTGTGGCCACCCTATACATTTACCAAGATCTGTATTGCCAATATGGGGACATGCACCAAACATTCGCAAGATAACGCTTTCACCACAAGAGCGGGTTGTGTCCCGAGAATGGTGGCATGAGCAGGGGTGTACCTGTAGTGGTGCTGGTGCTGCGAAGGGTGCTGAGGGTGATGCTGCTGCGGATGGTGCTGCTGCTGCTGCGAGTGGTGCTGTTGCTGCTGCTGCTGGTGGTGAGGCAGCTGCTGCGGGGGCGGCTGTTGGTGCACCTTGCTGGACCTGAATAAACACCAATTTTAATACAAGTCTCTCATGAATTAAACTATTCCAAACATTAATTCAGCAGAAGCCATTGTAATATTTTGTAGACTCCGAAGACCTAGATGGATTTTCTACACCAGATGATGAGACAGCGAAGGCAAGGACTAAATGGGTAGCCCGGTGGAAATATATTAGAGTTAAATTGGATTATTAGGTTAAATAAAAATTATTGGATTGTATTGTGAATATCCAGTAATAAATGCAATTTTGGACCTTACGATAAACAATTGTACAAATTTCAAAGTTTACAAAATTAATGATTTTTTTTAAAATTTATGAAACCTACAAACATGGGATACACAATTAAATATAGGTGGATTCATTGACTTTAAATTGCAGTAAGCAGTTTATGTTTCCATATTAATTATATTCGGAGAGATGATTTTTTTGAATGAGCGCAGGCTCGAATCGGACGAAATCGAATGCCCGGATACCTTCCATCGCTCAAGACATTATTTTGTAAATTTGGATTATGTCTTACCTCTTGGGTTGAGCATGATGATGGTGCTGAGTCGGCCAGGAGGCGTGCTCCAGGGCTCCGTAAACTTCTCCAACTTCTACACCAAACACAGGACGGCCATCCTAAAAAAATATCAAACAACATATTAATTAATATGTGTACCCGAAAAGGACATGGAAGATAAACACCCCAAGCAAGCCAGGCAAATACTCAATATAGATAGAAATAAACGCTACCACCTCAGGATACACATGCAGTTATTGGGGGATGGAAAGCACCAATAGCTGCATGAAATTTGAAGAGAATGAAAAAACACCCACTTATCCATGGTTCCAACGTCCCACCTTGATGAGAAAAGGGCTAAAAAAAGGCTTTGGGAATCATGATGAGGAACCAGGAGAAATCTCTACCATTGATAACCCTGGTGAATATGATTATAGTGCCAAAGGAATAAGGTGAAGCATTAGAGGTAGCCCAATGGGACTCTGAATCAATAATAATAAATATACTAAGTAAATATTATAGTAACATTTAAATAATAATAAGTTTACAGAAAGCAACAAAAAAGCAGCGCAGGAGAATGGTTACAAGTAAAAGCATAGAAACCAGCTGAATAAAGGTAGAATGAACGATATGGAATATTATTAATGATGTTCCTTATCCCCGATGTACTCCATCAAGTGCAGTTTGTATGCGGAATGGTTGTGTGTAGAATGGCTTTGCGTAGAATGGTTGTGTGGAATGGTGGTGTGTGAAATGGTTTTCAGAATGGATGTATGTAGAATAGTTGTGTGGAAAGGTGGTGAGTGGAATGGCTTCCTCTGAAATGTGGTTGTGTGTGGAATGATTGTGTGTGGAATGGATGTGTGGAATGGTGGTATGTGAAATGGCTGTCTGGAATGGTTGTGTGGAATGGTGGTGAGTGGAATGGTGGTGAGTGGAATGGTGGTGAGTGGAATGGTGGTGAGTGGAATGGCTTCCTGTGAAATGTGGTTGTACGTGGAATGATTGTGTGTGGAATGGTGGTATGTGAAATGGCTGTCTGGAATGGATGTATTTAGAATGGTTGTGTGGAATGGTGGTGAGTGGATTGGCTTCTTGTGAAATTTGGTTGTGTGTGGAATGATTGTGTGTGGAATGTTTGTGTGGAGTGGTGGTATGTGAAATGACTGTCTAGAATGGATTTATGTAAAATGGTTGTGTAGAATGATGGTGAGTGGAATGGCTTCCCGTGAAATGTGGTTGTGTGTGGAATGATTATGTGTGGAATGGATGTGTGGAATGGTGGTGAATGGAATGGCTATCGGTGAAAGGGATTTGCGTGGAATGGTTATTGTGTGGAATGGCTGCGTGGAATGGTGGGTGTGGAATGGCTGACTGTGAAAAAGCTTTTCGAAAATATGGAATGTGAATGAAATGGTTTTGTATAGGATAGCGGTGTTTGAAATGGCTGTTCAAGAAAAGGCATTATGTGGCTGGAATGGTGGTATTTGAAATGGCTGTCTGTGAAATGGTTTTATGTAGAATGATGTTGGTGGAGTAGAGATGTGGAATAGTGATGATGGTGTGGTGTGCTTGTGTTACCTGCACTGGCAGGATGGCCGTGGAGTCCACAGCGATGAGCGAGGCCCTCGGGGGCCAGTCGGGCTCCAGCTGCAGGTGGTGCGGGGGCGCAGGGTGCGGGGGCGGGGCAGGCAGGCCGGGGGGCGCCGGCGGGGCCCTCCAGCCCAGCACCACACCCCGCCCACCCGCCTCCACCACCGACACGGGCACATAGCCCGCACCGCCGCCCAACGCTCCGCCCGGAGACGCGCCCATGCTCTACATACAACACACACGTCAGTACCAGATATACCAGTATACTGGACATCTACAACTGGATAGTCCATTTAGTCTTCACACAACACACAACCAACTGCATTGGGTAAGAACACTTTAGCCTTTTTGGCATGTATAAATTAAGCTTGTGCCATCTAGGGATAGTCGGGGGTGTTTAAAATCACGTAAATGCGTAATATTGCAAATAAGTAGAATCTTGACGTGACAACCGATAGAAGGAGACCCATCTGGTCCTTAAAACAGTTTGGAAAAGTGGTGGGTGTCCTCAACGGCCCACAAAACATTGGGGGCAAAAATATGTGTGGTCTTAATATAATACAATAAGTTGCAAAATATATATTTCTCAGAAGAACAGCACGAAACTTTCAATTATCTGCTTCATTAGTTTGGTGGACGGTTTGTTTATAACTTAGTTAGCGCAGTTATATCAAACAATAGAGGTTTCTAAACCTGATTTAGTGATACAGTAGACTCCTGATTTACTCAGATAGATGGTGAATAAATTACGTGTGAACTTATGAGAAATACATAGGTATCATCGGCATGGCGTGTACATAGCACGGCGCCCATAATTTGTAGGGCATTTCTGGAAAGGTCCAGAATCTTGACAAACGCCTTGCAGCGCGGCGGCGAGAAAGTTTGGGAGCCTTCTCAACTTTGGCACGCATTTAAATTACCCGATGTTCTAGAAGTTACTTGCCTGGCCGACAACACTATAAAAACGGCAGCAGGCCACATACACTCAGTCAGTCAGCAAGTCAGCAGTGACTAGTCACAGACAGTCAAACAATGCTAATAGTGTACAATTCTGATAATGCTCAGTCCGTGACTACAAGATCCACCGCAAATTCAGCCCAGGGATCAGCTCCGTCTCAGGCTACCGAGGTCCACCGCACCTCACAGCCACTGAGATACTCTTTGCCTCCCAAGATTTCCCGCGCCACAGATGACTCCACCATTTGACGTGATGGCAGTCACAAACTGCCGAAACTTTATTTGCGAGTGCCTAATTATTATTGTCTTTAAAAAGTCCTGGTTGAGCCGAAACCAGTAAATTGAGAGCCTACTGTGTGCTTATAAGAAAAATACCATTTTTTGCACTCATCATAAAACACTGATCATAGACCACATGCCGAAGGAACATTCTCATTTTTTCACAATCTATAAATGGAAAGGATAGTAAGTAGTAGTCAAGTACCTGGTAGGTCGGCTGGCAGAGGATGGATGACACCAGCTGATGCTGGAAAGGATCTGGTCTTGCAGCCGCCGTGTACTGTCTTCCCACAGCTCCGCCCACGGCTCTACCGCCTCCATACAGCTGGTACTGCAAACAGAAACATGGCCGGGTTAGTTAATTTCAAAAATGATCTTGTGGAACTTCTCATACACCCTAAGGTAAGGAATTGTTAAGTTTTAACAAAGAAATATTCCGATTGCGTTAGAGCGAGCGAGACACTGTTCCAACGTCTGTTCAAATTCAAATGGCGAAGATGCGCGTTTTTAAATATAATTATTTACTTATTTATTTTATAGGTAATACGTAGTACTTAAAATTATAAAAAATAAAAAAAATAAAATTACGTAAGATAAAAAAATATGTAGAAAAGACAAAAAAAAAATTATAAAAAACAGTGATAAGATTGGTTTACAAAGAGACAAAGGACAAAGGGTTGGAATATGTTTTTAATATGATCCACAAAATTCACCAACCTTACATTAAACATGTCAATATCACCCGAATATTGGTTTCCCGTAGTATAAAACTGCTCTATCGGAAAATGAGCAATGGTAGAAGGATATAGTGTTGTGTCGTGCTGTTTTCCCGAGTATGCGCGGGTTTATAAGTTGTAGGAGTTCGGAACAGTCTAATTTGGAGTTTAGAATTTTGAATAAGAAAGTTAAAATGATTTATTTTACGTCTGTTTTCTAATGAATGAATTTTTACAGTATTGAATAGAAAAGGATAATTTATCTAATCTTTCTTGAATTGTGGGTAAGTGTTTGACAAAAGATTCAACTAAAAGATGTTGTTAGCCTTACCCAAATATCTACGGCGTAATAATTATTTTTGCAAACACTGGGTCATTTCAGACCCATCACTGAAGACGATCCGATAACAATACATATAAATAATTTATTATTTCCACAGTCTAGATTCCCACCTTTGGTTGGGATGTTTGAACCTTTTTCACACTGTGATCGATGATTATATCAATGATTAGCGCCGTTCTGAATTTGACCTTCGAACGGTCCCCATTAACTGCATATGGTTGCAAGTGGGCTGAACTTAAGTTTGTGTGAAAGAAATATATTTAGAGACTTTTAGACATTTAGAGATGGTGTTTACCAGATTGTCGTAAGGCGCAGTGCGCAGGCGCTGCTGGTTGATGGTGAAGGTGAGGTGCGTGTGCGTGCTAGCCGAGGAGGCGGGCACGAAGTTGCCGATGAGGGCAGCGGCGGGCGCAGCCGGTCCCACACCCACTCCCACCCCATAGTCCACAGCGCTGGAGCGGCGACATACCTGACACCAGAGAAACAAACAGAATTAGTTATCAATATATAATTATACACGTCAGAATCTATCGTGTCACGCCTTCCCGGGATGTCACCTACTCAAATTCAACCATTCAAAAAGTCAGGGTTACCGGAAATCCAAGAATGCGCCCTTACATCATAAATGGAGAGATTCATCAAGTCATCCACAAGTTTACCAAGAAGTCATGTCTTTCCGAGATATCCTTTTTTAACTTAATTAAACTGTGTTATAATTGACATTATTAGTAGGAGATTTTCAAATTACTGTCAGGTTATTCGTTAAAATTTTGCTTGCTTATCAATACTATTTAATTTTTGATGATTTTCATAAAATAAATTTACTTCTACTCCAAAATTACTATTATTATAGAATATTGCTGATGGGAGCTATATGTCATGCGCAACTGAATATTCCTGATGGGGCAGTATGTCTGGAATAACAGCGGAAAGCATTATTTAACCCATCCACAGGTTATGGGCAGATGGTGTTAAATACTGACCTCCATCATCTGCACGCTGGCCTTGACGTTGTTGCAGTGTGCGTAGTCGACCAGGTGAGCGAGGGTGACGAAGGCGTGGTTCAATGCCTCCCCGGGGGTGATGCGGCGCTCCTGATCCATAGTCAACATCCGCTTCAGCAGGTCGATAAACTCGCGCCGGTCCGCCTTCTCCGCCAACAGTTGGCCGCCTTCCAAGTCTGTCGGCACGTTCACCTACAAAAAAATCAATTATAGACCGTTTGGAGAGGGCGAGAGCTTGCGACGGGTAAATGGAAGATGTCGAAGATGCCCCACAAAGACAATGACAAAATCAAGGTTTTTTAGGATGCTAAATTATCATTGTTGAAGAGTCCTGGATGGCTCTAGGAAAAGCCTTTACTTCTAATAGTCTACTGCTATCTTTCTTTAGCACAAGTCTAAAGATGCAGTCAAAATTCTCCTCCACATCGTCCAAACACCTAGATTGAGGAGCTGGATGCAAAAACAAAATGATAAAAATTGTTGTTTTGAGTAAAATGCACTCGTTTTTTTTAACCGGTAGGTTGCCGGGTGTGCGCCGGTACACAAGCCAAAATGTTAAAAAAATTTAATTTTGGAATGCGATTTTAACCCTTATGTATAAATAAAACGTATGAAGAACAAGTTCAGAATCGCTTGGGGCATTCTTGTTCTTTAGGTATAAAATACCGTGAACACACGTAGGGAAGCGGAATAATTTCTGCCCTCCTGCTGAGATTTTTCCCGGCATTTGAGCCGTCAGATTGGCTAGAGTCATTCTTTAGCGTCGTTCTCGTGAAAAAGATCGTAAAACATATAAATTCATCAAATAAATGGAAGTAATGTTGTTTTTATGCATAGTTTATTGTTCGAGGAATGTGTTTCATTAAATATAATACACAATAGCACAAAATAAACCCACAAAATATTAGTCAAACCAAAACATCGCGATTTTACATTGTTTCTTCCTTGGCACTCGACGAGTTTTAAACGCTAGGTATTCACTTGTAACTCTTGTGTAGTACTGTCTGTGTAAAACTTAGAGTGCGTATTAAGTTGTTCCAGCTTCTCAATTAAGTAAGTTTGTTAATAGCCCTTCTTATTATAATGAAGCTCTTTAGTTGGCGGCTATCTTCCATTGTCGTATTATGTCCTGCCTATATGATCCTTCCTGATTTTATAAATGTTTGTATTGAAGACATAAGGGCTATAAAACATAATATTAGTTACATTAGTTTGCTTATTGGTTGGGTCTCTAAAACCATTGTCAAAAAACTGCGGTTAGGGTACAATGCACAGTTCAAAGTATAAAAACAGAATATGGTGTTAAACAAATTAACAATAATGGTTCCATGCCAACCGAGCATAAAGTCAACTCAACACCTCCTTGAAAAATCATTAAAAGCTATGAAAAAAATCATTTTAAATTAGCCGATAACCCTAACCTAACGTAACCTAATTAATCAATTTTTTAAATATATTTTTTTATCACTCTAAATGACCTATCTGAGATGGTTCTGAGTTGGTTTCATTCCGAGTTGTCCGGTCACCAACAATAATTAAAAGGATAGAATTAGTCTCACCTGTCCAATATCATCCAAGCAATTGAAGATATATTTCCTGGCCTCCTTGGACTTGATGCCCGTCTCCTGCTCATGCTCCTCGGGAGTCTTGAGCCTCCAGAACGGATAGGTGCTATCCATATCCCGATAGAAGAACTTGGTGGTTTTGGAGGCATTGTTGAGCATGTGCTCCGTGGGCAGCCCCTGCGTCTGGCTGATGTAACGAATCTGGTCATACTCGGAGCTGCCAGGATAGAGCGGCCATCCGAGGAAGAGTTCAGCCACCACGCAGCCCAGGGACCACATGTCGATGGCCTCACAGAAGGCCAGGCCGAGGATGATCTCGGGGGCGCGGTAGTAGCGGCTCTGCAGGTAGGTGTTGCAGACGGCCTTGCTGACGTGGGAGGCGCTACCAAAGTCAATCACCTTCACCCGGTAGGGCTGGCGGGCCGGCTCCACCAACATAATGTTCTCAGGTTTCAAGTCGGCATGGATCAAGCCCAATTGCTAAAATAATAACAGAAAGGTAGGTAAGTAAATCAAATGCAAGCTTGGCTCTGTCTGCCACTACTGGTTTTGTTATGAATAGATATCTGCCGTGTGCCTGTTGTACAGATTTCCAATTTACTCAAAATGTGTAATAATAATAATTGGATAATTTGTGGAGCACCGTTTTTGTGAAAAATCACCTCAAGCATGCTATAAAATTTATTATGATTTCTTAGACTTTATCTAATTTTATTATTTAAAAAAAAAAAACATAATTATCTCGCAGATACATTTTGCATTTTTATTAGAAAGTTTATGCTTTTAGAAAATAAGACTTTGCACGCGGAGGATACTATATTTAAAAGACTGGAGACATTGAATGATTAGTGCCAAAACAAGAGGTGATATTTATTCAACCAGTCGGTGGTTGAGTGGGCATCGCGTCTGGGTCCCACCCGGGCGTCGCATGTTCGATTCCTCAGCTGGCTAAGTCCTCCATCACGACTCAAGCAACATTTTCGACTTACTGTGGTGGTAGTAGGAGATTTTCAAACGTTGTTGGGTTATTCGTAACCCAGGAATGTTTGTCTTCCTTTTAAAAAAAAAAAATTTGAAAGACTGGAGAATTTAAGAATGTTTAGGGCTGGGAAACTTTTATAAAATGACTTTTAAAAATCTTACAAGTTCTTATTTGCTTACTTTTTTACACAATTAGTTATTTACAATGTCGTGGGCTGTGTTGAATAAGGGCCCGAAACAAGAGAAATCTTGAAATTTTATGATTTTAACGAAAATGCTAACTTATTCTAGTTATGTCCAGCTGTATGGGTTCGATTTCTACAGATTCTATAAATGAAGGCAAATTAGGTAAGAAAATCAATCCAAAACTTACCAATTTTTGAGTTTATGTACAAAATGCAGAATTCGGTTATGTTGGGTTTGGAATTTATTTTAGCTATATGGGTTAGATTCGGATGAAAATGTTTGCGTATTCTAGGAAAGACTTGGAGGTAAAATTGAGGAAGCTTTGGAATGTAGTATACCTTGAGCTTGAGCAGAGCCGTGAGAACCTGCTGCAGGATGGGCCGGATGTACTTGAGGGGCAGCGGGGAGAACTTGTTCTGCTTGAGGAAGTCGTACAGGTTCTGCTCCAGCATCTCAAACACCAGGCAGGTGTGAGATTTGTGCTGGAAGCACTCGTAAGCGCGCACAAAGTTGAACTCGTCCGCATTTTCCTGCGACAGCCGTGACAGGATGGAAACCTGCAAACAAACAGACAAACCTTTAATAAAATAATAATACATCATTTATCTCATTATAATCATTTTGCGAAACATTTACCTCAAGAGGACCTCACAAAGATAGAAAATATAGTTAAAAAAAGAAAACACTTCAAGTGCAATTCACATGCGGTAGAAGTGAAACCATCAGAAAATTAAAGTAGACAAGAGTGGGGAGGCTGCAAAGCACCGTACAAAGAGGAGACCGATTATACTATCTCATTGTCTTGCAGACTAAATCCTGTAGTGAAGATGTACGTGTTTGTCTCTTTTTAGTGTTGTTTCCGTTTCATCGAATTTCAAATCACAATGATGCTAAAGAAGTTTTCACTTCAATTACAATAATTAAATAAAACTATAAAATAAAGGAAAATAATAGGTGTAACAACCACGTGACTGATGTCTGTGAAGTATTTATTTATTTATTTATTTATTTGAGACACAAACAGGATATTTACAGAGCATTATTTTGGTTAATGTATAACAAATTAAGATACAAATATAAACATCCCTAGACTAATGTGTCTACAGTAATAACATTTGCGTATTCACAGTCACATGAAAAACAATGTAAGTATTTTTTTTTTCACATAATTTAGAAACTTAAATAGAAAATTTGAAATACATGATAGCTACAAAATATTTAAAATGTTTATTAAAAATAATAAAACAACATTCAAACATTTTTTTTTTTTTTTTCAGTTGCACAAATCATGGAGATATTTCTTAAAACAAGTAAAATTATTCGCAAAAATATCTATTATAGAGTGTGATTTAGTGAGATCGTTGTATGATCGTGACATTCTAGATATGGGATTAAAGTATCCCGTATTATTGCTAAAAATTTCGGTCCAAAATATGTCAAATTTTCTGGTAGATTTGGGCCTGGCGTATAAATTGATTTCATTGACTAAGTTACTATTTACTAGGTTGTTAACAATTTTATAAAACATTAAAAGGTCATTTATATTACGTCTTTTAACTAGACTCTCTAAATTGAAATGTGTAAGTCTTTGTTCGTACCCGTCTAGAAGATGGTAGACACCTGACCGGTAAGACAAAATCCGTGTAAATTTCCTTTGGACTGATTCAAGTCTAGATACCTGTGAAATATAGTGTGGATTCCAGACTGTTGACCCGTACTCAAGAACACTACGGATTAATGAATTAAAGAGAATTATTAGGCTATTAATATTCTTAAACAGTTTGGTTGATCTAACAATGAAACCAAGTAATTTATTTGACTTACTCACAATGTATTCAATGTGTTGGTTGAACGTTAGTTTGTTGTCAAATATAATTCCTAAATCTTTTATCGACTCAACTGTATCCAGATTGTGACCACATATGCTGTATGAATATAGAGTTTTGTTGGTGTTCTTGGTGAAATTTATAAGTATGAACGAGAGGGCATGAGAGAGCCAGAAAGAAAAGACTACAAAAGAATGTGATCAATCGTCCCATTTTCTCCTTTCCATTACTTTTTTCTCAAAATCTATACTATATACTTTACTATAATATTATAAATGCGAAAGTGAGTGTTTGTTTGTTACGCTTTCACGCCTAAACCACTAAACCGATTTTAAAAATTCTTTCTCAAATAGAAAGCTACATTATCAGCGAGTAACATAAGCTGTATATAATGGTAAGCCCTGGCGTTATTTCATATATTTTTAGTGGCAGGGAGAAAAGGTAGGGGGAAGGTAGGGTTCGCGGAAAGGAAGAGACGAGGAAAGCGGGAGGCGGGGAAGGTGAAAGGGAACGGGTATGTATGGGAAAGGACATTATATGGCTCAAAATCACCAAGGTGCAGAATTGGCTTCGCTAGCAATTTAATGTCTTAAATCTTGACTTTTTTGAAAAAATAAAATTAATAAACTACTACAACTAACTTGTTTTGAGTGTACATCAAACAATACAATTTATAAATGAAGTAAATTTTAAACTATATTAATATACATGCGTAGAAAGTCATTTTGGGAACGCGTCCTAATGTACGATCATAAAAAATAAGTCCAAAACATTTATGCAAAACTTAAGCTATTTAACACCTGTCATTACTTAATATACCGTATTTTTTATACAAAATATAGTTTTTGGAAAAGATACTAAAAATATTTTTATTTTTAACTATAAAAATGCAAAAATAGTTTGTCCGATAGCACACAAATCATTTCAGTGAACGCATCTATAATCGAACAAAAATAATTTTATGTGAACGCAGCCATAAGGTGTCAAACGTCAGTAGAGGAAGAAAACACTAACAAAGCCGGCTATCAATGTATTTATCATCAATTAAATTATATCTTAGTGGTAAGTACTTTTCAATTCATTATTCGTAGAGCGTACATCAATAGTCCGTCAAGTCGGGAACGTGTTTATTACTTTTAATTATTGATGAAATTCTTTTTTACGACACGAAATAACAAAGTAACCTCAAATATTTTACTATTGACAAAGTCAGGCCGCACTTAAGGTGGCCGCCGTATAATCAAAGCGCGCGCTTATTTGAAATTGTCATTCCGTGAACGGTCATTTCGGAAACGTCCCCAGACATGATGGCACGTTCCCGAAATGACCGTTGCGTTCTCGGAATGATGATTATTGTTTCCAAGGGGGATTCGCTTACAATTTTTCATTAATTTATTTTATAATTTCGTTGTTTTTTATTAACAGCATTACGGAGACTCTTGGTAAAGAAAAAAAAAAAAAAAAAAACTCAAAAAAGCTTAAAAAGAATAGTTCAGCTTATTTGCGTCAAAGAGAAAAGGCAAATGCTGGAAAAATAAAGTTTTTGGATAAGATGACTGAAGAACAGAAAGAAATTAAAAGAGCTAAGGACAAGGAATGTCATAAAAAGAAAAATGCAGAAAATAAATTGAAGAAAATTGCTGATCTGACCGAACGAGAGAAGCGCAAGCAGAGAAAAGATTGGAAAAATTCATCCAAAAAATGGAGAGAAAAAAAAAAGTTTTGCAAATTTAATAAGTAATATGCCGCCACAATCAGATGACGACTTAGTACCTCCAGAGAGAAGACAAGTAGGTAGAAAAACCGTTCGAAAAGATAGTGCGAAAGCATACCGGAAAATAAAAATGCAGGAGGGAACTGCCGTTCTTATGAAGCGGAAAATTGAATCT
The DNA here is from genome assembly GCA_936435175.1 of Glyphotaelius pellucidus. Taxonomy (NCBI): domain Eukaryota; kingdom Metazoa; phylum Arthropoda; class Insecta; order Trichoptera; family Limnephilidae; genus Glyphotaelius; species Glyphotaelius pellucidus. The sequence continues at coordinate 12,307,639 of OW386557.1, read as the reverse complement.
TTAAAGAAAAAACTACAAAGAAGAGATGCAAAAATGAAAAGTCCCATCAGAAAAGTTGATGCTTTAATTAAGAATATTCACTTACCTCCTGAAGTACGCAAACGACTTATATATAGCAAACTATTGACTACGCATTTGCAAGAAAAGGCTGATGCTTTTCAAAAAAATTCTAAAAAGAGAGAAAGAAGTCTTTCATAAATGTATCAGTGGAAGCACTTTGCCGAAATACAAAATGCTACATATGGCCAAGAGAATTTTACTAGATAAACCAAAGGAAATAAACTATAAATTATCAATTTTAATGTCTGATGCCAAAATTCGGGAAATTGTTTTGAAGCAAGAAGTTCGCCAAAAGATTTCTTCGAACGAGATGATGTAAGTTGAATGTGCCCATCAAATAGAGGCTTTTGTGAAACATAATGGTATTAAAAAACAAAAACGCGTCCTTTTATACATAGTTCAAGACCTGGTGTCAAAATTTGTAAAAGAAACTGGAATATTCTTATCATATGCGACGCTATTTTAGAGCAAAACCATTTTGGATCATAGCTCCAAAATCAAGGGATAGAGAAACAAGCTTGTAATGCAAATTTTGAAAACCTGGGACATTTGTTAAAGTTCTTACTGAAAAGCCAAATATTTGCTTTAGATATGTTGCCACCTGCCAGACATGTGTCGATGACGATGATGGGAAAATCTTGGTAACCTTTTTTGAGATCTGTGCGTAACAATATCAGAAAATTCACACTGGAACCAAAGGATGTGCTGTATTATATTAACTTTGAGCAAATAATCAAAATTATTCTGACACCATTGCTAAAAAAATAACAAAATCGAGAATATTTTAATTTTGATAATGATATTGATGTTTTCGAAAAATAATAGGTTTTGTTTTGTTTTTTAAATATTTTTTGTGAGGTAACTTGTCGTTTGTTATAGAATTTATTGTGGATTTTATAACATTACTTTATTTTTTTTTTTCCATTATTTGTAGAAGTTTAAGTATACTGTGATTTTAGGTCAAAAGACTCAAATTGTAAGAACTCATTAAATTTTAAGAAGATTTAAACTATAATTATAGAAGATACACTAAACTGATTTATGAAAACATCAATAGACTTAGTTATAAGACTTTATTAACCACTAGAGTGATTATGTTAAAAAAATGGACCATTCTTATTTTTCTGCGATTGATAGCGGTTGAAAATTGGACCACATTTTCCTATCATTTGTGAAACATTTATTTTAAAACAAAGCTTTTGAAATTCTTTATCTATTATGACTTTAACCATAGATAGAATCCGAACTTCGTAGATTATTTTAGAACGATGCTAAAAATAATTAAAAAAATATATATTTCGTGTAGAATTTTTGATCAGTTGTTTACGGATAAAATTAAGTATTTTTTTCATAGATACGCATCTTTTATTATCAAGTATTCCACAGACAAGATACAGTAATCAAAAATATTCTATTTTGACTGCAATAAATACCTCTCACGTGTTTCAAAAAAACAAACACGCAGGATTCCCGCAGTTTTAAATTTTACGATTTTTTATATTTTTTTTATAAATCTTACAAGTACCAAATAAATGGTAAAAAAAACAGGTTAATTCATTGGCTAGATAGCACTTTAATACTTTTTTTAACATGGAGATTTGTTAAAATTCGAAGGTATGATTTTTTTTAATGTTGGCAAAAAATTTAAAAAATGACCTTCCGGAAATCTCGAGCAATCGAGGCAAATTTGTTTATTTCGCGTGGTCGCTCCTGTGGTTAATAGTAATTTTTATTAAGTGCAGACAATATGGCAATATAAAAAAATATTTTTTTTTATTTTAACTGTTGTTCAAAATTTAAATATTTCCTTGCTGTACCTTATGATATCAATATCATCATTCCGCCAACATTTTTATCATTCCGGGAACGGTTGATCATTTCCGGGAACATTACAAAATTTCAATAAAATACGCATAACTTGAGTTATTTTTTAGAAAAAACATGATTTATTACATTGACAAACTTTCATTCTGTTCATATAATGTTAATTCGATTGTAAGAGTTTTGGATATTTTGAAATTTCTTAAATTGTATGCGCCATAATAGCAACTTGTTTTATTTTTTGACGTATTTTGCTTGTATAAAATTTTATATGTATTGTTTTCATTATTGTTTATATATTATAGATACATAATATACCCATGTTACTAAACAAAGCTTAAATTATGTACCTTTTTTGTTTTTGTTCATTTTATCAAACTTAGAAAAACGTTCCCGAAATGACAGTTTTCTGCAAAACATCCACTAATTAGCAATATTACAAAAAAAGTATTGAATTCTGTGCGCTGCCCTGTAAAAGTTTATTAATATACACATTTTGCGATAGTGTAAACTAAGAGTCATCATTATAGCTTGCAATTTTTTTTGTCATAAAACCAATTTTGAAATTCGCAACCTTGGTGATTTTGAGCCATATATTGCTAATTGCTAGAGTAATTTCCTGCAAATACCATGCGAGCAAAGCCGCCGGTAAAAGCTAGCCTTATCTAATACATTGTGTTAATTACTGAAAGTATCTTGAATTTGTATTGTCGGGATTGAATATTTCAGTTAAATAAGTCAAAAGTTGAACTGGATTCTTTCAGAGCAAGATTTAGTAAAGATTTCTAAGCTGTAATAGAGTTATGGAATATTTAGATGCACCGGTGGTGAGTCGTGCATTTAAAGACCGATTGAAGTTTATTATCAAAGACATTCATTCTATTTTTATCATAAGTGAATCAATTGGATCAACAGAAATAATTGTAGAATTGTTTTTATGATTCTACAGTCAACGTGATGTTACTTTATTACATATGTTTGGTAGCAGCTATAAAAGAACCACAGGGCAACAAAATTAGAACTGGTTTCAGAAACAGGTTGTGGTCTGAAGGAAGTGGTTGGTGAGATGGTAACTTATTTTTTACCACTTTATCAGCAAAAACATTTCCTTTCTAATCTGTGTCTTTTAATAGACGATGTGGTAATGTTTTGCAAAGTATTGCAGTGAGAATGGAATGCAACAGAGCATTTAAAAACTTTATTAATTTCTAAACAATGCTAATGTTTTATGACTTTATTTTACCTACACATAGTAACAAATATTCAAGAACATTCAACGCCATAAGTTTCAATTTGCCTCGACAAAACTGTTTTTGTTTTTTTTAATAAACATAATGATTTTATCAGGAAACAACTGGCCAATTATACCAACACCACAACCCTGTTTTTATGTAATATTTTTTATACTAACTCCACACTAGAGGTCCTGAGATAAATCATTTGCCCCAGGGTCTAACCAAAACCTCCTAGATCACATTAATTTTTAATTTAATCTTTTTTACTACAATTTTTTAAAATGTTTAGTTATTTTAACCACTCCGACCCTTAAGCGTGTTTACACGAAAATATAACAATAGCAGTCAAGTACAATAAGCGTGTTTTCACGTCAACGCGTGTGTTCCCACAGAAATTGTTATAACTCTGTTATTGTTCTAGTGAGAACCCTAAAACAAAAAGTAATAGATCCATATTGAATCAAGCTTTACATTTCTATTCAAAGTTGTCCATAGAAGTACATAAAAATACTTATTTTGTAGAAACAGTTTTCACCTGCCAAATCAGAAATTATTCATTTTTTATTAAATATTTTTGTATGAAATGGTAAAAAAGTGAGGTTACGAAATTGTTTATTATTCATTTATATAATAGGATAAGTACTTTTATTTACAAATTCCTTGATTTTAGTACCGTTTTCACATAAAAACATCATGTGAGTCATTTTTACTATTTTTTTGTGTTAGCATTCTAAATTTTAATATTTACAAATGTTAATATTTATTTGTAATATAACGATTTGAAAGCTTATTTCATAACCTTTCAAAAACAGTATTCAGCTACGTTCAGAAATGTTTCATTTATAGAGCTTTAATTGCGAAGCGGAAATAACACAAAGTTTTTATAAATCTGACAGTTCGTTTAAGACAAAAAAACTTGCTTAATTGCAAAATACCGGAGTGGTTAAAAAAGAAATTTTCAAAAATTTTTTGGAGTTGGGAGGCCGATTTAATTCAGTGTGCCTTTGGAGGTTTTAGTCTATTGCATCTTTTTTGTGTGAATGGACTTTTTGAGGTAGGGAAGAAGTGATTCTGAGTCTTGAAGAGTCCCATGTTTAAGGAGGGAGAAAATACAAGAGAAAACAAAACTGGAGATCATTACACAGACGAGAAATGCGAAGTAGAAATGACATATTCTCGTGTGATAAATGTGGACAAATGTGCATTCGGTGTGTTTCCTGACTATGCACCAAGGCCGAAAGGATCAAGAATGCTAGTTTTTAAAGCTGAAGACTGAAATACCGGCAGAACATGGATTACATTGATTCTTAGTGATTACTAGTGTCCAAAAAATGCAATATGTTTGTTAGTTCTGTGGGATATCTGGGATGCCGTCTTGAGCATTGCTAAAGCCAAGATATAATGAAACAACCTGAAGGTAAAGTTAAAAGAGGAACTAGCGTCATTAATCCCTTCGGCACCGGTGCAGTCGAAACACGCCAAACGCCCGCCCAACATATGTACATGGTTGACATTTGTCACATGAGAAAGGGTCGATTCTTCGTCTCGTTTTTGTGATCAACTGTGGCTGTGGAACGATTTGCCAGCCTTTGTGTTTCCTCCGTCCTACAACATGGGTCTCTTCAAGACCAATGTTCATTCCTTCCTCTCCTCAAAAAGACCCTCCACACAGCATCTCAGATGACATAGGCCCTGAGCGAAATTATTTTTCTCAGGGCCACTTGTGTGGAGTTAATATATTAAAAAAATATATATATGGTTTAAGCCGTGTTTGGTGACCAGGTCTGAATAGCAAGGTACTTCCCCACCTTCCTCTTCTGTATTAAATTATAATACATTTTCCTCTTCTTTTATATCAGTCGGTATGTCTTGAAAAATTTTTAATCTTACAAAATAACCCAATTGGGGATGTCATAGACTCTGGCTCTAGATGGTTAGGAGCTCTTGTGTCTCCTTATTAAAAAAAATCTGTATATATTTATGAATGAAGTAGTTAAACTGACCTCTATCTGTCCCTGCCTGGCGTAGGAGGGATGGTTCTTGAGTATCTTGATGGCCACGATCTCGTTGGTGCCTTTCTTCCAGCACTTGACCACCTGTCCGAAGGTACCCCGGCCCAGGAACTCCAGCACCTCGTACTGGTTGGCCGAGGAGTAGAGCACCTCGTGCTGCACCAGCTGGTAGTCGCCATCTCCGCCGCCGGATCCTGCATTGTCATCACCAGTCATCATCACCAGAGATCATCACCAGAGCGGGCGGCGGTGAAGGTATGTGGAAGGAGGGAAAAATAGCGTTAGCGCATCTATGTCACACATGCATCAATATTAGATCATAAAACAATTACACTATTACTATTTTACCCTCTGAGACCCAATGTTAATCCAAATGAACATGGAATACCCAACAAAACGGCTAAAGAAAAAATATATTATCCTAAAATTTCAAAGATGTCACTATATTCATTAATATGGCTCGTGAGGGTATTTCATTGAGGTCTCAAAAGGTTTAATATTATATTATGAAGATAAAATCCAACACAAATGTTAACTCTCGACCCGTCTCGTGGGGTCTTTAAAAGCCCAGAAGATTTTACAGAAATTCTAATTTAGGTAGCTTCCTTTTGACATCACAAAAGGTGTTAAGCAAGGCTGCGTAATGTCACCATGGTTATTCAATCTATACATGGATAATTGTATGCAAGAATTGAAAGAGTTGGGATTGGGTGCGAAATTGAGTAATCTGAAAGTATGTTGTCTGTTGTACGCTGATGATGCGGTGCTGATTTCTAACACTATGGAAGATTTACAGTCTCTAGTGTCTAGGATGAACGAAGTATGTATGAAGAATGAGTTAATGATGAATGTAAGTAAGTCTAAAGTCATGGTGTTTGAAAGAGAAAGTACGAGAACAGTGTGATATAGTTGTGAACGATGAATACTTGGAGCAGGTGGATGAGTTTGTGTATCTGGGTAGTATGTTTACGAGAGATGGGAAGGCTGATAGAGATATCGAAAGAAGGGTAAATGCCGGTAACTCCGTTAATGGAGGACTGAATGCCGTTGGCGCTAATAAAAAACTGTCAAAAGGTGCGAAACTAGCAGTCCACAATGGAGTCCTGGTACCTACCCTGATGTATGGCAGTGAGGCATGGAACTGGCAGAGGAAGGATGAAAGTAAACTGAATGCTGTAGAAATGAGATCCCTGAGGCGTATGTGTGGTAAAACCATGTATGATCGTGTGAGAAATGTGGAGATCCGCAAAGAATGTAAGGCTGATGTAAGCATAATGAGTAAGATTAAGAAAGGGACCCTCAGATGGTTTGGGCATGTAGAGCGAATGAACGAAGAAAGTAGTGTAAGAAGAATATATGACGCAAATGTGAATGGTAGAAGAAGTCGGGGACGCCCGAGGAAGACATGGCACGATCAAGTGAATCAGATACTTGAGTCGGGCCATGTCAAAAGCCAGAATAATAGAAGAGTATGTATGAGACGATGTATGAATGTGAACGAAGCAAGGAGTGTGCCAAGATCGAGTTGTTTGGCGGTCCGTCCTCTCTGCCTACCCCTGCGGCGAAACGGCGTGATGGTTAGTTAGTTAGTTAGTTAGGTAGGTAGCTTCCTAAAAGGGACTATGTATACTTGACGCTAGCGCCGCCGATATTCAATCACACATGTGACATACAGACGGGTGTTTCAGCGTGAGGCTCAACAAAAATCAACAAAATTCAATGAAAAACCAAGTATATATGTTTTTTATTGTATTTTGTTGATTTTTTTTTGTAATAATAATAAGACTGTATCAATCTCAAATAGTTATGTTTGATAGGAATTGTTTAGTTTTTTTTTTAAGTTTACTAAGTATGATTCAAAATTTAAAAAAAAATGTTCCTTGTTGATTTTTATGCTTTTATGTTAAAAATAAATATCTAATTTTTTATTATTTCTTTTTATTTCGATGCAGCCCCTATCACCTGACTATAATCAGTTAACACATACAATCTATTCTACAACAACAACTGAATAATATTTACTTTTGGGGTCCTTGACAACCCCGCGCGATGCGTCGCGTTAAAAAAAGACGCAATGGGTGGAGGGGTTAATAACTAGCGCAGACCCATGAAAAATCGCAAAATGTTAGTAAATCTCCCGTGATGAAAATCACAGTTAGTAAATCTCATGTGATGAAAATCACAAATTAACAGCGTCCGTGGTCGAGGGGTAAGGCTCTTGACTCGGAAGGTCGCGGGATCGAATCCCGGCGTGAGCAAATAATTTTATTGAATTCATTTGTGTTATTTCACAATCAATTCTTTTAAAATAATATACGGTATATTTGCGGCACGTTCCAGAGTGGAAGACATTCTCAGTATCGCCATGGTGCAAGACCACCATTCAGAAACGAAACGTTGCTTGAAATGGCTTTAGCCGTGTTTGGTGACCAGATCTGAATAGCCAGGTACTTCCCCATCTCCTTCCCCTCCCCACTACCTTCAGCCTCACAACATACCCCAATTGGGAATGCCATAGTCTCACTGGCTCTCCTGTGAGGTATTCACATAAAAAAATTAAAAATCTAGTCAGTTAGTTAATAATGCTTTCTCGAAAATTGAAAAATTGCAGACCCACGAAAAATCACGAAATGTGACTTTACTTTCTCAAGATTAACCGTAAGAATCTTAAACAAAAGAAATATTCCTATCAAATTTTTTTTTTTTTGTTTTACAGTTAATACCGTACAAGAGTCCCAACTGCTCCCGTCTGGAGCCAGTGAGACTATGGCATCCCCAATCGGGGTATGTTGTGAGGCTGAAGGTAGTGGGGAGGGGAAGGAGATAGGGAAGAGAGGAAGGTTGGGAAGTACCTGGCTATTCAGATCTGGTCACTAAACACGGCTAAAGCCATTTCAAGCAACGTTTCAATTCTGAATGGTGGTCTTGCACCAGGGCGATACTGGTAGTATCTTCCACTCTGGAACGTGCCGCAAATATACTTTATATATATATTATAAAAATGTAGAATTAAAATAATTTTCTGGCAAAAAATATGATACTACAGGAAGCTTGGTACATATTTTATGGCTTTTCTGAATTCTCGGCACATCAGTTCCAATTTTAAAAAAGGTAATTATTAAAACTATTTTCTGTTAAAATATTATATTGCAAGTAGGTACTTTATCGCGTGTCTGAATTTATGACACAATCAGTGGCGGCTCGTGACTCTTGAATGCTAGAGTGCTAATTAAAAAAAAATGGAATTATTGATGTTGTTGTAGCTGAACACGTTTTTGAATTTTTTTCTAAAATCTTCATACAAAAATCTGAAATTTCAAAAAAAAAGTTTTCGACTACAACACTAATAATGCATTTTTTTAAGATTAGCACTAGCATTAGCAAAAGTCATGAGCCGCCACTGGACACGATCAGTTCCAATTTTGAAAATGACACCTAAATTCAAAACAAATCCGAGTACACTGAGTTACAAAATGTCACAGACACCCACAAAAAATTAGTATATTTGATATGTAGGTAATTGGTAATTAATTTTCATAGTTGTTACAAAATCGAACGCTACTTTGTAAATTGATATACGAAGAGTTTTAATTGTAATTTTTGTTCACAATTTTCACAAGTAAAGTAAAAAAAAATTAAAACTGTAATACCCACTTTAAGTTACAAGGCATTTAGCGAATATAATTTAAAAATTAAAAAATGGAAATCCAAGAGAAAAAATGTGTTTATGTTAGAGTAACAAAGCGTTTTTTTCGATTTATTTTTCTATTTAATTTATAAGCTTTCACGAGAATTTTTTTGCTGGTGTAGAGGGCCGTTAATTAGCGCAAACCGGTACGTAAATGTTTTCGCTACTCTCATTATAATCAGCATTAATTAAGCATATTTTACGAGTGGTAAAATAATGAAAATTAAAAATGCGAGGTGAAATGTTGAAAGAGCGCCGCGGAACAAAGCAGGCGGTGTCGTGAGAATTGGGTCCCTTCACGTTACGCCGCTGAAATTCTGCACACATCAAACAATACATGCGGGAATCTACTAACTGCTTACTGTTGGTAACTTGGCCATTCACATCGAAATACTTGCGATTCTTTACTCTGTGGTCGGTACGGTTAACAGTAAGAAAACGGGACTAAAGCCGGCCCAAGAAATCGCATGACAAATCCGGATCATCGAAAATATTTTATCCAATTAAAATATAACAATTTGGGAGGGAGATATGGGTACCGCCGTCCCGGGAACCATTTATTGGATAACCAACACCTCTGTTATTATAGGTCACCCCAAGTGGTTCGCAATGCTTGGTGAATTAGAAGGGATGCCAGAGTTCATGGGTTTGTCTAGATCTTGGCGGCGGATGCGTTAGCCAGGGCCGAATCGGGAGACACTTTCCATTCCAGCCGGACTCTCTCAATCCCTCGCCTTGCACCGCAGTGGAAGAATGGAATCATAAGTCCGTCACCCTGACCCCCAGATCCTACCAACCCCTCACACCTTTTCCCCTCCCAGAACTTCCTTTCCCTAAAAAGACCCTCCACACAGAATCCCCAAAGATGACATAGGTCCCAAGGGAAACTGTTTTCCTCGGAGCCTCCTGCGTGGAGCTAACGTAAAAAATAACGAATTCTAAAATTCAAAGACCTAAGCTACAAAAATGGCAAAAAACGAAAATGCAGCTCTGCCCCTAACATATTACGTTATTTTTTCAATCGTTTTTCATATTGATATTTACTAATTTATTCAAGTATAAACTTTTAGTAGATCGAAAATATGTACGCGAACGAATGAATAAAGCAATATTTTTATGTAAAAATAAATACCTACCTAATAAATAACATAAAAAATTTCTAAAATATTGGAAGGGCATTATGATTGAGTATTGTTATAATAATTATTTATTGTTTAAAATCTTAATCACTGCTGAAAAACGGTAGATCTTTATTAAAAGAAATTTTAATCATATGAAAATTAGAAATTGGTTAATTAATACATAATTGTTTATAGTATAGCCAACTATGTAGAGTTGAATTTTAACCATAGATACACACAAGCGTTGGCGGTTAAATATTCTAAACCGTTAAATTAAAAAAATTGAAATGTTGGAACGGAATTCCAAAATTAAACACAACGATTTGGTTAAATTACCAGATCAACCACAATTTTATTATTACCATGGATAAAACAAACAATAAAAGATGTTATAATATCTAAAACGTATTTCCTACAAAACTACATGAAACTAAATTGAAGGAAATAAAAGGAAGGTTTAATGTTAGTTATTGATTGAAATGTGGGTGAAATGTGAGGAAAATTTAAATGGCTCCGCAAAATAAAAAAGACAATCTTAAATTTCTTATAACTGTACTATTTATTACAAGTAAATAGCAGACAGGCCGGTATAATTTGGGCATTATATCTATGCGACAAAAAGAGGATGAAATGAGTGTTTTCTACATTTACTGAAAATGGTTGTGCTTAGCCAAGTCTTTGGTTTATTTATGGGTAAGTATAAGTAATAAGTACATATGTACTGTACATATGTATGATTTTGAGTGTTGGCCAAACTCCAAGAATGTTGTTAGGGTCAATTATGAATTTGCTATTTACCGGCGATTCCAATACGAGAGTTTGTTAATTTGTAAGAAATAGTTAGGGTGCAGGCGAAGGCGAACCCCAAGGTTTGGACCACTCGGTCACTAATCGGTATTTTACTAAAGCTAGAGAAGCAAAAGAAGGTAAGTAAATACACTCTTGCCATGCGCAAAAACGGCGTTATTTATTAGTAGTTCGCTTGATCGTTAAGTGGCTTGGTGTGAATACCCGAAAATCTAATTCTATTAAGCTTCGAGAGTCGTACCACTTCGAACAATAAATGAAAATGAAGGGTTTGTGCGTTAGAGTGTGTGTTTTTTGGTTAATATAATCAGGTAGAGAGAGGTATGTATAGGTATTGATGGTTCTATTACGTTTGGCGTTACCTTGCGGCTGGGGCGGGTGGTTGGCGCCGCCCGCCGCCAGCTGCTTGCTGTGCGAGGCCGTGGTGGGGCCCGCGTGGCGCGCGCAGCACGGCGCCCCGCCCTGTGCCTGTCCCTGTCCGCTGCCGGCGTGCTGCACGGCGTGCGTGGCGTGCGCGTGCTGGGGGGGGATCGCGCCCCGCTCACCATCTCCCGCGCGCCGCGACCTGCACCTCTGCGGCGTCTGCTGCACTGCCCCCTGCGCCCCCTGCTGCAACCCCTGCTGCTGCAACGTCACGCCGCACGAGCAAGAGCACGAACAGCAGGCTCTCTGGAACAAACAAACACACACGACATTAATATCAGTCATTGGCAGAGTCCAGAGTGGAAGATGCTCTAAATATCGCCCTGATGATGAAAGACCTTGAAAAACGAAATGGCTTTAACCGTGGCCGTCAGCCTTGTAGCCATACCTCAATTAGGGTTGCCATAGTCCCACTGAGTCTAGACGGTTGGGAGCAGTTGGATGTCTTGGATGCGGTATTCACATTAAAAAATTGTATTAATCTTCGTGAATCAGTCATGGCAGTCAAATGTAGGGTGCGGAAGCAAATAGGGAAGTCGAACGATTAACGTGGGCGCTTTGCTAGGTCTGAATAGATGCTAGCCTTTAGATGGCTCCTTGACAAAACAGAATAATGAAGAAAAGTGAAAAAATTAATGAAAAAACGAACAAAGCTAATCTAACATTACACATTAATCTGTTTTATCCGTTACCCTTAAGATTTTAGATATAATGAGATTTTTGGTTTGGCCAAAACTCACCGTTCCTTTTTTCAATATTGAGTTCAACAATTCATTACGGGTGCGCCACTCTTGTAGTCGTCTTACATAATTTAATTGCAATATTTAAAAGTCGTTAACATTAGTAATAGTTTTGTAAATTTTAAAATAATCAACGGTACAAGGGTATCTATCACACAGAACTCCACCAAATAAATTAGTAATGTCGTTCATAAACAAGGAGAACGACACTGGTCTCAAATGTGATCCTTATGCAACGCCGCTACAAATAATATTTGGAATGAAAACTGCGAATTGAGTTTAACTGCGAATATTTGTTATACAAACCTTACTAGGTATACATTTTACCATTATTGTTCAACACTATATTCTATGGTAATTTGAGCCTCGAATATAAAAATAAACAATACATACTAATTAACAAATAACAATTTGCCCACCATTGTGATTGTGCAAGTTACTTATTCACCGATTCATTTAATAGCGGTGTTTAAACGCACAAAACGTGTGAAAAGAGACGTGAATGTGGATATAGTTAGGTCCTAGCCCAGGTCAACAACGAATCAGATTTGACATAGCCTGGCGAAAGAATTGTAAACAAAATAACATTTTCCAAAAAGTACGCATTTAAATTAACTGCATTTTTTTCTTCCTTTCAAACATTAAATATTTACCCCTTACCAAAATGTTATGCGTTCGAGTACCAGATCTACGTACAACGCTTCTGGGTAGCCATTCCCGAGCAACGATCAATCGTTACTCGCCATGCGCCAGCTACGACTGGTCTACCCCACTCGTTGTCGCATGACTTTTGGCGTTTGGCGTCTAAGAATGTTCCGGTCGACCAGGCTCAAGAATAACCACGTCGACCAATGTACGTACTTTCGACGGCGATTGCGAGCGACGAGGGCTTGGAGAATAGCTACCCTGATTCAATCTCGTCCACTTTATTGCCGTATATATATATTGCCGGTCAACCAAGAGACCCGGCTGCACCCGCGCTGTTTGCTGTAACCAGTAAACATGTTTGTGCTGATCCGGGAGCGTAACAGACTGGGCCGAGCAGGCTGCGAGATGTGGTACACGGAGTAGTGCAAGGTGCATCGAGCCACTGGACTGCTTTCATTTTAATTGGACTATTAAAAGGCGTTAATGAAACCGATAAAATATTTTATTACATCAATAAAAATACTTGGGAACTAGGGTTAACGGGATTCGCTGCTTCGCCAAGAAATAAAAGCTTGCTTTGAGATGACTACGACTAATATAAATCTGAGTAATGTAATAGATGTTATTGTTTTTGGGGTGTTATGCCGTGTTTCGCTACCTCCTTCTTTAGCCAACGTTTCGGACAGCGTTACAGTGTCCATCATCAGGGCAGATGACCAAATGATATTGGTGAGAGTGTTTACTTATGTGTGTCGAAGCGATACCGTGCTGCCAGCTCCATTTCTCTACGAGCTGGTGTTAGAAAAAATTCAGCATGGTTTTTTGCGTTTAGCTTTGGTGAAGCCGTCAATTACTGGATACCAAGAACTATTGAGCTTAGCTCCGTCGTCTCTGTTAATATTGATGGGGTTTTTATGGATTTCAATTGCCTCCGTAATTAGGCGTGCTCTGTAGGTTTTGGGTCTTCCCAGGACTTCAGGAACAAATCCAAAGTAATGGCCGGTTTCGATTAAGTGCTCGGCGATTGCCGATTTGTCGCCGAGCACTTAATCGAAACCGGCCATTACTTTGGATTTGTTCCTGAAGTCCTGGGAAGACCCAAAACCTACAGAGCACGCCTAATTACGGAGGCAATTGAAATCCATAAAAACCCCATCAATATTAACAGAGACGACGGAGCTAAGCTCAATAGTTCTTGGTATCCAGTAATTGACGGCTTCACCAAAGCTAAACGCAAAAAACCATGCTGAATTTTTTCTAACACCAGCTCGTAGAGAAATGGAGCTGGCAGCACGGTATCGCTTCGACACACATAAGTAAACACTCTCACCAATATCATTTGGTCATCTGCCCTGATGATGGACACTGTAACGCTGTCCGAAACGTTGGCTAAAGAAGGAGGTAGCGAAACACGGCATAACACCCCAAAAACAATAACAAAAATACTTTTTGGCCGTGAAAACCTAAAAACATACCCGAATGTAATAGATGGTTGTAATGTTTCTCTATTCTTCTGTATAGTTTTAAAGCCTTTATTTTTGAAAGGAAAGAAAGGAGCTTTCTAAATAAGGGCCTGTAAATGCTTTATCAAAATTAATTGATCATGTTACAGATAGGGAGACTAAAACAGAAGATGAGATGCTAAAAATTGACAAATTGTAAGGACACAAAAAATTAGGAAACGAGAGGAATCATATACAAGTCCACCTTACAAAAAATCAGTGGAAAGTGAGTTAGATATACGGTGACCGGACAACTCAGCAATATACTGCACTTTACCTTCTTTAAAAAGCCATTAATAGTGAAGAAAAAATTGGTTAAACAGGTTACGTTAGGTTAGGTTATCGGCTATGGCAAATTTTTTTTCATAACTTTTCAATAAGGTGTCGAAGTGTCACTTTGTTGAGTTTTGTGGATTCAGATAAAATGCAGCGTGTCGTGGCTCTTGGCATGAATCTGTTCGTTTTAACCCCTAGTGCGCCAAGAAATCTACCGTGCATTTGCTAATAGTTCACCTGTAAATCTAAAAATCAAACTATGCTTGCTTATAAATATGTATAAAAGTGAGTTGCTATATTAAGCGTAGGAATGTTTGAAACTTTCAAAAATACCTTCTTTCCACCCCCGCGAAGGTTTCTGGATCATTACAACCACATAACAATACACCTGAAAAGTCTTTTAATCATTGCAAAAACTCTCGTGAAACTGTCAAAAATGTCACAATTTGAGAAAGACAATTTGCAAACCATCGATTGTTTAATCAAAATTCAATTTTTGAATAAACTCTTTAAATTAATGAATTTACTTGAAGTACTAAGTAAGTAAGAATTATAGGAATTTTAAATAGGTACCTGGGTTAGATACCAAATTTGATTGATTGTTCTTAAAATACACAAAAATTGATATTTGTAATATACGAAAAATGAAAATTTTAATAAAAAAATTGTAATAGGCGGCACGCGAGCTGTTTGAAAACTGAATGTACTGGGACAGAATATATGGATCGCGGGAAGGGAGTTGGCGGGACGTGGGAGCAGGAGAAGGGAGGCGGGGTAGGTGAAGGGGGAACGCGCGAGGGGAAGGGGAACGGGACGAATGGGAAAGGACACGCGGGGAGAAACAATTTCTTTATTAAGTGGCATTGCAACGCATGCCGGGAAATCGCTAATTTTTAATTAATTTATTTATTTATTTATTTTATTTATTTATTTATTTATTTGAACAAAAATACATACACATTATAAGAAAACTTTGACTGTCCAACTAAGAGATCTCCCGTTTTAGGACAGTCGAATTGCCTGGTTTAGTTCACATTAGGTAGTTAGTAAATACTAGTAAATGAATGAGGGCATAAGTGCTGATTACATTTGTATTTGTTAAATCTACAGTCAAGTGCAAGATTAAAAGCAATAAAACAATTAAATTTAATATTAATAGTAAAAAGCTACTGAGAAGAGTTACCAAGTACAAAAAATTTGAATGATAATATATTAAAGCTACAAAGAAAAAAATAAAAATAAGAACTCATTGGTTTGTGAAACAGAAAAATAAAAACTAAATCTTTCTTCGATGTACAATTTTTGATAGTACATAATATTTTACTCATAATTTAATTTTATCAATACTACAACTTTTAAAATATTTTTTGTACCTATTTTTGTAACCTAGTAACTTTTAGTTTGAAGATAACAATATAAAAAAATAAAGATAATATTATACAACCTATATTATACCAGCTAATTAGATGAGTACTTATAAGATTCTTATGGATTAACGTAAACCTGATAGTACATATTATTAGGTAAGTGAGTTTGTGTGAGCATGTGTTCGCTCTCGAGTCTCCCCATGTCCAGAAGCCAATTGCTAACCCATTTGCGCAGAGTGCTTGCACTTTTCAATTTCCATGCATCGGGTACGAGGTTGAACAATTTTGGCCCTAAGTAAGAGTATTGTCTTTGTGCATGTGATGTGTTGGTATTTGGTGGAACTACTGGATTCCTCCTTGCATGACGGGTGTTGTGGAGATGATCAATGGATGAATAGTGGTGTCGATGTTTTTGAGTATGTAGAATAGTTTTTCTTATGTAAAGTTGCCGTACGTCAAGAACTCGTAACTCTTCAAATAATAGATCACTGGGATACCTGAAAGGTTTCTTAAGGATGACCCTTAGAAGCGATTTTTGTGCTTTTGCTAAGGGATCAAGAATTGTTTTCGAACAGCCGCCCCAACCTAAGGATGCATATTCTAGCAAAGAATTACACATGGCATGGTACATTTGTTTCAGATCTTTTACGCAAAGAATATTTCTAACAGACATAAAAAGATGAGTAAGTTTTCTGATCTTTGTGGTGGTAGAGTCTATGTGTTCCTCCCATCTCAGAGATTTATCTATTATGATTCCTAGATATTTTATGCTATCGACACATTCTAAGTTATTGCAATTACAAGTGGTTAGGTCATTACAGTGGTGTATAATGATGTTGTGTGTTTCTTTTGGTTTTCCTGCTTGTGTTGCACTGAAACGGATGTATTTAGTTTTATCTAAGTTGAGGGGAGGAGATTATTGTCTAGCCATTGTTTGACCTTGTTTAAACCTATTTCTGCTTTATTATGAACAATATTCCAGCTTTTGTCTTCATATAGTAAAACTGTATCATCGGCGAAGGTAATAATGTGGTCGGCAAAGGAACTGTTGCATAGTTCATTAATATATATGTTGAATAAGAGTGGTCCTAGAGTACTTCCTTGGGGTACACCGAATTTAATATTAGCTGGATCGCTTATAGTGTCGTTGATAAGTACTCTTTGGCTCCTGTTATCTAAATAGCTACACAACCATTTGAAGAGCTGACCTTGTATACCAATACGCTGTAATTTATTCAACAGAATTTTGTGAGAGATAGTGTCGAACGCTTTGGCTAGATCCAGGAAGAGAGCAATGCATTTTGTACCTCTATCGATGTTATTAGAGATAATTTTTGTTAAATTAGCAATGGCATTTTCAGTCCCTAAACCTGGACGGAAACCGTATTGTCTATTGGAAAGGATGTTATTGTTTTCTAGATATAGACTGAGCCGATTCTTAACAATTTTCTCAATAATTTTAGATACAGAATTGATCAAAGAAACCGGTCGGTAGTTGTTAATCTGAGATTTATCCCCATTTTTGTGCAGTAGAATAACATTTGATTGTTTTAAATTATTAGGGAAATTTCCAGAGTTAAAGCTCAGATTGCATATGAACGATATCGGTGATGCTATGACGGATTTAATATTTTTTAATAGATTTGATGAGACCTTATCAGGACCGCATGCATTGGATGACTTAAGCTCGTCAATTATTTTCATCACTTCGTGTGACGTAGTTCGAATGTTATCTATTTTGTGACGGAAATAACAGCCAGTTTGCTTCGCGAGATCTTTTTCAGTTGTGTTGTTTTTATCTAGGATTTTTTTTGCCAGTGTGTGCCAATATACAAACACATTATCTGGTAGGACGGAACAATTTACAAACAAAAAAATAGTTATTACGAAAATAGTATCTGTCAGCCGGCGTACAGGGCTAGTAATAATTTGTATGCGTACACAATAATAATTTTAAAAGGCAGGTAACCTATCCAAAATTAAACTTCAAATGAGCGCAGTTCCGATAGAGCTGATAAGAAAGGCGTCTAAAAATGCGACATATACAAATAGATTAATAAAGTATTTTTCTATATTTAACGCATAATTCAGTTTTGAAGCATCCAATCTAATTGAAAGTAATATATTTATGATAAAACTGCGCATGTGAGTTACTTGATTAAACGCAGACAGATTTAACGGATACACGCGCGTGTTTGTGTGTGAACACCAAATTAAAAAAGTAAATAAGTCAAAACAAGAAACACAGGTACGCCTATTACAAGCACACACTCGTACACAACATTACACATTAATTACGTACAGCCAGCTGCCAAAGTTATCATCAGACAAGACAGCCTTGCGCTCAATTTCTAGTGCAGCCACTTGTTTGGTTTTTGTCGTTTTCCATCGTAAGGCCAGTACTGTAGCCGGAGCCCGCAGTGGTGTCAAAATAATACCAGGTTTGTGCTCAACACTGTACATTGCGCAAGCTCCGCTCCAGTACTGGATTTATTTAATTTAAACAAATAACAAGTGAGACCTTGTTTGTTATGAATTATTCATACCGCATTGGCGATGGCGTGATCAATGCGATTCATTAAGATTAATATAAATAATTCGTTTTAATTCAATGCATAAAGCAAATAATAATATTTCACATAAAATATAAAATAAACTAAATTAATAAAACTACGCTCTTTGAAACTTGCTTTAGAAAGTTAATAATAATATCAACAAATAAAAATATACATTCCTCAACGACTACTTCCGTAACACCTGGGGGGGAAATGGGTATAGGACAGCGTATTTTTAGCGACTTTCATGATTTTTAGCATATTCTAGCTATAGTGAGCAAACTTTATAGACTAAAGTTTTTTGTTCCACTAAATAAAATACCCTTAGATGCGTACAGATTTGTCGTTGGCGGAATCCCCAATAAGATATGGAATAACCACATGGGGACATTCAACAAAAACAAATCTTTTAGTGCAAAACGTACAATATTCTTTTGGTAAAATTATTATTAAAAAACTGAATACGAACTAAGACACGATGTACCTAAATCGTTACTGTACAACTCTGTAAATTTATTATGTGTTCGTACTATATTGTGGTTTAAAACTGCTAGTCAGCATACATCTCAATCTGAGTATAATAAACTAGTGGTTCATAATGATAACACAAGACTAACTGCAAACGATGGACTTGTAATTTTTTTTCTCCCAGATACCTAAATAAATACGCTCAAAGAACTCTAGAATACCTTGTTCCAATAATTTACAACATATTACCAAACTCGGTAAAAAGCTGTGATTTGAGTTTCAGAAGGAAATGTACGCTAAAAAAATGGTTAAGTGAAATAACTTTTTTGTACTAATTTCTGTTTTTTTCGCTTTTCGTTTTAATGTTTTTCCATTATTTATATTTTTTATACATTTTTTTTTCTTTCATTTTCTCTGTTCTTTATTTCTTATAAATTTTATTGAAAATATTTATTTTCCAAAAATATTTGTTTTAATGTATATATACATAATATAATAATGTGTATATTTTATGAACCTGGCTCAATTTAAAAAAAAATTAAATGTCAAAAGAACCCGCTGACTGATATCAATCAGTTTAACGGGACTTAATTGAAAACATGTAAATAAATAATAAAGGAATTTATTATTAAAAAAAAAAACGGTGCTAAAGAAGATTTTTTCACTTCAAAAATACACAAAATCTATGGAAACACTTAAATTCTCAACTATCGCAATGTAATGAAGAAATATTTTTTTTGATTTTAAGTTTTAAAGGCAATCAATCCTGTGAAAACTGATATTGCTAATTCTAGACACCAGAAAAAATATGAAATTGATTATTTCATGATGTCCATTCTATTTTCCAATTTTTAAGTTGATTTGACTTTACTTCAGACACGCCCACTACACACTCCTATCGGTTTATTTCTTCAGTGATATTATACAATTATCCTTGTTTGCCGTAATTCCTCAACCATCTCGTCTCTAACCCAACCCAACTAAAGTAAGTTTCTATTCCTCCCTGCCTCGCCTTGAAAACTAAAATTAGACGCTCTGGGGGAGTAATAACTCCTGCTTTGCCGCGCCGCTAATCCGTCGCTATTAAATTTAGTTCCCGCGGCCCTCCCCGACATATTCCAGAACTCGATTCGCACTTCGCAACCTCAGGACTTCCAACATTTGTCGCCAAATCGAGAAAAGTCAACCTACACTACTTGCTCATATACCATAATGTATAACGGGCTTGCTAAATTATTAGGCCTATGGCTCTGTTTATTAATCGATTTTAAACTCGGCTTGGTTGTAATGTCAAGCTTAGAGCGGCTTGGAACATATACCGTAAATAAGTCGCAAGCCTAGATCTCACCAGTACTAAACTGATTGTCTATGATTTTCATGGAGGAACGTGTTTCTTTTTTTTTGAAAACCAAACTACTGTCTACGTGAGTGCTTTATCTATGCATTCTACTATCATCGGGAGAACGCGATCTTTACAAATGTTTACGACGACGACAGTTGTTTTATGAGCCTAAAAGAGTTGATTTTTTATTAAGTTTCCAACTTCAACGAGCGTGGTGCTATAAAGTGCGAGGACACTAATTTTAAACCGTATTTGTTTGCCGGAGTCGTGCACTATTAATGAAATTAACCATTGAAAGCAAACTGTCCTGGCGTTAAAACTTTTAAAAATAATTTCATCGCTTATCACACCATTTTAGATTGATTATCAATTAATAACATCGTCATTCCTCATTGCTCGATGAATATAATAAAAGATACTTATAAAATTAGGCAATTTTTGGGATTCCATTTTGGTGGGAAGTATTCAATATTATTTAAGTAAATGACAGATTTGGCACGTAACTCTTAGCGCCACGGCGTCTAAAATAGCAACTATTCAGCGGCTTAGCAAAGCTTCAGCGGCAGATTTAGCCCGCTTAAATTTGAACAAGGAACGAAAATCTTATTGAAATTTCAAATGTTTCCATTTCAGATGACAATGAATATGTTGCGATTCTAAATCGGCAACATTCTTTTAGATTACAAATCGGCGACATTGTTGCGATTACAGATCTGCAATATTGTTTCTACGGATATAACATTTAAGTAAATAGTATTTAGTATTATCACAAAATACCTGATATGGTGAAAGTTGGTAAGTTTGCTAAAGATAGCAAAAGGATTGACTGGCTGATATACCGAGCCATAACAGGCTTGCTAAATTATTAGGCGGGTTTTTAAGCCTCTTTGATTTGCTCGCGAATAAAATAACGATGCCATTGCAACGCAGTGCTTGCGAGTTAGTGTTGGCAAGGTCAAATTGAGATTCGATAATGAATTAAATGAAATCTAAATGCTGGTGGCTCTAAATGTTCATTGATTGACATTGATAGAAATACTTGTAGCTGTAGAATTTACTGGAATTGGCGCCGGTGATAATATCATTCATTGGCTAACCAACCCCTCCGCCATAGGATAACCCAAGTCGTTCGCTACATTTGGTGCCCCGCTTCATGGGGTAAGGATTGTCTAGGTCTTGGCGGCGGATGCGTCTATTTAATATGGGGCGGGACGGATTTGGTGAGACAGGTTGACGGAGACCTTTTTACTTCTCCGGTAGGTGTCTCTCAACCCACCGCCTTGCTCAGAAGTGAGAGGGATGAATTCAAACACCCGTCACTACTGGAAACCCAGATTCTTACCCACGCCTCATACCTTTCCAGATCTTGATTTTATTAAAAACACTCCACACAGCACCCTCAAAGATGACAAAGGCCCTGAGGGAAATTATTTTCTCCTGTGTGGAGTTGATGTGAAAAAAATTGATGTTTTTTCATAATATCGTAACTGCTGGACCGATGGGGTGTAATCACGGAGAGACCGAAAATAACAACAATATATTAGCTATTAAAACAGAAGTATAAATCTAAGATAATTATCGAAAACTGTTGAAAACACAAAAAACTGTGTTCTTGTTCGGCCTCCAATTTAGCATTTTTTTATGATCTAGCCCTGGGAATAGATAAAGTTGAACAATTTTAATATCTGGTGTAAATCTTGCTTTTCACTAGCAACGTTGTCTGATTTGACGATGTGAGTCGTAAAAATATATTTTAAAATTCATTAAATTCTTATAATGATATTAGCTACAAGAAACGCTGCAAACCCGATCAGTTCATAAAAGGTGGATGAAAGGGAGTGATCGAATCCATTAATCTAGATCACGACAATGTTCTACACTCGTTATTCGCTGTCGGAAAACTTATCATGGAAGGATAAAGATTATAGACGGTTTCATAATTCCCATCTTCATAAAATATCAAAGGCCCGACATTATTATGCTAGATACATCGATCGTCCAGTTAATTAATCAGACATCTCTGAAAAATCGGTATCTGGTACAGTATTAAAACACCACCTAAATTATAATGCAGAAAAACTTGTAGTGAATTAAAGAAAAAAATGTTTTTTTCTGGGTTACTAGTAAGACTAATGGGATTTAAAAATGTCACACTAATGTACCGGACCGTCATGCCTTCCTGTGTTATTTGGTAGCAAATTTAATATGTAAAACACAGACACGTGTAAATGCTATATTTGGTTTATGGTAAGCATTTGAATAGTGCTTTCTTAATCTTCTCAAAACTTAGAATTTTGAGATGTCTGTCTGACTAATCAACTGGACGACACGTCATGAGGGAATCTCTGAAAAATGCTTCGAATAAATCGCGCTAACGAAGAAGTCTAATATTCCTACTTTTTTTACATTAAATCCACACAGGTCTTGAGGAAAATGATTTCTCTCAGGACCTACGTCATCTTTGGGGGTCTGCGGGGAGGGTCTTTTTGAAGAGAAGAAGGAATGAGCATGGGTCTTGAAAAGAACTGAATAGGAGGGAGGAAAAACAGAGGCCGGCAAATCGTTCCACAGCTGAGCTACGGAGTAAGATTACATGCAAGTTGATGGAAGAAGAAATCGGACCCGCCCCAATGAGAATAACTGGATATGCGACGATGTATGAATTTGAATGGAGGAGTAGGTGCTTTAGTCAGAGTTTTGTGGCGTTCCATCAAATCTACCTACTCGAAATGGCATGATTGTTAATTAAAAAGATTATTTATTTTTATAAAAAAATATCATTCCTTTTTTAATTTCTATCTGAAAAAAATAACTACAACAAAATCGTATCTGTGTAAATTCTACTGTACTTTTTGCATTTGGATGCCAAATAACTCCAATTCGAGTTAAGAAATATTTTGATAATAAAAAAAAATATATCGAAATGGGTATCTACGTCATTCATATCACTTAAATGTATACGAACAATATTAGATAGTGGAACAAACTCAGACATGATAAAAGAGAAAGTCGCAATTCAAAGGGGGAAAGTTGCGCAGTGTGACTAATATACCTAATACAGTAAGTAGGGGCGGGAATAGGGGCTAAAGTCTACAAGACTAGATATCTCCAGAGTCTAGAGGACAAGGGGACGAAGGCTGACAGACTTATTTTTACATTTACGAAGGGGGTTTAAATATCCCAAAAGGACAAGTTCCAATTTAATTACTCTGATATCGTGCTTATGGAGTAGTAATTAGTTGAGCTTAATTCGCTTTTTTCGGTTTGATACTTTCCATAGATTAATAACAAATAGATTCGTTAGTAGCACATTGGTCAAAAGCGCCGGGCTCACACTCGGGAGTCGAGGATTCACACATCTGTTAGCTAAGTTCACCTATAATTGCACAACAAAAATGTAAAAAAATCTTATTTGTAAAAATTCTCCAGCCCTAAAGAGTTCAATTCTCCAGCCTTTCAAAATAAATATCAACTCTACTTTTGCCACTAATCTATACTAATATTATAAACGCGAAACTGCGTGTGTTTGTTCGTTGTTGCTTTCACGAATAAACCAATGAACCGATTTTAAAAATTCTTTCACCAATAGAAAGCTACAATATATGCGAATAGTATAGACTGTATATAATGGTATTTATTATACGTTTTTTGTCGCTAACAGAAGCGTGTTATTGCTTACGTCAGATAACAAATCGTTGCCGTGGAAACGCTGTATTTGCGGGAAATCGTAGTTAATATCTATCTATCTATCTATATAAATAAAAATGAATCTCAGAAATGTTGGGGGGGGGGGGATAATTGATAAATGCAAGCGCTACAGTAATTTCTCCCTAATATCACGCGAGCGAAGCCGCAGGTAAAAGCTAGTCTTCTGTTTAGTCAATGTCTAGTGTTTGAAATATAATTTCCTCCGCATGCAAAGCTGTATCTTTTCGAAGCATAAACCTACAATTGATTAAAGTGTGTTTATCGGAAGTGATCTGCCAGGTAAGAGTGTTTTCTGTATCTATTTGTAAAAAAAAAATAGGTAGAGCCTAAGAATTCATAATAAATTGTAACCGTAATTAGTCGAGTGTTGATTGAGGAAAAGCAGTTCTTTATTTCTGAGTCTACGAGAAGGTGTATTGAATGAGATGAGTTGTAATAATGTAGGCGAGTCAATACTATAGTTGATAATTTTGAAGAAACAAATGATTATCAGGTCATTTGTAACCCGGGAGCCTTTGGCTTCCTTTAGAACAAACATTAACAATTAGTTACTTGATCTGAATAGCCAGGCGCTCATTCTCAACTTTCCTCTTACCCATACATTGGTATTAAAAAAAAGAACAGTAAAAAGGTTTTCAGGCAATACTGAAAAAAAACCAAGTTAAAACATAAAAGAAATTAAAGTTTAGGTTCAGTCTACGGTCCCACCCCTGGTGTGCCCGAGACAAGGTCGGATTTCTGCCTGCCTGGACTGTCAATGTCACAGCACAATGACCGAGCAAGGTGTGCATCGGTAAAGGCTATCAAATATATATCATAACATCCAGGGTACCTAGCATGGTCGATCGATATAACCCTATATCAATATGGTATTGCCCAAATCCGTCATCTATGGTCAGTTAGCAATATTTGCGATCACGGTCAACAATTAGTAAGAGAAGTTCCAACCGACGATTGACAAATTTTAACCCGGATTCCATAGTATCAGATAAGTTTCGGTTAGCTGTCAATATATGCATTTAATCAACATTAGTGGCTTATGTAATGAACGTATTGAACTAACGAAGATTTTTGTATTGAAAGAAGTGATATACGCGATCCGTAGACTTTAATCCTCTAATTTGCATATTCAAAATTATCAACAATATTACTGACACACCTACTTTGTTACAACTCATCCAGTTTAACATCCCTTCCCGTAGACTCCTAAATAACGAATTGCTGTTCCTCAATCAACATTCTACTAATTATGGCTATCACTCTCCTTTATTCAGAATGTCGAGACATGTTAACGCAAGTCAAAGCATTGAATTTTTTGGTGTTAGCCTAAATGACTTTCGGCAGTCGATACGAAATGTGTAATTTTTAAAGTCTTTTAAATCCATCTTCAAGCTTTGACTTGTAGTTGTCTTCTATATGTTCTTTATATTATAATTTGTCAATGCTCTTGTACTTTCCTTTCATTGTCTTCTCTTTTTTTATATTCGTGTTATTGTTATTAATGGACTATTTGTCCGTAAATAAATAAATAAGTCAACTGAGACGCGACCAAATTATTCCTTTCGAATTTTGAGAAACTTAAGTGACTGAAATATGACTAAAGAAATGATTAACTCCCGTGTAGTGTCAAAAAGTAAATGCGGACTGCCAATGCGTATTTAGGTTAGTATATCAATTCAACATTGCCAAATTATTCATATTTTTACGTATTTGACTGGCATTTGACGTTTCTGAATGTGAATTTATGGACAGATCCGCCAGTGTTGCCAGCGTATATCGAGTTCTAATTTGCCCCCCACCAATATCGGTTCGGCTATCAACAGTGAAACTGCGCTAGGGATATCGATATAAAATCATCGGAAGTTACTCCCCTAACGATCCGATATTGTAAAGTTATCGATTTCACCATGCTAGAGCCACTAGACTTATGATGGAAATTATACTGAAAACAATTGTGTTAGAGAAAGTCGAAACTGGTATTAAAGTTTATCCGAAACTGGGCGAGTTCATTCGTAATTTTAAAATCTCGTTTTCATTAAAATCTATAAATCTTTCAATATAATGTGGAAAAGATGATTTGTAATATTGTTTGTTTTTATTTATATTATTCAATTTAAAACATGCGAAGACAAAGAAGCAAGTAAAAATAATAAGAGAATTCATTCAGAGAAAAGGGAAAATTTCAGCGACCAACAAGTAGGTATTTTGAAAGGCTCTAACTTCGATATCATTCAGGACACGATTGTGCGCGTTAGATCCACCCAGATGTAGTATAAAATAGCACGCAATAGCGTCTCCAACGGGCTAAATCCATCCTTCCCGCCCTCGCTAAGGACGCCCGCCAAGGTCCTCCCGGGTAGCCGCCCTAGCCGCCTCCCGCCCTGGCCGCCCTCGCAGCCGGGGAAATGTCAAAGGTTAAATTAAACTCCCACGCCGTACCTCGAGCGAGCAAGTACCCCGGAAAAATGCCAAACAGTCGATCAAATCTTGCCCACGAGCGAAAAGGTAGAGCCAACATTATCACACACATTTGCAAAATAAAGGATTAATTTACACCTTTTTTCTTTATTATTATTATTATACTCTAACAGACAAGTATCCTAGAAAACTGTCCATCATTTTTTACCCACGACTGAAAGGGCAGCATTGACATTATTGCACGTATTTATAGAAGAAGCAATCAATTTACACATTTTGAACTGTTACATTAATGCGGGTTTCGTAACTACTCAACAAAGTGGCACTTCAACACATCTTTGGAAAGTGATATAGTCATTAAAAGTGATGAAAAAATAGCCCATAACCTAACCTATTTAACGTAGTTTTTTTAACACTGATGACTTTATATCACTTTTCAAAGGTGTGTTGAATTGTCCGGTCACCATTAATGCGATACAGGGTTGAATCTGTCCAAAACAAGAAAACTACTTTGAAATATGCCATCAATTTTTACCTACCAGTAAAAAAAAATCAATTCAATGTGTACCAATTCTGGAAATTAAGGGTTGGTGAGCACCTTTTTAGAGAGTGCCACGTTAACAGGGTGGTTGCTAGGGTGTTTTCCAGTGGAAAAGGTTACTGCGCATAATGTTTTCTACCCTTATACGAAGTAAACAAAATAATTCGAACCAAGAATAGATCTCATTCATAGTAACTACGCAGTGATGCAACGATACTTTGTTTGACGATTGAATGAATTTTTACTAGAGTAACCAATCAATATTTTAATAGAAACAGAGATAATACATTATTAGCCTTGCTAGATATATACAAAAAAGGTATTTAACTCGTTAAATGCCAAGGAGGAAACAATGTAAAATCGCGATGTTTTGAATTTGACGTAATATTTTGTGGGTTTATTTTGTGCTATCGTGTATTATATTTACTGAAACATTCCTTGAACAATAAACTATGCAACTACCTTGGGACACACATGTCAAAGATATCTACAGAAACACCCAAATACTTCCTTTTAATACCATTCCCACTTTTGAAATAACTAAAACTATATTACAAGTAATTCAACACTGGGCACATTCCAACACTACACTCTATTACAATTGCGACGTACACCAACACAACACAAGAAATCACAACAAACTTCTTATATCAAAAATCAAATCAACAAAATATGGACTAAGATCCCTAGAATACATAGCTCACACAAAATATAATCAACTACCCAACGAGATCAAACGTGCAAGTCAATGTAAAAAGACCCAAACTAACATGCTCAAACTTCATCTTATTAATGACTATCTGAAATAATAATGTTGTGTATGTCCCCATCATATGTCCATTTAATACATACAGCTATATGTTTCATGTAATGCGTATCATTCCCGCAATGAGTTTATTAACTCCTGGGAGTACAATGCTTTATATAATATACTATATTCTGTATTGTATACTTTTGATAAATAAAAATAAAATAAATAAACTTGCTTGCGTTTATTTGATGAATTTATACGTTTTACCATCTTTTTTCACGAGAACGACGCTATCCAATTTGACAGCTCAAATACCGGGAAAAATCTCGGCCGGAGAGCATAGAGTATTTAATAGAAATTATTCCGCTTCCCTAGGTGTGTTCACAGTATTTTATACCTTAAGAACAAGAATGCCCCAAGCGATTCTGACCTTGTTCTTCATACGTTTTCTTTATATATATATATAAGGGTTAAAATCGCATTCCAAAGCACGAGCGGCAAATGACGAGTTAACAGATATATTAGGAGTAGAAAATATTTTTCATCAAACAAAGGTCTTCCGAAAAGCTTTGTTGATTCTTGATGGCTCTCGCCCATACGTTTTCTTTACGTTTTGCCACTGAAGAACTCCGACATAGAAAGAGAGAAATTTTAACGGATATTTCAGCGGTGTGCTTGCAGCAGGGCTGTTTCCATGGTTCTTTATGTAGTGGTATTTTCAACGGAATGCATAGAAAATTTAATAAGTCTATGCGCGATGCTTTATTACGCAATTGATACAGGTAACGAGGAGGTAAATGCTTGGTGTCGGTCGTAAACTGTACGAAAGCGTAGAACTAAATAATAAAAACAATTAAGTACCGCGGTGGCCGGCTGCATAGGGTGATAAAACGGCACTTCCACGGCGCTTCGTTAATTCATCAGGCGAGCATGTATCTTTTATGTTTCTTGTGAATCTGGTAGTCTCTTTGGGAAACTTTATGTGGAGGGGTACGTGTGACATCATTCTGTTTATTACTTTGTCGTGAACATTAAATAATTGTTGCAGCGGGTGCATGATAACAGCTCAATTTGTTGTTGTGACTCTCTAAAAAATGTTATATTTCGTAGATAATGTCGAGATGTACACTTGTGTTCAGTAGTTAACCAAATTTGGATGATGAACGGGAAAGTTCAGAGTATAATTTGATGAAAATGAGATTTGTGAGAGAAGTGGCAGGTGTCACTGCGTATAAACAGGAGAACGGTTGCTTCGTTCCTTTCCCGTAATGTGTGGTTCGGCTTGCGGTTTTTTCTCCTATTTCCACGTAGTATAGAGGGGTCGAACGAGAAGCTCGATTATCTGGCAAGGAAAAACCCCTGCAGATGAGTTAACTTGAACCATGGACATGTATTATACTCGGAATGCCAGAAGACCACAAAATTTGAAAAAGTAACTCCAGGGGGCATGCGAGCAGACTCTGGGCCTGCAATCGATGATCAACAAGAAGTTGTGACGCGACGCTGCTTGTCAAGCGGCGTGAGCATTTTCGGCACCCATCGCGCACACACCTTTTTCATGTGCAAATGATTATGCAAAATGTCACCGATTCGTTCTTTGCAAATGCCTATGGCTTCAGCTAACTGCCACAACTTGATTCGTCGATCTTCCAGAACAACTTTTTTCACTTTTTTAATGTTTTCTTCGGTAACGGCGGTGTTTGGGCGTCCCGACATGGGATCATCTTCAAGTGACTCCCTGCCGTGTTTGAATTCACGGCTCCAACGTTTTACGGTGGCAAATGAAGGTGCTGTTTTTCTTTGTGAGGAATTTTATGACAGCTCTGTACTCCAATTTCGGAGAAAGCGCTGATGAGTCAGAGGTGGTGATGTTTAAGGTTCAATTACTAAAAATGTAATGATGCTAATGACATGAAACTTGGTATTTATATTATTTAGAATACCCTCAATTAGTGGTGTGCAGCGCTACTCATTAGTGATGATCATAGGTACTTAGGCTCAAAACTTTTCAGCCGCCCTTCGTATGTACATAATTCGTCATCACCAAAACAATTTAATGATCAACTTGGTCTGTAATTTTGGTATTCTTAGCTTTACCATTTTGCCACATGTTAAGTTCTGAAAATTGGAATGAATATATTATGAAGCAGCCGTATCTACAATCTTACCAAAAGCCTAATGGGTCATTTAGCTATTCATGGCTCTGCCAAGGGTCCTATATCAAATTGTCAGTGTCTCGTTACCAAACTATTTATTAAGTCATTTCGCTATTTTTAGTTCCACCGTTTGGTACATTTTAAGATCAACATTTGACTGACACATCAACACCAGCCTGATCGTTTTGCTATTCTTAGCTCTACCCACGTCCCATATTATGCACAGCAGTTCCTTCTCACAAGAAATATTGTCCTACAGATCCCCGAACGTCCCGAAGAACAATGTCGAAAATACGATTTTGTAGTTTTGCAGTAGAGTTGTTTGAAGTTTCGTTTCTGCGTTTTTACTTTTTTTGAGGTTAAGAAAGATGTTGTTTTGATATTTGGCATTTCATGTCATTTCACTAAAAATTCCGAAAATACAGACTTTATCAACAAAATAAGCCAATAAATAAGCCAACGGAACGATTTTCAATTTGTAGTAGATTCTTCGGGACCGTCGACGTGTTCACCTCATATCTTCACTCTAGCAACTTTTTGCTACTTTTTACATTTTAATCTTATCAGCAGTGGCGTAACTACAGGATTTCAGGGCTGGCTAAATGCCAGCGGCCCCGCGGAGGCTGGGGCCCCGGCCCGAGAGGCCACGAGCTCAGAAGTAACCCAACATTTTTAACAACATTTAGTAAAAATTATAAATTTTATACCTACATTAAATCAATTAAAGTCGATGTACAGATACACAACTAAAGACCATGTACAAATTCAAATAAATAATTAAGATTTAAACGCATTAATTAATAAGAAAAGGATGTCGATCAATTTTATAACTCATCCATTGGTTGCCTAATTTTTGTCGTGGTACTTTTTTGATAGTTTTTGTTTTGTCGTGGTACTTTGGTGGCATGGGCGAGCTAGTGACGCATGATGTTAGGGGAATCCCGGATTTATATTTTTTAAGCACGGAGAGCTCTACTACGCATTTTTCGTTTGATGTTATGACAATTGGTCATTTATATCTTTGAATTTTCATAGTTTTTGTTTTATCGAACCTGCAATTAGAGGCAAAGTAAAGGTAATTATGAAAGTTAGATATTAACATACACTTTGATTTTGAAAATAAAATTTATTAGATATTTAACAAAAATGCACCCAATTCTGTTGGGCAACTAACTTCTTAAACAATTTATTAAAATTCAATTAAAACCTGACGATTTTTACTGGCGCGGCCCCATCCTTTGAATTTGCCACGGGCCTTAGATGGTATAGTTACGCCACTGCATGTCATTTATCTTTGGTAGAAGCCCAATGACTTACATGTTTCAATCCCACATTGAATTACTTCATACTCGTTTTAATTATCTTGTCATAAACATTTCTTACAACCTGAGTAACGATCCACGCCAAGTCGGAACTCATGGGAAGGAGTTACAATTTCCGTGAACCGAAGTGAGGCGGCAAGAACACAGAGTAAATTAATGAACAGAGAATACAGTACGTGTTCGGATGTTCCACAACACAGTTTGATGGAGTTCTTAGTTCCGGCGTTACAACGCTGTCTACTGACATTGTGTGCTGGATGCTGGATACTGTATCTACATATTGCACACAGAGTAGAGTTCAGTAGAGGAACTTTCCCCAGATAAATAAGTAACGTTAATTATTGCTCGAAACCGAACACAAACAACGATGATTGCGGCGGGGATATGAGATGGGGAATGCGATGTCGGAAGGAAAAGCCCAGACCGGGTTCATTATCTAATCACGTTGTTTCACCGCAGGGGTAGGCAGAGAAGATAGACCACCATACAACTCTGACTCAGCACATACTCTTTGCTTCATTGACATATCGTCTCGTACAAACTCTTCGAAAATTACAATAAATGAGGTGAGGCAATCGTACGAATTAAATTTTGTAAATGTGTATTTATTTAGTTGAATTGACGATGCCTTAAAAATGATCATATTATTACGTACTTTACGAAGTTATTTTTGTACTTTCAAAGTACTTTTGAGGTAAAGGGACTATCATTGACCGCTTCCTATCTTTAAATTTAAATAAAACAAAGTGTGTGAGAGATATCAACGAATTTTTTATTCGTTTGAAAGGCCTATGTATGCCATTATGTATGGAATATAACATCGCTCAAATGTCCGCCGAGGCTTCTCTGGGTGGTACGCATCCGAAATGTCCAATTTTCCATGACTTTGGCGCTTAAATCAGGCTGAATTTGATCTGAAACTGATGGCATGGGTTATGTTGGCTTTGAGGGCCGCTGTGGTTTGTGGCTTATTCGGATAGACCTGCGACTTGAGAAAACCCCACAAGAAAAAGTCTAACGGGGTCAAATCGCACGATCTCGGTGGCCAGTTCACATCACCTCCACGTGAGATTTTAGCATTAAACAATTAATTAAATTTTAAACAATTTTATCATTTGCACGTGTTGTTGAACGCTATATCCATCCATAGTGATTTGGCAAAACAGACTGAATAAATGACAGCCAATTTGAGAGATGTCGCTTCAACACGCGTGCATTGGAAGACCCTTTACTTTTCAAAATATCTTGCATATATGTACCCGTGGTATATTTTTCTTTTCTTTTTCCTTTACATTTGTATTTATGATAGCTTAATCTTTGTAATTTTTTATATTATTACTACAATACTTACTTTTAACATTTTTTTTCGTATGAACTTTTCATCTAGCTCTCACGCACTTTCCACTAGTATTTTTCTCAATTGTATTTTTTATACTTACATTTTCCTTATCTATGAATATTCTGCATCCATATTTCAAATTATTGGAATTCCTATGTGAAAGCCATTAAGCGGCGTTAATTAATCATAAATAAATATATTAGAAGAAGCGATAGAGTTATTCCCGCTATTATATTCACATTTGCTTTTTGAAATTCTAATAATAAAATGATAAAGCTCGTTTACGAAGGCTCTTTGGAGCTTTTTGTATCCAACCCCCTCCCGGCGGCGGATCCGGAAATGGTAGTGAAATGCCGCCAGTTAGCAGCAGAGCTTTGCCAATACATATTATTATTTCTGTTTGGGCCAAACAGCCACACTTCTCACTCGCCAGATCGCTTTTAAACACGGCTTTAAGGATATAGTTCTGCTTTGCGAGTTACGTTGAAACCTCCCTGTTCTTTACGAAAAAGAGGGCTAGGTTACAACAAAGCTATCAGCGCCTAGGCTAAGTTACTGCAGACCATCATTGAATGAGGGGTTCAGGTTATTTATTTAGTATCTACAAATGTGATATTATTTTTTGTGTTTTGTTTCAATTCTAGGTATATCAAAATTCCCCATTCCCAATTCCCCATTGATCAATGAAGCGACGCAATATTAAATTGGCGGTACAACAAATAAAACCTATATCCACCAATTAATTTATTATAATAACGTTTATCAGATCGAGGGAAAAACGCAGGCTTTAAGCCGCCGCTACCCGAATTTCTACCGATTTCTTACATATGTACCTTAAAAATTTGAAGATTTTAAGCTTTTAAAAAATATGTGTTACTTTTGAAGATAATATCTATACATTTCCCACGCCGAAATGCAAATTATACGAAAATCCCTCGATAGAAAAAAATCGCAAAGTATGCTCCGAAAATTATTACAAACACGTTCATTTCACTTATTTTAGAAGTTAATATGCATGAAAAAATTCACAGTCTTTCTTTAAATGCTATTTTAGACATTCCTCTTGAGATTTTTGCTCTATTTTGAACGAGTCGTGTTTTATTAGTCGTGTTTAATTATTGTCGTGTTAGGTTAACTGGAAGAAATAGGATGTAGGTACCTATAAGTTATACCTTTTGTACTAAATGAAAATTTTGTACAATAAATGATTTTGATTTTGGTTTTGATTTTGTTATTAAACATTTTCACAATTTTCGCTTCAATTTTATCATTTAAAATATTAGCGCGCTCTCTTCAACATTCGTAATTAATTACATATCTCTCCATCTTTTTCTTAAGGTTTGAGCGTTTTTTTTTTAAAGTTTTTTTTTGAGCGGGGATTTATTTATTTATATTTATTAACGCCCTAATGGGCTTTTACATGAATATACGGAAATGTATATACACAATAATGATTATATTAATTACATGTGTTACATAAGCAAGAAAACAGAATAAATAAGAATGCAAACAACTCGTTAAGTATAGAATATTATAACATAAATTAAAAGAAATGAAATAGAACGGATACGGCGCCTTAAGTCAATAGAGCAGGTGGAACGTGTATGAGAGCAAAGATTGACAGATAAACAGGTACTGCTTTAAAAAAAATGGCTTTCTCAACGATCCCATTTACTCTTGAATCTTCTGCTTAGAAATTATTGAAATTATCTCAGACCTTTTAAACAGGGTTACTGTTTTTGAAAAATAATTTATTGTCTTTACAGGATGTCAACGAGGATTTTAACCCGCGATTCCTGGGCATATTTACGTATGGTAATTCACAACCAACCCAAATCTTATTCACATTATAAAGTTTTGTATTTATTTGCAATAAGTGAAAAATTTACGGTAATTATAAGACATTGAGTATGACATAGCTGCTATTTAGTGTTGATAACATTTTAATTAACATGAGACGTGGTTCCTTGGTCATCTGACTGATTTTAATGATTATTCTACTGAAACAGAAAATGTAAGCAAGCGGTCTGTTTGCGGTACATCACGCTCCCGTACCCCGCAGTGCCTTCAGACGACAAAACGAAGTGCAATCAATATGATATATGTATTACAGCCGGTGATGTCCATTTATAACACAAGTAACAGTCAGTGGGTTTATTTATCACTTGCTGACGTCAATTGCAGCAAATAACGCCACACCAATAATATGTAATACCATCGTAATCAATCTGTTTATCTACTTGAAGATTTGCATTTATTTATTTTTTTAATTTTCAATGCCCTGATGGCTTTTAAATGATAAGCGTATAATACAGAGACACAGTTTTTAAGTAAAAAGATGAACTTGAAGAAATTTGCACTTATTTATTTTTTAAATTTTCAATGCCCTGATGGCTTTTAAATGATACGCGTATAATACTGAGACACAGTTTTTAAGTAAAAAGATGAACTTGAAGAAATTTGCACTTATTTATTTTTTAAATTTTCAATGCCCTGATGGCTTTTAAATGATACGCGTATAACCACTGGAGCGAATTCGGTCGAAAAATCGACCGTTTGTACCTACCCCTTGATTGATGTCGGTCGATTTTTCGACCGATTTTTCTATCACTCGTAAAACATTTATTGTAATTATTTAAAACATTTCCATGGCCAGCCGTTTGATTTCTCGAATAGTTAATATAATATTCTTTTAGTCTATGACCTTATCGGTTACCTTATGGTTGTCTTTGAAGTAATAACAGCAAGTTTTCGCGGCTTTTTAAGAGCGTCCTGTCAAAAATCAACATAAAACTTTTGAACATTCTGACGTATTTTGCTCTCGACTTAAAATGCCGTTAGGAATTGATTTTTTGAGTTTTTAACGCAAAAATATATATCAGTGTAATCGTGAATGAATTATCTATCTTTGAAATGTGTTTTCAATTCGTTTGTTCATGATATATTGTTTCTGTGGTAGTTTTTAGTAACAAGCGTCAACTGAAAACGTCCATCAGTTTTTGATTTACAATAATATCCATAATTACTGCACTTTCGCTTTTGAAATGCAGTTATTTAATCAGAGTGATTCATAACTAAGAGATAAATATAAGTTTTATTTGAATTGGTTCGTTATTAATCCAGATATCAGCTATCCAATTATGAATGTCCTATGTCAAAAATTCGACATTTTTTATGATGTAAATTCGTCTAAAGCTCCCGCCACACAATGATTTTAACAGTTATTTCGTTAAACACTTAATTAATTTATTTACTTTAACCAAATGTGTGCACAAACAGTAATTGTTCAGGGAAAAGGAGCACTCCACGATCCAGGATTAATTTTTTTTAAATTTTATAATATTAATGTGCAGTATTTAAAAAAGTTTTAACATTAAAGTACATGAAGTGTTTTCAATTTGAAATATGTAGAGTGGAAGTGAAATATGAAATGAGAGGTAGAGGTGGGGTACCAGCTGCAGAAGCAGTAATTTCTGGTGCCGGACTATGTGGACGTGGGCGTCAACGCAGAGCTGCTTTTGCAGCTCGGCCCGGAGTGTAAGTATTTTTTAATGTTTTTTTATGAAAGTACTTTGCTACGGCTGTGGAGATATTGAACTCATTATATATTTTTTATTTATTTTAACAGTGACCCTGGTGAGGGAGGATCGCGCCAAGGCCTTTAAAGCCGTTAGGTCTCTGCCTGCTTCCTTCCATTTTGCTCCCCACCGCACCTCCAAGAAAAAATAAACAAAAGTAAGTTATCGTATCTAGATGCATGATACAATATTATGTTTCACGCGTGAATGAGAAAGATTCATATAATTTATGTAAATGTTTTCAGAAATCCATCTCCGAAGAGAATAGCTTGTCACTTTTCACAAGGGACACCTTCAACATTACCACCACCTGTTTCACCACCGTTGCTGTCCACTCCCGTACAGACCCAAGCAACGGCTCCCTATGCACCGATTCCGCCTGCTGCACCTTTCCAGGCAGCATCTCGGGAACCGTTACCTGGGACATCGTGGGGTGGGGAACTCCAGTGTGGAGAACTCTTCTCTCCGGAGGCCGGCTACAACAGCGTGCTGTGGGTGGACGTGCCTTTCTACCAAGAATTGTCTGCGTTTGGGAACAGTGAGTTTATTTTTTGAAATGTTATACCAGGGGCTCTTCTAGCATAGTGAAATCCATAACTTTACAATATCGGATAGATAGGCGTAACTTCCAATGGTTGAATATTAATATACCTAGCACAGTTTCACTGTTGGTATATTGGCAGGGAATAAGCGTAGAACTTAAACTTTCCACGTAAAAAACATACATTATGTACTGTAATCTGAAACGATACAATGTACCTACATTCTATGCAAGCAAATATGTAGTTGCTAACGTAGAAAGTCTGAAATTTGACCTTGTTTTTGGCCAATTTTTGTGCGATAGTAAGATCAGGTGGATATTGTAGAATGAGACACGCCGAACTCTTTCGCTAAATAAGTTAAGTACCCTTTACACACAGAGTTCGGAGCGGGACGTGCCCCGCGCCACTTCAGGCCGCCGCACAAAAAAGTAAAGACCGAAAGTAAGATGACGGTTTACAGCGCAGTTCACTGTGAGACTTTTATGCATGGCGGCCTGAAGTGGCGCGGGGCACGCCCCGCTCCGAACTCTGTGTGTAAAGGGTACTATTCATTGGATTCACCGTCTTCTAAACGGTTTAATACAGCCCTTTTTTCTTCAATTGAAAAAACACTTTCACTTCACGGAAATCATTGTGTCGAGCTTTCTAGTCACAAGCGAGGCGTGGGGCGGTGAGGTATTGGTGCGTGGGTTTTGTAAACAAAACACTGCATGTCATTCTAACCTGACGAATTGTCATTAAAATGGGTTGCTTAAAACGGAGTCATACTAAACGTATACGTTTTCCTACTAAAAGCTATGAAACCTAACTTGAGTTTACATTATCGTCGCTTAAAACGGTAGGCAGTTATATGCAAAGTCATTATATCCGAATTCTACTGTAAATTTGTGTTTTCTATTATTTCAGAGTCAGACATGGGCAGAACCAGCAACGTGGACGAGGCAGCTCTCTATCAAGAAGAGTCAGTACCGGGAAACGTGAGTTATTAAACTATCTAACTTACCTTCACGCCATTTCTCAGAGAGGACGAACCGCCAGACAACTTGGTCTTGGCACACACACTCTTTTCGTTCATAACCATTTCTTTTATTTTTTCCACGATTTCATCATCTTCAATCTTAAAATTTTAAAATTCCCGTTACTTTTTGAACAAACCTCGTATTTGATTAACTTGATCGTACCAAGAGTTAATTATTTTGAAACGTTTTACCAGAGGCAGTAGGTAATCGTAATACAGACACTTTAAAATTAATTTGGGTTTTCTGTTGTTTCAGAAATGGACAGAACGAGCGACGTGGACTACGAGGCAAGCGACGTCGACCACCAAGAGGGCGTTGAGGATGCCTTGTGCATGCCACCGATACCTTATAATAATATTAACAACGTTTCACCTATTCCACTAACGGCCATAGACTTTAGTAGACAAGACCAGTTAGATTGTGAGGCAATGTGTTCGATTCTGCCGCCTGATGGTTACTCTTTCGATTGGTCCAGCGAGGTCTCACGTTTTACTGGTATAAGGGAGACTTTCACAGGTACACAGATGCCAGGACCAACCTTCAATACCGACGAAATGGGCAAACCTGTGGATGCCTTTTTAAAAATCTTCAACGCAGATTTCGTTGAACTAATCGCGAGAGAGACCAACGGGTATGCAGATCAATGCATTGCAAAAAACAATTTCAGCGCCATGCGCGTACCAATAAACGGGCTCCCACGAATAAAGAGGAAGTGTACGTATTCTTGGCAATTTTAATGCATCAAGGTATTTGTCCCCTTCCCGTTGAAAAAGGCTACTTCTTTTCAAAAACAATCACCGCCATGCCTTATTTCAGCCAAGCCATGGATTATAATCGTTTTCTTCTAATGACATAACGGAAGACATGACAGAAGACATGACGGAAGACATGACGAAAGACATGACACGGGCCAACTTTTCGGGCGGTCACGATATCTGCCCAGTTGGGGCCACTGCAAAGATAGTATACGACCTGGCCAGCCCTCTGTTTAACAAGGGGTATACGCTAATAATGGACAATTTTTATAATAGTCCATTATTAGCGCGATGCCTCAAAAGAAATGGGATGGACTGCATGGGCACATTGCGGTTAAACCGAGAATTTGTGCCCTCTGCATTGAAGCCCAATGTCCGAAAATCACTGAGGGAAGGTGAGATGGGGTACTCGAACTGCGGGGACATCAATATTTTGGTTTGGGTGGACAAAAACGTGATAAGTATGTTGTCTACCTACCATTCGGCAGAAATCGGGTCAGCTCAAAAATTTGGTACCACTAAATACAAACACGAGCGTGTACTTGACTATAACAGATTAATGGGGGGAGTTGACCGAAAAGATCAGCTTTTGGCAGGCTTCCCCATTGAACGACAGCGAAACCTGGTCTGGTACAAGAAACTTTTCAGGAGACTACTAAATGTTTCGGTGCAGAATGCGTATATAATGTACAGCTCAAAGCTCCACAAGGAAAATAAACGCATTTTGCACCGAAACTTCAGGAGTGAGGTTGCGGAGGATCTCCTCCAGCTGTTCTGTCGTAGTCGAATTGATACGACTGTAAGGACCATTAGCCTAATAGCTGAAGGAAAGGCTCTGCGACCTATCCTGAAAGGCAACCACTTCGTGGTCCGTAGTGGGAAAAAAGTGAAATGTGCGTGGTGCAATTTAAATAACATTTTTAAAAGGACCCTCACAAAGTGTGATGTGTGTGATGTGGCTTTATGCTATGATTGCATGAAGCCATATCACACTACAGTATTGAATTGCTGAGGGTTTTTTTTAATTTCAATTTTTTTCTTTTCTTGTTTTTTAGTTGTGAAATTCTAATTAATAAATTTAATTAACTTTGTTTGAACATTAAGACCCTTCTTTCCGCATACTCACACCTCATGTTAAGTTGTCCTCAAAGGTTCGACTTTCGCTTCTATCTGATAAGGTTCGGTGGACATTTAATACGTATATTTCAATTCTGATCATTGAAATGTGCGTGTTAAAAAATGCACAGGTATTCTCATTTTTCCCTGTTTATTGTACCCATTAAATAATAACTTGTTTTATTTTTATGTCTTAATTATATTTTGCGAAATTGAGTGATCTGGAAGTATGTTGCCTGTTGTATGCTGATGATGCGGTGCTGATTTCTAACAGTATGGAAGATCTACAGTCGTTCGTGTCTAGGATGAACGAAGTATGTATGAAGAATGAGTTAATGATGAATGTAAGTAAGTCTAAAGTGATGGTATTTGAAAGAGAGAGTACGAAAACAATGTGCCACATAGTTGTGAATGACGAATACTTGGAGCAGGTGGATGAGTTTGTATATTTGGGAAGTATGTTTACGAGAGATGGAAAGACTGATAGAGATATCGAAAGACGGGTAAATACCGGTAACTCCATTAATGGAGGACTGAACGCCGTAGGCGCCAACAAAAATCTGTCAAAATAAGCGAAGCTAGCCGTCCATAATGGAGTGCTGGTACCTACCCTGATGTATGGCAGTGAGGCATGGAACTGGCAGAGAAAGGATGAAAGTAGACTGAATGCTGTAGAAATGAGATCCCTGAGACGTATGTGTGGTAAAACCATGTATGGTTTTACCACACATACGTCACACATAAATGTGGAGATCCGCAAAGAATGCAAGGCTGATGTAAGCGTTATGTGTAAGATTAAGAAAGGGACGCTCAGATGGTTTGGGCATGTAGAGCGAATGAATGAGGAAAGGAGTATAAGGAGAATATGTGACGCAAATGTGAATGGTAGACGAAGTCGGGGACGCCCGAGGAAGACATGGCACGACCAAGTGAATCAGATACTTGAATCGGGCGATGTCAAGAGTCAGAATAATAGAAGAGCATGTATGAGACGATGTATGAATGTGAACGAAGCAAGGAGTGTGCGCCAAGATCGAGTTGTTTGGCGGTCTGTCCTCTCTGCCTACCCCTGCGGGGAAACGGCGTGATGGTTAGTTAGTTAGTTAATTATATTTTGTCAATTATTCTGTAAAGAGGCTTTTTCAGATCTAGTCACTAAACATAACTAAGTCATTTCAAGCAATGTTCAATTCTGAATGGTGGTCTCACCAGGGCGATACTGAGAGTATCACTCTAGAGCGAGGCACAATGATATTATGTATTGATTTACTTTAATTATGAGAAAAACCAATATAAATTGAATACATTTTTATTATGACGAAGGGTGTAAACAATGTTTCAATCAATATACTGTTTTTCCAATGTAACTATGCAACTCTAATATTAATTTAATTTGTAAAAGCCTATTAGGGCTTAAATAAATAAATAAATCATTAATTTGTTACATCAATTATTTTCCTCCCCATTTTTTTCGATATCCAGCTTTTAGAAATAAAATAATAATTATGGTTTTATTTTGCCAAAAGACTCTCCTACAAAAGGTTTGATATATACGGTTTTATCATCATCATCATTTTACGTGGTCATGAGAGACCCTGTGTGCATTGACCATTATGTCGCTTGTCAGTGACATTTTTGTCGAAAATTGACAAATGGCGACACGATTTCATCAACTTTCAAACTATCACGCTGAAATATTGGCAATGTGTATATCTATGATATATGTTTTATTTTAAACCTTGTTTCTTGTTTTATCACGTAATATAAAAACAAGGATAAACATTTCTAGTTCTAAATCACAATCGTTCAAAAAGAAGCACCATGATTTTAATATTGTGAAAAAGGTAATCTGTATAATTCATCAAATGATTCAAATAAACCAAACACGGCAATTATTCTCATGGTCAATTGTAGGCAATTGATGTATCTTCCTAATGTAATGCCAGTTTTTTGTGTTAAATTTATTAAATAGTATAATTTAGTGAATTCAATTTTGACATCGTCACGCACTAAAATTCTAAAATAATTTTCGAAGTAAACTTTTAATCAGACATTAGCATGTAAAAAAATCGTTTTCTGAGTTTATTTTTGCATCTGTGGTTATCGAACAGGCCATAGAGAACATAGAAACGTAGAAAATATTCAAAATAGATATTTAAAACTGCCACTGGCGGCGATTTCAAATCACTACAACACAAATTTTGCGCATTTATAAAGTTAAAGATTTTTTAATTATTTATCTATCAATTCTAAAAATATAAGAAAATTAGTAAAATATAGGTAAATTCATTGGCTATGTAGAACTGTAATCAGTTTTTATGTCTCCATATGAAAATTCGGAGGTATGATTTTTTTAATGTGGGCGGAAAATTTTCAAAATCGTCACAAAAAAACAGCGAGCAATCGGAGGGAAAAATGTTTTATCGCGCGATCGCTCCAGTGGATAATACTGAGACACAGTTTTTAAGTAAAAAGATGAACTTGAAGAAATTTGCACTTATTTATTTTTTAAATTTTCAATGCCCTGATGGCTTTTAAATGATACGCGTATAATACAGAGACACAGTTTTTAAGTAAAAAGATGAACTTGAAGAAATTTGCACTTATTTATTTTTTAAATTTTCAATGCCCTGATGGCTTTTAAATGATAAGCGTATAATAAAGAGACACAGTTTTTAAGTTAAAAGATGAACTTGAAGAAATAAACATCACATGAACGGTAAAGATAAATTTAAGTAAAATAATGCAATACAAGAAAAGAGAAAGTTTTTAAATTGCAGATGATGACATAGAAATAATAATATAGTGTTTATTAGTAATTTACAGGTAACTGACTAATTGTGAATGATAAATAATACATGACAAAGTGCATGATACAGAAAAAGAAATGAGGAACAAGTTTTTATATTGTAGATAAATGTCTAAATTAAAAAATCTATGCAGTATCCCATATGCGATGCTCCTTAAATATCAAAATGCGCTACATAAAAAATATCAATCAGGCATTTCTTAAAACATGGTAAACTTATATTAAACACGTCAATATTTGAGGTGAATTTATTTCCAACCGCAGAGGGGGGCAGAGAGGACGGACCGCCAAACAACTATGTCTTGGCACACACTCTTTGCTTCACTCACATTCATACATCGTCTCATACATACTCTTCTATTATTCTGGCTTTTGACATGGCCCGACTCAAGTATCTGATTCACTTGATCGTGCCATGTCTTCCTCGGGCGTCCCCGACTTCTTCTACCATTCACATTTGCGTCATATATTCTTCTTACACTACTTTCTTCGTTCATTCGCTCTACATGCCCAAACTAACTGAGCGTCATTTTCTTAATCTTACTCATTACGTTTATATCATCCTTTCATTCTTTGCGCATCTCCACATTTCTCACATGATCATACATGGTTTTACCACATATACGCATCATTCCAAGTGTGTGAAATCGAGGTCTATGTGCACGTATGTGGT
This sequence comes from Glyphotaelius pellucidus, assembly GCA_936435175.1. Taxonomy (NCBI): domain Eukaryota; kingdom Metazoa; phylum Arthropoda; class Insecta; order Trichoptera; family Limnephilidae; genus Glyphotaelius; species Glyphotaelius pellucidus. The sequence goes on along the minus strand of OW386557.1, from coordinate 12,264,847 downwards.
AGTTGGTTCCAGAATTATTATTGCAGAATAATATATTTTGCCTTGTTGCTCGATTAGGTACCTTAAATCGGTGAGATGCAGGAGTTCACATCAGTCTAATTCAAAGTGAATTGTAAACAAAAAAGTTATGTCATTTATTTTTCTTATATTTTCCAGTGAATGCAATTTAAATGTATTTTGTAAGAATGTATGGTTAATGTGTTGAATAGGTGCAGTTATAGTGCAATTTAGTGACATTTACTCCATAACGAATTTGTGCACCATTGATGTTCATACAATATGTCCAGCCACACAGTAACAGAGGGTTTATTTAGCGCTAGATGACGTCAACTACACCATTAAACCGTAACCACACATGTTTACCTACTCGAAGTCTTTCCGTGATGTGTTAATCGCTTTGTTAAAGTAATGTATTTAATTTAATTCGGGAGGCGGGTACGGGTACCGCTGCCCCGGGAACCATTCTGCCATAGGCCACCCCAAGTGATTCACTAGTGCGACTTAGCTAGGTGACTTAGCAGGGGTGCCTGGGTTCATCGGGTGAGGCTTGCTCTGGCCTTGATTGGTCCCTCCGTTGGACCTCAAAGCCTTGAGTCGCATAGGGGAATGGATTCGTACGTTACTCCTGGACACACTGATCCCCAAGTTCTTACCCACCCTGTCTTACCATTTTCTTTCCCAGAACTTTCTCTTCTTTCTTAACGTTAAAAGACCCTCCATATAGCATCCCCAAAGACGACGAAGGCTCTGAGGGAAAATATTTTCTTCAGGGCCTCCTGTGTGGAGTTAATGTAAAAAACTTAGGTGTATATATATTTATTTAACGCCCAGAGGGCTTTTACATGACTTGTAGTATAAATTTTAATTTGACAGATACTTTGAAAACTTAGGAAATAATAAAAATAAAATTACATTTGATAAAAGTCGTACAAACACAGAAACAAAAACAGAAAAATACAGCTATTTTATAGGTTTTCAAGATGTGTTTAGTAGTAGTGTTGAAACAAATGTTTTAGAAGATCCACAAAACTCGCCAAGTTGATATCGAATATGTCAACATCACCCAAGTACTGGCTTCCCATGGTGTGAATTCGTTGTATCGGAGAGTGGGCAATGTAGTTTCGCTTATGAGTGCTGCTGTAGAATATTGTATTTTGTCGCGTTGTTACTGTGGGTGTTCGTAAGTTGATGAGTTGCAGGAGTTCCCAACAGTCGAATTTAGAGTTAAGTATTTTGAATAAAAATGTTAAATCGTTTATTTTACGTCGGTCTTCTAATATACGTATTTTTAGAGTATTTAATAAGAAATCATATTTTAAGTCTTCTACTGGGATTTTTAATTTAACATTTATAAAACGCAGAAAAAGTATAGTGCAATTAAGTAGTATTTTTAATACCCCATCAAAAATTAAGTGCACGTATGACGTCCATTTAAAGGCATGTTTCCTTGTAAGGTCAAGGCCACAACGTTTTTTGTTTTCCATCGACCACGGAAAAAAACGTTGTGGTCCTGCCCAAATGTTTTTGTTTTGTCGGATGTTTGGAAAACATTTTATCGCTGGAGACTCGACTTTCTAATGTCAAACCACACACTTAACAGTGGGTTTGTTTACTGCTCAATTACGTCAACAAATAACGTTACGGCATTCAACCGTAATCAATTTGTTTACCTATTTACTGCAAGATTTGTACTGATGTGTACACGCATAATCCACATACGGATCTGTTCGACGGATCTGCCCGTGTATTCCTGCGACGGACAGATCGGCTCGATCCGTCGGTTCACTGTCCGTCTGTCCGTCACGAGCCGATCAGTGAAAAAGTACGCGACGGGTCGGCTCGCCGAGCACAACCTCGTTAGCAGTCGTTTGTCCTGCAGAAAGGTTGTGTTCAAATTTGTTTTTCTTAGATTTCAGAATTAGTTTTTAATAAGTCAGGTACGCCTTATATGTCTGATAATGTTATATTATCGTGAAAACAAGATTACGGTTATGAGGTATTCAAGTTCTGAAACCCCCTGAATATTTATTTACATCCTAGGGGGGGTTAGTTTCAGGTTTTGAGAATTTAAAGTTTCTAGAAATATCCCCAGATTTTGTGCTTTTCCCAATGTTTTCCCTAGATGAAAGGAAATTTCAATTATGATAAAGTAACAGAATTTTTTTTACATTAACTCCGCGACGTGACGTTTTGACGTGATAACTTCTTATAAATCGATGAACACTGGCTGCACTCACGAAAAAGCATGACTCATTGTCACGTTCCGCCTGAGCCGAGCGTGCGAGCGAGAGCGCGGAACAATCGTTCGGCCTGAGTGTTTGTCTTGCGACGCATCTATCTCTCTTCCACTCCATCGTTATTATATGACGTTATCACGTAAAATTATCGTCCGTAAACCGACTAACAGAAAACCATTTTTTTTCTCTCAATTTTGTTGGCCTGGTTTTCTTTGCCTAGTTTCAAAATTTTTCCAAGTAAATGCATTTTTATCTACATTTTTTTCAAATACTCCCATGGCGCTAATATTCAGGTATTGGGAGCACATTAATTTCGTTTTCTTAACGTTCATTTGTAGCTTAATATCGAGGATGTTAAAAACTGTGTGCAAATTTCATAACGCCACAGGACACCGTTCGAGAAATTTTACTGCCTCAACTTACAAATTGTATGCTTAAGATTAATGACATCACCCGTATTTAATTATGACGAGGGTTGTTAATTTTCTAAATGAAATAACAACCTGATTCCATAGCAACTTGAAATCCAATCTAACCCCATCTGCATTAATCCCTCTTGATTAGAACAGGCGTACGGAAATCGGAAAAGAACATCCGGAGTAGCCCGGGAAGGGCGGGGGCGAAACACATTCCTTCATTAACTCCGCCGCAATTAGCGAGAAAGCCTCCTCCCTCCGCCCTCCAGGAGTAGGTCGGAAGGCGTCCGGAAATGGAAAATTCGGAGCAGCCTCAATTGCTTCTATAAATATAAATGAAAACTTTCGGACCCTACATCCCCACAATATATCGAGTTTAAAATAAACAGTAAGAATTTTTCAACACCCAATGCTATGTAAAAGGAAGAAAATTATTTTTAATATTACAAATTCTGTTTCTAAGTTTATTTACTATTATTGAACAATTTTATTTTTTTATTTTACAATGTTATTGTAATTGCAAATTTTTATGATGCCAGAGAACAAAATAGGAGAGGTTTCACTGCTTCAAAAATCGGACAAAGAAACTGAATTCCTCCTTTATCTGACAAACTAGGTTTACCCGCGGTTTCGCTCGCATGGTATTAGGGGGACATTACTATAGCGCGTGAACTATCACTTATAACGGGTCCCCGACATGCGTTGCAATGCCATTCAAAGAAAATTGATTCTCCTTGCATGACCTTTCCCGTGCGTTCCCGTTCCCTTCCACCTTCCCCGCCTTCCCCCTCCCTCGTCTCTTCCCTCTCCGCGAACCCCACCTTCCTCCTTCCTTTCCTCCCTGCCGTTAAAATATATGAAATACACACATTTTCATTTACACAAATTTCATAACGCCAGAGCTTACCATTATATACAGCCTATGTTACTCGCTGATAATGTGGCTTTCTATTGGTGAAAGAATGTTTTAAATCGGTTTAGTGGTTTAGGCGTGAAAGCGTACCAAGCAAACACGCTCGCTTTCGCATTTATAGTATGAGTATAGATAAATCGTGACGGAACTTTATTCACATGGATTCGCGTATATTTATAATGCATCGTAAATGTATGTACATTTTTAAAAATATTATGTATTATCAACAAGTTGAAATTCCTGGCGTTACCCGGGCTTTGCACGGAGTTTTTCGGAATTATCTTGTTTGAAGGTCAAGTGTACAAAATTTCATCATCTCGAAATAAAACTATAGATTTGTATAAAAAACGACGCCACGCGGCCTCCCGCCACAAAAACTCTCAATTTTATAAATAGGTATTCCTTACGACAGCTGTAGAACAATTTTTCATCAAACTCATCGTCATCAGCTCCCTAATTCTCCTTTTGTGTATGATAGTCATTAGTGAATGCTTTAATAATAAAATTAATATAATTTGTGATTTTTTCTCTTGTAATGTTTTATAATAAATGTTCCGACCGAAGTATTAAAAATAAACCCACAATCTCTGGGGCCGAAGATAAGGCCGAACATTATTACATAAAGCAAAACTATAAACAGATAAGAAACCTGATGTAAAACCGATTTTTATTCTCAAAGGCAGAAAAATTACTAAATAAAATAAAAACGCGAATTTATTTATCAGTGATATTTTTTTTAAATTTTTTAAGGTAGGTTTTATCAAATTTTAAAATAAAACATCTACACTAATAACTCAATGAGCGCTTTTATTATTGCCGTGACAATCCACGATCACGGCACCGTGACGGCACAAAAAGGCATAAAAACAATAGAAATGTTTCAAAACCGATAGTTTTTTTTTAGTTAATGAAGACAATATAAGCGACAAAAGTATGTTCTTTATCATAATAATGCTGCAGCTCTTTCTTATGCATTAAATAACGGTGAGACAAAAGATGAGACACAATTGTGTCTGATTCCTCCCAAAGTATTACTTTTTTCCTTTGCGGTTCAGCTACGGCAATGGGAATTGAGTTTCATTTTCTTTATACGTGTGAGGGAGATGTATTTTTTTTTTATTTTTTTATTTTTATTTTATTGATAAACAGAAACAAACAGTACATTAGTTACAATGGTGAACAATTTACAATTATTAAGTACATTTCATGATGGGTACCTATGACATGTTTCTTCGTAGTGTCTATGTATATTAAGTAAATTACCGGGTGATGTGCGTAGTGGGTAGGTGTGTGTGTGTATGTGTGAGTATGTATGTATGTGTGAGTATGTATGTATGTATGTATGTATGTATGTATGTATGTATGTATGTATGTATGTATGTATGTATGTATGTATGTATGCGCATTGAACAATTTATATCATGTATTTTAATTATTATCAATTTATATAATTTATATCATATATCATTGACATGATGCTCTTTTTAAATTTGGGCAGTGAATCGAAGAAAATGTCGGTGTTAGAATTTAGACAGATAGTATTAAACGTATGAAGAGCACGATTGATTGGCGAATTAGCTGCTGTATTTGTCTTGTAACTGAGCGTGTGAAATAGTTCTGTATGGCGTGTACGTCTTACTGGTATATTAAAATTAACTAAGGAATGATAATATGATAATTATTGTATGTTTTCTTTCGGGGGTGCAGACATACGTTCACCGTTTGTCTCATTATCGACTGTTGTTATTTAGTGTGTAAGAAAGAGCAACATTATATGTTTAAGAACAAAAACAAAACCATCAGCGCATTGACGTTTTTTTTTAATTTTTGGAATTCACTCACACTTCAATATTAATTATCCTTATAACTGTATTCCATACTTTCAAAATTTTCATTAAGTCTAGTAGTATTGTAGGGGTCCACGGAGACGTCACGGTGCGGTGTGCGAGAGAGATGCAAGAAAATGATTACTTTTTCCTTTGGAGGAAACAGACCAACGTATATTGTGTGTCTCGTCTTTTGAAAGAGCTGCAGCATTATAGTGATAAGGAACGTATGTTTATTGCCTCTTTTGTACCGTCACGATACCGTAATCGTGGATCGTCACGGTAATAACAAAAGCGCTCAATGGAGATCGGTAACATTTTTTTGTGATACCTCACGAAAGTCCAAAATGTCCAGAACCAGTATAATTAGGCATCTTCATATCGGGAATGGTGACAAATAATAAATAACGAAGCAGACGGAGATAGAGAAGGTGTAAGAAAAAAAATGAGAGGTCGGGTTGTGAAGGTTTGATTCGTTAGGTTAAGTTAGGAAATACTTATTCATAAAAAAACAATATTTAAACTTTTTTTTTTGCCTGCGCTGGGATAAGAACCCGCGACCGGAAGCGTGGGTCCAGAGCCAAGGAGCTTTTCGCGGAGGTCATCATTTGAAAAGAAAAAAAATCCGTCACGTCATTATTATATCTTCACTGTGGAAATAATCGAATCCGCAACCTCCAAACTCAATGCCAAATACATAGATCACTACGCTACAGGGAATTAAATCCAATCATAATCATTTTGACGGCAGTACAATTAAAATATTAAAACAAAAAAAAAAACATAATCAATCATTAATGTATCGGAAAACCGGCAGAGAAAAGGTTGCCATTTCCACACAGGGGAAGGCTGAGAGGATGAACCGCAATACCGTGAATAAAGTTAGGAATTAAATAGGTCAAAATTACATCAATCATTTTTACCACAAATAAGCTCAGGAATCGCTGGCTTGAGAGTGTCGGTTATTCGGTGGAAGGTAAATTCTCGGGAATTTAGTTTTTTTTATATTCCCGGAAAAATTCCCGAATTGGGGAATATTTTTATTTCCATCTAAATGGTGAAATCTCCGTAAGGTGGTCTCCTACAACAAAACTTCATTTTATTTACAAATGGGAACAGAGGTAGGCCGAGAGGCTGGACCGCAATACTGTGAATAAAATAAGGAATATATAATTATGAATAGATCAAAATTACATCTACCGTTTTAACTTCAAATAAGCTCGGGAATCGCTGGCTTGAGTCTGTCGGTTATTCGGTGACGGGTAAAGTCCCGGGAATTTAGTTTTTATATTCCCGGGAAAATTCCCGAAATGGGGAATATTTTTATTTTCAACTAAATGGTGAAATCTCGGTAAGTTTAAAACGAAACTTCATTTTATTTACAAATGTATCATACAAAATAAAGATTGCTAATTACAAACATAAAAAATGACAATCTTATCTTATTTCTGTTTATAATTAAAATAACTATCTCACATTAATTTACGTGACCATATATTCTATTTTACCTGCTTTGTGTCATATTTGGTGTTATCTATATTTTGTTTCTTATATCTTATGTTATCTTTTTTTTGTTCTGCACTTTATGTAAAAGCCCTATGGGCGTTTAAATAAATAAATAAATAAATAAATAAATAAATAAATATTAATCTGAGAATGCGGAGAAAATAAATTTTCGAATTTTTTAAAAGCACCGAAGACGAATGCCGTCAAAATGTTTATATTTGCGGTCGGCCGACAGGTGTGTGATGTCAAGGGTCAATAAATCAACATTTGATTATGAATTATGCTGATCCTGGCTCTAAATATATTACATTTTCACCAAAAAAGACAACATAATTTAGAATAATTTTTTTAACAAAAAAAATATTCACTTCTTTGAGGAATTTATATTAGGCCGGGGAATATTCCCAGGTGCACATCACTAGTCGGATAACTACCCTTCTCTTTTTACACCCATTATGAATGATGGAGTGGAATAGCTACCCGAGTAGCCAAAGCTTCGAGGAGTCTAACAGTCTAGTGGCGAAACTGATGATATCAATTTACAAAGTTCCCAGTTTTCACAGCTGTTTATTCGGTCTTGACACGCCATCCAACGAGCTTCGCCGGCCAACCTAATGATTCTAATGAACTAATGAACGGACATTATTAAAGCCTCTACAAGGAATACATTCCGAAAGAACCACACAACTTATAAATATTACAGGCTCAATGGTAGGTTCGCGCTATTAGAGCGAGGCGTGGGCGAAATTAATTGGATTTATATTTTTCACGGAAAAGGTGGGATATTATTAAAAAAATAATCCTTAGATTGCGAAAAGCTTTCGTGATGATAATGATAATGGAAGAAACGGGTTGGGGAAATATTAAACATATTAATCTGATTTTAATGTATTGTGTGCGTTTCACACGAGGTGGAGCCAGATTATGTCTTTCATAAACATACATAAATACTTAGATAAAAAAATTAAATATTCAATATTTTTATAGTGGAATAACTTACTGAGGAATATTTAATCATTGAAGATAATATTAACGATAGGTTCAAATCAGCTCAGTGGCTGGGAAAAACCCCGGCAAGGCCCGGTTTCAATTCCTAGTCGCGACTGCATATTTTTCTGTCTTTTCTGCTTCACTTTTTTCATTTGAGAGTCGTTAATAATAAGTTTTCAATTTCGGTGCCGACAACCCGGGGGTTTATTTTATATTAATTTATGTACATAGATTTCATTTACACATCACACTAAACAAAGCCTTTTTGTTATTTGATTTTTTGATTTTATTGTTTCAATGATTAAAATATTGTTATCGTACACAAATAGAAATAAATTCTCATAAACGGATCTTCTGAATTATTACAGCAAACCTATGAATTGCATCGATAAAAGTACATTATTTGGTTACAGTTTTGATAAAGCAAGATTTTAATGCTTGTTGTGGCATCTTTCTTTCATCTTTCATCTGTAAAGAATCAGTTTTCTTTATCACCAATATATGTTGTGAACAATTAATATCAACATCACAATATTTGGAAACTGAGTCACATCGAGGAATGATTTCTCAAAGTTAACTTCTCATTATCTAAATCTAAGGTACAGTTTCTACGTTTCTAGGAATTTGAGTGAATATTTTTTTAAGTCGAAGCTTAATGTAAAATCATTATTTTCGATCAATTTTTACTAAGAATCGTTATGTCGAATACATTATGAAAACCAAAAAATATGCTTTATATAAAATGAAGCTTTACGAATCGTGTCGCTTGAATAGAATTTAAATAAAAATCTTAATTACCTTGTAAAAAATAAAAGCGCACATAAAAAAAAACAACTTAAAAAAATACAATTTTATGGCTGAATTTATCTATGAACCTTGATTTAATATTTTTATTTCTTATAAATATAAATAAAAACCACTTTTCACTAAAATCAACCGTTTTTAGACTTAATTTGCCAAAGCGATTTTTATCAATTAATTTATTCATGGTGAGATTAGGCATACTAAGAATTTACACAAATCTCGGGAATCTTTTTAATAAAAACAAAGGTACAAAAGTTATCTATTCATTATTAAAGGTAAATGAGTTAAACACAAAGCATGTGAGCTACGAAACTTGTTGAATTTACATACATTACATCAAAGTACTTTTCTTATCAAGTATACATAATTAGATGCATTTAGCCTACTACTTTTTTTATCAAATTTGGTGCTCTGCTCAGTCCCTGTAATGTTTTTTCTTTCTCATAAATTCTGCGCTCCGCTTACCGCAAAGCCATGAAAATTCAAGGAAATTACTGATAAAAAATATTTTTTTAAAGTCGTAAATTGAAACAAACAAATTCAATAAAACAAATTAATCGAACACCAATATTATTTATAACGTGCAAGTTGTATAGAATTTGAACAAAACGAATATAAATCGATTTAAAATGATTGCTTTCTCTGACAGTAATTATTACTGACAAGGTTAACGAATTTAGTGCGAACTTAGCAGAGGCTGTAAGCTGTTTGTAACCCTGGGAAGATATTACGTAGGTTGAACAGAAATAATAATAATAACAATAGATTTATATAGCGCAATTTAGTTACACTTCACCCTGAAGGTTCTAGAGCCGTGACTTTAATAGCCTATAAATACCAACTATACATTTACTTAGGAATCTGTTCAGGAGTGCGTTTCTTAATTAATGTTACTCCCATGGCAGTGAAAACATTATATAATCAAACTAACTTATAGCTAAGTTATTAAAATTAATTAAACCATGAAGCATGGGTACTTAAGATTTACGATGAATATTGTTAATATTACTAAGATCATAAACCTAATGCCAACTAAGGGCAGTTACTTCGCAGAATTTGAACAATTTATCAAATTACAAAGTTAATTTTAAGGTTCTGTGAAAGTTTATTTCCAGTTTTGTAATTATTTCAGTTTTGGTTAAACAACTAATGCATAATGAAATAATAACAGAACTTTAATAGAACATTCACAGAACTTGAAAATTAGCTTTGAAATTTGATGAATTGTTCAAATTCTGTTGAAACAACTGTTTAATGTTTTTGTAATGTAATGTGCGGTATTTGCATTGAACAAAGTAGATTATCAATAAAAAATATCGATAGTATGTATGTACGTCCTGCATAAGCCCGGTTCAATGAACTCAAATTTCAGAAAAGCGATAAAGTAGGTACCTTCATACCTGGAATTACCTTCACAGAAAATTATTTTAATCGTTATTTTCAAAATTCAAAAAGGATTTGTCAAGTCTTCAGAGCATCCCGTGAATTGTCACGGGTCTGCGGCCTGCGCTAGTGCTATAATAATAAAGTGGCTTAAGGTAGGCAACAATGACCTCATAGAAAAAACGGCAATGAATAAAAAAATTAACAACAATATTGTTGATTGATGTAGGTACTCACGAAGGCTTGACGAAAATTGGCTTATTATTTACGTGAAGACACGACTTATCTTTTATTAAAAGAATAAAAAGACCAATAGATTTCGTTTAAAAGCGAAATGTATTTATAGGTCATTTTTTTTTTTTTTAAATGCGATTTTAACCCTTATGTACAAAGAGAACGTATGAAGCAAAATGTCAGAATCGCTTGGGGCATTCTTGTTCTTGGCGTATGAGGTATCCTAAACACACCTAGCCACTCAGAATAATTTTTATTAAATTTGTCTACGACATCGACCCTTCATTTTTCCCGGGATTTGAGATGTCAAACTACAGGCGTCGAAGTCGTGAAAAAGATCGAAAAACCTATAAATTTATCAAATAAACGCAAGTAATGTTGTTTTTATGCATAGTTTATTGTTCAAGGAATGTGTTTCGGTAAATATAATATACGACAGTAAAAAAAAAACACAAAATATTACGTCAATGTCAAAACTTTGCGAAATTTACGTCGTTTCCTCCTTGGCATTTGGGAGAATCATTTTTTTCATATCTAGGTAAATCCATTGAACAAAGGCAAAACGATTTAGAGCACTTTTCCTCATTTTGTATTTACCTCATCTATTAATAGAGAACAACTGAGGAGTTAGCAGAGCAGAGCATCAGTAGAGGAGTGAGAAAGCTGTCTTTATCTACAGATGGACCAGCTATAATTATTATTTGTTTATCTCTATCTCCCACGTACAAATCCGGTCTTGGGACTACAGCAAATACGGAAAATATTGCTTCAAAACTAGTTTATTTAAAGTTTTGATCGCATTAGTCCGAATGAAAAAAAAACAAATGTTAAAATGCAATATATTGTTTTATATAAGGGGCATAATTAAGATATTCACTGGAGAAATGTCAATTACTTGAATTTATTGGATAATCAACACCTCTGCCATAGGTCACCCCAAGTGGTTCACTACGTTTGGTGATTTAGCAGGCAGCTAAGTCATAGGGTGAGGTTTGTCTGAATGTGGCGTCGGATGACCTGGACATACTGAATCCTAGCTTCCTACCCACCCCTCTTACCTATTTCCTTCCCAGAACTTCATCTTCTTCATTTCCTTAAAAAGACCTTCCACACAGCATCCCCAAAGATCATACAGACCCTGAGGGAAATTATTGTTCTCAGGGCCTCTTGTGTGGAGCTAATCTCGGACGCGTAATAAACTACTGTATAAAGTTACTAGCTGGACGACCCGGCTTTGCCCGGGCTTTATTTCCCTTTAAGGGGTGGTTTTAAAAAAATTTGACGGTTATGTGTGCAAAATTTCATCAATAGTATCAAATTTCTGCTTTAGATGGTAGGAACAGTAGATGGGGGTGTTTTTCTTAATCAAGTGAAGATAGTGACCTTTTTTTGTTTGACGGTCGAGTGTACAAAATTTCACCGATTTCGAAATAAGACTGAGGATTTGTATAAAAAAAGCCACACTGAGACACTTCTTTATATATGTAGATATTAATGGATTATATAAGTGAAAATTTCAACCGGAATAGAATGGTAGATTTGTATACAAATCAACGCTGCCCGCCCGCTACAAAGCGACAAAAAGACAATCAACTTTATACAGTAGATAAAAATACCATAAAACTAAAGATTATGTAATATACTTAGCTAAAGCGGAAGCATTATAAAAATAAACAATTGAATACGGTATTTACATATTGCACACTCATGTTGTGAAAATGTTCAAATTTGTGGGATAAACTGTCGAGAATGCAATGCACGCCTGTTCAAAGTAGTGATGGGCACAATCGAGATATCCATTTCGATATTGGATTATTTTTTTAATTTTATTTTTTTACAATCTCTTAGGAAAGAATGTGTCCTTACTGGGATACCCCGTTTTAAGGTCACATTGTACATGGTTTTGTGTTTGAATTATAAGTTAATACCTATTTTAAAATATTACAAGAGGACTATTTATTTATTTATTTAGTAAGATGTTTTACATTTAAATACATTATTTATGAAATGTTTTGACTGTCCAACTAGGATGATTCCCGTTTTAGAACAGTCAAATTAGGATTAGTGTGAACATATGGAACATGATTTGTGCAAAAAAGAGGGAAAATCGAGGAAATAAAAAGAAGAGAAATAATAAAAAATAAATTTAGAAAGTTTAAAACATAGTAACTGTTGTTTGTTAAGGATAGTTGTTAGAATAATATTAATTTAAAAAAAAAAAGAAAATATACATTTAGGTTCTTAAAAATAGAGATTATAATAACTTTATAATTATAGACATAATTTTTTTTTTTTATTTATTTATTTCATTTTTATTTAGTAAAATATTTACACATTTATGTACATTATTTATAAAATGTTTTGACTGTCCAACTAGTATGATTTCCGTTTTAGGACAGAAAAAATTAGGATAAGTGTGAATATATATGGACCATGATTTATACAAAAAGAGGGAAAATTGAGGAAATGAAAAGAAGAGAAAGAATAAAACATAAAATTGGAAAGTTAAAAGCGTATTAACATACTACTTTAAAAAAAAGGTTTATATGTATAGGTTCTTGAAAAAAAAGGGCTTAAACATATAGTTCACTTGTGTATGCATGGCATACAACAGTTATTAAAATGATAATAATAATAAATAAAAGGAATAAAAATATTTTTACACTTAAACATAAAGGAAACTGGTGTTTGCATTTCATAATGTAGTCCTATTAATGAGAACTATAAAGAGAATAGAAACAATAAAATAAATTAAACAATTAATGTATGATTATTACTGTTGCATGCTTTGCATAGTTATCAAAATAATAATAAAATAAGTTTACTTATAAATGGCGTTCGCATTACAAAATAATAGGCTTACATATACATTTTGTATGAATATGAAATAAAAAGAGAAGTGATAGAATAAAATAAAATATCCAATTAAAACATAAGATTAACTGCTGCCTTGTAAATTATAAAGTTGTATCTAAAAGAAAGCACAATATAAGCATTAATCTTTGTTTGGTTACAAAATTGTATCTTTTTGTAAGTTTTTCCTTCCCATGTCCGTAATCCATATCTTAATTCTTATTTTGAAGTCGTTTATTTTTTGAACTGTTTTCATTGCAAGAGGGAGTATATAAAATAATTTTGTAGAGAAGTATTGCATATTTCTTTACCCAAAAGTCGTTTTAGTTGTTGGTTGGTGGAATGCGTGTTGTAATGTGGATCTCGTGAATCGGCCCGAGTTTGTCTGTGTAAAGTTATCCTGGTTTTTGAATGCGTAATTTAGAATATCTTTTGCATATAATTGTTTCAGTGACATTAAATTCAGTGCTTTACAAACGTTGTCTGTATTATATGCATTCGATTATTAAAAAGTTCCCTAAATTATTCAGCCCATCACTAGTTCAAACGTAGCGAAGCACTTGGGGTGACCTACGGCAGAGGTGTTGGTTATCCAATAAATGGTTCTCGGGGAGGCGGTACCCATACCCGCCTCCCAAATTGCAATAATTTATTCGTTTAAATAATTGCCAATCGAGTTACTCGATTTTTAAAGAGTTCCCTCGATTATTCAGCCCATCACTAATCCAAAGTCAGAATTAGCCTCGTGTTAGCCTAAGCACCTCCGTGCATGTGGTAGATGTAAAAAGGTAAAAATAGACTGTTATTTGCAATAAAAGAACGCCGAAAGTAGGCGCCAGGAAAAAGGAATCGGCCTGATGCATAAATGTGTTTTAGATGAAGGTAAGTTAGTATCGTCAGTTGCCCAACATACAAAAATACACTGAACACGTAATGTGGAATAGGATGGGCCGTCAATTTTAAATGCATGTAAAAAGAGATAATAATAAAAACGGTAATGAAAATCAAGGCTAAATTATTATAAGATAGAATTGTGAATTTTGTGCACATACCTACGTGTATGTTTTATAATACACTTTAGTTTAGAAATGCAGTTTAAAAATTAAAAAATATGAAAGTTGTGTATGTGAATTTTGTCTATTTTCCCGTCTGGAGCCAGTGACACTATGGCTTCCCCGATTGGTGTAAGTTGTAAGGTTGACGGTGGTACAAGGAGAGGAAGGAGATGGGGAAGAGGAAGGTGGGAAGTACCTGGCTATTCAGATCTGGTCACCAAACACGGCTAAAGCCATTTTAAGCAACGTTTCAATTCTGAATGGTGGTCTTACGCCAGGGCGATACGGAGAGTATCTTCCACTCTGGAATGTGCCGCAAATATACTAAATATTATTTTTAACGAATTAATTGTAAAAAAACACAAATTAATCAAACAAAATTTATTTGCCACGCCAGGATTCGATCCCGCAACCTTCTGATTGCGGGTCAAGAGCCGCTAGTTAAAGCCGGCCGTCAAACTGTCTGTTTCTCTTATCTTTCGTATTTAGTGTAAGATAGTTAAGTTCAGAAGTATTTTTGGATCTGAGGTTTGAAAACGTGACTTTATGCAATATACATTTTTTTACACAATATCCACGTATCGACAGTTTGATGGCTTGAGAGTGACAAAAACTAGATTTTCAAAAGCAGCAGTTGAAAATGGGTACTTTAAATCCACCGAAAAGATAAACCAATATTTTGTTGTGACTGTGCCGAAGTCTTTTAAAAAATTGATTGGCCTGTCTGGGGACCAGGAGTCAAAAATCTTATTTTTTCTTTGAAAGTGGTAAAGATCCACACTTATACAGGGATTCTCTGTTCAGTTTTACCAATTTACTCAAAAATACAATGAACTGATATATTTTGAGTGTGAATGGCTGTAGTGAGTTTAAGTACACATTATAATAAAAATGTAGTTTTGTTAGTAAATAATTATTGAAAATAGCAAAAAAGTAAAATTTGGAAACTTTTGATACTCAACAGTAGAAGTAATATTTTAAACGGTAAATCGTAAATTATTCGTATGCGTAAATTATTCGAATGCGCAACTTTTGAGACCCTGAAGTGACAAAAAAAAATTTAACTGCCCACCCTACTGCACATGATAATGTACGTACATTACACAGTAGGCATCAGTAATTCACTAGCTGTAAGACGCAGCTTGTATCTCACGCGAGAGAAAAACACTGAGCTGCGTGGGCCGACATTAAAGAACAACGAGTTTTTCGAGCTGTGGTCTCGAACCATTAAACAAAACCTTGGCTTTCTCTCTCGGCTGATTGGACAGGACTGTCCAGAACCAAGTACACTGAACAAAACTACCAAATTCGTGTTTCGGAGCTGTTTAGAGAAGATTAAGAGTGGAATGCTAGCATGTAGTATGGTAAATACTCTCAGTATCGCTCTGGTTTGAGACCACCATTCAAATTCGAAACGTTGCTTGAAATGGGTTTACTCGATTCGTTGCAACTCGTGGCAGTATCAGTGGCCATAGATAATCAACACCAATACAATGTGAATGTGACCATGTAGATATACGCAAACAATCTCACATATTTAAAAAAACAAATTATCAAACTCCTTCCATGATACTTCGGTGGAGAACAGTTATGTAGCCGCTTTACTGTCATACCCTTCCTTTATTTCTTTTTTATCTTTCTCTGCAGGTTATGTATTATATTTGACACTACTATGTTTTATATTTCTTTTTGATTATCATTATTTCTGTTATCGCAAGCATTTCCGTTTAGTAACAACTAAACATTGATTACTCATGCTGTGAACATTTCTAATTGGAGTGTTAATATCTATGTACATCCCAACGGCAATTCTATTATTGTAATAATTGTTAACACTCTGTAAATGTTTCAAACAATAAATAAATAAGTAACAGCCTCCAGTGTTTCGCTACGTTTGGCGACTTAGCAGGTTCATGGGGTGAGGTTAGTCTAAGACTTGGCGGCCCACCTATTACGTGGTGAGCCGGATCGGGAAAGACTGGTTGATGGAGACATTTTACCACTCCAGACGGACTCTCGACCCATCGCCTAGTACCGCAGCAGAAGGGATGGATTCATACGTCCGTCACTCTTGGACACAGATTCCTATCCTCCCCTCGTACCTTATTTCTACCCACCACTCAAACCTTTTTCCTTCCCAGAACTTCGTCTCCATCCTTTCCCTAAAAAGACCTTTTACACAGCATCCCCAGACATAGGCCCTGAGAGAAATCGTTTTCCTCAGGGTCTCTGTTTGAAGCTAAGGTAAAAAAAATAAAAAAAATACGAGTGCAGTTCACACACGGTAGAAGCGAAACTTTACCAAAAAAATCCCAACCCTTGAAAAGTGAGGTCATAATAAAAGCAGCCAATGAGCGCAGACCTAGGACCTAGCGCCATTTCCGTTTTACATCTCAAACAATAGGAGCCTTTAAAAGTGACATCTTAATCAAATCGGCCAATGAGCGCAGTGTGATGCTTCGCAGGTGCTAGCTAATGCGTAATTTCCGTTTCATCCAAATTCCGAATCACTAACGCCGCTAAAGAAGTTTCACTTCAAAAATCGCGTAGCTAAAGAACATTTACAGTTTTGACTACAATTATGCTCAGAAATCGCTGAATAAAATTCGACGGTTTATATTTTTACATAAGATTATCATTTATTTAGTAACAAAATTATCATTTATTCAATTATTAAGGTCAGACATTTTTTTCATCGTGAATTTTTTTTTCAAGTACCATATTAAAAGCAGTATCAGCGATTTTGCCGGCCCATTCAATTTGAGTTTGACAGAAACACAATTTCAGCTACAGTGCAAAAATATATAATTCGCAGTAAGTACTTACGCCTCCAGACGCCAAACAAGGCCACCAGAATTCACATACATTTAAGCAATTGGAAAGCGGAGCATTTTGGGTCAATTAAGAGCATAATTAAGTGAGACTTTACGACACTAAAAATATTACAAACTAAACTAATTTTTTTATGTCGAAGAGTAATTTTATTTATATGGAAAAATAATAATCTATACGAATATTTTAAATGCGAAACTGCGTGTGTTTGTTCGTTAAGCTTTCACGCGTAAACCAATAAACCGATTTTAAAAATTCTTTCACTAATAGAAAGCTTCATTATATGCGAGTAATATACGCTGTGTATAATGGTAAGCTCTGGCGTTATGATATTGTACATATTAAACTGTCGCTAACAAAAGCTAGTTATTGCTAACGTCAGAAAACAAATCGTTGCCGTGGAAACGATGTTGAT
Source organism: Glyphotaelius pellucidus (assembly GCA_936435175.1). Classification (NCBI taxonomy): domain Eukaryota; kingdom Metazoa; phylum Arthropoda; class Insecta; order Trichoptera; family Limnephilidae; genus Glyphotaelius; species Glyphotaelius pellucidus. The sequence goes on along the minus strand of OW386557.1, from coordinate 12,247,383 downwards.
ATATTTGCGGGAAATCGTAGTTAATATCTATTTTTCTATACAAATAAAAATGAATCTCATAAAACGTTTGTATGCGCATAACTTACGAACGACTGCACCAAATTGGATAATTATTTTTTTTACTACTGGTGAGCTCAGGCATTATGAAATTCAGGTGGCACGCGACCTGTTTGAAAACTGAATGTACCGCGGATGAACGTATGGAATGCGGGAGGGGGGATTATTGATAAGTGCAAGCGCTAAAGTAATTTCTCTCTAATACCATGCGAGCGAAGCCGCGGATAAAAGCTAGTAGATAATAAATGAAGAGTAGGTAAATGAAACTCATACACTCGATAAAGCAGTCTACTGAAGTATGGGGCTACAAAAGTAAAGGAAAATATATTATATATTTTTACTGTGTGCCTAGTACATAGTCTACGAAAGTTAGGTAGGAACTAAGATTTTATGCTTCTCTTGAATTCGCAGGTCAATATTGTATGCCGCCCAAGAATGCCTGCTGTTTGGAACCAGTGAAACAACGGTGTCCCATTTGGGGAATTGTCGAGGTTAAAAAGAGCGAATGAGAAAAAACAGGATGTATACAAAAGTAGCTAGAACCTTTCCAGCTACATATTTTTTTAAAAATTGAAAGCAAATCAAATTTAACAGTTATTTATAAAATTTTGCAAGTACGTAAATATTTTAGTTTTTATTACTGTTATAGCTGTTTCGGCGTCCAAAGCCATTTTGTAGCCTAGCTACCCTATTTTTATGTGTATGATGTTTTAGAGTGATTTATGAATATTTTCGGTTGAAAATTGCTTGAGGCCGGTAAAATTATTAGTTTTCAATCCTTTAATGATGGCAGGTTTTTCTTAAATGTTTTTTAATGACGGGAATTTGTTATGCACTACTATATACAAAATCATGTGATTTTGATTTGAAAATTAGATGTCTAGTCTTTTTAGCACAGAAAAAATAGTAGAAGTATTCGGCCTACAAAAACCTCTCTAAAGTTCAAAGTCTCTCAGTCACGAGCCCTTTCTCTATTATTGTTTTATTGTATAATGTGGAGAATTAAATTCTTTAATTTGTGCCAAACGTCGCAAAATATATTAAAACACGCTTTTTGGCGATGTTTTTTCGAGAATAAAACAGGCGGCTGTTGTTAAACGGGAATTTAAACCTTATCGCCATCTATTTTAGGAGTGATATTGTTAGCCTGATCCCTAATTTTACACAATGTGGTGCACTACCTTAAGTCAATAGTAATTCGTTATTATAATATTAGCCTTATTATTCTGAACTTCTGTTAGGTATGAATTTTGGCATGTTCTTATTTTTTATAATATATCCCGAAGCTCAGTTTGCCTCTTGGCATAGGCCTCCTCTAACATTTTCCACTGGGACCTGTCACGCGCTTCTCTTCTCCAATGATGTCCAGCCGTGAGTTTTAGGTCGTCTTCCCATCTTATTTGCTGACGTCCTCTACTTATCTTGCCATCGTTATTAGCCAGTTTAAAAGAATCAAAAGTTTGGTAAATCCCTGAATTATTTTAAGGAATTACAATATTTTGTTCATTGAAAATACTAAAGAGCGGAGAATACATCAGTTTTCTTTGATTATTTATTAGGGATATATTTGGATCATTTTTTCTTTAAATCAAAAAGGGATGTTTAAGCAGCTTGTTAAAAGAAGCCTCCCCAAAATTGTACCAATTTGGTAGGAAAATTATACTATTAAATGATTAAACGAAAGGCAATAACTTGAAAATACAAACCAGGGTGACAAAAAATGTTGAAGGTAACCTGGCAATTGAATAAATGAAAGAAAACAAAGGCAGAAAATATTCACAGTAATGTTGGTATGAATGTTGCCAGACTGGAGAACGAAATGTACGTATGAATGTAATTAACGATTCAATCTAAAGTAACTGATTGACCTATTCCGACCGCTGCTTACGAACAATAGCATTGTTTATTCGGGCTTCGTTCAATCTATCGAATGAATCAACAAATTGAACTATGTCTCAACCGCTACAAACTCCGTTGTAACGTCTCTTTCTTTCACAAGAGCCGTTTATTTGAAGGAAGGAGAGGTTAAAATGAATTTTTCAGCAGTATGATTATAATGTATATGAATGAAGCAACGGATACTCGAAAACGGTAAGCTCTGGCATCATGAAATTGTAGTTCCACGCTATTATTTTGCGAGCTTCAGTGCTCCCAAATATCAATTTTACAACCCATATTTTCAATTATAAAAATAAGGACATTAAAACTCGGGCGGTATTAGAAAACATAAAATATTGTGGATTTATTGTGGTGATTTAATGTGGCCAATATGAAATGTGTAATCAATATGAAATACATAAGGAGCACTGCCCGCATGCATACAATACATTTTTAAGTAAAACTGTCCCCCATACAATTAGTAATGAGCCACTTGCATTAATTTTTAATCGGCTCCAAACCGAATGTTTTTTTAATTAAATATAGCAATACTAGATCGGCCATTGATTGACATCTGATATATTAAAACTGAATTATTATTTTTAAGTTAAAAAATATGCACGTTGTTTTTAAGAAATTGTTCACTTAATATGCATTATCATTTTGATCCTGCTGACCCCTGGTTAAAAATGATTAAATCATTTAAATTTTTTTTTTCAAATTTACGACAGTTCAAACGCCAATGATTATCATTTTCTAGTTATATCAAAGTATGTATATTTTTTACATTAACATTTATTCCCGCAGGAAGCCGGAGGAAAATAATGGGGAGTGAACCTGAGCCTTGAAGAGATCCATGTTGTAGGAGAGAGGAAACACAGAGGCCGGCAAATCGTTCAACAGCCGAGCTGCTGAACTCAAAAAAAAAATCGTACAAACGACCCTTTTCATGTGACAAAAGATAACTGCTTATAAATGTTAGGAGCGCATTTCGCGTGTCTCCTGACTGTACACCGGTGCCAACGGAATCAATATTCCATTGAAATACCGGTAGAACAAGGAGAGCATTCCCACTCGACGCCTATGTTCTAAAGAGAGCAATCCGTTTATTAAGATAGGAGAAACTATCAAACGGACCGCCCGTTTCTGCACAGAATTGAGGGTGTTTTCAGATGTACTGGGGCTCCAGACCAGAGGTGGCTGCCAAATTCAACTGTGGGAAACATTTGCGATCGGTACAGGGTTAGCAGTTGTGTACTATTATTAAAAAATTGCGGCGATTTTGAAAATTCAATTACGAAAAGTAAAATAAAAATCATCATGCAAGTTGCCCATTATTTAGGTATATTGGTGTTGGTAGTTTTATCAAGTATGCCGTCAGCTAAATTATACTTAAATTGGACTAAGGACAAGTGGTAATGGACTAAACATTAAAATGAACACGAAAAACCAACGGTTTCATCGCTTTCAAGGCAGAATGCATCGGTTCAATGTGGTAGATACTCTTAGTATCGCCCCGGTGAAAGACTACTACTCAGAATCGAAGGGTTGCTTTAAATTGTTTTAGCCGTGTTGGGTGACCACATCTGAACAATCAGATACTTCCCAACATTCCTCTTCCTAAAATAAATACCTACCCTATTCCCTTCAGCCTCACAAAATACCCTGATTGGGGGTGACAGTTCTACTGGCTCCGGACCGTTGAGACTCTTATGCGGTTTTCACGAAAACAAATACATCTAAAAATATATGTAAAATCGAATAGTATTATTAGGCTTGCGTCTGCGTGGTTGAATTTCAGAACCTAACTTCGAGTGCATATCTGCCACAAATAGCCGCGCCACAAATAACATCTGTGTACGTGGAATTTCAAACAAAGCAACCGTTGTTATTCGGTTTTCGGTTTTGAATTCAAGAATTAGTCACAAGATGTCGCCACTTCCGTCGGCAGAACGCATAGGGACGTAACCAAGGTATAATAAGAACGTCGAATTTGTGAATCTGCAGTATCTCTCCGGATATGGAAAGATTGACGGTAATACTCAGTTGTATCAGGAGGTTGTATATTTCATATGACGTCATCGCCCGTCCCGGTTACTTTGTCCCGGTGACTAGCCATCACTGATTGACAGTGGATACGAGCAACGGGCTAATTTTGGAACCAGTTCATGTTGAATTTATAAAATGGTCACCAACACTAACCTAGGTTACAAACCAGCTGCCAAAAAATAGGAAAATTTAATCGAAGATAATATTGTTAATTTTGAATTTGAAATATAATATGTAATTTATATTAACACCACTGTAAACTTATATATCTATATTAAATAAAAAAAAAATATCCAAATAGGTTAAGAAGCCTGTCCTGGTAAGACGAGAGTTCCTGGGTTCGAGTCCCAGTTGCGACCGTTAGCTTTTTACTTTTCCGTGTCTTGTTATTTTTTCATATTATCGTTTTCTTCATGATGTATTAAATATATTTATGTACGCTTAAGTAAAATTCAGGCACAATCTTGAAAAAAAGTGAGATTCCGTTTGCTTTTGAACCGGAGAGGTTATCTATCCATACCTGATCACAACGTAATGTTTTCTGAATCCTTGCACTACTAAAATTGCATGATGTAATAACGTCAAAATTCACCGTTCGAGAATTTTTAGTGGGACACGCAAATAGATTTTCTGCTATTAAGTTTGGTAGAATCCACAGAATACGTAGATGAACTGATAGGGGCGTGTATGATGTGCCCGAAGTAAGGTCAAAAATTTCCCTTTTCACAAGCATTGTAAATATAACGTTGTTTATTCGGGCTTCGTTCAATCTACTAATCAATTAACAAATTGAACTATGTTTCATCCGCTAAAAGCTCCGTTGGAACGTCTCTTTCCTTCATAAGAGTCGTTTATTGGAAAGAAGAAGGTTTAAACGGATTTTTCAGCGGTATAATTTATGTATACAGCTCTGGATCTACGACTTTTTCAAACCGGGGGCAGAAACCTGATAGGGGCGCCCCCCCATACTCTCGATGAGTAGCGGTCTCCTCTCGTGAGGTGAGTGGTCGGCTTTGCTTGACGTTCGACCGCTCGGGTTTATTCGGTTCAGCTGGTAGTAGACCCTAGTTCTAGATGCGACGGGGATTCCCCTGGCAGAGACATCACGTACACTACGCATGCGTCCAAAATCGACTTGGGATACGTTCATAAATCAACTTAGGAAGTGTTTAAAAATCAACTGGGCGTTTTAAAATCAAATGAATAATCGATAAACCTACGTGTGCGGGATGCCAGGCGCTTTGTGAATGATTTTTTTTTCAATCAAACATAATAATATAAACAAGCAGTTAAAAACTCGCTCCGCAGATTTTTGCTGCAAGGCCCTGCGGGCGGCTTTGGTTCGGCTTCGCCCAGTTATTGTTGGTGACCATTTTATAAATCCAATAGGAACTGGTTCCGAAAAAAGCCCCTCGTTCCTCGGATCCACTGTCCTCAAGTGTAGCTAGTCACAATGTAAATATATCCGCTTGATACAATTATGTATTACCGTCAATCTTTCCATATCTGGAGAGACACTACATATTCACAAATTTGTAGCAGTCATACCTAGGGGGGACACGTCCCCATCCGATCTGCTGACGAAAGTGGCGACATCTTGTGACGAACTCTTGAATTCGAAACCAAATTACAACGGTAGCTTTGTTTGAAAATCCACGTACACTAATGTTATTTGCAGCGCGGCACATATGGCGTGGTGTCAGATATGCACTCGAAGCCGGGTTCTGGGAGCAAACGTTGTGTATGAATGAAATGGGGCTCTATGTGTATGAATGAAACAATGGAAAGTTAGGTCAACAATTTTCCTTTTCAAAAGTAAGCCTGAAATGTTTCAAGACTTTTAAAATATCAAAATCCTTGAACAGATAATCAATTTCATTGGCTGCAAAATTGTAAATTGACGCCTACAGCTTTTTCAAATCGATAAAAATCATACTTCTAGGAATTATCTATGTTCAGTGGCGAACTCCAACTGTTTTCCGTGATCAAACTATGATGACAAACGATTGATTGCTCATCGGTTTGCTTTCGAACCATAAACGTTGCAACAGCCTCGCTTTTAAAATAATCACAAGTGCACACCTAACAATAAAAGATTTGCCGTTGCAATCACCTTGTTTTTTTAATATTGAACGGTCCATTATAAATAAAGGTAATGTTCTTAGGTAATTGCGTTTGCCATTTAGAGACTGCGGTGAAGAAAACAAAGAACCGTTACAGAGTACAATGCATAGCAGTACCGTGTTCCATCCGTGTACCAACATGTTTTGATAATATTAATATGGAGGATTAGAATCGGGTGCCTGGCACGTCTATTACCCACGTCATGTGAATAGCCGTGGTCATCTCGCCAGTACTATCCAGATCTAGTCTAGTATAAATGTCTCAGTGTTCGGTTTAATTACTAGTTAATGGGCTGAATGAATCCGCTGTCTATGGGAGAGAAGCATCAGGAGAATGAAGAGATTCATTATTTGGTAACCCAGTGAAAAGTTTACGTAATAAACAGATGTATTTGATAAAATCTCTATAAACACATCAATGCAATGTGTTAACCTTTGGAGCGTTTTTGGTTACATTTGGCCAATTTGAAAACTCCATCGAGCGTTTGCTTGCCAAAATGTGGCCAATTTGAAGAGAAATATCTCTAAAAATATTTTTTGTCATTATTTAAAAAATTAGCGGCTTTTGGTTCGGCTTCGCCCGGTTTGAGTGTTGGTGACCATTTTATAAATCCGATAGGAACTGATTACAAAAATAACCGTTTCCTCGGATCCACTGTGATCCAGTGACACCTAGTCACCGGGACAAAGTAACCGCGACAAGCAATGACGTCATATTTAATATATGGCCGCGTGGTACTGTCATTCATAACTGTCATTTACAGTAATAATCATATTACTGTCAATCTTTCCATATCCGGAGAGATACTCAATTCACGAATTAAACGATGTTTTATGAATCCTAAAAATATGGGATAAACGGTTAAATATAGGTGCATGCAATGGCTCTCTAAGCATTTTACGAATCTCCATATTAAAATTTGAAGGTCAAATATTGTAGTGTCATCTGCGTATGAGATGATCTCGCCATTTAGGTTTAATTGACAGATATCATTTACAAATATGGAATAAGTGTCCCTTTTTAAAAGTAAAAAGGTTTTTCTTTAAATTTTCAAGCATGAAATAAATTATTTCCAGAGTCACCATTAGTTATCGAACTCTGAACATCACGACCGAAGAGTGAGAACCCAACCAATCGTGCAATCAGGATATACGTGATGGGTATTATGCATATAATTTTCTTTCTCGTTTATACTAGTAATGTGGTCATTACAGAACAGAACTCGATACGAAAGGTCAAACGCTGCGCGGGCAACACTCTATTCAGATCTCGTTCCGTTGACGTGTACAGACGGAGGTAATGCCGCAACTCTCAGGTAACTGATCAGCTGTTTTACGTCGGGGGACGTGGCGAGGTGGGTCTAAGACGAACGAGAGAACATTCGCTGAATAATAATAACCATTAAATGCAACAATCTGTAAATAGCGGTGTTGCACTGCCCGGATAGCACAGCTTGTCAACTTCGTGGCTTAGTCGAACTTATATCCAACTTCCGATAGGAGATTTTAAAACACCTTCGTGTGTATCAACATCCATCGGTGGGTGATTACTCAACTCTCTCCAGCATGCCCGCAATAACGGTTGACAGACTGGCATGGTTTGTCGTAGTTATTGATTCTGCTTAGTTATGAAAAAATAATAATGAAATAAAACAATAACTTTGTCTACGAAAGAGTGATATTTACTTTAGATTTTAATTTGTGCATTATTTACTGATCTCAAACTTAAGATGAAGCTATACTTGAAATCCTATTTAGATTAATCTTTACGACGAATCGGTTTACATTAAGAACATCATAAAATATGCTACGGATAAATTGAAGCTTTTACTAGCTTTTCTATGTATTGGAATTACAATAAAATTATTATTTACATAACAAAAAATATAAGCGTAAACCACTAAAAAAATGTTTTTGCATGACTTAACTATGAAGTGATGTAAGAAACAATTGTTTAAAAATACTCCTTTATAGCTAAGACTATTTTAAGGTTTTGTATGTTCTAACTTTTTTTCATTCTTATAAAATTATGCACAAAATAAATACACTTTTTCGCTTACTTGCGTCGTGGAAATAAGACGCTCGATTTTAAATTTTGAAGGCATGCGTTTATATTCCTCTTAAATGATATTTAGTTCGACTTCAAAAATATCCTTAATAATAAGTTGGTATGAATATCAAAGAAATTTATATACTCTGTCGATTTTTTTGTATTTACGCTGGTAGGTACGTGCAGTGAATAGAAAAGCAGATTTTCCATGATGCATTTGAATGAAAACATGTTTAATTCTTTTGTAATCAAACTAATAAAAATAAATAAATAAAAATTATGTGCAGTTCACACGCGGTGGAAGTGAAACCTTCAGAAAACAAAAGTAGACAAGAGTGGGGAGGTTACGAAGCACCGCACAAAGAGGAGACCGATTAGCCTAACTCATTTCTCTCGCAGGCTTAATCCTAAAGATGTATGTGTTTGTCTCATTTAGTGTCGCTTTTTGGTTTCATCGAGTTTCAAAGAAGTTTTCAATAATCATTCAATTGACTTAAGCTTGGAAGGCAAAGTGAAGTAGACCACGAATCGTGGACCAGAAATCGTGGAACGCAAGAAAGAATAATGACTGACGATCGCTTGGAAAATGTTGTTATTTTAGTTCGAATATTTAACATTTTTATATATGTCATTTATTCAGGTTAAAAAGGTTTTCTTGCTTACCGACTAGTTAAAGATGCTGTGTGACTATCTTCTAATAACATTGTAGTTATATGTTTAAATGTTTACCTGAAACAAACAAAAAGAAAATTAGAACAATTAAAACCATAAAAAACAATGATTATTTATGCAGTTTCATGACAAGTAGATACATTAGAATAAAAATAATAATGAAATCGATATTCTAATAAAATCATAAAGCACAATTTTATAGACCAGATTCGAGTCGTTCGTTACACCAGCCCTTCCTTTATAAGGACTTCATTATTCAATGATCAATTGTATTTTGCTATTTGTTCAGCAAACCTCTTTTTAGTGTCGCTTTTTCGTTTCATCGAGTGTCAAATCGCAACGGTGCTGAAGAAGTTTTCACGTCAAAAAACATAATAAAATACGGTGACTAGACAACTCGGAATGAAACCAACTCGAACCATCTCAGATAAGTCATTTATTTAGATAGATAAAAAATATACATAAAAAATTGGTTAAATAGGCCACGTTAGGTTAGGGTTATCGGCTAATTTAAAATAATTTTTTTCATAGCTTTTGATGGCTTTTCAAGGAGGTATTGAGTTGATTTTGTTCTCAGTTGGCATTGAACCATAAAATACATACCTACGCATTAGCAAACACAATGTAATGTTGATTAGTTTAAGATGATGATGGGTGTGCAAGAGAAACCAGTCAGTATTAATAAATTAAACAAATTTCATGGTTATTAACAAAGTTTTTGTTTTTTTTTTCATTTTAATATATGTTAAGCTACAAAGTGACAGCTGTCTACGAAAAGGAAAAAAAATATTTAGATTTGGTTTTATCAAAGGAAGAAAACGCTTTATTTAAATACTGGAGTGAATTTTCGTTTTCTGGATTCTTGTCATGTACAAGATCGGACTGTTTTGTCCATAAAATGCGTAAAATTCAAGCTTTAATTTAATAATTTCCCGATTACGGGAGCGGCAAATTTGCCACGCCGATGCGCGAACATGACACTTTGTGAGAACCAAAAATTAATATTCTCCTTCTGTCCTCTTTCCAGCCCCGTGTGAGAGGAGTTACTAAGTGACTTGGATTAATAAGGAAGAGATGAACAACTTGTCTTCAATGTTGATTATTATCCCTCCAGCGGGAAGGGCGAATGGAGCAGACTTCTTAATGTGGAGCAGACGAGATTAAATGATCGTCTGTTCCAGGATGTGACAAAAAGAGGGTAGGTAATGATGTACACGGGGATGAAGAACAGAGTACAAAAGTTACTTCGGCGAAATGTAGATTTTCATTTTCGTAATTTGACACCTCTTGAGATCAATCAATGTACAGCTGAATGTGCAGTAAAAAGTCAGGGAAACCCGTATACATATATTATAAATATTACTAGACTAGAACAGACAGGAGAGGGGTACAAACCAACTGTAGCGGGACGCGAAGAGGGGAAGATGACTGTGTTGATATGTAATTCGTCAATAAATTAATCTGACAGTATATAGGCACCTCGCATTATAATATCACCATTTAGTTCTTAAAAGTAAAATCTGCTTTTGAATGAATACATTTTACGTGGGAGCGCGAATTGTTCGCCACGTTTTGAACAAATTTGCGAGGTCCAAATACGGCAAAGTAAAGTTCACCTGTTTTCAGAGTCGAATATTTTGTTGCCGTATTTAGTTGACACTTTTACAAATGTTTCATAATTTACTTACCGAAGTAAACAGCGACGAGCACACTTGAGAAACGTAAACCTACATTCGTTATGGTGATAGATGTGTTACTAAAACTGATCATATTATATGATCTGAATAAGCTTAAAATAGAGTAAAATAATGCTTAGCCATGGAATGTAATACGACAATTGGGTTAATTCTCTTTTTCACTTCCATTTTTACACGTTTTCATAGAACAAGCAACCATTTTTGCCGTGTTATTTCGTAAAATGTTCCGATGAGAGCTCGACGCTGGTTCGCACAAAAATGACGACGTCAGATTTTTTAGATTCGCTCGAGGCCATTCGTGAGCCCAGCCGGTATGGGGAGGGGGAAATAATATGGGGAAACCATTTTCACAACCCAGTTTAGGGCACTATTGTTAGGTAAAGAGGCGATGTTGAAAAGGATTAGTGCTGAAGAGACTGACAAAATAATCAGGGAACATCAATGTCCCTTGTATTTAAATAACCCAATAAGTCGAAAAAACCACCAGTTCGTATGGCATTCCACCTCCATTATGCAAATCTATTTTGTATCTATTCTGAAGCCTCGCAACACTTTAAATAGGGTTTAAAACACAATTTTTTTTAAATTATAAGCGTCAGAAGGTCACGGCAGGTCTGAAAGTTGCAGCAGTAACTCTGTGGTTTAGGAAGCTCAGAACGCGCTAAGTTAATCTGAAATCTGGTGCACACACGGATCAAGAGTCAACACCAGAAGAGTATGTATGAGACGAAGTATGAATGAGAATAAAGTACGGAGCGTGTGCCGAGATAGATTTACGTGGCGGCATATCCTCTCTGCCAACCCCTACGTGAAATGGCGTCAGCCATTTTGAGCAGTCAGTTGTAATTGAGTAAATCTGACATCGAACGTCGTTGTTTGATTCCATCTCTCGTAGAAAACTTTTCAAGGGCATTTGAAAAAAAAATATTCTTCAATCCTAAAATTGACCAATCAAAATATTAATACTTAGGGCGCGGTACACCCGCTCAAAAGAAGAAGATGGAGAGATATGTAAATACGGATGTTAGAGAGAGAATTAGCGCTAAGGTTAAAATCGATAATATTTAAGCGATAATTGTGAAAATGTTTAATAAAACACGACTCGTTTAAAATAAAGCAAAAATATAAAGAGCATACCTTGCGATTTTTTCTATCGAGGGAATTTCATAAAATTATTGTTTAGGCGTGGTGAATGTGTGGAAATTATCTTCAAGAATAACATATATATTATTTAAGAGCTCTATCACTGAAAGTGTTTAAGGTACATAATAAATCGGTAGAAATGGGGTATGCGGCTTAAAATAAATATCTTCTAAGCAAACGTGATATCAGCGGTAATGGAGGATATCGTCAAAGTCATCATCAAGTATCTTCTATAAGCTTAAAATATCTAATAAAAGTGTGTTTATCTGAAGTGGTCACTGTTTATACTGTTTTCTGAATCTGTTTGTAAATAATTTAACATATCCTAATAAGTCATATTTGTACAGCACCCTGAGGTGATGTTTTTATAAAAAGACGCTATATAAATTATTCAAATATTATTATTATTAGCAGGTAGCGTGGCGTGGGCAACCCAGTGGCATGGGTACTGCGCTAGTGCGGGCCGACAACCCCGGTCTACGTGACCGCTGTGGCGCGTCCTCTAGCAACCCCTAAGCCCGACCGCCCACCGGCCTCCACCACCCCTGCACCCCTCACTTCTCTCTCCACACTCGCGCCCACACAGCCAGCGGCCAGGGCCCATTCACTAAGTTTCTATTTGGAAGCGATGTCACATGAAAACATTCTTGTTTAAGTTTGTGAAACGAACACTATTTTTATATCGTTAACAGAGTTAGCGAAAACAGTACAGAAACCATAAATCATATTCGTGGGGTATTTCTGCTATAATAATTTTTATTTTAAGAACAATTTTTTCTAATTAAAAAAATATAATGAAGGGCATTAACATTTGTTTCGTAGCAGTCATTAATATATGTTGGGTTGAAATATTTATTTTTATTTTTAACTTTGTGAGTAAAACTTCAAATTGTAATATTTAATATGAAGAAAATATTAGCGAAACTCAATCGAAAATCTGGAAACAGAAAAATCAGAAACGAAAGCGAAAGGTCCTGGGTTCGAGTCCCAGGGGTGCAAATATCTTTTTCTGATTTTTCTGTTTCCAGATTTTCGATTGCTTTTCGCTGATATTGTCTTCATTTAATTAAATATTAATGAATTTTCTTGAAGTACTAAGTAAGTTAGAATTATAAACATTTTAAATAGGTACCTGTGATAGGTACCAATGTTGATTGTTTTTATAACATACAAAAATTAACATTTGCAATATGTGAAAAATTAAAATTTTAATATTTAATTTTAATAGGTGGCACGTGAGCAGTTTAAAAACTGAATGTACTGAGACTCAATAGATGGAACGCGAGAGGGGGGCTGGCGGGACGGGGGAGCGAAAGAGGGAAAAGGGAAAGCGGGGAAGGTGGAGGGAGAACGCGTGAGGGGAAGAGGACATGAGAGGGGAAGGGGCGGCGTAAGGGGAACGAATGGGAAAGGACACGCAGGGAGAAACAATTTCTTTATTAAATGGTTTGTTGCAAAAAAACTTTTCCGGGTTATGATTAACATGACCACTAATTTCCATCAATATAAACTGTTGGTCTCCCAAATAAATAAATCGTTTCAAGAGTCTAATAAAAATGACCTCTCCCTCTTATTCATAAGCGACGATAGTAATATTTTACAAAAGAGAGGTTAAGACAGAGCTCAGCGACAGTAACATACGTGAATACAGAGACAAAGAAAACATTTGCAAACATGCCACGAGTTCCGCAATTTAGTAAATTATTTATCGACCTTAATCTCCCGGCGTGATGATAGCCACTTAATTAATGAACTAACCGAATCCTTGAGAGATTAACTGTAGTTTGAAAGCGTTCTGTATAAATTATAGTTAAAAGGCCACCACGGCCAGTCACAAGCCGCAATGAAAGAATTACATTAAAACTGTAATAAAACTATGAAAGATGAATCTGATGTAATGGATTTAATCAAATTAACTTACAGAAAGTTTTATTTCGACAGACTAACGCTTTACCAAACGGGTACCGTCAATAGTATTTTAGTGAAAATGTCATATCGATGGTCCAGTGTTAAACTTCAACAAGTTAAGTAAAAGTATGTATGGAGATAATAAATATTTTGTTTTTATTTATTTATTTAAAATTTAGGGGCCATCCATAAACTACGTCACACGAATTTCATGATTTTTTTACCCCCCCCACCCCCGTCACACATCGTTACATTTGTAGACCTCCTCCTCCTAGTGTGACGTCACATTTTTTGCAATCTTAATTTTTTTCGTTTACGTTTAGGTTTTGCGTTTTAACAATTAAGATTTTTTACAAGTGACGTCACTGAGCTGATGACTCCCCCGTACCCCCCCCCCCCTTATTGTCACTTAACTTCAACAATTTCAATGAATGCAATAAAAAATCATAATTTATTGATTCTGAGGGAATTCCAAGTAAAAAATTAATACACCTCAAAAATTTGCATTGGACTCTTTCAATTATATTGATGTGATTATTGACGACAGGTGACCAAATTGTAGAATTATATTCTAGAATGCACCTAACGAGAGATGTGAACAGAATTTTTAATGTGTGAATATTTAAAAAATCCTTTTGCGCACTTATGCACAAATGTCAAATTACATTAGTTTTCACAAAAATTTCTACATTACCTCAAATGCAAACATTTGTTTTTAAAACAATCTCGTCAATCTAAAATGGAAACAAATGGAAAGAGTTCATGTAAAACTGGGTACATCTGAAAATTTTCAAAAGAGGTTTTTCGGCTCTTTACAATTTTAATAATTTTGTTGCTGCTTAAAACTGGGAAGAGCCCCTTTTGGCGAATCTTTTGATACCCCTTATCACATGTTACGATTTTTCGGACTTGTTTCCGTTTAATACTGGGCTATCTATATATGTATTTAATATTAAGGCCGACTAGAGCAGAGATCCAGGGGCGCCACGTATTTCGAAGGGTCACGTGATCAAGTCAGTGCCATCGAGTAATTTTTAGATTGCAAATAACGGCGATTGTTGCTGATAACGGCGCTGTTGATAATGTCGTTATTGAGGATTTGTGTGTTGTTTTACCGCAAAAACAACAAACCACTTAAAAATAAACTTTACACAACGACAGTACGGATAATAATTCCGAGCCGCAAATTCCGACCCCTGTTATAGGCCCATTTGGGTCGTTCTTCTTTTTAACCTAGATAAATTTTAACACTCTGTCACACTTCCACCACTTTGTCACATTTTGTTTTTAACGTAGATAAATTTTAACACTCTGTCACACTTCCACCACTTTGTCACATTTTGTTTTTAACGTAGATAAATTTTAACACTCTGTCACACTTCCACCACTTTGTCACATTTTGTTTTTAACGTAGATAAATTTTAACACTCTGTCACACTTCCACCACTTTGTCACATTCTGTTTTTACTACTAATGAATTCTCTCTGGATCTCAGATGGGGAAATTGTAGCAAGGGGGGAAGGAGCCCTAAAAAGCCTATTGGGGGTGACAAACACGAGCTGCGTGTGTACCTATTTCGAATGACAACCCACGCGACAGAATTAATGTACGGCATAAAAATTGTAGAAGACAAGTTTTTGAGATTTTAAAAAATATTTTATTAAACATCATTAAAAATGATAATCGCTGTTACTTGATAGGTTATACCTTTTGGAGTTTAAAAATAGTTTTATATTTTATGTCGTCATATATTTTTTTTGTAACATTATAGAATATACGCAAGTCGAGGTGGCAGAAGACAACTGTGATTCGTATAAAATACACTTCTATCACGAGGAGTTACAACTCTGTAACGTAACTTTTACTACAAAAATATAATCACATTTTTTTTTAAACGCATACAGTCGTTACGTCTTTAAAACAGTAGGTTTTAAAGTAATTATAAAATAATAATATTGGTTATTCTGTTGAATTTTTCTTCACTAACTGGTGGAGACAACTTTATGAAGGTTGAAAAGAAGAACGACCCTTTTAGATCCCTGAGGCGAAGTGTGGTAAAACCAAGCACGATTGTGCGAGAAATGTGGAGGTTTCCAAAGAATGCACCCTGCCTAGTTGGTTAAAGTGTAAGGAGAAAATACGACTCGAATGTGAATGGTAGAAGAAGTGGGGGACGCCCGAGGAAGACATAGCACGATCAAGTCAACCTAAAACATAAGTAGGGCCATATCATGAGCCAAAACAGAAGGGTATTTCAGAGTGTGAATGAAAATGAAGCGAGATGTGAGTGCCAAGACCGAGTTGTCTGGTCCCTCCTCTCGGCCTACCATTGCGAGAACGGCGGGATTCTTAGTAAATTAGTTATCTACGTGTTGTAGGTTTATTAATCATGGAAGATCCAAAGTCAAATTTCTCGAACAAATCCACAATAATAAGTAAAAAAAAAAATCTTGCTTAGCACCTAATATTCCTAATAACTGATTAACAGAAAGTAATATAGCAAGGCTAACAATTACAAGATATTATTATTTAATTTCTTGCTTAGATAGACAGTGTACTTTGTGAGGTACTAGAATTTTTGGCTGAAAACAAAACAGTGGAACTAATCTGTTTCCGAGAAATTAAATTATTCACAGGGGATTATTTCTAATGGAGATGGGCTGGTCTATATTTGGGTCTTCCTCGAAATATTAGGAAATTTAAATAACAGTAATCCATTATTAATTCCCACAGCTCGAATTTGAGTAATTTTACACCAAATTCATAAGTAATAGAAAATAAAATAGCGATAAGAAGTTAATTATACCACTACTAGATTAAGCATATTACTAGGAGGCGGAATGCGGAGGCAAAATGAAACTTCCAGAGCCGCTAATTATTAAAGGCAAAACAATTAAACTATCTATATGTTATTTGACCGGTCTAATTTGTTGTATGGGGCCAACAGACTTAGCTATAAAAAATAAAATATCATTTGGTTTTGGCCTATTTCAGCGTATCGCTCGCCATACATTCCCAACGTTTTTGCCTCCGCATTCCGCCTCTTACGTATTACTTTTACGTGAAAATGCTATTTGTTCGATGTGATCTGCAAATTATCGACAAAAACTTTTATGGAGTGCTCGTGCTAGGAGGCCTTAACTTCTCAGGCATCGACCATATTTCGCCACAAGGCGAATATTTCCGCTTTGCAATAAAATCCAAATAATTGGAATATTTCTGATCTTATCCGAAAATTAAAAACTGTTTTTGAAAGGTGATAAATGCGATTTAAAATTTTATAAATCGAAATAAACAAATAATTTTTGAGTTTAAATTTTTTGCATGCACTAAAAAGTTATTAAAATGTCTCACCTTACGTCATTTCTAACTAAAATTACCGATAGCTAAAAAAATAAAAACACATGCATATTTTATTAGACAAATGACGGCGAAGCCACCCAGTAAGTAATACTTCTATCAACTGCAACGATTCTGCATAGAGCATCGACATCTTCAGTGTCACCTACAGAGAGTTCAATAACTATCTTTTGACATACGTCACAACATAGTAAAACTGGCCATGCACTTTTTTTTTAAATTTTGTAATCTTCTACATAATATTTTAGTGTATAACTGTTTTACGGAGAACCTGAAAAAATAAATAAATAATAATAGTAAATAAAATGTAAATAATTAATGCAAAACCAACGTTATGGTCGTCTCCTTCTTTGTCGTTTCATGTGAAAACAATTAATATAAAAATTCCAAAGTATCATAATTTTTTTTATTGCGTTCCGAAACTTTGGTTTCACAAAGGTGTACATTTTACTTCCTTTTTGGATAGCTTTTTGATTTGAATGTAAAACGCGGTGTTTTCTATTTCCAACACAGTTTATATCATATTTCTCAATATGATAGTAAGGAAGACACGACGATTTCCACTGGGTAGGGTACCGTCCTTTCTCCTCGTATAAACTTCTTACAAGATGAATCTCATTAAAAAATAAACCGATAAAGATAGATGGGCATATCAAGTTTTATCTACACGAGCTTCCGAACCGAAACAAGTTTAAAACTTTTTAAACAGTCCTGTTCCAGATTTCAAACAGTTTGGGAACTTTAGTTTTAAAACTGTCCCGGTCTCCAAAAACTGCTTTTAAATTCAAATTTAAATACAATCTGAACCCATATCCAACCCACCATTCCTGGGAATACTTTATCAACTTTTCCGTTCGATAGGTCACATTTTCCAGAGTTTTCTGATAGAGAATTTAAATTGGAAAAAAATGGAAGTTTAACTTTTCCATCCAAGAAACAAATATTAAAATACAAATTTTTAGGTTTCGCAACTTGACTTGAGACGAACACCGTAGATTGGCATAGATGTATTGCTTGCTTACAGTAGGTTTAAAACTTGTTATTCGACTTCAGATAAAAATAAAAAAATCATAAAGTGAATAATCTAGAATATCTAAATTTGATTATCGTATACGGTGAACCGATAGTTGATCCGCTGACAGTTGGGCCCCCCAAATGATATTTACTATAAACTTATATTTTTTTGTGCATTATTTACCAATTTCAAACGTAAAATCGACTTCAAAAATACCCTTAAAAATAAGCTGGTACGAATATCAAAAGAATTTTTATACGATGTCGTTTTTTTGTACTTATGCGCAGGTTTTCATAATATTCACATCCCTTCGTGGTCGCTTAGTTATATTTTGTGTAAATAGGTATACAGTATTTTTTTCTAAACCGACTGCACATCGAACAGTATTAATACGGTAGCGTCTGCGTGGTTGAATTTCAGAACCCGGCTTCGATGCTACGCCGTGCATTACACCCGTGTACGTGAAATTTTAAACAAAGCTACCATTGTAATTCGGTTTCGAATTCAAGAAATCGTCAAAATATGTCGCTACTTCCGTTGGCAGGTCGCATGGGGACGTGCCCCTTGCAAGTGTAAGTACTACAAATTTGTAGTATCTCTCCGGATTTGGAAAGATTGACAGTAATACACAGTTGTGAATAATAGTATCAAGCGGCTATATATAAAATATGACGTCATTACCTGTCCCGGTGACTAGCTATCACTGGATGAGAGTGGATCCGAGGAACGGGCTATTTTTGGAACCATTTCCTATTGGATTAATAAAATGGTCACCAACATTAACTGGGCGAAGCCGAACCAAAAGCCGCCCGCAGGACCCACTCCGCAGGTTTTTAACTGCTAGTTACCCCTTTAATAATAATAATAATATTTGAATGATTTATATAGCGCCGTTTTTTGTGAAAAATCACCTCAAGGGCGCTGTACAAACTTACAATACATTTCTAAAATCTAGAAAACCTATAAAATAGACAAACAATTAAAAACAACTTATGGCCAAAAATTGCATCCACCGGTTCATACGAAAATATATGTACAATGTCTCGACCAATGAACGCGATGCTTCCTAAAAAAAATATACAGGACCATACTTACCTGGGAGGTCGCTTGAAATTAACACTGTTTATTGTCTATTGAGAAATTTCTATTGAAATTTGTCTATTGAGAAATTTGTCTACTGAAATTTGTCTATTGAGAAATTTATCGCTAATAACAATAAGCAGGTGCAAGGAAGAAAAAGTGCTGCATTTCAGTGACGTTCAGAAGTGTATACACATGCATCAATACAAATAATCCTAAGTTTGAGTTTGAATCAAATCTGATTTGATGACAACACCAGCTCATGCTTTATTAATTTCACTATAGGCTGTAGGTACGTGTCGCAGCCGCAGGCGATTCTTTCGCTATATAAAATGATTTTTATAAGTAAAATAAAAGTCCCCAAAGCATGATAGAGAACAACTGCGCATGGACTTGTTTCTCTTTTTAACAAGTGTATAAAATGTACATATTATAACTGCGGCGTGTCACATCTCTCTCCTCGCAGCGGAAAGCAACGCCAAACGAGTCGCCACAAGTTGAACTCACCGAAAAATAATCAGCCATTCACGAATGTCAATAATGGAGCAACTCCGTAATGTTTATTGAATACACGGTGAGAGAGGGCGGTGAGAGGAGTCGGAGAACAATTTGGTTTCTGCATTTAGTGAAAGCGCTGACGGAGTGTTTTGCTCCGCTGCCTTTGGAAAATTGGCGGATTGCCTTTGGATGGATTCATGAGTCACCGCAGCACTTACTGAAACAATATTCCATAAATACATATTATTATACCCCAATGAGGACAGAAGGTCTGTGGATTATTCCGGTAATACAGGAATTACTGCATTCACTGGTAGACTTTAGAAAATCCCATCATACTAAAAAGTAAATGCTCTTCGCGTGACTAAAAAATGAATTTAGATTATACTATCATTTTTAGTAATGGCGGATTCCATGTCAGAATTTGGGGTGGGCAACAAAGATAGCTAGATAACTACATGGAAAAATATATCAAAAAATTAAATTAAACACGAACGCACGGTTTTTAATAAGCTGTATCATTATTGTCCAAAAGATCCCCGCGAAAAATAAATGTTATTAAAGTAACATTGAACGTTAGACAGTGTTCGAAAGAGTGAGTACAAAAACAGTGCGCAATATAGTTGTGAATGATGAATACGTGGAGCAGGTGGATGAGTTTGGGTATTTGCAGGTGGAAGCATGTTTACGAGAGATGGGAAGGCTGATAGAGATATTGAAAAGAGGGTAAATGCAGGTAATTGCATTAATGGAGGACGGCGCTAACAAAAACCTAACCAAAGAAGCGAAGCTAATAGCCCACAATGGAGTTCTGGTATCTATCCTGATGTATGACAGTGAGGCTTGGAACTGGCAGAGGAAGGATGAAAGTAGACTGAACGGTGTAGAAAGAGATCCCTGAGGCGTGTCTGTGGTAAAACAAGGTACGATCGTGTGTGGAATGTGGAGATCCGCAAATAATGCAAGGCTGATCTAAGCGTAATAGCAAGATCAAGAAAGAGACCCTTACATGGTTTGGGCATGTAGTGCGAATGAACAAAGAAAGGGGTGTAAGGAGAATATATGACGCAAATGTGCATGGTAGAAAAAGTCGAGAGTCAGAATAATATAAGCGTTTTGTATAGGGCTTGCAGATTCTACAATAGTGACCAGCTGCTAACCCTGTACAAATCTCAAGTCCACCCAACGATTAAATTTGGAAGTCACCCCAGGGCTGGAGTCCAAAATTCTTGATAAACCACCTTATTCTGGGCGAAGGAGGGCGGTCCATCTGATCGACAATCCGTTGTTGACAAACGGATTGCCACCCCTAATGCACAGAAGTGACGTGAAGGCATGCTGAGTCTGTTCTACAGGTTTTTTTATTCAATGGAGCCTGCTCTAGCAGCATTGATCAGTCAAACTCGGCGGAACACCCGTGGAAGTTGGCTTCATGAGAACGGGCCGTTCCTTCGACTCGTTTTCGATTAAGTTGGCTCGTATCTGGAACGAGCTACCAGCGAAAAATGTCGAGAACTATTTATATTTTTAAGTATTTAAATTCGTTTAAAATTGGGGTTGGGGACATTTTACGAACGCCCCTGCTGAAGATTGCAAACCGGCTAAAAAATAATTTTATGTGTGTAATCACCATACCCATAATGACGTAACAACTCAAACAGCGTAACATAGGAATGTTAACTGATAACGATTAGAAGAATAAGGTATGTGGGTAATTGAATGAACGGAACAACGCACTGTCTGTCTGCCAATAACAGCAATAATTCACCGGAATCGAGTGTGTTCGCTGTCTATTTGTTTGTTACACAACAGTGGTCGGTGTCCGTTGCGGTCGGTGGGTCCATTGTGACAACTGTGATCTGCGATCTCCTCTTGTAAACACTGGCTACACTGTTGCTAAATTTATACATAAAGCCGCCAGTACATGTTGTTTGTCAGCACAATGCATTGGGCCAAAGTGAACTGAACCACTTGGCGTATGTATTGGCCGCCAACGTTGGCCGGCTATCTGATTATTGTCGGTTTTTCGTGCACACATCAAAGGATCTTGACGACAACCCGCCAACAGAGTTCTCACGTTGGCGGCTTGGCACCAACGTTGGCCCAACGTGTATTGCAGGCATAATAATGCAAATGCCAACAATCTAATCCCGTGTCGCAAATCTACTATATATTAATTTTAATGAATTAATTGTGAAATAGCACAAATTAATCAAATAAAATTTATTGGGTGTTCCATCCCGCAACCTTCGGATTGCGAGTCAAGAGCCCTGCCCTTCCACCACGGAGGACTTCAACTCGTGCCAACGGTCATCTCAAAGGGCCTCCAAGAACTCCAAGGTGTAGAGGATGGGCAGCTTTCTGGGGTCCTAGTGTACTCTAGCTCCCGTGGACCCCTAGGGGCCTACGTGAAACCCCGTCGGGTCTCCCGTGGACCCCTAGGGGTCCACCTGGACCACTTTAGGAATCAATGATCTAAACAGTGTTAGAAAGAGAAAATATCACGCTTCATTCAAAATTAACTAAACAATAATAAAAATGTAAATCTTTGTGAGACCAAACAAAACAGCAATTTCAAAAAAAAATTATGAAACTTTGGCAATTTTTTATTAATTATTTTTACACGAAGCTACAAAAAAAGTGGGTTGACGATAACTTTGATAATATATTTGCCTAATAAAATAAGTGTGTTTTAATTTTTTCCGATATCAGTAATTTTAGTTCGAGAAAGTGTAAAGTGAGCCATTTTTAAAACTTTTTTCCGTTTCATTGAAAATTTTAATGTTTCATAAATTGTGTTTATTTCGCGCCTATCAAATTTCATCACCTTTCAAAAATAGTTCTTATCGGATACGTACAGAAATATTCCGTTTGGTTGGATTTTATTGCAAAACCGAAATATTTTGACTTTTTACTGGACTTGACGTCCGTTCTAAAGGTTGCTCTTAATTAATCTGCGGCGGATAATATAATAACTAATAACACAACCCTTTTCCGCGTGTGTTTATTTAATGTGTATTATTTGACAAAATGAATGCTGTATTATTAAATATTTAAAATTCCCCGGGTTGGTGATTAAATTAACGCCCCGGGGTTCGGAATGATACGCTAAATCCGGGAACCGATGTCTCGCAACAGAATAAAGTGAATAAATCCCTACAAATACCCAATAACGGTGAGCCAGTGGCGCGTCACCCCCTTGATTAAGCGGCGGGGGCTGAAAACTCAATTTAAAAACCTATTTCCTCGGCGCAGACATGCTGTTTCCGCGTGGCAGTGGCTTGTGTCTGCCGGGGCCGGTTGGGCCGCTATCACTTTTTAATCCCGGGCGAAATTGCGCAACAAAGGGTCAATATAATGTTATTAACTGTTCCCTAATGAAGGTTACATGCTGCGCTGGCGGCTTGTTGATCCACTACAAAAACACAACACATTAATAAAACGCAATTTTGCAATATTTTATCCCCAGTACAATAATCTAATAGCGACCAACGTTAGTTGGAAATGTCATCCTCACAGCAACCCTAAAGATGACACAGGCCCAGGGGTAATTATTTTCCCCACGACCTCTTGTGTGGAGTTAGTATAAAAAATTTAAATGAACTTTGACAATTATAACAAGCAGCTAAAAACCGCTCCGCAGGTATTTGCTGCTAGCCCCTGCGGGTGGCTTTTGGTTCGGCTTCGATCAGTTAGTGTTGGTGACCATTTTATAGATCCAATAGGAACTGGTTCCAAAAATATCCTGTTCCTTGGATCCACTGTCATTCAGTGATAGCAAGTCACCGGGACGTCATACGTAATATATAGCCGCTTGATACTATTATTCACAACTGAGTATAACCGTCAATCTTTCCATATCCGGAGAAATACTGCAAATTCACAAATTCGTAGCTCTTATACCTACCTGCCTGTGGCACGTCCCCACGCGACCTGCTAAAGAAAGTGGTGTCATCTTTTGAGAAAATCTTGAATTCGAAACCGAATTACAATGGTAGCTTTAATTGAAACTTCACGTACACAGATTCTGATGTTTATGTGGGGCAGCGCGTAGGGCGCGGCGGCAGACATACATTCGAAGCCGGGTTCTGAAATTCAACCACGCAGACGTTACCCTATTGTTACCGTTCGATGGAATTTTCTATGACAAATATTGTTGACAATATAAGCTGTAAATACTTAGTTTGGACTTCAAAAGTGATATTTTGTCTTTCCAATACCGTACATTTACCGTATTTATAACCATGATAGTAAGAGAGACAGCGATTTCTGAGACCTATAAGAGTTGTTCCGAAAAGCGAATAAATTAGCCTGAGGGGTTAATAATTGCAATCCGTTAAAGCCTTAAGCCTTATGAAATTGAAATAAAATGTACACAAAGAATTAAATTGAATTAATCAATTAATTCACAAAGTGAATTTGCGAATTTTGAAGAAATAATTAAATTATATTTTATTGGTACAAAAGATACAAGTAATTTAGTTTAATTTGGGAGGCGGGAATGGGTACCTTCGCCCCGGGAACCTTTATTCGATAAGTAACACCTCTGCCATAGGTCACCCCAAGTGGTTCGCTACGTTTGGTGACTTAGCAGCGGTGCCCGGATCCATGGGGTGAGGTTTGTCTAGCTAGGTCTTGGAGGCGGATGACCAGGACACACTGAACCCCCAGATTCCTACCCATCCCTTAAATAATAATAATAATAATAATAATAATAATAAGGTCTTTATTCCAGGATGTGGGGAGGGGAGTGCAATCCCACACATCCCATATAGGGTATAATTACATATGTTATTATATATGAATATTAATTACATATGAATAAATAAAAAGATAAAAAAAAACCCTTCTAAACCCTTCTCCTTTCCAGAACTCTCCTCTCCTTCCTTTCCTCCACACAGCATCCCAAAAGGTGACACAGGCCCCGAGGGAAATTTTTTCTCAGGGCCTCATGTTTGGAGCTCATGAAAAAAAAGTAAAATAAATTCTTCTACATTTTTTTAAAATAAACAAAACAATTAAAACAAAAACTAAAAACATACAAACAAGGCGCAGGAAAAAAACAAACCGCTACACAGTAGTTTGAAGGGTGTTTTGAAGAATAATAAAAAAAAATGCGGTTATAAATAATACTATTAAAATCAGTTTGAGTGAGTATTGATGAGTTATGATTACAGAAATGAAATAAGGGAATTGATAAGAAACATTATATTTATTAACGTTTATAAACAATAGATTTCTTTTGTACCTACCTAGAACCCGACTTTTCGGAACATCTTTTAATTAAGCCCTTTCTTAAAACAATTGAAATGGTGCGAAGCAGACAACACAGCATGTTGTTTTGTTTCATTTCAAAGCTCCATGGAAGATGTGAGGTTGATGAAAATAGTCACGAAGACCTTAAAATTCCCTCGAATGAAAAGGCAGTGGAAATGACGCCAAGCTTTACCGACAGTTTTTTGTGCTTCCGCTTCAGAACAGATTTATATCCGACTCGGTAGTTGTTACGCAAGTTATTAATTTAGTAACGTTGCAAAAGAATCAAATGATGCATAACAAACTTACAAAATGTCTAGTAATTAAGAAATCATACGTAATAATATATAGAGTTAATTGCACCTAATTTATTGATTGATCTGATTCCATAATATATTTACGTAGCAGTAGTAGTTACATATTTACGTCTCTAGAACAAAAAAAACCAATGTTGTTTTTTCCAGCAATATTTTGAAACT
This sequence comes from Glyphotaelius pellucidus, assembly GCA_936435175.1. Taxonomy (NCBI): domain Eukaryota; kingdom Metazoa; phylum Arthropoda; class Insecta; order Trichoptera; family Limnephilidae; genus Glyphotaelius; species Glyphotaelius pellucidus. The sequence goes on along the minus strand of OW386557.1, from coordinate 12,222,118 downwards.
TTTAAAACAGAACCAAACTCATAAAATAATATCAGGATTATATTTATTATAAAAGCCATGACGCTAGATGTTCAATTAAATATTGTGAAAAAGTTTTTAATTTGGGAAGCGGGTACCGCTGAGATTTGTCCGATTGGTCTTGGCGGCGGCTGTGTCTGTCCACCAACCTTCGTGGCAGGCCAGATCGGGAGACTGGTTGAGGGAGATCTGTTGATCTCTTCAGCAGGACTCTCTCGGAAAATCGCCTTGCACCGCAGTGGGAGGATGGATTTATATGGCCATTACAACTGGACACACTGATCCCCAGATTCCTATCCATCCTACACATCCTTTTCCTTCCCAGAACTCCCTCTCTTTCTTTTCCTAAAAATACCCTCCACACAACATCTCCACAGAAGATATAGGCCCTGATGGGAATTATTTTTTTCAGGGCCTCCTGTGTGGAGATAATGTAAAAAAGAAGAACGCCGAGAAGACCAACATTCAAAATTGACTAGATCGGAATTCCCTGACACTTCCCTACCTTCCTATTCCCAACTTCCTTTCCCACCAGTCTCACAACATACTTCAATTAGGGATGCCGTGGTCCCACTGGCTCCAGACGGTTGGGAGCAGTTGGCACTCTTGCGCGGTATTCACATTCAAAATAAGAAGAAAACCCTAATGTAGAGATTCATCTTTCTTTTTCGGGTGCCTTCCCCAATCGGACGTTGGCTATCATCAGGGCAATCTTCTTACATCAAGCTGCAGCTCAGAATTTTCTGAACCCCAGCATAACTTCTTCAATTATCGCAAATTCACAAAAGTGAAAACAAATCACTTCGACAAACAAATCAGTTTTGTGGACAAACCACTTATTTAATCAAAATTATCAACATGTTTCGAAACCAATAGTTCCAGCGTCAGGATAAAATGAAAACTAATTAATTCATTTGATCCTGACGAAGAAACGATTGGTTTCGAAACATGTTGATAGATTTTATTTATATTATACATATATGGTGATTTTATTTTCTTTAACTAAACTTAACTGTTAAAATTGCCTGTATCTAGAAACTGTTAAAATAATAAAAGGCGACATAATCAGTTAATTTCCATTTAAAATTTGAGACCATTAAGCAACACATAAGATTAATTTGATCGACTATATTCCAGTTCTAACCGACAAACTACCAGGCTATCAGAATACAGCAAGAGAAAGAGGTAGTAAGTTCAGTAGTTTAGACTCTCCCCGCTCTCCCGCCCGTCAGAAGCGTGACGCGTGTCACAAGACTCGAGACGAACGGTCCACGCTTGAGCTAGTCTGTGATAGACAACATTTCACCACGTAATCATTCTGTTTGTTGGCTTGTGATAGTTTTTGTATTACGAACACAGCTCGAGTTAGATACGGAAGGTAAACAAAGCACCGGCCGAGACGATTGTAATGTTGAGTTTGAACAATCTAGACATTTCTTAGATAAAAGTGGAAAAATGAACACAAAAAAGTCAATTCTCTCTTTTTTCTCCACAACTCTGCTTTTTGCCTTATCCAGTAACACTAAGATATTAGTTACTACCACTACCTCATATGGTTTCATGACATGTTTAGGGAAAAGACAGTATACCTACTTACACAAAATATAACTAAGTGTCCCCAAAGAAGCATGCAGAGTGGATATCCCACCGAATAACAAAAGTATGAAGCATATTTTTCTTCAAATGCATCAAGGATAAAACTACTTGTCTGTATTCTGTATACACCAGCGCATTGGTACAAAAATTCGGCACTGTAAAAGAATTCGTTTTATCATATCAACATATAAAGATATTTTTAAAGTCGATTTTAGGTTTGAAATTGATAAATACTGCATAAAAATTTATAATTTTATAGTAAATATAATTTCATGGGAGGGGGGAGCACCGGAGAAAAAACATTTTGATAGAGATTTGTTGCACTTTGAAAGAAAAAATACTATATGGTTCTTTTTCCTTTGGTTTTCGGAACAACTAATACAGGTCTCGTAGAAATCGCTGTGTCTCCCTTACTATTATGATTAGAAACACGACCTGAACGATGCTAGAAAGAGAAAACACTATGCTTTATGTTCAAATCTAAAAGTAAACCGCAAAATAATTGAAATTTACACCTTCATGAAAGCAAAGTTTCCGACCGCAATTTGAAAAAATGGGGATTTTTTTATGAATTATTTTTACATGAAACGACAAAAAAGTTAGTTGACGATAACCTTTAAATACATTTGCCTAATAAAACATGTTTGTGTGGTTTTTCGTTATCGGTAATTTTAGTTAGAAAAAACATAAGGTAAGCTATTTTTAAAACATTCTTGTTCGCATTCAAATTTTAATATTTCAAAACTTATACGCTCATCTTCAAAAACAGTTTTTAGTTTTCGTAAGCGTTCTGAAATATTCCATTATTTGGATTTTATTGCAAAGCGGAAATATTTTGACCTTCCGACAAAATAGACAAGAGGCGTGAGGAGTAAAGTTTTATGGACTGCACTCTTCGCACAAAGTATGATTTTATCAAGACATCTGAAATTTGACACCGTAATCGCAATTCGACACCTTTCATCAGTCAGGCAAAACATCAGACAATTCGTAATACCTCTGCAGCGATTGGGTCAGGCAAATCGCGTATTGCACTACGTGACCAACTAACTGTCCGATCGGTGCTGATAGTGATGCAGTCAATACTCAATCCGCTTGATAACCAATCAGTGGCGCGGCTGTTCGGTTGCACAATGACGGTACGGGGATTGGGCAATAACGGGACCGAATGCGGCCGGCGCGGTATAATTCGGAAATGCAATAATACTTATTTAAATACACTCACTACAGCCTACGGTATTGTGTTGTGGGGGAACGGTCGGTAAAAGATACGGGCGGACAGAGGTACAAATCTCTACCTAGCTAGCAAAAAATAAATAAATTTTGAAGTGAAAACTTCTTCAGCACCGTTGTGATTTAAAATTAGATGAAACGGAAACGAGTGACACTAAAAAGAGACAAACACATATATCTATAGCACAGGTTCTCAATGCGGGCGATAAAGCCCCTTTGAGGGCGTTTGAGACTTTCAGGGGGCGGTAGAAGACTCAGAGATAGGGGGCGTTGAAATGGCATGGGCAGGTAAAAAAAATATGGTCTAAAAAAGACAAAAAAAACACGCTTATCTCGGATTAATAATCTTACGTGCATTATTATTAAAAATTGACACTATCATGAATACACGAAGGAAGGAGGTAGCAACCATGACACGTTGTGGTATATATAATCGAGAAAATAGCTGTTTAATATTCGGGAGAGGTGCTAAGTAAAAACAATTGGGAGGCGCTAAAACTCAGAAACGAGTCCCGGTACGAATTGTATCGTGTGGTAGCCCTCTATCCTTCATCCATGAAGAAGGTTCCCGTTATTACCTGAAGGGCGTGCTTTCGAAGATATAAGGGCTGGCAGTTTGGCCCTCTAGAAATTTAATGAACAGTCCAGAACATTCGAGAACATTCCACAAGATTCTGGAATGTTCGGGAATTGTCTGGAACGTTCGGGAACTTCCCGGAACATCCTAGATCATTGTGAACCATTCGAGACCTTTGTGGTATGGGTGGGGCTACCCATTGGTAGGGGTACATATAGCAAGATCCATCGTGGGTTCGAACGTCAGTTCAATCTCATATCAACTCCCCGAGCGAAGCCGGGTACCCCAGCTACTGTCGAATAAATTTATTTGGCCCTAGGAGTCGAAAGGTCTTATATAAATTGGCGCCATCAGTTGTCTTTCAAATCAGTGTAGATTTGAGGTATTTTCGTATTTTACCGTGGAAATTTTATTTTGGCCATCTACTAATGTTGCTATTTCGTTAGTTTGTGTGACGTGAGAACAGTTTAAAAAATAATGACGAACGTGCCAAGCAGCACACTCGCCTAGCATCTGTGAATGAGCCAAACAACTCTACGATGCAAAAAATAAAATGATCTTCTATGATTGAATTAAAGAAGTGAAGGTTAAGTTTGTCAGAAAATTGTGGCACGTATCAATCAAATTTAAAATTAAACACAAAAACATCAATTTATCAATATTTGTCAGTATAGAAAGACAATGCTAGCAAGACAAATGTGACAAAATGTTATTCATCAAACACTTCACAAGAGTAAAAATACACAATACAGGTTAATTCGTTAGTTCTAACTTTTAACTCTAACTCTAACTTTTTAAAATTTTTTATATGAATAGCGCACAAGAGTCCCAACTGCTCCCAGGGGAAGGAGATGGGGAAGAGGAAGGTGGGGAAGTATCTGGCTTTTCAGATCTGGTCACTAAATACGTCTGAAGCCATGTCAAGCAACATTTCAATTCTGAATGGTGGTCTTACACCAGGGCGATACTGAGAGTATCTTCTCTTATTCCAGAAGGCTTCTTCAACTGGGTGCAGCTCTTATTTTTTAATCTTACCAACACTTTTATCTCTATTTTTTTATGTTACCGATTTCAGAGGAATTATTCCACGGGCTGATACTTTTACTTCTCTTTTGTATGTTAATGTAAGTACTTGCATACTGCTTACTAACCTCGTATGCGTGGACATTGGAGGGTCTAGGGTCGTTCAAATAAATGTAGCTTCACTCAATAAAAAAAAAGAGTCTTGACGTGTGCGGTAAAGGAGGAAACCATATGTTTCCTTATAACGCCGTTGGGAAAGTGGTGGGGTCCTCTCCTATAAGAGTATCTTCCACTCTGGAAGGTGCCGCAAATATACTATATATTATTTTAAATGAATTAATTGTGATATAACACAAAATAATCAAATAACATTTATTTGCCACGCCGGGATTCGATCCCGGGACCTTCGGATTGCGAGTCAAGAGCCTTACCGCTAGACCACGCCGGCCGTCGGATGTTCTTATATCTTATGAATTAATTTGTTTTTATTTATTCGATTTAAGATTTCCTTGATTTAAAAATTGCGTGCCCATTAGTTCCGTACGAACCAATTCCAATATCTTTGGTACCTACATACCGCATCAAATTATTTGCTCATAAACCGCCCAAAAATTTGAATAACGGGTAAAATATCAGATAAACTTTCAACGCGAACGTTACGTAGGCAGTTTCAGAAAAATTGATTTTTCCTCCTTGGAAATTTCTTCGTGGAAATTTGGCTATTTTTAGGATAAAAATTATTATACTGTATGTGACATAAACTACCTATCGGAACTGAGCGAACGCTCAGTAAAAAAATGGTAATATGGAATTTATAAATCCGTCCCTGGAACATATAACAACATTTTGAAATTGCACATTTATTTTATTTAGTCCATTTGAATTTCGATTTTGTTTTTATGTTCGAAAGAAGTGGAATCTTGGAAAAATAAATTAATCCACTTCCCGACATCCGATCGAACTGAAACCCGTTGTCGATAACAATGCATTCTATCACGTATTCTATTTTGGTAGCATTTACAAGACAAACAATGGGGAGACTGCGAGATAGAGAACTCCAGTCAATTTTTTTTAAATTTTTTTTATGAATCTTCATGAACCTTCTAACTTAAATTACTGCATATTTATTTTTATTTTTAATAGTTAAAATAAATGTCAAAGTTTTAATTTTTCAAGATCCCCCGAAAACCACCGTGACGTCATCTGGCCCTGTGACGTCATCTGGCCCTGTGACGTCATCTGCCCAAAAGTTTTAGTTATTTTCAACAGATGTTGTCATTTTGTATGGAAAAAGTGATGAAACTATTCAATAAGTAAAACGTTATTTAGATGAAATTATTTATTTATTATATTATATTTATCATATTATTATATTTTTCAATATTATTACGGGAGATTGGTGTAAAAATTGTTTGAAATTATTATTTTTTTAGCTTTACGAATCGAAATCAATATTAAGGAAACCGAAGCATAAATTTAGTAGGGAACTGGAATCAGCTGTTCGACGTCCGCCATTTTGAATTTCAGCATTGGAGCGTTTTATGGAAGCGGTGACGTCACGCCTCACAAATTCCATAATACCAACTTGACAGGGTGTTTTAATGGACTGTTTTAAAATGGACTTTTTAATATATTTTTTTAAAACTCTACGATAAATATTATTTAATAAAACTTATATATTCAGAATCAGCGTATATTGGTCTATATGAACATATTTTTTTAAAGCCATAATATTTTTCACTGGAGTTCCTTATTGTCGCCCTCACCCCAATTTGCACTTACTGGCATCTCAAAAAAAAAACTTGTGAGAACAAGAACTGTTAGGATGTGGTCACAGGTAAGAGGCACGTTAAAATACTAGCTCCTGAACGTGAAGTTGTGGCATTGATTTGAAAGAAATAAACAACAAAATAAATGATAACCCAATTATAGAAAAAAGCTTGGAAGGCAAAGTGGAGGAGACCTTGAATCGTTGAAACAAAAAAATAACAAAAATGATTGAAGATTCTTGGTAAATGTTGTTACAATAGCTAGAGTTAGACTACACTACATTTTTAATTTTTTAATTTCTTTTGTACATTCTATTCTTCTTATTTAATTTATAAAAACAGTTTATTTATGAACAAATTGTGCTACGCAATTGCTATTACGCGTGACAGCTTTTGGGCCTTCTGAAGGTATTACAAGGCGTTAAACCACTTACGGACGATGTCGATGTATTTATATGGCTAGGTTTACACTCGTAATTAAAATTTACGGATTACGTAAGATTTTGACAGGTTACTCACAGGAGCGTTTACATATGCACCTGACTTGTGGTAATTAATGATCACGGAAGTTTTTCGGAAGTTCGACCTGTGTAACTGCTCATGCGACCGTTTACACCTGTAACTTTATTTGCGGTAAGATGGCTTCCTTTCAGCAACGACCTGCTACTGTCAAATTTACGCGATTTTGTCAATAAAGACGAAAAGGACCAAATAAAATGCTGACAAAGAATTTGGCTTTAATTAAACAATTCTCCACGCACTTTTGTGCCGTCAAAGGCGAAACTTAATGGATTTCTTTAATTTTATCCGAATGACAGCTACCTGACGGCTGCCGACAGCAAACGATTTCGTATTCAAATACTTAATTTTAAAAACAGAAACATTGAGATAAGAAGGGTTTGGACCGATAATTGAATAGAAGGATGCTCATTTTCAGAAAACTCAAATAAGTGGAAATAAATATTAGTTTTATAGGAAAAAGTCCAATAAAAACAAATTTCTTTTGATTTTTGACATTTCGCAACGGCGCATTTTGGTACTATTTCTTACAGAAAGTCCCTCAGCTTATCAAACTGATTTTATAAGCTGTAAGAAGGTTGGAATTTCGCGCGGACGCGATTAGACCTGTCAAAAAACTTCTGAAAGAAGAAGTTCTGTAACATGCTTTAAATTATGTTAAGTGACTTTTGGTGTCGTTTACATTGATAATTTGTACACGAGCGAATTACGGGAAAAAACTTACGAGTGTAAACCTAACCTATTATTTCTAGATGAAAAACGTGTGATTAATGATTATTACCCCTTTTAAAGTTTCCCCAATTACTGCATTGTTTAAATTTGGCTGAAGTTCGGAGTCGCTAAGTGAGTTACTTGATAATAAGGGCATAGTTAATATAATTAAAGCGTAAAGTTTTTCATCCAAAGTATCTATCTAGAAATAATATAAATCCATCGTCTATAAGTGGTTTAACCACAGTTTGATAATGCGCGGAGCTGAAACAGCTGTCACGCTTAATAATTATAATTATTACATAGCAGAACATGTTTATAAATAAACAGCTTTTATAAATTAAATAATAATATTATTGAATATATAAAATATATAAAAATTATAATGGAGTTGCACAAATTAAACTTGGTAAAATAAATGACATGTTTGAAAATGTAATTTTATTAGGTTAAAAAGGTTTTCTTGCTTACCGAATAGTTAAGGATGCTGTGTGACTATCCTCTAATAACTATGTAGTGATTTGTTTAGATTTTTACCTGAAACAAACAAAATTAAAAATTAAAACAATGATTATTTATGCAGGTTTATGACAACTAGATACTTTAGAATAAACATAACAATGAAATCGATATTCTGATAAATCATAAAGAATTTAGATCAGATTTGAGTTATTCGTTACGCCAGCCCTTCCTTTATAAGAAACTTAATTATGCAATAATTAATTGCATTTTGCTATTTATTCAGTAAACCTCTTTTCTGATTTATGTTTCTAGGATATAACATAGAATAATTATATTATTATAATTAACAATCTGTCTGATTTACCTGACGATTATTTCCTTGTTTACTTTACTCTTTCAGATAATTTATTATTATACTGGTGTTCATGTCATTAGTCTCATATCAAGATTTACCAGACGTGTTACCAGAATCCACATAAACATGATGCAAGATAAAAGCATGTACCTGCATAGATTACATGCAGTTAGCATTTCGCAGAAATAGTACAAGAGTTCAGTTCAACTGCACGAAATATAGTTACAATAATGGTAATAACATGCCTATTAAATGATTACTAATGTAAACATATAACTCACTCATTGGTTCTATAATTTGTATTGGCGAAATTTTCTCCATGATTACTCCTATTGCACTAAAATAATTATTGTATCATAAGTATGTAAAAGCTCTTACTAGCGTAAAATATCTAAATGTTTGAAACATTCAAAATACCTTCTTTCCGTCCTAGCGAAGGTTTCTGGATTATTACAACCACATGACAATACATCTGAAGGGTTTTATTAACCATTAAAAAATCGCTTACTAATCTGTCAAAAATATCACAATTTGAGAATGACATTTCAATTTTCGAAACTTTTTCAATTACCTAACTTATTTGAAGTACTCGCCTAATACTTTGAATTGAATCAATAATTATAGATAATTTAAATAGGTATGTAAGGCACCAAATTTGATTGATTGTTCTTATGGTATGCAAAATGAATATTTGTAATTTATGAAAAATTAGAATTTGAATAAAAAAATTGTAATAGGTGACACGCGAGCTGTTTGAAAACTGAATGTACGGGGATTGAATATATGGAACGCGGGAGGGTGGTTGGCGGGACCGGGGAGCGGGAGAGGGGAGGCGGAGAGGTGGAAGGGGAACGCTAGAGGGGAAGGGGACGCGGGAGGGGAACGGGATGCACGGAACGGGACACACAGGGAGAAACAATTTATTTTTTGGAATATGGCATTGCAACGCACGCCGGGATCCAGCTAGATAAATAAATAATACTGCGTTATTCTCTCCAAAAAATTTTGCGGCTTTCATATAAAAATAACATTTTTTAATTAGTAATTTCGTGATTCGTACACTAACTCTGTCCTTTTCTTCAGATTTTGATCAAATTGTGATTAGCCGTCAAACATGGCGGTCAAGCTATCATGCTTGATGTCCGATTTATTCAAAAAATCAAAATGGCGCCGATCGTCGACTCAATCTTCAAATCATGTGTGACAAAGGTGGAAACACCCCAACCTTAACGAAACACTGTAACTTTGTGTAAAATTATTTTTACTAATATAACATATGATCATACAACTGTGGCAAACTATAATATCTTACAACACAGTGCAAACATCAGAGATTCAATGACCAACTCTTTGGAGCCAGCGGGACTTTGGCATCCACAATTGAGGTATGTGGTGAGGAATAAGGGAATGGATGAGAAAAGGGGATGTGATAGAGGAAGGTTGGCAAGTATATGAGTATTCAGATCTCGACACCAAACACGGTTAATGCGTTTTCAAGCAACGTTTCGATTTTGCATGGTGGTGTTTATCCAGGACGATACTTATAGTATCTACCACTATATAAAATTATTACTAGGAATAATAAAAATAAATAAGATTTGTTCAGCCCTTTTGGTTACACCCTTGGAGTGATTTTTTAACAAAAACGGCGCTCCACAAATTTTCCTATTATTTTAATTATTATTATTATCCAAAAATAGTTTAGAAAAAGGGTATCATAAATTAACAATATTATTTTGCACAAAGAGATTTCGGTCCACCCTGTTTAACCTGTGAGTTAACATTTTAACGTCCCCAGACATTAAGTTTAACAAAGAATGGAGGGTTAACGGAGCCGGCAATAATTTTCCGCGTATCTGGCAGATTCCGTAGCCGAGGCAGAAAATCATATTATTATTGTAGGGGCAAAAGTTAAAAACGACGGGCGGAGTTACGCCCTGCCACGCGATACGCCGCTCGGAAATAGAGCGGGTATTTATACCTTTATGCGGCGCATCACCGGCCGCACCGGCTCACCGGCGAGCCGACCCGAATCAACAGGGTTCACAAGTTGATCCTTCAGACAAGACTATAATATCTCTCATTCTTCTCTTGTATGGTCCTGCCGCTGAGAACTCCACTCTAATCTCTCCCTCTGGCTTTACGCACCCGAAGGTTAAAATTAAATATATCAATACTGTTGGCGGTTCAACTTGCTGTTATGCATATTGTTCTGCAAATCTGTTTTGTTATGGAACCGCTCACATAATATTAAAAAACAATATTAATGTTCGAAATACAAAAAAATCAAAATTATTGTTTTTGAAGTAAAACTTGTTTACAGACTCTTGACTTGGGGAGTAAGCTGGTGAATGCGTGACGGAGAGCGTTACGAAAAGTTTCGGGAGAGGCGAACGGAAGTTGAGAGGGAGATATAAGTTAGTGAAGATAGAAAGAGAGAGAGTTACGTTTCGTACATTACTGTAGGGGCAAGAAAGAGAGGTGCGAGCACACATTTTCTTTTTCTCTTTCTCTCGTAGCCAGTTACGTTTCGTATATCTAAGACACAGTGCAGGCCTATTGTCTGTATCACACTGAAGGAGCAAGAGAAAGCATTGCGCGCGCACATTTTCTTTCTCTCTTCCTCTCATAGAAGTTTTACTTCAGTCGTGTGGTCTAAAGCACACTCGTATTTTTTTATGAATTAGGCGCTTTGAGATGATAAAAATGAACTTTACTGTTAGACATTTAAAAAGTAACAAAAATTATTGGCTTTAGGGCATGCACGCGCTTTGAAATAATAAAAATGATGATCGACATTTAAAAAAACAAAAATTATTGGCATTAGGGCATGCACGCGCTTTGAAATAATAAAAATGATGATCGACATTTAAAAAAACAAAAATTATTGGCTTTAGGGCATGCACGCGCTTTGAAATAATAAAAATGATGATCGACATTTAAAAAAAACCAAAATTATTGGCTTTAGGGCATGCACGCGCTTTGAAATAATAAAAATGATGATCGACATTTAAAAAAACAAAAATTATTGGCTTTAGGGCATGCACGCGCTTTGAAATAATAAAAAGATGATCGACATTTAAAAAAACAAAAATTATTGCTGCATACAAGCGCTATAAAAAAAATAAAAATGAACTTTAAAACAAAGAACCAAACTTTAATGAACATAAATTATTGATTTTTAGGCATACACGCGCTTTGAAATAATAAAAATGAACTTCACTGTTCGACATTTAAAAAAGAATCAAAAACATTGTTTTTGAAGCATACACGTACACGTAATTTAAAATAATAAAAATGAAGGTCGAAATTAAAAAAAAAAAAAAACTAAAATTACTGGTGCTTTGAAAAGATAAAAATGAACATTACTGTTCGACATTAAAAAAAAAAACAAAAAATATTGGTTTTTAAGCATACACGCGCTCGGAAATAATAAAAATGTATTTTGGGAATTGTTGGCTTTGTATTCTGCATTAAAAAGTAAAATAAGCAAACAACTCGATGTGTAGAGAACACGTTTCAGTGTGAGAAGACGTATTTCAGTGCGGATGGGTGCACAAGTGTTTTATTTGCATATTTAACTTTCTATTAATACGAACTGTGGCTTTGAGTATACATTTTGTTAGTTTGAGATGTGGTGTGATTTATACATACAAATAATATTATGTTGATTACAGGTAAAATATTAATAAGTATAACTTTGAATAACGCACGTGTATTTTAAATATGCTTAACCCCTCAGGTCAAAAGAAATCGTTGTATCTCCCTTACCATCGGGTTGAGAAAAATCACCACGCTTTCAAATATAAACGTTAACCACAGAAGAATTAATATGTACACGTATATGAAACCAAAGCTTTCGAATGCATTTTAAGAAAAAAATTAAGAAAATTAGTGATTTTTTTATAATTAATTTTTACATGAAACGACAAAAAAAGTGAGGTGACAAAAGCGTTAATCTAATATATTAAGGATGTGTTTTTAATCTTTATCGATGCCAGTAATTTTAGTTAACAACGTAAGGTGAGCAATTTTAAAAACTTATGATATTTGAAAGCTTATTTCTTCATCTTTCTAAAACAGTTTTTAGTTTTCGGATAGGTTAAAAAATATTCAATTTGTTTGATTTTATTGCAAAGCGGAAATACTGTGACCTTCTGAGAAAATATGCTGGAGACCTGAGGATAAAAAAGCGTTAAAATCTCGAGCGAAGCCCGAAAGTCGACCAGTATAGATACTCTCAGTATAGCCCCGGTGATGGACCACAATTCAGAATCGAAAAGTTGCTTGAAATGCTTTTAGCCGCGTTTGTGACCAGAAGAACTATTCTCTATCTTTTGCGAGAACGAGATTCCATCCCTCCCCACTCTAAGTTTCACAGAATACCCCAACTGGAGATGACATAGTCCCACTCATTCCGGACAGTAGGGACTTTTGTACAGTAGGACTCAAAAAAAGAAGATTTAAAAGACTATTTTTATTTTATCTAATAAATTAATGTTGCTTAGGTTTTTGGGGTGTTATGCCGTGTTTCGCTACCTCCTTCTTTAGCCAACGTTTCGGACAGCGTTACAGTGTCCAACATCAGGGCAGATGAGCTGATGATGGACACTGTAACGCTGTCCGAAACGTTGGCTAAAGAAGAAGGTAGCGAAACACGGCATAACACCCCAAAAATAATAACAAAAATACTTTTTGGCCGTGAAAACCTAAAAAACATACTTGCTTAGGTTTAATCATTATTTTTCGTGATATGCCAATTTTTTATTTTATTTATTATGTGTTTTCATAATTTAATGACCTTGAGTCACTCTCGGGACCTTCGTGCTACTGATATATTCCGATAAAAGGCCACAAAAATCATAAAATATTGACCACGACTTCTTTTATAAATTATTATATTCAGCTTTAAAAATAAAAATATTAGGTTTACAATAAAGAGAAAACAACGGAATAAAATTTAACCAGTCAATAGTATTTTTACTAAAGGATTTTTTTAATTGTTCATATTTCTTTTTATAATCTTTCTTATTATAAAAAAATTATATTTCTCTTGATATTTTGTTGAACACGGTGCAACATTCCATGGTTTTGAACGTGAATTTATTGTTCGGTAATGTGAACTCCGCTTGTTTTTTGATTTATTTGTTGACGGCAACGGCAAACGCAAGGTGTTGACATTTTTGGACGATTTAGTACCGTCCCAAAATATTATTTTTAATGACTATCTGTATGAAATCTTATGAAAATAATGAACGTGTAAAGAAAAGATTTTTCGTATGGGTCCCGATATTGTTTTCGTATGGGGATCGGTATTGTTTTCGTATGGGGACCGGTAGTGTTTTCATATAGGTATCTTTATAGTTTTCATAAGGGGATCGGTATTGTTTTTATATGGGGATCGGTGTGGTTTTCATAAAGAAATCGATATGAAAATAAAGCAGCGTATTAAACGCCCACACAACTCGCTATATAAACAAGTACGAAAAAAGCTAATTAACCATTACGTTGTTTCCCGCAGGGGTAGGCAGAGAGGACGGACCGCCAAACAACTCGGTCTTGGCACACACTTTTTGCCTCACTCACATTCATACATCTCTTCTAATTTTATGACTTTTGACTCGACTATTATTATTCTTATTCACTTGGTCGTGCCATGTCTTCCTCGGGCGTCCCCGACTTCTTCTACCATTCACACTTGCGTCATACATTTTCTTACACCACTTTCTTCGTTCATTCGCTCTACATTTCCAAACCATCTGAGGGACCCTGCTAGGTAGTAGTAGTTTCTTAATCTTACTCATTACGCTTAGATCAGCCTTGCATTCTTTGCGGATCTCCACATTTCTCACATGACCGTACGAATGTTTTACCACACATCCGCCTCAGGGATCTCATTTCAACAGCATTCAGTTTACTTTCATCCTTCCTCTGCCTATTCCATGCCTCACTGCCATACATCAGGATAGGTACTAGCATTCCATTGTGGACTGCTATCTTCGCTTCTTTTGACAGTTTTTTATTAGCGCCAACGGCATAAAAAAAGTAAATTAAATATAATATATTTTATTAATAGTGATTTCCGACTAAGTCTTAATGGCCAAATGTGTTTTCCTTTCTCATTTCCCTGCCCTAAAATTCAGTCTTAAAACATTCCAAATTTTTTGCATGCCATAATCCCCTCGCTCTGGGCGGTTGTAACATTTCCGCGGTATTCACATAAAAATTTAAAATAATGCGGACACGATTATCAGCTTTCCGTTCAACTTTAAATCTGAACAAAAAACAATGTTTTAATCAATAAAAAAAGAGTCGTTAAGATAAAATCCGCCTCAATACCTACCTCGGTAGTATTGGTATATTTTATTGTTCCGGAAAACAAAAAATGTACACAAGAACCCGTGCAATAGTGCAATGAACAATAAACGAAAACGTGTCGAATAAGAACTGCAGAATTTAAAAAAAAATAATTCACCGCAAAAAACAATATAAGTAAAAAGGTAAATCATTTAGGCCCAGTTGTTTCGCACAAATTCACTTGTAACAAAGTCGTCAAATGGCCATTCAGCGACGTTGCAAGATTGGGCGAGTCGTGAGAGAAAGGACTGCAAAATGTTTTCAATCTTTTGCCGAAAAAAAATAAAATTACAACTAAACTACCTCAATACAAAGAGTTAAGAGTGGCTTAATAATATAGATGTTGAAACATTATTTATTTAATTTACATCACTCTATGTTTCTCACAAACATTGTGTACACTTTTTGTGAAACTGTTTAGGCAAACTTTAGTTATAAGCTAACTTTGCTTTATATGGCCCACTTCGTGTTTCTTTCTAGGTATAATAATAAAATGTATACAACTATATTACTCACGCACAGGCTGCGCTTTAGTGAGGTCTCATTACTAATATGATTTCGTAGTATTTTGTAAGTACGTATATTAAAAGTAAAAAGTTGGGAAAAATAAAGGAAAAAAATATGTACAGGTTGCGGCAGCATAACTTTCTTTTTTTTTCAAAACTTAATAAAACCCATTGTATGAATCAGAAAATTTTTATTGGTATTTTATAATGTAGGCACATACCTAAAGTTTTGTTTAATTTAGTTTTTGAAGATCAAACACTGAGTAAACCGATTTCTGGCGTTTGTCATGACTCTTTCCAGCATATCAGTCGTTATCCTGGCAATTTCTTCCTAGATGTTGGTCTTCAAATCTTGTAGGGTCCTTGGACGGTTCACATAAACACGGGATTTCAAAAAACCCCATAGAAAAAAATCACAAGGGGACAAATCGGGAGGGCGGGCCGGCCACTCCAAATCGCCCCTAATTGAGATGAGGCGCTCTGGGAACAAAACATGATCATGGAACATCCGTTCGAAAAGTAGGCCTCAACGGCAAACGCACGCTCCTCACTGTTCCAACGCATACTGGCGACTAAACTGTGTCGGGACAAAAGTTTATAATTCCGCCTCTCGAACGAGATCGCTAGCGCTTCGCCACAACATCAACCGACTGAATGGCGCGCATTTAAAAAAAGGAAGTTATGCTACCGCATCCTATGTATCCATATTAAAAATAATTATAATTCAAAAATAATTGTAATTATTAGAAACTAGCAGCACATTAATTCTAACAAATAATATTTCTTCTTCTACAATTTCTCTGCACGAACATAAGAATCTTAGGTGAAATACATAAATATTATATCTTCTCTTGCCGATGCTCAGATTGAGAGAAAACACTGAAAGGTGAGAGAGGTTACGATAGCGCAGAACCATGGCGTTTAAGTCTAGGAAGGCCGCTGATAGATCCGTTGTAATCTCTCCCTCTTTCTTACAAACTACGCGTGTAACCAAAAGAGAAATTAGAAAGGAGCTCTCAACGGCAGAGCCATACACGTGATTGAAGAGGGTCGACTGTCGCAAAGCTACGATCATTCTGTACGAACCATCAAATTGGCGTGGCAAATGAAAATTATGCGTTTGGCATGTGGGTAGAAACAATGGCGAGGCGCCACTGGGTGTAGATGCGATTTGCAGTAACATGGGTCTACAATATTTGCAAGACGCATTGTTTCATACTAATAATAGTTAAGGCGGTGCACCACGTCGTGTAAAATTCGGTATCAGGCCGCTAACAATAACACTCTTATGAAAAAGGCTATAAGGTTTGAATTACGTTTAATCATCCGTTGGTTTCGATTTATTCAAGAAAAAATATCTCTAAAAGCATGTTTTATTTTATTTTGCGCAGCTCAGGCACAAATACTGAAATGCTTTACGATCATTTCCGAAAGAATTCAATTTTCTACATTTTATAATAAATCCATAACCGAAAAGAGGTTAGTAAATAGGAGATTTTGAACTTTAAAGCTTTTTTTATAGGCTTGATGCTTTTTTTCTTGGCTTATAAAAAGACTTAAGTTTTTTGAAATAAGAAATTCATTCTAAAAAGTGTTTTGTGTAGAAAAAAATAAATAAAATACTCGATTATTTTAAAGTCAAATGTGCATACTCGCAGTATATAATGAAGGCATCTAATATATATGTTTAAGCAATTTAATTTTCGAATCAAAAACGTAAGGTATTGCACCACTTTAATGGCACAACCTTGTGTCTATTTTATCTGTAGTCAAGACTATAATGCCTCGAAAGTAATGTGTAATTTTTTATCAAATTGCCAACATTAAAAAAAAAAAGACAGATAGGTTTTTTTTATAATACGCCAGAAAAGGGAATGAAAGTAAGGCCACGGTGATAGTTATGAAAAAATATCAGTTAATGGGTGATTCGGCAGCACTGCGGCGGATCTAGTTGGCAGACGCCCTCGGCCCTTCCCGCCCTGGGACGGGTGGGCGGGCCGCCCAAGCCGTGGCGACTCGGGTCTGGTCCCTAACTGCGCGGAATTCGTTTTGGGTCACTCGATTACAGCCGCCGGCAGCGCTGCCACTGGTAAATGGACTGCCATTTGTATTTATACACTTTACCCCGTTATGGATATGGTCAGTTTGTGGTGAAATGCAGGGGAATGGGGTGATGAGAGAATCTGCGATGGAGAAAGGCGAGTCCTCGATTTATAATAATGATAGAGGAATATAATGGTCAATAATGGATGATCATCAACTCTTCGATAAGCTACTTCAAGAATAGTAAAAACAATGTCCGACGTTATTTTAATACAATAAACTAACTTACTTTGTTTACACTACCATTTAATAAAAAAATATCAACGTGTTTCAAAAACAATGTTTTCTTCACCGGAATCATCATCATCATCATCAGTATATTAAATACGTGAAGCAAAAACTTTGTACCCCTTTTTACGAAAATTGCGCGGACGGAGGAGTACGAAATTTCGCACACTTATAGTTTATATAGAGAAGGAGTGCAGAATGCTAATATATTTTTTAAATTGTGCATAAAAAATAGATTAAATCAATAAAAAAAACCTTACACATTTAATTAATTCGACCATTGGGCGACCACTAGTTATACATATTAAGAAAGTTTTATTAAATATTATACAGAGTGTAACGGCACATAGCCGAAGGTTTTTAACCGGCGATTCCTGAGCATATTTGGGATAAAAAATATAGATGTCATTTTGCTGTATGATTTTTTTCAATTTAAAATTTTTTGAACAATAAAAATATTTTTCTATCACACGTTGCAAGTGAGTGGTCGGGGTCGGATATAGCCAAGCGGTGATAAGCATTCCGCCTCGTTCCAGCCCTACTGTAAACACACTACTGTAACAAGTGTTGAGCCGAAATTTTGTCAAAAATACGCTCTTTCCAACGCAACTCTCCGACCGACAGGCAAATCGAGCGCGTAACTAAACAAATCAGCTGATCGGAGACTCAGATTGATCGATCGAAAAGTTTGGGAACAACGGCCGTAAACATCATTTCAATCAGTTGCCAATAATAATTCGGGTTTATTCGGTCAAATTTATTTACAAAAAAACATCGTACAAAATTAAATTTGTCGCGGCTAGTGTACATTGGAGGAAATTTATAAAACGGCCGAAGCCGAAGAACGTGAGCAATGGAATAAATTTGCAATCTCATCCACCCAGCCTGTCGGCGACTCGCGGTGATACCAGTCGATAAAATTTTGTTTTTAATAATAAAATTTACTTGCGCGAGCCGGGACTTGAATCAGCGAACTCCAGATTCGTAGCCAAGGTTCGAAATCACTCAACCACGGAGAATTCTGAAAAATGGCGGCAAACTAAAAATAGGGCCACGGCACGCCTTCGTCGTCCCACTCAGCATTTGGCTCACTTCATTTTACTAAACAAACGGAAAGCCCTCTCTCTAACCATAGATCAATTTTTATTGTCTGAACTACCAAAATAAACGTTGCTCGGTCGCCCGAGGTGTTTTCTGTTTATTCTCGCCATAGTCGAGAACATGATGGATATCCCGGTATGGTTACTTGGCTACCGGTATCTGCAATATAGAAATATAAACAGAAGCTTGGCAGCGGGGAAACAATAAACATCTCGTCCCGAAATAACATCACAATATTGGTAGTCGGGCGATCGGTGTTAATATACACCTATACGGACATTTACAAAACATGTGATGAACGAAATAATTGTGGAACAGTATTCACGAGATTAATTTTGCTAGTATACCCTTAGAGTCTATTTGACAACAAATAGGGGTCAATCCACATAGGCCTCATAGAAATGGTTGTATCCCCCTTAATATCGTAGTGAGAAATATGATATAAACGGTGTTAGAAAGAAGAAAAGACCACGCTTTATTTACCAAATACAAAAACTAACCACAAAATAAGTAACATGAAACCAATTCGAATCACATTTGAAATAAATTTATGGAACTTCTGGAATTTACAAATCAGGTGAGTGATGTCCTAGGCGCACGTCGTAGGCGCGCTGGGTTGCACAGAATATCCGTTCGAAAAGTAGGCCTCAACGGCAAACGCACGCTCCTCACTGTTCCAACGATGACGGCGATTAAACTGTGTCGGGACAAAACTTTGTAGTTCCGCCTCTCGAACGAGATCACTAGCGCTCCGCTACAACATCAACCGACTGAATGGAGCGCATATTAAAAAAGGAAGTTGTGCTGCCGCACCATGTATTTATTCCATGTGTAGTGCTGGCAAGAACTTTAGGTTATAAGTTACAACGGAGCTCTCAGTGGCATGGCAATATTTGCTAAAACGTTACATCACACAGTAAAAGCTGGTTCACATTAAGCTATCAAATATAAAAGATCGTAGCATGCCAAATAACGCTCTCCATACAATCCCTTCAGACCGTTCACACCTAAGCGTTTTTAAGCGCAGATCAATCATAGACAATATACATCTCAGACGTAACCGCTCCAGACGCGATATCCCAGAAGATAACTCTCCCCTTCTCCGACTAAAATAGGAGAGGGGGTCATTGTAATTACGGAGCTGCCTAGACCCGTGGATGACAGATGTCAAGTTGACAGATTTCAGTACAAAAAATATGCGTTCCGTTGCCGCTCCCTAATTCGACTGACCCCCTCTCCTACCACAGGAAGAAATATTTGATAGCCTCGTGTGAAAGGACAAAAGATAAGCGCTCGCGAATCAACAGATATCTGCTCGCAGATTTATAGCGTAATGTGAACCAGCTTTAAGGGTGGGTCAGTTACTTAGAACGTTACGAAAATATTTAGAAAACTGTCCCATTCGTAGTAATTTAGTCGGTGTGACAGGAGTGTAATCGTAGAACCAACTCCTCTCAGTCGTATCGAGTTCCCAAGCTAGAAATACCTACACCATAATTTCCGTCTCCCGATTGGCTAGGAAATTGAAGAGGATCGGGTATGTACTATCGAGAGCCGATTGCGCGAGAACTTATTGGCAATCTGACAGAAATAACCTCTATTTACCTATAAAAAGTCCTATCCTGACAGTCGATGACTACAGACCTGCTTTCTATTTGCACCAAATAACGCAGCCTTGTATGACTAATTTAAATTTTAAACACCAGGAACATAATATGTCACGATACGTCTATTGAAATGGTTTTTGGTGACCAGATCTGAACAGCCGGGTAGGTCAAAGGCAGATTTCTTTAGAATTTAATATTGAAATAAACTAATATTTTATTGATTAATTAAAAAAATTTCGTTATTTGTTTTTGGGGTGTTGCGCTACCTCCTTCTTTAGCCAACGTTTCGAACAGCGTTACAGTGTCCATCATCAGGGCAGATGTGTAATTGTGTTGTCACAATTACACATCTGCCGGACAATTTGGCTAAAGAAGGAGGTAGCGCAACACGGCATAACATCCCAAAAACAAATAACGAAAATACTTTTGGCCGTGAAAATCTAAAAACTTATCTAATTCAAAAATAATTAATTTCTTTAAAGTATTTTCAATATTTATTTTTGGGGTGTTATGCCATGTTGCGCTTCCTCTTTCTTTAGCCAAAGTATCTGACAGGTTAACAAAGTTACAGTGTTACAGTTTCTGTCATGATGTGGCATTTCTGCCCTGATGATGGACACTGTAACACTGTCCGAAAAGTTGGATAAAGAAGGAGGTAGCGCAACACGGCATAACACGCCACAAATAAATAACAAAAAATATTGTATTCACCTTTATTTAGTCAAAATAATCGACGTGTTTCAAAATCAATGGCACTTTATGATATTTTGTTGTTTATTTATTTAGTTTTATGTGTGTGTAACTGTGAAAATCCAAAGGCAGCTAAAACTTAGGTTTTCCTGGAAAATACTAGCATTTATCGAAAACGTTTTTAAAATACCGAAATGGTTAGGTTAAGTTAGTTTAAAAAGCTTGTAACCGCTCCCATTTGGACTTTTACAAAACCATTTCGGAAAATGTAGGATTTAGTGGTAAAATATAAAAATAAATATCAAATTTTGACACAACAAATTATATTAAGACATTTTTTATCGTTATCTTATTTATAAAAATCAATACTTGTTTGCTCGTTATTTGTGCGCAGCCATACCGTTCAACCAACTGTGATGAAACCGTGGTGATTTGTTGTGCGCACGCCCGCTAAGGTTATAGGCTATATTTAATGGTAAGCTCTGGCGTTACGAAATTCGTATAAAAAAATTACTACAGGTGCGCGAGTGGTTTGAAAAAGTGTGTATTTCATATATTTTAGCTGCAGGGGGAGAGGGTAACGAAGGAGACGACTATAGAGGGGAACGGGGACGCATGAGAAAGGACAAGCAGCGAGAAAATTTATTTCTTTAAATTCAACGCAAGCCTCGAACCCGTTAGTTTTCAATAATATGAACAACAAATTTTACATAGCAAAATGGGAAAAAATCATACTTGGCGATCGATTATTGAAAATTTTAAATATAAACATGAACTCATTCCAGTACAAAAATACGAACTCAGATGAATAAGAAAATAACAAGATTGGTCAATGTTGCTTGTTAACGCAACGACGTGACGTCATTAAATGACAAGAACAAAATTGTACGGCTGCAGGAATCGCCGATCGGAAGTAAACAAGTCTGATCCCAAGGACTCGGCATTTGCAAATGGAAAAAAACAGGTAAAGTTCCCCCGCGTAATCAAGTCGTCAAGGAAAACATTAACGAACTGTTAGCAATGTTAGCACAGAGGTGATAATAAATTTAGATGCTTAGTCATGTAGTTCGACGAATGAATTCCACAGAATGATGTTATTTATTAAAATTCATTAAAGTTAATTTATTATTGAGGAACTAAAATGAAGAACTTGAATAGTAATCATCATCAGTATATTAATACGTGAAGCCAAAACTTTGTACCCCTTTTACGAAAATTTCGCGGACGGAAGAGTATGAAATTTCGCACACTTATAGTTTATATAGAGAAGGAGTGAGCCATGCTAATATTTTTTTTAAATTATGCATAAAAAAACATTACACATTAAATTACTATGGTCGAATTTCGACCATTGGGCGACCACTAATATACAGTCCATTACAACTGTAACAGATATTTAGTATTAGGTGATAAAATATGACGATTGCATGGGATTGTATGACGAGCGATATTGTGATGTAGGCCACGCCCACATAAATTGTGAGGTTATATTATTCTCTCGTGTGTGACTAACTTTAAGTTCGCAGAGTTAGTTTCATGATGAGTAATGTAGTCCTTAACCCCTCAGGCCTCGGGCCTATTTTCCGAAAAGTCAAAATATTTACGCTTTGCAATGAAATCCAAATAAATGGACTATTTCTGAACGCATACGAAAACTAAAAGTGTTTTTAAAAGGTGATAAAATAGGTTTTCAAATTATACAATTCAAAATAAACTCAGTAAATTGTGTACGTTATCGTCAATTCGCTTTTTATCGTTTCATGTAAAAACAATTAATAAAAATTTCCAAAAATTTCACATTTTTTAAAAATTACGGTCGGCATCTTTGGTTTTATAAAGGTGTAGGTACATTTTAATTATTTTATTACTAACTAGATTTGAATATAAAGTGTGATATTTTTCTTTTTAACACCGATTGGATGATATTTCTAGTCATGATAGTAAGGGAGACGACTTCCACGAGACATATCTAAATGAGTTATTCCGAAAAACGAACAAAATAGGCCGAGGGGTTAAATAGCCTTTTAATAACAATACGTAATTTATATAACACCTCTGAATACTTATATATCTATATTAAATAAACAAAAAAAAAAGTAAATAAAAAATAAATAAATAAAAAAAAAAACGATCAAAGAAAACAAATCTCTATTATTGATTGTTTCAAAATTTTGAACTCCCCAGCTGCGACTGAGTTTGAAATAATTTTAATACAGATAAAACACACATACACTGGATCATATTATGATCTAAAAATTATAAGACATAAAAATCTGCACAAATTTAATGAAAGACGTCAGAAAAGCAAACTATCTTCTCTACAGTTGACACTTATGAATTATTTATTATAATTTGTGTTTACAATATAGACTTACCTAATAATGAATGTGAAACGATAATTCCGTAAGTGAGTAACAGATAAATAACTCATAATAAATTATACAGCGCCCTTGAAGTGTTTTTCCTCAAAAACAGCGCTCTACAAATTATCCAAATTATTATTATTAGGAACCATCTTTGTGAAACTACGTCGTAATAAAACCTAACCCATTGTATTCGTTGACTGACAGCAAAGTATTAATTATTTATAAAGAGTGTAATGGCTTATTGATCTGTTTACGTTTGGGACAAGGAAATGCCTTCCCTGTAACTTTACACTGCGTAAAAGCCTACATTCACAAATAAAAGCTTTAGTAACATGAAGTCAACAATTTTGATGCGACAGATGTGATTCTTTGGAAAAACTTGTCAAAATACCGAGATTTTTTTTTTTTGAAAATTTGTATTAGAACTTGGAAATCGCATATTGTGACCGATTAAAATATTCTCCTTTTGCCTATAGTGCCGGGTGTGCGCCGGCGCACACGCCAAAATTAAAAAAATATATATTTTGGAATGCGATTTTAACCCTTTTGTATAAAGAAAACGTATGAAGAACAAGGTCAGAATCGCTTGGGGCATTCTTGTTCTTGACGTATGAGATACCGTAAACACATCTAGCCACTCGGAATAATTTGTATTAAATCCTCTACGGCGTTCGGGTACCACTTTTCCGGTGATTTGAGCTGTCAAATTAGTTAGCGTCGTTTTCGTGAAAAAGATCGTAAAAGCTATAAATTCACCAAATAAACGCTTGTAATGTTGTTTTTATGCATAGTTTTTTGTTCAAGGAATGTGATTTAGTAAATATAATAAACTATAGCACAAAATAAACCCACAAAATATTACGTCAAAGTCAAAACTTCGCGATTTTACATCGTTTCCTCCCTCGCATTTAAAAGATTAAAGCGATTGAAGTTATCTTTTTAATTTTAAATTGTTGAGCAACTTAAAAGACTGTTGTAACAAACCATCTAATTTTACGCATATTTCCGAGCGTATATTGATCAGTTCTTCGATCTCTCCTCATACTTTCTCATCCCGCATCGCTTCATCTCTTACTAATTAGAGCGAGGGATGCTATTGGTTAATTTTCACCACAACCACTCAGGCTCACAGATTTGATCCCTGGAAGAGGTGTCGCAGCCAGGATGACCGATATTCGTTGACACCCTTTTGGTAAAAGGTTAAACAAATGGTCAATGAAACAACTAAATTAAAGTTATTGTTAACGTTTATTTCACCAGTCTTACAATAATTGTTGAACTGCTATAAATATGTGTCGTATTTGCAAATTGATTGTACCCAAAATAAGACTAATTGTGTTTCTCCTAGAATGCAGCTGTTTTCAGCGGTGCCTCTAATATAATACACAAAACAAATAATTAAATTAAAATAAATACAATTAAATTGAATGAAGAAATAAATTTTGTAGCTTGATTTTGAAGAAAAAAGTTTGGAAAAAAAGTCATCGAGAATGTCACCGGAGACCAAAATATTCATCTACATTTTTTACTAAAAATAATGTCAGGAATCCCTGGTTAAAAAAAATCAAGTGCGTCCCTTGACCCTGTGTATATTACGCATCTTAAAATCCATGTGATTTTGAATCTGATAAATTAATTAAAAGTATAAACCGACAAAGCAAAAATTTAATTATAAAATAAACGATTTTTCTTAATATCATTATTTGGGAGTAAGAGATATTTGTATGAGGTAAAAACCTAACACATTCATCACGGTAATGTAATTTTCTTAGCTAAACAAAAAGAAGCATTAGCCGTTAAGGGTGGGAAGAGAAGATAAGGGGATGTTCAGACAGTGTGCGAAGGTACTAAAGTGTACTTTAATTTAATATGTATCTCGTTATTGTAACACCAACGCGAAACTGCGCAAGATATAGATTCACATTAGCCGGGTGGCTGGTTTTCTTCTCGCTAAACTAGGCTGGGTCGCGCAGGGCAGGACTAAACCTTTCGTACAATATAGACTTTTGGCGTTTGTTCTACTGATAACTCTATCTGTATTGTCTACTTCCCCACTTGGGGATGAGTTAGACCCCGTCCCTGCATAGTCAGGTGCCGAACATCTTTGGAACGGAGCCCTCTCAGATTATCTGCGCCTCCCCCAGCAACATATGTGGGCATGAGGTTTGGCCGGGCGACCTCGGCGACCTTCCGCCCTGCCTCCAGCAACTGGACGCTTTAGTCCTTAGGGTCTTTGGGCATTTTGCCCCTTTTTCCCCAGTTACTTTCTTCAAGACACAACCGAGGAACTTGCTAAGGGGCGCGAAAGCCCTGTCTCATTAAGGTTTGACCGACCACCACAAACATTCTTGCTGGTACCGCCAGACGACGAGAGAGGGAACTCTTTCAGACTGCAGAGCCATTTAAAAAAAATCTAAACATGTTTGTCTCTTCCCTTTCTTGTAGATGCTTGCAGCATACGCAAGATCCTGACACCACTGTATCAAGTTTATTATGTAAGCACTTGCACACTGCTTCCTAACACTGTATGCAGGGACATTGGAGGTCTAGATTCATTCTCAACTAAATGTAGTTTCGTTCTTTCAAGAAATTAGAGGCCTTGCGAAAGCCTTGAAGGAGTAACCATCTGTTACTTATACCAAGGCGGGTAAGTGGTGGATAACCTCTAATGATATCTCTATCTGAAGGTGCTCCAAAATATCGCAAAAATTGATCCCTACGGCACTGATGCGTAGTCGGGAGACTCGCCAAATTGCTTTCCCTCTATCGCATGACTAACACGGTTCATAATTGCATCAAAAGAACAGGTCTTTTTTAGGCTTACAATTATGTATGGAAGCGCGGCAATGTGTGTTTATTCTCATGAAACTCGTACCTAAATAATACCAACACAAAATTGAGTACACATCGGTAAAATAAACAAAAAAAAAAACATTTCATTGGATTAAAACTGAAATAATATGGTAATCGAATTAAACTTTTTTATTTATGTTTAGAATATGTTGTTGCAAAAGTTTGGATTTGCAACAACATATTCTTTTTTTTATTTTATTTTATTATTTTCTTTCTTAGAAAATAGATTTATTAAAAAAGTTAAAAAGCACAAATGTTTCACGATTTTGAACTGTCATTTGCCAACATTGTCTTTAAGGACATATTTATTTATTTATTATCGCCCAATTGGACTTTTACATAACGATTATAAATTAGAAGATTTAAAAAAATTAAGCGAAAAATACTAAATATTAAATTTATATTATTTCTAGATGAAAAAAGTATGATTAATGATTATTACCCCTTTTAAAGTTTCCCCAATTACTACAATGTTTAAATTTGACTGAAGGTCAAGTCGCTAAGTGAGTAAGTTGATAATAATAATTTCCGTAATTTTACACGGAAATCAATTAAGGGCATAGGTAATATAATTAAAGCGTAACGTTTTTCATCTAAAGTATCTATCTAGAAATAATATAAATTCATCGCCTATAAGTGGTTGAACCACAGTTTGATAATGCACGTAGCTGAAACAGCTGTCACGCTTAATAATTATTAAATAGCCGAACTTGTTTATAAATTAACTGTTTTTATAAATTAAATAATAATATTATTGAATAAATAAAAGAAATAAAAATTACAATGGAGTTGTACAAAATAAGCTTGATAAAAAAAATTATATGTTTGAAAATGTAATTTATTAGATTAAAAAGGTTTTCTTGCTTACCGAATAGTTAAGATGCTGTGTGACTATCCTCTAATAACTATGTAGTGAATCGTTTAGATTTTTACCTGAAACAAACAAAATTAAAACAATGATTATTTATGCAAGTTTATGATAACTAGATACATTAGAATAAAAATAACAATGGAATCGATATTCTGATAGATCATAAAACATTTTTAATTTTTTTTTTTAATATGAATACCGCACAAGAGTCCCAACTGCTCCCGTCTGGAGCCAGTGAGACTATGGCATCCCCAATTGGGGTATGTTGTGAGGCTGAAGGTAGTGGGGAGGGGAAGGAGATGGGGAAGAGGAAGGTGGGAAGTACCTGGCTATTCAGATCTGGTCACAAAACACGGCTAAAGCCATTTCAAGCAACGTTTCAATACTGAATGGTGGTCTTACACCAGGGCGATACTGAGAGTATCTTCCACTCTGGAACGTGCCGCAAAGATACTATATATTATTTTAAATATACGCTTTTAACTTTCCAATTTTATGTTTTATTCTTTCTCTTCTTTTCATTTCCTCAATTTTCCCTCTTTTTGTATAAATCATGGTCCATATATATTCACACTTATCCTAATTTGACTGTCCTAAAACGGGAATCATCCTAGTTGGACAGTCAAAACATTTTATAAATAATGTACATAAATGTGTAAATATTTTAATAAATAAATAAAAAATAAAAATAATAACCCCTTACCCTTTCCAAACCAAATACCTATTGTTTTAGTTATAGTCACACTTATTTTATTGTTGTGTATTGGTTTATCATTTGTTGAATTCAGATTTGTACTATTATTATTAATTTTTTTTTAATTGCTGCTTAGTTCTGTTTTTTTTTCTTAATTTTTCTTAAATATTCTAGTTTACATTTAGTAAGTCTTGTTTCTAAATACCTATCTGTGAACATTAATAATTGGTCTGTTTTTTATCATCCGCTCATATTTATTATATTACTAAGACTGTTTATGTTCCTTAAATAAATAAATAAATGATTTCATTGTGAAATAACACAAATAAATCGAACAAAAATTTATTTGCCACGCCGGGATTCGATCCTGCGACCTTTGGATTGCGGGTCAAGAGCCTTACCGCTAGTCCACGTCGGCCGTCAAAATCGGGCAATAACGTTCACAAAGATGCCGATATTCCATATATATATCCTTATTAATCGTTAAATGAGTTTGATATACTAATAACGTAATAATTTGTCACTCTTAGCGCACTTTTAGAATTTAGCGCCCTGGTCATACGTTCCATTTACGCCCACGGAGATCTGACCCTGTTCGAAGATAATATAATGTTGTGCAGCCAACATTTATTTTATTTAAGTACGCGGCAGTTTATCAAAACAAAGAGAAAAACAAAAAGAATAATAAATATGGAAAGACGCCAAAGAAAACAGGCTAAGTAAACATTAGCTATTTTAATGCATACATCCAATAAATCGTACTTCTTAAATTTCCAAGGAAAACCCTATTAACTTGTGTAATACGAGGGTAAATGGGACGGGATATGGGCTAGGGTTGGAGAGAGTTATTAGGAATATTACGCATTATTAGGGAAAAAACTCACAAACATTTACGCATTATTTTGCGAAAGAGTCAATAAAAACGTCCATATCGCTTTGTTTCCGTTGGGAAAACAAAGGCGCGAACTTCGAAGGTTTCAATTTCGTGACGTAAATGAAATTGGTGCCAAAATAAGACAATACATTTTTTTTAATGGGAAATGTAGTTTAAGAATTAGGAAAACCTCTTTCGCTCAGCTTTTATAAAAAATAATATCGAATATATCTGAGGCATCCCTAAATAAATAATTCGAAAATAGAAGTCTTTAATTCATTTTTAAACATTCATTTTTCGTCATGGAATCAATACTAATATTATAAATGTAAAACAGCGTTTGTTTGTTTGTTTGAAACGCTTCACGCATAAACCTGTTAGAAAAATTCTTTCACCAATAGAAAGCTACATTATATGCGAGTAATATAGGTTGTATGTAATGGTAAGCTCTGGCGTTATGAAATTATAAATACTTATATATTATGTTGCCGTGGAAACGATATTGATATATTTGCGGGAAATCATAGTTAATAAAATATCTATTTATATAAATAAAAATTAATCTCCGAAATGTGTGAACGCGAATAACTTCCAAACGACTGCACCAAATTGGATAATTCTTTTTTTGCTGTTTCGTATTTAGACACGCTGTTAGAACGAGACGCAACGCTTATCAAATGACCGCTAGGCTATAAATGCGCCACTATCACACTCTAGTGAGTGGCAACATGTAATGGAAAAATATTTTTATTGTTTTTTAATAGAAAAAAATGTCATCGGACAGCAAAATGACATGTACATTTTTTACTCCAAATATGCTCAGGAATCGCTAGTTAAAATCCCTCGGGTACACCCTGTATATATCAAAATAATTATGTACATATCAACAGCGGAAATTTGAAATGCTGTAAAACATGGGTCGGCAACCTTTTGTTGTAAAAGGGCCAAATATTTTACTTGGGGATATGTGCGGGCCGCACTTGAGTCACATGTGATTACAGTATACCTATTCCAATTTGGGAAATGGAAAAACTCCCTTTTCTATCCACTGCATTGATTCTTGTTTTGACTCCGGATCGTATTGTCTAATCCATGTTTTATCGACAGTAACAAGGCGAGAAAAAACATCGTCAAGATTATCGCCAAAAACTCCTCCGAAGTTGTGACGCGACGCTGCTTGTCAAGCGGCTTGAGCATTTTCGGCAACCATCGCGCACACACCTTTTTCGTGTGCAAACGATTATGCAAAATGTTACCGATTCGTTCTTTGCTAATGCCTATGGCTTCAGCCAAGTGTCACAACTTGATTCACCGATCTTCCAGAAAAACTTTTTTCACTTTTTTAACGTTTTCTTCGGTAACGGCGGTGTTTGGGCGTCCCGACCTGGTATCATCTTCAAGCGACTCCCTGCCGTGTTTGAATTCACGGCTCCAACGTTTTACGGAGGCAAATGAAGGTGCTGACTCCCCATAAACTGCAGACATCTCTTCAAATATTTCCGTCGGCGTTTTGTTTTTCTTTGTGAGGAATTTTATGACAGCTCTGTACTCCAATTTCGTAGAAAGCGCTAATGAGTAAGACATGGTGATGTTTAAGGTTCAATTACTAAAAATGTAATGATGCTAATGACATGAAACTTGGTATTTATATTATTTAGAATACCCTCAATTAGTGGTGTGCAGCGCTACTCATTAGTGATGATCATAGGTACTTAGGCTCAAAACTTTTCAGCCGCCCCTCCTATGTATTATTTATGGATACAATTTGCAATTTTATCGAATAAACTCGAAAAACAAAGTATAGGATCGGTTCATTTGATGAAAAATCGATTTTTCAATCAAAATTTTTTTGGTTTTACCACCAGCTGGATTTTACATAATAATTTAACAATATGTTATAAAATTCAATATAATCCAGCCCAAATTAAGCTTATTAACTTAGCTGATTGCAATTATTACAACCAAGTAAGTAGCAATGCAGGAAAAGCGTCGGCGATAAGAACCTTAGGTTTTTCCAGTGTCCTACAGTCCTACACAATAGTGTGTGTGAAGCAAAACACGAGAGCACATTCATCTTGTTAAAAATCATCACAGCATCCAACAGCCCATTTGTCAGCGCGGGACCATTACGGTGATTTTTTATTCCCTGGCCGTGCTTCCTCGGAATTTCAGAATCGGGACTGGAAATATACTGGAAATACTCCCACCATCATCCATAAAGACACGCATACATAGAAGTTGTGTTATTTATAGCGGCCACCTCGGATTTTATCTTATCTCCGTGAATAATACTGAACAACAATAATAAGAATTATCTGTTTTGAGCATTTTTTGCGTGATACTGATAACGTTTAAAATAGCAATATACCAAAGTTTTCGATGAAATTCTCGTCAATATAACACTTATATTTGGTTGTAACGAAAAGAAAAACTACCACAATTTCCACAATCTAAAGCATTTAATATAATAAAACATATGAGGGGGGGGAGAGAAGTGTGACATTGTGTGACAAGGGGTATGGAGGGGTCATCAGTTCTGTGACATCACATGTAAAAATCTAAATTATTAAAACGCAAAATGTAAAATTGCAAAATATATGACGTCACAACGGAGGGGGTCTCACAAATGTGACGATGTGTGACAGGGATCGGGGAGGGGGGGGGGGGGAATAAAAAAATCATGAAATTCGTGTAACGTAATTTATGGATGGCCCCTAAAACTTATTTTCACTTAATTTATTTTTGACCGTAACTGGTTTCAGCTTGTTAAAGCCATTTTCAGATTGGTACAAATAATTCTTAATCTACAGTTTTTATACATAACATTCGGGGGAAAAGAAGGGGTGTGGTCTACAAGGATTTTATTCAATTTATATGGTTTTTTTTCATACATATTGCCATGTCGTCTTTGACGACTAGATTTTTAGTTATTTGGCTATTAGCAGTAGATACAATTATCTTGGGTTTAAATATTTATGTAGATAAATATGCCTACTGCTAACAGCCAAGTAACTAAAAGTCCAATCGTCAAAGAACTCTTGGCAACAAATATGGAAAAAAAACATATAAATTAAATAAAATCCTTGTAGACAACCCCCTCCCTCTCCCCCATATATTATGCTTTCCAAGATTAAGAACTATTTGTACCAGTCTGAAGATGGCTTTAACAGGCTGAAAGCGGTTACGGTCAAAAATAAATTAACGAGAAAAAAGTTTTATACGTGTTTTATTATTATGGAATTCCACTTCGAATTGTCAGTGCCAAAAATAGAAATATTGATCTAATATTATGTACTTTGAAAAATGATACTCGGCGAGACCTACAATATGAGAGTGTGGTAAAAGTGCTTGCCTCGCCTCGTCTCGTTCGTTCGAGTATCGTATTTCTGTGCTCGAGAATGCGGAGTGGATAATGTTGGGTAATCGTTAAACGTAGCTACTAAACAACCAATAACAATCCAAGCAACTACTGCGCGTTACGAGAATGAAGAAGTAGCAAACGGATTCCCCGGCCTCGTCTGACCAGTGAATAATACGATTTAGCAATAATCGATTTTCCCAACGAACGACGTCGGATAAACAAAGAATATATATAAAAAAAATAGATGGGGGTTTACGTAAAACATCAAAAACTGCTACACTTCTCTTAACGCTTTAAAAAAAACTATAAAAATGCACACAAGAAACTTTAAGAGCCATTAACCAGCGGCCGAGAATTTAAATTTCGTCGAACGATGATCTTGCAATTGTACCCTTCCAACGGTACAGGGCGGTTCCGATGAGAAAGATTAATTATTATCCATACCAGCATCGTGATGATAAAACAATTAAAATTATATATTTTATGTAATTATTTATTGATCTTAAGTATTTATAATTTTTCAATAATGTCTATGCAAAATATGAAAGCATTTTTTTAAATATTTTAGTTTCTAAGACCGTAAATAAATAGACAAACTGAAGTATTTTAAATAATAAATAGACAAACAGTATAAATAAAAATAGTATTATTTATTGATCGTAAGTATTTATAATTTTTCAATAATGTCTACGCAAAATATGAATGTATTTTTTTTATATTTTAGTTTGTAAGACCGTAAATAAATGGACAAAATGAAGTATTTTCGTCACAAAACTAGGGCTCGGATCTTTTTTTATAATTTTATTTAAACTAAAATTTAAATTCTGAAAAGAAGCTTTCCTAAATAATTTATTGATTTATTTTACTGCTTGATTATATGATTTGAAATGAACGTTGTATAATAAAAAAAATTGTTTGAAAATTTAATAAATCTGCCAACGACCTACGGTAAAACCTTATTGTACTAATAATAAATATATTTTTTCAAAATTTAAAAAATAGCTTCACTAGAAAAAAGAACAGTCTTTCGAAATCAATTTATATTTTTTAGTGGAAAAGAGTCAATACGTCCAAAAGTTGATTTAAAAATGACATATTTCCGGTTTTGTCTGGTTATTCCGTACAAGCAGAAACGAAATTTTAAATTAATAACAATACATTTACTATGTAGAATCAGTATCAATTCATTTACTATAGACTCATCTACAGCGTAAAGGAAATACGATTAACAAAACAATAAAATAAAGTAAACAAATAAAATCATCGATTTTAATTCTTTACTCTAGTATGGTTTCGGAGGGAGGTACGAAGTAAGAGTCATAATATTGCAGAGGAAAGCTTTCCAGGAAAGAATGAATGTTTCAAACAACATCCTATCCCTTCCCACCAGGGCTGAGGGCGGGTGACGTAACCAACCCCCTGTCGTTCATGCCCCCACCCTGGTACCGGTGCCTGTGTCTACCCGCTACACAAAAACACATCTCCGGCGGTGCTGACGTCAGGGGCAATCGTAACAAATTACGCATTAGCTGACGACAACAGTGTTAACAAACAAACAAACAAGACACAATCAAAACAAATTATGTAGATTATTAAATTACGTGGGTAAATAAATAGGGAAAAATAATAAAATATAATAATAATTGTTGAGTAGAGCATCACAGCATTAAACTAAAATCTCGTAGTCAGCAACTGACAAAGGAATATGGTAAAATATAAATATTTCATTATATTTAAATTGTTGAAAATAAAATCGAGGAAACATAATGGGACCCGGAAAGGATCAACATCAATTGTGTTAACAAGGAATTTCAATCGACCCGTTAATGCTTTCGTCCCAGTTGCTATGGGGACGATTTTTTTTTATAATAGCTCCCAGAAGGCCTTGAAGAAAAAAAAATCCCTTAAAGCCTGTGTCATTTGGATACAACATTATTCCGGGCAAGGGCTCATTAGTTATTTATTTATTTTTTTTTACATTAACTCCACACAGGAGGCCCTGAGGAAAAAATAATTTCCCTCAGGGCCTATGTCATCTTTGAGGATGCTGTGTGGAGGGTGTTTTTGAGGAGAGGAAGGAGTGAACATGGGTCTTGAAGAGACCCATATTGTAGGAGGGAGGAAACACAGAGGCCGGCAAATCGTTCCACAGCCGAGCTGTTGAACTCAAGAACGAGTCGTAGAAACGACCCGTTCTCATGTGACTAATGTCAACCGTGTACAAAAGTTTGGCTTGTTTCCCGACTATGCACCGGTGCCGAGGGGATCAATGACGCTAGTTCCTCGGAGCATCTTCCATTGTAATACCGGTAGAACAAGGACAGCATTCCCACCTGGCGCCTGTGCTCTAAAGATTGCAATCCGTTAGTTAAATTAGGAGAATCTATCAAACGGACCGCCCGTTTCTGCACAGAGTCAAGGGTTTTTTTCAGGTATTTTGGGGCTCCAGACCAGAGGTGGCTGCCAAATTCAACCGTGGGGCGCACTTGCGATTTGTACAGGGCTAGCAGTTGTGTACTATTAATGTTAACGAGTTATACTCGTATTAAACATCGCAAAATGAAATATCTCCATGAATACCATTTAAATTTTCCAAAGCAGAAGGAATCTAATTTTCTGTATTCTTTTCCTGTTACGGCACGTTTCACGTTCCACTGGCAACGTGACCATACAACGGGGGGGGGAAGGTGAGGGTGGGTATTTCCCCCCTGAGTCACGTGGCACGGAGCCGGACACGTGCTCTGCGGTGGGTGTACCGCGTAGCAGCCCCCGAACCGGTGACGTAATGACAGAGGATAGGGTACAAACAGGGAAACTCCCAGTGGGTTGTTTCCGCCCCTTGCGTAATGACGGTTCAGTGGGGTGCGCTTTCAGTTTCTCTTTTCAGCGGAAATATTCAAATGTTCCAGTGAATCAGAATATTTGAAGCCTTCTCTCTGGAAAATTCTGAAAAACATTTTTTCGCGATTTTCTTACTTCATTATTATCGTAAAAAAGTTTATTAGCAGTTAAAAACCCGCTCCGCAGGTTTTTGCTGCGGCCTGTGGGCGACTTTTGGTTCAGCTTCGCCCAGTTAGTGTTGGTGAACATACTGACCAATTTATAAATCCAATAGGAACTGGTTCCAAAAAGAGCCCGTTCTTTGGATCCACTGTCACCCAGTGATAGCTAGCCACCGGGACAGGCAATGGCGTCATATGTAATATACAGTCGCTTGGTGCTATTATTCACAACTGAGTATAACCGTCAATCTTTCCGTAACTGGAGAGATACTACAAATTGACCAATTTGTAGTTTTTATACTTGTCTGGGGCAAGACCCCATACGAACAGCTAGTGGAAGTGGCAACGTCTTGATTTCGAAACCGAATAACAACGGTAGCTCTTTGTTTGAAATTCCACGTACACAGATGTTATTTATGGCGCGGCGTGTACGGCGTGGCGTTCGTGGCAAAGCCGGGTTCTGAAATTCAACCACGCAGACGCAAGCCTATTAATACTAACTACTTATCCAAAATCAAAATACAACTGGTGTAGGAAAGTAGTATAATTTCAACTTCCGAAATTCCACTTAATTCGTTCAATCGTTCAATGTATTTGAAAAAAAAACTACCCTCCAAAATAGTGGGTATTTTCTGAAGCTCAATAGAATGGAGAGGAGATGGGGAAGAGGAAGATTAGGAAGTATCATTATCGTTACCATTAACTCACAAAAAAATTGTCAAAGTTGCTACTAAAATAATGAAAAAATGTCCTTTAATGGCCTATATTTTATAATTTAAAGCACAAGTAAATACAGTAACACACATATTTGCTATACCTTTAAAAAAGTAACTTTTCAATTTTGTTACATATTTCGGTCTCCAATGCAAATTCAAGTTTTGTATGAAAAATGCCGCTCGTAGAGAGAGCTCACCGCGAATATCATCTGGAGGCCGAGTAGAAATATCTTAGAGCATCTACCCAGCAGCAAGCATCAAATCGAGTAAGAATCATATCACTAGGTAACTGCAATCGTCATCCGACACCCAATATGGATGATTGCCTCCACGGCCGGTTTCATCGTCAATAGCATGTATTGCCGCTACATAAATGGGCAGTAATAAACATTGAATGACATCGTATGATCATCCATTATTGATCAGCAGAACAGGCTGCCCTTATTTTATACATTACGTTCTATCTCAAAGCCAACTACAAAATTATGCTCATCGTTGTATAATAACGTGCTATCTTCATATCGATGGATATTTTAATACTCTATAATTTATTTATTTACGCACTAGTCTATTCCTAAATTTATTGCAAAAATGATATAGTCTATTTATAGATGTATGAGCTTCATAGTTAGTTTTAAAATTGTCACAGAAAAAGGTGCACTTTGCCTCGTACTTCTGGTCGGTACGTAAAATTTTATTTTGGCGAGAATTTCACAGTTGTCAATGCAATTATTAATAATTTTATTTAATAGTAGATCAGAGATGATCCGCCTATCTGACAGCGTAATTAAGTTGAGTCGTTTCATCAAAAGGACGTAATTAATATTTTGAAATGGGATACTCAGTTTAAAATTCATAAATCTTAGAAATTTGTGCTGTACCCTTTCTATATTGTCGGAATGTCTTTTATACAATGGGGACCAAATAGGCGAATTATACTGTACCTGGCTTCTTACTAAAGAATTGTACAATGTTTTCAATGGCGTGTAATTTTTTAAATCGTTCGAAATGACTCGCGTTTTCCCACATTCACACTGCAGTAGAATCGACATCGGCGTGGATCACCGCCACCTTACCACCGATAGGTTATTTTTCAAATCATTCGAATTTGGTCGATTTTTCGAACGTTTCACATTGCAATAGAGTCGACATCGGCGTGGATCACATATAGCTCACCAACGGTCTGTCGTTTTCAAATCATTCAAACTTGATCGACTTTTTCAAACGTTTCACATTGCAGTGGGGTTGGCGATCGTGTGAATCGAGTTTTTTAAATCAGTCGCTTGGGCACTTTTGACTTGCGAAATCAAATTCGAACGTTTTCAATTCATTCGAATTTGAATGGCGATTTCATACTTTCATATTGCAGTAGGGTCGATGATGGCGTGCTCTTTTTACGCCATAATTAGTATATATCTTCTCCCGATGCAGGGAAAATTCCCCCGTAGAATATTAAGCATGTCTAGAGAAGTAGCAATAGATTATGTAATATGTAAAAACAGTGATATATTATACAGTGACGTATATTATATAATATTATAGACAACCTGAGTGAGGACTATTCAAATTAAGATAAAGAGATCAAAATATTATGCACATTATCGAGAACGATATATCTTCTAACAATTTTATCGTACAAATTAATTGACGTCATTGTTGATTTTTTTCGAAAGACGAATACAATTCAAACCGAGACAACCGCACCACGTCATGTAAAATTCGGAATCAGGTCGCTAACAATAACAATCCTTAAGTAGATGGCGATAGGGTTTAAATTCCCGTTTAACACCAGTCACCTGTTTTTATTTATTCAAGAAAAAAACATTGAAAAAAAGCTTGTTTTATTTTATTTTGCTCAGGTACAAATATTTACATGTTTTACGATCATTTTCCAAAGAATTTAATTTCCCACTTTATACAATAAAACCATCGAAGAGAGGTTCGTAATTAGGAGATTTTGAACTTTAAATATATTTTTATGGACCTGATACTTTTTTCTGGTCTTACAAAATTCTAATAAAAAAAAGATTTTTCGAAGACGAATATGTTCTACTCGCAGTATTTTATTAAAGAATTTAAAATATTATTTCTAAGCGACCTAATTTTCAAAATCAAAATCACTTAATTTTGTATTGTTCAGTAGTGCGTCATCAAACATCACCTTAAGAAAACAGAATATTTTGATAAAGAATTTGTTTTGACCTTTTTCATAATTATCTAGGAATTTAATCGACACTTGCCGTCATATTTTCAGCTCATTCAATTAATGGGCCCTACTCACCATCCGATTTGCAGAACTACTTGCAGGACGGCATGTTGAACCGCCAAATGAATTATTATTATTCCAAGGGCCCGACAAGGGTAATAACAACATATTTATTGTTTTCAAGTTTAATTTATAGAACTCCATTTTAATTTTAATTTATTTTTTTATATTCAATATTATTATTATTTAACCTAATAAAAACAATTAATTTATACTCGTGACAACTGTTTCTCTTTTTGAAGGACAGTTTGATAATGTCTTCAGAAGGCGAAACAACTGTCACTCGTAATAAAAATTACATAGCCCTACTCTTAAGAAAAAAAAACTGTTTTTGTAAAGAAATAAGGAATAATAGAAATTCGGCTGGCGGTTTTGCCTACTCAAGATCTAATTTGAAAAACCCCAGCATGCTCTTGCATGTGTGGGGTCTCCTCCGACCGTGAAAATGAACATTTGCTTACAAATTTGAATGAACGTAACCATAAACTCAAACCCAGACCTCTCGTCTTCGGGTTCGAGTCCCAGTTGCGACCATTGTCTTTTTCTATTTTTCTGTGTCTTGTTCTCTTTCATATTTTCATTTAGATTATAAGTGTTATCTTCTTCTTCAATGATATATTACGTTGATGGGAATAACCTTCAAAAGTTATAAAAAGAGAGTTTTTCTTATAAAAAAATTGAATAACCATAAACATTTGCAATTTTTGTACGGGTCCGTAGGAAGGCCACGCCCCCATTGCCAATGTTTATAATAATGTTCAAACAAATGTGTAAGCAAATGTTCTTGTTCACGGTCGGAGGAGACCCCGCTGTAGGGTCGCGATATGGAGTTCAAAGCGGCAAAACTAATTTTATACAAATTAAGGCCAAGGTCATCCAATTTATCAGTTTGTTTTTAATATTCGAATAGTATTTATTTCGGGTCTATCCATTATTTGGTGTGTGGCAGCTATTTAAATGAAAAAAAACATCAATTCGGTATTTCGCTATTCAAATTAATATTCACCTAAATCTGATACATTAATTTCTTGGGCAATAACAAAGTAACAATTTCTATATATTTTGTTTTGAAGAGTTTTACTTTTTACGTACATTTGTCACTTAAATTAATTTGTTGAAAACAAAATGTCTAAGGTATCTCTTTTGGCAGAAAGGGGGCGCCTTACAAAGACACAATGTATGAATTTAATTGGACCCCAGCCAAAGCCCACCTCTGGGATTTGCGAAAATATATTAGTATGGGGACAGAGGATTTAAAATGTGCGACGTGCAGAGCGATGTGTCACAGATGTGGCTCATTCCAAATCACGTTAACCCCAATTGCCGAAATAATAAGAGCGTTTAAATATAGGAAAAAATACAAAAGAATAGGAATAGGTCATTCGCGACGCAAGAAGTGTAAAACCACTGAGTCATTGTGTAGAACTAGTTTTAACATTTAACCCATCACGAGCTTCAATGTTTCAAATATGACATGCACCCAGTTAATTTTGATCATATCCATTTATACAAAAATTTAGGTTCCGTACGTTCGCAAATCTCGGAAATTAATCAATGGATTGTATCAAAATTTTTACAGAACATTGTAGAAGAGCGTTTCTATATTAATGGTAAGCTTTGGCGTTACGAAATTTATATAAAGAAAATTAATAAAGATGGTGCGCGAGTTGTTTGAAAATATGCGTATTTCATGCATTTAGTGGCAGGGAGGGAAGGCAGGTGGAGGAGTAATGAAGGAGGTGGGGTTCGCGGGAAGTGGAACGCAGGAGGGGAAGGGGAAGTGGGAGGGGAATGAGGACGCAAGAGAATGGACGTGCAGAGAGAAACAATTTATTTCTTAGAATGGCGTAGCAACGCATGCCGGGGACCAGCTAGTCATATATAAAAAAAGTAGAGCAGTATGGCAGCTTATCATAGACAAACCTAATAAATATAATTTCATAAAATATTTAATAATTACATTAAATAGCTATGTAATATGTATTCCTCTTTGCCCAGAATACTAATGGAGGGAAACAATTATACCAAGTCAGTGGACATCTTCAATTTATCTTTGAATAAATATAAAATATTGTTATTGAGGCAGTTCAGTTATGTACAATAAAATGTTTTTTCTATGCTATATATGTAAAAGCCCCGAAAAAGGGCGTTTATTAATAAATAAATAAAGATATATACATATATCGCACACCCCATAGAAAAGTGTCGTAAAACAAAATTTTATATTTTACGTTTTATCTGAAAAGGAAAGTGATTACCGTTATCTACGCTCAGTTAAAACCGTATTTAAGCCGCCGCTATCCGAATTCGACCGATTTCTTACATATCTCCCTTAAACATTTGAAGTTAAAAAAATATATGTTATTTTTGAAGATAATATCTAGATACGTTCCACGCCGAAACGCAAATTATATGAAATTCCCTCGATAGAAAAAATCGCAAAGAATGCTCCGAAAATTATTTAAAACAAGTCTATTTCTATTATTTTACAAGTTATGTATGTGAAAAAATTCACAATGTTTCTTTAAATGATACTTAAGATACGTTCCGCGAGATTTTTGCTCTATTTTAAACGAGTCATGTTTTATTAAGCTTTTTCGCAATTTTCGCTGCGATTTTATCACTTAAAATATTAGCGCGCTCTGTCCATCATTCGTAATTACATATCTCTCCATCTTCTTTTTCAGCCGAAAAGCGCCGCCTTTAGTTCGATCACTCCATCTCCGCCAGATGTAGTTATTACCTTCTTTCGACGAGACCACTTGTTCATCATTCATTCATTTGTTTTCACTTTTATGTAAAATTAACTTTTTGACTTACGACATTTTTCTACGAGATGTGCCAGTTGTGGCTAGAAGAAAAGAAAAAATAAAAAAAAAACTAATTAAACCCAATTTTTTTTACATTAACTCCACTGGAAACACCTCCACAGGACAATTGGGACTCTACGGAAAATATTATATGCCTAGCTGATTCGTGAAAATATCGAGGATTGGTAGTAAATATCTAGCTTGATCTCGGATAGTCAGATATTTATTAGTTTGGAAGAAGGTGACATCAGCCGTGTTCTGTTCACTTACCGGCTGTAACCGGCCCCGCTCCGCACCTGAGTCGGTTGGTATGAGCGCGTGTGTATTTTCCCCAGTTTAAAAGCGTATGTCTATAAAAAGCGCAGCCGATACGCAGCGCCACGGCCTCTGGCGCTTTCAAGGAATCCTCTCGACGGAACGGCGAGAGATGATAGCGAAAAGCTGTTCATGACGCAAATGAGAATTCCCTAAACTCACGAACGAATTTTCGGGGAAGCCAACACATACTTCCATATGACGTGAGGCAGTTTAGCTAATGGGATTTTATCTACCTGCAGGAATACATAATAACTATGTACTTAACAAGCAATCAAATTCAAAAGTACTAAAAAAGAGTTAAACTCCAGCATTCAAATTTCAATACCACATAACTGCTGTTTCCTTAAGGTGATTTCAATTTACATACACATTATCAAAATAAATTTATTTTTTAAATATCGAAGTTACCCATTTTTTTTTCTGAGAAGCAGTGATAGGTTGGGATTCAGCGTGACGTAGTGTGAGGGAGGGCTCTAAGAAAGTGCGATCTATACTTACTTCATATATCTATACTAATATTATAAATGCGAAATTGAGTGTGTTTGTTTGTTACGCTTTCACGCCTAAACCACTAAACCGATTTTAAAAATACTTTCACCAATAGAAAGCTACATTATCAGCGAGTAACATAGGCTGTATATAATGGTAAGCTCTGACGTTATGCAATTTGTATAAATGAAAATGTGTTTATTTCATATATTTAAGCGGCAGGGAGGAAAGGCAGGGGGAAGTTGGGGTTCGCGGAGAGTGAAGAGACGAGGGAGGGGGAAGGCGGGGAAGGTGGAAGGAACGGGGACGCACGGGAAAGGAAATTATAATAATGATTGGATATTTTGTAGAGCGCCGTTTTTGTGAAAAATCACCTCAAGGGCGCTGTACAGCTTATTAAGAATTCCTAGGTTCTGTATTGTTAATGTATGTATTGCTAATTGCTACATTAATTTCCCCCAAATACCATGCGAGCGAAGCCGCGAATATATATTTAGTATAAAATAAAGAGAGGACTAAAACTGTAAACTACGATTCTTTTTAATACATACATTTTTTCATAATTGTATAAATTTTAAACAAACTAGCCCTATTTTTTGCTAATTGCCTTAAAATGTAAAACAAAAAACAACACAATAAAATCGATTTAAAAAGTTTGCGGAGCTTTGCTTCGCGTAGAAGTGCTCTCCACGTGACGAGTGGTATTTACATTTTCCAGAGCATACCAGACTTGTTGTTGTTTGTAATTCCTTTCATAGTGACACTGCATTTCATTACGAACAGTGCGACAGAAGAAAGTATTAGTATGTGTGGGAGTCTAGCCGGGCAGAGGTATTCTTGAAGACAAGTAAACTACACTGCTGATAGGTCCGTTCCACCCCGTTCCACCCATCGCTAGTTGGAACCTCTCCACAATTTTCGTCAACGACAGTTACAGGGAAAGGGACATTCTTGACTTGCATTAACTAAAAACATAAAATTTGGTCTCCAAATGTTTTGATAGTTTTTTTCAACTAAAAACATCAAAACAGCAAGTATAGGACGGCAAGGGTCGATGTGATGGTTGGGCAGTTGCTCGGCTAAATGACCAGTGACGACACGATAAATACTTACTCCAGTATTTTAATTGAACTTATTTTAAAGGAAAATATTTAAATAGGACATAAAAAGTTTGTCATGTACATTTGTTTTCGTGGGTAGAGCTTAATTAGCAATTAAGTCTGGTCTAGTGTTATTTTTATATTGTTTTCGGGAGGTATTAAGGTAGGGTATTTATTCACCTAACCTAATCAGATTTCAGTTAAAATAATAAAAAAAACTAGTAATAAACCCTCGAAAACAACTGTCTTTTAATTTTTAACATCTCGAATCAGCGCATTTCTTACGGTAAGTGCCTCAACTTATCACAAATTGATTTGAAAAGCTGTGAGAAGGCTAGAAGTTCGTGCGGACGCGATTAAACCTGACAAAAAAAAATACGAAGAACGTCTTCTGCAACTTGCTATATTATATTATGGTGAGTGTCTTTTGGTGTCGTTTACATTGGTAATTTGGCCGTAAGTCGCTTACGTATGCGACTTACGGGAAAAAACTTAAGTATGTAAAGACAACCTTAGAAGATTTGATAAGAGTAAGGTTAGAATTATTTTCATTGAAATGAATAAGAAAGGTGCAATCAAATACAATGGGCATTGTTAATCACTAAGGATGGGTTGTTTCAAAAAATTTTATGGATTCATCAAATATTTGAAGTTGATTTTCACGTTCTGTGTAGGTTCTATTCAAGTTCTGTTATTATATCGTGATAGAACAGCTGCTTCACAAAACTGAAATAATCACAGAACTTCAATAGAACTTACACAGAACGTGAAAATCAACATCAAATGTTTGATGAATCCATCAAATTTTTTGAAACAACCAGTCCTAATTGTTTATATTTCATACAATATAAATATTTTAGTTCTCGAAGAAAGAATACGTAAACAACGAAAACAGTGAATGCATTATTACTGTCAATAATCAGACGTTATTCTAATAAAACAATATACTAATATATACAAATTATTTTTAGTTCCTCATTGTTTATTTTTATTGCACCTAACTATTGTCTTCCTTGTTTTCATTCTTTACCTATTTGCTACTTTGTTGTTATGCAAGTTTAATATCGTAATTCTTAAAAGTCCACTGGAACGTAGTAAATAGTATTGAGGTAATTATACTTGCGTCACACGTAGCTATAAAAGATCATTTGGCTTGGCCTATTTCAGAATACCGCTCGCCATATATTCCTATAGGGAACGTCAATTGTTTGGGAATTTTTTCCCAATGGGAATGAACAATTCATCTCAATATATTAAACTCGCAAAAAGGGTTTTTCCTAAAATAATTAAATTAGCGCCACCTACCACCGAGCAGTTTATGAATAATTTATAGTTTACCCTAAGTTGTAACTTCTAGAATTACACAATAACTAAAAATCATGAATTTACAGAACTTTAATTTAACTTTAATCGACCACCATAACACGGGCATGTACATGGTGGTTGAAAATTCCACAAATTATGTAACCTTCAAAGCAATGAATAAAGAAAAATTAAAAATAAAATAAATTACTTCTACTACCATAATAATATTAACCGGTAAACGTTGCTTAAGCAATGCTGGAAGACTGAAATAGCAGAGGATTGATTGATCATATATTTGGATCGCTTGGTTGCCAACAGGCTGTAATAATAATTGTAATAACAAAATCATTTCAAAAGCAGAGTTGTTTTCATGTTTCTTCCGTTCTCCAGTAAATGATCCAAAAATAAATACAGTCTTTACTGATTCAAAAACAAATTAAATCGCCATGTGTATGCCTTGTTCACATTAAATTGCTACATTTATTTATAACAATAATCTCCACAACAACAGACCTTATCTAGGATA
Source organism: Glyphotaelius pellucidus (assembly GCA_936435175.1). Lineage (NCBI taxonomy): Eukaryota > Metazoa > Arthropoda > Insecta > Trichoptera > Limnephilidae > Glyphotaelius > Glyphotaelius pellucidus. The sequence continues at coordinate 12,177,712 of OW386557.1, read as the reverse complement.
AGTTTGTACCACGCTGAGAATATCAGAATAACAACATCAAATCATTACAATATTTTTGCAAAATACACCTCACATTATCATTACGTTTTAAGTCGTGATTAAATCATTTGATAAACTGCAACATTGTGGATATTTTATAAACAATTAGCGATTTCCCGGCACGCGTTGCACTGCCACAAAGAAATTGTTTCTACCTGGTGTCCTTTCCCCTTCCCTCCCATGTCCGGCTACCCTTCCGCCGCCCCTTCCCCTCCCATGACCCCTTCCACCCCTCTCCCACTCCTGCGACCCGCCAACCCAACCCTCTCTCGCGTCTCATATATTCAGTTCCAGTACATTCGGTTTTCAAACAGCTCGCTTGCCACTTTTATTCAAATTTTCATTTTTCAGGTATTAAAAATATTTATTTTTCTATATTATAGGAACAATCAATCAAATTTGGTACCCAACACGGGTACCCATTAATTTACCCATTGTACACTATAATTCTTAAGTACTTACATAGAACTTCAAGTAAATTTAAAGAGTTTACTCTAAAATTGAATTTTGAAAACAATCGACGGTTTGCAAAATGTCATTCTCAAATTGTGACATTTTTGTTAGTTTCGCAAGAGTTTTTGTAATGATTAAAAACTTTTCAGATGCATTGTCACGTGGTTGTAATAATCCAGAAACCTTCGCAGGGGTGGAAAGAAGGTATTTTGAAAGTTTCAAACATTTCCTAAGCTTAATATAGCAGTACCTACACAGACAACTAACTCACTTAGGTATATATATTTATAAGCAAGCATATTTTGATTTTTATATATATAGATTAATTTGAAATTTTTTATACAGTAAGATTCACGTCTCACTATGTACATTTTAAAATTTATTTATTTATCTTCACAGGGTTTGATTACCTAGAGGTGTTTTTTCGATGCCGTCTCACAAGGATATACCTGGGTCAAGGTCGAGGCAGACGAGGCAGAGAGGAAGTACCTACGTTCTTTCTACATTCCAACATTCTTTCATTGTGGTTGACAGAATAATTTCCCAATAAAAACAATAAGAAAGGTAGGTTAATCCTACAAAAATAATAATATTACAAATGTAAAAAGAAAAGATGAAGTAAAATAGATATTGTAATAATAATTACACAATTCAGGTTACACGGGATTTTATTATCTCATTTACATTAGGTTGTATGTAACTTGATATTCATATTAACGGCTCCGAATAACAATGTGTGATTTTGTAATTCTGCAGTAGAGCTGTTTAACCACTGGAGCGCTTTTTGTCACAATATAGCGCCATTTGAAAAACCTAGGATGCTTTGCTGCCTATTTTAGGCAAATTTTCCCTAAATGAATTAAACATTTTTTTGAAATATTTTCAAACACGCCCGCGGTTCAATTTTGACATATTTTAGAAGGTGGAAGATACTACATATATTCATATTCAACAGATGGCAGTGTACTCTAGTTATTTACGAATTATCTCATTTTTCAAAATCGTATTATTTAGGTTTGTTTAAAACGCTCAACTGTCAAAATGCCCAAGTGTAAAATGCAGCTTTTTATCGTGATTTAGTGGATTTTTCTAACAGATTTGTATACCAGTGTAACAATGATTGAATTAATAATGCATTCAATGTGTTTTAACGTGTTTCAATCTTTAAAATTCAGAGAATATTTGAAAAACAAAATCTTTATGGTTACGTTTGCGTATATTTTGGACTGTGATTTACAATGCAGTATTTTCAATAAATAAATCAATAATTGAGTTAATTAGTATTGTGGATTTAAGATAATTAATGTATGTGTTTGAGTTGCTTCAGTTATTTTTGTTAAGTACATTATAAATTCCATTTTGAAGTGTCGACATTTCTCGACCATAATTTGTCAAAAGTTTGTTCAAAGGGAACATTAAACACATCACAATTTATCAAAATTCAGTTTTGTTACATATATTTGTAGATTGTGATAATCAATTAGACATTAGACTATAAAGGAAACTTCATAGAAAATATTTAATGTGAACGCATAATTGAACTTCCTACGAGAGTCTATATGTAGAAAATCCTGAGAATATTTCTGATTCAACTTTTTACGATTTTATAATATTTTTTTTTTTATAAATCCTACGAATAGTGATAATCCTCCATATTAAAATTCGGAGGTACGATTTTTTTAAGGTGGGCGGAAAATAATCAAAACGGTCACCAAAAATTTCAAGCAATCCGAGAAAAAGTTTCAATTTCGGCTGTCGCTCCAGTGGTTAAAGTTTCGTTTCAGCATTTTTTTCTGTTTTTGAGATCAAGAATTCATAGCATGTATGAAAACAATATACATTTCATTTCATCTGAAATTCCGAAAATTCAGACTTTTAAATCAACAAAAAGAAATTAAAATTAGCCAAAAGCGCGATTTTCAATTTTTAGCATTGTATTTTTTTAGCCGTTGTTGACATTGTTCTTCGGGACCGTCAATATCTAAGTGTGATTTGTTTTGCAATAGTGGAGCATCCTGAATTTGCAATCCAATTCTACATTTCTTGTTTGAATTTGATCATTGTTTCTATTTGTCTAAACATCTGGATGCATAACTGGTAGTGTAATTGTACAGTTTGCAAGCTATGTATTTAAAATGTACTAGTGGTCGCCCAATGGTCGAAATTCAACCATAATTATTGTAATGTTTTTTTTTATGTTTGACATTCAGTAAGACCGTAGACAAATAATATTAAAGACAAACAATATTAATCTATTCTCAATTTGACCATAGACTTTAACAATAAACAATAGAGTAAAGACGCGAGTGTGTGTGTCAAATACATGGTAGTGTGTGTAATGTTTTTGTTTTTGATTTAATCTATTTTTATGCATAATTTTTAAAAAATATTAGCATTCTGCACTCCTCCTCTATATAAACTATAAGTGTGAGAAATTTCATACTCCTCCGTCCGCGCAATTTTCGTAAAAAGGGGTACAAAGTTTTGGCTTCACGTATTAATATATTGATGATGATGATTTGTCCAAAGGTGGTTTGAGCAAAAGGATGTCGGAGAAGTTCTTTATTTTTGACTTGGGTATTGAGTTGATTGTTGGTTTGCTGTTTTGGTACAAATTATTAATTATATAAACTTTATGACATTTATAAAAAAGGGACACTTTATTATTTATGCACATCCCATTATATCAAGTTTCCGACTCTGCCAACCTTTCATTGTAGGTGATATAAATTAAAAGTTTAAACCGATCATGTGGTTACAATGTAACCCAAGTAGAAACGTGACGTGGAATCACGTGTACACTTTGCGACTCGGTTGTGAGGTGCGATCTACTTGCGGCCCGCTTTATAATATAAGTTTGTAGCTACTATGAGGTTCAGATGGTGAGACGACCTGGAGAAAATTAAAGATATTCAGGTGAGACAAAAATAAAGAATTTTGTTTTATTAGTTACATTATGGCAAGACCATAAATCGACCTAGTTTTGGACAAGTGTTTTCTCTAGGGTAGTACAACGGAAGAAAAATACAAATCACAAAATAAATTTTTTTTTAATTGTTTTTAAACCATGCGTATGTTTTTAATAGTTGTTATATTATTATGCAGTTGGCTGTTCAATTAAACTTATTTCAGAACGTAAAACAAAACATTGTTTCACAATGGATACAAACGGAGTTTACCTTCCGACAATGAAACATTTAAAAAATTTAATATGCCAATTTTGATTGTTTGTGGGCTGACACCGCAATACAAAGAGGCAGTCAAAAACATCTGTTATTAAATTATCTGCTTCTTCGCTAAGATTTCCCCTAAGTATCATTATTTCTATTTATGGTTTTTAAGTTTAATTTGTAGGTACCTGGGTATTGCACCGTATTATCACTACTCATAAAACAAAGTCCTCCGCGCGTCTGACTGTCTATTCGTGATAAACTCAAAAACTACTTAACGGATTTTATTGCGGTTTTCACCAATAGATAGAGTGATTTATGAGAAAGGTTTAGGGAGGTATATAATTTGTCAAGATTTTGTGCAAATTGGTTGAAATATATAATATATAAAGGAAAATGTATGTGGTGGACGAGCGGACGGGCAAGCGGGCGGTGTGGATTTTGTATGCAAATCTACAGTAGTTTTATGCCGAGGTTTATGAAATTTTTCACATGTGACTTTGATTTCGAAAACTCTGTGTAAAACCCGGGGCATCGCCGCACAGTGGAAGAAATTGAGAAAAAACCCGAATTAAGTGGTTTTTGCAAACATTTAATATAAATATTTTTTTAGTGTAGCGCAATATTTTTTGCATTTTATGTGTTTATTTAAATATGTCAAAATCATAAAAATATGCCTCTTTTCAGCCTTTAAAACTTTACCCCCCCCCCCCCCTTAAGCAGTAGCTTTACTATAAGTTTGTCCTCAAAGCTGATTTATTTTTTCGGTCAAAAAACTAAGAATCTATTTATTGTAGGGAAAAATACGAATTGTAAACAGGTGCATTTTTAATAAAATACGTAAAGGATCATAGAACATATTTCATCACACGTTGTTGGTGGATCACCTTCGAAGGCCCGACTAACAAACGCGATTAGCCTCTAAAGGGCAGGCGGAGCCTAAAGAGCAACGGGGACATTAGGAATAAAGGTCAGTAAGAAACGTGCTTATCGGAAATGCAAATCTGACACTTATTGTGCTAAAAACAAATAAATTATATTGTTCTGTCTAAGACGGAGTTACCCCTCAATGGTTCCATGTTACATTTAAGTCTCGCGGAAACATTTTACGCGGAAATTCCCACCCGTGAAAATGCGTATGGACGCAGTCTATGGAGACTGAGTCGAAAACGTACGTACGTTTTAGGTTTTTTATATAAAAAACCTAAAAAAATTCTCCGTAAAGTTTAACCTCGCCATAATGCAGCCATGTCCCCCTTGCAATTTTTTTAACAAAGAACCTAATAAATCATTTTTAAATAACCATTATTATAAATTCATGATGAAAGAGAAAGGGGCCTTTTTGGCCCGGAGCTCTGCATGCCAATATTACAAAAAGTAAAAAAATGGTTACTGTATATTTTTTGTCAGTCTTAAGCTTCCTAACAAAATTATTATAAAATTGAATCATTTTCTGATCCACCCAGTACTCCACTAAATAAGCAAGAGTGTCTTTATAATGGTTTACCTGTACACATGTACGTTGTACAACGCCGTAGAGAGACAAATTATAGTCTAATGGTAATTTAGTTTTAATGATAATAATCCTCCTAGAAGAAGTTATTGAAATGGATTCATATAATTTGAATAAAATAGCCTTAAGCCAATTTCACCGAGTGTTTCACAGTGCTAGAGAAATGGATTATTTTGTTATCAGATAAAAATAGCAAACCTAATGCTTTCAATGTATGTCTGTATATTTATTATATAACAGGTGTGTCAAAGTAACAGGTAGTCAAATAAAATAATGTTAAAATGAAAATTGTAGGAAATTTTTTAATTATAATTATAACTCGCGATACTATCGGTGTTCACAAATATATTCTAAAGTGCGCTCTTTAAAAAAAATGCCTGTACCTTCTTGTAAATAATTATAATAAAATTTTGGAAGGTTAAGGCATTAGGTAATTACGCCATGTAAGTTATTAGCTAATTATCTTTGCTACTTTTCCCACAACCCTGAAACCTGTCACAAACCGCGACATCTGATTACAGATTCGTTTGTAATTTATGTTTAGCGTGCTTAAGGCCTTAGTAACCCAGGATTATCGTTACACGACATAATAATAAATAAATCCATAATAAAACCGCAGTCGGACTGCAGCAAAATAAAACGCGCGTCTTTAATTTTATTTTCTTGCAGTTGCCATTAGACGAAAGTCTCCCGGGTATTGTAATAATGTGTTCACGTCTAAATGAGGCTAAGAAAAATGCTCGCGTGAATCGGAGTTTTTTACTCCCGTCTGAATGCAGCTCAACACCTTCCAAATTCTAGGCACAGTGACGAAACAGCCGACGACCTTGCCCGGGCTTTTCCTTCCCTCTCTGAACACAATCGAGCCGCGAGACGGAACAATGCGGGATACGGTTTAGCCTGCCGGCAGACTGTGAGAACGCACCGCGCAGCAACTGGCCGGTTATTTCAAAGACGTGACACGTTGTACCGGTTGCCGTGCGGTTATCGCCACAGATAATAATATCATGTTTCCGCCGTATTTTCTTAGTGTCTGTACGAGTCGGCTGTGCGTTCGCGCCTAAATTCGAACACATACAATGGCACATTAAATGTTATTCCAGCAACATAATTAAAGAAAAAAAATTGGTTGTCTGTAAATTCGGTTTACGGACAATAATTTTACGTGGTAACGTCATATAATAACGATGGAGTGGAAGAGAGATAGATGCGTTGCAAGCCGAATGCTTAGGCGTTCTCGGCTCAGGCGGAACGTGACAATGTGTCATGCTTTTTCGTGAGTGCAGCCGGCGTTAACGATTTATAAGACGTTATCACGTCAAAAATTACGTGCATGAGAATACCGATCCCCTCGGATGAGAAACTAGCTGCAAACAAATGAATGTAAACAACTTCAAAGAAGAATTAAATGGTCTCCGCATTGGATAAGTTATTAGATTTTCACGGCCAAAAGCATTTTCGTTATTTGCTTTTGTTATTTCTTATGCCGTGTTGAGCTACCTACCTTCATTCCTACCTTCTTTAGCCAACGTTTCGGGCAGCGTTACAGTGTCCATCATGATGAAAGGTCTACGCATCGATCATCTTTGAACGGAATGTTAATGCGTTCGTTACTTTTACTAATTTTAAATTTATTGTCATTTATCTTTGACAAGCTTCTTCATATAGATAATGCCACCTTACCATTTGAATAAAATTTGAAAATTCTAAGCAATTGTTATCAAATTAATCGTCATTTTATTAGTGCGCGACAGATAATTTTTGAAAGCGACACATTATTCCGTCGCTTGCCGGACCCCGCGCTAACCATACTCATGGTTTGCATTTTGCCGCAAATGCCCGCTTCCGGGCTAGTGCCTCCTTGCGTTTATTGCCATACAAATCAGCCGAAGAAAACCGGTAAACGGCTGCAGTCTGTAAGCGCGCTTAGTTGCGTGGAAGCGAGCGGGACCTCCGACTGCAAACTCAAACTGTCGAATTCCTCGAGAACACGCAAATAGAAGACATACCTAACAAGCGCGGCGGCAACGAGCCAATTCGTCTGCAGCAGGTTGGGCCGGCCAAGTCGGGGCGCAGTCCGTTCTCGATACGGCAACGCATACCTGACGGAAACTAGATACAGAAAGGTCAATTACACGAGGGCGAGTTACCTGCCAGCTAACTAGCTAGGTACTGAAAGTTCTAAGAGTTCTCATAGAAATAACACTAGATCCGAACGCGAGAGCTCACCGATCCTTACTATTCACTCTCAACCAATCAGACAGATAATCTTGGAAACACAATAAAGGAATGAAAATGCTTGGCTTCATTCTTCGAAATTCCAGAGGTTTTAGGAATATTTCAACTTAAAAAATTTTGTATACATCCTTAGTACGTAGCCAAGTCGAATATAACTCCTCGATCTGGTCCCCCCATTTTAAAATACATTCAGATTCAATCGAGAAAATTCAACATAAGACACATTAATTTTAAACTCGGCATTCCCATTGAAAACGTAAACTATAATTACTTGATGAAAGAATTAAATTTATTAAGAATCAGATCGAAGAATTATATCCGACTTATTATTTATGTTCAAAATTGTAAATGGTAGAATAGACATTCCTGAGTTACCTAAGATCATTGAATTTCATACCCAAGAGAGCCACTCGTTCTAAAATCCTGTTAAAATGCTACAATAACCGGAGTGAGTATACAAAACACTCGCTTGTACCTAGATTACATGAAGTTACTAATAGACATACAGATGTGGCAGATCTATTTGATTGCACGGAAGCTAGGTACTATCAAATATTTTCAATCAGTATTAATTTTATTTGCACCCCAGAATTTTATGTGTAATTGTATCTATTAAATAAATGAACATTGATGAACAAATGAGCACCAATAATTTCGTAAGCTAAGCGATTTCTTTGGGTGTAGTTCGGGCTGCAGCCTGCGGGTGTGGATTGTCCGTTTGGCAGATGCAAAGGCATCTAGTTGGAAATCGTCGATTTGGATTTTGTTTCACAGAATAGAAGGAGAGATCAAATAAAATGCTGAGTTTAAAATCCAAATGTACTACCGCTGTAATCAACCACTTTCTTCCGTTCCGCTCCGTACGACAATTAGTATTCAAAATTTCTCGGCCAAGTCACGTGCTTAGTAATTTAGCAAGTCGTGTTATGCAACACTGACCTGAACAAGAGAATAGGAGATAGCCAAAAGAAAGGAGACGAGAGGAACTAAAAACAGCTGTGGATCATCACTTATGAAAACTAGATTGGCAACACGAAAAAGAGCGCTTACACTCGAAAGGCCTTGAGTTTACCGTGGAAGAAATCTTGCCAACTTTCGTAAATGTAGGTTTGTTGTTTTTTTTAATATTTTTCTTCAACGCTCTGTTTTATCACTTTAAGGCGGCGCTATTCGGCTGAAAAAGAAGATGGAGAGATGTGTAATTGCGAATGTTGGACAGAGTGCGCTAATATTTTAAGTGATGAAATCGCAGCGAAAATGGCGAAAAAGCTCAATAAAACACGACTCGTTTAAAATAAAGCAAAAATCTCGTGGAAATTATCTTGATATGATACTTATCATTTAAAGAAACATTGTGAATTTTTTCACAAATATAACTTGTAAAATAATAGAAATAGACTTGTTATAAATAATTTTCGGAGCATACTTTGCGATTTTTTTCTATCGAGGGAATTTCATGTAATTTGGCATTTCGACGTGGAACGTATCTAGATATTATCTTCAAAAATAACATAAATTTTTTAAGAGCTTAAAAACTTCAAATGTTTAAGGTGATATGTAAGAAATCGGTCGAAATTCGGATAGTGGATCCTTAAGAATAAGATCTTACCTTATGTCCCCGCTCCGGCTGACACGGGCTAGCGTGCGCTGCACCTAAAGACACAGGTACAGGCTCCTGTCTGCGGCGCTTGCCCCCGACCTGGTGCTGCACTGCTGACTGGGCGGCGCACTGCTGCTGGGTGTGCTGGCGCGGACTGCACGGGCTGCGGGCGCTCGGCGGCGGCGAGGGGCGCGGGGGGCTGCGGGGCGCGACGTCCACTTGGCGGTATGACGACCGATGGTCACTGAACATGTCATGCATTCCCTAAACACAAAAAACACACTCATTAATCTTCAATACGAAAAAAAGGAACTCTTTGGAACTACGCTAAAAATGGATCTCACAGAAATAAAATGAACCTTGAACTCTACCCCAGTGAAAGCGACCCAAGTTAGACCATGAAAAAAGTGGATAGGACTACGTGGAAAGAGAGTTTGAACAGAATGGGAAGACTGAGGGCTAGAGCCAAATGGTGAGGGACCACAGCAAATGATTTAGCGCCGTGAAGTTGATGCCTGCCTTTTGCCTCAGAAACTTTACGTAAGGCAGTTTTCTAGTCTAAAAAAAAAAAAATTTTCCCTTAATTTTTCCAAAGTTTAAATATTCAAACATATCTCCTTCAAAGGATTTTTCGATTTTAATGTCACGGTTTAGACGGAATCTAACCAAAATCTAAATAGAACAGAATTTTAAACGCATTTTTCTCAAAGCAACTTTATTCTAGACGGTTGACACGACATCTCACATTCTACGGAACCAATTTTCTTGAAATTTGGTGTGACCTTTCTACACATTACTCTATCGCCCCTACCTGAATTATAACAAAATTTAAATTTTTACTATTTTTTTAAAATTCCGAAAATCAAAAAACTGGTAACAAAATGTCTTTTTATTTCAGACAGCCGCCATTTGGCGATTTTTTTAAACTTCTCTAAGATATGGGCCATTGCAGCATTTGTCTGGATTAAGATTTATTTTTATTATTATTACTAGGAGGATTACGATCTTGTCAACCAGGGCGCGCCATTTTTTTGAGACCCCCCACTTCTACATCCTGTAACTTTTTGAATTTTGAATTTTTTCGTTTGATTTTTTTTTGTATTCTTTAATGTTTAATAAATATTTGATTAAGTAATGGATGGTAAAAATATTATTGGTTTTTTATTGCACCCGAAATAACACCTACAATTCATTCTTCTAGACTAGAATACCCCCTTAAAGTGTGGACCAGTGCTGGATGCATTCTCTCAAAAAGGCCGCACCCATTTTTTACAGTTTCAAATCCGTCCTTACGTTTGACATTTAACGCGTTTTCTTCAAAACCCGATTAAATAATTCTCGGATTCAGTGTGCAGTCACATTTACTGAGAATACTAGGTGGATACTGTGCGGTAAATGTTACCCGTTCCCCGAATGTAAATGTCACGTGATAAAGTCATGCTCGAAAGTCGTAATTCTATTCAAAACGAAACGTGTTATTAGCGCGCCTTGGGGCGATTTATTTAGGTGAATAATTGAATTGTAGCGGTATTCACAGTCGATATTCAGCGGATTTAGGTTGGAGTGTTTCAAATTCCACTAAAAATCGAAGATCAGCCCAATTTTTTAAAGACCTTTGAAAGGTCACCTGTGAACGCTGACTCTCGGCCCGTTTTGGATTTTGATCAAATTGTGATCAGCACAAAACTATTCGAATATTTTGATTCGATGATAGAAATTCACTTGTGTTCTCTTTCTTGCTAATAACAGTAAATAGGCGTAAACAAGACAAAAGGCTGCTTCTCAGCGACGTTTGGCAAGAGCATCAATGTCGAAAACGTATTATTGAATTGTTTGAGTCAACTTTAATTTTATGACTAACATGATTTTCGAAAAAATTATATATTTTTTAAATTTCATGCATTTTTTTCTAACAGTTGTTGAATTTTTTTTGTATTATTTCTAGTGCTTTTGTTGTAAGTGTACAAGAAATGTGTTACTATAAATTTTAGATGGAGTTGACACATATTTAAGATATTATTTTCGATAAAGAGACGAATGAGATAAATGACAAAATCGAAATTGAGTTTAATATTTGCATTTTTATTTAGAGGATTACTGATATAAATTTGTTCGGTGGTTTAACCACGGAACTGGCGCCCTTTTCAGTTTAAATATCACTAATTTACTAGATTTCATCCATTATTTTTAATAGACATGTGCATGACTTATAATGCAAGTGCAAATAATAACCATGTAATAAATAATATTTAATTAAATGAAGACATTATGAGCGAAACTCAATCGAAAATCTGGAAACAGAAAAATCAGAACAAGATATTGGCACCTCTGGGACTCGAACCCAGTTGATTGACAAAACTCGATTGAGTTTCGCTCGTAATGTCTTCATTTAATTAAATATTACAGTTTGAGGTTTTACTCATAAAGTTAAAATAATAAATAATATTTATTTTATTAATGGATCATTAGAAAAATAATTGTTCTAATCAATCGAATTTTATTTAAAACACTTACCTACATAAATTCATATGACACGTTAAAGTTATTTGATATGATTTCAATGAATAGCGTTATTGCATTCATGAATCTCTCACCTGATGCATTTATTTAAATTACATATTGCAGTAACTAAGGACATCAAATGACATTATTGAGAACTTAACGTTTATGTTTTTGATAAGATAACCCAGCACGGTTACAAATGGCGGAGTATCTTGTTGGCCGCTTGTTGATCACACGTATTACCATTTGTGGGCTTTTATAGAGAATCAATAAATAGTTTGAGCACAGCCACCCCAAATGATGATGAAGTACGCTAATAGGGATTGGCAGTTAGCATAGTATACTGTTTTGTGTGTTAGGAGTAAGAATAGAGTTCGAAAAACATAAGAGAGCTTATTACTAAGTATGTGTTGCTATAATAATATTGTTATGCAATGTCTGTGAAATACCTTGCAATTCACAGCTGTGTGAGGCGCTAGTGTCGGCACAGTCGTGTTATGACAATCTCAAGAAGACCAAGAGAGGTCAACACGAGGTTAAACACATCAACAAAACCACGTACCATTACATGCACAAGTATCGATCTCTTCATTTCAATGTAAAGAACTAACTTTCAACTGAACGAAAAAGTGATAGCACAGCTGAACGTTTAGTTATCTCAAGTCCAAACTAAGATAGTCAAATTATAATTTAACTTTTGTTTTGTTGACCCCGCGATAGTATAATGTTCATTATCAATATATTTATATAATATCAACATTTAAATTCCCAGACAGTCGCTTTCATCAATCACTAAGCGACCGCTACGAAAGTTCGTCTGAACTGCATAATGTTAGTGTCACCAATACGGTTGGGAGTATTTTCATAATGATGTCTTAGTCCCAACTGCCCGCAGCCTGTGGGACTTTGACATCCCAAATCCGGGTAAGTTGTGTTGCTGAAAAGAGGGGGGAGAGAAAGGAGACGGGGAAGGAGGTTGGGAAGCACCGATATATTACTTGGCCATGAAACACGGATATTGCCGTCTCATTCGATGCATTGATTTTCTATTCTGAATGGTGGTCTTTCATCGACACGAGCTATGGAGATTTATGGGTGTTCGGTGTTCAATTGAAAGATAATCTACGTCTTTGCGACGTAAGCAAAACGGAAGACGTATGACTATCTTTTGTGTAACTTTCGGACTTGTTCGTATAAATGTGATTTAGCGAACAAAAAAAAATATTTTCAAGTATAACGACTGATTAGCATTTAAACTTTCATAGAATGTAAAAAAACGACTTAGACATAAAGTGAAGCATTATTTTTAATTTTAAAAAAGTAGTAGTTGTAGTTGATTTGTAAGAGGTTTGCAGAATTTTGTTATTTTTTTAATTGCAATATATTTTTTACAATTATTTTGATTTTATTAAAGAACAAAACCCTAAACTAATCATTCAACTACCTTTAAACTGTGTAAGTATGATAATACGTCAAATATACAAATTTAAACTTCAGTACGTCTTTAACGCGTAACATTATCTGAATGTAGGTAAAAATAAGATTATCTTTCTAGGGTTAATACGGAAAATTATGAAATGTTCACTGACGTTTGAAGTCAATGAATCTACTTAGATTCCATAGCTTATCCCGCATTTTTATGTTTAAAAAAACTTAATATTTAAAATTAATTTTAAAATCGGCTACCTAAATTTGGGTAGCCATCGCTTGAGAGATTTTACTATATTCTTGATGCTTCATCATTATTATTTCACCTGTCAAAAACATTTGATCAAGAACATGCATATGCAACTGATTTTAATGCAATTTTTATACCATCGCACAATGGGGTGGATTACCCCGAAAGTTGGCATCAAATCAGTGGTTGCAATTAAAAACAAACCTTTTTCAATTTTTAGTTCCGTACAGACATGTTAATAAAAATAAGCAAAAAAAAATTTCGGAAGGTCACACATATTTAGTACAAAAATATATAATTGAAAAATATAAAATAAATTAAATCAGTCATAATGCTCACTTCATTTCAAAAGCTATTTATTAACAGTTATTCACAGAATAAATCATCTTCATCATTTTGTGACAAAATACGAACGTCATCACTACTTTGTTCAACTACCGAATAATTTTCTGCGGTCGTATTAGGGTCTGGCATCTTCAGCATTTGCAGTACTTCTTTTGGAATCGGTTTAACTGTCCATACCCTGTCGATATCGTTGAATTGTTTAGAAGTTGCCCCGCATAAGTAACAAGTTTGGGTTGACTTTGTCTCACTAAGGGCGTTACATACTTTCCATCTATCATGGTGAAAATTAGCTTGTGGTGCACTCGAATATTTCGATCTCCTAAAGCAATAAAAATGTCCCGCAAATTTTAAATTTGCTGCTCAACATGTTTATTTTCTTTTATAGAAACGTCACTCGTTTCTTTAATGAACTGTATGCGTATGGGCCTACAAAATCTTGTAGAGGATGGGCGTTTATTCTGCCAGATAATTTTCCCATTATTCACATCGGAACCAGACACAAGACGTATCGGTACAATAGATGTGAATAAAATACTTTCATCGCTACCGATATCATTTTCAAATTTTTCTTTGTACGCAGAAAAGCCAGAGGTACCGTCAAAGCCCCATTTATAAAATAGACATGTTTCAATTATCTCACTCAGAGAGTCAATGATGGGCTGCTGAACTTGTATCAAACGCTCAGCAGTGTGATCTAGCAATTGTTGCAATTTCACTTCCGCTGATGATTCCGTGACTGTTATGAATTCACTTGAAGGATAACACTTTTTCTTAGCTCCTTGTACAATGGTGTAGGAAGGAAATACTTATTTAATCCTTTTCCCTTATTAAATTATATTGGTAACGAGTAAGTTTGGCATCTATAATTAAAGCGAGTGCTTCATCATCACTCAAAACCTTTTTGTTTTGGATTTTATCGGTAAAAGCTTTTCTGTACTTCTTTGCTCTGGTCGGCGTACTTAACGTGAATTCTTTGACTACAGCCGATGCTGTTGCTTTACCTGCCGACCGAAAACTCATATGGGTAGCAAAGGCTAATTCAGTACTAGATGTTTTAGATCGCAAATCATAGTTTTTGACGTTTCGTACGCTCAGACGACGTATCGAACGACAGCGTGGGTCGACCTCTTTTTGTTTTTACCGTTTCTGGTAAAGATTTGCGATTCTTAAATACAATAGGCCTTTCAAGCCATTCTTTATTATTTAATATTAAGGTGGCATGTTCTCTGCGACACTTCATCCATCTGATTTTCAATTTACAACAGAAAACAGCTATTTCATTAAAAGTTCTTTTTTATTCAAAAATTTTACTTTATTATCAAATTTCCTAATGCCAGAGTTCTTCATTATCATATATAACACGAATCTCGTACGAACCACTTCAGAAATTGCATCTAAAACAAAACGCATTGAAATTATAATATGACGAATAATAATAATAATAATGAACAAACACCCATTTGAAAGAAATATTTTTTGTAAATAAGAGGCATAAAGTTAATAGTTCTACAAAATATGACGTAATGTTGTAGAACTATTAACTTTATGCCTCGATATTTATTATATTTACAAAAAAATATTTCTTTCAAATGGATGTTTGTTTTAATTAAAAATGTTGACGTATCGTGTAAGGTTTTCAACAACTACTATAATATAATAAAAGTACATACCACCAGACATCATATCCACTTTGAATTGGATCTGAACACTTGGTAGATTTCGCTTTGTTTAAACTTGAAACGTATTGAAATTTACGCGACTGCAGAAACTGAAACAGCCACCCGCACAAAGGTCAAGTTCAAACTGGTGTCTTTCCGTCAGTGTCGCGATAAGGGCGACACGCTTTGGGGAATAATAAACCATTCAATAAACTTCAAAATTAGCATACTTGTTTCATTGTAAAGAACAATTGACTTTCTGAATTTCGGCCAACGCGGTTCATAGACCTACCCCATTGTGCATCGGCAGCAAGTCGCGATAGCTTGTCGATAATAAAAAAAAAACTATATTTTCATTATGAAATCAATCAATGTGCATTCACGTGAGATTATTACAAGATGCAAGACGCTGCTCACGCGGGGTTGGTAACAACAAACAACATCTGGTAGCATCAAGCGCAACAGGCAAAGTTGTCGAATGGCCACAGCATCCCAATTTGTACCAATTGGCTATTTGTCTCTGATTACCGAAGTTTACTCCGTCCAATTGGTGTTCCCTCGGGATTGGCCAGATGCCGATGGAGATGAGGCGAGATGAGTGGAGACAGACAGATGTAATGCTATAAGTGCGCCGAGGGGACAGAACTAACAATGTAAAACATGGTCTCTGATAGACAAACTAAAATGCATTCATATTTACTAATTAAAATTATTAATTTTGGCTTTGCACAATAAGCACACATCAGTACATTGTGGGTTGGTTGGTAGCCGGTGGAAAAGTGTGTCGGGTTCACAGAAAGACGCCGTGGGTTCAATTCTACCAGTCAAGTATTTCGCACAAACAAGATTTTCCAATTTTAATAATAGTAGAAGCGTTTCAAATATTGTCAGTGTTCGTAACCTGAGAGGCGAACACTACGAAATATTGCTTAAAAAAATGTTTTTGGTTTGAAAATTTGATCGCTAAAATCTCAATTACATTAAGCTAGTTTACAAGCTACTAGCCGGTAAGTTTAAAAGCGGGTGAATCGGCGAGAGAGATTGTCACGATGATACACAAAACTGTCTACTCGCTCAGTAGCAGCTAAAATAACGATTCCCGCGCCATGCAACTCTGTCGAAATTTTGTAGAATACTTGAATCGCAGCGCTAACCAGTAGCGAGAACAGTGGCTGCCGCCCAAACTAATTCTGAAATCAGCTGTTGGTGGGCCGCCATCTTTAGGCAAACACTAGCGAGTAGCGAGTAAAGTTGACCAACTTTCAACTTTTTTCGTTGTTGTCCTCAATCTGCTAGTTAGCAAGTAATATGATGATACTGAGCGAGTTTACTAACAGATAAAGAATTTCCCAGATAATAGCTTGTAAACTCGCTCTATGTCATCGATGCTTTAGAAATATGAAAGATGCTTTAATTAAAAACTGCGAGTAGAATCCGTCTTGACCTTTGAAATAATCAAGCATTTTTAGTACGTCTTTTTATAAAAAGATTATAAACTATTTATAAAAGGTTTATAAACCCAGAAAAAATAAAGTATCAACATGCGTATAAAAACTTATAAAGTGCAAAATCTCCCACTCACCAACCTTTTTTAGGATGTGGTTTATTTGCAGAATGTGACAAAAAGAACATGACCACAATTTTTTTCAAATATTTGTGCTCGAACTTCACAAAATATTGCCATCCCTTTGACGATTTTTTTGCATTCATTAAAACAAGTGACTGGTGTTAAGAGGAATATGAACGCTAGAAATATTTCGATTCTCATGCCTACAAAATTTAAAATCTAGCGTCTTATTTGCACGAGGAAAGTAAGCGAAAAAGTGGTTTTTATTTATTTTGTGCATAATTTTATAAGAATGAAAAAAGTTAGAACATTCAAAACCTCAAAAATAGTCTTAGCCATAAAAAGGTATTGTTTCTTTTCTTCATAGTTAAGTTAATTTCTTCATAGTGAGGTCACGCAAAAACATTTTTTTAGTGGTTTACGCTTATATTTTTTGTTTTGTAAATAATAATTTTATTGTAATTCCGGTACATAGAAAAGCTGGTAAAAGATGTTCATAGTGTAAACCGATTCGTCGTAAAATTGAATCTAAATAGTATCTAAATAGGATTTCACGAATAACTTCATCTTAAGCGGGAATTTCAAACTTGTCGCTATCTACATAAGGACTGATTTCGCCCGATTCCGAATGTTCAACTGTGCATTGCATCGCATTTCACCCCGTCGGACGTTCTGTGAGGCGGGTTAAGAAGAAGGAGGTAGAAAGCGATGTTTTAAATGCGGATCCGTGAGAGGCCGAACTTCTTGATCTCATGCTACCCTATCAACCCCGGTGCGAAATACTGCAATAATCTAGATGAAGTATTATTTCATTACTGGCAACCCGACATACATTATTTTTTATACAAATATCATTATCATATATTATCGTAATGTGTGTTTAATAATGTTTTCTGATTACTGATACATTATCTATATGATGATTTTGCCGACTTTCGCAGCCAAATACATAATAAAGTCTTTAATTATATAATATGTTCAAATTTAAATGTACTAATTTGTTTTTCTTGAGATAATCCTCAATAATTTATTTATGACATCAACTTTATGTTTTAAACCTTACTCTACGTTAAGACACGGCTTGTAACCACTGAAAATATAATCTCTTAAGGCACGGCGTACCCACTCAAAAAGAAGACGGAAAGATATGTAAATACGAATGAGTACGAATGAAATCGATAATATTAAAGCGAAAATTGTGAAAATGTTTAATAAAACACGACTCGTTTAATATAAAGCAAAAATCTCGAGGTGGTTGTCTAAAACAGCATTTAAAGAAACACTGTAAATTTTTACATACGTATAACTTGTAAAATAACTGAAACAAACGTGTTTATAATAATTTTCGGAGCATACTTTGCAATTTTTTTCTATCGAGAGAATTTCATATAATTTGCATTTCGGCGTGGGGAATGTATACATATTATCTTCAAGAATAGCTTAGTGTGATCTATACCGATTTGAAAGAAAATGGGTGTCGTCAATTTACAAGACCTTTCGACCGCTAGTAGCAGACAGGCCAATGAAATTGATTATCTGTTCAAGAAAGAATTTCGATTTTTGAAATTATACGAATTCGTCAAGTGTAAAAAAAATTAACCTGCTTCAGGCACACGGACCAGCCCACAGCGTACTTCTAATAATTTATTTCTTCAGTCTTTGAGTCACTAAATAAAAGTGATAATATTCCTAAATATTGACCGATACAAAACGTAAACTAGAACGAAGTATCTCACCATATTGTATTATTTCATACATTCAACGAAGAGAAACCCAATGAAAACAGTTCCATTTAATTAACACAATACATGAATAGCACGTATAAATTAAGTATGCAAATAAAACAGTTACATTGTAATGCGAATGTAAACGTTTTCCCGTTAGGATTGTTTCATGCGATATTTCCCAGAAGCGGCATTTTCCGATATTGCATGAGATCGCGAGTTAGACTAGTGGAAAACAGTTTCTGGGAAATGTTTTCTGCTGCCAAATTAGCCGTTTAGATATCGAGTTAGGTTATATTTTACATTGAAAGCAAAATTAATTTACATTGATAACAATATTACATTGATAATGGCAATGAAGAAAGTCCGCTTATATTTTATCTTTAACAGCGCCAGAGCTCACCAGTATATATAGAAACCTTCAAGAGTGTGCGCACAATAGTTTAATTCACCAAAGTTTCATTCAGGCTCAAATAATTTCATAACGCCAGAGTTCACTATTATCACATTAAGTCACCAAAGTGTCATCGTTCGGATGAATGGTTTAGGTATGCATAAGGGACAAACAAAGAAACATTCATTTTTATATATTAAGGGTCCACTATCCGAATTTCGACTTCTTACATATCTCCCTTAAACACTTGGAAGTTTTTAAGCTCTTAAAAAATATACGTTATTTTTGAAGATATATCTAGATACGTTCCACGCCGAAACGCAAATTCTATGAAATTCCCTCGACAGAAAAAAATCGCAAAGTATGCTCCGAAAATTATTTAAACCAAGACTTTCTTTTATTTTACTTTATATGATGCTTAAGATACGTTCCACGAGATTTTTGCTCTATTTTAAACGAGTCATGTTTTATTAAGCTTTTTCGCCATTTTCGCTGCGATTTCATCACTTAAAATATTAGCGCGCTCTGTTCAACATTTGCAATTACACATTTCTCCATCTTCTTTTTCAGCCGAATAGCGCCGCCTTAATCAACGAGTACCCGGCATGCACTGCAATGCCGCTCCAAGATAGGAAGTGTAGTACTTTAGGATAAAAAATACAAATAATAAAATATAAAAAATACAAAAATAAAGATACAAAATGGTTTTTTTGGATCCAAAATGGTTTTGTTGGAATACACACATCTTCAGAAAACTCGCGCTTCACCTACAAAAAAATTGTACACACCTTTCATAACCCCAGAGCCATCACCATTATATATAGAAACCTAAGCGGGCGTGCACACAATAAGTAACCTTTCGAAGTCGCTGGATACCCTTAGTGCGAATATTATTAAGAAAAAAAAACTATTTATTGATCTTAATTAATATAAAATACAACTATTTGCATTTTGGGCGTTGTATAATTACTGCATTAAAAATTTAGATTATGTACAATGTTAATTTGCTTTCGTCGTATGAGATGGCTGTCATTCACAATTATCACAATATGTTGTGTTTTATTTTAGCGTTATGAGTAAAACCTCAAATTGTAATATTCAATTAAGTGAAGACAATATAAGCGAAACTCAATCGAAAATCTGAAAACAGAAAAATCAGAAAAAGATATTGGCACCTCTGGGACTCGAACCCAAGTTAATATGGGTGGTTCTTAGTTTGAAGTATGATATAGTTAAAATGACCGAATTGATTTCCAGTTAAAAATATAATTTTTAATATTAAAAAAAACTTGCCTAGTAATTATTATTTTATTTACAGAAATCCGCTCTCTACCTAATACGCATAGATTACATGGTAATAACGACTCTTTTAGGTCTTCATTATGTTGTATATCAGGTACATCAACATAACAACACGACAAATTATTGTAAATGGCCTCCATATATACGACGAAAGCAAATTTTTATTTTACGTAATTGAAATTTTAATTGTAGTACTTTCCATCGCCGCAAAGAGCTGTCTTTTATAGTAAAAAACTTGATTCAAAAGGTTTCTTTATAATTATTGTTTTATTAAGTTATAGTAATGATTACAATAACTGATAAAATTCACAGTTCACACGAAGTTGAGAAGTTTAAGTGAAGCGGAACGCTTAAATAAGTGGGCTACAAAGTTTAATAATATTATGAGACGGGAGAGCACTTATTGATAAAATGTTACAGAGTGAAATCCAAAGAATATCCATTGACAAATCCCTTATTTCAAAATTCACTGCTTCTGACGTAACATGTTGGAGTCGGAGGAAACCTATCACGAAGAGGCTTGGAAAATGTCACTGAGGAATAAATTTATGAATAATTCGTTCAGTATCATAATGTCACCGATGTTTAATCGTTCAGTACTAGAAGCAATTTAATTAAAAAATTGTATTCAAATCATCAAAATGTTGAAACGGAGAAAAAGAAATCTTTATCGTGAAAATGCGGAAATCAATTTAGGGCCGTCGGTTTCAACAGAAAACTAAATAGTGAGCTAAATTTAAATTTTAACTGTCATTTAAAATTACAACGATGTTAAAAATGACCGGTGATCGTTATAGTAGTTTCAATATCCCCTAGAATTTGATATATTACAAATTTTAAGAGACCTTTTAACATGTGATACCGCGTCAAAAAATCGGATCGTCCCAAATAATCATTAAATTAACATGGGGTCGAAATGTTTTTAATTTTCGCTGCAAGTCATATTGGATGAGGAATTCATCGTCAGTATTAACATATTAACATATCTACTGTAATATGTTAATGTTTATGATGAATAATCAATGTTAAAGCGCGCAATATCATACTTTACCTCTACCAGTACCGACAAATACATTTTATGTCAAAATGGCGGAGCAACTCAAGAGTAACTAACGGTTTTCGGAAAGTAAAAGCAAAAGTTAAAAGTTCAAACTGGCGGTTACATTTTGCTGAAATTTTAAAATTAGCAATTGACAAAATTGGCTTCATTCCTTTAAAAATGTAGAATATCCCCTTCACTGATTACTTACAAAAGGCTTGCATTTTGGACTTTTCAGAACCATTTTAATAAATGCCAAATTTGATCCATTTTCGGGCTTTTGCAATAACACATTTTTTTGTTTTGTTTACGATGCAAAATATAATTATTACTTTATTTTATTTTATTACGTTTTAGATTAAATGGAAACTCAGCACTAAAGAAATTTACTTTGGAGAAACCGTTCACAACACGAGATCTTGCGAAATAATCTACAGAACCATAATTTGCATGCAATTGTGTTTTAATTGTTATTTAATTTATTGCAATCGAGCGGTTGAATGTTGTGAGGTGGGATCGATGAACTTAGCGACTGCCTTCACATTACAGCGGCGTGCGATTTCATCCATTATTGGTCATAAACACATACGAGATATATTATATTTTGTATTATTTATCTTTCACAATTATCAAGTAACACACAATTACACAAACCACAAAACAGAAAAGCGAGAATAATCTGAAAAACTAAAAGGATAAGGTTTGAAAGAGAAATATGTAAATACGAATGTTAGAGGGAACGCGCTAACGATAATACATCGGTGAAAAATCTTATGTATAAAAATCAATATTTGTTTGTTCGTATTTTATGCGCTGCCATATCGTTCATCCGATTGCGATGAAACTTTGGTGATTCGTGCGCACGCCACGAAGGTAATAGGCTATATACAATGTATGATGGTAATCGCTGGCGTTATGACATTTGTATTAAAAAAATTACCACAGGTCGTGCGCGAGAGATTTGAAAATGTGTGTATTTTATATATTTTGAGGCAGGGAGAGAAGGCAGGAGGGGGAGGGTAATGAAGAAGGTTGGTTTCGCGGGAGTTGTGACGAGGGAGGGGAAGGCGAGGAAGGTGGAAGGGGGATGCGGAAGGGGCGGAGACGCAGGAGGGAAACGGGAACGCACGGGAAAGGACATGCAGGGAGAAACAATTTATTTCTTTGAATGGCATTGCAACGCATGCCGGGTACCCGCTAGTATTTAATAAAACATGACTCTTTTCTTTCTACTTTTACAGTAAAAATCTCTCGACAAATGCCTTTAATTTTATAAATTTAAAGGTACACTGTGAATTTTCGTACCTATTACATGTTAAATAACAAAACAAAATGTATTTTTAATAATTTTCGGAGCACAGGTTTTTTTTTTAGTCAATACAAATTCTTAACCATTGACTGCAGCACGCCGCTGTCACATTGTATCATTCTCGTATGAGTCACTCGTTCAGAAGGTGTAGACTGCTGCGAATAAAGCGAATACGCCAAATCGAATAATTATCATTCCACGTTCATGTATGGAGACATCCACAGCTGTTAGCGTCTAAACATGGACTGAAGCGGGAAGATGAATGATCGGGAAGCCTGATGGCTGATGGGTGCCTTATCGAAGTCATGAAAAATGACTTCATCATTCGCAACTCATACAGAACTTAAAAAAATACATGTATTAAATAATGTCTGCCCCCTGACAAACAACTATTTACCCTACGGTTGTTTGTCAGTTGTGTAAAATTTAAAACACGTTTATTAGTGAGGCGCTTACTCTTTTAGTCTGACATACTTTCTGCGATCAGACACGTTACTTGTTTTATTGTTGTAGTTTTACTTGGTTGAGGGGGCTATTTCTCAGTATTAGCCCACACTTTCTGTATTATCTTAAAAACTACAATGCAAAACTTTGACAGCCTGAATAACATTGTTCAATTCAAACCTCGGGCGAAACCGGTTAGTAAAGCTAGGTATAAGTACATATAAGGTTTTTCCTAATTTAATAAACTATGGTAACGGGTTGTAACTGTTGTTTGTTTGTTGTTTATTGGTGAGGCGCTTACTCTTTTAGTCTGACATACTTTCTGCGATCAGACACGTTACTTGTTTTAATGATGTAGTTTTACTTGGTTGAGGGGGCTATTTCTCAGTATTAGCCCACACTTTCTGTATTATCTTAAAAACTACAATGCAAAACTTTGACAGCATGAATAACATTGTTCAATTCAAACCTCGGGCGAAACCGGTTAGTAAAGCTAGGTATAAGTACATATAAGGTTTTTCCTAATTTAATAAACTATGGTAACGGGTTGTAACTGTTGTAACTCCGGGGTCAACAACACTTTGGACTTTGAAGTGATAGATTGAGAATGGACCCTGATATCATTATAATACCTCTTATTTAGCAGGCGGTTGGAATAATCTGGGTCCCGACCTTGAGGTGGCGGTCTTAATTATTAAACATTCGGTCTCTACAAAACGCCATCCCTAATGCCTGGATCATATGCACCGAGACAGTGCTCTCGGCCGAGTGCTCGGTACATGTAAACACATCACCGAGTACTCGGCCGAGCGCTCGGCCGAGTAAAAGGGCAAGACAGTCAGTCACTCGGACCCAGTTCTACTTACTGGATCTATATTTTATCATACTAACACATATTGTATCTTGTATTTCCTGCTAAGCACTTGCATACTGCTTACTAACAACGTGTGCAGGGACACTGGAGGTCTAGATTAGTTTTAAATTATGTAGCTTCGTTCTTTCAAAAAATTAGAGTCCTTGCGAGAGCCTTGAAGGAGTAACCATCTGTTACTTATTCCAGGGCGGATAAGTGGTGGATAACCAACCTTCAATAGTTCTACTTACTAGGCCGAGTGCCCACCCCCGCACTTCCCCGCACTGACTCGCTTGCCCACTCGGCAGGTATAAACATGAACTCGGTGCGTACTCGCCACTCGGCACAATGACGCCGCTAGTATTACTTTGTTAAATTATCTTTTGCGATCCATTTTTTCTTGCTAGTCTGCAACGTCGCAACTGAACTGACTGACTCGGTGCCATATTAAAAATTACGTGTAAACAACTACTCGTCCATCCAACTCTCTCGGCCTAGTATCATTTTACTGTCTCGCCAATCTACTCAGTGCATGTGATCCAGGCATAACAGACTACATACTATCTGGTGCTATCTGTGGATGAGCTCTTACACTAATATCAGAGGTATCACAGTAAAGAATACCAAAAGTATAAATGCTTTAATAGTAATGTTGGTCGACAGGGACTGGCCTCTTGCTGGATTTTTGACCATTAGGAGATGTCGCTTCTTCAGTATTATGATTCTATTATCGATAGTCAAAAAGCAATCACGTACTAAATAATTTCGGTTCTTTATGAGGTGCATAAGTTATTAATGTGTGAAATCTGGTTCCATGAACTCAAATTTCCTTTGAATTTAAATCATTTTAAACTTTGGAAATGATTATATGAATAATGGTTCAGACAAGCGATAAAGTGGTTTATCTAGATATTAATATAAGATTTTAACTGAAAAATTATTTTTATTATATTTTTCAAAATCGGTGTTATAATATTCCGTGATTTATAACGGGTCTGCGCTAGTGCTTTAATAAAAGTAGCAGAAAATTCAGTGGTCTCGGGTTAAGCTTCAGGAATTGTACCGAGACCAGTGGGCGAGTGAAAGTCCGGCTTTCTTTGTGCGTAATCGCATCGATTACACCAATTGAATTATTGAAATCGCGTATGGCACGTGCGAATCATTGAAAGTTTATTTAATAATTATACCTGTGGCCTCTCCATCTTTCTCATAAATTATGCATTTTAATTTAAGAACGGAGCCTCTCTCAGTGGCCGGATGAAACGTAAAACCTTTTGAGCTTTTGAGAGTAAGAATAAGAAAACTCGTACAGCACTCCGCAAATAAAAAATGAATTAACCATCAAAGCCCCGGGCAAATTTTGTCAGATGGTGAGAGTATTTCCGATTTGCAATAAAATCCAAATATTTCTGAAAAACTAAAAACTGTTTTTGAAAGGCGATTGAAATGAGGTCGGAAACCTTGGTTTCACATAGGTGTACATTTTAATTTTTCTGGTGGTTAACTTTTAGATTTAAATATAAAGCGTAGTGTTTACTCTTTTCTACACTGTGTACTATACAAAATGGAAATTGTGAAAAGGAATTACGCCGCCGGGATTCCATCTCGCGGCCTTCGAATTGCGTGTCAAGAACCTTAAGCCTCGATGACATTGAGCGAGTTTACAAGCTACTATCTGGGAATTTCACTACTGTTAGTAAACTCGCTCAGGGTCATGGTAACTTGCTAACTAGCAGATTGTGGACAATCTACGAAAAAAGTTGAAAGGTGCTCAACTTTACTCGCCACCCGCCCAAGATGGCGGCCTACCAACAGCTGATTTCGTAACTGTCAGAATTAGTTCGCGCGGCGCTAGCTGCGGACTCAAGTTTTTTACAAAATGTCGAACGAATTGGTTCGCGCGAGAGTCATTATTTTAGCTGCTACTGAGCGAGTAGACAATTTTTGTGTCATCATGACAATCTCACTCACCGATTCACCCGCTTTTAACTTACCGGCTAGTAGCTTCTATGTAATCGAGGCTTTACTCCTCGACCACGGAGGCTGACATGAACCCGTGCACCCTTGCTAGTCAACAAATGTAGCGAACAACTCGGGGTTACCTATGGCACGTTGTTGGTTATCCAATACATGGTTCCTGGGGCGGCGGTACCCGTGTCCGTACCCGTGTCCGCCTTCCAATTCGTCAAAGGCAATATACGAGGAAGTATAAAATATTGCTGGTCCGCCAAACTCGTTTCGCGAATGTTTGCATGCATAAATAATTGTTAGTTCCCGTCCAGTCGGGACCACTTCACTTGAAACTGCTGCTTGACATTTCGATGCTGGGTGTTATTTCGTAACGGCATTTTATTTTTATTAAGTTAGGTCATTTGGCAAGTCGATTCGAGGAAAAAACAACAACCAGTCTCACACTTAATACCAGTGTTGTGTTGTATTGTACAACTCGAACATGTTGCAAATTTCTATGTGGCCATGTTGCTAGTCGCTACCCGGACGGATTGCCTGCAGTGCAATATCGCTACTCAAATGTCCAAATCGCAATATTAAGTGGCCAAAAATAGAATCGAATAGTATTATTAGGCTTGCGTCTGCGTGGTTGAATTTCAGAACCCAGCTTCGAGTGCATGTCTGGCGCCACGCCATGCGCGCCGCGCCACAAATAACATCTGTGTACGTGGAATTTCAAAGAAAGTTACCGTTGAAATTCGGTTTTGAATTCAAGAATTCGTCACAAGATGCCGCCACTTCCGTCGGCAGGACGCTTAGGGACGTGCCCCCTCAATTGAATCATGCGGCTGTATATTACGTATTTCCCTTCTCGGTTACTTTGTCCCGGTGACTAGCCATCATTGCTTGAAAGTGGATACGGGGAACGGGCTAATTTTGGAACCAGTTCCTATTGGATTTGTAAAATGGTCACCAACACTAACTGGGCGAGGCCGAACCAAAAACCGCCCGCTGGGCCTAGCTGTGAAAACCTGCGGAGCGGGTTTTAAAGTGCTAGTTTTGACAATTTGCTTACTCGCTGCTTAAAACGGGTTGAACCTTATTTGGTGACCAAATCTGAATAGCTGGGTACTTCTGAACTTACCTCCTTCTCCTTCCCAATTCTGTCAGCCTCACAGCGTATCCCAATAGTTGGAGATGCTATAGGCTCACTTGTTCTGGACAGTTGGGTTTATTTCAATATGAATACATTAAAATTTTTGTTACCCTACATTTTGGTAGTCGATGCATTTTTGCCGCCGAGAGCTCCGTTGTAACCTCCCATGCTTTGTAGCATATCGGCCGGTGCACAGTGGCGGATTTTGATGATTTGACGCGACACCGCCGTTGAAACCTTTTGTAATTTTTTCCTTACAATCTTAAGGAAAGAATTACAAAAAAGAAATTACCATATTAAATTATGGTATTTGGCGACGAAATTTACTTTCCGTGTACAAAAAAGATGGAACATTAACTATCCTAAGATGAATTAAAAAAGAACATATGTAATTGAGACAACACGCGTGGTTGCAAAAAACTAGGCCTAATGGAAATATTCTAGATTTACTGTGTTTTGTACCACACATAAGTTCGTTCGTCAGATAAGCTCCCACTTTTATCTGATTAAAAAAAAAAGAATAACCCCGTACTTTGAAAAACGTAGTTTTTAACTTTTATTTAATGATAATTCGCGTGAATGCGCGCTCGTACATCTCTGCTTCCGTGAAAGATTACAGAGTAATTTATGTGATAGATGTTATTTTCAAATAAAATACCTCTACGGGAGTATGGTAGCATCCCAACGAAGCAGTGCCATTTATGTAATTAGTAAGTGTACTACCCAACAATGCAATCAAGTATGTGGGTGGAATAAATTTTTTGCGGATAAATACGATGAATCCAGACAAGCGATGCACACATGGATAATGAATGAGAGACCGCACGAGGTACTGTCGCAGAGGAAAGAAGGGCAAAGCGTGCTACTTTTAAAACAACACTAAAACAACGCCAAAAGAGCTCGACTCAACTCCAGATGGACAAAGCAGCAGGGGACCTAGATAATCGGGACTTCAAAAAATTCTGGAATAAGACAAATAAACTGTTAAAATGCGCTGTAAAATCTCGTGCAACATAGACGGAGAGATGAATCCGTAAGTAATTGCAGACATTTTCAAAGAACATTTCGTAACTACCACGCACGCCGACTATCTCCTTAAACGAAACGCATTTGACTGCTTATGTTATTAATCCCATCGTCACAACTAACATAATAAAATCGGCCATTAGCAACTTCAAATCTGGAACATCTGCAGGGCATGGTTTCAGCACCAAACGCGTCAAAAATATAGGGGCAGCGATTATGGACATCGTTAAGAGTGGCTAATCTACAAAGACAATTATCATACCGATAATAAAATCTAGACATAACTTTACAGGAAAACTACAGACCGATAACCATCGCCTCGGCCATCGCTAGAATATTTGAATGAGTTCTCTTAGATCAAGTCGAAAGATAATCGGATGGGCTTCAAGAGAGAGTGCTCTACGGACTCAGCTGTATTCTGATATTGACAGGCAGAGGCGAGTATTGAGCATAAAATGCAACATGCTCAGTAGAAGACTTCGGCTCTGCAGTCCACGAGTGAAAATGACGCTCTTATCTTTTTGCACCAGCCTCTACACATGCGAGCTCTGAGCAAACTTCAAAAAGAGAACCGTGGAAAGGCTTCGGGTGCAATACAATAATGCAGACTGTTTGATATTCGGACTTCCCAGGCACTGCAATGCCCCTTCAATGTTAATCAAACAATCAATCGAAAGATAATCAGATAGGCTTCAAGAAGAGCGGAATTCCAGGATTTAAAGCTCTTTTAAGAACCCAAGGGAAGGATGTATAACAGAAATATCCTCATCATAGAATCCCGATTCAGGATCGAACATAGAAGAACATTGGAGAAAGACACTGGCCCTCACAATCTCAGATTCGATGGACCAATAAGAGCTCAATAAATGATTTTATCATATCTAATGATACTACTCTATCTTCTAACTTTTTTCTCAATTTTATTTTACTCTATGTTTCTTTGTTTTCCATTTTACTTTAAACTTATTTTTATTTTCGACTTTGTTCTACCTTTATTATATTTTCACTATATATGCACTTATACTCTCTATGGAAAGTGAGGGATTGCACTCCGCATCCTGGAATAAAGACCATTATTAATAAAAAAAATCATTACGAGGACGTGCCCATCAGGGGGTGACGTCGCGCCAGCGCTAAAGCTTCCTCCACTGTGCGGCGCGGCGCAACTATAATACCGCCGCGTATTTATAGAATACAGACCGCAGTCATGCTATCGAAAGATAAACACGTCTATTCGTGATAAAATAATCAATTTCGTCGGTAGGAAAATTGCGATAACTTCATCGTGTACACTGTAACACAGAAAACAGCTATTTTTACATGGCAATATAAACCCATTTTATTAATGCGATTTTCTTTCACTGTCAACGGAGCATTCATTCTGACGTCACCATCTAGACTGTTTACGAGACATTTTTCGCGAATCCATTATTCACTCATAAATAAAACGTTAAAAAAACATCAAGAATATTAAAAAACGTCAGGAATATCCAATTTGCGTCAGCATTTTAGTTATGGCAGGAATTTAGAATCCACGAGTAATTTTTTTTACTTGTTTAAAATAAATTTTAAAAAAACCTTGAATAAGCTGAATTTAATTTCTTGGAAAATGTAAATACAATAAATGTGATTTTTTTAAACCTAAATACTGCACAAAAATCAAGACTGTCCGGAGTAATGATTTTTTAAAAATTATTTCATATATCTGCTGTCAAATGGCAATACATTATATAACATACACTGATTTATTGTAGTAAGTGTAAAAGTTATGTTGGTAACACAAAATTGACATGAAGAGTGTGTCAGAAAAATACTGTGCGCGATATACGATTTTTGGTTTCAATTATCAGCATTTCTTAATTATCATTTCAGATTTATAGACCCAGGCTCACTCGGGAAACTATCTTTTTACACAGTAAGTTATGTATCATAAAAACTTTTTTTACACGGCGAGGCGTTTACCACGAAAATCTGTATTTAAAAAGAACGGACATTTACCTGGGAAAATATCTTTTTTATACAGTAAGAATTTTTACAATAAAAACTGTTTTTATACGGCGAGGCCATTTTTAACCACGGGATGGATAATTAATAACTCTAAGAAAAAAAAATGAACGGTTTCATTTACCATAAAAGTCAGCTTGTACACAGTACGGACATTTACATGGAAACTACCTTTTTTATACGGAAAGGTTATTTATTATAAAATTTTCTTTTGGACAGCGAGGTTATTTACCGTAGAAAACGTTTTTTACAGTCAGGTCAGAAACCGTTTTTTTAACGGTAGTGTGAAACAACCATGGCAAACTATCTGTTTTACACAGTTTGGTTATTTTTCCAATAAAAAAACTATTTTTAAACGGCGAGGCCTTTTTAAACTGAATGGTTATTAACAATAAAAACTATTTTTATACGGCGAGGCCTTTTTAAACTGAATGGTTATTGACAATAAAAACTTTTTTACACGGCGAGTTCATTAACTACGAAAATCTGGTTTTAAACGTTCGGACGTACGGAAACTATCTTTTTTATACGGAAAAGATATTTATCGTAAAGACTTTTTAAGCATGGCGAGGTCATGAAAATCTGTTTTTATACAGTTCGGACTTCGACATTTAGATGGGAAACTATCTTTTTTATACAGTAAGGTAATTAATCATAAACATTGTTTTTATACGGTGAGGCCATTTGTAAACAGAATGGTTATAAACCATAAAAACTTTTTTTACACGACGAGGCCTTTTTAAACGGAATGGTTTTAAAAACTTACATTACACGGCGAGGTCAATTACCATGAAAATCTATTTTTATGCAGAACGGACATTTTCTTGACAAACTATCTTTTTGATACGGAAAGGTTATTTATTTACCATAAAAACTTTTTTTGCACGGCGAGGTCATTTACTAAAAAAAATCGTTTCTTTACGTTGGTGTTATTAACCATGGGAAACTATCTTTTTTATACAATAAGGTTATTTACTAATAAAAACTATTTTTATACGGCGAGGCCTTTTTAAATATTTTTTATACGGAAAGGTTATTTATTATAAAATGTTCTTTTGCACAGCGAGGTTATTTACCATAGAAAATGTTTGTTTACGGTAAGGTTAGTGTAATTTACCACGGGAAAACATCTTTTTTGTACAGTAAAGTTATTTACAATATTTTACATAATGTTTTTTACGGTGGGGCCTTTTTAAATTTTTTTTATACGGAAAGGTTATTTATTATAAAATTTTATTTTGCACAGCGAGGTTATTTACCATAGAAAACTTTTTTTACGGTAAGGTTACCATTGGAAACTGTCGTTTTTAAAATGAATGGTGGTTGGTGGTTAACCATAAAAACGGGTTTTATACGGTGAGTGTGTTATATTGAATGTGTAAAAAGATAGTTTCCTATGGTAAATAAACACTACCGTAAAAAACTGACCTTGCCGTGCAAAAAAAGTTTGTATGATAAATAACCTTTCCGTTTAAAAAATATAGTTGTAAACGTCCGTTCCGTATGGTAACAGATTTCATGTTTCATGAAAACCGTATAAAAACGGAATTTTTCACCGAATTTTTTCATTGAAAACCGTATAAAAATTCATGGGAAACTATCTTTTTTTACATGCACGGTTGTTATTAGTGGGGCTGCATAAATATAGCATCTGCCTCCTTACTAATAATAAACATAACAAACCATAAAATGAAATATTCAATGGTACAAATTTAATTACACAGCGCGAATCACGTTTGCTTCTAACACCGGTGGGTATATAGTAAAGTTAGACTGTGAGTAGGTTTGGATACGTAGTATAGTATAGTGAACAGCGACTCGTTGCATCTGCTCTGGCCGACACTCCCGCCCTCTGGAAGGGTTGACCTTGAGGGGTGTGCGTCGCGTCTGAAAGTCACCGGTGTAACACGGCAGGTCTACACAACAACGTAATAACAACCTACAGGTCAACTGAACTATATAAACGCCTGAGAAAAGATCTGGCATTGTTTTTATAATACGGGAATTTTTTTACGGCACTGTACTTAGAGGTGACCAGAAACCCGTAGTACAAGCGGGAAAGTGGTTACTACGACCATAGTTCTTACTATGGTCGTAGTAACCATAGTTTGTTTCTTCTTAGAAAGGAAAATGTTGCTTGTATTGTGATGGGGATCTTAGACAGCCGAGGAATCGAACATGCGACGCCTGGGTGGGACTCAAAACGCGATGCCAACTCAGCCACTGACCGGTCCACAGAACATACATCGAAATACTCAGATAGTAAAAAAATAAGTTTTTTTTGGTTCTCTATGCGATGTGAATTGACCAGTTTCCTGCTTGTACCATAAGTTTCCAGTCACCGTGTATATAGATTATTTCTTTACTAACTGGGTAACTAAAGTGGTTAATGAATGTTAAGGAACTTATTATCATTCTGCATGTTAAACTTTACAATTTCCAATAAAAAATAATATAAAAAAATTACATGAGTTATTTTCTAAAGCATGACAGAAAGCAACTGCTCTCAGTGTACTATCCAAGATTTTGTCGTACTTATTACTACTCTCTCGCTTGAAGCAGAACACGAATTTAACTCTTTCTCGCCTGGGAAGCTCTCTCGCACTCAATGGCGTGTATAAGTACACGATTCATTGATAACGTGCCATGTCGAGAAAATAAAAGAATATAAAGAAAGAAACATTCCCGGGCTACGAATATCCGACAACTTAGCCAATGAGACAACATCTATACACAAACAACGACACAGTATTTCAATATAATAAAGTTGTATAAATCTGGGTTGGTTGAACGAAAGTGCCAAATGGCAACAAGCCCGTCTATTTACTACTTTGTAATATAATAAATATGTTCCTAACATTATTACATAAATATAATACAAGGAATACATAGAAATTAGTCAAGTTACATTCTGTGGTCACTTCGGTACGCCACGCTAAAATATATAGCGACGTTGCCCCCTGATCGGTATGTCCCCGAAATGATTTTTTTTACTGACGGATTCTCAATTAACCACAAACATTAAAAATTTCACTAAAAATAACGGTTCCATGCCAACTGAGAATAAAGTCAACTCAACACCTCCTTGAAAAAGTCGTAAAAAGCTATGAAAAATATAATTTTGAATTAGCTGATAACCCCAACCTAACCGCAACCTGTTTAACCATTTTTTTATACATATTTTTAATCACTCTAAATGACTTGTCTGAGGTGGTTCTGAGTTGGTTTCATTCCGAGTTGTACGGTCACCAAAAAAAAACACCTGTAAAATAAAAATGAAACAACAATTTACCTAGCGCACCACTTATACGTTTTTAACATATAAATAAATAAGAATAAATAAACGATGAAGAGGCATTTCATATTAAGATGAAGCTATACATGAAATCCTATTTAGATTCATCTTTACGACGAATCGGTTTACATTATGAACATCAAAAAATATGCTACGGATAAATTGAAGCTTTTACTAGCTTCTGTGTGTATCGCAATTACAATAAAATTATTATTTACATAACAAAAATATAAGCGTAAACCACTAAAAAAATGCTCCTTTATGGCTAAAAATATTTTTGAGGTTTTGAATGTTATAACTTTTTTCGATCTTATAAAATTATGCACAAAATAAATAAAAACCACTTTTTCGTTTTCTTGCCTCGTGCAAATACGACGCCCAATTTTAAATTTTGTAGGCATGATAATCGAAATATTTCCAGCTTTTATATTCCTCTTAACACGATGATGTGATGAAGTTCAAGATGAAGCTATACATGAAATCCTTTTGAGATACTATTTAGATTAATCTTTACGAGGAATATATATATATAATTACGCCACAGATAAATTGAAGCTTTTACTAGCTTTTCTATGTATTGCAATTACAATAAAATTATTGTTTATACAACAAAAAATATAAGCGTAAACCACTAAAAATAAAGTTTTTGCATGACTAACTACCTATGAAGTAATATAAGAAACAATTTTTAAAAAATACCTCTTTATGGCTTAGACTATTTTTGAGGTTTTGTATGTTCTAACTCTTTTTCATTCTTAAAGAATTATGCAAAAAATAAATAAAAACCACCTTTTCGCTGTGTCTAATGCAAATAAGGCACTCGATTTTAAATTTTCAAGGCATGAGAATGGAAACATTTTATATACAGCGTTCCTCTTAAAAATAACAATGAACAAGAAAATAGTCGAACGCAGAGAACGGTGCCGCGCCAAATCATCAAAATCCACCACTGTGCGCCATCGGAGTCATGCAAATCTACATTTAGCAGGTGAAAGGTGTGTTAATTCCATAGCTCATGAGGGAAATGAACTTATTATACGATAGATCAAGAATTCTTTAGAAACATGGCAAGGATTCGTAATATGTAATAATTATAAGAAAAAGACGATTGATTCATCATGCGAAGAAGCTACATTATACGAGTTAAGGATAGAAAAGACAGTATCAATATTATCATACGATTCATTACATTCAGTGCGAACATAACGTAATGAATCCAGCTACGTACTGTCAGTAATAATTCCGGCCTGCCGTGACAGAGTATGTCTATATTTAGCAGGTGAAAGGTGCACTAATGCGAACACAGCCGTACCGCGAGTCACCCGCCAGATACCTGCCCACTGCCTGCTGCCTACTCGGGCAAGTACTGTACTATACCGACTACTATAATACTGTACACTGTGTTTGTACTCGGTACTGGCAAGGCGCCATGGTGCATATAGCAGCAATAAGAAAAAAATATATTGGGTAACGGAAATGTTGGCAAAAA
The DNA here is from genome assembly GCA_936435175.1 of Glyphotaelius pellucidus. Lineage (NCBI taxonomy): Eukaryota > Metazoa > Arthropoda > Insecta > Trichoptera > Limnephilidae > Glyphotaelius > Glyphotaelius pellucidus. The sequence continues at coordinate 12,142,964 of OW386557.1, read as the reverse complement.
ATACAGATTCCAATAGCTTGCTTTTAGGCACGCAGTAAAATCGATTTAGTATAATAGATTAAAAATAAAATTCATAATATTGCATTGTCTGTGAAAGCCGCCAATCTCAGGTATTGATTAATCTCAGTGATTGCATAGTGGATAAGAATTTTTTTTTAGCACTATTCAACGGCTAGTGCAAAACTATAGTAAGTCTAAATACACAGTCGATTGTTGGAAAATCCAATTAAAAATTATTTTATTTATTTACTAGCTGGGTTACCCGGCTTCGCTCAGGACAACATTCGAGAGTGTTTTGGAATGTCCCACAATTTATTTTATTTATTTTTAGCGGACTCGACAGACGTTGTCCTGTACACAACTGTCCTGGGACAAACTAAAATTAAAATAGAATAATATTGAATATTCGATACTGCGATGGTAGCGCAGTCTGCCGGATCCAATGTAAAACATTCCAAAATCAACAACTCCTTAGAAATAAAAAAAAAATAATTAAAATAACATTTTCGAGTGGACCAAATTGTGAATCTAAACCATTTGAACCCACACAAAAATTTCATCAAAATCGGTCCAGCCGTTTTGGAGGAGTTCAGTGACATACACACGGACAGAAGAAATATATATACATATATTAAGATTAATTCACTCATTATTTGTACATTTAGGTTTACAATTGCTATTATTTCATGATGCGTATATTATATTTTTCTAGTTTGAAGTAGCTCCTACAATACATTTTGACCATTCCAATTGGTGCGGACTTAAAAGGTTCCTGGTAACGTGTTATACACCTTCATCCCTTTGTACAATAAACTATTCTGCGTATTCGCTTTACCTTTTTTGTAGCCTAATTTTCTTGCGTGTCTTGTGAATGTCCTTGTTGTATATGATTTTTTTTTGATAAGTATTTTGGTAACAGGTTGTTTACTATTTTATGTATAAATATCATCGTGTTCAAAGTTAGCATCTGTTTCACGGTTGGCCAACTTAGTTCCTTTAACATTTTATTTACTTTTGAAAATCTATTTCGCCGAAGTATTATTCTCAGTGCCCTGTTTTGGAGAATTTGAAACTTATTTTGTTCTCGTTCGTTACACAGTAAAAAGATAGTTGAGCAGTAGTTAAAGTGTGGAGCAATAATTGAGTTGTAAATAGTGATTGCAGTTTTTCTGGAAAGTTTTTGCCGAATTCTTCCCGAAAAAGATATCCTTTTCCCAATTTTCTTTTGGGTATATTCAGCACATTTGTTAAAGTATTTTTAAAGGTTTGTTATCGTAGATACAAGGTATGCACTTTTTATATGAGAATGTTTGAATAAAAATGTAGGTGAAATCCCAAAGCAAACACCTAGACAAGATTGTTTTAATGGTACGAACAGACATGCTCATTAGTAACACGGGAGCATGCTTCTAATGAACAAGATATTTGACTAATACGGATATTTTCTACTTTATTTATTTATATATAGAATTTAATTTTGCATGATTTTAATGGCAACTTTGTTGCGAATTAATTATAATTATTAAAAAAATAATCTTGAACGGCCTAATAATACATTTAAAAAATCGATCATTTGTAATTTAAATGAACGCCCAAATTGATTTTTTTAAATCATTTTAATTTTTATTATATACCAGCTGGTACCCGGCAAGCGTTGCAATGTCATTCAAGGAGATAAGTTGTACCCTGCTCGTGCTTTCTCATGCGTCCCCGTTCTTCTCCCGCGTCCCATTCCCCTCCCGCATTCCCCTTTACCTTCCCCGCCTTTTCCCTCCCTCTTGACCCCTCCCGCTAACCCCACCTTCTTCGTAACCTTCCCACTCCTGCCTTCCCTACCTGGCGCTAAAATACGTCAAATACCCACATTTTGAAGCCACTCGCACACCACCTATAGTATTTTTTAAATATAAATTTCATAACGCCAGAGCTTACCATTATATATAAAAAAACCTTTGCGATAGTACGCACAATAAATCATCAAAGATTCATCGCGGTACGGTACCTATGGCAGCACATAAAATACAAACATACAAATGTCGATTTTATGTAGGTATAAGATTTCATCGTGTTTCTATAATGTACATCGCAAAATAATATATATTTTTTATAAGTAACACCAATTCACAAAGAATTACCAAAGTTGCTTCCGAATCATGAAATATTGATTTCTATGGCCTATATTTTATAATCTAAATAAAACACATTAAGTCGGCCTCAAATCTAATATTAAGTTTTGTATGAAAAAGGTCACGCAGTCGTGCTCCATAACAAACTCGGCCATTATTCATTTACTAACTGATTTACCAATAATTTCCCTGCAAATCTAACCTAATTTCATCTGCATCGAAATTATTTCAGCCGTTGTAAACAAAAATATCAACTCACATAAGCTTGCTGTAACCTCTTCCTCTTTCTCAAAAGCGACGCTTACACCAGAAAGAGAGCTTACAACTTGCAACTTACAACTTTCAACGGCAGGGACCATCATTCTACGGACAAAAATTCACAATAGCACAAGAGCATGCTACTAATGAGCAATTGCTACCTAGTAGCGTGTGTGTGTCAGTGATGTTGCTAATTTGAATGAGCTTGCTCACAAATTAACAGCCGTTTGATTTGTGAGCATGCTCTTTGGATTCGCGGGTGGAAGGCGAAGCCTCTAAGCATTGTGAACAGGCTTACTTATGAGCATGCTCATTTCAATCCGATTTTAGTTCGCGCCCGCGCATTCTTTGCAAAAATATGAAAAATGGCCCGCTGGGGAGACGAAGAAAACTTGCTTTTGGTGATTTATTATGGGAGTCACGGAATGTGTTTTTAACGCAGGGTCACCCACAATAGATTTTCAAATTCTCAAAAGTTCCTTTACCTCCCAAATTAAGCCACATTTTTTTGAAATTGGCGTATATTTTTTTTATTTTCTAGCCATTTTCGGGTTTCTTGACATCTTCGACCCAAATCAACCGTTTTATTTTCTTTCGTCAGAAGGTTCTTAAATAATTGCATTGCAAGCATTAAGTTTATTTTGTTTAGTTCTGGGCAAACGGAACTGACTCCACTTGTTGACATTTGTTTGACATGAGCGTGCTCGTAAAGAGCGTGTTTGTTCAAATGTTGGCTCATACCAATGAATGAGTATGCTCAAACCAAACTTGCTAATTTATGAGCAAAAGGTTTCAGCTGATTATCATGCTCATAATGAGAATGTGTGTCAGTACCTTAAGGCCCAGTGTACCCGCTCAAAAAGAAGAAGATGGAGAGATATGTAAATACGAATGTTATATGGTTCTCAGCAGAAATCCTAAAGCTTTCAAAACGATAATATTTAAGCGAAAATTATGAAAATGTTTAATAAAAAACGACTCGTTTAAAATAGAGCAAAAATCTCGTGGGGATTGTCTACAAAAGCATTTAAAGAAACACATAATGTTTTAATACATATAATTGAAAAACTGAAAAAAAAGTTTTTGTAGTAATTTTCGGAGCACCGGTACCTAGGTACCTACTTTGCGATTTTTTTTCTATGGAGGGGATTTCATACAACGCCATTTCAACGTGGGGAATGTGTACCTAGAACCTTAGATATTATCTTCAAGAGTAACTTTTTTTTAGAGCTTAAAACTTACAGTGTAAGGAAAATATGTAATAAATCGGCAGGTGTAGGTGATTTTTAACAAAAACGGCGCTCTACAAATTGTCAAATTATTATTATTATTTAAATGCGAGAAGCCGGGCCTGGACGGGACTGGACGCGCTTAATACGAATATTTTTCAGAAAAAACCTTCAGATTCGCCCTAATTGTAAAAGACAACTATTTGACGGCCGGCGTAGTGCAGCGGGTAAGGCGCTTGACTCGCATTCCGAAGGTCGCGGGATCGAATCCCGGCGTGGCAAATAAGTTTTATTTGATTAATTTGTATTATTTCGCAATTTATTCATTTAAAATAATATATAGTATATTTGCGGCACGTTCCAGAGTGGAAGATTCTCTCAGTATCGCCCTGGTGTAAGACCACCGTTCAGAATTGAAACGTTGCTTGAAATGGCTTTAGCCGTGTTTAGTGACCAGATCTGAATAGCCAGGTACTTCCCCACCTTCCTCGTCCCTATCTCCTTCCTCTCCCCACTACCTTCGGCCTCACAACATACCCCAATCGGGGATGCCATAGTCTCACTGGCTCCAGACGGGAGCAGTTGGGACTCTTGTGCGGTATTCATGTAAAAAAAAAAAAAAAAAAATTGCATTCGGGGCGATGGAAAATCTGCATTTACGTAAAATGAAAATTTGCTTTCGTCGTATGGGATGACAGTTGACAGCCATTTATAATAATTTATGTCCGTATTCTACGACCAGAATGCAAAAAGTTGTCTTTTGCATTCATATTCATAAAGGTACATAAATATATATATATATATTTTTTTTTAAATATATTCGTAGCGCGTCCAGTCATCCCGAAAGTTTACTGAGATTTTTACTAAGCCTGCAGTAATAAACCTGTCAGATAGGGTTTCACTTTGCAAAATGCTAACAGCTCACAGCTGGGCGTAAAGTAAATAGGGATCAAGTAGGTACCTACAAGTATAAACACACGAAAAAATGCTATTTTTAGAATAGGAGGCATTCTTATAACACTGGTCTGTCTAAATTCATTGGTTGGGCGACCACATTGCAGTCTTACTGATAAATTATTTCGTATACTGTGTGTAAATTGTGTTTAAATTGCGGAAAAACACTGGAATCTTTTTATAAAATTGCCTTCAAGTTCTTGGTTTTTGATCGCAAGTCGTTCTGCGACGCCGGCATTTTGTCCCAACTTAAAAATAACCAAGCCAGACGTTCGAACAATTTTAACGATTTCGAGTCTAGATAAAAATTAAAAGACAATAAATCATTGTGAGCACTTTGATACCGTTTCCAAACATTGTGACTGGCAGACAACGGGTTAAGCGTGCGTTTAATAGTTTCGGTTGCAATGTTTGATTAGTACTTATTTATTATGGTTGACAAGATTGTTGATAATCTCGGGATGTGTTTATCATAAAACGAAGCCCTTTATAGCGCGAATGCCCGACCTATGACCTCTGGCAATGACGTTTCAAGTAACCTATACTCTACGTAAACATTGGCTAAAACCCACGCATTGAATGAATCCAACAGACTCACCTGTCAAACTAACATACGTACGCCGAAAAGGTAACGATATGTTATACAAAACAACCCAGAAAACCCGGCATTAGAGCAGGGAATATCTTATGTCTAGTTTTATCCTGAGAAATCTAGTAAAACGAGCATGAAACCGTGAGGAATTATGATCAAAACAACTTTTAAAATGTCTTTCCGCGACGCGGTCTATTTGGAGCTGGCGTGGCAGGCAACATAGGGAAACCACATCAACACGATTGCAAGAAAAATATAGATAAATGAATAACTCACCTCTCACGCATCAACGTCTTTGCCGAAGACTTCACTATCATGCTGAATAGGAAAGCAACCATCGGACAAAGGCTCCTTCAAAATACAGCCATCTTGAAAGTTAATACGGTCGTGCCAAATAATAGTATTTACAACTGCGTCATATTCGGATTTCGTTATTATGTAACTTCACGGTATCATGTTTTGGGAAACATGTTTGCACTTTTTTGGGGCATTCACACTTAAAACTAAACACAATAAACGCACTTTTTCGACATTTTCACTCCATTCTGATACACACGACGCACGATTATTTGACGAGGTCCGTCGGACTTGCGGCTCGCGGCTAGTACCAACTCGGCGCTCGGCTGCGGTTGGCTGCGGCACTCGGCTCTCGTTTGGAGTCGTTTGGCGGTGCTCGGGTGTCCTCGGTAAACCTCGGGTTTGGCTAGGCTGGCCGGAGTAGTTCGAGAGAGCGCCACGGAGCGCGGCGCACATATCCAAATGCATGTGTTGCCAGTACCCGGGAAAAGTTTACCCGCTTCTTCACCGCGTGGTTTTATTGTGTTTTTTGATGAGCATTATTTAGGAAGGGTTGTTTCAAAAAATTTGATGAGTTCATCAAATATTTGAAGTTGATTTTCAGGTTCTGTGTAAGTTCTTTTCGAGTTCTGTTTTTTTATCATCATAGGCCAGCTGCTTCACAAAACTGAAATCGTCACAGAACTTGAATAGAACTTACACAGAACGTGAAAATTAACGTCAAATATTTGACGAATTCGTCAAATTTTTTGAAACAACCCATCCTTATTATTTAAGATTTAATTTTTTAGTCCAGCAGGACTAGGAGGAGAGTGCATATTGTTATGAATACGAATAGGATAAATACATCTACGTCAAAACATTAATTTAAAAAAATATATTTGTATATAATAGTAACGCCTTTCGGCTTTTACATATTACCTATATCGTACATAGTATCATAAATACTTCAATAAGTAAATTCTACAAAAATGTTAGAATATATTTATTTAATATACATTAATAACTTATAAAGATTAGGCACGTTCAAAATGTTTAAATTTGTTTATATTTCAAGTTGAGAAGATGTCTACATATTACAGAAAATAAACATCATTTCCAATGAAACAATAAAATGTTAAAATTTTATATTCAATGGTAGAAATTTGTGTTACTACCATCGCGAGATGTAAATATCTCCCCCTGGCGAGAGAGTAAAATTCAATACCAAAGTTTTGCTTGCAATGGCAATTGGGTGAACAGATCTGAAAGTGAGGAAACGTAACCTAGAGTGGGCGAACACACTTTTAACACTTAAAAAATAAATATTTTGCCATCAATCATATAAAGCTGATATTGTGATGAAGCCCTTTGTTTAAAGACAGACAATATTGGGATTGGTTTATTTATGGTACCAACAAAATCATTGTCCATAATAAACTGTCTATTTTTGCATATTTAGAAAACTATTTTTGCTTCTTTTTTTGTTATCATTTCTAGTATTACATTGTAATTAAATCATACGTATGTAAATTTTTGGGTAGCATGCCCGTTTTATGTACTAAAATAAAAATAAATAAATCCTTTTTTTTTTTTTCTCATCGGCTCATCGGCCCTGATGATGGACACTGTAACGCTGTCCGAAACGTTGGCTAAAGAAGGAGTTAGCGAAACACGGCATAACACCCCAAAAACAATAACAAAAATACTTTTTGGCCGTGAAAACCTAAAAACATACCAAATCCCATTTTGTCCAGGGGCATACTCGACTTATTCGTTATGGATTGATTTCAATGTTCGAAATGTTACAAAACTGAAACAATTAAGAATTTTGCCGTTCTATTTTTTCCTCACTTACATAAAATTATCCCACGCTGACAACATTGAAAAAATACAACAAAAGTTACTACGACAAACATCAATCCATCTCTTTTTATTGTCTCCACCTCTTTACCGTTGGTAAAATTCATAATAGGCCCTACTCACCATGCGATGTGTGGAACAACTTGCAGGACAGCGTGTTGAACCACCAACCGAATTATTATTATTATTCCGACGGCCCGACACAGCGAATAATAATAATTCGGCTGGTGGTTTTGTCTACTCACGATCATACGTACGAATTTGCAGAACACCAGCATCCTGTCGTTCAAGTTGCTCTGTAAGTCGGATACTACCTTACATTTATGGGCTTCACACTAATCACCATCCGATCTACTGAACAGCTTGCAGGGCAGCATGCAATTCGGATCGGTTCTACAACCGGTTCTACACAAAACCGCCAGCTGAATTATTATTATTTCAATGCCGGGCCGTTGGAATTGGCCGTATCACTTCGAATTTCTCCCTAATCTACAAGTTCGAACGTGTGTGGGCAAGACTCAAACCATACACCCAATTTCTCTGGAGCGTTCCGTGCGGTTGTTAGCGACGTACGAATTTGCTATTTTAGATATTTTTCTCAAGAGAATTAATTTATTTTTTAGCTAATATAAATTTATTTAAAAAATGGATTACATATTCGTAATAAATAGTAGGCGGCTGGCGGAGGCAAAACATTGGGAATGTATGGCGAGCGATATGCTGAAATAGGCCAAAACCAAATGATATTTTATCTTTTATAGCTAAGTCTGTTGGCCCCATAAAACAAATTAGGCAGGTCAAATAACGATAGTTTAATCGTTTTGGAATTTTCGTTTTGCCTCCGCATTCCGCCTCCTGGCAATAAACTAGCAAGGTCTATGTTATTTTATAATAAAGTACAATACTTCTTTTTAGTGTGCATATCGCACAAGAGTCCTAACTGATCCTAACCGCTTGCTGCCAGTAAGACTATAGCATCTCCAATTTGGGTATGTTGTGAAGTGGAAGACAGTGGGGAGGGGAAGGAGATGGGAAGAGGAAGGTGGGGAAGTACGTGGCTTTTTAAAAGTAGTCACCAAACACGTTTAAAGCCGTTTCAAGCAACATTTCAATTCTTAATGATGGTCTTACACCAGGGTGATACTGAGAGTATCTTTCAATCCGGAATGTGCCGCAAAAATGCACTTTAAAACGTTTTTAAATTATTAAATTATGAAATAACGCAAATCAATAAAATAAATTTTACTTGCGCACGTCGGGATTTGACCCCGCGACCTCCGGAACGCTGGTCGAGAGCCTTTCCCCTCTACTACGGAGGAAATGAACTTACTACTTACTACCAAAATATATAGGAACACCTACTAAAATATCCAAGTATGGTGTGTCGACAACCTCAACTTGCCCCACTCTACCTTCCCACCTATCGGAGTTCTGCAAATCGGATGGTGAGTAGGGTCTTTTAAATAAAACAACAGACGCGAGAGAATAGTACCCTTTACACGTAGAGTTCGGAGCGGGACGTGCCCCGCGCCACTTCAGGCCGCCGCGCAGAAAAGTAAAGACCGAAAGTAAGATAACGGTTTATAGCGCAGTTCATTGTGAGACTTTTCTGCGCGGCGGCCTGAAGTGGCGCGGGGCACGTCCCGCTCCGAACTCTACGTGTAAAGGGTACTAATGCTCCTTTTCTTTCATACACAGAACTACAGTAGGAAAACGCCAAGTTAAGTACATCGCCAAAAGTTAGATCATTGTTTTTAACAGTTTGTTTTTATTTAAAGAGTTGCTTTATACTTTTTTACTCGGGTTTTTATTTTGTCGTCTTGATTTCGTAATGCAAAGTGTGAAGTCAAAGCGATGAATGAAACACTCATCCCAAAACTTCCAAAATGCTAGAAAAGGAGGTCAGATGTTCAAAGATTTCCAATTTCAAAGGTGTTCGCAAAAGTACTAACATGATTTCGGTACCGCGCCGGCGTTTCAATATGAGACCTCATTTTAGAAAGGTCTTATTAGAAAGCATTTTAAAGCTGAAATTATGTAGAATGAAAGCTGTAGTATTGAATAGACATTTTCATACCGTTCATATTCTAGTTTACACCGTGAAAGCAAAACAACATGGTCAGAAAACTTTAAAGTTCAAAGCCATATCTCCATATCTCCTTCCCCTCCTCACTACCTTCAGCCTCATAACATACTAACATTGGGAAGGCCGTAGTCTCACTGGCTCCAGACGGTTGGGAGAAGTTGGGCCTCTGGTGTTGTATTCAGATTAAAAATGTTGTATAGCGGTTTTTTGCTAAGCCGACTGCACGTATAAGTATGTCGTATTTTGTTATTACCGCATGCGCATTCGGAGATTTTTAGTAAAAATATTTTTACAGCGAATTTTCAATCAAGATGCCTGCAGATACAAGCATATCGAATTTGGTTATACGGCCGTATAACCTCTTTGCGTACTTACTTACAAATAATTGTAATTAGTCAACTTTAGGATCAACTGTCATGGAACCGTTTTATTTAGTTATTTGTTTACCTATCATGATTGCGTGATAAATATTTCAAAAATAATTTTGTGCTCCAAACAGCGTATGCGACATTTCCTAGGGAAAAAATCTGTCAGGGTCATAGGCAAAACAGCGTTACCGCCACTATCTCAAAAACTGAAGGCATTTAGATATTTGTTTTATCAAAAAAATGCTGATGCGTCATATAGGCAGCAACCAAAGATTAATAATCCTAATTAACCAAAATCCTTTTTGGAATCAATGAAGAAAGTTATTTAAAAAAAACCTTCTCTTGAACAATTTAGTTTTCGGCGGATACGCTGTTCTGCCTATTATGGGTCGATAATATGTAGATACGTTCCACGCCGAAACGCTAATTATATGAAATTCCCACGTTAGAAAAAAATCGCAAAGTATGCTCCGAAAATTATTTAAAACAAGTCTATTTCTATTATTTTACAAGTTATGAAAAAATTCACAATGTTTCTTTAAACGATACTTAAGATACGTTCCAAGAGATTTTTGCTCTATTTTAAGCGATTCATCTCGAGTTTTATTAAGCTTTTTCGTAATTTTCGCTTCACTTTTATCGTTTGAAATATTAGCGCGCTCTCTCCAACATTCGTAATTACATATCTCTCCATCTTCTTCTTTAAGTGCTCGGGTACGGGGCCTTAAACACTAAAATGAATGCAAACAGCCGTTTACGGAGGGTATTTCACCGTCTCCCGTCTCCAGAAGGCCATCAGGGGGGACTCCATCCAGGCACTCATGGCGGTGATGATCGCGTTCTTCGATTGGCGCAGTCTTCTCATAAACTTCCCATGCGGTGGCGGAGAAGTGCTCGGAAAGTGTGTACTCGTCCCTCCAGAAACATTTCCGTAGCACTGCAGTATCTCGGTAGGCGGAAAAGTTGGCGATAAGCATTATTGTAAGCAACCTTTCTTATGCCATTGGGATGGTAGTAGTCAACCCATAGTTCTGAACCAGTCTCTCTCGATCCGGACCGCAACGCAGTGGGTGGACAGACGCATTCGCCGCCAAGATCTAGATTCTCACGCCCAAGAACCCGGGCATCCCTGCTCAATCACCAAACGTAGCGGACCACATAGGGCTATGGCAGAGTTGTTGGTTATTAAAAAAATGGTTCCCTGGGCGGCGGTAGCCATTCCCACTTCCTAAAAAAGTAATGCAATATAATGCATTATAATGTAAATACAACGTAAGTAAAAGTCTAATGTACTCGAAGTTCATTACAGGGTATTTTGGTATTTTCACTAATAAATGTCGATAAAAATTATAAAAAAATATCGATGATAGGATTATATTTTCATATTTACGAATATAATTTCTTGAATGATTTAAAATGTGTCATTTTTGCTTTGTCCACAAAATTTTCTTTTAGGCACGTAAAAATACAGAGTAATGAGATGATTTTTTTTGTATGTGAACACCCCATAAGAGTCCTAGCTTGGAGCCAGTGATACTATGACATTTCCAATTGCCATTGATTCCTTATCATAACGTAGGTTTTAGCAAGAGAGTGGTTCTTCTTTTTTGAACCTACATAAAGTTTTCTCCGCCAGTTAGCGGAGAAAAATTCAACAGAATTACCAATATAATTATTTTATAATTATTATTAAGGTACTAAGGATGTAAGGACTGTGTGTATAACAATATGTGTTTATATTTTTGTAGTTAAAATAACGTAGCAGAATTGTAACTACTATACAAATCACAGTTGTCTTCTGCCACCTCGACTAGCGTGTATTCCATAATGTTACAAAAAAAAGTGATGACGATAGAAAATACAAAACTATTGTTAAACTCCAAAATGTATAACCTATCAATTAACAGCGATTATTATTTTTTATGATGTTTAATAAAATATATTAAAAAATCTCAAAAACTTGTCTCATAAAATATTTAAGTGGTACGACAATTCTATCACGTAGGTTGTCATTCGAAAAGGTAGAGGTATACAGGCAGCTCTTGTTTGTCAAGTAGGCATTAGGCCCGTAAAAATGGAAAAATTTTATTTTGGAAAATAGGAAAATTTTTATTTTCGGAAAAAAGTTATTTTGGAAGAGTTTTTGATTGATTGTATAAAGACCATGGTTTTTAGTAAGAATACAAAATTTCAGTCGGTTCGGTGCCAAAAGGAAAATTGTTCTTTCGGAAGAATTTTGATTGATTCGTGTACAGACCATGGTTTTAAGTAAGAATCCAAAATTTCAGTCGGATTGGCGCCGTAGGGACTGAGGTAACTACATTAATTTGAATTTCGACCCCAAGTGTTACGAAAGGCCCTACAACCATCGACCAAGTATAAGACCCACAACAGATGAATTTTCAGAAAATTGTTATTTTGGAAGAGTTTTCAATTGATTCGTGTACAAACCATGGTTTTTAGAGAGTATCCAAAATATCAGTCGGTTCGGTGCCATAGGACCTGCGAATACGACTTTTGTAGTTCGACCTGAAGTGTTGCTAAAACCTCATAAAAATAATGACTTTTGGGAAAATTGTTAGACCCCAAGTAATTCAAAAATCCCTACATCTGATGAATTTTAAGAAAATTGTTATTTTGGAAGAGATTTCGATTGATTCGTGTACAGACCATGGTTTTTGGAGTATCCACAATATCCAAAATATCAGTCAGTTCGTTGCCATACGACCTGCGAATACGACTTTTGAATTCGACCTCAAGTATTGCAAAAGCCCGATAAAAATGATGACTTATGGGAAAATTCTTATGACCGAACAGTTTTTGATTAAATCGTGTACAAACCATGGTTTAAAGGAAGAATCCAAATGTCAGTCTGGTTGGTGCCATATGGATTGTGATAACGACATTTTTTGAAGATCGACCCCAAGCCATGCAAAAGGCCCAACAATTTATTGTTCTTATGGAAGAGTTTTTGATCTATACGAATAGGTCATGTTTTATAGGAGGAATCCAAAATTTCAGGCCGTTCGAAGTTTGACCCCAAGAGTTGCAAAAGGCCCTACAAATGATGAATTTTCAGTAAATTGTTATTTTAGAAGAGTTTTCGATTGATTCGTGTACAGTTTATAGGAAGAATCCAAAATTTCAGTCCGTTTGATGCCAAAGGACCTGCGAAAACGCCTTTTGAAAATCACCGGGAAGTGTTGCGAAAGGCCCTACAACTGATGACTTTTCAGAAAATATTTAATGATGAAGAGTTTTTGATTGAATCGCGTACAGACCATGGTTTATATTAAGAATCTAAAATTTCAATCGGTTCGGGGCCACAGGGCCTGAGAAAACGCCATTTGAAGTGTTGCAAAACGCCCAAAAAAATTATGACTTATGGCAAAATTATTCCTTCGGAAGAAGAGAAAACGCTTGCTGAAGTTCGACCCCAAGTGCTGCCAAAGGCCCATAAAAATTATGAACTTTAGAAAAATTGTTCTTTCGGAAGAGTTTTTGATTGAATCGCGTACAGACCGTGGTTTTTAGTAAGAATCAAAAATTTCAAACGGTTCGGTGCCAAAGGGCGTGCGAAAACGCCTTTTGGAGTTCGACCCCAAGTGTTGCAAAAGGCCCATAAAAATGATTACTTTTGACAAAATTGTTATTCCGGAAGAGTTTTTGATTGAATCGCAAACAGACCATGATTTTTAGAAAGAATCCAAAATTTCAAACCGTTCAGTGTCATAGGGCCTGCGAAAACGAATTTTGAATTTCGACCCCAAGTGCTGCCAAAGGCCCATAAAAATGATGACTTTTGACAAAATTGTTCTTCCGGAAGAGTTTTTTATTGAATCTTGTACAGACCATGGTTTTTAGTGAGAATCCAAAATTTCAAATGGTTCGGTGCTATAAGGCCTGCTTCGACCCCAAGTGCTGCCAAAGGCCCATAAAAATGATGACTTTTGACAAAATTGTTCTTCCGGGAGAGTTTTTGATTGAATCTTGTACAGACCATGGTTTTTAGTGAGAATCCAAAATTTCAAACGGTTCAGTGCCATAGGGCCTGAGAAAACGAGTTTTGAATTTCGACCCCAAGTGCTGCCAAAGGCCCATAAAAATGATGACTTTTGACAAAATTGTTCTTCCGGAAGAGTTTTTGATTGAATCGCGAAAAGACCATGATTTTAATAAGTAAGAATCCAAAATTTCAAACGGTTCAGTGCCATAGGACCTGCGAAAACGAGTTTTGAATTTCGACCCCAAGTGCTGCGAAAGGCCCATAAAAATGATGACTTTTGGCAAAATTGTTCTATCGGAAGAGTTTTTGATTGAATCGTACAAACCATGGATTTTAGTAAAAATCAAAAATTTCTAACGGTTTGGTGCCAAAACCATAGGGCGTGCCAAAACGCCTTTTGAAGTTCGACCCCAAGTGTTGCAAAAGGCCAACACAAATAATGACTTTTGGCAAAATTGTTGCATCGGAAGAGTTTTCGATTGAATCTTGTACAGACCATGGTTTTTAGGGAGAATCCAAAATTTTAAACGGTTATTTTAAACAGGCCATAGGGCCTGCAAAAACAAGTTTTGAATTTCGACCCCAAGTGCTGCCAAAGGCCCATAAAAATGATGACTTTTGACAAAATTGTTCTTCCGGAGGAGTTTTTGATTGAATCGCGTACAGACCATGGTTTTTAGTAAGAATTCAAATTTTCAAACGGTTCGGTGCTCCAGGGCGTAAGAAAACGCCTTTTGAATTTCGAGCCCAAGTGCTGCCAAAGGCCCATAAAAATGATGACTTTTGAAAAAATTGTTCTTTCGGAAGAGTTTTTGATTGAATATTGTACAGACCATGGTTTTTAGCGAGAATCCAAAATTTCAAACGGTTCAGTGCCATAGGGCCTGCGAAAACGAGTTTTGAATTTCGACCCCAAGTGCTGCGAAAGGCCCATAAAAATGATGACTTTTGAAAAAATTGTTCTTTCGGAAGGGTTTTTGATTGAATCTTGTACAGACCATGATTTTTAAAGAGAATCCAAAATTTCAAACGATTCATAGGGCCGGCGAAAACGAGTTTTGAATTTACCCCAAGTGTTGCCAAAGGCCCATAAAAATGATGACTTTTGACAAAATTGTTCTTTCAGAAGAGTTTTTGATTGAATCGCGTACAGACCATGATTTTTAGAAAGAATCGAAAATTTTAAACGGTTCGGTGCCATAGGGCGTGCGAAAACGCCTTTTTAAATTCGACCCCAAGTGTTGAAAAAGGCCCTACAACTGATGACTTTTAAGAAAATCTTTATGTTTGAAGAGTTTTCAATTGATTCGTATACAGACCATGGTTTTAAGATAGAATCCAAAATTTCAAACGATTCAGTGCCATAGGGCTGGCGAAAACGAGTTTTGAATTTACGCCAAGTGTTGCCAAAGGCCCATAAAAATGATGACTTTTGACAAAATTGTTCTTTCAGAAGAGTTTTTGATTGAATCGCGTACAGACCATGATTTTTAGAAAGATTCGACAATTTTAAACGGTTCGGTGCCATAGGGCGTGCGAAAACGCCTTTTTAAATTCGACCCCAAGTGTTGAAAAAGGCCCTACAACTGATGACTTTTAAGAAAATCTTTATGTTTGAAAAGTTTTCAATTGATTCGTATACAGACCATGGTTTTAAGTAAGAATCCAAAATTTCAAACGGTTCAGTGCCATAGGGCGTGCGAAAACGCCTTTTGAAGTTCGACCAAAAGTATTGCAAAACGCCCATAAAAATGATGAATTTTGGCAAAATTGTTCGTCCGGAAGGGTTTTTGATTGAATCTTGTACAGACCATGGTTTTTAGTAAGAATTCAAATTTTCAAACGGTTCGGTGCCCCAGGGCGTAAGAAAACGCTTTTTGAATTTCGAGCCCAAGTGCTGCCAAAGGCCCATAAAAATGATGACTTTTGAAAAAATTGTTCTTTCGGAAGAGTTTTTGATTGAATCGCGTACAGACCATGTTTTAAGTAAGAATTTAAAATTTCAAACGGTTCGGTGCCATAGGGCGTGCAAAAACGCCTTTTGAAGTTCGACCCCAAGTGTTGCAAAAGGCCCTACAATTGATAACTTTTAAGAAAATCTTTATGTTTGAAGAGTTTTCAATTGATTCGGATACAGACCATGGTTTTAAGTAAAAATCCAAAATTTCAAACAGTTCAGTGCCATAGGGCCTGCGAAAACGAGTTTTGAATTTAGATCCCAAGTGCTGCGAAAGGCCCATAAAAATGATGACTTTTTGCAAAATTGTTCTATCGGAAGAGTTTTTGATTGAATCGCGTACAGACCATGATTTTTAGAAAGAATCGAAAATTTTAAACGGTTCGGTGCCATAGGGCGTGCGAAAACGCCTTTTGAAGTTCGACCAAAAGTATTGCAAAACGCCCATAAAAATGATGAATTTTGGCAAAATTGTTCGTCCGGAAATGTTTTTGATTGAATCTTGTACAGACCATGGTTTTTAGTAAGAATTCAAATTTTCAAACGGTTCGGTGCCCCAGGGCGTAAGAAAACGCTTTTTGAATTTCGAGCCCAAGTGCTGCCAAAGGCCCATAAAAATGATGACTTTTGAAAAAATTGTTCTTTCGGAAGAGTTTTTGATTGAATCGCGTACAGACCATGTTTTTAAGTAAGAATTTAAAATTTCAAACGGTTCGGTGCCATAGGGCGTGCAAAAACGCCTTTTGAAGTTCGACCCCAAGTGTTGCAAAAGGCCCTACAATTGATAACTTTTAAGAAAATCTTTATGTTTGAAGAGTTTTCAATTGATTCGGATACAGACCATGGTTTTAAGTAAAAATCCAAAATTTCAAACAGTTCAGTGCCATAGGGCCTGCGAAAACGAGTTTTGAATTTAGATCCCAAGTGCTGCGAAAGGCCCATAAAAATGATGACTTTTGGCAAAATTGTTCTATCGGAAGAGTTTTTGATTGAATCGCGTACAGACCATGATTTTTAGAAAGAATCGAAAATTTTAAACGGTTCGGTGCCATAGGGCGTGCGAAAACGCCTTTTGAAGTTCGACCAAAAGTATTGCAAAACGCCCATAAAAATGATGAATTTTGGCAAAATTGTTCGTCCGGAAGGGTTTTTGATTGAATCTTGTACAGACCATGGTTTTTAGTAAGAATTCAAATTTTCAAACGGTTCGGTGCCCCAGGGCGTAAGAAAACGCTTTTTGAATTTCGAGCCCAAGTGCTGCCAAAGGCCCATAAAAATGATGACTTTTGAAAAAATTGTTCTTTCGGAAGAGTTTTTGATTGAATCGCGTACAGACCATGTTTTTAAGTAAGAATTTAAAATTTCAAACGGTTCGGTGCCATAGGGCGTGCAAAAACGCCTTTTGAAGTTCGACCCCAAGTGTTGCAAAAGGCCCTACAATTGATAACTTTTAAGAAAATCTTTATGTTTGAAGAGTTTTCAATTGATTCGGATACAGACCATGGTTTTAAGTAAAAATCCAAAATTTCAAACAGTTCAGTGCCATAGGGCCTGCGAAAACGAGTTTTGAATTTAGATCCCAAGTGCTGCGAAAGGCCCATAAAAATGATGACTTTTGGCAAAATTGTTCTATCGGAAGAGTTTTTGATTGAATCGCGTACAGACCATGATTTTTAGAAAGAATCGAAAATTTTAAACGGTTCGGTGCCATAGGGCGTGCGAAAACGCCTTTTGAAGTTCGACCAAAAGTATTGGCAAAACGCCCATAAAAATGATGAATTTTTGGCAAAATTGTTCGTCCGGAAGGGTTTTGATTGAATCTTGTACAGACCATGGTTTTTAGTAAGAATTCAAATTTTCAAACGGTTCGGTGCCCCAGGGGCGTAAGAAAACGCTTTTTGAATTTCGAGCCCAAGTGCTGCCAAAGGCCCATAAAAATGATGACTTTTGAAAAATTGTTCTTTCGGAAGAGTTTTGTTTGAATCGCGTACAGACATGTTTTTAAGTAAGAATTTAAAATTTCAAACGGGTTCGGTGCCATAGGGCGTGCAAAAACGCCTTTTGAAGTTCGACCCCAAGTGTTGCAAAAGGCCCTACAATTGATAACTTTTAAGAAAATCTTTATGTTTGAAGAGTTTTCAATTGATTCGGATACAGACCATGGTTTTAAGTAAAAATCCAAAATTTCAAACAGTTCGAGTGCCATAGGGCCTGCGAAAACGAGTTTTGAATTTAGATCCCAAGTGCTGCGAAAGGCCCATAAAAATGATGACTTTTGGCAAAATTGTTCTATCGGAAGAGTTTTTGATTGAATCGCGTACAGACCATGATTTTTAGAAAGAATCGAAAATTTTAAACGGTTCGGTGCCATAGGGCGTGCGAAAACGCCTTTTTAAATTCGACCCCAAGTGTTGAAAAAGCCCTACAACTGATGACTTTTAAGAAAATCTTTATAGTTTGAAAAGTTTTCAATTGATTCGTATACAGACCATGGTTTTAAGTAAGAATCCCAAATTTCAAACGGTTCAGTGCCATAGGGCGTGCGAAAACTCCTTTTGAAGTTCGACCCAAAGTATTGCAAAACGCCCATAAAAATGATGAATTTTGGCAAAATTGTTCGTCCGGAAGGGTTTTTGATTGAATCTTGTACAGACCATGGTTTTTTAGTAAGAATTCAAATTTCAAACGGTTCGGTGCCCCAGGGCGTAAGAAAACGCTTTTTGAATTTCGAGCCCAAGTGCTGCCAAAGGCCCATAAAAATGATGACTTTTGGCAAAATTGTTCTATCGGAAGAGTTTTGATTGAATCGCGTACAGACCATGATTTTTAGAAAGAATCGAAAATTTTAAACGGTTCGGTGCCATACGGCGTGCGAAAACGCCTTTTTAAATTCGACCCCAAGTGTTGAAAAAGGCCCTACAACTGATGACTTTTAAGAAAATCTTTATGTTTGAAAAGTTTCAATTGTTTCGTATACAGACCATGGTTTTAAGTAAGAATCCCAAATTTCAAACGGTTCAGTGCAATAGGGCGTGCGAAAACTCCTTTTGAAGTTCGACCCCAAAAGTATTGCAAAACGCCCATAAAAATGATGAATTTTGCAAAATTGTTCGTCCGGAAGGGTTTTTGATTGAATCTTGTACAGACCATGGTTTTTAGTGAGAATCCAAAATTCAAACGGTTCAGTGCCGTAAAGCTTGCGAAAACGAGTTTTGAATTTCGACCCCAAGTGCTGCAAAAGGCCCATAAAAATGATGACTTTTGGCAAAATTGTTCTTCCGGAAGAGTTTTTGAATGAATCTTGTACAGACCATGATTTTTAAAGAGAATCCAAAATTTCAAACGGTTCAGTGCCCATAGGGCCGGTGAAAACGAGTTTTGAATTACCCCAAGTGTTGCCAAAGGCCCATAAAAATGATGACTTTTTGACAAAATTGTTCTCTTCAGAAGAGTTTTTGATTGAATCGCGTACAGACCATGATTTTTAGAAAGAATCGAAAATTTTAAACGGTTCCGGTGCCATAGGACCTGCAAAAAACGAGTTTTGAATTTCGACCCCAAGTGCTGCGAGAAAGGCCCATAAAAATGATGACTTTTGGAAAAATTGTTCTATCGGAAGAGTTTTTGATTGATTCGTATACAGACCATGGTTTTAAGTAAGAATCCAAAATTTCAAATGGTTCGGTGCCAAAGGTAGTGCGAAAACGCCTTTTGCAGTTCGACCCCAAGTGTTGCCAAAGGCCCATAAAAAATGATGACTTTTGACAAAATTGTTCTTTCAGAAGAGTTTTTGATTTGAATCTTGTACAGACCATGGTTTTTAGTGAGAATCCAAAATTTTAAACGGTTCAGTGCCATAGGGCCTGCAAAAACAAGTTTTGAATTTCAACCCCAAGTGCTGCGAAATGCGAATAAGTGTTGCAAATGGCCCTACAACTGAAAACTTTTAAGAAAATCTTTATGTTTGAAGAATTTTCAGTTGATTCGGATACAGACCATGGTTTTAAGTAAAATCCAAAATTTCAAATGGTTCGGTGCCAGAAGGCGTGCGAAAACGCCTTTTAAAGTTCGACCCCAAGTGCTGCGAAAGGCCCATAAAAATGATGACTTTTGGCAAAATTGTTCGTCCTAGAAAGTTTTTGATTGAAATCTTGTACAGACCATGGTTTTTAGTAAGAATTCAAATTTTCAAACGGTTCGGTGCCATAGGGCGTAAGAAAACGCCTTTTGAATTCGAGCCCAAGTGCTGCTAAAGGCCCATAATAATGGTGACTTTGACAAAATTGTTCTTCCCGAAGAGTTTTTGAATGAATCGCGTACAGACCATGGTTATAAGTAAGAATCCAAAATTTCAAATGGTTCGGTGCCAAAGGTAGTGCGAAAACGCTTTCTGCAGTTCGACCCCAAGTGCTGCCAAAGGCCCATAAAAATGATGACTTTTGAAAAAATTATTCTTTCGGAAGAGTTTTTTGATTGAATCGCGGTACAGACCATGGATTTTAGGTAAGAATCCAAAATTTCAAATGGTTCGGTGCCAAAAGGCGTGCGAAAACGCCTTTTGAGTTCGACCCCAAGTGCTGCGAAAGGCCCATAAAAATGATGACTTTCGGCAAAATTGTTCTTCCGGAAGAGTTTTTGAATGACTGTTTTTAGTGAGAATCCAAATTTCAAACGGTTCAGTGCCGTAGGGCCTGCGAAAACAAGTTTTGAATTTCGACCCCAAGTGCTGCGAAAGGCCCATAAAAATGATGACTTTTGGCAAAATTGTTCTATCGGAAGAGTTTTTGATTGAATCTTGTACAGACCATGATTTTTAGAAAGAATCCAAAATTTTAAACGGTTCGGTACCATAGGGCGTGCGAAAACGCCTTTTTAAATTCTACCCCAAGTGTTGCAAAAGGCCCTACAACTGATGACTTTTAAGAAAATCTTTATGTTTGAAGAGTTTTCAATTGATTCGTATACAGACCATAGTTTTAAGTAAGAATCCAAAATTTCAAACGGTTCAGTGCCATAGGGCGTGCGAAAACGCCTTCTGAAGTTCGACCCAAAGTATTGCAAAACGCCCATAAAAATGATGAATTTTGGCAAAATTGTTTGGCAAAATTCGTCCGGACGAGTTTTTGATTGAATCTTGTACAGACCATGGTTTTTAGTGAGAATCCAAAATTTTAAACGGTTCAGTGCCATAGGGCCTTCAAAAACAAGTTTTGAATTTCAACCCCAAGTGCTGCCAAAGGCCCATAAAAATGATGACTTTTGGCAAAATTGTTCTATCGGAAGAGTTTTTGATAGAATCTTGTACAAGTCCATGGTATTTAGTAAGAATCAAAAATTTAAAACTGTTCGGTGCCATAGGGCGTGCAAAAACGCCTTTTGAAGTTCGACCCCAAGTGTTGCAAAAGGCCAATACAAATAATGACTTTTGACAAAATTGTTTTTCCGGAAGAGTTTTTGATTGAATCTTGTACAGACCATGGTTTTTAGTGAGAATCCAAATTTTCTAACGGTTCTGTGCCATAGGGCGTGCGAAAACGCCTTTTTAAAATTGACCCCAAGTGCTGCGAAAGGCCCATAAAAAAGATGATTTTTGGAAAAAATTGTTCTTCCGAAAGAGTTTTTGATTGAATCTTGTACAGACCATGGTTTTTAGTGAATATCCCAAATTTCAAAAGGTTCAGTGCCATAGGGCCTGCGAAAACGAGTTTTGAATTTCGACCACAAGGGCTGCCAAAGGCCCATAAAAATGATGACTTTTGACAAAATTGTTTTTCCGGAAGTGTTTTTGATTGAATCGCGTACAGATCACGGTTTTTAGTAAGAATCCAAATTTTCAAACGGTTCGGTGCCATAGGGCGTGCGGAAACGCCTTTTTCAGTTCGACCCCAAGTGCTGCGAAAGGCCCATAAAAATGATGACTTTCGGCAAAATTGTTCTTCCGGAAGAGTTTTTGAATGACTGTTTTTAGTGAGAATCCAAATTTCAAACGGTTCAGTGCCGTAGGGCCTGCGAAAACAAGTTTTGAATTTCGACCCCAAGTGCTGCGAAAGGCCCATTAAAATGATGACTTTTGGCAAAATTGTTCTATCGGAAGAGTTTTTGATTGAATCTTGTACAGACCATGGTTTTTAGTGAGAATCCAAAATTTCAAACGGTTCAGTGTCATAGGGTCTGCAAAAACGAGTTTTGAATTTCGACCCCAAGTGCTGCCAAATGCCCATAAAAATTATGACTTTTGACAAAATTGTTCTTCCCGAAGAGTTTTTGATTGAATCGCGTACAGACCATGGTTATAAGTAAGAATCCAAAATTTCAAATGGTTCGGTGCCAAAGGTAGTGCGAAAACGCCTTTTGCAGTTCGACCCCAAGTGCTGCCAAAGGCCCATAAAAATGATGACTTTTGAAAAAATTGTTCTTTCGGAAGAGTTATTGATTGAATCGCGTACAGACCATGATTTTTAGAAAGAATCAGTGCCAAAGGGCGTGCGAAAACGCTTTTTGAAGTTCGACCCCAATTATTGCAAAACGCCCATAAAAATGATGACATTTAGCAAAATTGTTCTTCCGGAAGAGTTTTTGATTGAATCGCGTACAGACCATGGTTTTTAGTAAGAATCCAAATTTTCAAACGGTTCGGTGCCATAGGGCCTGCGAAAACGCCTTTTGAAGTTCGACCCCAAGTGTTGCAAAAGGCCCTACAACTGATGACTTTTAAGAAAATCTTTATGTTTGAATAGTTTTCAATTGATTCGTATACAGATCATGGTTTTTAGATAGTATCAAAAATTTCAAACGGTTTGGTGCTATAGGGCTCGCGAAAACGCCTTTTGAAGTTCGACCTCAAGTGTTGCAAAAGGCCCTAAAACTGATGACTGTTAAGAAAATCTTTATGTTTGAAGAGTTTTCAATTGATACGTATACGGACCATGGTTTTAAGTAAGAATCCAAAATTTCAAACGGTTCGGTGCCATAGTGCGTGCGAAAACGCCTTTTTAATTTCCACCCCAAGTGCTGCCAAAGGCCCATACAAATGATGACCTTGGACCAATTGTTCTTTCGGAAGAGTTTTTGATAGAATCTTGTACAGACCATGGCTTTTAGTAAAAATCTAAACTTTTAAACGGTTTGGTGCTATAGGGCGTGCGAAAACGCCTTTTCAATTTCGACCCCAAGTGTCGCAAAATGCCCAGCAACTGATGACTCCAAATAAAATCTTTATGTTTGAAGAGTTTTCAATTGATTCGTATACAGACCATGATTTTTAGATTGTATCAAAAATTTCAAACGGTTCGGTGCTATGGCGTGCGAAAACGCCTTTTGAAGTTCGACCCCAAGTGCTGCCAAAGGCCCATAAAATTCATGACTTTTGACAAAATTGTTCTATCGGAAGAGTTTTTGATTGAATCGCGTACAGACCATGGTTTTAAGTAAGAATCCAAAATTTCAAATGGTTCGGTGCCAAAGGGCGTGCGAAAACGCTTTTTGAAGTTCGACCCCAAGTGCTGCGAAAGGCCCATAAAAATGATGACTTTTGGAAAAATTGTTCTTCCGAAAGAGTTTTTGATTGAATCTTGTACAGACCATGGTTTTTAGTGAGAATCCAAAATTTCAAACGGTTCAGTGCCATAGAGACTGCGAAAACAAGTTTTGAATTTCGACCCCAAGTGCTGCCAAAGGGCCGTAAAAATGATGACTTTTGAAAAAATTATTCTTTCGGAAGAGTTTTTGACTGAATCGCGTACAGACCATGGTTTTTAGTAAGAATCCAAATTTTCAAACGGTTCGGAGCCATAGGGCGTCTGTAAACGCCTTTTGAATTTCGACCCCAAGTGCTGCCAAAGGCCCATAAAAATGATGACTTTTGGAAAAATTGTTCTTCCGAAAGAGTTTTTGATTGAATCTTGTACAGACCATGGTTTTTAGTGAGAATCCAAAATCTCAAACGGTTCAGTGCCATAGAGACTGTGAAAACAAGTATTGAATTTCGACCCCAAGTGCTGCCAAAGGGCCGTAAAAATGATGACTTTTGAAAAAATTATTCTTTCGGAAGAGTTTTTGACTGAATCGCGTACAGACCATGGTTTTTAGTAAGAATCCAAATTATCAAACGGTTCGGAGCCATAGGGCGTCTGTAAACGCCTTTTGAATTTCGACCCCAAGTGCTGCCGAAGGCCCATAAAAATGATGACTTTTGACAAAATATTTCTTCCGGAAGATTTTTGATTGAATCTTGTACAGACCATGGTTTTGAGTAAGAATCAAAAATTTCAAATGGTTCGGTGCCAAAGGGCGTGCGAAAACGCTTTTTGAATTTCGATACCAAGTGCTGCCAAAGGCTCATAAAAATGATGACTTTTGACAAAATTGTTCTTCCAGAAGAGTTTTTGATTGAATCACGTACAGACCATGGTTCTTAGTGAGAATCAAAAATTTCAAACGGTTCAGTGCCATAGGGCCTGCGAAAATAAGTTTTGAATTTCTACCCCAAGTGTTGCCAAAGGCCCTACAACTGATGAATTTTAAGAAAATCTTTATGTTTGAAGAGTTTTCAATTAATTCGTATTGTTTTAAGAAAGAATCCAAAATTTCAAATGGTTCGGTGCCAAAGGACGTGCGAAAACGCCTTTTGAAGTTCGACCCCAAGTGCTGCGAAAGGCCCATAAAAATGATGACTTTTGGAAAAGTTGTTCTTCCGAAAGAGTTTTTGATTGAATCTTGTACAGACCATGGTTTTGAGTTAGAATCTAAAATTTCAAATGGTTCGGTGCCAAAGGGCGTGCCAAAACGCTTTTTGAAGTTCGACCCAGTTTTCAATTAATTCGTAAACAGACCATGGTTTTAAGAAAATCCAAAATTTCAAATGGTTCGGTGCCAAAGGACCTTTGGAAACGCCTTTTGAAGTTCGACCCCAAGTGCTGCGAAAGGCCCGTAAAATTTATGACTTTTGACAAAATTGTTCTTCCGGAAGAGTTTTTCATTGAATCTTGAACAGACCATGGTTTTTAGTGAGAATCCAAAATTTCAAACGGTTCAGTGCCATAGGGCCTGCCAAAACGAGTTTTGAATTTCGACCCCAAGTGCTGCCAAAGGCTCATAAAAATGATGACTTTTGACAAAATTGTTCTTCCAGAAGAGTTTTTGATTGAATCACGTACAGACCATGGTTCTTAGTGAGAATCAAAAATTTCAAACGGTTCAGTGCTATAGGGCCTGCGAAAATAAGTTTTGAATTTCGACCCCAAGTGCTGCCAAAGGCTCATAAAAATGATGACTTTTGACAAAATTGTTCTTCTGGAAGAGTTTTTGTGTGAATCTTGTACAAACCATGGTTTTTAGTTAGAATCCAAAATTTCAAACGGTTCGGTGCCATAGGGCCTGCGAAAACGCCTTTTGAAGTTCGACCCCAAGTGTTGCAAAAGGCCCTACAACTGATGACTTTTAAGAAAATCTTTTTGTTTGAACAGTTTTCAATTGATTCGTATACAGATCATGGTTTTTAGATAGTATCAAAAATTTCAAACGGTTCGGTGCTATAGGGCTCGCGAAAACGCCTTTTGAAGTTCGACCCCAAGTGTTGCAAAAGGCCCTAAAACTGATGACTTTTAAGAAAATCTTTATGTTTGAAGAGTTTTCAATTGATTCGTATACGGACCATGGTTTTAAGTAAGAATCCAAAATTTCAAACGGTTCGGTACCATAGTGCGTGCGAAAACGCCTTTTTAATTTCGACCCCAAGTGCTGCGAAAGGCCCATAAAAATGATGACTTTTGGAAAAATTGTTCTTCCGAAAGAGTTTTTGATTGAATCTTGTACAGACCATGGTTTTGAGTAAGAATCAAAAATTTCAAATGGTTCGGTGCCAAAGGGCGTGCGAAAACGCTTTTTGAAGTTCTCGACCCAGTTTTCAATTAATTCGTATACAGATTATGGTTTTAAGAAAGAATCCAAAATTTCAAATGGTTCGGTGCCAAAGGACCTTCGAAAACGCCTTTTGAATTTCGACCCCAAGTGCTGCCAAAGGCACATAAACCTTTGGCAGCACTTGGGGTCGAACATCAAAAGGCGTTTTCGCACGCCCTATGGCATTGAACCATTTGAAATTTTGGATTGTTTCTTAAAACCAAATCCAAAATTTCAAATGGTTCGGTGCCAAAGGACGTGCGAAAACGCCTTTTGAAGTTCGACGCCAAGTGCTGCGAAAGGCCCATAAAAATGATGACTTTTGGAAAAATTGTTCTTCCGAAAGAGTTTTTGATTGAATCTTGTACAGACCATGGTTTTGAGTAAGAATCAAAAATTTCAAATGGTTCGGTGCCAAAGGGCGTGCGAAAACGCTTTTTGAAGTTCTCGACCCAGTTTTCAATTAATTCGTATACAGATTATGGTTTTAAGAAAGAATCCAAAATTTCAAATGGTTCGGTGCCAAAGGACCTTCGAAAACGCCTTTTGAATTTCGACCCCAAGTGCTGCCAAAGGCACATAAACCTTTGGCAGCACTTGGGGTCGAACATCAAAAGACGTTTTCGCACGCCCTATGGCATCGAACCATTTGAAATTTTGGATTGTTTCTTAAAACCAAATCCAAAATTTCAAATGGTTCGGTGCCAAAGGACGTGCGAAAACGCCTTTTGAAGTTCGACGCCAAGTGCTGCGAAAGGCCCATAAAAATGATGACTTTTGGAAAAATTGTTCTTCCGAAAGAGTTTTTGATTGAATCTTGTACAGGACCATGGTTTTGAGTAAGAATCAAAAATTTCAAATGGTTCGGTGCCAAAGGGCGTGCGAAAACGCTTTTTGAATTTCGACCCCAAGTGCTGCCAAAGGCTCATATAAATGATGACTTTTGACAAAATTGTTCTTCCAGAAGAGTTTTTGATTGAATCACGTACAGACCATGGTTCTTAGTGAGAATCAAAAATTTCAAACGGTTCAGTGCCATAGGGCCTGCGAAAATAAGTTTTTAATTTCGACCCCAAGTGTTGCCAAAGGCCCTACAACTGATGAATTTTAAGAAAATCTTTATGTTTGAAGAGTTTTCAATTAATTCGTATACAGACCATTGTTTTAAGAAAGAATCCAAAATTTCAAATGGTTCGGTGCCAAAGGACCTTCGAAAACGCCTTTTGAAGTTCGACCCCAAGTGCTGCGAAAGGCCCATAAAAATGATGACTTTTGGAAAAATTGTTCTTCCGAAAGAGTTTTTGATTGAATCTTGTACAGACCATGGTTTAGAGTAACAATCAAAAATTTCAAATGGTTCGGTGCCAAAGGGCGTGCGAAAACGCTTTTTGAAGTTCGACCCAGTTTTCAATTAATTCGTATACAGATTATGGTTTTAAGAAAGAATCCAAAATTTCAAATGGTTCGGTGCCAAAGGACCTTCGAAAACGCCTTTTGAATTTCGACCCCAAGTGCTGCGAAAGGCCCGTAAAAATTATGACTTTTGACAAAATTGTTCTTCCGGAAGAGTTTTTCATTGAATCTTGAACAGACCATGGTTTTTAGTGAGAATCCAAAATTTCAAACGGTTCAGTGCCATAGGGACTGCGAAAACGAGTTTCGAATTTCGACCCCAAGTGCTGCCAAAGGCTCATAAAAATGATGACTTTTGACAAAATTGTTCTTCCAGAAGAGTTTTTGATTGAATCACGTACAGACCATGGTTCTTAGTGAGAATCAAAAATTTCAAACGGTTCAGTGCCATAGGGCCTGCGAAAATAAGTTTTGAATTTCGACCCCAAGTGTTGCCAAAGGCCCTACAACTGATGAATTTTAAGAAAATCTTTATGTTTGAAGAGTTTTCAATTAATTCGTATACAGACCATGGTTTTAAGAGAGAATCCAAAATTTCAAATGGTTCGGTGCCAAAGGACCTTCGAAAACGCCTTTTGAAGTTCGACCCCAAGTGCTGCGAAAGGCCCATACAAATGATGACTTTTGGCAAAATTGTTCTTCCGGAAGAGTTTTTGTGTGAATCTTGTACAAACCATGATTTTTAGTTAGAATCCAAAATTTCAAACGGTTCGGTGCCATAGGGCCTGCGAAAACGCCTTTTTAATTTCGACCTCAAGTGCTGCCAAAGGCCCATACAAATGATGACTTTGGACAGATTGTTCTTTCGGAAGAGTTTTTGATAGAATCTTGTACAGACCATGGCTTTTAGTAAAAATCTAAACTTTTAAACGGTTTGGTGCTATAGGGCGTGCGAAAACGCCTTTTGAAGTTCGACCCCAATTATTGCAAAACGCCCAGTACCTTAAATAAGGTACCTCGGTATAACCTTTGATACGAAACTATTATTTACTTATCACATTAATATCACTACTAGTAAAGCAATGAAAACGTTGTGCATCATTATAAGAATATTAGAAGATTTCAAAAACAACCACACATTTAAAATACTTTTTACAACTCTAGTTAGAAGTCATTTGGAATAAAATCCCCCCATTTGGAACCATCTCTACAAAATTCGTGAAATTTTCATTGAAAGAATCCAACGTAAATTTCTCAGATCAATTTATTTTAAATTAGGAATTCCCGTGGATGGCATTAACTATGATTCTCTATTACCAAAATGCGACTGTTATCGTTTAAAGATAGAAGAATAGTTAATGATCTAATTTTTTTATTTAAAATAAAAATAACTGGTTTGACTCCCCTGAACTACTTTCGTTAATCAATTATTATGTACCTAGAACACCTCGACTAAGAACTTCTTATTATTGCAACAATACTGTCAATAATGCAGAACAAAATTCAATTATACATCGCCTACACGCTTAAGGTAATGATTTTGCTAATATCGATCGTGCCGGAAGTCTGTCATCATACAAAAGATGCATTAAACAAAATTTTCTGCTAGTCCACGTAACAAAATTTGTCTGCAGTACAAATAATCATGTAACTATAACTATGTCCTACCAGTGTGCACTCTAATATCTATGCATTACAAATATATCATAGGTACTTTAAAACTAACATATAGCATTGTCGTAATCCGTAACACCTACCTTTTACATATATTTTAAAATTTATCTTATCTTTAAATTTTGGCTCCTTTGAGCATTTCTTATTCATTACTTGTCATACTTTTTTATGTTTACAAATTTTGCACTATCTGTTCTTTTAGATATCTTATATTCTTCACGTTTTACTTTTTACTTTATTATTTCCTGCCTTTTAAAACTACTTATTTTAATTTTTTACATTATACTTTTTTACATTAGGTAGGCATATTTTATAGTTTTTCTTTATACTTTTATTTTATACATCTTATTTTCTACTTATTATCTTAACTCCTTTTTTAACTTTTGTTTTAAGATTTTACATGTATGTATTATCGTTATTTTCGTTGTGTTATTGTATTGTTATATATAAATATAATTTCGTTAATGACACATGTTGTGACGTGTATTTTGAAAAAATAAAAATAAATTGTTCTTTTGAAAGATTTTTTGATGGATTCGACCATGGTTTTTATTAAGAATCCGTTACACGTGCGCAGTTTCATGTGTTACCGTGCTGATGGAACGTGACGGAGTGCTTGCTCGCTGGGATCGAGAACAGTTATGTTGACCCTTTGGAATTGTTATTCTACATGGAACAATCTACATGGAACCAAACCATGTTTGGTTCCATGTAGATTGACGCATGACGTTACTGCAGTAGTGCGGTAAAGGGATTTATATTAAGCTATTTTAGAGTTCATTATCGCATGACGTTATCGCGACAGATGGAACCTCCTACTCCAAAGAAACATATTTTTATTGTTTTAATTTTAAAAAAATATCATTGGACTGCAAAATGACATCCATTACATGACATCCAATGACATTCTTTACTCCACATATGTTCAAGTTAAAATCCTTCGGTTATGTTAAGTTACACTCTGTATATACTTTCAGATAGAGATAAAATATTAAATAGAATAAAGGAACAACGAGATAGCATGAAATTAAAATCTAACCCAGTAACAAATGTATTTATTAGTTTCATTTTGTACCTTGATTTTTTTTATACATGAATACCGCACAACAGTCCCAACTGCTCCCGTCTGGAGCCAGTGAGGCTATGGCATCCCTAATTGGGTTATGTTGTGGGGCTGAAGGTAGCGGGGAGGGGAAGAAGATGGTAAATACGAAGGTGGAAAAGTACCTGGCTATTCAGATCTTGTCAACCCAATCTACCTTACACCCAACATAATAAAATTACAAAATATATTATGTAAAAATGTTTTCGAAATTGATCTATAGGTAAATACTGTAATATATAGAAATAAATAAATAAATCACGGCTTGACGATACTTGTGTTTAGAGAACCGGTCGGTCGTAATAAATTAAATAAATTTCGAGGTTATAAACAAAGTAATTGTATTCCAACCTTTTTTGTGCTGAAAAAAAGTTTTTCTTTTTACTAAAGGAAAGATTCAATAAATAAATAATTCAATTTAATTGGAGTTTGTAGCATGGCTGGCACCAATGCAATATTTTAACCTAAATTTTCCAGCAGTTAACGGTAAGTAACTACCTAATGATTAATATTAATAATTTACTTAGTGAGTTCACGATAAACAACATGATAAAAGCAGAACCTCCGTAAAGCGAGGAAACCATTAAGAATTGTGTTTGATCAGACTTAAAAATAATGCGGTGAGCTTTTCGCGGCAAAATTGTGTTTCCATTTTCAGTTCGCAGCGGGCAGCCGCCATGGCCGAACGCTTTTCCCGCAATTTATCTGCGGCCATTACCGCGCCGGCGCACTGCCACTGCCATTATAACAAAAATGGAACGAGACTGTCACAGTGACATTTAGGTTAAGTTTCGCGCGAAAAATGACAAAAAACACATCAATCTATGTTAACAATAACTTAATTACATTATTCGACGATTAGACCATGTTTTCTGAGTGCGGTGCATCGCAATGAGCGCGTTTTTCAAAGGTTTATCGAAGCTTTTGTGATGTAAATATATCTGATATTATGTTGGGCAACTGTCAATGTTCCCGTTGGGTTTTTGTTATTGTGATTATTGTTTGTTTTGGCTTCTTCCTGCGCCCAGTTTCCGCCGTGGGACAGTCGAAAAAGCACAAAGGTGAGTTATTTTAGTACCATTGTTAAAAAACCTTCACATTATTGCAATTTTTACGGGACAAAATCGAGGAAAACAGAGCACTAAGGTGAGTGTAATTTTTCACCATTGTTTTTTTTTCAAAAGTTCTAACAGGCTGAGGAACAGACATTCAGTACCCGATAAGATTGTGTGATACATCTGAAAAGCAATGAGCAGAAAATTTAATGAGAATCCCCTGATTTTAATAAATTTTGTGTGCCTTCTTCAAGTGCCCTATTGTTTTTAGTCTTAACAACATCCTATTCAGCCATCAAAAATTTTCATTATCTTGAAAGCTATCCTTTACTCCATCGATGGATGTTCCTCATTACGACAATCTTGTATCTTGTGAAAATATCCTACACTTCTTAGGCCTTCCACTATCCGTCTATCTTGTAATATCTGACCAATTCTGGTCAACCCTGTTAGGCAAGTTAAGTTTAAGAAAAAGTGTTTCGAAGTTGTTATTATTTAAACGGTTTATCGTGTCAAACTGTAATAATCATTTCCGATCAATGAATTGGCTCACGGTATCAGACAATCAAAGGTCCTTGAGGAATTGTTCCAATTGAACAATCTGCCAAAAAGCTCTCTGATGGTTGTTCCTATCCTTTCCTCTATACCAGGGGTCGGAAGTTTGTCAAGTGAGAAGAGACAATTTGTTAAAGAAACAGGATTGCAAATAAATCAGAGAGCCATATTTTAACGGGGGAATGAGGGGGGCTGTAATCGTACTGTTGTTCTGCGCGTTTAAATGTTTCTATAAACAGACTAGCGCATAGATTCCTTATTAAATTAAAACCAGTTTTGTGTTGGAATGCAAAAATATAATCGTTTGGCGGCTCCATCTCATAAGGCTGGTTGATTGGAGGTGAAATTGCAATTGATGTCCGAAGAGCCGCAGACGCCTATGCAAAGAGCCGCATGCGGCTCGCGTGCCGCAAATTCCGACCCCTGCTCTGTGTTCAATTGAAAATTTATCAAATGACCTAAAAAGAAAGGGAGACATTTCCTAATTTTTTTAAATATAATTGCTAGAAAAACTGTGGATCGAGTATCGTAATTTTCAAAATATTTATTTTCATTTACTAAAACATTTTTCTGGATAAAATTAAAAAACTACAGCACTAAAGTATTTTCCTCTTTTTAAGTCGGTTCTTCATTGCTAAGGATTATGACCCCTTCTCCAATTTCCATGGTGGACAAGGCTCCTCCACTATTCGTGGTTCTGCGCTACGTTGAGAGCTGCGGACACCAAAGTACAGGACGCCAGTGATACTTGATTGGTGAGCACGGTGGTGACCTTCCTGTGCTTCTTCTGCCTTCCACTTTGCCAGTGACTATGAGTTTCTCCAAGTCCTCAGTTTGGCGAGCAACATGTCGAAAGTATCTTAAAATACGTTGTAGGCAGATGGTAGAGAGTCTATTGTTGGTGCCTAGTTTTTCCAGAGTTGACATATTTGTGCGTCTGGCTATCTATGGAATCCTGAACATGTTTCTACAGCATAGAAAAATGACGTATTCGTAGACAAATTGATTGAATGAAATTTGAAAATAATTTCTGAAAAAACGAACTACTTCTAGGATCATTCTGGCTACCTAAAAAAACGAAACATGAAACCGATAACAAGACAGAAAATAAAATAAGAATGAAATTACAATACACTTGCATACTGCTTTCTTACAACGTACGCAGGGACACTGGAGGTCTAGATTCATTCAAAATAAATAAATGTAGCTTCGTTTAACAAAAAAGTGAGTAACCATCTGTTACTTACACCAGGGCGGGTAAGTAGTGGATAACCTCCAATGTGTTTTGTTCTGTTTCACTTTTCGTTTAGATTTATTTATATTATCTTCTTCAATGACCAATAAACTTATTTTCAACGTATCAATTATTATTAGATACAATTATTTTCAATTGTATCACTTTCAATAATTTTATTAAAAGTAGATACAATCCATAATTATTATGTCAAGAGAGTTAGTTACAAGGAGGTGCATTTAATTTCTCATGAATAATATATATAATAGTTATATAGTTGTTATGATAACTAAAATCTAGATTATGTGTAAGAAGGAACAAACATTTGACACTAATTGAGTCGATTAGTACGTGTGATTATTGCACATGTCTAACAATATTATCAACGCTCCACATAAAAGTGTATATTTTCCTACCCTTTAGAAATATTAAAATGCCACCAGTCTGTACTAAAGTACCTACCCGCTTCCCCTCGTGTTTATTAAACCACCCTCGTAAAATAAGTGTAGTACTGCATTGCTGACATATCACGTCTCACCACTCGTTGTAGAACTTTACAACCCTCCAAAAAGGGACCAAATAATTATAAAATTATTACAAAATGTCAGATATAAATTTCCAAAAAATCGCCAATGCAATTCAGCAACCTTTACATAAATGCATTTTTCCATGATTTAAATTTTAATTTATATTCACTAAATCTATATAATAAACATCTTTATTTAGACGGCTTTCCGAGGTACCACTTTTTAATACAATAATAAGTGAGTACTGCGCTCAATCTCCCGTACCTGAACTTCAATTTTGATCTAATGAGTAAATATACCAAAATGGATCAATGTTAGCTTTTATCAAGGACACTTTTAAACAATTTCGTTCACTTCCCAAGTCATTTATTTTGACCTTGCCACCAGTTATAACTGGAAATTCTGATTCTATTTTGTCTGTTTATTGTAATTTCACGGTGCCGTTGTGCAAAATAGATTATTTTCCCATGGCTAAAGCATTGAATGCCTGTGCACGTCAATTTGTCAGCTGATAGCATGCTCAAAGAACTCTGCTACTATTTAAAACTACTTACATACGCTATACGACCCATTTTATATCGTCATTTTATCCAGCGTCAATATTGTTCCTTCGTATTATAAAATATTGTTTATTAACCACTTGGACCCATAAGCTTGTTTTTTTTACGGCAATATATCATTACCGGACATATGTATGACCTGACCTATTAATAATTGTAATTCTTCTTCTTCAATGACGCTACAGCCCATTTCGAGCTTTGGCCTATTTCAAGATAAGCCTCCACCGCCCTCTGTCCTTGTATTCTTCCTGATATCATCCTCCCTAAGCCTTGGTCTGCCCGCTTTTCATTTACCTCCCGGGTGTCCTGTTAGAACCTTCGGTACTCATGTGCTTGGCATTCGGTGCGCAAGTCCGGCCCATCTTAGTCTTTGGAGCCTTAAATGGGTGGAGAGTAGAGTCTGGGAGCTTGGTATCTCAATATTAAAGCTCATTATTGTGACGGATTCTCCTTGCCTCTCCCTCTCGCACCGCTCCACAGATTCTTTGAAGTTCGTCGGTTTCGAAGGTGTCCAGCTGTTCCGCCTCACATCCATAGGCCAAGACTACTAATGATTCGTATAATTGTAATAAAAAGGCCTCAATTTTGCAATGTGCCTTCATCATGCTCCTCGAGTTTGTCCAGACATAGATTTCCAAGTGATGAACAGTTGAGAAAAACTGGACTGCCATAAAAAACAAACTGATACATTCTATTCACCTTCTCCCTGATAACCTAAATCCCGAATTCCAACTCCATTCTTTCAAAATACAAGTAATGCTTAGGATCCTTACATCTGCAATACATTTTAATCACAAACCCATAATTTAAGCTGTAACCATATCATACATTTCCTATCCAATTTTCGTAATTTAATCACAATACAAAATAATTTTATCTAAATTGTTTAATCTAGTTACTATTCTTATACATATTACTTAATAATACAGTATACAATAAAGTACTGTGATTACCACTTGAGTCATAAGTGTGTACAAATTTTTTAGTATAGGTAGGTAGTGTAGGTACCTATTTTATTCTACGACTATGCCATTCAAAGAAATAAAATGATTCTCTCTGCATGTCCTTTCCCGTGCGTCCCCGCTCACTTCCCGAGTCTACTTCGCCTCCCGTATTCCCCTTCCACCTCCCACCTCCCCCGTTGCCCTCCCCCTCCTGCCTTTCTTCCCTGCCGCTAAAATATATGAAATACCCACATTTTATAATTTATACACATTTCATAACACCATTATATATAGCCCGTAATCTTCACGGGCGTGCGCACAACAAATCACCAAAGTTTCATTGCATTCGGATGAACGGTATATGGCAGCGCATGAAATACGAACAAATATTGATTTTCATATATGTTTATTTTTTTATTTTTATTTAAAAAGAAAGACAAACATTCCCGGGTTACGAATAACCCAACAATGTTTGAAAATCTCCTACTACCACCACAGAAAGCCGAAAATGTTGCTTGTGTTGTGATGGAGGACTTAGCCAGTCGAGGAATCGAACACGGGACGCCCGGGTGGGACCCAAACGCGATGCCCACTCAACCACTGACCAGTCGAATATATGTATAAGATTAGTTCTCATTAACAGTTTACTAAGCGGTTGTGTAAT
Source organism: Glyphotaelius pellucidus (assembly GCA_936435175.1). Classification (NCBI taxonomy): domain Eukaryota; kingdom Metazoa; phylum Arthropoda; class Insecta; order Trichoptera; family Limnephilidae; genus Glyphotaelius; species Glyphotaelius pellucidus. The sequence continues at coordinate 12,107,681 of OW386557.1, read as the reverse complement.
AGCCCCTTTGTGTTAAGTACCCAAATTTGTAAGAATGTTTAGGTAAGATAAATAGCAGTCTCACTAATAAGAGTTTTTTTTAAATTTTACACCTGATAAAAAACGTTTACCATTCAATAATGGTTGTTTTTAACAGTTGCGTAAAATTTAAAGCACATTTATTAGTAAGATGGTATATGGATATATTGAATTTAATATTGTGTGTAACTTTGTTAATATGTCTGCTCTCGTCATTTTACCGGTGATCGCCTGTAGATAAACATGTAATACACAAAGAGATGTGTGTGTTGTGTGTGCCAATACTACTAGGACTCCGTTATGGGTCGTTTACCGTGATTTTTCCTTTGTGGAATCCAATGAATAAAAAGAGACGTTGACATTCCCTTTGGTAATTGGTCCCGGCAGGCCCTTTGTTGCCAACCTAATTTCATACAATGCTGCCCGAGTTCGTAACATTTGGGATTTCAAAGCCCAATTTCGTTGGAAAGATATTTTCGACATAACTGAATGTCGTTTTAATGCCATTTCTCATATATTTGGGCTGCGAATTTTCCAATTTGAAGAAAAAAAGTTGGCTAAAGAGGGTCAAGTACAAAAATAATTACGTTTCTTATCTTCTGAAGTTTGATTATTTATCTTATTTAAATAAGATAATTAAATAAATAATAATATTATTAGTTTTGTCAAAGAATGTATATATAAAAATGCAAAAATCATTAATTTTAAATACATGTAGGATTACGAAAGATTTTTAAAATATTTATATTGAGGGGGTATTTCACCATCCTCCTCATAGGTTATCATTACGATAACGTACATTTTCGATTAATTTAAAACGATTATTTGTCTAAAAGTCTTGAGTTTGCTATGTGTAGGATAAGTTAGCCGAGTTTTTTACCTGTTGCGAATATTTATTTGTTTATTTATTAATATCCATTATCGTATGAATAAGCTATCAGGAGGATGGTGAAATATCCCCTGAGGGATCAGTAGGATTTATCGGTTCAGTTAGGAGTTCTACCGAGCCGAACCCTCTGATATGAAAATATCTGGAGTCGGTGAATTATTTTCCCATTTGGTCTCTGGTAGGTTGACATGTTCTTGTATTGTTTTGTATTTATTATTATCTACTTATATAATACACTTGAATAGCGTGGACTAGATGATCATTTGTGTGTGGAAGGGTTTAGTTTTTCCTGTGGGGAAGATTTAACTCGGACGTAAAGTCGAAATATATAGATAATTAAAAACAGAGCTCTAATTAATCATATTTTAATCCATTTAAAGTAATAATAATAATAGTTTACCCAAGAATGTTTGCAGGGGTAGTGCAATGCAATGCATTACATATTTCGAAATAACATAAAATAAATTACAAAAATAATAAGAAAAAAAAATAAACTAAATAACATTACGCAGGTTCATAAACAAGAATAGAAAAAAAATAATGCGAAAAAGTGAAAAATGAAACACAAAATGTATGAAAGAAGCCGTTTATGGGGTATAGTTGACCGTCTCCCGTCTCCAGAGGGCCATCAGGAGGTACTCCATCCAGGCAAGCGTGGCAGTGGTGATTGTATTATTCGATATGCAACGTACTTCCCGTGCGGAGGTGGGGAAGCGTCTCGTGCGCACTCGTCCCCCCTGGAACATTTCCGTAGCGCTGCAGTATCTCGGTAGGCGGAATTGAATACGGAATCGTAGGATGGGGATCTGTTACACGTAAGTACATACATAACCTGAATACAATTCAAAAAGGAATCATAAAGACAATACTGAAAGTACCCATTAGAACGCCTTCAATTGAAATTTTCAATAGCTTTGCCGTACCAAATGTACAACAAATATACGCCAAAAATATATCATTGAAGCTATTCAAAAATACTGAAAGCGCTACTAGATCGTGTTTGCATTTAACACTAGATCGAATAAAAATGGCATAAAAAATATTCCAAGTTATAAAACCACATTCAGATAAAGAAACTACACACACTTTGCAACAAAACTCCATAACATCCTTCCCCAAGACATAAAACTAATAAAAAAAATCTAATGAGTACAAATCAAGAATAAAAATATGGCTGAAAGAGGTTAATGAAAAAACCCCAATGAAAATACTAAAAACGACGTAGAAAATAAAAAAACTACATTTAATTAACTTTAGTCCACCTCAGCACAGAGCCCCCTAGTGAGGAGGACTAAGAAATACAATATCTATACTTACTTAGATTCACCGTTATATTTTGCGTGTACAATTATTTTGTACAGTCGCTAAAATAAAAAAAAATATTAAACAAAAAAAGTTGACGATAAGCATTACTGTAAGTGACTTTTAGCTTATGGCATAGGGATGCAGTGTAGTCTATCCATAGTTCTGACGTAAACAGCGATAAGCACAAAGAAGAGAACGATTGTACTATCTCATTCTCTCGCAGGCTAAATCCTATAGATGTATGTGTTTATCTCTTTTAAGTATCTCTATTTTTTGTTTCGAGTTTCAAATCACAGCGGTGCTAAATAAATTTTCACTTCAATGAAATCATAAATTAAAGTAGTTTTCACTTACTACTAGAAATGCTATACACACAACACATTTTTTTACTAGAAATGCAGTGTTCAATGCAATAACGTGAACGTTACAACTGACCGGGCAAACAACGGTTTTACTACTAACTATTCAATTTTCTATTCATAGACCGCTATTAGACGGCATTGAGCTCTCTCGACATTTCATTTCATTATGTCGGTAATAATAAAATTGACGATGTTTTCATAGAGTGGAATTTTCGATTGTTGCCTAGCATGGGTACTTTTACTACCAAATAATAATAATAATAATGCCAACATTTTTTTAAATACCAACCAGGAAGTATTTAGATTCCTGGTTAAAAAATTATTCACGCCAAACACTTCAACTATCTCAACCAAACGTATGTTGACAAACTTTCGTCATACAAATGGTTGAGTATTGGAGAATTGAGCGCAGAAATAGAAGGATTTATGCTTGCCATTCAAGATGGAGTTATTAATACAAAAAAATATAGGAAGTATATAATCAGAGATACAAATCAAATTGATGATTTATGTAGAAAATGTTTGGCTTTTAGAACATATAGGTTGCTAATACAGAACATAGGGATGTTCTATATTCTATATTTTTTGTTGTGTAATTAATAATTTTATTGTAAAATAAAAAATGAATTTTATAAAATATATTACGATAATACTCTACTAACAGACAGAACAATTAGGATGAGTTGTTTCAAAAAATTTGATGGATTCATCAAATATTTAAAGTTGATTTTCACGTTCTGTGTAAGTTCTATTCAAGTTCTATTATTATATCTTTATAGGACAGCTGCTTCACAAAACTGAAATAATCACAGAACTTGAATAGAACTTACACAGAACGTGAAAATCAACTTAAAATATTTGATGAATCCATCAAATTTTTTGAAACAACCCGTCCTTAGTCATAATATAGTTTTACATGACAAAATTTAAAAAAATAACTTATATCATTGATGTCGCTATTCCAAATTCCTGTAATATTCAAAAATCTGTTTCTGGAAAAATTAGAAAATATGTGGATTTAGGAAATGAGATTAAAAGAATTTGGCATTTTCAGATTATAAAAATATTACCATTTGTTATTTCGGCTACTAGAATTATACCTAGCTCTCTCATTCAAAATTTAGGCTTATTATTTGTATTTATATTATGCTCTATTTTTATATTGTTATTTGTATTTATATTTGATTTTTGGTTTTATTTTTCCCTAAATATGTTTTTTCTTTCTATTTTTAAATTGTTATTTGTATTTATATTATGCTCTGTTTTTATATTGTTATTTGTATTTATATTTGATTTTTGGTTTTATTTTTCCCCAAATATGTTTTTTCTTTCTATTTTTAAATTGTTATTTGTATTTATATTATGCTCTATTTTTATATTGTTATTTGCATTTATATTTGCTTTTTAGTTTTATCTACCCCCAAACATTTTTGTTTGTTTTTTTTATTTTTCTTCTTTCTTCTTCTTACATGTTATCATCTGTTTCTATAAAACAATATTTCATGTACGACTGCCACAACACAGGCCTAGTGTGGTAGTTAAAAATAATTAAGAACTGTTACTTGTAAACATTTATTAAAATAAAATAAAATTTAAAAAAATAAAATAATATTATTTTCTAGTTAGTTAGGCCCAGTTGTTTCGTAGAAATCCACGTGTGATACATTTGATAAAAGTCTGAAACGCACTTAGAATCGGCGTTTAACGGGGACATTTCAAATGTCAAATAAACAAAAATGGCGGTGAACGGCTATTTGATGCATATGAATTCTGCGAAACAATCGGCCTTAGTAAGTGCTTTCTTCAAAATGGAAAAAGCTCAGCAGACCTTTGAAAAATCACTACATCTGAATTTGGTTCTCAAGATCGACCCTGAAAAATTTAAACAAAAGAAATCTTTAGGTTGGTAGGTGGATTGTTATACTTTTTAACCTACATAACTTTCACCACTCTGTCTAGTCACATTTCCACCTAAAGTGAGGATTTTTTTTTACTATAAATCTATTTTCTCTGGATCTCAGAGGGGAAATTGTAGCAAGAGGAGGAGGCCTAAATCGAGGGTGACAAACACGAGCTGCGCGTATAACTATTTCGAATGACAACCCACGTGACAGAATTAACATATTAAACATCAGTTATAGGCTTCTCAATGGTTATAGGAGACAAGTTTTTGAGATTTTTAAAAATATTTTATTAAAAATCATAAAAAATAATAATTGCTGTTAGTTGATAGGTTATGCCTTTTGGAGTTTAAAAATAGTTTTATATTTTATGTCGTCATATCATTTTTTGTAGCATTATAGAAAATACGCAAGTCGAGGTGGAGGGAGACAACTGTGATTTGTATGAAATACACTTCTATCGCGAGGATTTACAACTCTGTAACGTAATTTTTATTACAAAAATATAAACACATATTTTTTTAAAACGCACACAGTCGTTACGTCTTTAGTACAGTAGATTTTAAAGTAATTATAAAATAATAATATTGGTTATTGGTAAAAAGAAGAACAACCCAGGTACACGTTTCAAATATAGAACTAAAATGGTTTTCTGGTAAAAAAAAAACATTAAATTATAGGTACCTAAATAGGTAGGTATTTTATTGCTTGTATCAAATCTCGATGTTTCAATTTTTTGGAAATGACAAATAAAATTATTTTCTGTTAAAATATTTTATTATAAGTTTAGCGATACGAAGTAGGAACTGTCTTGCTTGTCTGAGTTCTTGAAACAGTCAGCTGTAATTTTGAAAATGACGTATTGTCAGTATTATCCAGAGACTATGTGAGTCAAGTTACCTTGTATTGGAGAAAACTGGTAGTTTCACAACATAAAATTTTCAAGGCATGGGCAAGGTTCGGGGACAAAGTTTAGTCCGGCTATGGACGGAAAGCAGATCGATAGTATTCAATATCGATTCGACTAATGTTAACATCAATCGAACTGATCATACTATATTTTACCCACTTATTTTTTACCGGGGTGAACCGGAACTAATGCTTAATTAATGTTAAAAAATAACTGTAGGGATGTCTCCATGTCCCTTGAATATTTTTGCTTTGTTGTGTTTTTCTACATTTATGCCTTTTCCAATTATATAATATAATAATTAATCATAGGTATCACATAACTTACTTTTTATTACTTGCTGAAAGTAGCGTAGTCTTGTTTTAACTCGACCGTTTTACATTTCGTCTGTCTGTGATTTGTTTGTACGTTCCGTATCTGATCCAAGATGGATAAATATTATTTTGTCATGCGTGAAATCGTTCAGTTTATTTGGATTTTCTTATTCGTGTTTTCAACATTATAGTATTATTTTTTCAATATCTGCCTGACGAAAGTTTGAAAAAAATTGTCTTTGAAATTAGTAGATAGTATTTAGGTCAGATTATTTCCACTTTGTAATAAAATCCAAATAAATGGATTATTTCTGAACGCACACGAACACTAAAAAATGTTTATGAAAGGTGGTGAAAAACTCTTTAAAATTTTTGTTATATTCTTATATACAACGTAATAACGATATAATAATTACGTATTATGATATAATAATTATTATTTCTACAAATTTAAGTTTTTGAAATACAAAAACTTGAAATGCAAACCTTGAAAAGGTTTGAAAATGGCTCACCTTTTCTATAAAATTTACTGAGTGTTATTTGTTTTTTATTATTTTTTTTTTTAAATTCGTTATTCTTGTTAAAAAAAGATAAACATACACGTTTTATCAAATATAATATTGTAATAAATTACCTTAGGTTTTTGAGGTTTCATGTAAAAAAACTCACAAAATTACATAATTTTGTTTCAAGGCTGTCTGAAACTTTGGTGTCATACAAGTGTACATTTTAATTCTCTGAGGTTAGCTCTTAGAATTTAATATAAGCGTGGTGTTTTTTCTTTCTAAGGGCGTTTAAATCATATTTCTCACAATGATAGTAAGGGATACACAATGAGACCTATAAGACCTGTTTCCAAAAGCGAACAAATTAGGAGCTAAATATCTACTTAGAAATCATATGATTTCAGAGGATATTTTGGTTTTGATTAATATTACATAAGAGATAAATAGGAACATACTTTTTTGGACGCGACCCATACTATTCACAAAACTACTTCTGCTGTAAACTTATATTCTCTTTAAAAATGGTGATAACAAATTAAATAAATAATTTATTATTAATTATAAAAATAAAGCAATTTATTAGAGGATTTGCAGTGTAAACACGGGATAAAATCGATACCAGAAAAAAGTTACCACACCCAAAATTTGTAGATACAATTAAAATTATGGATTTTTAATTTGGGACCTAGCTTTTGTTTCCCCCTTTTCACTTCAAGGACACTAATATCCACCTTGCCGGCGTGAACTCTAGCTGACCTTTCACTCACGTCATTCAGGAAATCCTTGCCCACGTGTAAAAGGGTCCGGCTATTGCTCCTACAGAGGAAACCCTTGCCCACATGTAAAGAGTTACGTCTCTTTCTCGTATAAATATTACCTATACCTCCTCGTATTATTATTTTTACCAATGACAACCCAATATATTATTCACTATGTTTCACCTAGTCAGGTTATCGTTACAGAAAACGAATTTTATGATATTTCTACACTTTGATTCATTTTATTTTATGGTACTCGTACTATTTCTATGGTTGTGTAAAACTAGTAGTTATGTGAACAGTAGACTTCGGGTTCGAAAAGTTTCTGATCAAAATTTCGTCAAGTAGTTACTACTTAATTAGAAACCATATAGTATTGAATGTATTTTTTTTTAATTTCATTTTTTTTAATTCAATAATAAGTACGGACAGAGAACGTTTGAATACAACATACCGAAGATATTTAATTTATTACCTGACAATATAAAGCAACATAATTCTATGAATAAGGTTAAATATATGGTGAAAAATTGATTATTGGAAAAAGAATATTTATTTTGATACTTGATACTTGATAAAATTTATGAAAAAATGTTTTACTGTAGATAAAAGATGTAAATTATAACTTTAAATATATTTGTAAGGAATTATAAGCACCTGCTGTCAAGCCAATTGCAATTGGCTTAGCGGGACTGGATTGTTGATTTATAAAATAAATAAATAAATTTAAAAAAAAAAAAAAAAAAAAAAATATATATATATATATATATATATATATATAAGGACTTATACGATTTGTCCAAAGAAACTTCACAAGCTCAACGACATTTTTTTTTCAAACTTTCTTCGTGCTGCAGGTAGGCACCATAATATTGAACGGCTCGGTCAAAGTTAGCCTCCTGGTCAAAGTTAACCATTATCTAGTCAAAGTAAGACTAACTTGAATAGTACAGTGGATGCAGCGGATTTACAAAAAAATGTACTTTCCGTTGATGTAATTCCAAACTTTCGAGTAAAAACAGGACTTCGCTACGCTCGGTCAATTATTTATTACGTCAGAAGTTATTTCATCTGTTTAAGATGTTGAAGAAAATGATGGAATCTTTGAAAAATTACTGAATTTTTGAAAATGAAAATGAACGGAGCTTCGTAAGAACCATAACTCCCTCGCGGGTCGGTATGAAATCAACGTCGCCTAACGGAAGTACGCAACACCGATCCAGCGCCGCACTGACTCGTGTACGGGTGCCAATAGAAATGATTCCGCGACTTTTCATCCCGCGGCAAAAAATCACCCAACAAAATATCTACTAAAACTTAACCTAACAAAAATATGGGACAAAAATAATACTGACATTCTGTAAAGACAATACATTATTTTTATGTGTATTATTATTATTTTTGACCCATTTTTTTGTTAGGTTAGGTTAGGCTAAGTTTTAGTAGATATTTTCTCGGGAATATTTTGTCGAGGGATGAAAACGCGTATAATCAATAAAAATAGATATATATGGATCGGAGCGCTCTCGGTATCACGCCTTATGCACCAGGTTTTTTTTATTGATTCCTTACCGACCCGTGTGGGAGTGACCTTACTGTAAAAAAACGTTTTTTTTTTTTTTTTAAACATTAAGCAAACGTTTAGTTATAAGTTATAACTCACCGCTCCGTTTCCTCGCGCACCCTTTATCCACCCATTAACTTTTTGTTATTTCCCACACAATTGTTTTTCTATACTTGATGTAGGAAAGATTTTCCGAAGCCAGTAAATTAAGCAGTAGTTGAAACAAAGGAGGTATTTGTAGAATTTTATCAAATTATGGCAAGTCACAATATAACTGCCTTTTACGGACATGTCGTATACCAAATCAATAGGGTTTGTTTAAGTTCAAATCACTCAAATCGATTCAGTAGGTATTTAAGGTCAAATACTTAAATCGACATTGTTGTAAAGGTCAAGTTTGAATTCAAACTTGACCAAAAAAAAACATGTCAATTTTTATTTCCATAATACTGATTGTACCTGACTGGCACATTTTGTCGTAATAAATACATATCATAACATTCTACTGTTATTGCCTTTTCAAGAGAAAGAAAAAAAAACAAAATGATTAAAAATAACTATTTTAACTATTGATTTTGTACAGTATTCAGAGACTAACTTAAATGTCAGTATTTTTCAAAACATGTTGTTACAGTAAAAAAAATCTCGTTAGATTTTTTAAACTCACTATGATGGTCCTATTAGAAGTGGTAAGTTTAGTGACGTCACACTTCCACTTGAGTTGCCAATCTCCCCTTCCGGTGGTGTCTCGGACGGTACACATGACGTCAGACCGCGATGGAGCACTTAAAAAATATGTATATTTTGAGAGGGAATAACCAGACACATCATGAAATTTGTAATTTTTAAATCAAATCGAGACGTACCGAAATCATTTGACTCTTTTCTGCAAAAAATGTCAACTGATTTCGAAAGATTGTTGTATAATCTAGTAAAGTTTTAAATTTTGAAATAATATGTTTACTTTTATTATAATAAAGTTGTACCGTTGTTCGTTGGCAATTTTTTTCAATTTTTAAACAAAATGTTGTATTTCGCAACACATATTTCAAATCATATACGAACGAATTTTACGTACAGTAAAATAAATCAATAAAAATTCCTAAGAAATCTACTTTTCATAATTTTAATTTTAGTTCAAATAAAATCATTAAAAAAACCGCACACGTCGTAATATTCGGTGTTCGGCAAAATCATTATTCGTGGCATCTCTATTTTTCATCACACTTTGGCACTTTTTATAATGGCGTAATATGATTGTTGATTGGAATTCCTTATATTCTTTGAAAAAAATTGTAAAATACAAAAGTGAATAATTCAATTCAACAGGTCAAGGTATTTAAACTACTCAAGCTAAAGCGTAGTGTTTAGTAGGACTGTGGACTACAATACTTAATAGTATTTTGTACAATGGTTGGTACAATCGTACAACGAGGCGACCGCAATGGCGGCAGGTATTTGGGCGTGGAATTGTATCGGACTGATTGACGAATCCGATAACATAATTATGTTCTTTGTCCCCGGCGCCTAACAGTTAGTTACTGTACGAAGTTGGTACAGTTCCCAAAACCCTGACTTTTATGGCTTTTGGAAAGTGGACCGAACGAAACTCTTTTGAAGTGAACACAATAATACGTGACAAATTAATCGTAAGCGATACAATATTTCTTGAACGCCCCAAGGAAACACTCCATTTCTGCAAGGATGAATACTGATCTGTGGTAACATCGCAATACCTGACTCTATCTCCCTGCATCTCCGTGACAGTGACGCGTGAGGATCAATAGAGCTTGAAGTGTGACGAGGAGATGGGACACCGAGTCACCCCGCGTAGCGTGTAATGTTGTAGGTCAATCAGGTACCACGGAACACGGAGTGACCTGCCCCCTGCACTTGGAACACGGAATACTGAACATGTTCCGTGCCCTGTCCCGCGTCCTACCCATATTATAATAGAAGTGGTCCTACCTGTCATTCTGGCAACAGGTCCAGTTCTGGTCTGCTGCACTGTTTCCTGTTGGATGTGACACTACTAGCAGGGCCGCAACGCAACAGAGTACAGAGGAAAAATTAAAAAGTATCCAAAAGAATTTTCTGCATTGCTTCAATTACAGAACGAGCGCATCTAAACGGAAATACATAAATATGCTCTCGAGTTATAACGTGTCTTGTTTTTCTAACCGGCTAACATACCTTAACCTCAAGACCCTGTTACAATAAAATGGAAGTTTTAACGCACTCACCAAAAATAACTGCAACACGTCAGGCAGATGCATTCATGATCTTTAATACACAATACCAATTAACTCGATTATAGCTTTATTGCAAAATGACTGCAACAACGTTATCGACTGTCCTGACACCACCCAGAATAACTAGTCTTAACGACTAATTCCACATTAGCCGGATGCAGTGCTTTTTTTCTGTCTTTCTATAAAAAAACCAACAACTTAGACATACTTCGTTTATAATTTTTGAGTACTATTTATGAAAATTTCTGTATATCATTATTTGAGATTTTTTTTAACCTTTAAACTTTTCTAGAAATTATGTTTAAACTTTTATTTGACATTGCGCATTTTTGTGTGCAATATTTGACATTGCACACAAAAATGCGCAATGTCAAATAAATTAATAAATAAATTCTGTGGAATTAAATCAGGACCAAACGATGTTTTTGGTTTCAATTTTTTACTGCTAAACTGAAATCCACGATATTAATGTTTTCAATAGTGATGTTATGAGCATCCGTTGATCCAATCTGTCCTGGCACGTATGATTCAAAATCAACTTTTTCTTGATTAAAGACAGATTGAAAGTACTTTGCGAAAGCTTCCGGTATGTCAGTACCTTTGTGAGTGAAGTCATTCAGGATAATATTACTTAAGAGGCCTCTGTCGTGTCTCTTATCAGAAACATATTTCCTGAATGACTTCGGAATTAGAAATAGTTGGGGTGCATGCGATTTTTTTAGTTATTGTTTTATTTAGTCTTGTTAATCACTGTCTGTATCTGTGTTTGCTCCTAAATTTAAAAAAAATTAAATTAAAAATACTTTACTAAGGAAAGCTAGGCTCACGTTACATTATAAAATCGACAAATCAAATAGGACATTAGTAGGTGCAGACTTCATGACAAACTTTTGCAGTGAAAATAGTGGCGGAATACCCATCAAACAACTTGTGCAACATTTGTCACTTCTTTTGATACGCGTTTGATATCTTGACTTGTTAGTTTTTAATGTTGTTTTAAATAGTTTAAAAACCTTGTTACATTATAAAATTTACAAATTTATAAAGAAATTAGTAGGTGTAGTCTTCATGACAAGCTTTTGCAGTGAAAATAGTCCAACAGTGCAACATTTGTCCCTTTTGATACGCGTTTAATACCTTGACTTGTTGGTTCTTAATGTCGTTTAATAAAATAAAAATAATATAATAACATTATTGAAATATTAGACCCGGCCCGGCCCTGCCTACCCCTCGTGTTGTCCTACAGTTGCTAGCCCAAAAATTACATGAATCCGGTTGTCTAACATTGTTTTACATTATGACGAGTATTATCTCTCGTGGGTCCATTTACACATTCTGTTGAAGCCCTGAACATGAGAGAAACCGTGTACTTGTTGAAGGGATAAACTATACCTAGTAACTTAGTAACTACCTACCATCTTGTAATTTTCAATAGAAGCTGTTCTATGTTTCATGTTTTCCAACTTTATTAACAAACCGAGATTAACGCTTTTCCTTTCTGTTTACCACATTCTCACTTTAAAGTCTTTTAAAATAGTTTTTTGTTAGCTGATATTTATAAAGAAGTTCACTGGTTTGAAAGTGTCTTGATAAGAATAACTTTAGTAGTTTTTTGTGTTATTACACCATAACGCAACACCGACTGTAACCACAACCATTTTAATATTTGAAAGCTTTAGGATATTATTTCTTAATCATTAGGGTCATTAAGATAGAGAGGCATATACGATGTTTTTTCTACATTAACACTAAGTACATTGTTGTCAAACCATTCCTTCAAAGTGTTAATATCATCTACCGTCACATCCGTCCATGTTGTTCCTTCAACGATGATAACTGTGTCATCCACACTCGAGATGACACTTCCACTAAGAGGGAGACTGAACGTATCATTTACTTAGGTATACAAGGAAAAGTAGACCCGATTACTGTGCCTTGTGGAATTCCATACTCAGAAGATATAGGCTCACTCAATTATATTTAGTTTAACGTATGTAACAGTATAAACACACACCTCACCACAATCTAATACATCTGCCCTGATGATGAACTCAATAACGCTGTCCAAAAATTTGGTTAAAGAAGGGGGAAGCACAACACGATATAACTCAAAAATTAATCACGATAAGATCAATTATTTTACTTCCCATATCTTTAATTATTTTCTTTTAAAGTGTTCATAGCATCAGATGTCAGATCAGAAAGATCAATCGTTTTCATAATTATTATTTCGTCTCTAAATCTAAAGTGTGTGTTAAGCCTCGATGACATTGACCGAGTTTACAAGCTAGTATCTGGGAAATTCACTATCTGTTAGTAAACTCGCTCACTGTCATTGTATTGATTGTCCACAATCGGCTAGTTAGCAAGTAATACGAAAAAAATTGCAAGGTGGTCAACTTTACTCGCTACTCGGTCAAGATGGCTGATTTCGTAACTGTCAGAATTAGTTCGCACGGGAGCCGTAATTCTCGCTGCTGGCTAGCATGTGGCGCTAGCTGCGACCTCAAGTTTTTTACAAAATGTCGACCGAATTGGTTCGCGCGAGCGTCGTTATTTTAGCTGCTACTGTCGCTACTGAGCGAGTAGACAGTTTTGTGTGTCATCATGACAATCTCACTCGCCGATTCACCCGCTTTTAAACTTACCGGCTAGTAGCTTGTAAACTCGCTCAATATGATCGAGGCTTTACCCAGTTATAGATACCAATTCTCAACCAATACAACTATCATTATTTCATTGTTGATGGTTTATGAAATAGGTAATAAAAGACGATTTGAAGATTTATGAAATAAGTAACAAAACATTTTACAGAAATTTACATTTTACATTTTTTTTTCTAAGTAATCATTAAATCATTAACTACTTCCTACCTACCACTATTTCCTGCCTATTTCCTCAATAAATAAATATTCGTTTCTATCTGCGTCTGATCTCTATTATTTGTCAATCAAGTAAGTGTTCTGAAATTTCTAGAAATTACAAGAAACTTTGAACACGGAACTTCTCATTCCCAGTGTGTAGTCGGTCAATGACCCACACTTAACCCAGTGGGGGGCGATATTACTACACCTGATCGCAGCAGACAGTTAGAAGGAGAGAAGGGTGGTGGTGAGAGGTGAGTGGTGAGGTGTAGCGGCAGTGAGCGGCGAGTAGGTCCAGGGTTAGACACGAAGGAATCGGACATGCAGTGTGTAGAGTATGAATTATTAATTCGTACCTTGATGCTGTCCGTTTCGCTACAGTTATGTAGTTTTCCGATTGAAGGGAGGGTGGAATTAAAGAGGACGATGTTTGCACTTTTATGTTTTTTTACATTAGTTCCATACAGGAGGCCCTGAGGGAAATCATTTTCTTTTGAGATGATGTGCAGAGGGTTTTATCAAAGAAATGAAGAAGAGGCAGATCTGGGAAGGAAAAAAGTATGAGGGGTGGGTAGGAATCTGAATCAAATCAAGAATGACGGACGTTTTAATCCATCCCTCCCACTGCGCTGCAAGACGGTGGGTCGAGAGGGTTCTGCTGGAGAGGTAAAAAGATCTCACACAAGGGGTGAACAGACGCACCAGCCCCCAAGACCCAGAAAAATCTCACCCCATGAACCCGGGCACCCCTGCTAAGTCATCAAATGGGGTGAACCGCTTGGGGCGACCTATGGCAGAGGGGTTTGGTTATCCAATATATGGTTCCCGGGCGGCGGTACCCACACCCGCCTCCCAAATTGATATTCTTATATTTTGATATCTCATGCTCTAAATAATATGTTTTTTTTGCAGTATTGTTTGACAACGATCTTTGGATACCCTGACATTTTAGAATAGGCGTATGTACCCCTTGTACATAAAAGACTAGACTTAAAAAAAAACTTTTAACTATTATACGAGTTATCCATTACAATAATCAACTAATATTCTTGAAAGAAGTCGATTGATTGCCTTTAGTCGGACAAAAAATAGCTGCCCACCTCAAATAGATTGATAACTTTTGATTTAGGATGTTGTGGTGGTAAAAAGGGGGAAGAAGTGAAGGGCAAGGTTTGGAAGAAGGTTCTAAAGTAGTAAAGTAGAAAACTTCAAGCAACGCCAACGTTTTGTTTCTGTATGGTGACCTTTCAAGCTTTCACCGGGGGCTAGAGAAAGACAGTCGTAGGTACCTACTGCTATTATACTGGTATTGTTGTCTTTGTTTAATATTATTTTTCTTCTGATGCCCTCTCCTATCGGAGGTTGGCTATCTTCACGGCAATCTTCACCTTTCTTCGATATTATAATCCGTAAAAGTCTGGTATTACAGAGGAATACAGTCAGAATAATCCATATAGCGTCATCTCAGAATAATAGAAGAGCATGTACGAGATAATGTATGAATGTGAATGAAGCAGGGCCGGCCCTGAGCCAGCCAAACGTCGCCTGGCGCTAGTCGGCGCTGTGTTTAAGTGCCTCTGTACATGACGCTACTTACAAGCTACTCGAGCCTC
The DNA here is from genome assembly GCA_936435175.1 of Glyphotaelius pellucidus. Classification (NCBI taxonomy): domain Eukaryota; kingdom Metazoa; phylum Arthropoda; class Insecta; order Trichoptera; family Limnephilidae; genus Glyphotaelius; species Glyphotaelius pellucidus. The sequence continues at coordinate 12,092,425 of OW386557.1, read as the reverse complement.
ATGCGCGTAGCACGCGCGCCGCTCGTACCCACCGTACGATTTTGCTGGTGTTCGTACAGGGCGTTACGCGGCGGCTGTCGGTTTGAAGTCAGTTTCACGCTACCGAAAGATTAGTATATCTGCAGGGTACTTGTGGTTGCGTCACAATCACGAAGTTTGTAAGTATCTCCATGAACGGAGGGCCTTAGTTCAGCGCCTTGAAGGACGGACAGAGTTGCGTAGCGGCCCAACCTGTTTGCCTACCCTGCAGAGAAACGGCGTGATGGCTAGTTAGTTAATTCTTTAGAATTCGTATTGCATTTGATCAAATTTTAGCTATATTATAATAAAAACAAATATAAAACTTTTTTCCACTTTAAGTTTATTGACCGTAACCGGTTTCAGCTCGCTAGAGCCATCTCTAAAACAACTTAGTAACGAATGTAATTAATATAATTGATTAAAATCCTTTAGACCCCCTAGCTTCCCCTCCCTCATATGTTGTGTATATAAACCGTAGACTAAGAATAATTTGTACCAGTCTGAAGATGGCTCTAGCGAGCTGAAACCGGTTACGGTCAGTAAACTTAAAGTGGAAAAAAGTTTTATATTTTTTTTTTTATTACAATGTATTACAATGGAATTCCACCATGAATTATCAGTTTCAAAAATAGAAAAATATTACAAATTTTAGTAATATTTTTTTATTTTAATTTTTTTATATTTTAATTTTTTTTATAATGTTTAGTTTAGCTGTGTAGATACTCGGTCAGACAAAGAAATTCATTATCATTTATCTCAAAACTTATATCTGTCTATTTTATTCTCCCCAAAATTTTCTTCCATGTTCGTGAAGAAGTCCTAAAACAAACAATATTCTGCATTATTTTTCAATACTTTTTCCGATGCTCAGAAAATTTGTATAATTTATTCCACATTTTCCCGTGTCAGACGGCGACAAATCCCGAAAATTTCCCGGAAAATCAATCGTTCCCCTCGACCAGAGACATTCCCGAATTTCCCCGGATTTGGGCACTCACTCGCGGCTGGCACGGACCGGCACGAAGCACGAGCTCGGCTCCCGGCGCGCAGCAGGAAGCGGAGGTAATGGGAAGAAGTGGTAGAGACGAGTGAATCCATGATAGCCAATTTCCCTGATTGAATGCTTAGACCCATCGTGAATTTAGGGGCTGTAATTTTTTTTGGACACGTCACGCAAATGTCAAAGAGTTTGCTCTATAGTCAATATAAATAGTGTATTGACTTTGTCTAACATTTGGGTTGTTAGACTGATTGCAATAATTGTAAAATATTTTTAATAAAATAAAACTAATTTCGATGGTGACATTTTAATAGTTAGGTTCTCTTGTATCCCTTGTGCATAAAAATAATTGGATTTTCGATACAATAATATTCATGCATTCTAGCGCAGGCCCGTGGTAAATCATGGGATATTATAATTTCAATTTTTAAAAAGACAATAAAAAATTACAATTAAAATATTATTTTATAGGAAGGTACCTACTTTATCACTTCACTGAATTATTTTTCACACAAGCAAGAAATTCCAAATTTGAATGACTCTAAAATTCAAATCCAATTTACGTTCATTGAACGGGAATAATTTCACGCGGGAATAACGCACATCACAGACAACCGAATTTTTGTGTTTGAAGAAAACTGTGAAATTTACATCACTATAACTATTTAAAGGACAAATCGATCGTCCAGTTGATTAGTCAGACGTCTCCGAAAAATTAAAATTTGAGTTGTTTGCAGTTTATGTAATATCTAATCTCTACCTGGTACGACTACTCAGATTATTCATAAACATCACCAAATTAATTATAATGCAAAAAAACTTGTAGTAAATTAAACAAAAAAAAATTCTTTTTAACTTTAATTTTCTATCTAGCATATTTAATATGTACAACACAGACATGTCGCTTGCTGAGGATTGGTTTGTACTCCTGAATTTTTAGGTTTTTTTTAAGCTGTGAATTGAAGTATATGTTAGTTCGTTCAAAATTCAACCAAATACGTTGTTATTTTACTTATAGGTAGAATAACCCTTGAATTTTTAAAAAAATATTTAAAGCAATTAGTTTGAAATAAAGGAAACGAAAATATAATTTTTTGAAACTCAAAAACTTTTTTTTTTCAATAGGAGTTTTTGTGGACGTAGTACAAACCAATCATCAGCAAGCGATGTGTATATATAATATTTGATTTACATACGTAAGCATTCGAATATTACTTTCCTCTTTATTTTAAAATTTAGTTTTTTGATATGTCTGTCTAATCAGCTGGACGATCGAAAATGCATGAGCAGTGGCGGACTAAGCCTGTCAGAGGCCCGGGGCGGCAAAGCTGAATGAGCCCCCCCCCCTCCCTAGTTTAAGAAGTTGATGTAATTTTACAAGCTTTTTATTCAGTTCACACGGGCTGGCCCTGGGGGACCTCCAAACGCCTCCATCTTCCCTCTTTCAAACACTAAACAAGGCTTTAAGGCTTTAAAAAAATTATCATTTTTTTGATACAATTGATGATCAAAAACTATAGATCCGATTTGCATACACCAAGTCTTAAACTGTTCGAAAATCCAGTCACCATGGCACCATTTTTTTATGAACGATGAGAATTTTCCATAAAAAATCGAAAGTAAAATTCGGTGGTCCGCCATATTTTCTTTTTTTTTTATATCAAAATTCCCCTACGTGGTGCCATAGACACTGGATTTTCGAACAGTTTAAGACTTGGTCCATGCAAATCCTGCTTGAAAAACGTTTTTAAAAAGTTTCGAGAAAAACACATTCAAAGTTTTGCTGGAGAATAATTCAACATACAAACTGTTTCAAACGTTTTCACAGAAAATGCTGTAGCTCCGTCAATTTTTCGAATTTCTTAAAAACATTTGGTGAGATTCTATGCATCTTTCAGAAAATGAAATAAAAAAAAAAATTTTGCAGTGTCCTTGTGCCTTAAAGCCTTGTTTAGGATTTGATCAGGGGAACATGGAGGCGTTTGGAGACCCCCCAGGACCAGAGGCCCGTGGCGGGCCGCCCCTTCCGCCCCCCTGTTAGTCCGCCACTGTGCATGAGTATTATAACACGATGTATTTAAGGGTCTACTATTCGTATTTCGACCGATTTCTTACATATCTCCCTTAAACATTTGAAGTTTTTAAGCACTTAAAAAATATATGTTATTTTTTAAGATAATATCTAGATACGTTCCACGCCGAAACGCAAATTATATGAAATTCCCTCGATAGAAAAAAATCGCAAAGTATGCTCCGAAAATTATTTTAAACAAGTCTATTTCTTTTATTTTACAAGTTATATTTGTGAAAAAATTCACAATGTTTCTTTAAATGATACTTAAGATACGTTCCACGAGATTTTTGCTCTATTTTAAACGAGTCATGTTTTATTAAGCTTTTTCGCAATTTTCGTGCTATTGTACGACTTAAAATGTTAGCGCGCTCTGTCCAACATTCGTATTTACATATCTCTCCATCTTCTTCTTTTTCAGCGCCGTGCGTTTCAAGAGTGCGGCCTTACAAACAAAATCTTGTAAACAAGCATCATTTTACAACAGATAAATAATATATATATTTTTTTTTTTTTTTGTTTTAGGCAATTCACCCTGGAGAGAGTGCTTTGTGCCGGTAATATTTAAAATGGATAAGAAATTTCGGTTAATCTAATGGGAAAATAATAAAACAAATTAAATATTGGACTCACTTAGATCACTAAAACAAATTAAATATTGAATTCATTCAGGTTAATAAACTTACATAAAGCTGTATGAACACGAGGATTGTTAAGAGATAAAAGGTATGAAATATTAAGGGGGGACTGGTGTGTGATTTTAATAAGCCGGCGGTATATGTTCTTGAAAGATGAATGGTTTTTACAGTTAAAGAAAACGTGGTCGAGGGTTTCCTCTTCCACACCACACTGGCAGAACGGATCATCTAAAACTCTAATTCTAGACAAGTGAGATGCAATTGAACAGTGGCCAATTCTCATTCTCGAGATACATGAAATGAATCGTTTTGAAAGTTTTTTACCGTGAAACCATGGCTTAGCAGGGATATGGTTTTGAATTCCCGCATAGAAAGATCCAGTTCTTATTTTGGAGACTGCCCAATTTTCTTCCCAGGCACGAGTCATATTGGATTTAAGAATCGGAAAGACATCGGATATAGGAATTCTAAAATTTAGTGGAATAGTTCCGGAATCTGAACCAGATTTGGCGAGAAAATCGGCCATCTCATTACCCTCGATACCCAAATGGGCAGGGACCCAGGCCAATATCGTCTCAAACCCAGATTCACTAAGAGAATTGAGAAGATTTTTTATTTTACATATAATATTGTCTTCCGGATAACGTAAAATATTTGACCTAATTTTAGTTAGAGCACTTAGCGAATCAGTACATAGTAAGGCTCGATGAATGTTGAGAACCTGAATTTGATTTAGCGCTTGTTCAATTGCAAAACATTCGGCTGTAAATATGGAAGCTTCTTTCGGTAATTTATAAGTGAGATTGATGTTGAATTCTGGACTATATATAGATGCTCCACATCTTTTATTTTCAAATTTGGAACCATCCGTGAAAAGGATGGAAAATCCAGGGAATTTCGAAGCCACTATGCTTTTAAAGCAATCATCCACATTTTGAAATTTATTTGGGGAAGATAAAATATTCTTCCGAAAGACTGATGTTATTGTGTTCGGCATAAAAGTGATTGCCTTAAATGGAATATTGTATATAGGAAGATTGGGAACTTCTTGAAGATATTGGAGGGAAGATGATAGAGAATTATAGAGATGAAAACTTTTAATTAAGAGAGGAAAACATTGTTTTTCTCTCAATCTTTTGTTAGAATTCAAATTAACACTTAACCTATTAAGACTTTGATTAATAGGATGATGTGATAACGATAAAGCCTTGAAAATATATTTATTGGCAAGGAATTGCCTTCTGAAATATAATGGAGGCTCCACACATTCCACCTGAATCGCATTAATTGGAGAAGACTTCATAGCTCCAATAATCATTCTGAGGGCTTTTGATTGAATTCTTTCCATTTTCTTATCTAGATATTTAGGGAGTGGGTCAAAAAGAAATGAGCCATAATCCAAGTGGCTCCGAACTAGGGAATTATACATTAATTTAAGAGTGGTAGGATGAGATCCCCACCATACTCTGGAAACTGCTCGCATCATATTAAGTCCCTTTTCACACTTTGTAGAAATTATCTGAATGTGTGGAAGCCAGGAAAGTTTATGGTTCAAAAGAAGACCAAGGAATTTGATTTGAGTAGCGGTTTGTAGAGGCACATTATCAAAAGAAATTGAGAATTGGGGAATTTTTCTTTTGCGCGTGAAAGCCACGACCCTTGTTTTAGATGCCGCCAGATTCATCCCATTTAATGACAACCAGCTTTTAATATATTGTAAAGCCAAATTCATTTCCTTAGCTGCAAGAATAATATTTTTATGTAACAAATATATAAGGATATCATCCGCAAAGTAAAGACGCTTGATAGAAAAAGGAATTACTGAGTCTAGGTCGCTTATATAAATATTAAACAACAGAGGACTAATAACAGAACCCTGGGGCAAACCTCTCCATAGTTTGCGCCTTAAGCATTTAGAGGAAGACTCAATAATAATGGACCTATCTGAGAGCAAATTAATAATAAATTGGACTAATTTCGGGGGGATTTGTTTTTTAATTAGCTTTTCTTTCAAAACATTCAGTAAAACATCATCGTAAGCTGATGAAAGGTCAAGGAATGTGGCCAATGTATAAGAATTTAGGGATTGGGAAACTCGGATATCAGTTGTGAACAAACTTAAATTATCCATTGTAGATTTCTTTTTCCGAAAACCATACTGATTTGGTGAGATAATATCTTGACTTTCAACAAACCACTCTAATCTGTTCTTCATCAACCGCTCCGCTACTTTCATCAAACATGATGAAAGAGCAATAGGCCGATAAGACGAAATTTCAGATGGATTTTTTCCAGGTTTTAAAATGGGAATGATTTTTTGAGTTTTCCAATCATCCGGAATTAGTCCTGTTTCAAACATATTATTAATAAGAGATAAGAAATATTCAACCGCCATATCAGAAAATGATTTAATGAAACTATTAAGTATTCCATCGGGACCCGGAGCAGAGTCAGAAAGGGTTCTTATTACTAGTTTCATCTCATCAATGGAGAAAGGAGCATCTAGCCAGTTAGAGTGAGATGGATATGGCTTAATAGAAGGCATTTCTTCACATCCGGCCACTGATGGGGGGGCTATTTTATCCGCAAATCCTATAAGAATTTCTTCTGATATATGCTTGGTTCTCGGCGGAGAATACGATGATCCGAATTTTTTTAAGCTAGACCAAACTGAAGATTGGGGAGTTTCCGGAGACAGGTTCTCACAGAACTTCCGCCATCCAGCGCGTTTTTTATTTTTCAAAATTCGTTTGGTTTCTGCCTGGGCTTTTTTAACTGATAAAAAATTTTCTAGTGACATACACTTACGAAAAGAGGAAATTGCTTTTTTACGAGAGTTGACGGAGCGAGTGCATTCCTCGTCCCACCACGGAGTAGAGTGTTTTATTTTAATGTTCGCATTGCGTTTCGGGATGGATTTTTCTGCTGCATTTATAACCATAGAGGGAAACGTCTCACATTGCAATCTGATGTCTCCCGGGGACGATTTTTTTTTAAAATTAATAAGGTTATCTAGTTCAGAAGAGAAAGTGCTCCAATTCGCATCATTTATTCTAAATTTGAGATTATTTTTAACTGGTGGAGGATAAGTGTTAGATTGATGTTGGAATCGGATTATAATTGGAAAATGATCACTAGAGAGGGGATCGTTTAGGATGTCCCAAGAGCATTTAGATGCTAACGAATATGAACAAAGAGATAAATCAACAGCACTTTTCCGTTGATGAGGGGGGGTGAATCTGGTTGGAGATCCATCATTTAAAAAACATAGGTTGTGGGTATCAATAAAATCTAAAAGATTGCGGCCAGAACGATTTGTTATTTTGCTACCCCAAGAAGGGGAATGTGCATTAAAATCTCCAAGGATCATAAAAGGGGAACAAATCTGGGTTAAGATTGGTGCCCATTCATTTTCAATAAAAGTGGTAGAGGGAGGAATATATATTGATAATATTGTGATATCAGATAAGACAGCTGCTATTATCTGGATATCGTCGGAGGGAGTATGTATATTAATTTGTTTAAACGGGATAGAATTATGGATTATCAGAGCCGTGCCGCCTTTACCATCTGGTCTGTCGTGTCTGAGACAATAATAACCCGGAATTCTTAAGTGAAAGGAGGGTTTTAACCACGTTTCAGAAATGGCGGCCACTGAAACGTCGTGTTCGTCGAGTAACTGAATTAGGTCAGATTTGTTAGCGAAGAGGCTTCTACTGTTCCACTGAAGAATTTTGTTCAGTTTCGAAGTCATTGGGGAGGCAAGATAATAAAGATTTAATGTAATCGGCAGCGTTGGACGGTACAGTATTGTTGTTTGTAAGGATAGAAATTAAAAGGGTAATTAAAGTTTGTATAAAAGAATTATTATTCAATATTTCGGGGAGAGCAGGAGGGGATGTATTACTATTAATGGCACACCCATTGGGGGTCCGAGATTTGGCATTCCCATTCGGGCTGGTCAAAATATTATTCAATTGTTTTTTATCAAGGTAAGGAGTATATTTTGGGTTGGGTTTGACTGGCTTGAGAATGGTTTCTCTGTGAGAAGATGACGTTGAATTTAAAAAGGTGGTTGATTGGAAAGGAGCTGAGGACGATGTCATCTCTGCGAATGATTTTTTCGCAGGAGAGAATAACTTTGAGGCCTGGAAGTACGAAATGTTGTCGGTAGCCATTTTATGTTTTATGTTCCTCTGTCTTGTCAATTCCGGACAGGCTAGACTGACCGCGGTATGTGCACCCGAACAGTTAATGCAAATGGGATTATTGGAAGATTTTGGACATTGATCAAATGGGTGACCTTCTCCGCAAAAGTAACAACGTGGAGGGGAGCGGCATACGGATTTTGTATGTCCAAACCGGCAGCAATTGAAGCATTGAACAGTTGGAAATTTATAAACTTCGACGGGAAGCGAGGTATAATAAATAAACACACGAGACGGAAGGGATTGTCCCTCAAATGTAACAACAACAGATTGGGAAGGTTTCCAGATCGTGTTCCCATCAGTAGAATCCTTGTAGTTCAGTCGACGTGCTTTTATTACTTTCGGGGTTCCTTGGGAATTATTCAAAGCATCAACAATTTCAGCCTCTGGGATCTCCGTGGGTATTCCTCGAACAAGACCCATTCTCGTAAGGTTAAATGACGGGATGAACGATTTATATTTATGGTTTGAGAGCGAGTCAATTTTTTTTACAAATCCATTTGCGGAAACGGCAGTATTAAACTCGATAGATAATTTATATCGCCCTTCCGGTTTAATTGAACCGTTAACAATACCAAGGTTATTATTTTTTGAGTCAAATAAGAATTTTCCAAAATCTAAAGGATGAATAAGTTTTCCTTGTTCAGTTCTCTGAACAATTACGATAAAAGGACCGGAAGCGGAAGCAGGATAAAGTAAGTCAGTACTTTTTGTATTATCGCTAGCTAAAGTACTTGTCTGGGTGTTACTATTGGGGTTAAGGTCGTTAGAGGTCGAGGTTTGTTGAATCGGCGGTATAGTTTTAACTTTCGATGGGATGTAAAGGCTATGCGATGGTCGTCGTTTACGAGATGGAAGCGTAATAGAAGCCTGGCTAGTGGTAGATTCCGAATCAGAAAAATCTAATATCGATCCTGGGTCGGGAGGTCTATCTTCGTCTTCCTCCATTGTATAAAAAAAAACTTAACTTTTAAAAATTAAACTGAAAAAATAATACGCAGTCTATTTCATTGACTGTACAAACAAAAACGGATTAGCCGTAAGTAGGAATGCAAACAAATAAGTATACGATAAACAGAATTAAATAAAATGTAACAATAATCTCTTATCTGTATGAGGCACGGGAACGGGCGAACGGCACTAAGCAATAGGTAAGGTACACACAACCACTGTTGACCGCGGCTCGAATCGGACTATGAATAATATATATAGATAAATAATAATATATATAATGCCAAGCAAGGATACGGCCAGTGATAAATATGGGGTAATGGGGGTGGCGCTTCGAGTTGGTTCGGGGAGGAGGGAGGGGGGGGGGGAGGGGGAGGAGAGGGGGGGTTTGACATAAAAATCAAAACTGAATTGATTATCATAATAAAAATAAAGCTTGGTAGATTCGTGCAGAAAAGATTGAATATCCTAATAGCATTGAAAATCAAAAATCTTGCCCATATACGTAATTTTCCTTCAAGTTTTTGAAGTGAAACTTCTTTAGCACCGTTGTGATTTGAATCTCGATGAACCGGAAATGACACTAAAAGAGACAATCACATACACCTACAGGATTTAGCCTGCGAGAAAATGAGATAGAATAAAACCTTACATACGAACAGTATCTACCCATGAAGCGTCGCGCTGGCCGCATTGACCGCTTTGATTATGAGCTCACTTTTGGGAATGTGTGGGTGAAGTTTCACTTCTACCGCGTGTGAATTGCATTCGATTTGTTAAATGAAACTTCTTTAGCCCCGTTGTGATTTGATATTCGGATGAAACGGAAATGACGCATTGCAGTACCTACAAAGCATCAAACTGCGCTTATTGACCGCTTTGATTATGACCTCACTTTTCAAAGCACCTATTGGTTGAGATGTGAAACGGAAATGACGCATTACAGTACCTACGAAGCGTCAAACTGCGCTCATTGGCCGCTTTGATTATGACCTCACTTTTCAAGGCTCCTATTGGTTGAGATTGTGTGGGTGAAGTTTCACTTCAACCGCGTATGAACTGCACTCGATTTCTTTTCCACTGTTCGGCCGTTTTAGGGCGTCATCTTCAAAGTACTTATAGAAATTAGAAATTAAGTACCAAACCTACTTTACATAATAATTTTCACTCCACGTGTCTTTAATAGTATACTTTCTGAAACGACCGTGCGACTGACTTTTAGTACGAAAGAGACGGCACGAGAAAGTGAAAAGAAAATACTATAAAAAAATTTAACCCATAAAAAGAACGTTTTGAAGTGAAAACTTCTTTAGCACCGTTGTGATTTGAAACTCGATGAAACTTAACGAACATCTTGCCTAACAATAAAATTGTCTATTTCGTTCAGCCCCCGTGCACATAGTGGACGAGGACGTGCCAGAGCTGGACCAGCAATTGCTGTCGGCCCGGAGCTACGCCCTCGAGGACTTCTTCTGGACTGGGTCGGGGGACGGGGCCCCACCGCCGCAGCGCCCACCGCCGCCGCAGCACACCACCACGCTGCTGGCCACCGTGTTCCTGGACAAACCGGCGCCTGATGTGAGTATCTGAGTATGCTGCAGACAGAGGTCAGATTATCAGATTATCTTCTTCGTCATCAGGCAGGGATCCCCAGACAGTTGGCCCTCGAAATTATAATAATTATCTTTTTTTTGTGCAATATTTATTAATTTCAAACCTAAAATCGACTTCAAAAATACTTTAGTGGGAATGGATAACAAACGAATTAATTTACAGTATCGATTTTTTGTACTTATTTGCTGGTAATAATAATAATAAATAATAAAAATATCTTTATTCAATGAAATTTGGAACATTATAACTAAGAAAATACATATACAGTTGAAGATTCTTATAACCTGCCTCACTAGGCTAGCCTGTGTTGAGGCAGCTAGCCTATGTTGAGGTAGTGTTGGTGTTCACATTATGCAGACAAATAATTTTGTTCTTGATGCATTTGAATGAAAATATATATATATTTTTTTATATGAAATACCGCACAAGAGTCCCAACTGCTCCCGTCTGGAGCCAGTGAGACTATGGCATCCCCAATTGGGGTATGTTGTGAGGCTGAAGGTAGTGGGGAGGGGAAGGAGATAGGGAAGAGGAAGGTGGGGAAGTACCTGGCTATTCAGATCTGGTCACTAAACACGGCTAAAGCCATTTCAAGCAACGTTTCAATTCTGAATTGTGGTCTTACACCAGGGCGATACTGATAGTATCTTCCACTCTGGAACGTGCCGCAAATATACTATATATTATTTTAAATGAATAAATTGTGAAATAACACAAATTAATCAAATAAAATTTATTTGCGCACGCCGGGTTCGAACCCGCGACCTTCGGATTGTGAGTCGAGAAAATATGTTTTATACTTTTGTTATTTAAAGGTATATCCCCTCTGCATACCCCTTCATGGTCACTTATTATATTTTGTGTAAATAGTCAACTTTCTATCACCTCAAAGATGCTTTATACTTATTAGTGTTGATAGCATTTTCTAAAAAGTGAATTTTTAATGTTCAGCTTGTACAGAATATATTATTTTTACTCTTCCCAGCGTCCCCCCTCCTCCTCAGAAGAAGAAGATGACTGTGTCACAGAGTGCCCCATCTCCCCGGGACCAGTGGGCCCCATCAGCCCCACAGGAGCGGGCCCTGGCGCTGGCCTGCCCCCGCCTGACCAGCGCTACTGGCTGCTCACGGTACTGCGGGCCCCCACGGCTCCCGCTCTGCCAGACCTGGACTCCAGGCTGGCCAATCTTTATAGGAAGGCGTTTTTGAGGTTAAAACACACACCTAACTACTATTACCGCCGCTGTGAGAATTTAACCTCTCTTTCTGTTACATGCGCGTCAGACTAATTTTTAAATTGATTTTGATTTTACACCCAGCTGGGCTTTTGCAAAGATTATTAAAAAACGTGGAAAGGGGGAGAAGATTGAGAGGAGGATGGTTTGGAAGAACCTGACTATTCAGTTCTGGTCGCTAAACACTGCTAAAGCTATGTTTCAATCCAAATGGTCTCTCACCAGGACGATACTGGAACAATGAAAATATGATTCACTGAAATTTAACAACCAATAGGCCCAATACCTTCCTGGATAAACGCTTAGTTTGAGTAATATGTTAAATAGGTACCTAAAAGGGCTCAAAAATCAATGATTTATTCAAACATCTTGTCCTACATATTTGACATACCAAACAACTCAAAACACTGGGCTTCAATATTTGAGTTGCTAATTTCATAGTTCCCAAACAAAGTGCCCTACATCCACTTCTTGGTAAAGTACTTCCCCAGTGATGTTTGGTCAATATTAGATACCTTGTTTGATGGCTCCAGAAACAAACTCCAAACAGGGTGATTTTTATATAGTTACCAACTTGTTTGTTATATTGGAGCACTAATAAACATTCAGAACTTTAATCACATTCTAAGTTGTTAAATTTATGTAAAAATAATTAAGGTAATGAACTCACACCCTAGCCGTCAAATTATTGCAAAATTATTACAAAATCTAAAATTCAATAGAATATCTAAGCTGTAAGCTGCTCAGAATTGAAAACACCTCTCTGGTTTCCTTTAATAAATACAATTTTTACTGTTTTATACTTTATAAGTGGATCGTGTTAAACCACAGTGAACTAACTCACTTTGCAATTTTTGAGTTAGAGTTTGAATTGAGGGCTCCAAATCATAGGAGTCTAGCTCTGCCAGAAAGAAGAACCAATCAGAGAAAAACTATCTATGATTGGTGAAGACAGTATTTCTCTGATTGGTTCTCTCTGGCAGAGCTAGATTATGATTTTGAGCCTAATTACAAGCTCTAACTCAGAAACTGCATAAAGTGAGTTAGTTCACTATAGTTTAAGACGATCCAAGTATTATTATAACTTTTTTAAGTTCCTTCAGCTCTCTGAGGAAGCATGTTCATTATTTTTTAATATTGCATTTTACAAGTTTTTTTTTCACTATTACAAGAATTTAGAGAGGGCCGTCAGTCAGTATGAAATAAATTTGTAAAATGGATGAAATATACATTTCTCATTACAGGCAGCAAGAAAGGCACTTAGGAATTATACCCACACCAGCTCCAGGAACAAGAAAGAAACATCAAATATCTGTGCATCATTTCGATGAAAACAATAATTCTACCATCGAAACTCATAACAAAAGTGATAACACTTTTAATATCTTTACAGCCACTAGTAATATAGGTTTAAACACTGAGTTTAGCACCTTACCTCAAGTGGAAGAAATCTTCGAAGACATTGAAGACAGTTCGATATCGACAAACAGCGATCTAGATTATTCCGTGGACGTTCCGTTTGATTATGTGACAAAGTATTTGGAATCAACGCCATCTAGTGTATTGAGAGTGAAACGTTTAGTGGAAGGTTGGGAGAAGTCAGCGGAAGGTTTGACCAGCAATAAAAGCACTGAAGGGAATGTATCCAGTGAAGTGGTTAAGAGAGACACATCCAAAAATGGCCAGCCCATGGTTGAGGTCTTCTTGCAGAATATCACAAAGGTAATATAATTATTATTTTATAACTAGAGAAATAAAGTGACGAGTGCTTCGTGCAATCAACACTCCAATAAGCATTATTGGGATAAGTGCTAATATTCGAAACTCATGGTAGACTTTTTGTAACAAATGACCAGTTTTGTAACTAGAAATATAAATATTGGTAATGTTTCAGGAGGGCAGTGAGGAGTTGAAGGTGGTGTACTGGGTGTCTGTGGGAGGAAGGCCAGTGCCGGCAAGAACAGCAGCCAAGGATATGAAGCTGTTGGCCGATGCAGAAGTTGTAGCTGAACTTGGATATCCCATCACCACCAAAGCAGAACGTAAGCTTTTTCATATACATAACCTGCCCGTACGCTGTTGGCTCTGCCTACATATTATGTTCACTTATATATCCTATTGACACACTTCATGCGGGCAAAACCATTACAAAAAACAGTTCGCATCTACAGTGCCAAAGGAATTTCCTTTTGGTAAAATATTCTTCCACACAAAGGACAAGGAAATAAGAAGATGGGGAAGACCGGAGACCAAAATTTCATTAAATTTTTACTCCAAATAATGTCAGAAATAAATTGTAAGTCAGGTACATCTCCTTACCCTGTATGTATTCTGCTGTCTGCCAGTAATAAAACATAACTGATATTGTCTTAATTTCAGCGTATCTCAAGTTACCAGAGCATCTCAATGGCGCAGCCCGCGCTAGTAGCATGCAGGACACGTGGCTCATCGTGGGCAGTATAATCCTGGCCTGCATCCTGCTGCTGGTGGTCGCCGCCTTCCTGGCCTGCCACCTCGGGAGGCGCCGCAAGGGATCGGGGAGCAGCCGAGTACTGCGCGAAGCCAGCCGCACTGCGGACAACACCACGTGCAAAGAGAATATGGCGTACCAGGGGGAAAAGGATGGGAAAGTATGCAAGCACATCTTAAGACCATTCTTACCTGTATTTTAAGATCTTCTTAAGTCATTGTTTCGTTGATTCTGTGCCGCAACGAAAGCTGCGAACACCCACATTTCAGAACAGCGGTGGTACTTGATCACTACAACACATCGGTGATCTTTCTCTGCTTCTTCCGTCAAACACTTTACCTGTGACTATGAGCTTCTCCAGGTTTGGGTCCTCAGTTTGGAGAGCAACATATCCAAGGTATCTCTCAGGATATGTTGTAGGTAGATAATTGACTGCCCAGCTCTTCCAGAATGGATAGATAACCTAATTCATTTCATAGTAGATTCATCCCTGGACACAATACTTTACTACGTTGTAATTCCACCTAAAATGCCAGTACAATGAAGAAAACTAAACCTAAAGTAAACTAAACCGGATGTAAAAAAGATTAACATGTTCGTTAGGGTGTCCCAAAAAAATGAAAGTTGTTATTTTTCAACGCATACCCTCTAATTTTGTTTGAATAATGACAAAACACTTGTAAAAAAAATTTCGTTTACGTGGAACCACGGCAACCCGTGCCGACTTGCATCGAAACATGTTAGTACCTTCTTGTATGAAGACGCCCGCCAGCAAACATGTTATGCGCTTGTAGTAACTTGTTTTTTTGTTAGTAAAAGCATATTACTCATTTAGGCAAGATGTCGTGAGTTTAACGCAGTTTTAAAAAGAGTATAATTTTAATTGGAGTCGTAAAAGACCAAATATTGGGTTCTAAACTACCCTCTTATGGACAAGTTCTTGAAGCTTTGTTGTATAATATCCGGGAAGTGAATTTAACTGTCAATGAAAGTCCTCATCTCATTATTCGCGAGGGTGTTATCTATTGTGAAAAGGCTCGTATATCAACCAAATCTTTACCTAATTGTGTGAAGACACTTGTAAACTTATATCAAGTTTGGAGCAACTTGCAAAAAATGCGCAGAAAACGCAAGACAAATTTGAACAACGTCGTCGAGAGTTTGTCAAAAACTTAAATAATTTATTTGATATTGCACACGCCGATGCCTTTGAATTAATAAAAATAAATGATTGAAGAATCTTTTCGCAGCAACAAACAGATCCAGGTCGTCCTGGCTACTTAGAGGGGTGGACAAAAAACTGATAGATAAAGAGGGGAGAGCGCGCCTTAGAACAATCGAGGAAGAAAAGCGGCTTACTAAATATTGATCTGCGCCCACTCCTTCTACATCGTCGTACAAACCGTTACAAAACGTCTCTTCTTCTGATTCTGATGAAGACACAGATTTAAAAAATCAGTCAAGTGACTACAAGCCCTGACAACCCACTCTTCAAAAAGTTTTCAGATAACTGGAAAAATGTTGATCCCGATAAAATTCAGTGCTACGGAGAAAATCCCACATTGCACCTAACCGCTTCCGAAATCGATGATTTGCTTGACTTTACCGTACTGCACTGCACTGACAACAAAAATACTTCGAGATGACTATCGAAAGTTTTTAGAGCTCTCTGTGATATTTTTGGGCGGAGACACAGAGAGAAAATTTAAGATTCGGCCTCCAGGTGCTATGCACCAAGCTCGATGGACGGCAAGGGCGCTTTATTCGTTGAAAATTTCATTACTTAGTGCGCAATTTAAAATTACCGGTAAGGATAAGGCGACACTCTTAGACGTTTGCCTGTTTACAGTAACATCCTAATAGGATGTAGCCATGTAGCCATGTAGCCATGTAGCCATGGCTTGACATAGTATGTCAAGCCATGGCTACAATGTATTGTAGCTGTTAAAGCACCTTACCAGGACTTTTTGAAATCTTTGAAGGCTTATGAAAAAATCGATGAAATCATCTCATAGGCAGCTTTACAGAAGTTCAGTAAGCATTTGCGTATTTGACCGATGAAGTATCTATTTTTTCGCTGTTTGACAACGCTGTGGATCAAACAACTAAAATAAAAATGCTTGAAAATATAACCCAAAATAATTTATCCACCCATGACAGTTAATTTAACATCCCATCGAAAAAAGATCTTGATGGTAAATTGTATAAGTTTAATAAGTAGTTACATTTATATTTTGTATTGAGGTTTTTGATCATATCATAGTTTAGTGAATTTTGTTTCAGAGAAAAATATTTACGACTGAATTTCAGTCAAAAGCAAAGTTTTTTTTTGATCGTCTGAAAATAGATGCCAGTTTTAGAATGCCCTACGATGTGGTCAAATAATGCTTCGTATCAAGAAGCCAGAAAGAAGGTGTCATCGCTGAGGGTAGTGAATGATACAGCTGAAAGAGCTGTTAAGTTAATGCGAGATATTCATGGCTTAATCACGGTCGAAGAGAAACAAAAACTATTTTTGTTACGATGCGTTCAGGAACACCAGAAGATTTATCCTGACTGTAAAAACAAACTTTGAAGCGAAAATTCAATCAATAAACCATTCTTAAATATAAAATACTACACAATTGAACATTTGTGAATTTTTTAGTTTTATTTATCCGAAAAAAATATGGTTTAAAATCCTTCCATATTAACTCGGTACAAATTTTTGTGCCATATGTTTGACATCAAGTTGGCACGGGTTGCCGTTGTTTAATCAAAATAATATTTTTTATACGAGTTGTTGGGATCAAACGGAATAAAATAAGAGGGTATGCGTATTTAAATTCATTAAAAAAAAATTCTCCCTTATGTCTTGGGACACCCTAATGTTCGTAGTGCGGTACTTTTCTACATCGGCATAACACTTTATGCCCCTCGCGGGTCTGTGTATATAGGCTGGGCCATAGGAAAAGTCTCGCTTTATATGCCTGTACGAAACGTGGTCACCGCATACATAACCCCGTCATTTGCTCATTCGACACTGGAAATATTGGCAAATATTTTTTTATTTAGCATGTTTTTGTCCAAACAAAATAGGAAACAGCTTTGGAACAAAAATACATTTTACTTTTTTTTAACCAGAGTTTATTGAAACTATGAAAAAACAATTAAAAGATTTGCAATGCCACAACTTATTTTTATGTCTTTCTTGTTTTACTATTCAAGTTCTATCCTATTCTAATACTTCGTCCATGTTTTAAAAATCTTTTTTTATTTTGAAGAAATAATATGGTGCCACATCTTATTTTTCTTAATGTGTTGTTCCAGTTGGTGAGCGTGGTGTCACCGGGGAAGCAGAAGGGCACGCAGGTGACTGAGGATCGTTACGTCAGTCCGGCACGTCGCTATGTACGCGGCCCTCACTACCTCGTCAATAGGGTCAGCTCAGCTGAGAGCTCGGCCAGGTAAAATTACACAAAGTTAATGAAGGAGTTAAATGCCCGGTGCAATGAACCACACGAACCTGCGGGTCAGCATTTTTTATTTGTACAGGGGAAATCGCTTATATGAGCAATATCCGATTGCATGCACATTTTACTGAAAGTTGATATACAAATCATTTAATAAACACGTTAATTGTTGTCTTCAATCACTCACCTTGCCGACAACTAGGTACAGTTGGTCCTTAAATCACTACGCTTTCATTTTGCACATTCCTCCAGTTTTCTTGACTTCAGTGGTCATCGATTAAGGACTCTCACCTTTATCTCCTTGCCTACATAACTAACTTGTTAATAGAATATACCTAATCGCTTCAGATACTGACATTTTTCGCATCAGTGAGACTGTCTCTTTTATATTTAATATATGTAGCTAGTTTCACCACCTTTCTTCATATTATGGTTGGAAATAGTGTGACACATATGTCAGTTGCATATGGTAATATGTAAGTGAATGAATGAAGACCTGCAGTACAAAACTGATGGTCAGCGCTACGCCTGTCAGTCTACTGACGTGCTCACTATTTTTATCGAAAGCTGTGTGTATACAATCATAAGATGAAATTGAAACAGAGAGCGTTAATACTAAGTTGCATCTTCGTCCTTCTCATTGCGACTTAAGTTTTAATTTGAAATGCGAAGCAAAAATGTTGGCTCAGGGTTCCTGAGGAATTGTTTACAGACTTTGCTCAAAGGACCTGAGGGAAATTATTTTCCTCCTATTTCCAGCCTACGTCCTCATATGTTGGCTTTAATTCCAGTACATCAAGTGGCTCAGATCTGTCCCAGATGAATGCCACCTTGAGGCAGAGACAGAGGGTGTTTGAGCAGCAAATGCAGAACGAGTATGCCATTGTCAACAAGAAGAATAAAACTAAACACAGAAGAATAAGATCGAAAAAAGGTAGGAACCTAGTGTACCTAGGAATTGTCATTAACCTTAAAATTATAAATGACTTTTACGTTAACTGCGATTCCAGTTCTCTTGGATGACAGCGAAAAAGTTAATAACTGATCCTTAAGTAGAACTAGACTCACCCCTCAGATCTGACTAACCAGACACCTAATGACCTTCTTCTCCCCCCACTCCTTTCTCCTCGCAACTTTCTTTAGTCCCACTTTGTCTCTCTTGGTGTACACAAAGTTAATGTTTTTTTAAATGTTCCATCACAAAGTTACTATGTAATTCCGAAATATTAAGCTTCATCCAGACAGTTCCGCACAACGCAGTAAGCCATTCCAAACTAGAAAATAAATATAATTAAGGAGTCAAAAGTAATATAACACAACTACTTTAGATAGTAGACCATGTGTTAGTAGTGTAGTTATTAGAAGCATATGTATACTACAGTTAGCAGACCTAAGGCTCACGCAGAAACTGAAATGAGACCAGTTGTCGACGCACCAGCACTTTTGCTTGTGGGGCAGTTGCCTTGTTAACAGGTCGCCATGGTAGCGCTCACGAATTTCGAATTGCGTTGACAACTGGTTTCATTTCAGTTTCTCCGTGAGCGAAGGCTTTTAGCATCCAAAAAAGTATCTTTATAATTTTCTCTTATTTAATAAATCAAAACAAAAATTCCATCTAAAAAATATAAGATTTTGTAAGTAAGTACTTAAATACTGTCTACTTAATTTCACATTTGAAAAAGGAAACTTTACTGATCCATTTAAAACGGTCACCATCTTGAATCGGAATGTAACAAACAAATTTACACACAGACGAAATGCTAAATAGTTAAAATAGGACTTCGTAAAGCTCAGTCAATAAATTCAGGCCTTCCCAACAATGTTCAAGTATTTATTATCATACGTTGGGAACATAATTAGGTGGGAACGGCTCCTGCACTACCCTCCCAATGTCTGAACGAAGCTATCGAATTGTGTTGTGACAATCATTCCAGTGGGAATAGCAGACTACAGCCCCCGCGCCGTGAGCCCTGAAGACATTCGGGGTGACGGCTCCCTGCAGAGGTTCCTGGTCTCTGGGCCCCCTTCACCCGCCTCCCCGGGTGCCACTAGCCATGCCTCTTCATCTTCCTCTTGCAGCAGTGTGGCTGTGCGACGGCCCCGAGGGGTGGTCAGCCCTACATCATATCTGTCCATGCCGTCTGTCAAGTCCTTCCCTAGGTAAGGAATGTTGTAATGTGTTGATTTTACATTTACCAAAGCATTACTTCTAAAACGACACCCGTCTTTTAAAAAACAGAAAGTAAAGGTTCACCTAAAGTAGGTTATCGAAAAAGCAAAATCTTTGTAGCTTGACATTATAATTTAAATGAAAAATTGCTGAGTTTTCAACCACTTTATTTATAACAAACAGTAGTTAACTAGTTTCTACATCTTTACTATTATGGTCCTGAAGAAGGTTAGTTATAACTGAAACTAGTTGACTATTGTGTGTTATAAATAAAGAGCTAAATGAACGAACACGCTCTAGAGTCCAAGCTGTCGAAATGAAGTACTTGAGAGGAGTGGCAGGGGTTACGAAATGGGATCATATAAGAAACTCGACGATCCGAGACATTGAACCACTGCTACTCTTCGTAGAAAAATCGCAACTGAGGTGGCTTGAACACGTACTAAGAATGTCTGATGACCGAATTCCGAGGAAAATATTGAGTGCGATTCCAGAGGGTAGACGTCCAGTGGGCCGCCCTAGACACAGTTGGGCGAGGCAACACCAGTTTCTGAGTTTCTCCAGTTTCTGGAATGGGTTTTCCCGACCCGAATAGGATAAGGGGAAGAAAAAGATGAAGATAAATAAAGTGATTTAAAACTAAGTAATTTTTCATTTAAATTAGATACATACTGTCCATTTATTGTACATTATCTATGGCAATTTTCTTTTATTAATGTCTCAGGGAGTTCACAATATTACATATTGGGTAAATTTTAGAAAGATGATTTCATATATTTTAAAAAAATTTCATTATCTTTGTACATCTTAGAAGCAATGCAGTGGAACCTCTATCCAAAGTATTGGAGCCCCTCTGCGTGAGACACTTGGACATGGATTCACCGGTCCACCAGGTTAAAGCCGACTCCTATCACCGACCCCACGACCCATCAGTCTTCAATCGGCAGACTAAAGTTCCCGGGAAGGATGACACTAGCAACCAGAGGGAGGACGAGCAGAGGAAGAGTTTGCCGAGCATCATGAAGAACACTTCGGGACTAATTCGACTGGGCAGCTTAGACAAGGATCCGGGAGTCGTGAGTCCTATGGTCTGGGATATGCATAAACAAAGAATTAAAGGTAATATTACTTATTACAACGGAATTATTGTGTTTAAAAAGGCCTTAAATGATGTTAAACCAAGCTTAAGGATGGCTTATCTAAGCCAATGCTGAACCGAAATATAAGAACCAACAATAAGTGAGACAGGTAGATAGTCATCTTTGAGTTTGGGATGCTGTATGGAGGGTTTTTTTTTGTAGGAAAGGAAGTTCTGGGAAAGTGAAATCTATGAGGAGTGGGTAGGAATCTACGGAACAACATATCCAGGAGTATCTTACACATCAATCCATCCCTCCCACTGTGGTGAAAGACAATGGGTCGACAGAGTCCGGCTGGAGAGCTCAAAGGGTCTCCCTTAACCAGCCTCTCCCGATCCGGCCCACTATACAGTTAGTGGATCGACACATCCACCACCAAGACCAGTATGAACTTCACCCTATGAATCTGGGCACCCCTGCTAATTTCACCAAATGGGAACCACTTGGGAAATCGAAAAGCAAAACACATATTTAAAGGATAATACCGAAGTTTCAATTTTATGTTTTCCGTTTAATTAGCATTTTTTAATTATTTTTCTTTTAATATTCCAGATAGCAACATGGACTCCAGAAACGAAACAGACCCCACCAGTGGCGCCAACATCTCCAAGATGCGACAACGCTTCAGCGAACTAGTGGACGATGCTTTCAGTTTATTTGGAAGTGGAGCCAACACTCCCAAGTCCACTGGGTCCTCCCGGCCAGAGGAGGTGGTGAGGAACCTGCCCAGATCTGACCAAATGCCGAGCCCACTGGACTTAGATATGGCCAGGAGACATTCTACCAAAGAAGGGTAAGTTATCACCATCAGTCCATTGTATGATTTGTAGGTCAATGACTACAATGGGCTGGACATGTTGAAAGGAAAACAAAACCAACAAAGGCAGTCTGAGAGGTGGATAGACTGTGTGAAAGAGGATTGGAGAAAGTTAGGAAGAACTGAGAACGGGAGGCAAATGATGAGGGACCAAAGAAGGCTTAAGCTATCTGCAATCCAATCCAAGAAGAGGGGAAGGAAAAGATCCCTTCCCCACTTCTTGGCAAATTCCAAAAGTCAGGATGCCAAGCAAGAAAAACATTATAAAATTAGTACATGAGGCGATTGAATACTTTATTGAGATGGGTGTTTTTATTTTAAAGGAATTACCCAGTAGGAGTGCACGCATCTGAGGGGAGATCAGAACGTCCTCTGACCGCTTTGCCTCCCCGCCCTCCCCTTCCGAGGCAAGGAACTGCCTGGGGCTCCACCACCATGGCGCCAATGGTGAGAGGTTTTTGCATTTGATCCAATAAAACATTAATAAACCCAAGAAACGATTTCAGATGTGCAAATTGGTAACTCTACATAAAAGCTCTTTAAGTTGCCATAAAATACCTTTTCAATTATATAATTACATAGTGGTTTACGCAGAATATTAAAACAATGTAGCATTTCTTGCTCTCAAAAACCATAAAAATGTAGACTCGAAACTTTGAACAGCTCTAATGCAAAGTTCTCAATTTGGTCATCCGGATTCAACACAATAATGTCTGTTCCTTATATTTGTATAAAACAAATTTAAAGCATGACACACTTAACTTTAAAAGCGGCCAAAGTAGGCCCTAATTAACAAATGGATATTTTTTAAATCTTTAAATTTTTTTGTATTCATAAAATCTCTACGATCTAGTGGTTCCACCGACTGCAGAGTTAAGTGCGTCAAGTTGCATCTGTCTTCGAAAGGAACAGAAAACTTTCAGTTTTTGATTATTATAATTATCGGCACTACAGCACTTACAGAGATTCAATGGCCATTGCCACCTAGAAATTTATTGTAGATAATACCTTCAGTCCTGGTTGCACGTCTCCTTGCAATGTCTTACATGGGGTTTTTTTTTACACCGGTTTCTTTTGACACTGATCTCTTTTTTATCTGTTTCTTTTGACACCGGTTTCTTAAGACACCGGTTTTCTTTTGACATCGGTTTCTTTTGTCACCGGTTTCTTTTGACACGGGTTTCTTTTGACTGATCTCTTTTTTGACACTGGTTTTTTTGGCATCGGTTTCTTTTGTCACCGATTTCTTTCGTCACCTGTTTCTTTTGACACGGGTTTCTCAAGACACTGGTTTTCTTTTGACGCTGGTTTCTTTTGTCACTGTTTCTTT
This sequence comes from Glyphotaelius pellucidus, assembly GCA_936435175.1. Classification (NCBI taxonomy): domain Eukaryota; kingdom Metazoa; phylum Arthropoda; class Insecta; order Trichoptera; family Limnephilidae; genus Glyphotaelius; species Glyphotaelius pellucidus. The sequence continues at coordinate 12,069,310 of OW386557.1, read as the reverse complement.
GTACACTGGTTTCTTTTGTCACCTGTTTCTGTTTACACCGGTTTCTTAAGACACTTGTTTTCTTTTGACATCGGTTTCTTTTCCTCTGTTTTTTTTTTTTTATAATGGTTTCTTTTAATTCCATTTTCTTCTCCAGTCCAGGTCAACCAGTGCAGGAGCCCAACGCCGCCCGGGAGCAGGGATAATACCGGTGATGAGCGGGCATGATCCTGCATCGCTGTCTCCCAGAGACCCAGCTCTACCACTGCTGCAGGCCATCAGGACCGAACTCGGCAAACTGCCGGGCACTAGCGACGCGTAAACAAGAACAAGTTCAGACCCTCGGTGTCAAATAATATTATGTAATAATAAAAAAAGCTACAAACACTACGATTTATAGTACAGATTTTTGTCAGAACGTTGAGGTGTTCCACCAGCCTACCACATTTGATGACCGTCAACTTCGACGAAAGCCGCTATTTTTACTTTAATAACTTATTGACGGTTCCTGTTAAACGCCGAATCTCAGCTCGTTATAACTTTTGATTAAGTTACAAGTATAAAAAATCAGCTTACAAGCATAATGTGACCGTTTTGCTTGGTATCTGATAGCCGAATTGATGGTCATCATTATGTGATGGAGTTTAAAAACCTTCAATCCTAAATAGAGCTTGATTTGAAAAGAGAGTAAGTCAGTACCCACTGTGAGTATCGAACTCTACCTGCCAGACTGGTAGCTGAGCGTTCTGCCCACCGGGCTATCAAGCCACCTTATAGAAATCTGATTAGAGTTCTTAAGTTCGTAGAAAGACATTTGCTCTAATATTTTAAATTGGTTGAAAAATGATTATGAAGTTTTTTAGAGTGACTTTCTTTGTGCGTAGTAAAGTTATGTTGTGTGTTAGATAGATGGCATCACTGATTTTAAAGTTGAATATTGTTATGTTAATTATTTGTTTAGAGCAAGAAAAGTTCATTATGAGAAACAAAACAATGTGCCTTGTGTGTTTTAAAGACATTTTTGAATTAGAGTTTTAAAAACAAAGTCTTCATTTAATATAAACCTCTTTTTATATCAATAACCATTACGTGTGCATTTTATAGAATAGTAATGTAAATTTTTAATTATTTGTGATTTTTATTTTAAGAAACAAAGTATAAAAGACAAATCAAAATCAATGCCTTGCGAATTCCCCGGTTGAACACGCCCTTTACATAGAATTCCCAAAAAATGACATAGGCATTTAATTTCTTATCCCCCTTAATGCGTAAGATATTGTGTTCTACAAGATCAGCAACCATCTTGGCTGTCACCGTTTGGGGTTTTTTGTACATGTGGCATTAACAAGTTGTAGTGATGTGTTTTTACTTCAAATACAGACTTTAATCTTCATTTATATTACAAATAAAATCAATGAAAGGTTCTAAATGCAGTTCCATTTTCTACATCATTGTAACTCAATAATCATTTTCTTCCATAAATATCCTGAAAACCTAAAAATAAAGATAATTGAACATTCCATTTGTAGTTTGCTTTAAAAGTATAATAACGAAATAATATAAGAACATCCGTCCATAGGAAATAAGAGAGATTTTTATAATACAATAATTTATTAATCTGACCGTGTTAATGTGATACAATGTAAAATTTTAGATTGTGAATTAAACATTTACACAAAATTGTGTTTTATTCAAAGTGTGAAAATTAATACGCCTCAATTGAGCAGCTGAATGCAATAACAACTTATGATGAAAATTAATATGCCTCAATTGAGGAGCTGAATGCAATAACAACAACGTATGATGAAAATTAATATGCCTCGATTGAGGAGCTGAATGCAATATCAACTTATGATGAAAATTAAATGCCTCAATTGAGGAGCTGAATGCAATAACAACTTATGATGAAAATTAATACGCCTCAATTGAGGAGCTGGATACAATAACAACTTATGATGAAAATTAATATGCCTCAAAGGGGCCATCCATAAATTACGTCACACGAATTTCATGATTTTTGAACCCCCCCCCGTCCCTGTCACACATCGTCACATTTGTGAGACCCCCTTCCCCCCTTGTGTGACGTCACATATTTTGCAATTTTACATCTAAAAATAGTCAAAACAGTAGATTTTTACATGTGACATCACATAGCTGATGACCCCCCCTATGCCCCTCGTCATACAATGTCACATTACTCCCTCCCCCCCCCCCCCTTAAGGTGTGACATAATTTATGGATGGCCCCAAAGGAGGAGCTGAATGCAATAAAAATTGAAAATTAATATGCCTCAATTGGGATTGGAGATATAAAAAAGGCGATGGGAGCAAAACCAGATCAAGTTAATATTGCATCCAGCTCCTCAATTATTAAAAAAGCTTTTTTTAATTTTACTTTTTATTGTGATTTTTTTATAGTACCTGCATGCACGCAAACTTATAAAGAAAGAGAGCGGATTTAGTGGTGAACCTCACTTATACTCTTCTTGCACCAGAAGAAATGGGAATTACAAAATCCAAAGTGCTCGAAGGACCAAACCCCAAGTGAACTAGTTAATTAATCAATTTAACTCACTAAGGGAGCAAGAGAGAAAGAGGAGACTTTGGGATTGGAAAACATTAATGTAGGAAATAAGAAGAGGATAAAGAAACACCCATTCAACTACAGTGAAACCCTCTTAATCTCTGGTTTGCCGATTGCGCGCCCAGGACGCGCCATAAAAAAAAAAAAAATTTTGAGATGCGATTTTAAACCTTATGTATAAAGAAAATGTATGAAGGACAAGGTCAGAATCGCTTGGGGCATTCTTGTTCTTGACGTAACAGATATAAGGAACACACCTAGCCTCTCAAATAATCATCTTTGCACATATCTATGACTTTCGAAATGACATTTCTGCCGCGATTTGAGCTGTCAAACTTTGAGCGTCGCATGTCATGAAAAGATCGATAAAACTATCAATTTGTCAAATAAACGCAAGTAATATTATTTGTAAGCATAGTTTATTGATCAGGGAACGTGTTTCGGTAAATATTATATACGATAGCATAAAATAAATCCTCAAAATATTACGTCAAAGTCAAAACATCGCGAAATTTTCGAGTTTCTTCCCTGGCATTTAAGAGGTTAAGAAGTTTTGTGGCTTAAGAAGTTTGGTTTTTTCGGTCCCTTGGCCCAAAATTGGCCCTTATAAGGTTTTCCTGCTTAAGAAGTTTGTTTTTTCCGGTCCCCTGGAAAACTTCTTAAGAGGGTTTCACTATATTGAGGGTAAATTCCCCCCTGATGAGTAGAAGACTCAGATATCTAATAAGGGATTTAATATCATGTTGTGGAGCTAGGAGACATCACCAAACACTCAATGGCAACTCTGGGGAACTTTATTAACGGCGTTATGGCGTTAGAAATCCCTCGAGCTTTAGAATTTTGTAATTTTTCAGTTGGATAAAAATGAAAAGTTTACATTTATTACGTATGTAAATCATTTTATTAATAGTACATATTTACACTTGGACATAAGTAAAATATTTATGTATTGGTGGTGAAAATGAGGAAAAAACATTAGCCACGCATAAAACCCATTACAGTTATAATACGTCCATTACAGTTGGCGGACCGCCGGCTACCACTGACAATAATGGATTGTGGCATGGTGAGCGAAATCATGTACTTCTCTTGCTCAATACCACACCACTCAACAAGTTATCAGTGCTCGCAGAAGTACATATATCGATTGTCCAATTGATTGGTCAGACATCATAGAAAAATCGAATTTGAGATGAGTATGCAGTTTTTGTAAAAGTGTACCCTCTATCTGGTACAATGCTCAGATTACTCACAAAAATACTTGTAGTGAATTAAAGTAAATGTTTTCTGGGTCATTATTTAAGGGAATATTTCAAAATGCCATACCAATGTACCGGACTGTTAATGCCTTCCGCTGTTATTTTATAGCATATTTAATATGCAGAACACAGACATGTGTAAATAATATTTGATTTTTGATGAGCATTCGAATATTGCTTTCCTAATTACATCAAAATTTTGTATTTGGAGACGTCTGACCAATCAACTGGACGATAGATATAATAACTTTTGACAAAACATATTTTTCATTACGTTGGATAAATACTTGTATATTTTAATTATTTTATCCAATGAACGAATGTCTTAAACATGAACTCTGTGTTTAGTATATTTACAGAGATATTGAAAGATTTATAGACAGGTCAAATCAGTTGACAGCACTGGCAAGGAAGGGTTAAAGGGTCTGGGCTATTGTCAAAAGAATAAGGTAAAACATGGGAGATGGGCCGTAATGGGTAAAATGGGCCGTAATAGGTACAGTTGGCCGTAATGGGTACAGTGGGCTGTAATGGGTACAATGGGCCGTAATGGGTACAATGGGATGTAACAAGTACAATGGGCCGTAATGGTACAATGGGCCGTAATGGGTACAGTGGACCGTAATGCATACAGTGGGCTGTAATGGGTACAATGGGCCGTAAAGAGTACAACGGGATGTAATGAGTACAATGGGCCGTAATGGGTACAATGGGCCACAATGGGTACAGTGGGCCGTAATGCGTATGGTGGGCTGTAATGGGTACAATGGGCCATAATGGGTACCACGGGATGTAATGAGTAAAACGGGCTGTAATGAGTAAAATGGGCCAATGCTTAAGCAGTGCAGACCGTCCATGTATCAATAATAACAATTTTCGGCAAGACAATAATATTAAATTAGGTACATAATTATTTATTTATTTTATACAAATATTAAAAAACAAACATAAAAAGAATTATGAATGTGATAAATTTTAGTTAATAAAGATTCAAATAGTTTTTATCTAAAAATGTGCATAAATTTTTTAACAAAGTTGTTTTTCATCACTGGTAAATTTACAAAAAGCATTCTCACATTCTGTAGATTTCGAAAGTACAGCATTTTAAAATAATGATCATTTATTGTTAAGTGGCCCCCACCTGCAGGATTGGGATAGTCAAGAGGAACGCATCTTGCAAGTAGGAACTTCCCTTTCTGGCCTATAAAAAAATTAATTAACTTATTACAAACAAGGAAATACCATCAGATAAAGGAAAGGAAATTGAAGATTGGGAAAGATCAAAAACTGGCTTAATTACTAACTAGAATTCATTATAATGCTATATCTTAGGAGGGGTGGAGGATTTGGTCCCCTCCTCTTCACACAAAGAAGCTTTTGAACAAAAGAACGAGTCGAAAACAACCCATTCTCATGCAGTAAACGCCAACCATGTTCATATAATGGGCGGGCATTTGACGTCTCTTCTTGGCGTATGTGGATGCAGAAGGGATCAATGATGCTAGTTCTTCATCATAACACGATATAACAAACACAGCATACCCACCTAAGATGTGTGTCCTAAATCAGAGGTTTTCAACCTGTGGTACGCTTACCCCTTGGAGTAAGCGAAGCAAAAATGGGGGTACGCAATTCAGTTCTACCTTTGTAAAATTGAGCCAAACTTTGTAAAACTTTTTTCTGCAAAGCAAGCTCAAGGGTCACATTGACTGTATTTTAACATCGTATGATTGATAACATGAGAAACTCTACTTCTACAAAAAAATTTGAGGTTAAAAAATACACTTTGTGAGTTTGGAGTTGTGTATGGAGGGCATGATTTTTTTTTTCGTCGAAGTAAAAAGACATGAAGCGAAATTTGTTTAATTTCACAGGTTAAAAATGCCTGGAATCGTGTTACACTCCGTGTAAAATTGCATTAGTTGTATTTGTGAGACTTGATTGTTAAATTCATGGGGTGAGGTTTGTCTAGGTCTTGGAGGCGGATGACCAGGGCACACTGAACCCCAGTTTCCTAACCACCCCTTAAACCCTTTTCCTTCCCAGAACTCTCCTACCCTTCCTTTCCTTAAAAAAAAACCCTCCACACAGCATCCCCAAAGATGACTTAGATGTGTGGAGCTTGTGTAAAAAAAAAATAATGAGAGTATTAAAAAAATACAAATGAAACATGTCTTTCATTACACGTGTACACAAGATGGAGGGTACAGGTTACAACAGATTTGTAGTAAGAGTCAAGGGGTATGCAGGCTCAAAGGTTGACAACAGCTGTCCTAAATAAAGCAATCCGTCTGTTAAACTTTTTGGCCTAAACCATTTTTCAACTTTATTTTGTAACAATAATGTTCCGCAGTGTTTCCAATGTCATTGTCTTTTATATTATGATAAATTAAATTTTACTGTGAAAGAGCTGTTAGTCAATAGATCAGAGTTCCGAGGTTAAAATGGAGAAATTAAAAAAAAAAAGTGTTAAAATGGAGAAATCTATCAAAGAGTTTTCCATTTTTGATTTGGTTCTTTTTAACAATTTCTCTGGTCATGCAAATGTACAACAAATTACCTGCCATAACTCAATTCCTAAGACATTTTTTGCTAGGGACGTTGCCAACCATTGAATAAGTGTTATGTCTAAAGTCCAACTTACCTCTAAGAATATATTGGTGATGAATTCGTTAACTGTCTCCCGGTTCTTGCAGAGCTGAGCCATTTGATGGAGTTTCTGCGAGTACACTGCTGCCACCTCGCCAATGTGGGAGGAGAGCACCGCAGTAAGCCTTCAAAGTAACAATGCTCAAGTTAGCTTTTTACTTTAAAATGGATGGATTCACAAACATAAAATTACTGATGGATTGATAAGTACTCAAAATGACCGATCATTTATTAGTCCACAAATTTTTTTCTTTTAAAAGGAAAATTCACAATTCAAATAGAACGCTGTTTTGGGCAAATTTGGGCGGTCATCTTTAAAGTTAGATTGTAAATTCGTACTGTGTCAAGCCGTCTGCTTCATCTGCTGTTGATCTCCTCTCCCTCACACTCAGCAGCGCCGTGGACTTGTGCAGCAGTTGAACAGAGAGGGCGGAGCACCGGGCCAAGTTGCTGATGGCCGAGTGAGACAGCTTCTCGGCGGCCTCTCCCATATCAGGTGTCTCTACTGGTGTCTCGGATTCCGTTGAATCGCTCTCCGGTTTCAGTGGCTGGCTGCTTTCAACTAGGATTTCCTCCCAACACCTGATAATTCAAAATAAAGTCACAGTAAATTTGTGTTAAGTATATCGCTGACACCTCTGTTGTATTACTAACCTGATTTGTTGTATTATGTTTTTTTTCCTGTTAAACACTTTCATACTGCTTTCTAACAATATATGCAGGGACACTGGAGGTCTAGATTTGTTCAAAATAAATAAATGTAGATTCCTTTAACAAAAAAAATTACAATCTTGCGATGACCTTGAAGGAGTAACCATCTGCTACTTATACCAGGGCGGGTAAGTAATAATTTTTTTTTGTTTTAAAGATGTGAAAAGAAGCAATGCTCTTACTTCAAAATGGCCTCAAAACTCAGTGGAACTCCCAGGTCTTTGGTAGCCTCTTGCAGCTTGGCTCTGAATGTTTCAACATCGAGTTTTCCATCACTATCATCATCTTCATCGTCAGGGTCTGGCAATTCACAGATTTCTAAAACAAACAATAATTTTCTATAACACATTAAGCATTAAGATATAAAAAGGTTTTATAATATTTTAGATCTTCAACCTTTTCACGGCATTTCTGAGGTTTCAGGACAATAGTTGTATGACACTTGTTTTATGAAATTCATCATACAAGTTCATCATGAAGTACATAGCGCTGTGGTCAAAGCGGCGAAGAGGTTAAAGTTGATGTGAGAAAATAACCTTACCTTTGACTTGATTAAGTGTTTCCTTCAATTCAATCAGCTCAGTCCCATTGGCTTTATTCAGTAAGGTCTTTATCTTCATATCACATTGCCTAGAGAGCATTTCCAAAGCTTCCAAGTGAACCAATCCTGTAATAAACAGATCATTATTATTTATTAAATGTCTACAATACGAGCTAGAAAGAAAGTTTGAAGATCTGAAATCTAGTTTTTTCCTAAAGACATTGTGAATTGGGAACAAACATTGCACAAGTAAAGTTGTCGTCTGTTAATTGAGGTAATAAAACTATGTACTTAATTATAATTTAAAAATAAAGTAAATGCTGCATTGATTTTATTCATGCTAAAACCATAATCACAACTTTTTAATTTATTTATTTATTTACACCATTTTGTAGTATGGAAAGCGAAATGTGTATAAAGAAATATAAAAAAATAAAAAATAAAATGTATTCACTACGGAGTTATGAAATCATACATTTCAGTAAAGTATTTATAAAGATTTCATTTTATAATTAAGACAGAATCTTTAAACATGACTACAATATTCCCAAATTTATTTCCAAACTGATGTAGCTATTTTTACAGGTGTATGAGCCTCATAGTTTGTTTTTAAATTGTCACAAAAAAAGGTAACACTTTGCCTCTTATTTCTGGTCGTCAATTTCAGGGTTGTCAATGCAATTATTAATAATTTTATTTAATAGTACAAGGTCAGAGATGGTTCGCCTATCTGACTAAGAAAGACTATCTGACAGGGTAATTTAAGTTGAGTTATTTCATCATAAGATCGTAGTTAATATTTTGAATTGGAATATTCAGCTTAAAGTTAATAAATCCTAGAAATGTGTGCTGTACCCTTTCTACATTGTCAGAATTTATAAAATGGGGACCAAATAGGCAAATGATACTCTACCTGGCTTCTTACTAAAGAAGTATACAAGTAGTTCAATATTTTATGGATTCTCATTATACATAGTTTGTAAAATTTACAAGATATAACATTGTAAAATAGCTGGGGTAGGTATAAAAATAAATTGAATCACTTTCACAACAATCCTTGATGTCTGAATTATTTTACATTATTTTTTTTATTAGCTTTAGGCTGGTACCAAATGATATGAAAGGGTGATGTTTTGTGCTTACAGGACATGAATCTTCTTTCTTCAAAAGTTTAAAATTTGACCTTCGTCTTTCACAATAGTAATACAAACCTTGAAAATCATCAAATAGTGCTTCAAATCTCGGTGCTTTTTTATTCCTGTTTCTGTCTTCATCCTCGGACTTGGGGGGTCCTTCATCCACTCGGTCCTTGGCCTCCCTCAGCAAGGTGGACAGCTGCACCCTCCCCCCCGGCTCGTCTCCCTGAATCACTCTCATGGTCCTTTTGCCTATCTCCTCGAGGGTGTCGAGACCTCCCGAAACCACAGCAGTGCCTGGAATGAATCAGGTTATCACTTAATTTTTTATTTTGCTGAAGATATATTATATTTAAAGAGTTAATAACGACAGTAATATTAATTTTTTGTATATCTCCAAAAATGATTAAGTTATGAGCTTCCAAAGTGAACATTGGTAAAATGTATACAATTATTCATAATTCGAATGGCAATGCGGCCGGCCTCAAGTATCAACGTTTTGACGCCTTATGTTATCTTCGGTATTTTTCAAAAATTCTAAAAGTTGTGTCTTCAGCATGCTCTAATTAATATGAAACTTTTTTAAAAACATGAAATTTCACTGTAGGAGACAAACTCTTTGCCAGTTAGACAATAATTGTTGCTTTGTACACTAGGTGTTTTGAAGATATGTAAAAACTCACTCTGAAAATATGTATGCGTTGGTAGAAACTGAGATTTTTCCGAAAGGTGACGATATATTTCAATTTTGTAAGGAGATTTTTTTTAAACTATGTACGCATTTTTGAAAGCTTTTCGAGCGTAGTTGTCAAACTTCATGGTGCCCTGCTCATATTACATTAGACGGATTGGTCATGAGAAAGTCAGAATACCGAATTCCATCAAAAATACTAAGTAAGATTCCAGTAGATTGCCCCAGGTAAAGTTAGCAGAAGCAACTCCAGAAACTGAGCGAGGAGAGGCTGGGCCCACTATGGGCGGAGGCCGTTGAATCCACCCATATAAAAATCAAACTGAATTAAAATTAAATACACATTATAAAAAGTTCCCTAAGACGACAAGGGAAAAGGATTTCTCTCAGGGTTTCCAAGGTGGAGTTGATATTAAAAAAATATGATGAAAATATATACCTGTAGTCTCAACAAGCTTCGTCACACTGGAAACCAGTTTCCCAAACTTGAAAACACCGAGAGCATTTGAATCATCGACTTCTTCGGTCGATCTTTGCCGTTGAACAGACTTGAATGAATCTTCCTTGATATTTTCACTACTGGTGTTATTTTGCTGGCTACTTTCTGTTTTGGATTGTTCCTCCTTCAGTTCCTTCTCGATCCTTTCCCTGGACGCTCTCTGTATCCGTACCAACTCTTCAGGATCTGGTGCCCCCATTCCTGACTCTATCACATTTGAAACTGTTGTGAAACCCTGAAACACAAGAATAATGCAATTGGTGTATTTTACAAAAACTAATTGTAATAGTTCAAGCTACCTAGCATAGATGGCTCTGGTGCTAGTGGCTCAAAGAGTTAATATTCCCTGCGCAAACGAAAATTACTTGCGTGGCGGAAACAGAAACAATATGTATAATATGAGTCAGTAGGTATATACAGTATGTCGTGTCAAGCACTGACCGGCACGGCGCGGCAAGTGAAGTGGGGCAGGGTGGGGTACATTTGTATCTACAATTAAGCTTAAAATAAATATTCATTATTGTTACATGCGTATTCCAGGAATATTTTTACGGAGTCGGTATTATACAGATTAACCAATTTTAGCACGTTTCACATTATACTTATAACTAGGAGGCGGATTGCGGAGGCAAAAACATTGGGAATGTATGGCGAGCGATATGCTGAAATACGCCAAAACCAAATGATCTTTTATCTTTAACAGCTAAGCCTGTTGGCCCCATAAAACAAATTAGACCGGTCAAATAACAACAGTTTAATTTTTTTGCCTTTAACCTCTGGTTTGCCGATTGCGCGCCCAGGACGCGCCATAAAAAAAAAAAAAATTTTGAGATGCGATTTTAAACCTTATGTATAAATAAAATGTATGAAGGACAAGGTCAGAATCGCTTGGGGCATTCTTGTTCTTGACGTAACAGATATAAGGAACACACCTAGCCTCTCAAATAATCATCTTTGCACATATCTATGACTTTCGAAATGACATTTCTGCCGCGATTTGAGCTGTCATACTTTGAGCTTCGCATGTCATGAAAAGATCGATAAAACTATCAATTTGTCAAATAAACGCAAGTAATATTATTTGTAAGCATAGTTTATTGATCAGGGAATGTGTTTCGGTACATATTATATACGATAGCATAAAATAAATCCGCAAAATATTACGTCAAAGTCAAAACATCGCGAAATTTTCGAGTTTCTTCCCTGGCATTTAAGAGGTTAATAATTAGCGGCTCTGGAATTTTCGTTTTGCCTCCGCATTCCGCCTCCTACTTGTAACTTATATTGCGCCGGTTTGTGAAAAATACACTTATACTAGCTGGGTTACCCGGCTTCGCTCAGGACAACGTTCGAGAGTGTTCTGGAATGTTCCACAATTTATTTCATTTATTTACAGCGGACCCGACAGACGTTGTCCTGTACACAACTGTCGGGACAAACTAAAATTAAAATAGCATAATTTTGAATATTCGATACTGCAATGGGAGCGCAGTCTGCCGGATCCGATGTAAAACATTCCAAAATCAACAACTCCTTAGAAATAAAAAATTAATTAAAAGAACATTTTCCAGTGGACCAAATTGTGAATCTAAACCATTCTCGAATCCCCTTGAACCCACACAAAAAATTTCATCAAAATCGGTCCAGCCGTTTAGGAGGAGTTCATTGACATACACACGGACATAAAAAATATATATATTAAGATGTATGTTAAAGTTAACTTGTTCGTCGATACCAAACAATGATTCTATTTAAGTTGAAATAAAAATAATTCATTGCTTCGTCAACAACAAAACTTCTAAAATGTGTGCACTCCTCCACGCAACAGGCCGAAATACGAAGCGCGGACTCTATACAGTTGGTCACAGTTTGTATTATGCCATCGCTGGAGCTGGACGCACGCTAATTATGTGTACGAGTAGTAATTTCTAAAATGCTTCAAAATTATAAGGATAATGGAAATAAATAATTGTGATTTCCATGATTTGAATGCCCATAAGACAGAAAAATGCGAGGGGTCATCGACTGACCCACATGGTTACGGACATTATGTTTGGTGTCTTGGCCTGTCGAGAGTTAAACTAATTAGATGTAAGTATGAAATGAATGAAAAATAATTTTTCTTTTTTTAATTTATTTAGTTTAAAAACATTGTTTGACCATTTTTAAATAATTTTTTTGACCGTCCAACTAGGAAAATTTTCCAGATTTATGATAAATACATAAACAGTTTGTTAGTAAAAGGAGGTATTTTGTCCACCAACCTGAGACACGTGAGAAGTGAGTTGAGACACTCCGCTGGTCAGCAGGTTGGCTCCCCACCCGCCCCATCCACCCCAGCCTCCCGCACTCCCCCCAGGGGTGGTGTCCCCTTGTCCCAGGGAACTCAGCCTGTCTGCCAGGGCCTTGTACTCCGTGTCACTGTGTTGGACGCCGCTGTTCGATGAAATCTGGAACAAGAAATATTGCACTTGTGTTGGTTAAAAAAGACAAAAACAGTGCGGAATCAGAAACATGGTTATATCACTGAGGGCTTTCTCACTTTCTAATCAAAATTTTACCTATGTATTAGAAATTTGGGTATGTGTTATTTTACATAAAATTATTTTTTAAATGTGTTACTGTACAAATATAACATCATGCAAGTCATAGAGATTTCGAGATAGTCGGTGAAAAACTGTTTAAATATATTTTTAAGATAGTGGGAAGGGATGGGGAAGAGAAAGGTTAGGTAGTAGGAACCTGGCTATCCAGATCATCTTTTTTACATTAACTCCACACAGGAGGCCCTGGGAAAAATTATTTCCCACAGATCCAATGTGATCTTTGAGGATGCTGTGTTTCAGAGAGGGATTTGCAACACCAAGACTTGTGTACAGTATGTTTACGGTACGTTGACGAGTGGTAAAAACTCTCACTATCAACCTGGTGAAAGACCACATTAAGTGAATAGCTCGGTAATTCCCAACCTTCCTGTTCCCCATCTCCTTCCCTCCCCCAGTCCCTTTAGTCTCACAACACAGCTTGATCGGGGTAGCCATAGTCCCACTGACTTTAGTTAATTGTGAACCTTATGTGGTAGTCACATTTTTAAAAAAGGCTTTGGTTATTATTATCTGTTGATTCCAAACCAAACAAAGATAATATGGAATGGAATGAATGATAACATGATCTTGCCGCTGAATGCTCTGTTGTAACCTCTCTTTCTGTTATACGTGTCGATAATGAAAAAGAGGGAGAAAGTGCAAGAGAGCCATCAAGGTACACCATAGATAGTGACTAGATAAAAAATTAATTGCAGAGGGGTCTACTTGGGTAAATTCATCAATATACTAAAAACAATAACACAGAATGAAAAGTGACAAATATAATAATAACACCTTTTTTATGATTCTCCCAACTAATGCTTGTGAATTGAATCACACTGAAATCATTACAACCGCCCTTGTAAGCAATTAATTGTGAATTGAATTTCTTAATAGGGAATTTTTCAATTTGGGAGGCGGGTATGGTACTGCCCCCACGGGAACCATTTATTGGATAACCAACACCTACGGCATAGGTCACCCCAAGTGGTTCGCTACGTTTGGTGACTTAGCAGGGGTGCCCGGTTTTTCATGGGGTGAGGTTTGTCCAGGTTTCGGCAGCCTATGCCTATGATCGAGAGGGACTGGTCGACGGACGTCTTTCGACCTCTCCAGCTAGAATCCCTCAAGAACTCCTGGACACACTGACCCCCAGATTCCCCCCCCCCTTATACCCATTTCCTTCCCAGAACTTCCTTTCCTTAAAAAAAACCCTCCACACAGCATCCCCTAAGATGACACAGGCCCTGAGGGAAATTATTTTTCTCAGGGCTTCCTGCGTGGAACTAACGTAACAAAATAAAATAAATAAAAATTTCTTGTGAATTATGAACAATGTCGCCAGGAAAAATATCTTAAGGCACGTATCCTCGCTTGAAAAGAAGAAGATGGAGAGATATGTAATTACGAATGTTGGAGAGAGCGCGCTAATATTTAAAACTATAAAATTGAAGCGAAAATTATGAAAATGTTTAATAAAACACGACTCGTTTAAAATAAAGCAAAAATCTCGTGGGGGTTGTCTAAAACAACATTCAAAGGAACACTGAGAATTTTTTCATAGATATAACGGGTTAAATAATAGAGACAGACAGATTTTTTCTATCGAGGGAACTTCATATAATTTGCGTTTCGGCGTGGGGATTGTATAAATATTATCTTCAAAAATAACATATATTTTTTTAAGAGCTTAAAAACTTCAAATGTTTGGAGATATGCAAGAAATCGGTAGAAATTCGGGTAGCGGCGGCTTAATCTTTAAAGTTTAAAGCCACACAAATAAATTGCTAATTGTGCATAAGAAGCTGTTTAAAGTTGCCATAATATAATTTTCTAATAAAATAAATAGATATTCGGATTGTATACCAAAACAACGCTATATATTTGAAGCAGTTGAAAATGAGAAATTACGTTTATACAAATTTTAATGAAACCCTTTCGTATCTTCCCTGATGCAACTGTTTATTTCTTATACTAATTAAGATTAAAAGAGGTGTTATTTTAATAATCTATGTGCATTAACTTCTCAAGCGCCAAAAGTACCCATTGGAAACAAAAAAAATGTATCCATTGAGCACCCCCGTGCATCCAACTGATATCTGAAAACGTTACTTTATGTTTGTGAGATTTTTACCCTCGGCACACTACAGAGGTATTAGTCGCGGTAGCTCGACATTTCATATTAAATTATAAGAATACTGAAAAAATACTGATATTTGTACAAGTTCCTAATGTATATTATTGGGTAAAAATGTATAAGCCCACCTCACCGATAATACGGAACATTCGTGTTGTCGAAGTGCGATACACGGATAATACAGAATATTACTTTTTTTAATTAAGGGTCTACTATTCGTATTTCGACCGACTTCTTACATATCTCTCTACATATAAACATTTAAAGTTTTTAAGCTCTTAAAAAATTATATGTTATTTTTGAAGATAATATCTAGATACGTTCCACGCCGAAACGCAAATTATATGAAATTCCCTTGATAGAAAAAAATCGCAAAGTATGCTCCGAAAATTATTTTAAACAAGTCTATTTCTTTTATTTTACAAGTTATATTTGTGAAAAAATTCAAAATGTTTCTTTAAATGATACTTAAGATACATTCCACGAGATTTTTGCTCTATTTTAAACGAGTCATGTTTTATTAAGCTTTTTCGCAATTTTCGCTGCTATTCTACGACTAAACATATAAGCGCGCTCTGTCCAACACTCGTAATTACATATCTCTCCATCTTCTTCTTTTTCAGCGCTGTGCGTTTCAAAAGTACGGCCTTAATAGAAAATCAAATATGACATTTGTTGGAAGTACCAACATAACTAATAAAATAAATTCTCATCAAAATAAAAACAAAAAGTACCTACTCGAATTCTAGTGCTACTGGTTAAGATTCAAGCTGCGAAAAATAAAAACAAAAAGTACCTACTCGAATTCTAGTGCTACTGGTTGAGATTCAAGCTGCGAAAGCTGCACATCATCAGTATTCAGATATACAACCCAGGTGTTGAACCCAGGTTTGTTTAGCAAGCAGGGTTTGTCTAATGGGTATGTGTAATTATTCTAATACCTTCCTTTCAATATTCTTCTGTTATAAATACAGATTAAAACTTGTCAATAATGCATTCACTTCATAACATGAATAAATTATTGTTTTATGGGGCAATAATGATTTTTCTATGATTGGCAGCATTGATTGATGATTGATTGTCTATGAAATGTATTTCAAAAATGATGAAAATAAAAATGGCATAGCGAAGTTCATATATCGCGCAAATGAAATAATTTTAACAAAATTAAAATGTAACATCCATATTTTTTACATATTTTTTCATCTCCTCTGACATAAATACTCCTTTTCGTGATAATAAAGCTGAATTTAACTATTTGAATAAGAAATATTGCCTATTAACCAGTAAGCGGAGTAACACATAAATAATAATTATTAATACTTACATGGTCTTTCGGATCCTCCTCTCCCCAATCCTCAAACCCATCATCCCAGCCATCTTCTTCCTTGTCTTTCTCTGGTTTCACATTGAGGGAATCAGATTTAACAGCCAAACAATCGTCGGACTTCTTGGAATCTTCTGACTTAGGATCTATATCGAAATCGTTCCAGTCATTATCCGACAAATCCTCCTCTGCTTTTTGTACAATTGCCACTTTTTTAGGCACACTGGATGCTTTTAGTTCTTCTGGTAGTTTTTCAACAGTAGCCTCTTTCTTTATTTCACTTGTCGACTGTTCGGCAGGTTTTGACGCGCCAATCTGAGATTTTTCAGCGAGTTTTACTCCTAATTTCATCGCCTGTTTGGGTTTTCTTTCGATCGGCTGTCTTACGGGTCGTTCTTTCTTCTTCTCTCGATTAGACGCTTCCCCCGCACTAGGTTCTCTAAAATCATCGTCTGTCGACTCTGTACGTGTTTTCTTAACCATATTATTCTCATCATCATTTGCAGACAATGTTGATTTGACAGATGATTCGTCAACATTGCCTTTTTGTTCAGTTATTTTTTTGTAGGTGGGTTTATTTGTATTTACATCCAGGTCTTCATCAGCACTTTCGAAGTTTTCACTGTCCGAAGTAGTCATCTTTGAAACAATAAGTATTTACCGAAATAGTTTCAATAAAATAAACAGTGTTTTTTGATAAATTTACATGTCCAATGACAGAACAGTCTATGACGTATTAAATTTTTCTATGGCAAATGCTTTAATATTTCTATGGTTTAAGCATTTTATGGCCACACTCACATCTGGCAATGCCATAATAATAAGTACCTACTTTCATAGCTATCGGATTCCCGCGGTTATTTAAATTGGGAAACTAAGTTACATTTTTTATTATTTGTTTTTTGTTGAATTTTGGTCTACAAACCGTCTCCATACATGTATCGTAACATGTATCGTAAGGGGTGTTGACGTGAACACGAAAGGCACACAAATGCATTGCTTGCATACAGCATGTTTCAAAATTGTTATTCGACTTTAGAAAAGAAAATACGATTTTTCAAATTCGATCTCTCAAGCTTTACGAAATCATTTGTTGACCCAGAAAAATATGTATGTAGCCGTAATCCAGTCCAATGCTGTTCCTCAGTGACTTTTCGCAAGGACATCAATGTCCTAAGTGTGAATTTGCTGGTCGCCTCAAATCTATTTGTGCAACCTACTAATTAGATTCATAAGATAATCCACATATAACTGTTTGGTACGGAAAATTTCAAAGTCAATATTTATTAATGTTGTTTTTTTCACATTTTTTCTCCACTTGGATGCATTGCAAAATCTGTCTTATTTGTTAAAATATTATTTAATGTTTGGTCAACTGCTTGGTTTCTCGCAACAACATTATATTTAACCGTGATGGAGGTAACTAACTATTAAATAAGTTCGAACTTACCATGTCAAAAATATGAGCAAATTGGAAACTTTGCCTTAGAGCTGTTTAATAACTATAATATAGTTTTGCTGTGAAATAAATAGTAATTCATGCTATAATTAATTTAGCGAAACAAACTATTGAATGTAGTTTCTTTTTCTCAAAACAGTAAATCTATATCTAGGCACTAAACTATAAGAAGATATTTCTAAGAATTTTCCAATTTGCGCATCTGACATGGTTCGTTAGGACCAATGACTAAATAATGCTTGGAACTTTGGAGGAATCTAGATTTAAATTTTCATAAATAATTTAACTATCTAAATAACCATCACACGGTTTCCCGCAGGTATAGGTAGAGAGGGCGGACCACTAAATATCTCGGTATTGGCACACACTTCTTGCCTCATTCACATTCATACATCGTCTCATGCACACTCTTCTGTTATTCTGATCTTGACATGGCCCGAGTATCTGGTTCACTTGAACGTGACATCTCTTCCTCGGGCGACCCCATCTTCTTTTAGCATTACAAATAATTTAAAAAATATTATTTGGGTTGACTCCTACTGTCATCTATCGATCTGCAGATGAGAATGTGAGGAAGTTTTTTTTACTTTTTGAGATATTTCGCAAATGTACAGCTTGGTAAGTGGTGATAAAAATCCATAAATTTTGTGTTTACACAAATTTACACTAGATACTCCACCGACTACAAAGTTATCCCTGTCAAAATGTACTTAGCATGCTGCAAGGGCGCCCAATCCAAGGCCCGCGGGCCAAGAATTTATATTTTCGACTAGCCCGCGGCCCTCGACTAGATAAACTATAAACTCAAGATAATTATTCCGGTAAGTAATTTTTAAAAAATAGTTAATAATTGGCGTATAAATAAGTTTCAGAAGCACATTTCTGTATTTGAAATTTAAGAAAAGAATGATCACACTTTTGGATCACGAGAGACGTCCACAGCGCATTTCTGTGATTTGTTGTGTATTTAGTTTGGTTATCATGACTACACACATCACCTGTGTCCCCATCCACATAACACATGAGGTTGGGCACCCTCGGCTTGTTTGCGCGCAGAGCAGATAATGCAGATAGGAGTTTAAAGTATAGAAGGTAGTAGGCAGTACAGTACACGGTACGGACACGGAACGGACTAGGAGTAGGAGATCGGTCCGTTTGGAGTAATGGCAAAAGCAAAGGCAGTCGCCGATACATGGCCGCGCGCACCGGTCGCCGTTCACCGCGCGGACTACTTGCTCGCTTGTCGCTCGCTCGCTCGCACCGCGCACAGGGAATAGAGCGCCGACATTCCTCCGCCGGCCCCGCCGCGCGATTGGCCGAGCGCCGTGACGTCACGCACTATAATGAGCTATTCCGTCAACATGGCCGTGTAGCTAGATTCGCGTGTGCCAGTTCCTATTCGGTTTGAATGGATTTAATCAGTGAAATATGCCAAGGAGAAGAAATGGTGAGATACCCTTACCCGACGGTTGGGATTTCGCGAGGGACTACGATGGAAAACTGTATTTTATCGACCACAACAGCAAGAAAACTACGTGGATCGACCCGAGAGACAGGTAGGTTCAGTGTGTTCACCCCGCGGGGCCCCACGTCACATTCCAGACATGTTTTGTGTATCTGGCGGCCGAATCGGGCTCCCAGGGGCCCTGAGCCCTCGGGAGGGAGTCCCGACTGCCCTTGTCTTCCTGTTGTGTCATTCCCCAGGCCAATCCGCTATTGTTTATGTGTTAAATCAAAAAACAAACCCCGAGTTGCAGCGGAGGTGCTGCCCTCGCTCTGAAAGCACGCGAGTTAGGACCGTCGATTTCACACAACATTCTTGCCTCGTATTTTCGTAGCGATAAATAGGAATATTGAGTTCTGTAAACACGGGCGGGCGCATTCCTCAATGCCGCTACCACTGCTGCTAGCTGCTAGCTGCCTCGACTTCTGATCAAGTCCCAACCAACCGACATCAGGGCTGTGCTCTGTTCTCTGTTCTGCTGCATTCCACACTTTTACCAGTCAAGTTACCAACTTCTGTACTGGATGTGGCGGCCGCTCGGATATTGCCCAATAAATGTAATTGACTCATCAAAAAAATTCACGAGCTAATGGCTCCAGGAATGTCAATGTTTATTATTTAATGGTTGGTTTCGCGTGAGTCAATTCGTTCACTGTTGACACGGTATTCTTTAGAAATAGTGTTTGCTAAGACTTCATTGCGATATATTCAACGATTGGAATTCAATGTGTAAATAAAGCTCTAGCTACATTTTTTGCTGATGAACAAAACAATTCAATATGGCTAAATATTTATTCACTTTCAAGCTATTCGCTACATCACTATGCCAGCTTTTTCTCTAGTTCACATTCTATCTTATTTTCGCCAATCTTCAAAGTAGCCTTGAATAATATTGACAACGAATATTATAATACTGTTGACTGTCCCAACGAACAAAGCCGGATGTGCAAATCGGTAATTTTGCATTAGAGTTGTTTAATGATGTGCCTACAATAAATTTTTTAAAGCAAAAATAGCGTTGTTTTGATGCATTGCACGAACCCCCTATTTATCTAATTGTAGACATATATTATGGCAACTTTGTTGCAATGTTACCAATTTGCACATCTGACATTGTTCGACCTGACAGGCTATCAGTGAGTTGATAATAATTGTATTTTTTTTATAATATATATAAACATTATCAACAAACAATATCGTATTCGTCTGGCACAGAAAGAAAGTCTCCAAATGTTTATAAATAAATAAGGACATCAATAATTATTATTGAGGACGGACATTGCAAAAGCCACATGTCAAACTTTCACTAGTGCTGCCCATAAATAATAATATTCTGCCTTACCCACATGACATAATTATTTACGAATATAATATGCCAACCTGTTGCTTCTCCAACCATATTTTAAAAATGGCAATACATGTAACACAGATTTGTTGTACCTATTATTGTTTTTTAATGAATTACTATAAATTTGATTTATGTAGATTGGGCGATGGATTAATAGGGCATTGTTTTTTTATTTATTGTGTACTTGAGACGTTGAGACCAGATTATCTATGAATTTATCAATCATATTATTCGATAAGAACAAATACATTTTCCTACGAACAATGTCAGATGTGCAAATTGGTAAAAAGTTCAGTTTACGAACTGATTTTATTTGTATTTATTTTTAGTCTTTTTGAAATAATTAGGTGTATAAAATTATGCAAATAATCAAATCTATTTATCTTACTCAAAATCAATATAAATGTGCCTAGACAAGAAATTTTTAACAGCTATAATGCCGTGTAATCGATTTGCACATAAAACATTGTTCGGTTTGAAAAAAAAAGTTTTTTAAATTTAGAAACTTTTCGTAATACGACAATGTCGTATGAATTCAATGCAATATTATAATTCTCTAAATAATTTTAATGTACGTAGGTAATTTTTTACAAGTGAAAGTGAGAAATAATTCAACATTTTAATATTGAAGAATAAAAACATAGCGAGATTTCGCACTATCAGCGTCATGACATTCCATTCTTATCATTAATATTTATCTTTCGTTGGAAAAATTGTCGTGGATAATTGAATCATCACGATTGTTATATTATTACAAGTGGCACATTATGCTATGAAATAATTAACATTAATGTAAAAATATATAAATGTGCGTTTTTATCGTTTTTGGCAATGTAAACAAACCGTTTTATAACAGCTTACCTACTTATAGAAAGTAGATAGATACAGGTATACGTTGACGCAATTTAATTATGATTTAAATATGTGTATTTATGGACTATGTACCTACCTAGGTACTTAATACTTATTTAATAACTTTTTAAATAATGCATATTATCAAAATGCCATCAACTGATTAAACCTTCTTTTTCTACAGCTTTAGAATTATTTTGAGATTTTACCGACCGAACCTAGGTACCTACCTATTATCGTGATTTATTTTTGAGGTATTAAGCCGTGTTGCGCTTCTTTCTTCTTTAGCTAAAATTTCAGTGAGGGAGGAAGTGCAACACAGCTAAATACCCCAAAAATACATCACATATAGCCTTGCAATTTTTGAAAACTTGGTTGGTCAAATTGTTGGTGAAAAATATTACCTAATTGATGGTTTGAAATAATATTGTACCTAGTCGTGACTCTATAAATTATCCAAGTATTACAGTATATTTGGTATCCCGACAGTTGTTCCCCTACAGTTGGTCCCTCGAAATAATAATAATTTTAAAATTATGATTTTTTACCAATTTTTAACCCAAAATCGATTTCAAAAATACCTTAATAATTGGTAAGCATATTAAACGAATGTACCTGTTTACTATGTCGATTTTTGGCATATATAGACAAATAGTTTTATTCTTGATGCATTTAAATGAAAATATATTTTATAATTTTGTTATTCAGCGATACATCCTCTCTGCATACCCTTTGGGGCACATTTAGCTCCTTTAGTAAGGCTACAGCTCATATTTCATAAAACATCGTTTTTTGAAATATGAGCTGTAGTATTTTCAGGTTATTTTTATAGATTTGTAAATATTCGATGTAAATATACCACCCCAGTTAGGAGTAATCCGGTCCCGGCGCGACCGGTACACCAGGGTGCACTGATTTGCTAGCACTTATAACACCTGCTCTCCTGCACCTATTTTACATTTTTTTTTTTTTTTTAAGTTAATATCGCACTAGAGTCCCAACTGCTCCCGTCTGGAGTCAGTGAGACTATGGCATCCCCAATCGGGGTATGTTGTGAGGCCGAAGGTAGTGGGGAGAGGAAGGAGATAGGGACGAGGAAGGTGGGGAAGTACCTGGCTATTCAGATCTGATCACTAAACACGGCTAAAGCCATTTCAAGCAACGTTTCAATTCTGAATGGTGGTCTTACACCAGGGCGATACTGAGAGTATCTTCCACTCTGGAACGTGCCGCAAATATACTATTTATTATTTTAAATGAATAAATTGTGAAATAACACAAATTAATCAAATAAAATGTATTTGCGCACGCCGGGTTCGAACCCGCGACCTTCAGATTGTGAGTCGAGAGTCTTGCCTCGGGACCACGGAGGCCGTCATGGCAACTTACATGGCAACTTGAACCAATTAATTATAGATTTAAAAAAAAAATCAACTCTAAAAATAATTCTAGTAAAAAGGGGTGAACAGAGCGTCGATTCCGACTTATTTGAATCATTTTTTTTTATCGTCCGTTCGAAAGATCGAAAGCTTTACAGATAAAAATGGATTTCCACGTAACGAAGTATAAACAATGGCCTCCATGATGTGAGCTATTTTCAGGAATTTTGTGAAGTAATTATTTTTCTAGGCATCTGAGAAACGTACTTGGAAATTCTCAATCTGCTTAGCGTCGCGTTGTTTTTCCATTGAATTCCGCGTTGTAACTTGAACGTGGCATTCCCGAGAGCAGGATAGTTATTACTTATTATTCTTATTATTTATAATGAAATAATGATACATTCATTTATAATACGATTAGCGAGTTGATTGTACTGATTACGGTTTTAATCTCTATGATAATTATTATCTACGATCCTTGACATTGTGTTCTGATTCGTTATCTAGTCTAGAAGGACGTTTCATTACTATCTGTATCGAATTCGTCAATTATAACAATATCCCCATTCTTTTTTAATCTGATTCCCTGCAATAATTCCAATAATCTTTGGCGTCCCTATTTGGGGAATGTTGTGAGGATGAATGAAAGAAGAAGATTGGTGTGTAGGTACATTCTTGGTTATTCAAATCTGATCACTAGACATCGGATAATATGCATACTAGAGCCTTTTTAGTTGTTAGTGCGTATTTGAACCCTTTTTCGTCATGGATGCATATTACAGCTTAGTTGTTAGTGCGTATTTGAACCCCTTTTCGTCATGAATGCGTATTGGAGCCTTTTTAGTAGTTAGTGCATATTTGAACCCTTTTTCGTAATAATGCTTATTAGAGCTTATTTAGTTTGTGCATATTTGAACCCTTTTTCGTCATGATTTCATATTACAGCTTATTTAGTTGTTAGTGCGTATTTGAACCCCCTTTCGTTGTGAATGCGTATTAGAGCCGTTTTAGTCGTTAGTGCGTATTTGAACCCTTTTTCGCCATGAATGCATATTAGAGCTTATTTAGGTACTTAGTGCGTATGTATTTGAACATATTTTCGTCAAGAACGCATATTTGAACCTTTTTTGTAGTTAGTACTTTCTTTGGATGCATATTTTAGCCTATTTAGTCGCTAGTGTATAAATATGAATCCTTTTTCGCTAAGAATGCAAATTTCACTCATTTTATACTTCAAAATAGACTACACAAGTAATTTTAATAACATTGCGCGTATTCTGTATACCCACCTAATTTTTAGAAAATTTTCCTGATTAAATTGTTACAGCAAATTTTGGCATTTTTAGTGCGTATTTGAACATATACCGGCATTTTTTCGGTGTCTTTGGGTCCTCTTCTGGCTGCCTGCAAAGTTATACACACCGCACTGACAGCTAGCTGGGTAGGTGTGAGCACTGCTGCGGTACCTACCCACGTCCTTGACATACGCCGCGGTGCGTACGGCCGACGTACGGCGTACGTTTAGTTGTTCATGTGCCCCTTTTTGTTGTTCGGCCCGGGGTGCCCGGGACAAAACAAATAACTAGCGGTGTACGTTGATAATTACGCGGACCGCATTCCGCCGGACCGCGAGCCGCACAGTTCGATTTTCAAAATGTACAAATTGAAAAACGAAAGTTGGCAGTCCTGCGTAGGTACCTACCCAACTAACTACTGCTAAATTGTCGAGGAAACCCGCCCTCTGCTCTGTCAAAAGACAATATAAATTTAAAAAAAAATCTATGAAAATTGTAATAAGAACACATAATTTCGTGTTTATTAGTGCCTGCCTAGGTAGGATAAGATGAATTCTGTGGCCCTGCCGGTGAGAGCTCTGTTGTAACCCTTCTTTCCGTTACATGTGTCGTTTATGAGAAAGGGGAAGACGTTACAACAGTTACCAGTGGTACATTTACAGCAGAACTGTCAATGCAATGCTTTACGTCTCTCTGAGTATCTCTTGCATATTTCGAACATTATTCCCAACGAACAAATGGGTAACTTCAGATCTTTCCAGTGAAATAAATGGGGGAAGTGTTATATGATAAAATCATAAAAAAACTGTATTATTTCTTGTGCTCAAAAACAATAACTTGACAAGAAACTTTAAGCAGCTAAGTTATCAATTTGCACTACCGACATTGTTCGTTACGTTAGTCCATTTTTTGGAAACTCAAAACTTTTACGCCCCCATTAAAGTGCCTATTGTTCAAAGTTCTGTGCAAATATCAAAGTTGCAATATTTTAGTTTGGTCATCTTGCCAGTGTCATTTAGCAGCTTTTTAATGCAACAATCGTCTTCTGATCATTGATATATTTTATTCTTCTGACGGATCTCTTACCGTTATGGCTTTCTCCACAAACACAATTATAATTGGACTATTAGGTACATTAGTAGCTACTTTACAACGGGTAGACCATAATAATGTTATAATAATGTAGTTACATGATCAATAATAATTTAATACTTAATGTAACACTGTATATCTCTGTTATTCTCGTATGTTTCCAATATTATGAACATCTTAACTTTTAGATTACGTTTTCAATATACACGAAAATAAAATCATATTATGCACAAAGGTTTTTTTTCTTGTCCCCCCAGAACTGCGCTCGTACCAGTCACGTAAGTTTTGAAGCCATGCATTTGTAGGGTTGCCTATTTATTACAACTAGTGGTCCCCCAATGGTCGAAATTCGACCATAATTGTAATGTTTTTTTATGTATTTTTTATGCATAATTTAAAAAATATATTAGCATTCTGCACTCCTCTATATAAACTATAAGTGTGCAAAATTTCATACTCCTCCGTCCGCGCAATTTTCGTAAAAGGGGTACCTACAAAGTTTTTGCTGCACGTATTAATATACTGATTTAGAAAATCGCATAAATTAAATTCAATAGAGGTTGAAAAATACTTCAGAGTATTTAATTAGAACAAAAAAGGCTTTGCCAATAATCGTATATTAAATTTTGAAACACGTTTATTAGTAGGGGTTAAACTAAACAAAGAATTCCTGAAAATATGTATGTTTAATACATTCTTAAATTGGTTTCACGTATAAAATAAATATACCCACCAATGCAAAATACATGCTTAGAAATTCCTTTATTTGACCTTCAAACTTTTTGAATTCCTTTTTTATTGTTTTCTGGTGAACTAATTTGAATCTTTTCTGCCAGATTTTGCTGCCCGTTTTCTGATTATTGTTATTATTTTGCTGTTTTTTTTATCATTGTGCATTTCTCAAAGACCCTAGAATCTAATACATTATGAACGTCCATGAGCCGTCATCAACTTCCATGAAAAAATATGTTAATTTTCATCCATCAACAAAAGCATTCGTCTTTCGGGGAATCGTGAGCTCGGTGTTCTTAATTTGAATAATTCAATAGATAAAAGTAGGTACCTACCGTAGATCTTTATCTATGGCTTGTTTGCGAGGGAAATAATACCTACAAATTTCATTCCTTACTCAAAAGTCCGTAATAAATTACCACATAATTTTGTGGTCGTTTATTATATTGTAACTCCGAGAGCTTGCTGCTTGCGTTCAATTCTACTGTGATGGTTTTCATATTATTTTATTGATAATCTGATCATCTTTGTGAGAAACTTTTATTCGAAAAGATTTAGATAAATTCCACAAATCTAATAGTTGTTTATTACACAGTTAAAATTATGATCAAATTAATTTTTCATTATTTATTCAAAAAGCTCTGGATAAATTGCACAAAATTAGTTGTCAATTACACAGCCAAATTGGATTTTTAAAATCATTATCTTAGATTAGGTTATTTAGTGTAAAGCGCACTCGAGGTCATACGAATACACTGTTACTATTATTACGTATGCTAACATTACCAGGTCATTCTATTAAGTTTTTTTTTTGCGAGAACGTCAAGTTTTCATGCATTCCACAATCAGCTTTCGGTTCTTGCGTAGTTAAAGTTCTGCCGTTATAAATATATACGTAATTTCATTCTATATTCAAAAAGAGCTAGGTACCTACCTATCATTTCTTACGTTCTGAAATTATCTTCCCGAGATATTAAGTTTTCATTCTTTATTCAAAGAGTTGGATAAATTCCACAAAAATCAGTTGTCAGTTCTTACGTAGTAGTTCGATGTAGTTAGTTCCCCGCGTTGCGTTGGGAAAAATAATAACCCGAACCGCGTTTGTCTATGGTCCCCTATTCGTAGATTCAGTCGTAAACACAAATAGCCGTGTGTGTGTGCAGATCGGAATGCGGGCGTATCAGCGTGCGCGTGTAGTGGTGCGCAACTCACAAACACCTGTTAAGCGTTCACCTATGGAACCCCGCGCCCATACTAACTCTATACCGGTCTATACCTATATAGCCAGCCGACCAACAAACTACCTATGTAGTGTATATACATACTGTACACATCGCATCGAGCTGGCTAGAAGGAACGGCCATTTGATCGTAGTCGAGATTTGTTTAACATTATTAAATTAGGATATGATTTTAGATTTTCACGGTGTTATCGTGACTGATTTTTAAAAATTAGAACGTTTTTGCTTGGAGAAAATACTGCTTGGCACCCAAAGGACATAGTATTCAAAATACTGGAAGTCTGATTTTACCTTATGCTACCTTAAGAGAAGATTAGTGGCAAAAGAAGAGTTGATATTTATTTTGAAAGACTAAAGAATTTAGGACTGGAGAATTTTTACATGCTATTTTTTACTAACATTTTTATACAATTAGTTATTTACAATGTCACGGGCTGTGAAGGTGAACATAAAAGCTAAAAAGACATATGAGCAGATGATTAGGCAGAGATCTAGAATTGAATCAGATTTAATGCCCTGGTACGTACTTTAGTTTGAATTTATATTATTTTCTTGATTTTTTTTTTTAGTTAACAGTGCTCAGGGTATAATTTAGTATATTATGACGTTTCCGATTTTATCCGATAATTTGTGCTTATTAAGAGTGAAAAGATGCAAATTCCATTTTTTAAATTAAAATTGAAAAATGGTTTTCAGGTGTTTTCGCATCTGCCCAGGGTCCAATGCTGCGGGAAAAGAACGCACTTTGCTTATCGTACCACCGATGCCAATGTGTTGAAACAAAACAAAAAAAACAAAATTTTTATATTTCTAAGGTCACCGCGTTGGTTTCTGATTTCGTTGAACTAAATCATTTGCACCAGGAGTATTTATTTTTTATAAGTTCTTACAATTATTTTTGTTCCGCCTACCGAGATTTTGCAGCGCTACAGAAAAAAAAAGTTTGCTTGAACAACTTTTTCTTTTGTAATAAAAACATACTGATAGCCCCCGTCTCACTGTTGCCTCGCCAAAGGCGTTATAAATGGCATTTTATCTCCTTTCCTCAGTTCTTCCCGTCCTTCTACAATTCTCTTCCACGCAGCGTATCCACCTTGTACTCGGTCTACCTTGTTGCTACCATCGTCACAATTTTGGCGTCCTGTCGTCTAGCATTCTTTCTTCGCATGTGCCCCGAATTAGGGATGCTATAGTCCCACTGGCTCCGGACAGTATTCACATTAAAAGGGAAGAATCATAAACATTGTGTGTTTTGGTAACCTGCGTTGAAAAACGCACCTTAGAGACAAATATACGTACTACATGTGTTTATTTGTGAATGTGTCTGTGAACTTTCAAGGCGTCCTGCATTTTGTTCGTATTGTTTATTTTCCACGCCGAGCCACGGAACGGTCCGCACAATCCGTCAAAACGAGTAGTAAAATAGATCCACCTAACAAAAAAAACCTATCAAAACAAACGCCTCAAAAATTCAACCGGTTCTGTAAAAAAGGTATTATTTGCTAAGTGGCATGTGCTTCTCTGATTTTTTCTCGCGTCGAGCCTCACATTCTTGGACTGGTACACAGCCACTAATGTAGTGGAATTGATTAATCAAATATGTACATTATTTTAGGAATTTTTCGCATGTCGCAATGTCTGCCCGACCGGTACGTACAGCGCTAAATTAATTTCACCTCATAGATGGAAAAAAAACATTTACAAACAAAGCTCAAACACTCTCTGGAAGTTTTGATCGCCAGTTTTTGGAGGACTTTGTAAAAGTCTTAATACGAGATTCGTGAGCTAAGAGATTGATGTATTTAGAATTAATCAGATGTTTTTGAATTAGGTACCTACTCCACGCTTGAGTTTTAGCAATCAATACCCCATACTAAATACCTAATTCTTGAATAAGAATGTGTCAATTACCCACAATTGAATAAGAATGAATTTTGAATAAGAATGTGTCAATTCCCCACAATTGAATAAGAATGTGTCAATTCCCTACAATTGAATAAGAATGAATTTTGAATAAGAATGTGTCGATTCCCCACAATTGAATAAGAATGTGTCAATTCCCTACAATTGAATAAGAATGTGTCAATTTCCTACAATTGAATAAGAATGAATTTTGAATAAGAATGTGTCGATTCCCCACAATTGAATAAGAATGTGTCAATTCCCCACAATCGAATACGAATGAATTTTGAATAATAATGTGTCAATTACCCACGATTGCCCAGTTTTAGTTTCATATCATTAGAATTAATTTCGATATTTTATACGATTTTTAAGAAAATGGTTCGTAGCACCATATGCCTTCTTCCCTTTTCTGGCCTTCTGGAGTCCAGCTTTAGTCCAAATCTAGTTGTCCAGTCGGCCCTCCCCCATCCAAAAAATATCCACCGAAGGACTTTGAGGTAGTAAACGTCCAGATAGAAGAAGGCGTGGAGATATATTATGTAAATGCGAATCTTAGGAATGCGCTAATATTAAAAACGATAATAATTTAGTTAAAATTGTGAACATGTTTAATAAAACATGGGGAATGTAATAAGTAGCATTTAAAGAAATACTGTGAAATTTATCATGCATATAACTTGTAAAACAACAGAAAAAAACGTGTTTATAAGAATTTTCGGAGCATACTTCGCGATTTTTTTCTATCAAGGAAATTTCATTATACCGTTTCGGCGTGGTGTAGATCTTATCTTCAAGAATAATACGTATTTTTTAAGAGTTTAAAAACTTAAAGTGTTCAAGGAAAGTATGTTATAAATTGGTAGAAATTCGGGATGCTGAGTCTTAAACCCTTGCCTATTTCAAATTAGCACAAAGCTTGTAGCAGTACAAGGATTCACGGCCTTGAAAACTAAACGTGATTGATTTAATTAATTATGTCTGTAAATGGTGACCCAAACTTCCAATTTCGTATACATAGTTGGAACTTTTACACCTTTGCTTCTCAGTCGTGATACGGAGCATTATTCTACAATGATTATTTTGTCATGATGCGAACAATCTTCTGCAATGATACTTTTGTCATGATGCGTAACATTCTCCTACAATGATGCTTTTGTCGTGATATGGAACAATCTTCTACAATGATGCTTTTGTCGTGATACGGAACAATCTTCTAAAATGATACTTTTGTCGTGATGGGTAACATTCTCTTACAATGATGATTTTGTTGAGATACGGAACAATCTTCTATAATGATGCTTTTGTCGTGATACGGAACAATCATCTGCAATGATACTGTTGTCATGATACGGGACAGTCTGTTATGTTTGCATCATAGTCATGATACGGAACCTAGCAGTCTTCTACGACGATGATGGCGATAGACGCCACAGCCCGTAGAGGCATTCTCCGCTGACGGCTGCAAGGAGGGGAAGGGTGAGGGGGACAGTCGAACCCGTCCGACTGCTTTTCCCTGAGAAAAATGCAAATGTGAGAATTCCCTTATAGAGCCTATGTTGCTGTGCAAGTACGCCGGTACATGGTTGCTTCCAACTAGGTGCAGGTAACTAACTACAGACTATCCGTGTTCCCCGCGATATTACATAGATATTACGGTTTTTCTCACTGCCACATGTACCAGTCTACTAACTAGTGCAGCGTTCTTACAATGCTCCCATAGGTTCATCTCTTACCTCCTATCTCAGACTATTCTCTCCTTATCAGCTCTGAGATCAAGTTTATTAATTATTCCTCCTCTGTCATGGCGGATGGTAGCTGCTACTACCTGCTAGCTACTCCCAGCTACTGTTCCCAACATTTAAACTTGAAGAAGTTATATAAGTTCTAACACTCTGGGTATCTTCTCTTGGGATCTCTTTTTCAGATTGGGAGTTTAGATACATTTTGTAAAAGCGCCCGTCACTAGCTCGCCGAGTCGTTGAATACAAATTGGCTTTGGCCGATTCTCGGTATGTTGAAAAAGTGTGTATTCCAGCTGCTGGTTTTTAGGATTTTGCTTCATTAATATGTGGTAAACATGGTGTCGTTTTCAGACTGTCTCCTCAAAGCTAGATCCCATTTTATTGGTTGTCTGTCATCTGTAGAGTTTAAAAACCCAAATACACCATACTCCAAAAACGTGGCGTTTTTTAAAAGACTGGGGAGAGTGAGTTACGAAGGCTGCTCTTTTAAGTGTATAGTCTATTATACCCCTTTTGTTTAGTATTATGGGAAAGCATTTGCATTCCTTCCGATCAGAGGTCGCCAAAGGACAAACACTCGACAACATCTTTCCGCTTTGATGTCGAGAAATGTCTGGAATTTTAATTAGCATGTCCTCGGATTTGATTAACTCTCCATAATAATAAATAATTAATTGTACTCTGGAATTACAGAACATAACAGAACAGTAATCGAGACATTCTGTGCGGAGTATTAAACGCCAAGTCTAGTTAATTAGCAACTCTTTAAATTTTAGAGTTTTTTTATTATTTTTATTTCTTTAGTAATTTTAAGCCAGTCGGGTGACATTCCTGTTTATAATGGTTAATTAAATTGTATGCGGATTGAATTACCTCGTCACGAGTGGGCATTTTAAACGTCGACGTGTTTTTTCTTCTAACCTCTAACAGGTTTTAATAGTCAGATTTACATTCAAACGCTTTATTCGCTAGATCTCTTAACAATGTTCTTAACCCATTTCGCTTGGAGTCTTTTTCATTCATACCGCGCCGAAAGTCAAAAGCAGCGCGTCATTGTCGATGGTGGCTTTTTACAAACGTTTTTTTGATAAATTGGCATCCAGAGAACCAAGCCACTCAGGCCCCCCGTTCTTTCAAAATTGTGAATTTTTATTGTTTGTTGATTTTAGGAATCTTATTTTTTGTTGTAGGAAAATATTACTTACTAATTTATTGCGGGAATGACAGGAGGCTGATCCTACAATATTCATGGGTGTTATCCGTTCATAGGGACACCCGCATAGAATTTCGCGAGACTTGAGATGAATTGCTTCAAATGGCTTTTGCTGTATTTGGTGACACAATCTGAATAGTCAAGTACTTTCCAGTCTTCGTCTTCGCCTCTCGTTCTCTTCCCCACTCCATTCAGCCTCAATACAAAAACATAACATACCCTCAAAACCCCAATTGAGGATGCCACAATCCTACTGGCTCCTGACAGTCGGGATTAGTTTTTTTTATATGAATACCGCACAAGAGTCCCAACTGCTCCCGTTTGGAGCCAGTGAGACTATGGCATTCCCAATTGGGGTTGAGGCTGAAGGTAGTGGAGAGGGGAAGAAGATGGGGAAGTATCTAGTCACCAAACACGGCTAAAGCCATATCAAGCAGCGTTTCAATTCTGAATGGTGGTCTCACACCCGGGCGTTACTGAGAGTATCTTCCACTCTGGAACGTGCCGCAAATATACTAAGTATTACATTAAATGAATAAATTGTGAAATACTACAAATTAATCAAATAAAATTTATTTGCCACGCCAGGATTCGATCCCGCGACCTTCGGAATGCGAATCAAGAGCCTTACCGCTGGACCACGCCGGCCGTCATGTTGGGACTCTTGTGATGTATTCACAATAAAAAAAATAATATCAATACCTTTGTACATATATCTAACACGAAACTTCCGAATATCGATATAATTGAGAAACTCTCACCAGTTTTGGGATTCTTAGGACTGGCCGTAGCCAGATGGCCTTATTTTGAAATATTTGCAATATTTTTTTAATTGGCTGCAGAGGATTGCGGATGTATTTAAACGTATTCAATGAGGTTAGCCATTCCGAGTAATACCTATGACTAACCCTCTAAGGACTGAATGCGTTCTCCAGATTCCACGACGGATATTACTGAATTCATAATCAGACCTACTAAAGTAACCCATCCCCAGTCATGGATACTGCAATATCTTTGCCTTTTACACGTGATCCATTACATTGAAATTTTACTGTGATATTTGAATGGCGGAATTTTAGTCAATAAACTAACTAAACGATGACGGGTGATAACGAAGAGACATCGGATAACTATGCAAACCGTCTGTACTCCGTTTCATACAAGTCTTCAGTCGTACATTAATTATTAGATACCTATATTATTTCCTTGATTCGGATCATTTGATCGACATGTGAGTGACAAGTGAGCCAAATAAACGCAAATTCGAGCAGATTTCGTGACATTTACCTACTGACCATTTACTGTTTTCAATTGGAATAAATTATCGATTCGTCTGGTCAGTGGTTGAGTGGGCATCGCGTTTGGGTTCCACCCGGGCGTCCCGGGTTCGATTCCTCGGCTGGCTTTCTAATCCATCACAACACATTTTCGGCTTTCTGTGGTGGTAGTAGGAGATTTTCAAACATTGTTGGGTTATTATTATTATGAGTCCGGCTGGAGAGGTCAAAAGGCCTCCCTCAGTCTCTCTCTATCCAGTCCGCCACGTAGTAGGTGGGCGAACACATTAGACCTAGACAAATCTCACCCCATGAATCCAGGCACTCCTGTTAAGTTACCAAATGTAGCGAACCACTTGGGGTGACTTATGGCAGAGATGTTTTTAAAAAAAAATTTTATGCGAATACCGCACAAGGGTCCCAACTGCTCCTGAGACTATGGCATCACCAATTAGGAAAGAGATAGGGAAGAAGAAGGTGGGGAAGTTCCTGGCTATTCAGATCTGGTCACCAAACACGGCTAAAGCCATTTCAAGCAACGTTTCAATTCTGAATGGCGGTCTTACACCAGGGTGATATACTGAGAGTATCTTCCACTCTGGAACGTGCCGAAAATACACTACATATTATTTTAATTGAATTAACTGTGAAATAACACAAATTAAACCATTAAAATTTATTTGCCACGCCGGGATTCGATCCCGCGGCTTTCGGAATGCGAGTCAAGAGTCTCACCGCTAGATCACGCCGGCCGTCAATGTTGGTTATCTAATAAATGGTTCCCGGGGCGGCGGTATCCATCCCGTCTCCCAAATTGAAAATAGGTCAACGCAGCAACTTCTTGCCACTTCCATTGTGAAATATCCATTGGTAAGCAAGCAAGTTGGTGATACTTCCATTCTTTACCCACTCTGTTACGTTTAAAAAAATCCTTTCTTTTATTAATAATATACGTGCGTGATGAGTTATGAAAACGGATAATACGCCGTGTACCAACAAAGCTAACAAAAAGCAGAACCCACAAATCATCTCTGCCAGGACTGACTGAATAACAAAAAAAACCTTTGGAAAACGCTGAGGAATGTCGTCCGGCGGGCAAAAAACACGCCAATTTATCCTCAACAAATGAATCACATCGCAGTAAAGCAATAATAAGAATAATAATAGTCGATTGTGATATTGTGAATTCCTCGGTTCTTATGTCATAGAGCCACCGGCCAGAGGTCCATCGCCAATGAGCCAGTTACATGGTATCGTGATTGATTTTTGGGATTCCACGTCGAAACAGAACATGAGAAAGCGTAGTAGCCCCATTAGAAAGGATTAGATTTCGTTGCCCTGAACGCAATACCAGATCGAACACCTTATTTTATATGCAACATTTCATATCGAAATACGAACAAAACTCCTTTGTTCGGGCGTTTCAGCAAATCTTACAATGCCCTAAGAGTTATTGACATTTTCGACTGTGCCCTTGCAACGTTTAAAATCAAATTAACCCCACAATGTACTTAAACCAAAACTATTATTTATTTGTTTTTTACTATTTTTTCTATTTAAATCATTTTTGAATTGAGACTTATTTAGCACCGTTGTGATTTGAAACGAGTGACACTAAAAAGAGACAAACACAAACATCTATAGGATTTAGCCTGCGAGAGAATGAGATATAATGAAACCTTACCCACGTACAGTACCTACGAAGCGTCGCGTTCTGACCGCATTAGCCACTTTGATTATGAGCTCACTTTTCAAGGCTCCTATTGGTTGAGATTGTGTGGGTGAAGGTGTCACTTCTTCCGCGTGTGAACTGCGCTTGATTTTTTTCACTTACACTACTTACTTTTATAACATTTAATAACTCCTTATTCAGTAACGTAACAAAAATATTATAAATGGAACTAACTGGATTATTGTAAAAGGAACTAAAATATTATCAAATGGAACTAACTGTATGTTTCCTAAATACATTTTAATAAAAAAATTAAATTTGAAGGAAAGTGAACAATAATTTAGAAAAAAGACTTACCTATCTTAATCTTTACCTATTATTTTATTTTGTTCTGTTTTATCAGTTTACTAATTTTTGGGGTGTTATTAAACCGAGGCCGGATCACCGAATCGAGTTCTGTTATTTATAAAGATCCTTCTATATAATTATGCTATTATCTTATCTTATTGGCCTGAGTTGAGTTGTTTTTGGTATTGTGCTGCGCCTACTTTTTTACTCAATATGTCAGACAATCTGGCAATGTTAATCATCGGGGCCCTATGTACATATACAGGCACTTGTTTAAACAATCGGTTCAAAAATATTTGTGATGTATCCAGTTCATTTTTACTTTTAAACTTGTATTGAAATCCGAAACATATTTTTGAATTCATCGAAATTGAAGCTTGTTTTTATAAAATGTATTCTTTTTGTAGTTTAAAAAATCGTATAAATTTTTTAAATACAGCAAGCTTGCATTTAGTTAACTGTCAAAAAATTACACGCATGAAATCAAGTTATAGTTAGAAATAAGTTTCACGAAGAAAAAAATCAAATAATTAAAGTTTGGTTTAAGATTTAAATTTAAAAAAAAAAAACGTGCGTTAGTTAAAATCGTGATATCCATAGATTTAGTAACGTCACGTAATATGCGCTAATGACACGTACCTACCTATTTGTATGTTATTTAAAAACTTTTTCCTGGAGCTGAAAATTCATGTAAGAGGCTCATCGGCGGTAGTCGAGTTTGCAATAAGCCGTAGTCGGTAATCGGCAGTAGTCGATTCGGCGCAGCACAATGGGAGGTCACGCGTGTAATAGTAAACAATGCAATAAAGGAGCTACCCATACTGGCACAGTACAAATTGACCGAATTGGCATTGCGTTTGGTTCAGGGTGACAGTCTGCAAACAAACCTTCGAAATTCAAACGATTGTGTTCCCATCCCTATTAGTACAACTCCATAAATTTATTATTCTTTTTTTAAATCCAAGTTTGAATTATTTAAGGGTGATTCGAATTTGTACAACTCCTTAAATTTATTATTGTTCTTTTTTAAAATTCAAAGTGATTCAAACTTGTACGGCTCCCTAAATATATTATTGTTCTTTTTTTAAATCCAAGTTTAAATTATAATTAAGGGTGTTTCGAATTTGTACAACTCCTTAAATTTATTATTGTTCTTTTTTAAAATTCAAGGTGATTCAAACTTGTACGGCTCCCTAAATATATTATTGTTCTTTTTTTAAATTCAAGTATGAATTATTTAAGGGTGATTCGAATTTGTACAACTCCTTAAATTGATTATTGTTCTTTTTTAAAATTCAAGGTGATTCAAACTTGTACGGCTCCCTAAATATATTATTGTTCTTTTTTTAAATTCAAAGATGATTCGAACTTGTACGACTCCCTAAATATATTATTGTTCTTTTTTTAAATTCAAAGATGATTCGAACTTGTACGACTCCCTAAATATATTATTGTTCTTTTTTTAAATTCAAAGATGATTCGAACTTGTACGACTCCCTAAATATATTATTGTTCTTTTTTTAAATTCAAAGATGATTCGAACTTGTACGACTCCCTAAATATATTATTGTTCTTTTTTTAAATTCAAAGATGATTCGAACTTGTACGACTCCCTAAATATATTATTGTTCTTTTTTTAAATTCAAGTATGAATTATTTAAGGGTGATTCGAATTAGTACAACTCCATAAATTTATTTATTTAAGTTGAATTATTTAAGGGTGAATCGACTGTCATTGTAGTAGTCGTTTTTAAGAGATTCTTGCTTGTAGTGGTGTACTGTTTCGCAGCACTATTCCAGGGTAAGAGGGGACTGTTGACGGGTGTTCGAAACCAAATATTTTCCAACAAAACGATTCTGAATGGTGGTCTTTCACCAAGGCGATACTGTGAGTATCTAACTGACGTAGCTGGTTTATTTCGAGTTGATTGACTCTGGTCAGATGTGCTTCTGCGGTTGCAGCCGGTCCGATGGCGATACATAAAATACATTTGTCGCTACATGGCGTTCAAATGCTGCTACGCCGCGCATGTCGGAGTTTCTTTATTGCGCAACTGCACTGCTAAAATGTGACGGAATGTCTTATGGCCGAGTGACGACCTTACAGTTGGGCCTGCGCGCTGCACTTCACGCGTCGCCATAGTCCTCAAAGAACACCACTTCACCTTTATTATATTTTATTAAAAAATATTACAATTTAATAAACCATCTTTCTTCTACAAATTTTCTGGGAGGCCATAAGAAAGGAAGTATCAGGACATACCTAGGCACCCACCCGAAAGACAATTTCTGAGAGTATTTGGAGTTTTGGTCGCGCACCCGAAGAGTTTTACCCAGCAATTCCTGAGCATATTTTGAGACCCATCACACATTTCACACATCGCAATTCGGTAGTTGGTTATAACCTGGCGGGTCACGTGATAAGCAATCCGTCTCATTCCAGCAGCCCAGTAACACTCGAAACAGTGAGCGTATCACGCAATCCCGTCGCGACGTGTAGGAATGTGATCAGTGGCGACGTATGATATTATTTATATTTGATAAATATTTTTCCTTTAGGTACGTTCTGTTACACCCTTTGCAACAATGAATATTTTTTTAATCAAAAACAAAACTTTTTTATTATCCCTTAGCGGCATATTTTATTCTTGCTTTCCAAATCAATCACTTTTCTACTATCTGATTTTCTGATAGTCCTAATTAGAAATGATACCTATATCGCGTACTGCACGCAACTATCGTAATGGTGATGTTAATCTACAACATTGAAATTACACAACAATTATGAAAACGGCATTGTTTCAAATCAAAATCGGTTGTTCATTTTCAAAATCATAATTATTCTAGACTAGCTTTTCCCCGCGGCTTCGCTCGCATGGTATTACGGGAAATTACTGTAGCGGTTGAACTTATCAATTATCCCCCTCCTCCCCACCCCACCCCCTCCCGCATTCCATACATTCATTCCCTTACATTCAGTTTTCAAACATCTAGCCTGCCACCTAAATTTCACAAAGAAAAAAAAAGAATTATCCAATTTTGTTCATTCGTTCGGAATTTATGCGCTTACAAACATTTCGGATGTTTATTTTTAATTAAATATTTGGAATTTTGTTAATATAATACAAAATTACACTATTTATTATTCAGTCTTTATAATCGTTACGAATTATATTTTTAATGTAGGAACTTATCTGACATTTATTCCAGCTTGTCCAATAAAAACAAAACATATTCTAATATTTGAATTTTCTGGGGAAGTAGCTGACCAGGGGGCTGAGTACCTACCAGCTTAGAGCCCACAAATATATCAACTATTATTATCGTTTCCATGGGAATGATTTTTTTCTGACATTTGCAATTAACTCGCTTTTGTTAGCGACAGAAAACGTATAACAAATATAATATATTAATATTTTTAATTTCATAACACCAGAGCTTACCATCATATACAACATATAGTCTGCGCATATAATTTAGCTTTCTATTGGTGAATGAATTTTTAAAGTCTTTTTATTGGTTAATGCCTGAAAAGGTCATAAACAAACTCGAGCAGTTTCGCATTTATAATATTAGTATGGATTCTTTCATAAAATACGGCAAGTAGAATAAGAAACATTTTTTTATAAATATACATCTTTTCGCAAGTCTAATAATACAAGCCATGTTCTGTCGATTTTCCTTGCTTACAAAGGTTTTTTTCCCACAGTTTGTTTAGTAATATAATTCAGAAAATATAGTTGTTGATGTTCTGATCGAAATGTATAAACGGTGACCGGACGACTCAGAATCAACTCAACTCAACACCTCCTTTGAAAGGTCATTAAAAGAGATGAAAAAAATAATTTGTGTGCAGTCCACATGTGGTAGAAGTGAAACCTTCAGAAAACTAAAGTTGGCTACGAAGCATCGCACAAAGAGGAGACCGATAGGCTACGAAACACCGCACAAAGAGGAGACCGATTATTCTATCCCATTTTCTCGCAGGCTAAATCCTATAGCTGTCTGTGTTTGTCCCTTTTTATTGTCGCTTTTTCGTTTCAACCAGTTTCAAATCACAGCGGTGCTAAAGAAGTTTTCACTTAAAAAAAAAATTGTTTGCAGTTCACACGCGGTAGAAGTGAGACCTTCAGAAAACTAAAGTAGACAACATTGGGGAGGCTACGAATCACCGCACAAAGAGGAGACCGATTGGCTACGAAGCACCGCACAAAGAGGAGACCGATTACTCTATCTCATTCTCTCGCAGGCTAAATCCTATAGTTGTATGTGTTTGTCTTTTTTTAGTGTCGCTTTGTCGTTTCATCGAGTTTCAAATCACAACGCTGCTAAAGAAGTTTTCACTTCAAAGAGCTATCGAAAACTTAGCATTTCCTAATTACAAAAACAAACAATGACTATGTTACTGTGCCTAAGTTAAAAGGCCTAGGTTAATAAAATGTCAGTACTTTCAGCGACAGTATTAAATGAAAATTAATAGCTTTACCAAATAAATAAGTAACTCAAAATCAAAATTTCATTGAACAGAGACAATTTGTTTAAAAAATTTATCCATAGGTACCACTCTTTGGTTTGCATTATTTAGTAAGCGCATTTTGACATGCACCGGGTTGGTCAACAAGTTAGTTGGCTGAGTACACGCCGACAATGCGCGTGACAGTTGACAGTAGTTGGAAATTTGTAACCTTGGAAGTGCGAGGGAAGGTTGCGACGTGGGACACCGCATTCTAAAGGTTGATTATACTCTGACAGCTCAACCCTCAAGGTGTGAAAATGTCTTATTCTCTCAGGTCTCTCAATATTAAAATATATATTATGTTTACATTACACTCTAATGTACGTGTACGCCACAAAGTTAATGCTTTTTACAAATATGTATTAATTTCTTATTTAATTTTTTTTTTTTTTTTTTAAATAAAAGTGCCGACCTCTAGTGGTGGCATGCGACTATGTTATTCCCAGTTTTGGTATGTTGTGAGGCTGAAGATAGTTAAGAAATGAAGGTGATGTAAAAGGGAAAGGTTTGAAAGTGCTTGGCTTTTCGTGTGTGGTTACTAAACACAGGTAAAATCATTTCAAGCAGCATTTCGTTTCTGAATGGTCGAATGGTGGTCTTCCACCAGATACTGAAAATATCTACCACTGTGGAACTATTTTAATTAAATTGTGTATATGAAATCAATTAATCTATCTTCTAACAGTATTAACAGCCTTCCTGTATGGTTGAAATTTAAGAATACAACTCTGACGCCGCGCCGTACGCAAAACCGTTTATGTATGTGGAGTTTGTAAACAAATCTACTTTGGCAATAGAACCGAATTAAAACAGTGCCAAAAGATGGCACCACTTACGTTAACAGCTAGCGTGAGGAGCATCGCCTGGCAGGCATAAGTACTAATGGATTTGTAATTTCGTGAATCTCTCCGGATGTGGAGAGATTGACGATAACATGATAATTATTTTAACTGGCAGTTGTGAATAATAATACCACTCTTCTATGTATTATATATGACGTCATTGCCTGTCGCGGTTACTTTGTCCCGCTGACTAGCTATCACTGGATCCCAGTGGATCCTAGGAGCCGGCTATTTTTGGAACCAATTCCTATCGGATTTATAAAATGATCACCAACACTCAAACTGGCTAAAGCCGAACCAAAAACCGCCCGCAGGGCCTAGCAGCGAAAACCTGCGGAGCGGGTTTTTAACTGCTAGTTAATGTCGTTGTAATAAAACACTATCATTGTTATTTATCACTAACATACTAACCGGTTTCGGCACAATCGACAATCGAGGAAGTTATAAACTAAATCAACATAATATATGAGCACAAGTTATGAATATAATGAAAATGCGTTTAATGTCGGTGCAAAGATGACATGGGGGGGTAGTAATAATTAGGGAACACAAGCTAGGTCAAATTGATTAACAATGATTTTATCCTTATTTTCAAGAGATTTATTTGTCTTATATGTACTGAAATTAATTTATACATAGTGTCATTGCATAAAGCGGCCATTTCTTCGGTATTTCGTATTCAAGACGATTACGTTTAGAATATTTGCAGTTTTACGATGAGAATTTCCGGCGGTATTTCCTTAAAGCCAACTTTTAAAATTCCATCGTGAACTTTTTGTACCCCACCAGAACAATGGAGTATTATTATTCTTTGGGAAGCGCTATCTCCATCATAGGATCTCCTCCGATTGGATGAAAGTAGGTTTTTTTCCTGCGATCGTGCGCATGCGTGGATCTTAGAAATGCCATTGGAATTTTTAAGGAGTTCCCGCACTATTAGATAATAACAAGCGTACACGGAGATTGGAATACGGTGGGCTAATTTGTCGGTAGAGAAGAATCGTATCTGACTTAATAAAATTTAGTTTAGGTCCTTACTTTCAATCGAATTGAATTCAATAATTGCCGCTTGTTCAATATTATATATTTTATTTATGGTTTTTAAGTACACATAGTTACGCAGTAAATCATAATACATTCCATACTAATATTATAAATGCGAAAGTGAGTGTTTGTTTGTTACGCTTTCACGCCTAAACCACTAAACCTATTTTTAAAATTCTTTCATAAATAGAAAGCCTCATTATCAGCGAGTAACATAGGCTGTATATAATGGTAAGCTCTGGCGTTATGAATTTTGTGTAAATGAAAATGTGTGTATTTCATATATTTTAGCGAAAGGGAGGAAAGGCAGAGGGAAGGTGGGGTTCGCGGAAAGGGAAGAGACGAGGGAGGGGGGAGGTGGAAGGGAACGGGGACGCACGGGAAAGGACATGGGAGACATCAGGGAGAATCAATTTATTTCTCAGATTGGCATTGCAACGCATGCCGGGTACCAGCTAGTCGTATATAAATAATCAAAAAACACGTTATAATTTTTTGTCTAAATTAATCACATATAATATATCTCCATAAACATGTTTATACGTAGAACTTTTTCCCGTTTCTAATTTTAACCCGCCGAAGTCACTTGAACTATAGCATCCCTAATATGGGGAATGTTGTGAGACCAAAGGCAACATGGGTGGTTGAAATTACCGATCTAAGCACTAAACATAGCTAAACCCATTTCGAGTAACGTTTCAAATATGAAATTTTTCAGAATGCTATAGATTCTATGATTCCTTCACCTCTGAAACAAGGTATAAATTTACTGTGATTAAAAAAACTTTTTATTCCTTCGGTAGGTTTTAAACCCGCCATAACCGGATACAAAAGCTGGGGTGTTTACGGTTCATTCACAATGTTAGTGATTTAGAAACTTCAAAATAATAATACGATTGTTCTCTGAAATAGAGAAATAAAATTAATGTTCTTCATGAATTTTAATCTCATAAATATTATCTCCGAAATAAAATGTATGGCGAACAGCAGCAGCTCTGCTGTTGACAAATAAAATGTTGATAATTCCAATGTCACGCCTAAATTATCATTATCATTGGAATGCGGCTCGAGTTGAATGTTTTTCAGGTCTATAATTTAGGTACCTGCTCATTGTTTTGATACTAATGGACTAATCCTAAATCTTCACACTTTGTACCCAGCATACCTGGGATCGAATTATATCTTTGTAGACGTGTAAAAAATATGTAAATGATTCCAAATTCAAATTTCATGTAATCCAAATTCTCTGCACTTTGTACTATTGACTTGCATTGTATATCTCTTGGTAAAGAAATATGTAAATAGTTCCAAATTCAAATTCCATGACGTGACTTTTGTTTTGATTCTGTCGAAGTAATTAGTATTCCAAAATCTTCGCACTTTGTACGACGCATACTCGGACTTGCATTGTATCTCTCTGGATAGAGAAATATGTAAATAGTTCCAAATTCAAATTCAATGACGTGACTTTTGTTTTGATTCTGTCGAAGTAATCCGTATTCCAAAATCTCCGCACTTTGTACTACGCATACTCGGACTTGTAAATAGTTCCAAATTCAAATTCAATGACGTGACTTTTCTTTTGATTCTGACGGAAGTTAGTTAATTCATAATCCAAAAAATTTCCGCACTTTTTATACGCATACTTGGACTTGCATTGTATCTCTCTGGATAGAGAATTATTTAAATAGTTCCAAATTCAAATTCTATGACGTGACTTTTGTTTTGAAATCTCCGCACTTTGTACGACGCATACTTTTATCTCTATGGATGGAGAAATATGTAAATAATTCGAAATTCAAATACCATCAAGTCTTTTGTTTTGATTCTGTCGAAGTAACCCGTTATCCAAGATCTCCACACTTTTGTACCCCGCATGCTTGGGCTTGCATTGTATCTCTCTGGATGTAGAAATATGTAAATAATCCAAATTGAGATTGTATCACCTTTCCGCAACGTGTTTGGGGCAAGCGATCTCTCCAAAGGTTAAATACTCTCCGGTGGAGATGGGATGAATGCGATCCTAGAATAGCTTAGCTTGGGTTATTCAGAGGCATTCGAGTATGGACGGTTTACGATTTTATGCACCATCTACATTATAAATCTCATAAAATAAATATGTTATAATAACTTAAGGTGATCCCATAGTCCTTGAAAAATTCGAAATCATCTGTTTTGCGAGGGATTATAAAATACTTGAGAAAGCTTGACAACCAATAATAGACAAGGGGCGTCAGGCTCATAAATCCCGAGTTCCGCCCTCCAATACACTGTGGTAAAATTTGTGAAAAATATGAACATTATAATTATATTGAATACTTATTTATGATTATCAAAATACACGGTAAAATTAACAAATCATGGGCATAATTTGTAGAACAAGTAACTTTCATTTATCAAATTTTACAGGAGGCAGAAAAGACTGTTTTTTAAACCCATGAACCAAGATGAACCGCTCTCCTTCGCACGGAATAGACTAGGTTTATAAAACATTTGAACGTACTTAAGATTTGTATAGTTTATTAATCAAAAATGTTTAATAATTTTGAATTTTTAAATTTTTTTTTTAAATATAATTTTTTAGGTAGTTATTAATATGCAATTTACAGTTATTTTAATTAATAAATATGTGTAGGTGTGTGCAACTTTATATGTATGTATGTCTATAAATATAAACATGTGCATAAATGTGTATATATGGATTTGTATTTTATACATATTTTTTCATTCTAAATAATCAGTGTATGCGATAATAAAATGTATAAAAAAAAATAATAATAATTAAATAACTAATTTTCTACAACACACATAA
Organism: Glyphotaelius pellucidus; assembly: GCA_936435175.1. Taxonomy (NCBI): domain Eukaryota; kingdom Metazoa; phylum Arthropoda; class Insecta; order Trichoptera; family Limnephilidae; genus Glyphotaelius; species Glyphotaelius pellucidus. The sequence continues at coordinate 12,024,941 of OW386557.1, read as the reverse complement.
ATACTTGTCCCACTTAATCATAAGCACGTCAACACCTCAGCACTAGTCTTGGGTAACTGGCCAGAATTTCAATAACGTAACCAACTGGTTATTGGTATGTAAATAACTGGTTATAAAACGGTTATTTGGTTATTTCAGTTATTCGGGTTATGTATGACGTATGAGGTTGTGATAGTTATCAGGTTGTCAAGTTATCAGTAGTTATCATGGTTATGAAGGTATTTGGTTTTGTCCGTGGGTAATGGGTATTGGGTATCGGCCGTAACGGGTGAGTTTTTGACCCACGAAAGGGATAACGCCGTGCAAAGTGCGAACTAAAGTTTTGCCTCACTAAATAAAAAATAAAGACAAACATGCAACCCGTGTAGCGCTGTCCATTTTTAACGAATATAATCGCCAATTACAAGCAGGGCAGGAATCAGGAATCTCTTAGAGGGGATTAAAATAAATAATGTTAAATTTGCATGATTTTTAATATCTTTTGTAGTATAAGATAGGTTGCATATAAATTATGAAGTAGACAACATTCTTGAAGTGATTTTAAATAAATGCCTCCAATGGAAAATACATAATAAGTATGTAGAAAGGTAAATTTATTGCAGTGCCTTTATAAACCGCATTTGAATGAAATTTCACACAACTGCTCTACAAAACAAAGAAGAGATAATAAATAAGAACTAAAAAATTCTCAAAAGGGCGAATGAAAATGTAGGTAAATAGCTAGATATTATTATTATTACATAGTTATTACTTTCAGAAATATTTTATTGACGGCATCACTCTAAATCACTTAAGAGTTACTTGATTCCTAGAAAATAATAACAACGGAAAATAAAATTAACTTTCAATGGGAAACAAACCTGCGTATGTCAACTATAAAATATTTTTACAAAATATAATATTTATGTATGTTATTTCCCAAGTATTTGACTAGTAAATAAATCGTTAATATTTCGGCGAAAAGTCGTATTATTATGAACAATATTCCAGCCAAAGTAATAACCAAGTTACTGGAAATCGGGGGGTTAAAATACCTCAGATAATAAATAACAATATTTACTGCCTTTGAAATAACATAAATTAGTATTCAAACAAATCGTAGCTTGGCAACTAATGTTGGAAATTCCAATAATAAGTCATATTTCATTACCTGCACACCAAAATTTCACATTAAATAATCATTATATATGTGTATCTAGAGCTGATTTGTAAAAATAGTTTTTTGCAGCATGCATCACAGACATAAATCAAAATAAAAAATGTTTCACTATTTAGTGTATTCGGCATTTGGTAGAATATCTCTTAAAACGGACTTCAACACTTCATAATATTTTTAAGGTGCTTATTTGGTAAATTATGAAAATAAACCGTTATTGGTGTATTAGAATACAATTCACAATACCTGATATTATATCCATTATAAATTTAGAACATTTTCAAATATCTCTATTTTAATATTATCTGTATTTTATATTATGAATTCTTACAAAATGTCAACAACTTAACCCTTCAAAATATTTGTTACATAATAGTAATGAAATAAAAAAAAAAACTATTATTGACATACATGTTGTAATATTTTGAATGTTTTTCCAAAGGTAAAGTAGTAAATAATTCCACAAATTTCCAAAAATCATTAAAAATAAATAATCAGTAACCCTTCCCCTATGTCACCCCTTTAGTAATATAAATTCCCACAAATAATGTAAATACACATAAATATATCTAAACATCATTGTTAGGAACAATGCAAACTATTACGGGGAGACCTCAATAAAATGTAATGTATGTTTTTCCCAAATATAATAAGTGCCTAAACAAACCTTAATTGAAACCACAGAAGTTGCTACCACGTTACAGTGGGTTCTGTATAAAAAAGCCAAATTCGGATATACTGGCTGCTGCCTTTGCCACCATTCCAATGGATCATTGAATGCCCCGTTCAAAGATTTTCTCGGAAGAAGGTCGTCTTGTAAGTACATATCCACTTCCTTGATGGCCTTTGAAAGTGGTGTTCCTGGTGTAGTTGAGTAGGTACCCATGATGCCATCGAGGATACTCCATGGTGAGTACTTGTCGTGTATGATGGGTTCACTGGGGCACGCGGGGGGATTGATCGGATTCCTTTGGTTTGCGATGACCATGGTCTTAACCATATCAATTAATCTGTTTTTTGTATGCATCGCGGTTGCTTGATTAGCGAATGCCTGTGTCTTATACCGTGGATCTAGTATAAGACACAGAGAAAATGTGCCGCTCTGTTCTAGTCCTCTGAAGCGTTCTTCCAATCCTGAACTTAACATTATCGCAACTTCATTGACAGCTGCACATAATTCATTTTCACCTGTATATAAACGTAAACTTTCAGTCAAACATCTGGTAAAAATAATGACGGATCCGGCGGTGACATAATTTTCGCCGCTAACCGATCTTGTGACCTCTTCAAAAGGTTTCAAAACTGCTGATAGTTGCTTTAGTGCGATCCATTCTTCATTGGAAATCACCGGCAAGTCTTTATCGCATACCGCCATCGTAGACCGAACAGCCTCTTCCAAGTGCACAAATCATATAAAATATGGAGTTCCAACGTGTGGGGCACTCTTGTTTCAGCCTTAGAGGATTCATGCCTCGATTTATTTGGTATTTTATTAGTTTTTCGGAAGCAACTGTACTTTTTCGAAAGAATCGAACAATTATCTTAATTTTGTCGATACTCGACTCCATCGCCGACGTTGACAAAGCTGATTGAACGATTAAATTCAAAGTATGCGCGTAGCAACCGTAGTGCTTCCACTTCAGAATGTCTTTAACTGCCCTTTTTACGGAGCTTGCGTTGTCTGTCACTGCAAAATTAATTTTTTCGAAAATGCCCCACTCCACGCAAATCCTCTTCACCTCAGCTGCTATATTTTCAGCGGTGTGGTGTCCAAAAAATTGACAGCAATCTAATAATACCATCTTCATCTTAAAATCTTTGGTGATATAGTGTGCTGTAACAGCTGTATAGCTATCCGCCTTGCTTGATGTTCACATATCTGTGGTAATACAAATCGTTTGTGCTTCTATTTCTATTTCATTCTGCATTCGTAACCGAGTGCTATGGTATAGTTCCGGAAGCATACTATTTGATATTGTCCTTCGGGTTGGTAAAGTATAGCCTGGTATCCAACGGGCGAATTTTTTGAATGTCCACCAAGCGAAAAGGCTGAAAACTGTCGATGAACAAATCCATTACATCCATGTCGATTTTTTTTTTTTGATCTGCGTTCACCTTTTTTGGAATATACGCATCCATTTGCCTTTGGCGTTTTGCTGGTCCTGCTGATGTAGATGGAGCATTATAAAGGGTAACGCTTTGTTCAGGGCGTTCAGGCGCTATAATAATGGGGTTCGGCACTGTCACACTTTGCATTTCAGGTGGTGAAAACGCCACAACACGGCCTGCATTTTTTAACTCGGCAAATGCAGAAATATGCTTTGCTTTTAAATGGGAAGTTAAATTTCCCGTCGAACTTTTATAACTTAGCACAAGTTTACACAATTTACACAGCGCCTTTTTATCCTCGTTATGTTTTTTAAAATAGGTCCAAATATTGCCTGCCATATTTAAAAAGTCTCAACTTTTTATCAAAACTTTCACAAATTATACACTTATGTAACTGAATACCTAACTATACTAATAATGTTCTAGGCAAAGCAATAAACGAAAATAACTAAACACTGTTTTTTACTTCTAAAAAATTCCGCAATCGTAAAAATTTTCGAAATAAATTCAGTATAAATATTACAAAAATAGAGCTCCGCACGCCGGCACTGTGTAGCTACAACTGATGGCTGCCAGTTGCCAACTACTGGTTATATATTGACGTATGCGGTTGTGATAGTTATCTAGTTGTCAAGTTATCAGTAGTTATCATGGTTGTGTAGGTTTTGGTTTTCTCAGTGGTGGGAATTGGGAATGGGTTTTGGGTATCGGTATCAGGTAGTTTTTGACCAACAGAAAAGGATAGCGTTATACGAACTACATACGTCCATCTCGTTTAACCTCCCTAAATAAAAAAAGGAAGATAAACATGCTGTCCATATAGCGCTGTCTCTTTTTGTCATGGTCTGAACAGTTTAGAACAACTCAGTTCTTAGCTAGTCAAATATCCATAACCACCGACAACCAACAACCCCCACAACCGCCACAACCAAATAACCAAATACCCGAGCTGCCGCTAGCGTAGTTGTGGGTATTTTTAAATAACCGTTATATAGTTGGTTATGTTATGCAGCTACCAAGACTACTCAGCACAGGTTCTCCTAGTGAGGTGTTCACGAAACATACAATATTACCCACACACAGTTTTACCTTCTCAAACCTACCTTACACCCAACATAATACTTAAAAAAAAAAAAAATCTTTTTGCTTACTGCTACTGAAAATTAACGTTTTTTTGTACTCCTTTGTAAACCTCTGTAATCAATTGTAAAATTGTGTATTCAAGAATAGACATAAATAAATAAATAAGAAAATAAAAATAAAAGACTCCACCTTCCAATAATATTAAAAACGCAATAATTAACACACAAGAAACATTTCACTTAGAGGAGTAGATCGCCAGCGGTCGCAGGTATTTACTGTCTGTTACTGACGACCTATAAAGTTCGCAATAGGTGACAAAAAACGCACACAAACAAAAGGTTATTTTCAACTGTCAAACAAACAAACAAATAATAATCTCAAAAAGGTATATCCCAAGGGCTCGAACAAGATAAAATCGTGCGAACGCATAACTGACCCTTTGACTAATGGTTGCGTTTTAGAAGAGAAATATTATTACTTAATATTATCTTGTTCAAACCCTACTTTCGCTAGAACCAAAGTTTCGGAATATTTCCGAAGAATCCCGAAGATCTTCGGGTGGCCGTGCGGCGCGCGGTTAGTCGTTTTTTAGATACGTTTAGTACAGAGATGGGCAAACTTTTTAACGAAATGGCCAAAAATTATCTAGGCGGGCCGGAAAACAATTTAATAAAATAATTTTTTAAAAGTGATATACTTTATTTTTTAATTTTTACATCAAACATAATATTAAGTATGTTATATGCTACAAAGGCAAAAAGTAACAAAAATTAATTATTCTTTAGAAGAGTATGAAGGCGTATGTGACAGATGAAACTGTGACTGAGCTTCTAAAAGTTTTTCATAATCTGGTAGAAACTGGGATGAGCTGATTCGCAGTGGTGGTCAGTCAATCGGTTTCTAACGCTGTTTTTGCGAAGCTTCATAGTAAGAAACACCTGTTCACAGATGTAGGAAGATGCAAACATCGCAATTATCTTCTGAGCGTGAAATTTCAGGTTTGGGAAACTTGATTTTGACAGGGCCTTGTAGAACTCAATTTTGGATACGTTGAGAAACAGTTGCTTCAATTCAGTGTTACATTGCAACTCAATCAGTTCGAGCTGCAATTCTGGTTTGACTGATTCACAATCTATATTAAATGGCGTGCTAAAAATGTCCAGGTCCTGTTCTATAACTTTGAAGTCTTGGAATCTTCGTTCAAATTCTTCCTGAAGACATTTCACGCTTTTCTCATAGTTCTTAAGTTGGTCCTCCCTAACTGCAATAGTTTTTAGTCTTGGAAAATGAGTAAAGTCTTTCTTGACTAGTTGTTTGGAAAATAGATTCAATTGCATTTTGAAATACCTGATATGATCCCAAATATCACTGATTAATTGATTTCTTCCTTGGAGTTTAAGTTTAAATTTATTGATGTATCTGAGATCTGTAAAAATGCAAAGTCTGAAAGCCATACAATATCTTCCATATGTTCACATTCGTCCATTCCTTTTTCTTCCATGAAAGAGTCGTCTTTTAAATCCCAAACTCGTCCGAAAACTCGTCAATTGGTAAATTGTGGTAGGGTTATTCAAAACAATGTCGCGGGCTGGATTGACTAGCCTGAAGGGCCGGACTTGGCCCGCGGGCCGTACTTTGCCCATGACTGGTTTAGTATGACATATTTCGACGTTTTGACGTATTATATAAATAAAGTAAATTATATGGCCGAAAAACATTGTAATTAATTGTGATTATATTTAAAGATTGTGCTCAATTTTATAATTAAACACATTACATAGAAATACAAAGAGCCGAAATAAGGTAAATTGTTGTTCAATTTTCTGGCGGTTCAGCGCACCATTGAACGTTTGCGCCAGCCGCGCCTGCACAAGAGTCTCAACTTCTGCTATTTGGAGTCGGTGAGACTATGGCATCCCCAATTGGGCTATGTTGTGAGGCTGAAGGTAGCGAGGAAGAGAAAGAGATTGGGAAGAGGAAGGTGGGGAAGTACCTCACTATTCAGATCTGGTCACTAAGCAACGTATCAATTTAGAATGTTGGTCTTACACCAGGGCGATACTGAGAGTATCTTCCATTCCGGAACATGCCATAAATATACCATAATATATTATATTTAATTATTTGAACCCGCAACCATCGGATCGCTAGACGAGAGCCTTTCCCCTCAAACACGGAGGCCGTCAAATACATTTGACCAGGAGGCCTACAATTATATTTGAACTGCTAATAAATTGGATTGTTTAAAATTCTTCTGAACAATTTGCATTTATTTAAAAATAAAAATATTGGAAATAACAATTTTCAACAAAAATATTCACCAACAGCTTGGCGGTTAACAACTGAACGGGAAAGCTTCGGACTGTAATTTAGGTATTAATAAACAAAAAATATATTTAGTCATTCCCCGAAAGTAAGAACTTGGCAATAAAAGTTAATTAATTAAAGTTAATACGTTTCTCTTCTGCGGAGATTTGATGTGCATAGTTAGATTTATGCCAGTGTTAACAACGTAAAAATAATTAAGTTCATTAATGTTACGGCGGAATTTTAAAAATCGTGTTTTTTTAAATAAAAATAATATAACTTATTCAAAATGTGAATCGAGTACTTCAAGGAAGTCGTTTTATACGGAAAATGAAACGAATTTATTAATATTAAATTGTTAACCATGTATTGAAATTTGCTCACTGTGCGGTACTGTTGTCACTGTTTTACTCAAAAGCGCGCCAGATTTAAAATTGTAAATGTCAAATCATAGGCAAAGTTATTGCCTACTTCCAACGACATTTGGCAACAGAATTATATATATTTTTTTCAAATACGAGTATTATTATATAAATAAAGTAAATTATAAAGTGGTTAACCGGTTCATTCAAACATCTACATATATAATTAGGAAATTTAAAAATCGATAGTACGTAAACTCGAATAACATTTTACGGCGCAGAGAGTCACTGAGTCGAAGACAGGTCTGTCCACCACAACGGTTGGGTGGAGAATGCGACAAAAAGGCGGTGACGATTGTGTGGTCCTTATGTCCATGGCATAAGGTTCACTTTGAAATAACATTTTTGTCGAATGCCGGCGGTCTTGATTGACGTCAAAAATAACAACGCGAAAATGCACATTTTATTTTATTTCGTGAAGTTCATGCATAAATATCAACTTTTTTCGCGATTATCATAAAAGAAACTAAATTTGCCACATTATGCAATAAAACTAAATCCGAAAAAGGGTTTATAAGTAGGAGAGTTTGCACTTGAAAGTGTTTTTTTATAGACCTAATACTTTATTTTTTTCTAAGCTTATCAAAAGACTTATAAAAAAAATGACCGACATTTTTAAGGGCCAAGATACGTTCTACACGCAGTATTTAATTGAAGCATATATAATACTTCCAAGCGATTAAATTTTCAAAACAAAAATACACGATTTTGTATGATTTTGCAATACGTCGCATGGCTTCATCTTAAATCAGATATTTTTAAGGGGGGGGGGGTAAGGTTTTAAAGGCAAAAAGGCATGTTTTCATGATTATTTTTTTTGGAGATCTGAGTAATGTTGGTTTTTTTTTAAATTTTATGTACACGTCGTAGTACGACATCTGAAGTATCTTCGAAAATTTTTTAATTAAAAATATCAATAAATAAGTCCGTGAGAGTGAATCTCCGGAGGCGCCTCGAAAATGCGGTAAACATCATAACTCGTTAACAGATCATTTTAAACAAAAAAATTGAAATGCGTTTAAAAGGTGATATGTTTTCCTAGGTAATGACGCAGCGTTTTTTTTTGCAGCATGTTGAAGTCAAAAATGCGATTTTTAGTAAAATTTTCGGCGAATTTGTTATTATAAAATGAAAAAAAAAAGAATTTGCGAGAAAATCGATTTAAAGTTTTTTTATACTCGAAATTTGCTTGAATCGAGCAAGAGGACCGGTCGCTTGAATCGCTGTATCTTCGTTAGTTTTTCTCCGATTTACTTGAAATTTTGACACAATACTCTCGACATGTTGTACATTTAGAAAAAAAAATTAAAAATGATAACCCCTCCCCCCCTTAATATCACTTCTAAGGCGCTGTATAAAACTAGAAAACATTCCATTTTCCATCTTCTCCCGGAGTATCCGATTTGGGGATTGCCACAGACTCCGGGCATTGTGCGGTACTCAAATTAAAAATGTACATATTTGTTGGTACTAATCCCCTAAAAATTTGTGTACAAGATTACGTTTAGTAGTAATCTTATCACTTCATACAAAACAGTCGTAAACAAATTTACTACATGTGAGTGAACTCCCAGCAAACGAAGGTTAATTTCCTTATCTGACGGAACGATAATAAATTACTATTATACGACAATGTTTGTTATTGTTTTTGGGGTGTTGTGCCGTGTTTCGCTACCTCCTTCTTTAGCCAACGTTTCGGACAGCGTTACACTGTCCATCATCAGGGCAGATGACCCAGGTCCACAGTACTGTGTCCATCATCAGGGCAGGTCATCTGCCCTGATGATGGACACTGTAACGCTGTCCGAAACGTTGGCTAAAGAAGGAGGTAGCGAAACACGGCATAACACCCCAAAAACAATAACAATAATACTTTTTGGCCGTGAAAACCTAAAAACATACATATACGACAATTTCTTATTGCTTCAATTTTAATGGTGCCGCACATTAAAATATCTTAGTAGGGCCATAATCTAACAATAAATAGAATAATTATTGTTCTATCAAAGGTACCCTACATAGGTGTACAACATCAGATGTTATCCACCACTTACCCGCCCTGGTATAAGTAACAGATGTAAATAATAATAAGTAACTAATAATAAAGTGAAAATGAACTATCAAACATACTGAAGACCATGTAAAGACAACTGGATACTAAATACAAATGTGGAAAAACTACAGGCCGCCTCAGAACAGGGAACCCTAGTGAGGAGGACTGTGAAAAAAAAAAACTTTATAATACCTTAATATAATACAATTTATAAATACATTATGTACAAATTTTGCTATAGATACTAATAAAAAAATAAAAAAATAAATAAATAAAAAATAAAAAAAATTATAAGTAACTCCTTTAAGGCTCTCGTAAGGACTCAATTTTTTTTTTTGAATGAACGAATCCACATTTAATTTTGAACGAATCTAGACTAGCAGTATGCAAGTGCTTAGCGGGAAATGCAAGCTACAATAAGTGTTAGTATGACTATAGGCAAGACGATGGGACAGGTTGGTGATAGTCCACGAGGAGGTAAGCGCTGGGTGATTGATTGTATCCAGCGTATCCTGCAAGCACCTGTAGCAACAAATACCCAGTGCATAAATAATAAGAGTGTACAACAATCCATAGACACTGTCTCGTGTCCATATTATCTTATTAAATTTTATTTATTTATAAATATTCCTAAACAGTATTATAAATTCCCCGCCATTCCAGGAATATTGGTCGCTGCCTATTAAAAACCATTCAGATATTTTGTATTGTATGGAAACATCAACATAAATATTATTATCTCGTACAAGTTGGCGGTGGCGCAAACGTGAACTACGCCATATCTTTATATTTTAATCTGAAAACCACACCTACTATATCGTTATGTCATAGACGACAACGCCTTCCTTTTTCGCCAACCTAAACTCACTATGTAACGTATAACACAACTAAAAACATAACTAATTTTCGTACCTAAAAATAAGTTTCATTACTATAAAGTTTCAATAGTATTGCGTTAGCATTGTCATTTTTATTGAGAGCACTTTTCATCGCATTCCACGAAATATCATAATTTTCTTTATCTGTCACAAACTCATCGCCAGTCGTGACATTTGACATCCACGTGGCCTTTTTTGTCGCCATGGTGGCTGTATTGTATGTTCTATATAGAAAGCGACATTTCTTTGTCCGCATATCCGCATATTTCACATAGTTTTTCCTTGTGTCATGCAACATACGCGGCGTGCGCAATGCGCGTTGTTTGGGTCGTAAATCTGTCCACCCTCGCGCATTCCTTCTCATTGTCTAACATTGCGGTTTTATGTTCTTGTTTTTTACCACGCATCTTATTTTAATGCGTTGTAAATCACTTTGAGTTGTCTCTCCCAATTTATATTTTGATCAACTCCTCACAGCAGGCCCAAAGGTAAGTTTAAACCTCTGCTGTAAATCATCTCATTGTGGGATATAAACATTGGATATAATGTTGCACCATTATAAAAATCATAAGACTTTGTCGACACAGTAACACTTCGTAATTTAATGTTCACATTGTTAAATATATGACGCAAATGTGAATGGTAGACGAAGTCGGGGACGCCCGAGAAAGACATGGCACGACCAAGTGAATCAGATACTTGAGTCGGACGACGTCAAGAGTCAGAATAATAGAAGAGCATGTATGAGACGATGTATGAATGAGAACGAGGCAAGGAGTGTGTGCCAAGATCGATTTGTTTGGCGGTCCGTTCTCTCTGCCTACCCCTGCGGGGAAACGGCTTGATGGTTAGTTAGTTAGTTACATTGTTCCACTGTTTCTTGCTTTCTACTAAAAAGCCAGATTCCTGCATTGTTATATTATATTAAGGCCCGGCTTTCCGCATTTCCACCGATTTATAACGTATTTTCATACTAGTGGTCGCCCAATGGTCCAAATTCGACCATAATTGTAATGTTTTTTTATTGATTTAATGAATTTTTATGCATAATTTAAAAAAAATATTAGCATTCTGCACCCCTTCTAGTGTGCAAAATTTCATACTCCTCCGTCCGCGCAATTTTCGGGGTACAAAGTTTTTGCTTCACGTATTAATATACTGATACTTGTTTATGCTCTTAAAAATATATACTTTATTTTATTTGTTATTTTACAAGTTATATGTATGAAAAAAAGCACAGTGTTTCTTTAGATGCTATTTTAGACATTTCCCGCGAGATCTTTGCTCTGTTTCAAACTAGTCGTGTTTTATTAAACATTTTCACAATTTTCGCTTAAATTTTATCGTTTTTTTATACTAATATTCGTATTTACATATATCTCCATCTTATCCTTTTTTAGCCGGTATACCGCGCCTTAAGCGACTCAAAAAACTAAATCGGTGTCTGTCATCGGTGAACATCCTGTAGGCACTGTAAACGCATGTCCAACATTTTTACATAGCTAACATAAGCCCAACAGTAGAATGACCTGCCAGCTTTTGTATGTTCGATCGCTTGGTCTCTTCAAGATCTAAATTCACTTCTTCCTCCCGAAAAGAAAAACGCTGTACCCAACATCCTCAATGATGCAGAGAAATCTTGATCGAATTTAGAGAAAAATTTTGTTCATATTTTCTTGATTGTGTTCATTTTTTTTTTTTAAATATATTCTACTTAATCCGCGCTCTGATATCATCATCAATCATTTTTGTTCAGTGATTTTGTAACGATAAGCGATTAAAAAATGCATTTTCACTTTCTAGAACAAGGGAAATCGGTTCATTGCTCTGCCTCTTCGTTTTCACGCCATCACCGTGAAATTTTCCATCGGTCTAATGGTCTGATCATTCCCCCCTTGGTGCCATGCGTGCACACCAAGTCGTGGAGAACATAGTTTTGAATCCAACTCTCTGGCTTGGAATATGTTGTGAGAAGGCATTCCACACTGATAGCTCCGTTAATAGCTGATAGGACCACAAATAGCCAATGTTTATTTAAAAGTGATTAAAAAAAAACTCTAATATTTGGCGACAAACTGAAATTTGATCAAGTTTATAAAAATGGAGTACAGAATTGCTTGAAAAGGAATCTTATTTTTAAATAATCAAAATAACTTTAAATGAAAACAATTTGAGTATTTGTAGATGAAGACAATTTGTATATTATTTTGATATAACTTTTATATTTGGATCGTCTTAAACCATAGTGAACTAACTCACTTTGCAATTTTTGAGTTAGAGCTTGAATAAAAGGCTCCAAATCATAATTTAGCTCTGCCAGAAAGAAGAACCAATCAGAAAAAAAACTATCTGTGATTAGTCAAGACAGTATTTCTCCGATTAGTTCTCTCTGGCAGAGCTAGATTTTGATTTGGATTCCTAATTTCAAGCTCTAACTCAGAACCTGCCAAAAAATGAGTTAGTTCACCATGGTTTAAGGCGATCCATTTGAGGGAGGGCGATTATAATAATCTTCATTGCTAGGGTTGAAATTGTTTTGTCGCGTCGACCACTTATACCAAATTACATGAAAAATTATGCATTTTTCAATAAAATTTTGGAAAGCTTTATTTTCCACATTATACTATAAAACACATTGGAAAACTGTGTGTTAGTATTTTCAAATTTCGAAGCATTTTCACAGCCCTGAATATATTTTTCAATGATCATCATTTAGGCCAAGATATGTCCTACCCAGAGTATTAATCAAGAAATAAATTGTTTCAATAGGTTTTTGTTCAAACTTCAAACGCTTTAGGTACATTATATTTACTTTATTAATAGTGTCGCTCTGCAAGAGATCGAAGCCAATACCAATACTAGTGTGTATGGCTGTTCAGTGTTTGTAGGCGGCCGCCCAAGTGTCTCCCGAGCCCGCCGCCCGCCCCCGCCCTGTCTAGGCTGCCGCCCTCTATTTCAGGACCGCTCACTGCTCCGACCTGTCTGCTATTTGCTCTCTGCACTCTGTCAACCGACCGACCAACTCAACTAATGCCGTTTCCGGCGCGCGACTGGTGTATTCCTCAGGATTGTGTCTGAATTTATAGGCATGCCGCAGTTAGATCTAATGTAACCTCTCATTCTTTCGCTAATGGGATATGCAACAGAAAGAAAGATTACAACCATAGATAACAGACACACTGGAGATGGATCATAAAACATTATTAGTATGAAACCGCGCGCATCAAAGTGTCAGCTACATCTTTCACCAATGATATTGCCGCAACATACATCTACGCATAGTCATTTGATAAGTCCGTGCAGTTTGGTCGTAGCTCGGCGATATTCGGCATGCTTCCATGCCTTATGATACAAAACTATATGTACAATGCATTTGATGTACGATCACTGATACAAAACTATATGTACAGTGCGTTTGATGTAGATCACTGATACAAAAATATATGTACAGTGCATTTGATGTACGATCGCTGATACAAAACTATATGTACAATGCATTTGATGTACGATCACTGATACAAATCTATATGTACAATGCGTTTGATGTACGATCACTGATACAAAACTAAATGTAAAATGCATTTGATATACGATCACTGATACAAAACTAAATGTAAAATGCATTTGATGTAGGATCACTGAAACAAAACTATATATATATAATGCATTTGATGTACGATCACTGATACAAAACTATATGTACGATGCATTTGATGTACGATCACTGATACAAAACTACATGTACAATGCATTTGATGTACGATCACTGATACAAAATAAGAAGTCGTGTCTTTGCTGTGTTCGGGACCGTTAAATAAAATAATATGATTCGTATAATTATAGAATATATTTAAGAAATGTTTATCGCGTGGTGGTCAACGGTGATGATGCGCTCTCATACAAGACACGCCCTTTTATACCTTAATTCATGTCCAAACATTATTCTTTTGTTCCTTTTTAAACATGGATCCACATTCAATACACAAAACAATATATGTACAAGCTTTTGACGAACGATCATTGATTCAAAACTATATACAATACATATGACCAATGAACGCTATACTGCGTAAAAATGTACATATATTGTTTTATTTAAACTCTGTACAGGCAGAAGATATACAGGGCCATATTTAATTGGGAGGTTACTTGAGATTAACACTGTAATTGTTTATTTAGAGACAGTTTGCACGCAGAGGACATAATTGGGATACAAAAAGTACATATGACGTACTACCTGCTTAGGTTTATATTTATTGATAAAAATTGGTTAGTATATCAAAATTTTGTTTAATTTCGGTAAAAAACTCATACAAATTTATTTGTTTTGAACCCGCGATGTCTGGTCCTATATCCACAGAAGTCTTTGTGTTTTTTCTTTCTCAGAATTACGTAGCAAACTAACTAGGTTATAACCACCTGTAACACAAGGCTCGTGTTGCATTGTTCACAAACACAATATTATAATCCGATACAACTCGCTACGTGTTCCCTTGTCTAGTGCTTGGGACACACTTTGACCTCTCTTGCACATAAACAAATATTTAGAGAGTTGTCTAGGCTGTAGGCTGGTAGGGTCACCAGATCGAAAAAGCCAATAAGAGGACAATCCACTGAATTGAAATAAAAAGGAAGATAATTTACTTACAAATTTAAAAATGCTTTTATTACGAAAGAAAATATTAGAGTAAAATATTATTTTCGCATTATAAAAAACTAGTACCTTTTTTAATAGTACGGTATCCGGATAGAATAGTGACAAAGTGAAATATATTTAAATAATAGGTTACGTTAGTTTTATCATCACTTTTCATAATTTTTAAGAGTGTTTTGTTTTGTCGCTGTTTTGTTTCGGCGAAACAACACGATAAAGTGTGTTGCTCCCGAAGTGAAATTGATCACACATTTTCAAATATGGAAATTCGTTCTTGACTTGAACAGATGATCAATTTCATTGGTCTGTGTGGGACCTAGGAATCGAAAGCTCTTATGGTCATTTGGCGACGTTAGTTTTGTTTTAAGTCGGTGTAGATCACATGGGAGTTTGACTTTACGAGTCTATTTCACTCTTTCTTCTTCAGGACCGTTTCTGAAAAGGGTAGAGGACATTATTCTTAAGTGGAAAATTTTCATTTTCTTCCCTTCGATATCAATTTGGGAGGCTGGTGTGGGTCTCCGCCCCGGGAATCATTTATTGGATAACCAACACCCGTGACATAGGTTCGTGTGGTTCGAGTGGTTCGCTACGTTTGGTGAGCAGGGATGCTCGGGTTCATCGGGTGAGGTTTGTCTAGGTCTTGGCGGCCAATGCGTTTGCCCACTCACTGTCTGGGGCTTGATGGTTCGGGAGAGATTGAGGTAGGCCTAACCGAGACCTCTATATCCGGACTATCGATCCTTGCATCACAGTGTGAGGGATGGATTCATAAATCCGTCACACCTACATACATTGAACCCCAGATTACAACCCACCACTCATACCTTTTTCTTTCCCAGAAATCCCTCTCCTTCTTTTCCCTAACAAAAACCCTCCACACAGCGTTCCCAAAGATGCCAAAGGCACTGAAGAAAATTGGAAAATTACTTTCCTCAGGGCCTACTTTGTGGAGCTAATGTAAAAAAAACGAATGTAAAAAACCATCTCTGGTAACCCTGTTTCTGGGACACAATCGAACTACAAATAACGCAGAGTTCGTGACGCATTTGATTGCTACGCATTGTACTTCGTTGTGTATATCGGAACATGTCGTGTTCGTAGAGAAAACACATCACAGGTGATAGGACACGCACTTACCTATTATTCTAGGCGTACCGCTGATAGCTCCGCCATACGCTCTCAGTCTTTCTTAGTGTAAAGAGAGATTACCACCATTCGAAGCTGAAGATAAAACCATGTAGCTATGGTCTTGCCAGTGAGAGCTCCGATGTAATTCTGTCTTCTTTCTGATACAAGTATTGTTGACGAGAAAGCTGGATAGGTCACATCGAAGTTATCAAAGCTTGCTTTTAATAAGGAGGATTTATCAAGAAATCTCAAAATTATCAACACTCGTTATGTTATTTGTCAAAGCCATATTATCGACCTGCAGCACATCCGTACCAAGTAGTTATCATATATTTTTTTTATATATTTCGTGTGTCTTCATTTAAATTAAAAAGTAAGATGCGGAATCAAAAAAAAAATATATTTATGTTGGTATATATATATTTGACGGCCTCCGTGGTCCCGAGGCAAGACTCTCGACTCACAATCCGAAGGTCGCGGGTTCGAACCCGGCGTGCGCAAATAAATTTTATTTGATTAATTTGTGTTATTTCACAATTTATTCATTTAAAATAATATATAGTATATTTGCGGCACGTTCCAGAGTGGAAGATACTATCAGTATCGCCCTGGTGTAAGACCACCATTCAGAATTGAAACGTTGCTTGAAATGGCTTAAGCCGTGTTTAGTGACCAGATCTGAATAGCCAGGTACTTCCCCACCTTCCTCTTCCCTATCTCCTTCCCCTCCCCACTACCTTCAGCCTCACAACATACCCCAATTGGGGATGCCATAGTCTCACTGGCTCCAGACGGGAGCAGTTGGGACTCTTGTGCGGTATTAACTGTAAAAAAAAAAATCATTTGCTAAATTCTTGATGAATTGTATATTTTTCTTTGATCTGCGATTAAGTTACGCTGCAACTTTTTATTAATTTTATAAGCAGAATAAAATGTTATTTAATATTTATTACGCTTCTACATCCAAGAATTACTCAAATTTTTAAATTCATGTTAGTTTAAAAATAAATATTTCGGGTAAACTTAAAATCTGCTCGTTCATAGGTGGCGTAAGTATTTTAGGGAAAAAATCCCTTTTAGCAAGTCGTGCTTGAGAACTTAGATGCAATGTAAAACCCAAGACTTTCAAAAAAGACATACAAATACAGAAATCAGTGATTTAATCCAATATTGTTTTTGCATGCCTTTCTTACAATAATTGATTTTTGTACGGACGAAACCATTTATTTACATTTGTATTGCGTATTTATGGGCTCAGGGAAACAATTCATCTTAGTATTTTACAGCACAACTTGCAAAAATGTTTTTTCCCAAAATAATTAAATTACCTTTATGTATAACGATAAGATTAATTATTATTTTAAGATTAACCGCGTTCTGTTTGGCCCTTAATACTCATGTTCATCAAGGCCGTATTCTCAAATCGCAGTTTGTAATCGTCAAAAATTGCAGCATTGGCTCCCTTTTTACTGCACATAAAAATAACATAGTTCGATGTAGCTCCTACAACACATCTTGAACCTTCAAATTGGTGCGGACTTTAAAGTTTCTGTTAGCGTGTTATAAAACTTCATCCCTTTGTACAGTAAACTATTCTGCATATGCACTTTGTCCTTTTTTGTAGCCTGATTTCCTTGAATGTCCTTGTGTTATGTCTGTGAATGTCCTTGTTGCATATTTTATTTGGGCAGTATTTTGGTAACAGTTTGTTTTACTATTTTATGGATAAATATCATCGTGTTCAAGGTCAGCATCTGTTTCACGGGTAGCCAATTTAGTTCCTTTAACATTTTATTTACTTTTGAAAATCTATTTCGCCGAAGTATTATTCTCATTGCCATGTTTTCGAGAATTTGAAAGTTATTAAGTTCTTGTTCGTTACACAGGAAAATAATATTAAAATATGATAAGTCAGTCTATTAATTTGCTAACGTCTGTAATACACACTTATTTTAATAATTATTGATCCGGATGGCTGGAGCAAGCCAAATCGTGGGCTTCGGCGCCAGTCGAAGGGCACTAGTGAAATGTGGTACACAACCTACTCCCTCGAGGAATTCAGCCGGTGTTATTGATATTGACCTTTGCATATAAATGCGCTTTTTGACCGACTCATTTAATATCAGCACTGATTGTGCAAGATGCAATTGACATGCTTTACTTTTAATAAATCTTGTTGAATTCTTCAGTATTGTACATACATAATCATTATTTTATAAAAAACAATAATAATAAGTGAAGGGATTTTATATAAGAAGACAACTAGAAAAAATATTAATGAAGTCCAATATTTTTACACGTGAAAATGGATCGTTTTTACGACTCTTCAGTAGAAATCTGATATCGCCAGATTACACGTTACTTCGTGACTTCGACCCCTAGGCCACAGTCAGACCACTGAGTTAAAGAAAGAATTTCGTTACATATTTCGAAATGCTTTATCAATTTCATCAGAAAGAAAAATTGAGCCTTTTTTCGGGCGCACATAGGTTTATTTCTTCAGTTTGTGGAGATTATATAATTTTTTTATAAAGTTAAATAATTAAGAAAATCATACTTCAATTCAATATTTTATTACATAAATTTAGTGGTTGAAATATCGCATTTTGTACAATTTAATCTAATTATAGCATTCCACAATATTTTTGTCTCCTACTAAGAGCATTACTTAAATATCATTATATTTTTATATTCAATACATTTTGTACTTTTTACCTCTTTTTTAGATATTTTGTAGTTTATACATTTCACCTTCAAATAATTTATTTCTTACCTTTTGACTTTATATTTTTACTTAAGGCCCCGTAACCGCTCTCTAAAAGAAGAAGATGGAGAGATATGTAATTACGAATGTTGGAGAGAGCGCGCTAATATTTATATAGATAAAATTGAAGCGAAAATTTCGAAAAAGCTTAATAAAACATGATTCGTTTAAAATAGAGCAAAAATCTCGTGAAACGTATCTAAAGTATCATTTAAAGAAACATTGTGAATTTTTCACAAATATAACTTGTAAAATAATAGAAATAGACTTGTTTTAAATAATTTTCGGAGCATACTTTGCGATTTTTTTCTATCGACGGAATTTCATGTAATTGGCGTTTCGGCGTGGAAGGTACCTAGATATTATCTTCAAAAATAACATATATTTTTTAAGAGCTTAAAAACTTCAAATGTTTAAGGGAGATATGTAAGAAATCGGTCGAAATTCGAATAGCGGCGGCTTACCCCTCATGCTAATTTTTTAGATTTTCGGAACAACTCTTATAGGTCTCAAAAATCGTTGTGTCTTCTTTACTATTGTGGTTATAAATACGATCTAAACGACGTCTGAGAGAAAACACCACGCTTTATATTCAAATCTAAAAGTTTCACTAAAAGAGAATTAAATATATACCTTTGTGAAACCAAAGTTTCCGACCGCAATTTTGAGAATTTTTCTTTAATTTATTTCACATAAAACAACAAAAAAATGAGTTGACCATAACGTTTATAATACATATGCCTAATAAAATGTGTATTTTAAATTTTTTACGTAATCAGTACTTTCAGTTAGAAAAAACTTAAGGTGAGCAATTTTTAAATTTTTTAAAGTATTTTGTCCTCGGGCCTTCATACTTTTGACTTATCACTTTTTACCCTTTACTTTTTATTTTACCCTTATACAGTTACGTTATTTACGTTGTTATACTATTCATATGTTAATGGTAGGTACATGGTGCCGCGTACATGAAAATAAATAACTACTTTTTACAAACCACAATTATTTGTCATTTGCAAGAAGTCCCTATTGTGAGTAACTTGGGTTGTGTGTGAGCTCAACCTTATTTAGTTGAATGTTCGTTCCCATTTCCCATAATTCGAAAAATCATATAAATATCACATAATTCTAATTCAACATTTTTCTACATAAAATTAATGGTTAAAACGTTACTTTTGTATCATTATTTTTACTTGTAGTAAGCCACAACTGCGCATGCAAGAAAAAGTAGTATGTAGGTTGGGTGACTTTGGTAGTGTGTGAGCTCAACTCTCTTTAGCCTAATGCAGTCTTTCTCAAAGTATAGCAATAGTCATGGCAATAACGTCATTATAAAATAATTAAGAAAACCTTAACACTTAGGTGGGGAAACAGATTCCGAACCCCACATAATACACTCTCAATTAGTGTATCAGCAAATTGGTTTAACCGGTAATAAATAAATATAGACACCTTTGAAAATTGACATTTAAAATCTTTTAAATAAATCGCCTAACAGTGGATTTAACCACAGTTTGAAAATGGTCTTTAAACCGAAACAGCTATAACAAAAAATATACTAAAATACTAGCAGAACCTGATAATAAAACTATCAAATTTAAGTTTAATTAAATATAAAAAAAATTAAATGGAGTTCTACGAATCAAACACAAAAACAATTAATAATTAATTACTTTCTCAAAGTAGGCGATAACGTCCCCTTGTGGGCGCTGGGGGCTTTCAGAGGGGCATTAGAAGGCTCAAAGAAAATTAGGAGGCGTTAAGGAAATCTAGAGGGGCGATGGCAGACAAATTCTATGTATAAAAATCTGACGGAATCTAGACACGACATCACTTGAAATGCGATTTACTTATCTGACGCCAGGTTGAATTAGAGTCACTTACGCATGGAGCATCTTGATATTTCATGTATACAGCCCATGAATAATTTAACTAGATAAAATTGTCTGTGTCGGATATTTTTTCATACAAAAAATTTCGGCCGACCGCGTCAGATTCATCCTTCACATTAGTTAAGTTTTAAATTTAAAGCCTTCTTTTAATGTTAATAAAAATACTTCTAAATAAGTTCAAGGACGGGTTGTTTAAAAAAATTCTATTCAAGTTCTGTTATCATTACAGGCTAGTTGATTCGTAAAACTAAAATAATCACAGAACTTGGATCGGGCTTTCACAGAACGTGAAAATTAACTTAAAAAATTTGATGAGGGGTCGTCCATTAATCGCGTGAGACTCGAAAGGGGTGGAGGGGTTCGGAAAAAAAATCACGAAATATCACAAGGAGTGGGAGGGGGGGATATAATGAGATATAACGTGTATTTATTTTTTGTGGAACGCACGATTTCTAAACCGAACAGCGGCGCGTGGCCTTGACTCACCGTTGCCAGGCAACGATTTCCCCGCGCGTTGCAACAACCGCTAGGCTCACCAGTCGCCAGTAAGTCTGTGATTTTGACGCCGAATACACGGGTAAATCGTTGCCGCGTATGTTTTGCCTTAAAACAATATTCTGAAAATTTCAGTATACTTTGTACTAAAAAAATACACGTGATTTTGGGTATGGGGGGGGGTAGTCTTAAACCTCACCAAATATCACCAGGGGGGGGGGGAGGGGGTTAAAAAGTTTCTAAAAACATCACGTGATAAATGGCCGACTCCTGAATTGTTAAACATTTTTTGAATGGTGAGTGTGAGTTTTATTTCCTCTCATTGAAACATTCTTTGATCTCAGAAATAGGATATGAGTCACATCCTTTCTATCCTATCCGTATAATAATGCTTGTTTAAAAATTATATTTGCAATAACTGTTTTTTTAAGATGGTAATGTAAAAAGTAAATTATAAAAAAGGGTGCACTACATTTTTTTAAATTCTTTAAGTGGGCGGTGGTCGAAATAAGTTTGAGAACTTGTGCTGTAATGTAATGTCCGATTGCTCGAATTCCCACGCAATGTGCTGCCGGTCTTACGGAGAGGAAATAAATCAAACATCGGAACAAGTAACTTGTAGCAATTTGTCCACATTTACCACTGTGCGGTTTATCGGACCAGTAACAGGTCCCAAAGACAAATCGCTACCACAGGTGAAGAAAAAACATTGAATTGATTCAAAGTCGTTAATGAGAAGATGACATTAATCTGTGTCCAATTAAATTGAGCAAAACATTACAGTTTTGCCTATTCAAATAGCTTAATGATTTATGCATATTCATCGTCGTATTTAAAAGTGGATTTATTGCTTAGACGCCTTCCTTCTGAAATTTCACTTACTGAAGTGAAAACTTCTTCAGCACCTTTGTGATTTGAAACTCGATGAAACGGAAATGAGCGACACTAAAAAGAGTTAAACACATATATCTATAGGATTTAGCCTGCGAGAGAATGAGATAGCAATAAAATATTTATTTTATTCACGGGTACTTGATTCCAATACGGTAAGATAAATCCACAGTCCCACGCAAGTCCCCTTTAGTGTAGTGATATAAAGCGCCTGACTTAACCTAACCTAACCTCAGCGACCAGACTTTCACAGGACCAAGAATCGAATCCCAAGAAATCCAAAAAAAATATTTATGTTTATATTTTTCTAAAATCAATATCCAATCTTTAAACCACTCCAAAATGAACACGCAAAACAAAATACAAAAAAGCGGCATCTAGCGACTCCGTAGTAGAAGAAGCCACAAATATTAATAAGATGACCAAATGTATAGGATGAGGTGCACTGAAATTCGACGACAAAAATTCAAAAGCATTCTCCGGTGAAGCCACATGTCAAAAGCCTCTAACTTTTTCATATTATTTACTTTCAAGGTCCATGTTTCACATCCATACAGCAAGACCGACCACACATAAGAATGAAGAACATGAGAACTTTTTTCTAACTCCCTCCTCTCTCAAAACTCTTATTTTGTCAGCTTTTGAATTTTATCGAATTATATTTCGACTGAGTGCATCGATAGCTGCTGGGTGTGCCCGTTGCGTAAGACTTAAATACATAATTGCAAAAAAAAATAAAACACGCAATGTATAATTTTATTTGACTATACAGGGTGTAACATCACTTACTTTAACCATCGATTCCTAATCTGGAGTAAAAAAATGTAGATGTCTTTTTGCTGTCCGATGGTATTTTTTTTTCAATTAAAAATAATAAAAAATACTTTTCCATCATGTCGCAACCGAGTAATCGGGTATAGCATGGCGACGGGTCGCGTGATTAGCACTCCGTCTCGTTCCAGCAGTTTGGTAACACAAGAAACAGCGCGCTTATCACGTGATCCCGTCGCGACGCGTCGGGGTGGGATCAGTGGCAACGTGTGAAAAAAATATTTTTTGTTCTAAATAGGAAAAAAAGCATGTGTGCAATTCACACGTGGTAGAAATGAAACCTTCAGAAAACTAAACTTCGAGAGAATGAGACGAATGCAGAGTATCAGGAGTAGGATAATTGTGTGGTTTATTTATTTTAACATTATTACCATGTTACCAGGCTACGAAGCGGCGCACAAAGAGGACACCGATTAGACCCTCATTCTCACGCAGGCTAAATCCTGCAGATGTATGTGCTTGTCTCTTTTTAGTGTCGCTCGTTTCCGTTTCATCGAGTTTCAAATCACAACGGCGCTAAAGAAGTTTTTACTTCAAAACATCATCGGACAGCAAAATGACATAGTACTTTTGAATTGAAACTTCTTAAGCACCGTTATGATTTTGAAACTCAGTGAAACGGAAATGACACGAAAAAGAGACAAACTAAAGGATTTAGCCTGCGAGAGATGAGATAGAATGAAACCTTACCTACTTACAGTACCTACGAGGCGCTTTTTTTTTATATTAACTCCACACAGGAGGCCCTGAGGGAAATAATTTCCCTCAGGGCCTATGTCATCTTTGAAGATGCTGTGTGGAGGGTGCTGTTGAGGAGAGGAAGTAGTGAACATGGGTCTTGAAGAGACCCATATTGTAGGAGGGAGGAAACACAGAAGCCGGCAAATCGTTCCACAGCCGGGCTGTTGAACTCAAGAACGAGTCGTAGAAACGACCCGTTCTCATGTGACTAATGTCAACCGTGTACAAATGTTGAGCGCGTGTTTGGCGTGTTTCCCGACTATGCACCGGTGCCGAGGGGATCAGTGACGCTAGTTCCTCGGAGCATCTTCCATTGTAATACCGGTAGAACAAGGACAGCATTCCCACCTGACGCCTGTGCTCTAAAGATTGCAGTCCATTTGTTAAGTTAGGAGAATCTATCAAACGGACCGCCCGTTTCTGCACAGAGTCGAGGGTTTTTTTCAGGTATTTTGGGACTCCAGACCAGAGGTGGCTGCCAAATTCAACCGTGGGGCGCACTTGCGATTTGTACAGGGTTAGCAGTTGTGTACTATTAAAGTATCTGCGGGCCCTGTACAGTACGCTCAGTTTCTGAGAGGCTAACTTAACTCTGGCCTCGATGGAGCCCCCGTACCTGAGCTGGTCACTTAGAGTTACACCAAGCATATCAATGGAAGGCCTGTTCGGGAGATTGCTTCCGTTGAAGGAGACTAGATTATCATTCCGATCCCTTTTAGACGTAATCAGACATGATTGGGTCTTTGAAACATTAAATTCGACGAGGTTATTCTTACCCCAAGAGAAAACACTCTCAAGGTAACCGTCCATTCTTTGTTTCAAAGCCCTCCGAGCCATTGGGATTTGTGAGCCCTTTGGAGGCTTGTCAAACAAAAAGCTATCATGGACTGTACTGTCATCCGCGTAACAATGAATCGGTGCACATGTCAAGAGGTCATTGATGTGCAACAGAAACAAAGTCGGAGACAGAACCGATCCCTGTGGGACGCCAGCATTTATCGAATGCGAGGAAGAGGTGAAACCATCAGCAACCGCCTGAATCGACCTCTCCCTCAAAAAGTCGGCAATCCACGTACACAAGGAAGCGGGAAGTCCGTAAGAAGGCAGTTTGTTGACAAGCCCTCGGTGCCAAACCCGGTCAAAGGCCTTGGAAATATCCAGTGCAACGGTTTGGGTCTCACCAAAGCGTTCCAGGCACCGCCCCCAAACATGTGTCACATACGCGAGAAGATCACCGCACGAGCGGTTCCGCCGGAATCCGTATTGACGGTCGTTAATAATTTTGTTCTTCTCGAGGTATGTGAGTAGTTTGTCGTTGACCACACGTTCCATCACTTTTGACAGAACAGATGTGATCGCTATGGGGCGGTAGTTGGCCGGGTTAGAGCGGTCACCTTTCTTTGGAATAGGGTGAATGATCGCTTTTTTCCAACCAGAGGGCACAGACCCAGACTTCAGGGACATTTTGAAAAGCTTCGTCAAAATTGGAGCTATTTCTGCAGCGCACCTCTTCAATACCAGGGCAGGTATTCCGTCAGGCCCACTAGCTTTATTAACATCAAGCCCTCGTAAGACTTGGAGTACATCCCGATGCCGAATCCTCAGCTTTTTCATACGAAAACCGCAGTGAGGAACCGACGGCGGGATAGCACCTTGGTCATCGAGGGTCGAGTTTTCCGCGAACATTTTGCCTAATAAGTTAGCCTTTTCGGCGGCGGTATTTGCTAGAGAGCCGTCAGGTCTGGTAAGAGGTGGCAGACTGGGTTTGCAGAAATTGCGACCTATAGAGCCCGCAAGCGACCAGAACGCTCTGCTACCATGCGGGCAGGCAGCCAGCTTTCTGCTGACCTGCAGGTCGTGCTCGAATTTCGACCTATTGATGATTCTCTTACTTTCCTTTGCAATTTGGTTGTATAATATTCTGTTTTCGGACGTTCGAGATGTGTTGTAGGCTCGGTAAGCCGCGTTTTTTCGTCGCACTGCTTCAGAGCATTGTCGACTGAACCACGGCTTTGAGCCCACACCAGTTTCCTTAATAGTGGATTGGATGAAGCCATCCATCGCGGACGTGATGACTTCACCAATTTCCTGGGCACATCTTGAGGGATCCGAAGTCCGAAAACAGACAGCTGACCACGGGAAAGCATTAAAATGTGCCCGCAGACCGAACCAATCTGCATACCTATAGTGCCACACTTTTCTTTTCAGCCTCTCGTTTGGCGGTCTGAAGGTTACGGGGATTGATGACGTCACCAGGCAGTGGTCCGACGATCCTAAAGGCGCTGTGACGTCAATCTTGTAACCGTGTGGCACAGTGGTTAAAAACAGGTCTAACAGATTAGAGCGGTGAGACTGGACATCAGGAACCCTTGTAGGCTCCTGAACCATTTGCTCCAGTCCGTGGCAAAGGGCAAAGGACTCCGCTTGTCGTCCAGCCGAGTCTGTTGATCCCGAGAACTTCAACCAAGGTTCGTTATGAACATTGAAGTCCCCCAGGACCACAAACTCTGCCGTAGGGAAGCGGGGCAAGAGGTCATCAATAGTGTTGCTTAAATGTTTGAAGAGCTCGGACGTGTCTGATTCGCTAAGGTTAGGTGAGCGGTATAAACACGCATAAAACCTTACCGTACTGGCAAGATTGACGCGCACCCACATTACGCTTATTGGCCGCTTTGATTATGAGCTTACTTTTCAAGGCTCCTATTGGTCGAGATTGTGTGGGTGAAGTCTCACTTCTACAGCTTGTGAACTGCACTCGATATTTTAATCCAAATACGCTCAGGAATGGTTAAAATCCTTCGGATAGATACTGTTTCCCCCTATATAGGCATTTTTAGGTTCTGTGCCTCGTTGAATTGAATATCGCTATTATTTGTTCAATCCAACTCTTCAAGATAAGACCTACACAAATAAAGGTTTAATTCTGAATATCCCACACGGTGTGTATACGCCCACTATTATCAGATCAGATTTAAACATCTTACCTTGATAATATTTGAAATCATAACACACCTTACATACCCTCCGAGTGTAAATTGACTGTGAAACACTTTTTTGCAGGCCAATTTATTAGGCTGATTGTTCCGAAGAATTTGATTTAATTTTTTATGTTTGGTTCAGAAATCAAGTCCCTGTGAATACTTGATTTGTAGAATTTAGTAAAGAATGTTTGAACTGCTCACGCCGATAAGTTGGCGATTATTGACGTAAATATCTAATCTCATTTCAACGCATTGCAGTATTTTCCGTAGTGTACCTAAGAAGATTATTATGAAATTATTAAATATTTCAAGATAAGCGATTTTTCCACGCCATTATTGGATTATTGAAATTGTGTCACATTTATTTTTTTAAAACTGTTAGGTACCACATATGCCCTTTATAAAGCTACCAAATAACTACAATTAAATTAAAAATAAATTAAATTTATTAAATATAGACAGAAACACACTGAGGGAGCTAGTCTAGACTAAAGGCTTAAATTGGACTCTGTTATCTCAGTAGACACGTGCAGCTGAGGAGCTGGAAGTGGAAAGCACCAATAGCTGTAGAAAATGCAAATATGACCGAATCGGATATCGACACGTTGGCGCAGTGGTTAGCGCAGTGGCCCGGAAAGCCGAAGGTCCCTGGCTTCGAGTCCCAGAGGTGCCAATATCTTTTTCTAATTTTTCCGTTTCCAGATTTTCGATTGAGTTTCGCGAATACTGTCTTCATTTAATTAAATAGTATTTTAAAATTACATCGGACATCAAGTTTTAGATCATCAGCCGAGACTGATCTAACATCAAAGATTTTATCAAAACCAATTTATAAGTATTCATTTCCAATGGTACGATGCTGATTTTTTTTTTTTTTTTTACTTTACGTAACGTTGTGTCATTTTTTGTATTTTTGTTGTAAACTGTTTGTATTATAAAATACGCAACCATTTAAAATTATGCGTTTTCAATGTACGATGATAATTGTCTGTTATTTTTAATGTAATATTGTGTTATTATCTGTATTTTTATTTCAAACTGCCTTTGTTTTAAACTGCACCTGATCTCAACCCAGGATTTCCTAGTGAGACAGGCATAGCACCACTAAAATTGTAGTCTAAAATTAATAAAGATGAGTAATAAAAAAAATGGAAGAAGTCTCTTATACTTGGGGACTTGAATATCAAGTTGTGCAATCAGGAGACATCGCTGAAAATCCAATGACAACCCTAGTGAATTTCTTAAGACTTAGTTACTATTAAAGGGAATAAGGTCAATCGTGGGAGATAACACAAGAGCACGTGTCTTGGGTGATAAGGGGTAATAATAAGTCAAACATCGGAACAAGTAACTTGTGTGTAGCAGTTTATCCACGTTTATCACTGTGAGACTTATCGAACCTTTAACAGGTTTCGAAGACAAACAGCTACCAAAGGTGAAGAAAAAAAGCACTTGACAAGGCCTTAATTTTCGCCTGCGGCGCATCTTCAGTGTCTTCGTGAATATTATAATTGGCTCTGGCAAATCGTGACTAATGACATACACAAAAATATTTCTAAAAAAACCTCTGCTTATTTTTGTAATTATATAGGATGTGGTAAAAATGTTTTTTTTTTCACAATAGGTTACAAGAGATTCTTTAGGTTCCGTGGCCGAAAAGTTCGAGAATCCCTGGCTTAGTATAATAAATAATAAAATTATTCAAATAACCTTAAATAACTCGGCTATCAGAAATTGCAAATATGTAGACTTCTATTATTCCTGTAGATTCAATTATCTTTCAATGAACTTCAGTTGCATTGCCTGAAATGAAGGAACAGGCGAATTTATTCTACTGCCTACTCAGATAACGGAATAAATTGAATTAATTATGTATAAATATAAATAATTTACTCCGTCGGAATTTTGACCCCCGACCTCCTGGCTTCTTCTTCCCACTCGACCACCACATTATTATAGTGGATTTACATACTCCATTCATGTTTCTTGCCAGTCCAAAACGCTGACAGAAACATTTTCTCAAATTATATTATGTTAGTGGGAGTATTTTAATGATTTCTACTTTCGATTTACGATCAGAGCGTTATAGTGCTCAAATTGTACAACTTTTTGGGATACAAATGGATACCCATAAAAAATAATTATTTTATTAAATACGTGTAAAAAAGTAAAATGAAACAAGTCGCTTCAATGCGGAGATTCTTTTCGGATTCAAGAATTAAATTTTACTTTTAATCGGCAATGCCATATTCAAAGAAATAAATTGTTTCTCCCTGCATGTCCTTTCGCGTGCGTCCCAGTTCCCCTCCCGCGTTCCCCTTCCACCTCCACGCCTTCCCTCTCCCGCTCCCCCGTCCCGCCAACCCTTCCGCGTCCCATATATTCAGTCCCAGTACATTCAGTTTTCAAACAGCTAGCGTGCCACCTATTACAAATTTTCATTTTTCATATATTACAAATATTCATTTTTGTATATTATATAAGAACAATCAAATATTACAAGAACAATCAATCAAATTTGGTACCTAATATAGGTACATATTTAAAATGGTGACCGGACAACTCGGAATGAAACCAACTCAGAACCATCTCAGATAAGTCATTTAGAGTGATAAAAAATATGTATAAAAAATTGGTTAAATAGGTTACGTTAGGTTAGGGTTATCGGCTAATTTAAAAATATTTTTTTCGTAGCTTTTAATGACTTCAAGGAGGTGTTGAGTTGACTTTATTCTCAGTTGGCATGGAACCATTCAAAATATCAACAATTCTTGATTCGATTCAAATTATTATGTAAGTAGTACTTCGTTTTGAAATTGAATTCTGATTTGACAATCATGTCATTTTCAAATTTTAACATTTTTAACAGTTTCGCAAGAATTTTTGTAATGATTGAAAAACTTTTCAGATGTATTGTCTTGTGGTTGAAATGTTCCAAAAACCTTCGCGGGGGTTTTAAGAAGGTATTTTGAAAGTTGCAAATAAGCTATGCTTAATATAGCAATACGCAAACACTAATCCCCAAACTCATTTTGATTAACATATATATAGATCATATTATAGATTTACCGATCATGATTAGACCATAAAATAAAGAATGAATTAGACGGACTGGCTCCGAATTCGCCTTATCCATATTAAAATATGAGGTGCTTACTTTATCTACAGAGGAATGTTCATATCTTGTCACCGTTATTTGCACAGAGATATCGGTAGGTGCGTATCGCAAAACCCGATAATTAAAATATTTGATGCGTTTATATTGGGTTTACTGAGAAATGGAAGTACTCGTTTGCCCGACTCGAGAGAATAAATAATAATATTTGGATCATTTGTATAGCGCCGTTTTTGTGAAAAATCACCTCAAGGGCTAAATATTAATTTAGTAATTTTATTACAAATATAATTAACAGGGGATTGTATTACGTTGTTGTGTTGTAATTTCCTTACTAAGAGACCTCGATTTAATAAATATACAAAGTAAATAAAATATTGCCGAAACATAGCTTTTATTTACCACTATTATTGATAAACTGTTGAACGTTATTTAGTGGTTAAATGAGTGGAAAAATGTGTCGGGTTCCGACCCAATTGTCGTGGGTTCAATAACTCCAAGTCATTGAAACCGAGTCCTCCATCATTGCATAAGCAACATTTTTCGCTTATAATGATAATAGTATTTCAAATATTGTCAGGTTATCCGAAATTCCGGAATGGTTGTCGTTTCTTTAAAAAAAATACGAGTGTGCTTTAGATCACACGACTGAAGTAAAACTTCTGTGAGAGGAAGAGAGAAAGAAAATGTGTGCGCGCACTGCTCTCTCTTGCTCCTACAGTGTGATACAGACAATAGGCCTGCACTGTGTCTTAGATATACGAAATGTGTGCTCGCACCTATCTCTCTTGCCCCTACAGTAATATACGAAACGTAACTCTCTCTCTTTCTATCTTCACTAACTTATATCTCCATCTCAACTTCCGTTTGCCTCGCCCGACACTTTTCGTAACGCTCTTGTCACGCATTTTTTTTTACATGAGCTCCACACAGGAGGCCCTGATGAAGTTAATTTCCCCCAGGGCCTATGTCATCTTTGGGGATGCTATGTGGAGGGTTTTTTTAAGGAAAGGAAGGGGAGGAGGGTTTAAGGGGTGGGTAGGAATCTGGGGTTCAGTATCCTGTCATCCAAGACCTAGACAAACTTCACCCCATGAACCCCAAGACAAGCGTGCATAAAGAAGTTTTACTTTAAAAAAAAAGAAATCTATATTATACCATATTTTATGTGAAAACCGCGTAACTAGTAAAATTATGGCATATCCAATTTTGGGAATTTTGTGAGGATGACTGGATTTACATGAATGGGCTATTCAGATCTGATATTATGTCTAAAGTCATTTCAAGCAACGCTTCTATTCCGAACTGTGTTCGTTCACCAGGGCGTTAATGAATGTATTAAATTTGCTGCTCGCAACTATTTATCTTTATCCCTCTTTATCATTTTAAAACCAAATTCCTCTTCTGCTAATCAATTAGATTATTTTTATTTTGAGTGTGCCTAATCCGAATCACCCAATCATTCTAATAACACCCTAAATACTCTAACAATCTCAAGTGTTTTTATCGTAGTGTTAAATTCGTCTAAAATATTAATTAGCCTTTCCACTTGAAACTTTATTTCCTCTCGATAAGATGGACCTTGACCCACAAACCGATTCATTCAATAACAATTTTTTATTCGGGTAGTTAATGTGGTATTGTACTTTACAACAGTTTCAGTGTTTACGCATTTTATTGTACTATAAAAAATATTGCTACTTATTTAATTTTTACGTTTCGTTTTGTAGATAACATTTACCTTTTACTTCTTGTTTTTGAAAACGAAAAGGTTTTTGTCATATTTAATTAACTGTCAATTTACTGCCTTAGTTAGTACATTATTACTGTTTTGACTATAAAACAAATAACTCTTAAACGGTGAGTTATGGCGTCACGAAATTTGCACAGTATTTTGAAGTGAAAATTTCTTCAGATTTGAAACTTGATGAAACGAAAAAGCGACACTAAAAACAGATAAACACATACATCTATAGGATGCGAGAGAATGAGATAGAATAATTGGTCTCCTCTTTGTGCGGTGCTGCGTAGTCTCCCCACTCTTGTCTTTTTAGTTTTCTGAAGGTTTCACTTCTACCGTGTACACAATTTTTTTCCTGTCGAAATTCCAGTTCAACGCAACTTTTTTACCTCCCACTGTCATTTCCACCACCTTACTAATATTATAAACGCGAAAGTTTGTATGTGTGTTTGTTACTCTTTCACGCAAAAACTACTGAATGGATTTTTATGAAAGTTAACATTAATATAGCTCATACATCAGAATAACATAAAGGCTATAATTTATAAAGCTAGCTAGGAAGGGGACGCGGGAGGGGAACGTCGATGAACGAAATATGACATTGCAACGCATGCCGGGAACCAGCTAGTAAGCTACAGTGCTTTGAAAATTAAAAAAAAATGTATTTAATTGCATTGCAGTTGGCTCTAATTTGGCTGATTATATGTCTTTTATTGTTGATTTTTGATGGCTCCAAATAATGACGGTTTGTTTGTTTGTTGTTGCAGATTTACGAAGCCACAGACGTTTGCCGACTGCATCGGCAATGAACTCCCCCTCGGCTGGGAGGAGGCGTACGATCCACACATCGGGGCGTACTACATCAACCATGTCAACCGTAAGTACCTACCTACTCAACGTTGTCAAAATACCGTCACTGCTTATCCATTCGTCTTAGTTGCTTCTCGCGTCATACCAGCTATTAGCTGGTGTAAGGCTTCGATCATCATCTTTCTCGTCTTACCCGTTTCTTCTTCTGGTGCCCTGATGATATACACTTTTACATATTATTGCATTCTCAACTCAAATTTTGAGTTTTTGGAGATGTCTGACTAATCAACTGGACGATCGATATCCTCTCTGATCACTCATACAAAAACTGAAAATTAATGTTTGTATCCCAAAATTGAGACATGCTCAAGTAGTTAAAAGGGTTCTTCTTTACTTTTCTTACTATTTATTGCTCATGGATGCGCGCAAGCCATCTGTCCATTACGTATTTCTTTAACAGTAGCCCAGTCTTTTAGATGAAGTTCATTAGGTTTTTCATTGGGCATTTGGCAATGTCTCCTGGTTCCACCAGATATTTGTGGCTTCTTCCCAGCACTTTTCGGTATTTCTTCACCAGATCCAGATCTTCCATATCTTGTAGATTTTACTCTATTTCTTTGACAATAGTCCAGTCCCCTTAATAAAGTTCACCAAGGTTGCATGTCTTTATGTTTCATAGTGTAATTCCCAGGTATCTGAACTTCTTCCCATCAGTGTGAATAGTTGTTTCTTCATTCTCTTCAAATCTTATGGAATAATTGGATGGGGGGGTGTGTATAATACACACATTAAGCCACTAGAAATAACTCAAAAATTAATACTAAAAATAATGTTGCATAAAGATATAAACTACCCCTCCGTGCAATTGTTCCATGAGGCTGAATTGTTAGATATAAGAAAAATTTACTGTAAACCATGTTTAAAATATGTATTTACACGAAATGTTATTTTTACAAAAAATGAAAAGCGTTTTAGTAATAGGTTAAATAATGTATTTGAAGTTCCACTGTGTAACACTAGGCTTGCGCAAAGACATGCATATTTTATTACACCAAAAATATATAATGCTTTCTATAAGGCTACAGAAATTGATTGTAAAAATATATCCACCTACAGCAAGTATAAAAATGTATTAAAGTCTTGGATAAATACCGTTGACACAAACATTTACTTGCTGTAACATCTGACCTGCTGTAACTTAACCAAATTTTTATTAATCTTTATGAACATGTCTTTTGAATGTATATCAGTAAACACTGAATCTATTTTTTATGTATTTAATTTTATTTTTTTTTAAACTTCTACAATGTAGTGTATGTTTATGAGTTAATATTATTTATTATTTTTATTTTATTTTTTAATATTATTTATTATTTTTATTATTATTTTTTAATTATCTGTCTTAAAATCACTCAAGTATACCCACGAACTGGCGATGCCTATGTGGGATTTTTTTGGTTAATCTGCTAATCTATTTATGTTATTCTCTACTTTTTTAAAACTGTTTGTATAAAAAGTTTGTATTACAAAATTTTACCAACTGTACCAAAAAAATTGTTAATAAAAAAAATAA
Organism: Glyphotaelius pellucidus; assembly: GCA_936435175.1. Classification (NCBI taxonomy): domain Eukaryota; kingdom Metazoa; phylum Arthropoda; class Insecta; order Trichoptera; family Limnephilidae; genus Glyphotaelius; species Glyphotaelius pellucidus. Next base: position 11,991,317 of record OW386557.1, on the reverse strand, counting down.
AAAAAAATCTCCAAGAATGGTAAACACCCACATGTTACGAATTACCTCCTCATTTTAATCTTATTAATTTGACAGTAGCGTCTATACCTATAATAAAGTTCGCCAGGAATGTCATTGGGTGCTTAGCGATGTCTCCTGGTTTCCGTCAGGTATTTCTTGGGACACTGGCACCATAGATGAATCTTCGTTTCTTAATTCTGTGCACAGTTCCTGCAGCTATTGGTGCTTTCCACTTCCGTCCATGGTTGTTAATAATAATGGCCCTACTTTCTACCACATTAAGTAGTTGCCTAGATCGCTTTGAGCACTCTAGATATTCTCTGCTTTTAATCTGCGAATCATAAATGTTATATAGCCACACTGCTAGTCCTAGGTCAGTCATTTATAAATGCCTGATCATTCTAGCTTACCCCTCGTGAAAAATTAAACCGTCATTATTACATTGTAATCGATATGATTATAATAAAATAACGCTCTACAGACGCGTTAAGCCGGATATATTATCGCCAACGCGATCCCCGTAGCGACCCACCGTAACATTAATTGAATTATAGTTTTTGCACTCCTCTACGCCTAAAGTTAAACAATTGAATTTAATCAATCTTCTTGAAATTGATCCGCATTGTATCCTCCTGCTAAGAGAAATCGGGTCATGTATCTTGTGCCCTGTCTGTTCATTTGGAAGTAAAAAAGCCCCTTGTCTCTTTTATATTTGTACTGTTTTACAACTTAAAGCAACTTTGAACACCGAAAAATGATATTCATTATCCGATCCCTGTATATCCTGAATCCCTTTTAAGACTCTAAGTTGCCGTGTTTACCGGCTGCTTGAACTCTTACCTCCTTCTCATCCTCAGATCACGCATTCCACACCCCTAGTGTAGAAGAGAACTCCTGCGTCCAAACCGAATGTAGATTGCTCCAATGTCTCCTTGAAGACTTCTTCTTTATGAGCCCTCTGACGTCCAGCTATGAATCTGCCTTACCCATTTTTTTCCCAGGCTGATATTTTTCGGCCCCCATCGATCCAAAGCCTGAAGACTTACTCTTAGTAAACAAGGACGCTTTGTTCCTAATTGGAATGGCGACAGTTTTTAGTCTTATTGTTCAGAAAAGATCTAGAGAAAATTTAATAGGGCATTCGTATTTTTAATGGTTTTTGGACAGAAGTCAATTTGAGCGTGCTGGAGTAGAATTCGCGATGTTTTGATTTTTTATTAGACACAAGAAGATCAAATATATTTGGAATTGTTGAATGTTTAAAATAAATGAAAAGCTTATTTAGTTATTCTTTTTTCCGCTCATGGGAGATGTTTCACGCTTATAATTTCTCAGTTTGCGTAACACCGCAACACAAAAGCGCGCAGATTTCTATAAATAGGGCGAAATACAGATTTAGTTTTCCGCGAATCTTTTGTGCGTTGCACATTCCACAGCGCATATCATCTGCTCGCAGCATCCCATACATACATTCACAAAATCCATACATATCATACGTACAATCTATATATTATCTTACATACATACATACCCAGGCACTTCGCGGTACGATTCGTATTTCATGAGAACTCCGAATACTATATCCATTTCCCTTTCTAAACGCGTCATTTCCTCTTGATTTTATTAATCAAATAGTATGACATATGACACTGCGACTGAAAATCATCATTGCTGTCAAAATGATGATTCAACTTGAACCTTCCAGTGTTCTACGCGTTAAATTTGAGTCAGTAGATTGCTATTTCGATATCTACAACAAATAACACCTGATATGTCCAATTCCTAAAAAAAATATCTATTATAATCTCCTGTTTCATTTTGTTAGTCAAAAAACTTCTGGCTCTTTTTTAATCCATTGACTACTGCCGTGGCAACGAAAACCATCGGCCACATAACCAATCTAATAAAGTTGAAATCCTTATTCAGAACAAGCCCAAATTATATAAAAGTAGAAAGGCATCCACATTTTCTTTATGCCAATTTGGATCTTTATTCTTGGCAATTTATCCGATAAATCTGAACCTTTTTACATCATGCAACATCTATAAAATACCTTTTTTGTACAGGTCAATAAGTTTTGGTTTACACCCTGATTTCAATTTTTGGCTCTCTAAGTGATGAAGGTCAAAGAGTCTTTGTTATTATTTATTATGGTCCTGTTATCGAGAGTTCCTTTGCAACATCTTTCTGATATATAAATCCATCGTTTTTGAATAAGTGGGACAGATTACAACGAATCTGTCATCGTTCACTTTACCTGTTATTTCGGGTGATGTTGATTCCCTTTTTTAATGTCTTTCAACGACTTTATCACGTTTTGGCTTTCGTTCCCGTGTTTCATCCCCGAGTTGGTTGCGGTCGGTAGCGCTTTTGGGGAATGCAGCCAGCGCGGTGGGAATAAATAACTCCTTTCCTAGTATCGCGGATATAGAATCGTGGCGCTTCCCAAACTATATTATCCGGACTATCAACAGTACTAACCAGCAAACATTCCAGTGTTGTTATAGGCGTTGTTTATTTAATACTGGATCCCGGCATGCGTTGCAATGCCATATTCAAAGAAATAAATTGTTTTTCCTGCACGTCTTTTCCCGTGCGTACCCATTTCCCTCCCGCGTCCCCTTCCTCTCCGCTCCCCCATCTCGCCAACCCTCCTCCTGCATTCCATATATTCAGTCCCAGTACATTCAGTTTTCGAACAGCTTTCGTCCCAAATATTACAATTTTTTTATTAAAATTTTAATTTTTCATACATTACAAACAAATTTCATTTTTGTATATTATAAGAACAATCAACCAAATTTGGTACCTAACGTATAAACCTATTTAAAATAGCTATAATTATTGATAGTATTAGGCGAGTACTTCAAATAAATTCGTTAATTTAAAGAGTTATGAAAATTGAATTTTTATTTTACAATCATTGTTTTGCGAAATATCAATCTCAAATTTTGTCATTTTTGACAGTTTCGCAAGAGTTTTTGTAACGATTAAAAAACATTTCAGACGTATTGTCATGTGGTTCTGATAATCCAGAAACCTTCGCGGGGGTTTAAGAAGATATTTTGAAAGTTTCAAACATTTCTTACGCTTAATATAGCAATACATAGACAACTCATATACGTACCTATATATGGATGAGTGGACATATTTTTTTCTGAGAATGTTTTCTTTTCGATTACTTATAGATTATTATGTCACATAAACACCTAACACGTAAACACCTCAGCACAGGTTCTCCTAGTGAGGTGTTCACGAAACATACAACAATACCTATCCACAGTTTCACCTTCACAAACCTACCTTACACCCAACATAATAAAATTATAAAGGTAAATACTGTAATGTATAGAAATAAATAAAATAAATAATAATCCCCTTTTCTTTATCAAAATCATTGTGACTAAACGATAAGCGAATTTAGTTCACAAATGAGTTAGTATACAATTGTTAAGTAACCGGATTAAAAATAATAGTGACAAAACAGAAGATGATAAAATAATAATAAATAAGTTTGTAACGGTCGTGGTAATTAAATAAAAACCACACTTTTCTTCCGTAAACAAAATTTGTCTTTATTGGGTGGGTACAGTCAATTTACAATAATCACAAAACACAGTAGCTTAACAGTACAAACTACAACACTACAACACTAGCTTTATAGTTATTTTAACAATAATAACCCCAAGGGACATTCATTGTCCTCTAATTGCTCGTCACATTATAACAAAGGTTGTACGAGTACCTTTTCTCTCTCTATAGACCTGATGGCGGGGGTGAGATACGAGCAAATGTTAGACAGAGAAAGTATTCGAGCTTGAACCTTAGAGTAATAATAGTAAATTATATTATTACTCTAGGGCTTGAACACTTCTCAAGTACGCTAGAAATAATTAGATGTGCTACAAGTTTTTATTTTTATTTTATTAATCTATAAACCTAGGGTTTTACATAGGGTTTAATTGATGCCTGTCTCACTAGGCTTAGAGGTACATATTTAAAATTACAGGAATATTTTAAGTTACATACAAATTCAATTGAATACTATAAAAATGGAAAGGTGATTGGAAGTGTGGGTAAATACTTTAAAGAGAGTTATGTAAATGTAGGAAGAGATGATGTACAGTGAATAGTAAATACTGTCAAATCTATTTATGGGATTGATTAATTAATTTGACATGATTCTATGATTCGTTAGATTTGTTGTTTGCTTCATTTTTCATTGTTTTACCATGGAACCCTGAGTTCTACTCGAGTCTTGTTCCCGCAGTTGTAGAACCCTTGGGACACGAAGGACAGCCTGGATGGCCGGGCGAATTCCTTTGAGCGAATACTTCGCAGGTCATATTTAAGTTCGCGAGTGACGTGAATGTTTCACTTTTGAAATTCATACAACACTCGCGATGTTTTTATTGACCTCTATGTGAATTCGACCACAATTATAACATCTCCCTGCGTGAATCCAGCCTTATGATCGAATGTGATTTTATTATTGAAGAAGATAATATTAATAATCTTAACGAAATAATGAAAAAGAACGAGACACAGAAAAATAAAAAGATAAACGTCGCTACTGGGATCTTCTTCAATGATATGTTACATATCCTTCAAAGGTTATAAAAAGAGAGTTGTTGTAATAAAAATTGATATTTTTTGCGTGAATAATGCACAAGAGTTCCCACTGCCCAGAGCTACCATTCACATTTGCGTCATATATTCTTCTTACACTACTTTCTTCGTTCATTCGCTCTACATGCCCAAACCATCTGAGGGTCCCTTTCTTAATCTTACTCATTATGCTTACATCAGCCTTACATTCTTTGCGGATCTCCACATATAGATAAACCCTTTAATCTCAGAAGTATTTATGATTAGTTAGTTGACAGACATAATGAAGATATTTAATTAAAATGAATATGAAGCCGTTTTTCTTGTCGCATTCTTTGGCCGTTGGAATTTCGTACGGGTGGCTACCAGATGCAGAAAACATGTTATTTGTTTTTCTTTGCAGTTTTTTTTTACCTTTGCGAGAAAACGATGAACTAATTATGTTGAATAAAGCAATCGTTAGGGAATTTTACGCGATTTCATATTTGTTACCCACAGATAGCAATGTGTCATCTCAACTGCAAAACTGTTTTCTGTAGCTGTGAGCTCTAGCAGTTTGCTCAGTTTCACTTCTTCGATGGTTTGCAAAATGTTATTGTCAAAGTGTGACATGGTTGACAGTTTCGTAAGAGTTTTGTGATAGTTAAAAAACTTTTCAGATGTATTGTCATGTTAAAACGAGTAGTAAGTAAATTGTAAGATATATGAAAATATAGGAAAAATATCTTGAGCTGCGCATTGATCAGCATTTGACGTTTAAACAGCATATACAAGGTATTAAAGACAAAATCATCCCCTTAATTAGCGTATTTAGCCGGCTATCATATCTGTTGCCAAATAAATTAAAAAGGTTTGTGTTATAGTCTCGTATACTCACATTTAAATTATTTGATTGAAATCTTGGGAAAGGCATGTGAAACGTACAAAAATGAATTACAGCTAATACAAAACAAGGTAACCAAAAAACTATTTCACTACAAGCCCAGAATATCCACAAAAATTATATATGGAAACAAAACTATTATCACTAAGAAAACTGTATGAATACAATATACATGTCTCCTTATATACAAAATAAACAATAAACTCTTGCGTACAAACCCAGAATTCATTAAAATGTCCCAAGTACCCAAACACTTTACACGACAACACGATAACGTACATTTAAACACTATCCACACTAACTATGGTTAACAATCCATTGGTTACGAGGGGGCAACTTATACAATTGCCTCCCAAACGACATTAAAATCGAAGAAAAGCTGGGTAAATTTAAAAAAAATTATATTTTTTTTATTTTTGATAAACGAAGAGATGAAATAGAATAGCCGCTGTATTTTAATATTTAGTTTAGTTTAAAGTTTTTTTTATTATTTCTAGTTAAATAAGTGAAAATGTACTGCTTTTTACTGGTATAAAATGGTTCAAATCGTGTTTTAGGCACAGGTCTGATATATAATATGTTTTCTAAGCTTTCGAAAAGTATTATAAAAATAATGTGTCCGATCGAAATTGAGGCTGAGCGAGATAAGTTCACTGTTTCTTATTTACAAAACCAATAATATTTCGTGCGGTTAAAAAATTACTAGGTAGGTACCCATGTATTATCGTGATTTTTTGGGTTACTGCCTATTTTATCTTTGTTTATGTGGTTACCGCATAATGTATCGAACGTCCAGTTTATTAGTCAAGACATCTCCGAAACATCAAAATTCGAGTATCCAGTTATATGTAAAACTGTACCCTGTATTTAATGCAAAAATAATTACTCCATTAATCACGTGATGTTTCTTAGCAACTGTTTAACACCCCCCCCCCCCATTGGTGATATGTGGTGGAAAAATCGCGCGAGGAAATCTTTGCCTGGCAACGGTGAGTCAAGGCCATGCGCCGCTGTTTGGTTTATAAATCGTGCATTTAAGCCGCCGCTATCCGAATTCGACCGATTTTTTACATATCTCCCTTAAACATTTGAAGTTCAAAGCTTAAAAAAATATATGTTATTTTTGAAGATAATATCTAGATACATTCCACGCCGAAACGCAAATTATATGAAATTCCCTCTATAGAAAAATCGCAAAGTATGCCCCGAAAATTATTTAAAACAAGGCTATTTTTATTATTTTACAAGTTATATTTGTGAAAAAATTCACAATGTTTCTTTAAATGATACTTAAAGCTACGTTCCACGAGATTTTTTGCTCTATTTTAAACGAGTCGTGTTTTATTAAGCTTTTTCGCAATTTTCGCTGCAATTTTATCACTTAAAATATTAGCGCGCTCTGTCCAATATTCGTAATTACATATCTCTCCATCTTATTCTTTTTCAGCCGAAAAGCGCCGCCTTAACGAAAAATAAATACACGTGATATCTCATTATATCCCCCCCCCCCGCCTTGTGAAATTTCGTGATTTTGTCTGAACCCCTCCCACCCTTTCGAGCCTCACGTGATTAATGGACGACCCCTAAAATAATATTTGATTTATGGCGAGCATTTCATTACTGCTTTCCTCGTTATTTCAAAACTTAGTATGTGGATTTGGAGATGTCAGACTAATCAACTGGACGACCGATACCGTCCCCTATTCTAGGGTATTTTGTGAGGTTGCAAGAAGTGGAAAAGGAAAGAGATGGGAAGGGATGGTCTGTTTTCGAAGCTATAAACTGGCAATTGATACGAATGCCTAGCTGTTGAGTCTTTCGTTAGTATGCAGGGCAGGAAGTGTGCGGATATTAGCATTGCGTGAACGCCTTTGACGGCGATCATAAAATGGCTGAAGGATGTCAGACAGTTCAATATTATCGTAAACTGTTGTAAACACTTTCTCGGGTTGGTTTAATACGGCAAGGCATCATTAGGTCAGCTCGTGACTTATAATTGTTTTCAATTTCTTTATTAAATAAGGGTCCTGCCGGTTGAACAGTACTCCGTTGTAACATTTCTTTTTAATACTTGCACCGTTCATGAGACAGAGAGAAAAAACGAGGTTACTATCAGCACCATGCATTTACCTGGTAATACCGACAGCACATCAGCGAATGTAATCTAAAAAATCAATGCATTTAACACTGCCTATTGCAATACATGCTGTGCATTGTTGTGGAGTTTGGGGGAAACGCCCAAATAAATTACTGTGTGAACTTATATTTCGTCAACACCTAACTAGGAGAATCTATACCAAAGTGTTCAAGTTATGATGACTTGCAACGAATTCCACCATATTTTTATATCCATTAACTGCTACAGCTGCAGCAGCTCATACAAACTTCAGTTTATATTCTTAGTAGCTTTGATGCCCTTCATTATATTATTTTCGGAGAGGTAGACGTTTTGTCCATCATATTCCATGATATCAGGAGCAGTCGGTGCTTCGTTTCCGGAAATATCTTCAAAGGTTCTTCTAAATGTCCTGACGATCTCCTCTCTGTTTGTGGACCCGTGAATTTGGCTGGCGATTCTAGCGTTTGGCTGGTCAGGTTGTTGCTTTTCTTCCAGAATTGAGCGAACTGTTTTTTGTCGAGCGATTTTCCGATATAATCCATCTTTGTTTGTTTGGCAGAGCTTTGGCAGTGTTTGAGGGTTCTTTTGGACTCTTTCCTTTTCTGTTTTCTTTCATTCGCAATGGGGCCGTGCGATAGTCCCCCATTTTGAATGGAAAATTTATTTATTTCGCGTGGTCGCTCCAGTGGCTGGAAGAATGTGGTGTGGTGCTTGCGAACTCCTTTCAATGCGTATTTATGTTGTTTTTGATGATTGACAAGGATAGATTTTATATCCATCTGCAACAAGATACCACCATAAATTCATTAACTGTACACTGTACCTCATCTAAATTATTTCACCGTCTCCTGCATTTGATTTGGGAAACTCCGCAGCTGTGAGTGGACTAAACTGTTCTGCTTGGTATGCGGCGCGCGTCTTACTGGCGGCCCCTTATTGGCCACCGCATGCCTCCTGACACTCATTGCGCATACTGGCATATTGAACAAGGTTCAGGCTTCATGGATACACCTGCTGCGTCATTTTTAAATCGGCTTGTCATCACAGTTTGTTTCGAGAATCAATATATAATGGAGAATTTCCTGGTCGCGATTAGTACTTACTAATTTCTTGTACATGCTAAATTCTGTGATCTTTTATAAATGGTCAGTAGGTATAAAATGATAAGTTCACCAACGGGCATTTGCTTATTGTATATCGTTTCATCGGTGCGTATTTCCAGCGGTGCGGAGTGAACCCGATTCCATGGACTCGAATCGGTCAAATTCATAGATCTAGTCCAGCGGCTGTCAACCTTTTTGAGCGTGCGTATCCCTTAACTCTTACTACAAATTTATTGTACCCTCTATCTATCTCGCACACGCGAATTAAAAACCGTGTTTCATTTGTAATTTTTTAATACTCTCATTATTACGTGAATTTAATAATCAAGTCACACAATTTTTGGAGGAGGCCCTGAGGAAAATAATACCCCTCAGAGTCTGTGTTATCTTTGGGGATGCTGTGTGGAGGGTCTTTTTTAGGAAAGGAAGTTCTAGGAAGGAAAGGGGTATTAGGGTGGGTAGGAATCCGGGGGTCAGTTTACCGAGGAGTGACGGACGTATGAATCCATCCCTCCCACTGCGGTGCAAGGCGATTTTCCGAGAGAGTAAGGCTGGAAAGTCAAGTGGACTTCCTCAACCAATCTCTCTAATGCAATTTTACACAGGTATGACATGACTTCGGGCATTTTTAACCAGTTATTCTACGTGCGAAATTGAACAAACCTACGTTCTGGCCACGATATTGCGTATCTCCAATTTTTGCTTCGTGCACCCCAAGGGTACAGCGTACGGTTGAAAACCGCTGATCCAGACGATCGAGGGTCGTCTGCCATTATCTGACGGACCAATTCCACGGCCGATAGCTGCATTGTAACCTCTCCCTTTTTTCTCTAAAAAAACCCATGATCTGAAATAAATGTAAAAAAAACTGAGCTGTCAGCGGCAGAACCACGCAAGAAGCAAATGGCAGAATGGCCAATAGGGATTTATTGAGAGGCTCTTTAATCTGATTTTACCCCCTGCAAACGAAACTATTGAAGAAGAACCAAAGGGAAGTAAAAAGTCTCCATCTTACCTTCTGAAACAGCTGTTTTATGCTGCCCAAAGTGGCTGAAACTAGGCCCAAACTCTTATACACGAAGATTCTTATAATGTGGGATGCGTACTAGGCGATGACCGTTGTTCGGCATGTAGTCATGATTTGTGCGGCATTCCACACAGGGTACTCTGCAACTCTGTACCGCAGGCTGGCTATAGGCTCGTGGGAACCTGCGTTACGAGAACAATACACTCTCCCCTATCAGATAATGTATAATGCATAGATTCGCACGGTACAAGCTGCCGTGAGTGACGTTTATTTTCATAATTATTATTAATTATTTATAGTTGTAAACAGGAATGTTTGGATCACTAAGTATTCTTTTTTTTTCCTAAATTCATGTCAATAAATAAACAGGCAGGTTTACAATATTTACACTGTCTCGCAGACGGCCAGCAGAGCTTTCGTAAGCACTTAGACCATAGGCCCATCAGTATCTTCTATATATGTATTTTTGTTTTGATTTTATCCCAGCAATTTCTCAGAACTTTAGTGTTGTCATTTAGTGTTTGGTGATGTCTCCTTACTCCAACGCATCATGGTGTTCAACTGTCCAAATGTCTCCGCATCCTTTCCATCAAATCCGGTTCTTGACATTGTACTGTAATAACAGATCCTTCATCTGCATTTTCTACGTCTTTTCACTCCAATTGCTGGGTCTCTTGAAGTGGCAGTGTCATTTCTCTGTCATGGTCTTTTTACTGTTTTAACTTTTTATTTATTTATTGTTTGAACATTTAATAGATGCAAAATAAGTAGATGTTTTCATAATATTTATAGCCAAGTAATGCGTGTCTTTTTGCAGAGGTGACGCAGTTGGAGGACCCGCGCCTAGAATGGCTCGGGGTGCAGGAGGCCATGCTGCGGGACTACCTCACCACCGCACAGGATGCGCTTCAGGTAAGAACTCATTGCCAATTTGTATGAGGTTGAAATTGATTCGTCGCGTCGACAGTAGAGTGTTATTTATTTAATTTTATTTGAGGGGGGGTTGATCCTGAGGGACGGCAAGGGAGAAGGGAGGGGTAAATTATTAAAAAGTTTTCTGATCTCTACTTACCACTACTTAAAATTTTCATCCTTGAACCCCCTTTAACTCCCCCCCCCTCTTATATACGCTCTTGTTCTGGGTTAAAAAAGATTACATGTATGTAGATATACAAATAAGTCGCTAAATCAGATTTTATGTCCTCGCGCAGTATTCAAAAGAAAGATTCTAGATTGTTCTAGTTATTACGTTAAACGAACAAAAAGGCTTGATTTCCATCATTCGAGTCTTTGTTAGTAACACGCGAATACAGATTTATAACGGAACTCTCTTTAAGGTTATGTTAGGTTAGGTTTGGACAGATTAAACAATTAGGTTATGACAAATTAAACCATTCGAAAAAGTATGAAATCTGTTAATTAGTCAATAAAGATTTGACGTTGCATTTCTTCCCATTAAGAATCTAGGTGCATCCCACTTTATGAGGCGTATTATCACAAACCGGTTTGGTTTGAGGAATGGCAATGCTGGTCTTGGCGCCACTCTGACCGGCCGTCTATGGGAATTAAAATACCACGATAATTAAAAAATTAAGCCTCCGAGAGAAGTGCCATCGGGTAGACGTCTGTCGTTTCTTACTAGCTTCGGGCTTCAGGTAGAACTTGCTCAACTCTGCATTGCTCGTGCGCAGATTTGTCACCCCTCTTCTTATTAGATATTCATTTCAATTGTTTGTATTAACCGCGCAACAAACGAATTATTATTAAAACCCGCTTTTTCGGATAAGAGAACAAACCTTCTCTGGTTCTGATAGCTGAAGTGTCGACTGTCGTCTACAATGATATCCTCTTTTGGGATAGTTGTGAGCCTGAAAGCTAAGAGGAAGTGGAAAGAGATGTGTCCATAGGTACCTCGGTATTCGGATCTGGTCACTAAACACGCCGTTTAGAGTACCGTTTCGAATCTGATGGGTAGTCTTTCATCAGGGAGATAGTGACAGTATCTTCAATCTGGATTGTTCCCTGAGCCTTCTGCTGTTCCGATATTCATAGCTTAAAGTGTCCACAGTCGTCACCCTCCGGTGCGTGGATGTTATCCAATGGTTCAACAACACTACGTGAGATATGACGTCACAGAGGAGCCTTTCTATCGACCAACCAAGAAACTAACAAACCTCGCAGCAAGCCGCAAGTGTCCGTTCAACTAGCTGGCACCTCGCCAAAGGGGCAAATTCTCTAATCCGTTTCATGACTGATGAAGGCGAATGGATCGTCCCTTTCCGTTTCTCGTTTGCGGCAATCGCCTTTCATATTTGCGCTGGAATGCCATAGTAATTGCTACACATGGCCAGCGCGTAGGCATTCAGTATTCTGTACACAAAATCGCGGATAAAAAATAATCGTCCAACTCTGCGGTGACCTTTCGAACCGTCGCGTTAAGATATGCGCTCGGCTATCTATCTGTAAAATTATTATTTGCAGATCCGTGTTCGAGGTATGCTGTTTATGGTTAACATTCTTTACTTTGGAATCTACAGGAGAAAACAGCCGAGAATTATGCCAATTACGTGATTATTCGCATGCGTAGCATGAAATAGACTTTACGACAGGACCATAACGCTTTCCCTGTGGGATTCCTTCCAATTGAATGCAAACATAAATATATCCTCTTCTTTGGCTTATATTCTTTGCTTCAAATGGATTCCACAACATATTTTAAGTATAGGCATTCCGCTGATGGCTCCGCAGTAACCTCTCACTCTTTCTCATTATCGACACGATAACAGGGATGTTATCCCTATCTCTTCACGGCAGGACCGTGGTTTTTCCATACCACGGGTTTGCCAAGGGCTAACGCTAAATTTGGAATTCAAATAAAAATAATTTGAGGTTAGTTGTTTGAATGAATGAATTAATGATTAAATTAACGAATTAATGACATTCCCACATAGCTGATTGGACTGCGATCTGATATCTACCAAATTGTAATCAAATACAATGTATGCTTACATGCCCATGTTTGTAAACGAGGTTTACCTTCTGAAAAAACATTCTCTTCTGATATTTATTTTCTGTAAAAATGATTTCAATAAACATTCATTTCGCAGTCACAATTAAAGCGTGTGGATGAAATTCACTTAAATTCGTAGTAGGCAACCTATTCGTTCGTGAGCGTGAAAACCCCACTAAGAGAACCTATGCCAAAGTTTTAAATACGTTTATTTTCTTTCTGATCCTCCGAATATCTCCGTTGTAATCTATCTGTTAATGTATGAGAAAAAAAGTGAGAGGTTATTAGCCGAATCCCAGTAGTAGTTCCCATCCAGGTATCGCGGGTGGTAACTCAATCAAATCCAAGGGAAGTCAATCTTCTGGCCTATCCAGGTTCTTCATCATTGCATAGGCAACTCTTTTTCGCTTGCGATTAGAGGAGCTTAATTAATTGAGCTTAGGATTCCATGGACGGCTGGACGTAAAAACGTATCCATTCGGGAAGAGCTCTAGTCATCCACAACAGGCTTTCAACCATCTGCCTACAACCTATTTTAAGATGCTTTGGACACGTTGCTCGCCAAACTGAGGACTTGGACAAACTCATGGACATTGGTAAAGTGGAAGACAGGAGAATCGGGGGAAGGTCACCAATGTGCTGAAGTGACCAAATATGTCGGTGTCCTTGGCTCTCCACGCAGCGCAGAATCGCGAGGAGTAAAGGAGCCTTATCTACTTCTTGGTGCAGCAATGAAGGACCGACTTCGGAAGAAATAGGAGAATTTAACTCTATATTTTACTAGCCTCTTTTATAAGAAAAAGGAAGGGTTACTACGGATCTATCAGTGGTATTCCTTAAGCTACGTCTTTTTCATAATTATTATTACATAACGCTCGACTATTTCTGCGTAGGAGTGCAGGTCGTGGGAGGCAGTTTTCTAAAATATTGTTATGATAGATAAAATTTAATATCGTTGTTATTCGTTTGTACATTTTTCAAGTAGTCAGTAGAGGTTAGTTAGTTAGTTGGTCTCTATTATTATTATTGGTAGAGGTACGTGCTGATTGTTGAATGACGCATTACGTAATGGAAATGTTACCACGTCCAAATTACATTCAAGGCGCCCTGAGGTATGCAAAGGTGTTACATAACACCTTGGCATTATATTATCATGGTGCATGGATGTTGCACACTAAACAAGCCTTTATTATTTATTTATGTATTTCCCCAATTTCTACTATTTTTTTTCTTAAATTAAGTCCTCTGCACTTTTAAAATTGTCAGTATTTTTAAAGTGTTTGATTTCGGAAAACTTATCACAACATACTAAATTGTGGGGATGTCTTAAGGGGCTGATCCTTGCGCAGGATTTGTTTCGGAATTTAATATTTTTTCAAACACATTCATCGCACCGAATCTCGATTTAATCGTAGAGAAACCCTCGTTCAATCATTTTTGGAGTCCAAGTTCAAGAATTTCAACGTGTTCAATTCGCTTGGAGCTGAAAAACATGTCTGTTGGAAGATGTCAATGATGCTTTAGGAATATGCTTTGTCATAGTAAGTTAGGTTAGCAGTCCGTAATAGAGTTTTGATAACAACCCTGATATTATAAAGTAAGATAGACGCAGGCAGTAAGGCATGGAACTGGCCACAGGAAAGGCAGCGCAAGAATGCAATACAAAAGGTGGTTACAACAATTTTTAATCTTCTCAGTTTTTCTATGGTTAGACATTGTCTATCGTAATTTAGTCACACCAGCAATCCTTCTGGTTTTTCTGAACTCCCTTTACTTGCGGAATGTCGAGAGTGCGGTGAGAGGAAGGACTAGGAGGGGGGTGCAGGATGACATTCCAAGATGGCCGCCGGATGAGGTGATCGCGCCGTGAGAAGAGTCGCAGCCGTTTCCGGTCGCGTGTGTAGAGGCGGGAAAAGGGATGCAAAAAGGCTCGGCGGACATCTTGGCAAGAAAATCGCGACAGTGTACAGCGCAATTATTGTTCAAGTTAAACCAGAATATGACATGAGCATAGTACTAGGATGGAATGCAAGAAACCATGTCTTGACACGCACTCCATTCATTCATGCTCTTATCTACATTCCTTGCATGATTCACACGTATACATCGTCTAATACAGTGGTCCCCAACCCCCGGTCCGCGGACCGGTACCGGTCCGTGGATCAAATGGTACCGGGCCGTGGCAAGACCTTCCTTGAAAATCAAAATGGCGTAAAAAAATCAAACATACCCAACAAAAAAAATTATAATCAACGACAAAAATAATTATTCATTTGAGAACTCCTTCACGCCAAGTTACCGCCGACCTTCGAAGTAAAAAACATGACTGGGCTTTCATCTTGCGCACTCGCATACATAACGTAAAGAGCTCGAGTGAGACGCAATGACGTGAGTCATCGCTTGCCCAAATGCAAGTGGATTCGTATTATTGAGAATATGAACATAGTAACATAGGAACATAAGTGACATGGGAACTAACACGCGTTTGATTGTATTGGTTAATTTATTCCCGTTTAAAAAAAAACACTTCTATTGCGACCAACGAGAGCTTCTTATTACGTTTATAAATATTTTACTACATTTGTAAACGTATAATGATGGATTAACCAAAATCTGAATCCTGTATTTACTATATTTTAAGAGATATTTACATTTTTGAGGCGATGTGTACTAGTTTTACTTTTTAGATGACATAATAATGTCTAATATCAAAACAATCTAAAATATAAACAATCAACGCCCCCCCCCCCCACTCCTCAGTGGGCCGAGGTAAAATTATCAAACATTGACCGGTCCGCGGCCATGAAAAGGTTGGGGACCACTGGTCTAATACATACCTACTCTTCTGTTGTACTGACTCTTGATATGACCCGACCCAAGCAGGTATTTGGATTCACATAATCTTGCTGTTTTTCTAGAGATTCTAGTCTGTCTGATTCGACTTCTTGCCTGATGATTGTTCTAAAAAAATAAAGTTTGGTCCTTTCTCGATCAGAAGTGCAGGTTGCCTCCTCAAAAAGACTCCTCCATGACTCATTTATTCGATTTCATTGATCGCGCCATGTCTTCATATGATCTACTATTCAATTTCGTCTCATAATTGATAATTCTCATATTTCTTACTTCGTCGCTGGTGCTGAGGGCGAAATTTCTGATGGAGACCCAGTTTTTGAAACATTTGTTACATTGAGATCGTTCTCACTTTTTCGATATGCCATCGAGGTTGGTTTATCTTGTAGCTGCGGTCCATCTCGACACATTTGTTCTATTTCGTATCCCCTCTCCGCTATGTACAAGATTGCTACCGGAAGCCGGCAAACGCGTTTCAAACCCGAAAAGCACGTTTTGAATACACGAGTGGTGTAATTCCGATCTCTTCCACTCCGCACAGTGCAACCAACCAACCAACATACATACCGTACATATCGATACTCCATTTCAAGACGAAAACAAGTCTCAATAAGTGATATTGGATATTCATGTTTTTAATTTAATGAAATTGCGTGGACATGTAGTAGAGTAAGATTTGAAGGCTCCATAGTAGTAAGTGATCAAAAAGAAGATGAAGAAGATGGTTTGAAAGGGAGATATGTGAAAACGAATGTTAAAGGGAGCGCTAATATTGAAAAAAAAAAACGATAATAATTAAGCGAAAATTGTGAAAATATTTAATAAAACGGCTCGATTAAAAGAGGGCGAAAATCTCTCGGCAAATGCCTATGTTGCGTTTGAAGATACACTGTGATTTTTGAAGTGAAAACTTTTTTAGCAACGTTGTGATTTGAAACTCGATGAAGCGAAAAAGTGACACTAAAAACAGACATACACGTACTTCTACACATTCTACAGGATTCAGCTTGTGAGAGAAGAGGTAGAATAATCGGTCTCCTTTTTGTGAGGTGCTTCGTAGTTTATCGGTCTCCTCCTTAGTTTTCTGAAGGTTTCATTTCTACCGCGTGTGAACTGCACACATTTTAAATAAATATAAATAAAACGTTTTTTCAATATTTTCGGAGCATATTTTGCATACTTTACGTTTTCGAAGTGAAAACTTCTTCAGCACCGTTGTGATTTGAAACTCGATGAAACGAAAACGCGACACTAAAAAGAGACGAACACATTCATCCATAGGATTTAGCCTGCGAGAGAATGAGATAAAATAATCCGTCTCCGTTTTGTGCGATGCTTCGTAGCCTCCCCACTCTTGTCTATTTAAGTTTTCTGAAGGTTTTACTTCTACTGCGTGTGAATTTTTTTTCTATCGAGAGAATTTCGTATACCGTTTCGGCTCTGCAAATGTACAGATATTATCTTCAAAAGTAACAATTTTTTTTAGGAACTTAAAAAGTTAAGTTTGTTTAAAAACGGTAGAAATTCGGAATGCGTAATAGTAAAAGTTTGTTTCCGATCTGCGCTTCTCTACAGTTTGCTGAAATTGTGAAACCTTTGGAATTCGGAGAATGCGTGAGAGCTAGCCGCGTTCGAGCGAATATTACGCAATTGTACATTGGTATTTTTACGTGATACACACCATATAAGAACTAAAAGGAAAAGAAGAAGGGGAAGGAAAAGGTTTGGGGATTACCTGGCTATTTATATCTGATCACAAAACATCGGGTGCTTTGAAAAGTTGACACCTAAAAAAAAATTGAAAAAATTTCATACATTTATTTAAATAAAATAAATTGGTTAAAGTTGATCCTTTTTATGGTGTGCCCCTTTATACTATTTCTATGAATTGCGCTTACCTGGGTATCTTACTATTAACTTATTCGATCTGATCTGTTCTTTGTTCGTTGGCTATCTGCAGTCGTGCTCGTCTCGGGAACGATGACAACTTACCGACTTTATCGATAAATCGTTTATCAATCGACCGTGCTAGATACTCTGATTTTAATGTCCTAAGCTAAGTGTGTACCTATTTTTCTCTAATTTTTTCCACATTTTTCTATGGTACATTGACACGAATTTTTCAACGAATGTCTCAATTCTGATTTCTGGTTGTCTCTCACCGGAACGATACTGAGAGTATTTCGCACTCTCGCGTGAATAAAAACCAGAATTTAACGAGGTTTTTGCTGCTAGGCCCTGCGGGCGGCGGGCGGCACGTCTTTAGCTTTGAAACAAACTTCAGGTACGAAGATACAGCGCGGCGCGTAAGGCGCGGCGTCAGAGACCTACTCGAAGTATTACATTTCAACCGTTCAGACGCTAGCGTATTAATACTATCAGATTAGATTTAACTCTTCGTATTACAGCAAATTATTTTTTTTCTCTTTGAAGGATGTTTAATTCCTCTCCTACACTAGGTGATTTTTATCAAAAGTGGCGCTCTACAAATTGTCCAATTATTATTTTTATTACAATCCCTGATTAGTCTGTCGGTTACGATCTGTAACACCCTGTATAATTCTGGGTTATCCGTTGCCCGGGCCTTTATCGGTCTATTACAATTTCATCCGTTAAGCGTTATTAATCGATCTGCATTTTTCAGCCTCGATTTCGAATTCTGATGTCCCTAAATGGCCCGTCGCCATTTTTTTAAATTTGTATAATTTCAAACAAATAATAGGTAATGTATTCGGCACTTTATTGTGATTAATCAATACACGTATTTTTGGTCCTCACGAAACAGGGTTGCCCAAAACTAACGGCATTTAAACGTATTAACAATTTGATAAGATATTATTACTATTACAGATTATTTTATATTATAATCATGGTCCTTACTTAGTTCTTCGTTAACTTGGCAGTTCATCGGATTTATGATATGAATTTAATGATGATAGCATCTAGGGTTTTTTTAAACCGCGATTTATTTTAATCCACTTTAGTTTAGAATGGTACGCATGGTAGACGAAGTCGGGTACGCCCGAGGAAGACATGGTAGGATCAAGTGAGCATACTCTAAGAGAAGACATGGCAGGATCAAATACTTGTATCAAGAGAAGAGTATGAACGAAACGATGTATGAATGTGACTGAAGCAAGTAATGCGTGCCAAGATACTTGCGAGGAAACGGCGGGTTGTACAGTTAGTTCGTTCACATGAGTTTAGTGGTTAGTATGTAAGTTTTTGTACATGGGTTGAGAGGCTAATAGAATTTGATTTATTGAGGGTTGTGAAAGTTGTTAATGGAAGCGAAACTAGCAGTCCATAACGGAGTTCTAGTACCAACAAAGATGCGGCTGAATTATGATTGATGAAATCAAAAAATGCGCTTTTAAAGGATAAACGGTGAAAGAAATGGCGGATACATATTATATAATAATGCGCCGCGCAAGCGGAAGGAATGGCAGATCCTAGAAAATATAGTTTTTCATAAAAAGTGTATTTTTTTCGCATCCGATTTTCTTTAGTGTCGAAAATAAAATAATCGAAAACATTGAAAACATAGCACACATAAAATTATTTATTTATTGTTTTCTGAAAGCCCTACTACTAGCTATAATTAGTATCCTCCAGTCGGTTCGTGGTCTCTATAATTTTTGATAGGGCGAAGAGTCATGTGACCGGACAACTCAGAATGAAATCAACTCAGAAAGGCTATTCCCTAAAATTTGTGATAAGAGATCGTTCTCCCGCGAGAAGTGCTGTCAGATTTGTGTGAGTTTCTACGGCTGTTATTTGCCTTTTCTATCGGCCGATGTCAAAATTTCAGCTGTGAGATGTCACGTATTTTAGTTTGGGTCGTTTTAAACACGAATTCCTGCAAGTATGCGTGATTATTTATTCATTTAACAGCTGTAGAAAATCACACAAATCTGACAGCACTTCTCGCTGGAGAACTATCTCTGATCACAAATTTTAGGGAATAGCCTTTCAGAACTTCATTTGAAAAGTCATAAGAGATAAAAAAAAAAGGTTAAATGTGTTACGTTAGATTAGGTTATGGGCTATTTTAATATTATTTTTTTCATAGCGTTTAGTGACTTTTCAAAGAGGTGTTGAGTTGACTTGATTCTGAATTAGCATGGTACCGAAGAATCAAACCGTTTACATTGCAGTGCAGGCCGCTAGCGAGCGGTTCTTTCTCGCGTCCCTGCTCCCAAGGTTTTAATGTGCACACACATTAATGGATTTATTTAAATATTAATCTCTTACCAAATAAATTCCGATCTTCCCACGTCTCAATCGGTCGACATTTGGAAACCGCGACCGGTTGTTATCCAACGCGCGTTACTTTACTGCGTTTTATATGTTTATGTGAATATTCAGGAAAATACTTCTACTTTGACCTAGGTGTGGTTTTTTTCTGATGATGAAATAATTATTTAATGTTTTATCCCTCTTAATAGTTTTTATTTCACAGTATTTCAAAAGGCCATTAAATTCATTCTTATCGTAGACTGCTCTACATTTAATAATAACAGTATTTTGATGATTTATATAGCGCCATTTTTGTGAAAAATCACCTCATGGGCGCTGTGCAAACTTACAATATACATATTTCTAAAATCTAGAAAAACTAGACAAACAATTAAAAACAACTTACGGCTAAAAATTGCATCCACCGGTTCATACGAAAATAAATGCACAATGTCTCGACCAATGAACGCGATGCTTCCTAAAAATGTATACAGGACCATACTTACCTGGGAGGTCGCATAAAATTAACACTGTTTATTGTCTATTAAGAAATTTAGATAGACTTCGCGCGCAGAGGACATTATTGTGAACACTTGTTACATTATTTAATCCTGAAATCTATTTTAATATAAGTATATAATACATTCTTTAATGAAATTATTTTGGAAATTAAAAGCTACATTTTATAATGGGCGGTACATTAGTACAAGGATTTGATCTTCCTAAATGTGATTCGTCAAGAATGTGTGAAGATTCAAATAATTTTCATTCAATAAGAAAAGTGTGATTAAGACATCATAAGCAATATAAGTATGATACTCTCGGATAGGTTTATTTAAATTTAGGATATGAGAGCCCAAAAAGGTAGGTTTTTAATTTGGACCTAAATTCTGCTAAAATTGTTATGCATCTTAGTTCCGCTTTAGATTTAGCTTCAGTGTGGTCAGTGAGTTGTCAATGAATTTTTATACTGTTAATGTTTTTTCCCCATTTTTACGAATAAACGTGATGTGTCATTTTATACTAATATGTCTGTCGTCTGCCATATTATCATTTCCGTGTTTCTGATTACATAGGCCAATTAAACGATTCAAAATAATTACATTGACCTACACACTTTTCCCCGGACCTTTCCAGTTGAATGAAATGGCGTAAACATTTATTTAATTAAAATGTCGTGAGAGCGACGTTTGTAAAATTTCCTGGTTACTGTGGGTAGGGCTGCAAAATTTTGGGCCTATTTCTGGTCTTTTGTTCTATCATTGTGGAATTTCATGAACATCTATTCAAATTTGCGTACAATTACATACAGATTCGCGTTTTGTTGTAGCTAAAACTCCTTTGTTTGCAACACCTTCTCTCCAAGATAATATCGCAAAAATCATTATTTATAGTTTATCGAAGGTTTTAAACAAATTGGTTTTCTATACAACTTTGTAGTGAAATTTCATCAAAATGTACACAAATTGTAAGAAGATTGGTGGCCATCTTGGCTGTTAGTGGCGGGGCCTTTTGTGCAGAGGGTTTTGATTGAACATGTACTTATTTTCCTGCCGCTGAGAGCTTAATTGCAACGACTCTTTTTTTTGTTACGTGTCGTTTATGAGATCTAATACGTTCTCAAGATAATATCGCAATAATAATTGTTTATATTTTATCGAAGATTTTGTACAAATTGTTTATATAATTAACTAACTATAATTAACATAACTTTTTGGTGAAATTTCATCAAAATGTTCACAAATCGTAAGATGTTTCCATTAATTTATTTTCATTCCGAAATTCCGAACTTTCATATTATGTACATGTAACTGCGATGTTAGAAGAAGATCAGTGGCCATCTTGGATGTTAGTGGCGGGGCCTTTTATGCAGGCGGTTTTGGCTGTACATGTACATATTGTCCTGCAACTGAGAGCTGTGTTGCAACGACTCTTTTTGTTGCAAGTGTCGTTTATGAGAAAGGCAGAGATAAGAAAACGGGCCTATCAGCGGTATGCATATGACCACTGTTTTATCAAGTAAAAATAATAATAAATAATTTGCGACAATTCCGCGAGCCCGCCTGTTAGAAGCGCTGGAGTGTGGAATGCGCGAGGAAGGTTGCGCAGTGCCCTTGTACGGCCGCTGCGTGACCGCCTGGCGAGCCAGCGAATATTCAACTTTTTGCAGCAGGGATCACGAGGCTTTGTCACTTGTCACCCGACCTGCGCGATCATCTACCATCTACCGCCTAACTTGCGCAGGAAATTTTAAGTATGTACACATTTATGATGTTGATGATTTTTTGATTATCTTATTTTGAAGAGTTTTGAGTTTTAGTTCATGAGGTAGTCTATTCCAAGATTTAAAGCTGGATACTCCAAAAGTTCAAACTCTGGTGTGCAGCGTAGTTCCTTCAACTGTCCGATGACAGCTGAATGTATTGATAAAAGTTAATTAACTTATTTTACCTTTACGTTAACCCTTTCCATTTATTTTCGCGATGTTTAGATCTTTAAATCCCCAAAATATTTGAGCATCATCTCGTGTTATTATTGTTTAGTGAATTCCCAGTAATTGTTTGAATCGCCCTAGGGGCAGTGCTACCCGGCGGATCTGGAGTATAGAGGGGCCGGCCACACAGCATAATAGAGGCACCCGGCCCAAAATTGCACCGCGGTAGCTGGTCGCCGTCCCAAGGTCGGGCTGCGTCCTTCCCGGCCGCCGCCGTTAATACGGCGCAGGTATTTTTATTAAGGCGACCGGCGAAAAAATGCGCGTCCTTCGCGGAATCGTCTCTTTTGTTTTTGTCGAGAAAATTAATTGATTTTTAATCGAGACGTATTTTATGAAATGACCTTGAAATTCTTCTGTAGCGAGTGCCCTTATTCTTATTGCGATTAGGTTGAAATTGCTTTGACGCCTCGACCGCCTGTTTTGAATTTCGGAAGAGGTCAAATTCTCATTGTTGAATGGTTGAAATTAAAATTGCTCTCAAATAACTTATCTTAAAAAAAACGAAAAATCGTATTTTATTAGAAGAGAAAATGGAGGTGTAGGTTAATTTGGTAAGTACCTGATTATTCAAATCTGCTCACTAATATGACTATCTTCGTGGTGCAAATCCATACTAATATTATAAATGCGAAACTGCTCGAGTTTGTTTATGACCTTTTCACGCATAACACAATATAAAGACTTTAATAATTCTTTCACCAATATAAAGCTAAATTATATGCGCAGACTACAGGTCTTATATGATGGTAAGCTCTAGCGTTATGAAATTATAAATATTAATATATTATATTTGTTATACGTTTTCTGTCGCTAACAAAAGCGAGTTTTTGCTAACGTCAGAAAAAAATCTTTTCCACGGAAACAATGTTGATATATTTTTGGGCTCTATGCTGGTAGGTACTCAGTCTACTGGTCAGCTACTACTGCAGAAAATTCAAATATTAGAATTCGTTTTTTTTTTGGACAAGCTTGGAATAAATGTCAGATGAGAGTTCCTTTATTAAAAATATAATTCGTTACGATTTTAAAGACTGAATGATAAATAGAATATTTTTTTATTACATTAACGAACTTCCAAATATTTAAATAAACATCCGAAATGTTTGTAAGCGCATAAATTCCGAACGAATGAACAAAATTGGATAAGTAATTCTTTTTTTCTTTGAGCTATAGCATTATGAAATTTAGGTGGTAGGCGAGATGTTTGAACACTGAAAACTGAATGTAAGGGAATGAATACATGGAATGCGGGAGGGGATGGGGGTGGGGTGGGGGGGATAATTGATAAGTGCAAGCGCTACAGTAATTTCCCGTAATACCATGCGAGCGAAGCCGCGGGGAAAAGCTAGTATTTCATATATTTAAATATCGGAACAACAATCGATCAACCAGCGACCTCTCGGTTCAGCGGCGAAGAGTTTATTTCCACGCAGAAAAGAGTCGTTAGTTTATTTATGCACCAACATTTTGGCGCCTTTGTTTCTTTTAGGGAAAAATTCCAAACGAAATCGTAATCGTCATCTGGAATCCGCCCCGTTTGAATAATTTGAAACATTCGATCATAATTATTTCGATAGTGCCCATCACTATATACGAGCTATATATAATACGGCGTTGGTGCTTTCTAGGGAATAACGTTAAAATCAGTGCCCAATGACGAATATAGTCCAACGGTGATTCGCGGGTGATGTTTGTGACCTTGCCGAAATATTACTTGTAATTGTGGGAAGATAACTGTTAGTTAACTAAAAACTACAAAAATCGAACAAAATAAAAGCTGAATTAACTACGTGCATATTTATGTATGTTTCTTTTTCCGGAAGAAAGTAAAATATTCCGGAGTTATGAATTTCCTTATTCCTGAGTAATTGAAATCCTTCTATTTACTAAAAAAATTTGCTCGTGCAAAAATGGACCACTTAGCTAGCAGAGTGAACCCGCATCACCTGAATGGTTACTGGTTACCCGACGCTTTTTACCATTCTACTACTGACCGGTCTTCATTTGGACAAATCTACACTGAATGAATTACCTATGTATCTTTCTATCTATAGAGCAAAGCCCCGGCAAGACTGAGGTCCTGGCTTCAATTCCTAGATGCAACCGAATCTTTTTATGATTTTTCAGTTTCACATTTTGTTCAATGATTATATCTTAAATTTGAGGTTTTAAAAATAAAAATATTCATCCTAGACTTGCAGAAAAGTCAATAGATGTCGCATATTAAAATTAAAATGGATATATTTATTCAAGACACAATGTTGATTGCATTAAGCTTCGGTTGAATATTGCAATCATATATCTTAATATATATATATATTTCTTCTCTACGTGTGTATGTCACTGAACTCCTCCTAAACGGCTGGACCGATTTTGATGAAATTTTTTGTGTGGGTTCAAGGGGATTCGAGAATGGTTTAGATTCACAATTTGGTCCACTGGAAAATGTTCTTTTAATTAATTTTTTATTTCTAAGGAGTTGTTGATTTTGGAATGTTTTACATTGGATCCGGCGGACTGCGCTACCATCGCAGTATCGAATATTCAATATTATTCTATTTTAATTTTAGTTTATCCTGACACTTGTGTACAGGACAACGTCTGTCGGGTCCGCTATAAATAAATAAAATAAATTGTGGAACATTCCAGAACACTCTCGAATGTTGTCCTGAGCGAAGCCGGGTAACCCAGCTACTATGTATATATAAATATGCGTCAAGAAAATCAAGATAATGTTAGACGAAGTATAATATCGTTTAATACGACCGAAGTGGGTAGGGTCAAATTAGCTCAGTGGCAGCAAAGCCCCGGCAAGTCTGAAGTCCTGGGTTCAGTTCCTAGATGCGACCGAATCTCTGATTTCGAAAAATTCTGCGTGGAGCCCGGGCAACGTCGGCAGTTCAGCTAGTTTTACGTGTCGCAGAGATTGGATGATCTTCGGATGCCGTCCGTATGGCTTGTGGCGAGCGCGAAATAAAGATGGCGCTCTGGCCAGACCGGTTTTGGCGTACGTGTTACCGCCTCGGTCCATTCATGAAACTGTCGCTGGCGAGCCTTCCCCGGGCTGCTCCCCGCCTATGTCGAGGAACGAGTGTCATCTACTTTCAGACTGGATTCATCCAATGTGGTCATTATATGCTCGAAGTCGTAATTTTAGGTGCGTTTTTATGAAAAATCCTCATCCATTCTCTGGTGAAACAGTACTATTCAGAAACTTTGCTTGACCTGTACAGCCAGGTACTTCCAAACCTTCTTCTTCCCCATTTCATTCCCTCCTCCACTCTCTTCAGCCTCATAACCAGCGGAGCCAGTGGGACTAGAGCATCCATAATTTGTGTATGTTATGAGGTTGAAGGAAGTGGTGAAGGGAAGTATAAATGTATATAAGAAGAAGATCAGGATAGCTTCTACCACTATGGAACGAGGTGCAAATGTATCTATATATATTTATACTATTAATGAAATGACATATGGTTTCGACCTCTGGATCTGGAGCCGGAGCCCTTGCGGCTCTGCCACGTAGGTCGTCAGTGATTTAAAAGCCCATTTGTTCATACAAACTAGAATGGTATAGGTACGTGTTGTGTATGTATGGTTCTCGTATGGAAATGAGGATATCGCAACTGGTCGAACGCTTGTCGAGTTGAATTTCCTTCAGTTGTTGTGGGTCTCCGGCAGCATTCCCGAATAATTTGTTATGATTGTTTCTCTCTGTGTAACTGTGTATGGCTGTGTAGGGCTGTGTACAACTATGTAGAACTGTAACTATGTAGAACTCGATTGAAAATTTAACTGCGTGAAATCTCACAAATCGTTATGGATATTGCTCCAACATTGACCTCCGCTGTAACATAATTATGAATAATAATAGATTTAATAGTACCAAGAACAATAGGTGAACCTTGCTGCAATCCGCCGACACATAGAAATGCGAATTTTACGCAAATGTTATAATTATTGTGGTTTGGCGTGGCACCATTTAGGTCAGATTATTTGCTCTCACATATTTTTTACCAACGTATTTATAATTATGTATGAGGATACAGCGATGTACAACCTGTCAATCCGTGCTTTATCTTTCTTCCGTGTACAGGCATACCGCTGATGGCTCCTTTGTAACCTCTCAGTCTCATAAAAGACGCATGTAAACAGGACAGGACTATAAAACGTTCCCTGCGGAACTCCTTCCAATTGAATATTAAACCTACATCGCGTAGTTTGGCTCGCATTCCTGACATCAAGTGTTTTCCACACATGGACATTTAATATAGTTGAAAAGCCATTACCAGAGTGTGTACCAGACGTAGGTTGAAATTGCACGTTGTAGGGCCTAAGTACACGTGGTAGGCAAGTATGAGTATGTACAAGTATCCAACGGGCCGATGGTTTTATTATTATTGTACGTAGGCGCCTGCGTGGGACCAGATCACCTGTTGGTGTGACGTCAGTTGCACCTGCGTACGAAGCGCGGCGGTGGTCAGCAATCGGCACTAAACATTCGGCGCCTAGAATCCAATCAAATAAACTGCATTAGTTATTGTTATTAACAATAACGCCCGACTGGCTTTTCTTAAACTGCCGTTTTAGTATTTGTAAAATAGAATTGCATGATTTGACGTCTACTACAGGTCTACAAACATATTATGTTGTGCAGTCTGTTCTAAGAGTAGCTAACGAACGAACCTGCTTATTTTTGCAACTCATCCAGTTCAACATTCTTTACCGTAGATTCATTGTTTTTCCTCTCAAAACTTCTAAATATTATGACTCCATAAAACCAAAAATTTGAGTAGCCGCGTATTCCAATATTATTTCAGGACTCTGACCAGGCATCGCGGGATCAGTTCTCTGCTAGCTAATTTCTCCACCAGTTGGATATCTCCGGTTTTTTACATTAGCTCCACACTGAGGAAAACAATTTCCCTCAAAGCCTATTTCATCTTTGGGGATGCTGTGTGGAGGGTCTTTTTAGGGAAATTAAGTTCTGTGGGGAAAAAGGTGTGGGATGGGTAGGAATCTGGGGGTCAGTGTCTCCAGGAGTGACGGACGTATAAATCCATCCGTCCCGCTGCCGTAAAAGGCGATGGGTCGAGAGAGATCGGCTGAAGAGGTCAAAAGGTCCCATCACCAGATCACCAGATTCCCGATTCGGCCCGCCACGCAGTAGGCCGAAGACCTAGACACATCTCGCCCCACGAACCCGAACTTTGCTAAGGCACCAAACGTAGCGAACAACTTGGGATGACCTATGGCCGGGGTATTGGTTATCCAATAAATGGTTCCAGAGGCGACGGTACCCGTACCCTCTTTCCAAATTGATAGGTTTTTCGTAACACAGGGATGTTTATCTTTCTTTACAAGTTGCATAAGTAGGTATATAAGTTTGTAAATCTATACAATGTGTAGCGTTGTCATATTATCAGAGACAGAAAAACGAGTAACTATGTGCTTGTGTTGTGTAGGTGTACAGCGCGCGCGTGTGTGCATTTATTTGTGTGAAAGTGCCGTTGAATGTGTGCGAGAGTGGCACATACACAACGGCTGGCAAATAAATAAATAAAAGAATTCCTCTTCGGGCGGGTAACACCGGTGGCTGGACTGCTTCAGAAAATAATCGTAAAAAAACAGCCCGTAAAAAAAGAGCCGGAGGGAGTGAGAGAGAAGACAAACGGAGATGGACCCAGAGAGAGAAGAGAATGCTTTTATTGCCCATATCTAAAGGGCTCAAGAATGTCGAGGGCAACAATGGATTGGTCAAAAATGCATGTTTTTTAAATTTATAACCTTTCCCGTCCATGTGGCTTATTGTGCCCGAGCTGTGTTGTGTTATATACTTTCGGGGCTTTAATATTTGGATTTATCGCGCATGTAATCTCTAGCTTACAACAAACACAAATACCATTAATTTCGTCATCTATTGTGTGGAGTAACGTCGGCTCTTCCGTGCTTCTCCAATTACTATTATTCTGTTTATTTAATTAAATACCTGTTACGCAGGCACTTTTCATATGTTATTAGTTAATGGTATCCAAATAGCAGAATTATACCTTTTGTTTTTATAACAATATTATTATACCAGCAGTATGATGCAACAGGTCCTAGTCCATTTTCGTCAAACTAAATTTTCATACATATTATTTCAACGCCCGAGAAACCACAAAACTGACAAGCTTGGAACATTTTAAAGATGTTTTCAGGGTTTTTACTAAACATTTAACATATATGGTAGGTACCAAGGTTCATGGGGTGAGGTTTGTCTGGGCCTTGGAGGTGGATGACCAGGACACACTGAACCCCAGATTCCTACCCACCCCTCAAACCCTTTTCCTTCCCAGAACTCTCCTCTCCTTCCTTTACGTAAAAAAACCTCCGCACAGCATCCCCAAAGACGACATAGGCCCCGAGGGAAATTATTTTCCTCAGGACCTCCAGTGTGGAGGCCACGTAAAAAAAAAAGGTGCTAAGGATTTTTGCTTAAACAGCTTCTTATGGTATGACGAATGTGTCCGAACAAAATATAAAAACCAAAACAAATCCTCGGCAAGGTTGTCCCGTAATTTAGAATGAATCATCTTATATATTACCATAAAAAAAAACAGGTGGCCTAATTATTGAGCGTGTGACCGTCGTAAGATTCTGTACGTCCCAAAGACAGAGGACTGGACAGAAGCACACCAAAAAGTTGTTGAAAGAGGATTGAAGAATAGAGGAGGACTGGAGTCGAATGGCGATGAATTGCAGATTTGGAGGATCCTAGATCCTGCTCCGGAATATAATACCACGATGATGATGATGTGGTCTAGTTTTCCTATTAAAAAGTCACATTCGATCGTACAATTTCCTAAATACAGAGGTGAACACCAGGAGGACATAAACAAGATATGGCGGCCAGCGTCTCAGTCAGGTACCAGATACCCACGACTGCCCCGATACCGCGAACGGTAGCAGCGCGCTTCTGCACCCAGTCGAGGCTGCCGGCTGCCGGCTGCCGGCTGCCTGCTGCCTGCTGCCTGCTGCCTGCCCCACGGCGAAAAGAAACCTACCTTAGTTTATTGGACAGACGTACCAGACTGCTCATATTATTTTTTAATATAATGTCAGCCCAAGCCACGAACCATACCCAAAGGAAATGCCTTCCATATTTGTTTTTATGTTGGGGAGTGTTTCCAACTCTTGTCACATTAAATTTGATGGTTTTATGACTGTCAAATCGTCGTTCACAGACATTTGGATTTTCTCAGCATTTGAAAGCGAAATGTTCCCTTTGAACGCTGATTCTTGGCCCGTTTTAGCTTTTGATCTTATCGTAATCAGCTGACAATTCGTTCAAAAGTTAAAATTGACAGAATCAGCGTCTTTTTATTAATAACCGGGTACTCCACAAGTCAAAAAAAAAAATGACGTATCGATCCTTTCCATCCATTCGGCTCTATAGCGCTTTCTGATTTTGAGGGGAAATTTTCAGCTGATTGCTGCTCCGTCCGTGACCTTTCGCACTTTCTCGCATGAACTAAACACAACTGAAATAAATAGATTTCAACGGATCTCTCGGTGGTAGTACGATAAAGGATTCTTTTTCATAAATGTCATAAACCCTCGAACGGTGAGCTCTGGTGAATATGCTCATGAAATTAGAACAGCTCTTTCTGCCTGGATTTGCTAGGACAACGCACCTATTTCATACTCCAACGGGTGGGTTGCAGAGCTTTGAAATATACACAGGTTGTTTAGGGACATACTTGACCAACTTTAACCAATGATTCCTGACATTACTTGGAGTAAAATTGTGAATTGAATGAAATTTTGGTTTCCGGTGACTGACTCTTTTGATATCTTATTTTTTTTTTCATTTTTTTTTCTTCAAAATCATTAAAAAAAAACTTCCACTGGTCACTTAACCAGATAACCGCCCAACCATCACCCCGTCCCCAACCGTCCAATGCCTACTGATTTTTTAATGTTTTTAGTTGAAAAAAAAAACATCAAAAATGTCACCGGCAAAAAATAGGAAACTGGAGTAAACGAAAGTACTTACCAAAGTATGTACCAAATTCAGCTGTCAAAAGGTTAGACTAGACTGTAGAATCAATTTTTTTACATTTTTGTACATGAAATTTTTGTTGTAGGTAATTTGAAATTTTTTCACCTTCGGTAGGTATTTTTTATTTATGTTATAATTGTGACAGCAATTTCGTCATTTGAAGCCATTTTGAGTTTGTAGGCCAGATAGAGACGGCTTGATGCCATAGTCTTGAAATTCTGGCGAAACCGGTTAATAAGAACTATTACATATTAGTATTAATGCGATTATAAAAATACCCCATCGTTTTTATTTCTCATGTATATTTTTATCCCAGACGCAAACCTTTTCTCTGTATTTATGTATGGTAAAATCGACGACGCTTGTAAGACCGGCCGTGGCTCTGTGGATAGACGCTCCCCTCCGGGTACAGCGATCGCGGGTTCAAATCCCGCTCAGGATATCTAGTTTTTTAAATCACCATATATTAATAAAAATGTATATTATGTTGTAATTATTTACACGCACTTGCAAAGATGGCCGCCACGTTTCCATGGTGACGGCTTCCTTCGCTAGAGTGCAAGATGAATTAGGAGGATTTCGCTAACACCGCCTTCATACGTGGCGGGGTCGGATAGTAGACCTCATTACATTTTTTTATTATTGAACATACTAATTATTTCGGTTGTCGATGCGTGCATGCGTGAAGTGAAAAATGCGTAATGCGTAAAATTATTAAATTTCAGCGAACTTTCATTTTTCAGTACTGGAACTGATAAATTATATCAGTCAAGCAAATAATCAGACAAGCTATTCAGTAGATGCCAAAATTATTTGCTAGCAGAGGAATTGTACACACGACGCCTGAGTGAGACCCAAACGCGTTGCCAATTCGGCCACTGATCGGTCAATTAGTTGTATTCATCGTTTATTAAAAGGGGGAGGTTACAATAGTGCTTCCTGACATTTGGAGTAAAAAATTCTAATGAAATTTCGGTCTCCGGTGACATTTTTGATGTTTTTTTTCGGTGACCGGACAACTCAGAACGAATTCAACTCAATACCTCCTTTGAAAAGTCATTAAAAGTGAAGAAAAACGGTGACCGGACAACTCGGAATGAAACCAACTCAGAAACATCTCAGATAAGCCATTTAGAGTGATAAAAAAATAAATTAAAAAAAATGGTTAAATAGGTTATGTTAGGTTAGGGTTATCGGCTAATTTAAAATTTTTTTTTTCATAGCTTTGATGACTTTTAAAGGAGGTGTTGAGTTGACTTTATTCTCAGTTGGCATGGAACCAAGAAAAACATATATTTTTTTTTTGGTTAAATAGGTATGGGATTTTTTTTCTTTTTTACACAACTCTAAAGATTTTTTCAAACTATTTTTTTTTGGTTACATAGATTATGGGATTTTTTATAGCTTTTAAAGACTTCTCAAAGAGGTGTTAAGGTGAGTTGATTCTAAATTGTCATGGAACCTTTTTTTTTTTTCAGCTAAAAATATTACAAAAAATCATTAGGTATTGGATAGTTAGGGTCGGGGTGAGGGGGCGGGCGGTTTACTCGGCGACGTAGTGACTAGAGACGACAAGTGGAAGAATTTTTTTGTTAGATTTTAACAAAAAAAAAAATTAAAAAGAAGAAATAAAATCAAAAAATTCGCGTAAATTAAATACTTTCTTTAATCTAAATAATGTTAGGTATCACTGTTAAAATAAGTTAAGTACGTCCCTTTACCCCCTTTATATACGTAGGTAGTAACAGTGTAATGAAAAGAAAAGAATTGGATACTACGTGAAGTGAACTACATTAATGTGTGAAATTCGGTGAGCGTGCTTTCGGAGTGTCAGGACCTAAAGCCTGGAATGGACTGCCACACGAGTTAAGAAAGATCACAGATTCAGCGGAATTTAGATCTAAACTTAAAACTCATCTTTTCAGACAGTCGTATCCATAAGTTAAAAAAAAAACCTTTCACCTTCGCCTTCACGGCCTAATTGTGTAAAATATAACCAAATTCTTATTTTAAGCTTTTTTAAAGGTCATTTTATGAAAATTTCCAGTCCCAGAGATCTAAATTCACTAGTCTTTCAAAATAAATACTAATTCAATTTTGGCATTAATCTTCTTATAAATGTAAAATCAACAGTGATGAGGGTAGCAAAGGTAAATTCATGCAATGTCCAGTGTTTCCAATATAATGTCCTCCACGTGCAAAGTCGTATCGTCCCCAGGCATTAACTTTCTAAAAAGTGTGTTTATCGGAAGTGACCTGCCAGGTAAGTATGTTTCTGTATCTAAATAGATACAGATGTAAATAATAAAATTAGATAGATCCTAAGAATTAAAAAAAAATAAATAAATAAAAAATAAAAAAATAAATAAATAAAAAAATGTAAAAAAAAAAAAATGTAAAGCGCCCTTGAGGTGATTTTTCACAAAAACGGCGCTCTATAAATTGTCCGATTATTATTATTATTATTATTGTACTTTAAGAACTTATCTTTACGTTTTCTGTATTTTAACATAAAATTGCGTAGTATTGTAGTCCTTGTAGACCGTTACACAAGGTCGCTTTTGCCAAGGTCGCTCCATACTCCGAACTCCCTCTTTATTCCCGTACACCTTCCTCTTTGTACATGAGTACTCCTAATGTTTATAGGGCTCTTTTTTGTAAATTATTATCACCTGAAAGGCGCTGTCCAGAGTTATGTAAACTATCCCTACTACCTACCCGGTTTCATCTAAGAACATTTTGATTTTAGTAGATTGAAATACATTTTTGGTATCTTGAAAGTTAAATAATGGATATTTAAAAGCTGTTAAGTTCAGATAACATCGATATTCCCATGGATTTAACGAATGAAATCTGGTATTTTTGTATTTACAGATGTGAAAAAGGTTCAAATTTCTAGGATAAACTGTAAAAAAATGAACAAATTTGCATAATAGCGCTAAAAATTTAATGTTACAGAATTTAGGTAGGAAATACAGGGATGCCTTTGAAATTCCGAGTATTTTCCCACGATTCTAAGTAACTAAAACGCGTTATTATTATGTGAGATTATCGCCGTCTATATATGATTCTTAAGCTTTATTTTATGATTATGTGTGTAAAATTGTTTAAAAAGTTTTGTGTTGTCGCTTACGGCGTTCTGCACGTTAACTCGCTCCACACACGCACACTTGTGTGTATGTATACGGTTTATACGCACACACGTGCATTGCTCAGGAATGCGTTCCACTCGTAACATTCCTTCATACTACTTCCCCTCTCTCTCTTTTCCACCCACTGCAGCCGCAACCTCGAGCGTCAGAGCTCTCTGTCTGGCGCACGTGCTCGGCGCAAGAGGGAAAGGGACGCACTACAACTCTCCTCGAGCCCAATTTAAATGAGGCAGCATATTTCTCGGAATCTTGTACAGAGTTTTTTTACGAAACTTTTTCTTGCTTGTAATATGTAATTTATTTTAAATAAATATTATTTTCATATAAAAATAATCTTGTCGAAAACATTAAGCAAAAAAATTATAATCGTCCAAGAAATACGAAATGATTTATCATAATTTTAATTACGGATTTTTAAAGCGGCCCATTCACAGGCGAGCATGTTCGCGGCGAGCAGTCCGAGCATGACGATGCACGAGCATGTGTGCACATGTGGATTGATTTCGCTTGCTGAGGATTGGTTTGTACTATGTCCACAAAAACTTGTATTGAAAAATAAAAGTTTTTGAGTTTCAAACAATTATATTTTAGTTTCCTTTATTTAAAAATAATTGCTACAAATATTTTTAAATAATCCAAGGGTTATTTTACCTATAAGTAAAAAAAAACAACGTTATTGGTTGAATTTTGAACGAACTAACATATACTTCAATTCACAGCTTAAAAAAACCCTAAAAATACAGGAGTACAAACCAATCCTCAGCAAGCGATTTATCCGGCGGACATCCATACAAAAATGCTTGTCGCTCGCCTTGTGACGTCATGCACGCCGCGGACGTGCTCGCCCGTGAAAGGGCCGCTTAAAGAATCTGCGTTCATGTAATTTGGACCTTTTGTAACCCTTCTCTTTCGCTCCCACGTGCTTGCATACCGCCGGAGTGAGATAAACAGTTTTATTATTGGCGCTGGATTCCAACACCATTCTGAATGTCTCTCTCGCACATTATAACGCGCTATCAATGCGCGTGAAAGAGCGGGAACACATTGTCATCTCGTGCCCGTTTTAACTCTTCACCTGTAATCAAATTAACAAATTCCAAATTAGTATGAAAGTTAATTTTGATTAAAGTTGAATAAAAAACCCACAAATTCTTCTCAAATTCGGTATTTTTTCTCTTATAATTTTGACGGCAACGGCACGGCAACTGCAACGGCACGACAACTGCAACGGCACGGCGACTGCAACTCATTTCATTGGGTGGCTAAATCCTCCCATCACGACACAAGCAACGTTTTCCGCATATTGTGGTGATAGTATTATTGTCAGGTTATATGTAACTCGGGAATTTTTGTCTTAAGCCTCGATTGCATTAAGCGAGTTTACAAGCTACTAGCCGGCGTATTCACTGTCTGCTAGTAAACTCCTTCAGTGTAAAATCTGATAGTTAGCTAGTAATATGATTTTACTGAGCGAGTTCACCAGCAGATAGTGAATATGCCGGCTAGTAGCTTGTAAACTCGTTCAATGTAATCGAGGCTCTAATTGCACAAATTGTGCCTGCGTTTTGGTCGCAATTCGATGACAATCGTCACGATTCCATGCCATATATTTTTATTTCTATACTTGAACATATATTTTATAGAGATGATTAGTGCAAAAATGTCTACCAAAAATTTTCGTAATTTATTTATTTATTTATTTAAAATTTACGGCACAAAGTGCCATTTACAAGCTTGTGTATATTTAATTACAGTCATAGTACATTATACAGGCATTAAAAATAAACAATAATATCAAAAAATCATTATGAAGTGACCTCGTTAACGTATAATTGGCTGAAATGTTCGATCTTTCGATTCGACCTTATATTTAAGGTTGTACTGATACCATATATTACCATACTGAAATATCAGTATGGAAATATTAAAAATATCAGCCACATTGGCATAAAAATTTCCAATGGTGTGTAATCTATTTACAACTGAATTGGAGCCTGATACCGACATATAGTTGTCACAATAAAACAAACTAGGGAACCTTGATCTTATTGTAGGTATATGAAAGTTAATCAACTTTAATATATCAGGGCTATCCAACTGATAGTTAACGATTTTATACAAAAATATCAGATCAAAAATTTTTCTTCTGTCACTTAATTTCAACAATTTTAATGAGTGCAACAAAAAATCATAATTTATTGATTCTAAGGGAATTCCAAGTCTAAAATTAATACACCTCAAAAATTTGTGTTGGACTCTTTCAATGGTATTGATGTGATTGTAATACGAGAAGTCGGGATTTATTTTAGGGTAGAAATATTGGGACTAACTACCATGCATGTATGTGGACTCCTCATTGCCCAGAATACTAATGGAGGGAAATATTTACGCCAAGTCACATCTTCAATTTATGACTAAATAAATACAAATTTTGTTACTGGGGCAATTCAGTTAAGTATAAAGAAAGAAAAAAAAACTGTATTGTTTTTACTATTCTGAAAGCTACAAAGCGCCTAAAATTTAAATAAATGGTTAAGTTGTAATGTTTTGTGAACACCTCACTAGGAGAACCTTTGCTGAGGTGTTCGCAAGTTTTAGATAAAGTGTCCCTTGTTTATGTTATGCATGGCGTGACGGATAATTAGTCAGTTAATTAGGTTAGTTTAGTCACCAACCTCGAGGCTGGCACGATTAAGTAGAGCGATGATTCACTGTTCGGCTCGCTGGAGACTGCAATATCCCCCCAGACTGAACTGAATACCTGGATTCTCCTGGCGCCATTCTCATTATGCCTATGCCAATACTTCGTCGACCGACAACTGGCCCAAAGAAAGTTTTTTTCCCACCAAAAACAATTTAATTAACTAACTGATCATCATGGGGATAGGCAGGGAGGATGAACCGCCTCACAGCTCTACCGTGGTACCGCTCCTTGGTTTATTAGAGTCGTTCACACCAATTTGAATTCGACTCATATGCCTCAGACACGCCAGTGAATTATCTAAAAAATGGAGTGATCGGATAATTTTTCAAAAATACAACTTCTGTTTAGGAATAGTGTTGGAATAAGTATTTTACGTGCTCCACAAAATTCGCCAAGTTAACATCAAATACGTCAATATCACCTAAGTATTGGTTTCCCATAGAGTGATACCGTTGTATCAGGGAATGAGCAATGTGGTTGCGCTTTTGTATGTTGCAGTAGAAAAATGTATTTTGTCGTGTTGTTATTGTGGGTATGCGTATTGTATAAAAATAATGTTTGATAAATTTCCCAGAAGTAAGGAAAATTTGAGTTTTTTTCCCGAAAGAAAGACACGCCAACTCGCTTTTATCGATTTTTTTAATTTATTCTGATTTGTCCTGCTGTTGTGTTGAGAACTCCGTTGGAATGAATCTTTCTACCTTGTTTTTTATGTGATTACCGCATGAAACTATGGCATCCCTAATTGGGGTATTTTGTGAGGCTGGAGGGAGTGGGGAAGGGAAGGAGATGGGGTAGAGGATGGTTGGAAAAATAACTGGCTATTCAAATCTGGTCACCTACACGGCAACCCTCATTTGAATCAACGTTTCGATTCTGAATAGTGGTATTTCTTTTACCAGGGCGATACTGAAGATATTTATCTACCACTCTTGACAGACACATTCTAGATATATAGGTAAAATAGAATATTATTGTAGTTTTCACATTAATTCAAGTATTTACTAGATTAACTACATTCATTTATTTAATGTAATTGTTTTTTGATAGATCGCTTGTTCTTTTAGTTATTATTGTGGATCATCCACCGTTTTCTTTGACCTATGTTCCCAGTCAGTTTGTTGGATGCCCTTTATATTTTTATTTATCATACAAAAGTAACGGGTACTTGAAAGAGAAGATGGGCAAGATAAAGTTTGGCAAGTGCCTGGTTATTCAGATTTGGTCACAGAACACGGCTAAAGAAATTTAAAGTTTAGATAAAACCAATTTCTTTCGTCAAATCAAAATCATCTTATCGATTAAAAAAAGATTTCTGTCAAATAGTTATTTAACACATTTCTATTCATTGCTTTAACATTTGAAATGTGTAATAATATCAAGGAATAAAAATGAGTACAAAATAATAATTTAAAAGAGTACGAAAGAGATAAAAGAATATAAATATACCTAAAATCAAAGTAAGTACTATAGTGAAAGAGTTATTATAATGATGCTATTTGCACGTTTAGTTACATCGGTATGTACATTATTTTTCGGCAATTATTGGACAAATGGATTCAATACAACAATAGACAAATCAACATCTACCATAGATCCTTGCCCATTGGACTGTAAGAATTAAGAATACCACCGAGAGGTCCGTCGTGAGTCGTGACCCCCCTTTCCGTTACACGGGTCGTTTATGATACAGAGGGAGAGGTCCCAACTCCCGACGGATCTATCGGTGGTCGCCTCGACCCGTCGCAGGTTTCAAGTCTCTGATATTATTACGATGAAAGTAATTTTTTATACCTGGACCGCTCCCCCCGCGCTGCCCCTCCCTTGCCCCGCCTCCGCCCCGCGGCCCTACGCGGGATGCCGTGCGAGAGATGAGGCGAGACCCGAAATGGCCATGGGCGCAGCCGGAACCATCCGCATTCTCAACTAAATATTCCTGCCGCTGATAGCTTCGTTATAATCAAAGTCTACTTATTAGATTCTAATGCGCCGGTTCAGCGTTGGTAAAGTTGAGCCGGCATTGAGTTCGTCCGGTCTAAGGGCGTTTTAACCATACCTACGCCGTCACAAGTTTTTCACTATTTCGACCTTACGCTCCGCGTAGTACTTACACCTCGATTAAGAAATTGTGATTCATTTCCTACATGATAGCGTACATATCGTGAGATATATTATAATCCTCTGTTTCATGGCTAGCAGAAAGACGAAGAAAAAATAACTAACCAATTTTTTTTTTTTAGAATGTTAAACTACATTATTTAACTGATTTCAAAGCCATAGGCTGGTATTAAATTTAACCTTAATCTTAAGTGTTTCACTTGGTTACAAAAGAATTTTCTAAACTTTTATCTCGTATTTAATTTTTTAGTGAAACCAGCTTTTCATCTTACTGAATTTTTAACATTTTGACTTTTAAGTATAAATCGGTAACATACCATAAGACCTTTAGAGGTGTAAAGTTGTCATAATACTGTATTTTCCAATTCAACTAAATAGGTGTTTAAGATTATATTTGTTATTCCGAAAATTAAATAATATTTATCGATTTGTTGAAGCCTGTTGTGTGGTATGTTGTCGGGAGTAGTTTCGGCTCCGCCACTTGCGGGTCCGCGGCCCGGGCCCGGGTCCGAGGGCGCATTCTTTCGGCTGGCATTCCTCTCCGGCCGCCAGTCGGACGCGCGCACACCTGCACCTAGCACGCAGCCAGCGGCCAGCATCCCGTCTCGGTCCAGCCAACAGCCAACAGTGTTCAGTGCAGTGGGACCCGCGTCCAACCACCAACCCCGAGTGCTCTCAGTGTCAGTGAGTTAACATGTGCCACAGTTAAACTAAAGATATGAATACCAATCTGAACAAGTTCACAACTAACGGGTGCAGAGAAATGTCTCAATGCTGCTCTTCAATCGCTCCCGCTCCCTCCAAAGCCATCCCGAACGAAATTGAACTGGTTCCTTACATGAAAAATAGAATTTACGAAAACACTATGTGTAACGGCATCGCTGGCCCCGGGGTGGCATGCTCCCCGATCAATGACATGAACCACAAGAAAGACAACTCTAGAGCCGCTTGTGGATGCTACTTTAGCTCCGGCTCTTCTAGTGTATGGCAGCCCATGGCGACCTACGCTAACGACAAGCAGCAAGCCACCATGAGTCGAATCCAGAAGGCCGTGTCGAGCCCGTGTGAAACCAAGTGCCACTGTTGCAACATCAGACCAAGGAGCTCTACTATATCCGGCGAGAACATCTACTCCGCGTACAATAATCCTTACAGGAACATGAACGCGGCTATGACGAATTCCACGAGTCGCGTTAACGATTTCAACAAGGCGAAGGCTCGATGCAACGGGGCTCCGGGCAAACCCTGCAGCTGCAAGGCCGGCAAAGGAAATAAGACCGGCAAGGCTCAATACTCTCGCGTCAAAGACCTGACCTACAGGAAGCCCCTCACTGTCGCCAAGAGAGAATGCCAGTGCGCCACCTGCAAGGTCCAGAACTCCGCCAAGGAGCCTTCCAATCGAAAAGTCTGCTTGGACGGCAGGGTCGGGCTGTGCAACTGCGCTCTCACGCAGGATGTCAGCAAAACGATGCAGAGCTTCGGCAAGCCCAGTAGAGTGGGTACGAGCATGAGCACTTCCCGCAGTGGCTCTAGTAATGGCTTCAAAAAGAAGCACGCCGCCATGGACAGCGTGGACAGCGTGGATAGCGTGGACGGCGCGGACTCGACTCTCCGCAAAGCCGCCATCGCGGAGAACATCCTCGAGTACGAGATCTCCGCCCTCGAATACGGCATCTCCGTGGTGGAGGGTTCCAGAGACGTCATGGACTACGGCCGAGGTCTGTACGTCAAGGAACTAAAGGAAGCGGAGCCCAAATACCAAAACGTGAGACAGTTTGTCGTGGAGGAGAAACCACAGTACGCTAATCTCGAAGAGATGACGCGCATGTACGGGGATAGACTGGGCCCCGAGGGACAGAACTTGGAAGACGAAGTTTACTACGAGAACCTGACTTCGGTCCGACACAGCATCAGAGGGATCCGAGACCAGAACGCGGCCACGACCAGGATACTGTCTGCTTCCGCCAACAACCTGTGCTTCTACAACGACGTTAACTTCTACAGCGGTACCTTCCCTCAGTACCTTCAGAAGGAGATGAGGGGAGCTTCCGGTCATCCGTTACCTCTGTCCAGGAGTCACTCGGATAAAGGAGCGGTGTACGCGATGGACGAGGAATGCTCTAACTCCACCGTTATGGAAATAGTAAGAAACCTTCATCTATCCGAATGTGACCGCGGTGTGGTCGTGGTGGCGTGATATGTTATATTGTTTACCTCCCAAAATAAGCCTTTTCGAAAAACTAGAATTCCAGAAAGCCGGCGATAAGCTGTTAGCGCGTAAATTTGATTACCACCGGTTTTTACCGTTGCAATAATTACCGACCTACCATCGCAAATACACACATATACCGCCAATTACTATTTTATTCTTCTTATCATCGCGCAATAGCAACGCACGATGTCTCACTGAGCAAACCAATTACACATGAGATGACTATAATTTAATAGGATCCAATTAACCATAATAAACATATTTTGCCTCTTCTTAGTGAGTCGCGAGGAACCCCGTATATTGAAGTGAAAACTTCTTTAGCACCGTTGTGATTTGAAACTCGATGAAACGAAAAAGCGACACTAAAAAGAGACAAACACATACATCTACAGGATTCAGGCTTCGAGAGAATGAGATAGACTAATCGGTCTCCTATTTGTGCGGCGCTTCGTAGCCCCTCCACTCTTGTCTACTTTGAATTGCACACAATTTTTTCAAGTGAACCTCTTTAGTTGTGATTTGAGACTCGATGAAACGGAAACGACACTAAAAATAAACAAAAACATACATCTACAAGATTTAACCTGTGAGAGAACTAAATAGAATGAAACCTTTCCGCATTGGCCGTTTTGATTATGGAATCACTTTTCAAGGCTCCTATTGGTTGAGATTGTGTGGGCTTCTACCGCGATCCGTAGCCTTGCCTACTTTAGTTTTCTGAAGGTTTCACTTCTACCGCGTATGAATTGCACACTCTGTTTTTTTTTATCGTTTGTCATTCATTGCATATTATTATTAATTTTTAAAATCCCCAACAAATTTAGCATTGTGAATTTTGAATTGCGTAATTCTTACAAATAATAAAATAGTCAATAGAGATGAAGAGAAAAGGATAATTAATTTGCGCGGCAGGTGTGACTCGACCGCTGCGCCATGTTGGATAGATAGATATTGGCCTAAGTAAACCTTTTCGGGTTTTCGGGCCTTTATTGTATTGTTCCTTTGTGAGGGAGGAATGCGCACAAAAACTGCGCGCATACCTCTACCTGTCGAGGAGGTGCGATTTGCTTTATTTATTGCATTCTTCGCAGTCTAACGATGGCTTCTCCTTCTCCCGAAACGTCAAGTCTACTTTTTTCTTCTTTTTTTCACAATCGGAAATATTTTTTACGATGGTCATATATTATCTGCCTCGTTTTGTTGCTGAGGACCTATTCTTTTCGGCTTGCTTTTACTATCATAGTATCTGGCTTACTACGAACCATAATACAACCGTCACTATTTGCCTATTCTATTGCGTACAATGCGTAGTAAATAACTACACTAAATAAACCGTTTGAAATTAACTATCTTCCTACCCAAAGTACCTGTCATTTGGTCTTGTTTTATTTTTAAACATCTCTTTATCAATGCTTCAAATTTTTTAGTGGCTTATGATAATTATTACATTATTATATTAAATCATATTACATTTAAATATATTAAATTATGTTACATCACATTATTATATTACACAATACACTGTGAAACTAAAGAGATTAGATGTGAAAACATATCATTTTACAGCATATATTGTTATATTAAAAGAATGCAATAAAAAGTTGGATCACAACCAATGTTACAATATTTACCTGTTGTAACATAACAAATTCTTAATCATCCATGAACTTGTTTTTTAATTGTAGTTATGTAATTACGAATTTTTGAATTTTTTATTTTCTTCAAAGATAATTTTTTTTAAAAGTAAATTTAAAAAAACCACAAGTTTACGGTTGAACTGGCGATTTCTATTTAGGATTTTTTGATATTATACATATGCATACTATTATATTTATATATATTTTTTGTTTAATAACATTTTATCGTTCTTTTGAGAAAAAATATTTATAAAAAAATCATTATTATTATTTAATATTAAAATACATTTTTATATGTATAATATTAACATAATAATATTTGTTAAGTTAATATATTATTTTACAAATGATGATATATTTTTTACATTCTATTCATTTCTCGTATGTTCGTTTTGCATTTCAGAAAGTGTTTATTGTATTTTAATTATTTAAGTAATAGGTTCTTACTTACAGTACATAAATCATAAATTATTATTTATTTTTTAAAAACTTTACAACCCCCTGGACTTTTGCAATGTTTTTTTTTTTTTTTTTAAAGACAAAGAACATCTAAATAACAACATGAAATAAAAATGAATGTTTTCTGTTTGTCCCTTACACGGTCCCTAAACCATTCATCCGATTGCGATGAAACTTTGGTGAATTGTTGTGCGCACGCCTGCGATTTTTTCTATATTTAGTGGTGAGCTCTAGCATTATGAAATTATTTCCTATATACTATTCGTCCGATTACGATGAATCTTTGGTGAGTTGTTGTGCGCACGCCCGCGAACGTTTCTGTTCTGGTGAGCTCTGGCATTATGAAATCAGAATAAAAAATTACAATAGGGGCACGCGAGCTGTTTGAATACTGAATGTACCGGGAGTGAACGTATGGAACTATGAGAGGGAATCTATGGAGAGGGAAGACGTGGAAGGTGGAGGGCATTTAAATATGTACACAATATTATCAGGCTATTAAAAATCCAGGAATGTTGTTATTTATTTTTTTAAGTTACATGTTTCAATAGCATGATTTTTACTCTATCTATTTATGTGGGATTGCTGCATCCCCAATAATAATTGAGGTATTCGTGTGGTTGAACGGAGTGGGAAGGGAACCGGGATGGGAACGAGGAAGGTTGGGTAGTACGTATTACGAGTGTAATAATATTATGTATAAGCTTATGATATAAAGTCTTTGATTTGTATTATTTTTCACGTGTTTTGTCACAATTCTAATTCATACCTAGTGCATTGATCCAGAAATTCGGCGTATTTTGCAGATGGTTAAAATATTTCCGCTTTACAATAAAATTCAAATAAATGGAATATTTCTGAACGTACCCCAAAACTAAAAATTGTTTTTAAAAGGTGATGAATCACGTTTTCAAATTTTACAATTCAAAATAAACATTTAATTTTTGAAATATAAAATTTTTGCGTGCAAACATAAAAAAGTTGTTAAAATGGCTCACCTCCACGTTTTTTCTTACTAAAATTACTGATAACGAAAAAAATAAAACACATACATATTTTTATTAGACAAGTATATTATTAACCTTAGTGTCACTCACTTTTTTCTTTTCATATGAAAATAATTCTCCAAGTTTTAATTTTTTTTATTCTCAAAGTTTTAAATTTTTTTTCAAATTTTGGTTCAAATCTTTGGTTTCATAAAACTATACATTTTACTTTTTTATTGGTTATTTTTTAGATTTGAATATAAAGAGTGGTGTTTTGCCCTTTTAAAACCGTTTACAACATATTTCTCACTCTGATAGTAAGGGAGTTACAGCAGTTTATATGTGAGCTGGGACAAATATAGTCTCCTGCCATTCAACGAGTTAAATAAATGGATTTTTTAAATTAATATTTTATGAAATCCTGTCAAGTTATTTAATTGATTTTTAATAATGTAATTATGCACATTTATTAATTTTACTGAAAATGGGAAGGAG
Source organism: Glyphotaelius pellucidus (assembly GCA_936435175.1). Lineage (NCBI taxonomy): Eukaryota > Metazoa > Arthropoda > Insecta > Trichoptera > Limnephilidae > Glyphotaelius > Glyphotaelius pellucidus. The sequence continues at coordinate 11,947,177 of OW386557.1, read as the reverse complement.
AAATTTATTAAAAAAATTTATTGTTATTATACATGGTGTCCAGAAGCTTGTTATACAATCCCAAATCCCGGCGTGTGCAAATAAATTTTATTTGATTAATTTGTGTTATTTCACAATTAATTAATTAAAAATAAAATAAAGTATAGTGGAAGATACTCTCAGTTTCGCCGTGGTGCAAGACCACCATTCAGAATTGAAACGTTGCTTGAAATGGCTTCAGCCGTGTTTGATGACCAGATTTGAATAGTCAGGTACTCCTTCCCCTCCCCACTATCTTCAGCCTCACAAACATACCCCGATTGGGGATGCCATAGTCTCACTGACTCCAGAAAGGAGCAGTTGGGACTCTTGTGCAAATTTCCCATTAAATATACACAATATCACATGAAGAACCCAAACAAAACTTTTTCTTTTCAATCTGCGATTTTTTTTTTCAATAATGTGTTTAACAAATTTAGTAATATATGTGTATGTGTTGTTGCAGGCGAAGAAAGAGATGTGCGAGGTGAAGCAGCAGAGGCTGTGGCTGGCGCAGGACGAGTACAAGCACCTGAGCAGCGCGCTGACCGCTCTCGCAACCTCCCGCACCAGTCTCTGCTCCACCGGCAGCGGGGGCAGCGCGCGCTACGACCCCGAGCTGCTGCGTTCCGACGTGGCCCTCGCCCGGGGGCGCGTGGCCCGCTTGCGCCGCGAGCTGCGCCAGGTGCGCGCCGAGCTCTCCTGTACGCAGCAGGGAGTCGACACGCTGCACTCCGTCGAGCAGAAGATCAACAGCCAGCAGGGCTGCTACAACATCACAGAGGCGCAGGCCGTCATGACCGAACTGCGCAACATTCAGAAGTCCCTCACCTCGGGCGAGAAGGAGAAGGCCGATCTCATGCAGTCACTGGCCAAGCTCAAGGACGACCTCACCCGCCTGCAGCTGGGAGAGGTGTCCCCTCCTTCCTCCGCCCTTGCCCTCCCCCACGAGAAGCTCAGCACGGCTTCCCAGACAGACCTCTGCGCGGACCTGGTGCCCATCGGGACGCGCCTGGCCGAGATGGCCCGCATGCGGCTGCAGTACGACGAGTCCAGGAAGCGGATTCAGCACATCCAGCAGCAGCTGGCGGACCTGGAGGACAAGGTGCAACCGGGGCAGGCTGAGTCCGACAAGGACAGACTCCTTCTCTTCCAGGAGAAGGAGCAACTGTTGCGAGAACTCAGGAGCATCACCCCGCGCACCCGCTCCAAACAGGAGATGACCGACATCCAGCTCGAGTGCAAGCGCCTGGAGCAAGACCTCAACAACGCTCTGGAGATGTCCAACAGGTGCATTACGGACCGCCTCCGGTTGCACGATCAGAAACAAGCGCTGCTCCAGCAACTGAGAGACGCCTTGAGATCCATGACCACGTTAGAATCGCAGCTGAAGAGTCTGTCGGCGAGCACGTTATCTGTTTCTAGCAGTTCTAGTCTGGGATCCCTCTCTACGACCAGTAGCAAGGGCTCCTTGAGCTCGGGGCTCAGCTTTACCGACATCTACGGGGGCCCCCAGTGCATCTCCAACCTCTCCCCCATGGACAAGCCCATCGACATGGTGGATGTTCACAGAAGAGTCGAAAGGTAACAAATGCCTCCTTGCACACACATACTAACTTATTATAGATAAATATTGTATTTCCATAAACTGAGATATACCAAGTTTGAATTTCAATCTCTTGGATAATTTGTTTAAGTAAATTTCTTTGGAATTAGAATTGCTATACTAACCGATACGAAATTGGGTTCTCCTAAGTTGAGTCTAGTTCATAACTAATTTGAACCCAAAAGCGGATGTACAATATGTTGGCTTTGTGTTGTGAATAAGCTTTCTAATAGTGTGGCTCTTCCAGGTTACTCCGAGGCTCTTCGTCGTCAGGATTAGCAGCCTGTTCGGGTTCGCAGCCGAGCTTGAGCCCACGAAGCAGCTTGAGCTCTGTCAGCCCACCCATTTCCCCTCCTGCCGCGCCCCCTCCGGCCTACGACCTCCTGGCGCTCCGTCCGCAGACCCTGGACAGAACGCACCTGGAAGAGCGCCTGGCCGAGCTGCAGGAATTAGAAGCTTCAAATAGGATCTATATCTCCAATTCCGAGTCTTCGGTCGCTGGGAGGAACGAGCCTCCGCTTTCACCGATATCGGAGACCCCGCCCCCCCTGACGCTGGAGCAAGAAGAACTGCTTCAGTCCACTTCTGGAGCCTTGTCGGGGACGCCCAGCTCAAGCGGTACGTTGTCGTTTTGTAAGTAAACTAAGTTTCTAACATTTATTGTTCTTAGATGCAAATATCCGTCAAACTTGCGGCCTTTTTATCAACTTTCTTATAATGAATATTTTGCTTTTAGGTACGAATAGTCCGTCAGTTTCGGCAGCAGTCAGCGATGAGTCGGTAGCCGGAGACTCGGGAGTGTTTGAAGCCTCTTGCAGACTGCGGGATGCTCAGCCCTCTTCCTCTGCCGGTAATGCATACTTGATATTTCTAACTCCACCATTTTCAATAACTGTGATGTTCTAATGACTGTGTGATGAGTTGTATCTGATGTGGTATTGTGTTGTATTTCAGAGCTGACGGCCCAGGTGCAGATTAAGTTGCAATACTCCCTGGAGGAGCAGACCCTCTATGTGGGAGTGCAGAAAGTCCGGAATCTCCAGGCGCTTGCCATCAAGGACGACGAATCAGTGTAAGTGAACAGTGTTTTTCAACTGTCTATCATTTCAATCTTGGTCTGATGTCTCCTACTAAAAAAGGACAAAGCCAAGTTCCAACAAAACAGTTCCCTCTTCAAAGGGATGAAATATTATAAAGCGATCCCTGAAAGTATTGTCTGCACCAATGGTAGATTCAAGAAGGATTGACACGTTGCCACATCAAGCAAAAGAAAATGTAATAGATATATAAAATGTAATAGAAATGTAGATCCACAAATAACTATAAATAAATAATTTGTTATGTCTGCAGTTATATTCGAGCTGTGCTGTTACCTGCCGTTCGCGAGGCTGGAGCTCTCCTGCCAGCGCCCCTGCGCCTGCCCCTCCCCCTACCCTCTCCTCTCCTGAGGCAACAGACCCTCAGACTTCAGGCGTGTCGCAGGCAACACTGTTTGGTAGGCAACACTTTTACCTAGTACATTGATAAGATTGTATTATGCACTTAGGTTGGGGTATTTTAAACTCGACCATCTCTTTTCAACTTTATGTCAAAGTGTGATCAGCCGTCAAGTGTAATATGGTAAAAAGCTAAAATTGACCGAGACATCAACGGTTAACGGGGAGCGTTCAAATTTCTAAACATCCCAACAGAAACAGTGCCAATTGTGCATGTGTATGCGTGAGTGCCACCAAAAGCTGATAATGCATTATCATCGACAACGAGTCTATCTGCCGAGTTTCAGCTCGATCGAAAGTCGGGAAGAGGGTTAACTTCCATTTCCAAGATTTGCATTCATTCAAGAAAACAAAATCGAAATTCAAATAGATGTATTTAAAAACAGGCTGGGAATCCTTCCTGCTTTAGACTAACAGATGTGTTATTTTTACTTAAAAGTAAATTAAAATGAAAACACAATCTTTTTATGTATTGTCCCAAGTCTATGATGAAAACTAGCCAACTATAAGCAAACCGCGGAGTGTTTGTACGCAATCCGAGCTTGTCAGCTTGTTGAGTGCGTTGTACCACCGCTGGGGTGCCATGAAAAAACTATCCTATGGCGAGAGCGAATTACTTCTGAGACTACCCCCGAATACTGATTTAATGAGATAATACAATGAAACCGTACTGATCTTGTTTATTTGTCCAGGGTTTTGCGCAAGTGAGTCTAGCCGACTTTGCCGGAGACGCTGTGTCAATACGCTGGTACAACATCCTGGCCTTGCAACTGGAGGGAACACCAGCTGGGGTGGAACATGAAGAGAGCTCCGACGAAACCCTCATTCCTTCGCAGACTAGCACGCTCACCCGGAATCAAAGTGGTGAGTTCTCTTTCCTGATGCTGCGCCAAATAATACATTACCTTATGGTCTAACGTTATGTTAACAAGTCACAGAACGGTAAGAATGGCACAGACAATATAGACAAATCCGTGACATAGATATAACCTTACCAATAACTTGTTTGAAAGGGGTTAAGTAAGTACTAGTTCTAAAGATCCATTAAACATCCATATGGTTAAGTCCTTCTACATCTATTTACTACGATGTATTAATCGTTGCCAGATTTTAATTAGTAGTTACTACGATTTAGTCCATATTGTCAACTGTGTATAAGTCTGCAACTAATCCATCTAATCACGTGTTGTGTTGTCAGGTGGTGAGAGTTGTGAGGCAGCACCCGCGGGCAGTCCGGCGTCATCCGATGACGAGGACGAAGACCCGGAACAGGACCATGATCATGAGGAGACGGAGGACGCCCTGCTGCTGCTGGGCGCCGGGCAGTACCCGCATATCCAGCAAATCCTGGAAGAGGAGCAGTACCTGGAGGAGGATGAGGTAGCCTGCCCGGTGCCTTGCCTGGCGGCCACCGAGGAGAAGGAGACCAACACCGAGTGTTGCGTGGTGTGTCCCGACGGCGGCCGGCGGCTGCTCTCGGCTGATGATCGCCTCGCCATCAAGCGATCGCAGACCTTCTCGCCCACACCACAGCTTGCCAAGAACCACTACATCTGCAGGTACTTAACCCTCTTCTAAGGTTCTATGATAAAACAGAATGATTCTGTTCTATCCGGTTACCATCTTCTACAATCCCATCTCCTTCTCCTCCCCATTACACAATACCTTCAGCTTCAAATGCCATAGACCCTCTGTGAACACCGCACAACTGCTTCCACAAGTCTTGAGCTATTGGGACTATGGGTACTATTATTGGGTTATGTTGTTAGGCTGAAAGTAGTGGAGATGGGTAGAGGAGGCTTACTTACCGCCTAGGCTCTAGGCGCTAAGTAAGCCACTTGCCTATGCGGACGTGGCCTTAGAGTTCATCCAGTATAATCCCGTGATTTTTCACAGCTTATTAACATTATATTAGTGCAAACCTGTGAAAAAACACAGGATATTAACTATAATTATAGGATTTGTGAAGCTGAAAGTATAGGGTCTTTCATAGGGACGCTCGAAATTTGTTAGGTTATAGCAGTCATGTTGTTAAAGTGACGTCTGTCTTTCGTCTCTCCAAATAAGAATCCAATCGAGCTTTATATTAGTAGCATCGATGATATGTCGTGGAATTTTGTTCCATGCTTCCACTTCTCTATTTACAAGGAAGTGTTTCCTAGGATTGAACGTAAAAGGTGTTTGTTAATTTTTTTGAATGGGAGATTAACATTTTTGATGGCGGTGAAGATTATTTGAATACCAGGGAAACTATAACGTCTAAATAAAATTTTGGAAGTCTCCATCAAGTCGCCCCTTTCTTTTAATGTTAGAGATATCCTACGAAATATATGGAGTCCGTGTTTGGACATATTCCAGGAGAGGTCGCACATATGTTTCTTATATTTTTAACACCATGTCGGGTGTTAGGTCAACGAAGGCTTTTCTGATTAAATATGTTTTTGAATTTGCTTTTTTGACAATCTTAGTGATATGTGGTTCCCATTTCAAGTATTTTATGTGTTAACTCCTAGCTAGATCTTGGTAATGTCAGAGGTGTTCTATAAAGTTTGTGTGCAAGCAAACATAAAATTAGGTAGGTTTTCACTAGCTAGAATTCACATAATCATCATTTCCAAATTTGTAAATTTCAAAGCAAATTTGAGTTAATTTACACAGGAATATTTATGAGTTAATATTTTGCAGGCTGAACCGCTCCGAGTCTGACTCGTCGATGCCTCTGTACCGGCGTGGCGCCCACACAGCGCTGCCCTTCGACCGGCACGCGGCCGCTCGGCGCTCGCTGCGCTGGGGCCGCGCGCCTACCGCCCCTGCCCCCCCGCGGGGCTCTTCGGGGCGGGGACGAGCGCCCCGCACCAGCCTCGACCTAGAGCTGGACCTGCGGGCGCAGCACACGCGCCTCAGCACGCTGCAGACAGAGATACAGGGCCTGAAGGACCTCAAGCAGAAGTGAGTTTAAATCTATCAATGTCGCCACCGACTGGGAACCTTTTGGTTCTAGTCTGTGTCTCTTACATCTTGCCTGACATCTTATGTCATCAATTTGAATTTCATGATGATTTCATGTGAAACCCAATTTTACATAAGAAATTTAAGCAAAGAATTTTGGATCATGGAACACACCTAAATGGCTTTTCTCATTTTTTTCTTTATTCTATGTCCGATACCGATAATTTTAGTATTCAGTTCAATTATGTATTATATTGAAAACATTACATAATTGAACATTTTAAAGCACTTTTAAACCCTCAGGCCTCGGGCCTGTTTTGTTGGAAGGTCAAAATATTTCCACTTTGCAGTAAAATCCAAATAAGTGAAATATTTCTGAATGCATCCAAAAATTAAAACCTGTTTTTGAAAGGCGATGAAATGCGCTATAAAATTTTATTATTCGAAATAAACATATAATTTTTAAAATATATTTTTTTTTAATGCAAACCATAATTGGCTATGGTTATTATCAACTCACTTTTTTTGTTAATGTAAAAATAATTAATAAAAAATTCCTAAAGTTTTATAATTTTCTTTTTCAAATTGTGTTTCAGAAATTTTGAATTCTTAAAGGTGTACATTTTAATTATTTTGCGGGTAACTTTTAGATTTGAATAAAAAGCGTGTTGTTTTCTCTTTCTAACACTGCTTAGATCGTTATATTCCTAACCATGATAGTGAGGGAGACACAACGATTTCTGTAAGACCTTAGCCTGAGGGGTGAATGAATATAAGTAAATATATTTAACAACGTACAAGTCATAAATGTGAAAAGAAAGAAAAAGCTAGAAAATAAAAGTAAAGTAATAAAGACATCAAGAAAAACAAATTGAAATGAATTATTTCCTTTAGGCCGGGAGACAAAACTGTCTTGTGCCTGACCATGTCAAGTCAGTATAACAGAAGTATGTGTGAATGTGGACGAAGCAAGGAGTGTGTACGAGTATATGTGTTGTGTGGCGGGCTTGTTGTAATCAGTGTGGCTTGTTTGTTTCAGGATGGAGGTAGCGCGCGAGTGCGGCGATTCGGCGGTAGCATTGTGGGCGGCGGAAGATGCGGCGCTGGCGGGGCTTTGCGAGCGCGCGGGGGGCAGCGGGGCCGGGTGAGCGGCGTGCAGCGAGAGCTGTGCAGCGCGCCGCGCGGGATCTGGTGCGCCTGCGACGCACGCGCAACCCGCGCGGCCGCCCCGACCTCATCACCTTCAGGTACGCATCTACCATCCTTTTTAAACAAGTTTTTAAACAGCAAACTCCAAGAAAATTCTAGACACCAGCGAATATGAAAATGGCAAAATAGGCCATACAAATAAATATGAACAAAAAAACAGGAACATGTTAAATTTCTCTAAGATGAGAAATGGTTATTCTTAGAGAAAAAGAACCGGTGCCTCACAATTCATGGGAACAATTTTTTTATCAATATTCTAAAAATACTAGTTCCTCAGATAATACAAAAATTTTAACTACATATTTGTATCTTAAACAACTCATATTTCAAAGAGTAAAATTGATAAAATATGCGTTGTTGACAAAAAAGGCTTCAATAAGAATAAAAAACTAGAAAATAGCTCAAATATAATACTAATGACCAAAAAGGCACATGCAAATTCATGTAAGCCAATGTTTAATAGTTACATTGTCAGCTACAATTTGAAACTGAAATTTTAAGACCGTCTTTTAAATCGACCTTTTACAGATGAAAAAAGTTGCGTTCAACTAGAAATTTCAGATAGAAAACACTCCACGCATTTCACAATGCCAGACAAAGCTCATTGTTTGATTGCTGTGTTCACTTCTTGCAATCAATATTTAATAGAGAGGGTAGAGAGACGGATTCACAGAAATACCAAGACCTTTGAAAGACCAGCATACAGACCCAAGGAACTAAAATTACCCATATTAAAAAAGAAATATGAAATAGGGGTAACTTGAGTGAGACTTTTAAAATTTTATCCGATTTTCAAGAAATCTTCACCACCAAAGCAAATGTAAATCTCTACAGACACTAAAAAATTTAACAAAACGTCTTTTTCATCCAATCCTAGGAAACACTTGGAAAGTTTTGGATAGGATTAGGAGATTTGGAGAGAAGAAAGGATTAACTTTAATCTTACTGTAAAGCTTATTGTGAAATTAGGTATTATGGAGTTCATAAGCAGAAAGCCACCCGCTCCTGCTCGTTCAATAATAATAATATTTTGTAATAATAATGTGAATTTTTGTTACAGAGAAAAGATGGTCTTTTTCACCCACCACCAATCCAATGTCCCCGTCCTGCCATCTGAAGACGACGTGCTGTCGGAGCACTCCTCCGACACCCTCAAGAGGTCGGAGATGGGTCGCCTCAGTCAGGACCTGTCATGCCTGGACTGTCCCTCGCCCCTGCTGGACGAGGAGTCAGATGCCTTCCACCTTCAGGGCTACCAGGTGCGGAGGAGCGGCCGCTGCAAGAACGTGGTGGAGAAATCTCAGATGCCGGAGGAGGGACTGGAGTGCGGGGCGGAACCCTCGGCGGAACCCCCGCAAGTGAGAGACATTCAAGTTAACGGGGAAGTGGGGCCGCACAGTGCCGGGGCGGAGAAAGGCCCGGATGCGGAGAGCGGCGGCGGCAGGTTCCAGTACGTGGTGGACAGAGTGCTGGGCGTGCAAGTGTGAGGGAATACAGTTGCCTCCTGTGAATTATCAACGTTGGGCGGCCAGCCGACCATTTGGACGCACATGTGAAAAATCTCATTTTGTTTAAGAACGATGCATAATATTTAACTAGCGCCGAGAGTTCAATCGTAATTAGAAATACGCGCGTGGATGTGAACTGCCAATCGGTATATTTTTATATTGATGCTATTTTGGTAGACATCTATTTACCATTCTACAATGTTTCATACTGACAGGGTCCTCGACCTGCATGTTGATGACCAAGTATATATACCAAACGTTGTTACGATCGAAATACAAAACTTATATTTGTGCCATAAAGGTATGGTATTCTGTACGCGAGAAACACGTTCCGTTCAATTCTAAATTTCGAATTTGCGTAATGAACGAATTGTACATATAGATTTTAAGGATTAAATTGTTTTTCTGGACATACGCATTCCCAAACACCTACAAACATACACATCCACATAAACACGGTGTCTGGTCTAGCAGTGGCAGTACAGAACACGGCAGCAGTTGTAACGGAACTGGAAGAAAAGCCAGAAGCTAGTGTTAGTGTTATTCACCCATGCGCATTCCCACGACAACACCTTAACACGCATTCCCCAACACCTTCACACATCCAACACAACATAGAACACGGTGTCTGGTTTAGTAGTATTTGCCTGAAGTGGTTGTGACAGTCAGAGGCCACGCGTCACTCCGAGACAAGTGTTACGCACGCATTCCCAAACAGACCCTGGGCTGAAGCATGAACTGGCAAGTACAGTACAGAATGGTAAAGCTAGCAGCGATATTGAAGTATTGTTACACAAGTGATACTGCTGAACCCTAAACTTGTAAATTATTTTGATACGGGGACGTTTGCAATTTGTAACAAACATTAATTTTAAGTAAAAATTTTATTCTAGTACGATTTTAATAATATATCACATTTTTGTTAGAAAATGTCTATTGTGTTCAGTAAGGTAATGGAGGGGCAGGGATTGTTAACAGAAGGTGAAGGTGGATAGGAAGCTGCATATTTTTCTGTTCTAAACCCACCGAAGTTATTTATGGTTAAATAATTTATAGTTGTTAAATATTTTTGTGTACATGAAGGAGTCCTTGTGTGTTATACACACATATGATATGAATGTTAAACGGCCAAATATTTTCACACGAAAATTATTATTCTATTTCTCGTGCCTCAAAATATCAATATTTTTAATAAGATTATATACAATTGTTGAATTAGCCTTAATTGATTGAATTCCATCCATTTCAGTGCCTTTAGCTGATAGTTGTGATCTTGTTGATGGTGAAATTTATCCTTACAAATTATAAGACAAAATAAATACCCATTGTTCAATCGAAATAAACAAACTCCTTTTAAAGGATCAAACAAATAAAACTCTTTATTAAACTCACCAACTCTTTATTAAGCTTGCTGTAGCTGAATTCTGAATTCCTTCCCTCAACAAACCTATCTAATACAATTAGTTCTTGCATTTGGGAATACATTTGTTGTTTAAAAAAGCTAAAATCCTGCTACAAATTGTTTTGGATTTAAGAAGCAAATTGTTTTGCAAGAAAAGTTCTGGACCAAATTTTTATCATTCAAGTGAAAATATGGTTTGCGGAGTTACGTCACACATACTGCAAAGCATATATTTAGTTAATTCTAACTAAAATCGGTTTTTAAAACTCAAAATTGTTATTATTTGGATTTTGGGAAGGGCATTTTCTTTTCCTGTCTACAGAGATTACAAAATGAAGACAAAAAAAAGGTATAAACGTGGAAAATCTGTTAATAATACTTGGTACAAAATCAAAGGGAAATTAGTTAATAAGTTTGAGTCTGCAGATAAATTTATTGATTGCCTTTGTAAATAAATACTTTCTTCCAAATAGATGAAGTCTATTCAAACTATAGACTGAACACCTACTTAGTCAACCATTCATTACTTGTCTGTGACAATTGATTATTTATTTATTTTACTGATAATAAAGGGTATAATATAAAAAAAAACACTTCTTTCCAAACCTTTTTTTATGTGCAAAGTCTCAAAGCATTTCCCTTATAATGTATAAATGTTATATTTATTTGTGTTTTCTTCCCCTCTTTAATATACATGTATATATACATTATGGATGTGTATCATTTTAGAGTCCTCTTTACAATGATTGTCCCGGACGATGTGATGGTTTGTCGCTTTGCGACATTTAAAAATTATTTTGGAGAAGTCATGGTAAAGAAGACTCGAATGTATGTAATTTCTATTTGTTGTAATATATTAGTGTACATAATAGCATTATGTATTTGACTGGTCTCGCAAGGCGAGGGCTGGACGTAGCAATACTTATTACTAGACACGGAAAAATAAAACTCATGAATTGTTAAAAACTTGTTTTATTTATTTCTTAAGTTAAAAATTGCAAGAAACTAAAAAAGAGTGCACACTCGGGGAATATTACACCACCTTTGTGTTCTCCCCTGACACTCCGGTTCCTGAAGGATAGTGTTGTCGTTGGTTGTGGGGTGGGTCACAGCCCAGGTCAGTGGCTGAGTTGGCATTGCATCTGGTTCTCACCAACTGGTGAGTTAAATTCTTCGGCTGACTAAATCCTATCACATTTTCCACATTCTGTGAACGGAAGTAGGAGATTTTCAAATATTGTTGGGTTATTCCTGGGAATGTTTACTTTCTTAAAGTTTTTTTTTTATTGTCAATTACTGTATATTTGTTTTACCACCGCCGAACAATGCTGCCAAGTAAATGCCAATTTTAACCGCCATGTTAATCTAATATATGATTAGTTACTCAACGTTTTACTCAGAGGTTGTGAAATATTCCCTTTTACTTGCTGCTTTATTACAATTTTGAAACATTGTACAGAATGTATCGCGGACAAACTGGCAAAAAACGTTGAAAATTTGACATAATAATGCAGTAGTATTATGAAGTTATTGACGCTCTATAAACTGACAGAACACTGATCTGTGAATTTGAAACTGGGATGAGCTGATTCGCAGTAGTGAAGCTAAATGGTGGTCAGTCAATCGGTTTCTAACACTGTTTTTGCGAAGCTTCATAGTAGAAAACATCTGTTCACAGTTGTAGGAAGATGCAAACATCGCAATTATCTTCTGAGCGTGAGATTTCAGGTTTGGGAAACTTGATTTTGACAGGGCCTTGTAGAACTGAATTTTGGAAACGTTGAGAAACAGTTGCTTCAATTCAGTGTTACATTGCAACTCAATCAGTTCGAGCTGCAATTCTGGTTTGACTGATTCACAATCCATATTAAATGGCATGCTAAAAATGTCCAGGTCCTGTTCTATAACTTTGAAATCGCCATGCTACCGATCTGTAAAGTGACATCTATTAGGGCACTATGCCTACGCGAGGTTGCGTGCAAACTAATATTAGTTGCAATAATACCGTACTTAAAACGCAATGAGAAGGAAACCGTTAAGTATTCTATTCTATCTACGCAGAAAATACATTTTTTTCAATTGGTAAATTGTGGTAGGGTTATTCAAAACAATGTCATGGGCCAGATTGACTAGCCTGAAGGGCCGGACTTGGCCCGCGGGCCGTACTTTGCCCATGACTGGCCTAGGGGGTCGGAAAAATTCTAAAATTATGTGATCAACAAAGCATGATGTGATGAAATAATTAATAACAGAACTTGAATTATAACTTTGAAATTTGATTTTTTTTAAATTTTTCTGGCTTTCACCCAAGAAAAACCTCGTAGTGTGATCTAGGAGGTTTTGGTTCTAGGCCATCGTTTCAAATTGGAGAGGAGAGAAGAAAGGTGAGTTTAGAAATTAATTTTATTCAAATGGGTAAATTTCAAAATTCAGTTCAGACCTTTAGAAGAGATAAGATGTTGAGTGGGGGGGGGGTGTCAATTTTAGATAAGGCTTGATAGAAGAGGGGATATTGGTTTAGAGGCAACCAAAATATATGTGATCTAAAGTTTCCACTTCTCTAGATCATAGAACGTACAATCTGAGGAGTCAAGGACATGAATTTTAAAAAGGTGAGAAGGAACAGAACAATGTCCAATTCTCATTTGAATAAGTGAGGAAATTTCTTTTTTGGAAAAATTGGGGAATTGTTGATGGGATAGTCCTTTGTATTCAGGTACAGCAGGTTCCCTTGGATTGACTAGCAGTGTGCCAATATTCTGCCCAAACATTACGGGATCTATCTTTGAGGATGGAAAAAATGTCAGATAGGGAAATGTGGTAACGATAGGGTTGAATGCTCCTTGTTTTGCCAGGGAATCAGCAATATCGTTACCCACTACACCATGTCCAGGAATGTTGATGAATTGTTCAAATTCTGTGAAACAACCTACTAAATTCATATTTTATGTGTTGTAAAAGAATAAATTTAACATTAAGTTGAAAACAAATATTTTGGTACTAGAAAAAACGTTAAATAGATTTGCCCCATGTCTATGGAAGTGCACTTCTATTTGCCCTCGTCACAGCATAGAAATGTTAATATTAGTCTGACTTTGAATATTAAACAATGTGGTGCGTCGTCTTAAATGAATGCATATCATATTTTATTTCTATACAAACCTCAATTTCATTTGATAAAAAAGTTTGTGCAAAACTTAAATGCTTGTTTTCTCAAAACGGCAATTTTAGGGTAAACATTTTTTGCCAGTATATTCACGATGTAATAAAGGTTTCTCTGTAGTTATTAATTTATAGCTAGAAGTTCTGTCAACAGGAGACATCGCATCCAAAAAGCATTTTTGTAATTATCCGTTATTTAAAAAAATCAGAACCACAATTTTTAGTGGATACTTAAATACTTACCTTCTTTATTATAAACCATAAACATTTCATGCAACATTTTTTTGATTTCAAATAAGAAATTGTACAAAATGTTCAAAGAAACTTCATTATCTCAATGACAATTCTTTTTTCAAACATTCTTCAGGCAGTATTACCATAAGATGTATTGATTAAGATGAAGCCATGCGACGTATTGCAAAATCATACAAAATCGTGTATTTTTGTTTTGAAAATTTAATCGCTTGGAAGTATTATATATGCTTCAATTAAATACTGCGTGTAGAACGTATCTTGTTCCTTAAAAATATCGGTCATTTTTTTTATAAGTCTTTTGATAAGCCTAGAAAAAAATAAAGTATTAGGTCTATAAAAAAACACTTTCAAGTGCAAACTCTCCTACTTATAAACCCTTTTTCGGATTTAGTTTTATTGCATAATGTGGCAAATTTAGTTTCTTTTATGATAATCGCGAAAAAAGTTGATATTTATGCATGAACTTCACGAAATAAAATAAAATGTGCATTTTCGCGTTGTTATTTTTGACGTCAATCAAGACCGCCGGCATTCGACAAAAATGTTATTTCAAAGTGAACCTTATGCCATGGACATAAGGACCACACAATCGTCACCGCCTTTTTGTCGCATTCTCCACTCCACCCAACCGTTGTGGTGGACAGACCTGTCTTCGACTTAGTGACTCTCTGCGCCGTAAAACGTTATTCGAGTTTACGTACTATCGATTTTTAAATTTCCTAATTATATATGTAGATGTTTGAATGAACCGGTTAACCACTTTATAATTTACTTTATTTATATAATAATACTCGTATTTGAAAAAAATATATATAATTCTGTTGCCAAATGTCGTTTGAAGTAGGCAATAACTTTGCCTATGATTTGACATTTACAATTTTAAATCTGGCGCGCTTTTGAGTATTAAACAGTGACAACAGTACCGCACAGTGAGCAAATTTCAATACATGGTTAACAATTTAATCTTTATAAATTCGTTTCATTTTCCGTATAAAACGACTTCCTTGAAGTACTCGATTCACATTTTGAATAAGTTATATTATTTTTATTTAAAAAAACGCGATTTTTTAAATTCCGCCGTAACATTGATGAACTTAATTATTTTTACCTTGATAACACTGGCATAAATCTAACTATGCACATCAAATCTCCTTAGAAGAGAAACTTATTAACTTTAATTAATTAACTTTTATTGCCAAGTTCTTACTTTCGGGGAATGATTAAATATATTTTTTTGTTTATTAATACCTAAATTACAGTCCGAAGATTTCCCGTTCAGTTGTTAACCGCCAAGCTGTTGGTGAATATTTTTGTTGAAAATTGTTATTTCCAATATTTTTATTTTTAAATAAATGCAAATTGTTCAGAAGAATTTTAAACAATCCAATTTATTAGCAGTTCAAATATAATTGTAGGCCTTCCCCACCTTCCTCTTCCCAATCTCTTTCTCTTCCTCGCTACCTTCAGCCTCACAACATACCCCAATTGGGGATGCCATAGTCTCACCGACTCCAAATAGCAGAAGTTGAGACTATTGTGCAGGCGCGGCTGGCGCAAACGTTCAATGGTGCGCTGAACCGCCAACAAAATTGAACAACAATTTACCTTATTTCGGCTCGTTGTATTTCTATGTAATAATGTGTTTAATTATAAAATTGAGCACAATCTTTAAATACAATCACAATTAATTACCTATCTAACACTGTTTTGCGGCCAAATAAACGCAGTGTTCCGCCCGCCCGCCCCCTAATACGGCGGCTAGGAACGAGGAACCGAGGAACCGAGGAACCGAGGTAGGTACATACCAATCCGCGCGCCAGAACAAAGCGCCCCGTAGCTTGAATGAAGCTCGTAGTAAAAAATCCCAAAACGTCGAAATATGTCATACTAAACCAGTCATGGGCAAAGTACGGCCCGCGGGCCAAGTCCGGCCCTTCAGGCTAGTCAATCCGGCCCGCGACATTGTTTTGAATAACCCTACCACAATTTACCAATTGACGAGTTTTCGGACGAGTTTGGGATTTAAAAGACGACTCTTTCATGGAAGAAAAAGGAATGGACGAATGTTCACCACTCTCAGTCAATTACCTGTAAACTAAATGTTTGCATTAATGTACCCTCCTCCACCTAGAGCAAATGATTCCTTCGTATATTACGGTCCTATTCAAAATTCGCGTTAATACATCCCTTCTTACAGATCCTTCTTTAAGCCGCCCCACAACGCTGCCCAACTAAAATAAAAACTTTTCAATAGAATTCTAAACAAATGTGAACTGCAAGAGTGTATATAAGGACGGGTTGTTTCAAAAAATTTGATGGATTCATCAAATATTTGATGTTGATTTTCACGTTCTGTGTAAGTTCTATTCAAGTTCTGTGATGATTTCAGTTTTGTGAAGCAGCTGGCCTATGATGATAAAAAAACAAAACCGAAAAGAACTTACACAGAGCCTGAAAATCAACTTCAAATATTTGATGAACTCATCAAATTTTTTGAAACAACCCGTCCTAAGAGTAAAAAATCGTATGATAAAATAACTGTAAATTGCATATTAATAACTACCTAAAAAGTTATATTTAAAAAAAAAAAATTCAAAATTCAAAATTATTAAACATTTTTGATTAATAAACTATACAAATCTTAAGTACGTTCAAATGTTTTATAAACCTAGTCTATTCCGTGCGAAGGAGAGCGGTTCATCTTGGTTCATGGGTTTAAAAAACAGTCTTTTCTGCCTCCTGTAAAATTTGATAAATGAAAGTTACTTGTTCTACAAATTAGGCCCATGATTTGTTAATTTTACCGTGTATTTTGATAATCATAAATAAGTATTCAATATAATTATAATGTTCATATTTTTCACAAATTTTACCACAGTGTATTGGAGGGCGGAACTCGGGATTTATGAGCCTGACGCCCCTTGTCTATTATTGGTTGTCAAGTTTTCTCAAGTATTTTATAATCCCTCGCAAAACAGACGATTTCGAATTTTTCAAGGACTATGGGATCACCTTAAAATGATTTGACAGGTCCTGGTACCACAACTCATGTGAACTCTGGTGGGAAAAAGGTAGTATTCAACATGGCCGCCATCTTGAATCGAAAACGGAACACACAAAAAAATTTACAGACAAGATCATAATTGTGACAAGATTAATAAAGATTAGAAACCTGTGAGAGTGGTATGAGAATGCAGTTCCGCTGAGTTGTTCTGTGCTGCAGTCTGATGACAGCTAAATTCCGGTAGAAGACAATAGAAGAAGCCCACCTTCCAGTTGGTCAATTGTGACAAGATTAATAAAGATTAGAAACCTGTGAGAGTGGTAAGAGAATGCAGTTCCGCTGAGTTGTTCTGTGCTGCAGTCTGATGACAGCTAAAATCCGGTAGAAGACAATAGAAGAAGCCCACCTTCCAGTTGGTCAATTGTGACAAGATTAATAAAGATTAGAAACCTGTGAGAGTGGTACGAGAATGCAGTTCCGCTGAGTTGTTCTGTGCTGCAGTCTGATGACAGCTAAAATCCGGTAGAAGACAATAGAAGAAGCCCACCTTCCAGTTGGTCAATTGGATAATCTTGTATTTTTCATTTCTCACAAAATATAATATGAACAGTGTACCGGATGTGCCTTTAAAGATAATTTATTTTGATTGAAGACAATTTTGATTTTAAAATAATTTTATTTCTCTTCCTTTTAAATGAAAAATAAATTCAATCAAGGGGTCAAGCAGTCAGTATAAGCCAAAAAACGAGGCTTGACCCCCCCTTCCCCTCTGTGTACATAACTTACCTGCATACCCCTTTATCTGTGTACATATTTACACACCTTTTTTCCTTCGGATAAAGTTTGAATCTGTGCTAAGTAGTCTTTACCATGATCCATTCACACGGATGCCTCGCCTTTGCACAAATTTAAAGTTTGTGGAAAGCCGTTTGCATAAAATCAATTTGTGCAACCCTTGTATCAGAACATGTATCAAACGGTTCCATGCCAACTGAGAATAAAGTCATTAATAATAATAATCAGTTATAATCACACTTATTTTATTGTTGTGTAATGGTTTATCATTTGTTGAATTCAGATTTGTACTATTATTATTTTTTTTTTACTTGCTGCTTAGTTCTGTTTTTCTTAAATATTCTAGTTTACATTCAGTTAGTCTTGTTTCTAAATACCTATCTGTGAACATCAATAATTGGTCTGTTTTTTTATCATCCTCTTATGTTTATTGTATTACTAAGACAGTTAATGTTCCTTAAAAAAATAAATAAATTAAAGCTACAAAAAAAATAATTTTAAATTAGCCGATAACTCTAACCCAACGTAACTTATTTAACTAAATTTTATATTTATTTTTTTATAACTCTTAAATGACTTATCTGAGATGGTTCTGAGTTGGTTTCATTCAGAGTCGACCAGTCACCGTATAAAACAACATTTATCAAAATTTTGCAAACTCATAATTGTAAATAAAATATCGGGAAGTGTGGAGAGTCAGGCGAAGATGGAACAGTTAGCGAGATGCACGGCCCATGAACGTTCCTACACTCTGCCCGCTCCGATTCCAGGAATCTCATCTAAGTTCTTGGAATTATGGAGAGACAAAGGGACAGGCCTGCCGTTGGCCCCTTTAAATACAGCCCGAAAAGCTCTGGACCAGCAGAGTGCCAGCAACCGTCATCACGACATCTTCGCCTGCCCTGCTCTGCTTCTCCGATCGAACTGCAACTTGGACTTCTTCTTTCCTCTGGCCGACCTGTTCACCTGAAGACTCCGATACATTGCTCGATCGCCTTTCTCAAGACGCAGGTTTCCCCTCTACCTTCCTCCCCTTGCCCTCGACCTTCCACCACACTTTTCTCCCTTTCCCCACATTTGTTCTTCATTTATCCCATTTCTCCTTAGGCGTCGAAACGGCCAGCCTGTTCCCTCCCACTACATCGTTTACGCGGCTGGCGACTATTGTGGCCTGTCCCGTACAAACAGGATAAAATATGTCCATGTTTATTGAAGTTTTCTTTTTTTAATAGCACTAGTCCACTTTCACGATTCTTGGTCATTCAAAGAAGAACTTCTAAGTTGCTAATCAGTCCAAAGCATTTTGAATCTACTTTAACAGGAGTATCCAAAAAAATATTCGTATTTATAAAACTCAAATAAAAAAAAAGTTATCCCATAAAATCGACTCCCAACATGAAGTAGATTCACCAGTTTCCTGCTTTTTTTTACATTAGTTCCACACAGGAGGCCCTGAGGAAAACAAAATTCCCTCAGAGCCTATGTCATTTTTGGGATGCTGTGTGGAGGGTCTTTTTATGGAAAGGAAGGAGAGAAGTTCTGGGAAGGAATAAGTTATGAGGGATGGGTAAGAATCTGGGGTTCGGGTTTGGAAAAATAAAAAATTGTCAATTTATTATTGTTGGTAAATTTGTTTTTTAATAAAATTGCATAAGTAATATTTACAATTTAACTAAATTAAAATACATTATTAGAATTATAGGTTGGGGAGGATCTTCAAAAACAATCTAAACTCAGTAAAAGTTTTCGCAACAAATCATTAAAACAGTAATAATAAAAAACCTACCTTTTCAAAAGAATCACTTTTTAAATTGTTTCCAGTACCAAACGTCGTTGACGTATTTAAGCAAGCTTCCATTATAAAAATTTGTAAAGAAAAAAAATTACGAAGAATATCAAGAGTTTTTCAAATTAGTTAGAAACGGAAATCAAATAGGCTTTACCTAATTTTTAATTATTTTAAAACATATTTTCTTCAAAATTCGCAAATTCACTTTGTGGCGTCATTATTAATTTAATAAAGAACTTCTCAACAACAATATCAACATGTTTCGAAAACATTATGATATTGTTAACTATCCTGACGAAGAAAACATAGTTTTCGAAACATGTTGATATTTTTAATTAAATAGTGGTGTACACAAAGTTATTCGTTTTCATTAAATTATTTTAAAACAATTCAAATGCAAAATCATTATATTTACCAAGCCATAAAAACTATAATAACCTCCCATCTGAATAGGGCTGTATCATCAACCAATCAGAACAAATAAATAAAATTAAAGAAATAAAATAAAAACTTATTTTAACAAGTAAATATTGTATACAAACATACATTTCAAGAAATTATTATAAACATACAACTTAAGTAAGAATCGTGGCCCCCTTATCAGATACAAGAGTTCCTCTTTTCTGATAAGGTATACATGACCAATGATGACTTTAAATTTATTATTTTGTAAAATATGTGTGTAAATGTAACTCATATTATTTTACAAAAAAAAAAAGAAATTACAAACTTTCAAAAATCACTATTAAAAGGAACTGTAGTCCCTTTTTTTCCAATTCTTTTATAATATTATTTAAATACCAACATATTTTTTAATGGTTAAAATAATTTTCAAAGTTTTAATTATTCGGGTCTCACAAAATTTCACCAAATCTATGGATGCTTTGTGACATCACCAGTCTTTATAAATTCTACATATAATTTTATATAAAATTCAGAATCAGCTTTTGTTGAACATGTTTTTTAAAGCCATAATATTTTTCACTAGAGTTCCTTATTAAAATTTATTATAACAAGTAGGGTTTAAATACAATAATAGCTTACTTTTTATTTTCATTACATAGACACCAACAAATAATAGTCAACGATGAAGCTAGTCTGTGTGTGCTAATAATTTTATAAACATGTACATCTGAAAATCTTTTATATTTTCAATCTCAGTAATTTCAGGATTTTGTTATAAAGTTACTGCCTGGCACATAGAGATTTCTGGGTGCTTGATGTCTTTCTCACTGGCAACGCAATTTGCTTTACATTTTTCGTCTTGTGCCTATGTACCTCGTGATCTTAATTTATTTGTAAACAGAGTAAAGTGTTGGGTAACTACTCGTCAAATAACTTGGCTGTTAGCTTTACTCTGAAGTGGTGAAACAGATAATATTATGTGTTGCTCAAAAGTTTACTACAGCAGTGATAGATAGTGAACACATTAGTAATACAAACATCTCAACAAAACATCAATATCAGTAATTCAAATACAACACACAACAATTAATCATTACTGCTAGGCCCTGCAGGCGGCTTTTCTTGTAATAATGTAGGAATGGGTGACTGAGTTTTGCACTTTTCTAAGTACAAAACACCGAGAAGGCGTGTATGTGAAAGGTTAGTTAGTAATTCGCAATATAGCGTAATAAATCATAATTGCCACGTCAGATTTGTTAGATTTTTATGTAAAAAAAAAAATGGTTATGCTCAGTAGAAACTACTGTACTTTTCGAATTAATGTGAACATGTGATAATTAACACAATTACATTTGTTTTTTGCAGTTGGCAACACATTTATGTCAAAATAGCGGCCATTTTGTGTTTGGGTTCTATCAATTAGTGAGTTACGAGACACATCAAGCTACAGATGCGTTAAATTTGGTTATTTTTTAGAATTACAGTTTTTTTGCAGAAGTAAACTTAGCTTTGACAGAATTTTGACGGGACACCCAGGTGGAAAGAGAAAAGTGGGAAGACCCAGACTGAGGTGGGAAGATGAGGCAAGAGGGGATGCAGCACAGCTTCTCCAGATAACAAACTGGAAGTCAGCCGCTGAGGACAGGAGGAGTTGGAGGCGAATGTTGCAGGAGGCCAAGGCCCCATATGGGCTGTAGCGCCATCGGAGAGAGAGAGAAACTTAGCTAAAGCATTGTTATGTTTACAACATTACACAAACAATCAGAGATGACGCCACCAGTCCCGTGTGCACGCGTTTCCCCACGCTCCCGTCTCCAACAAACACCCCCCACCGCACCACCTCCCCCTGCGAACCCCGAACCGCAGAATTCGCCGGTACGTGCTTGCTACCCAGTTGTGTGTGTAAATCTCCGGAGCTTTTCAGCGCATGGGATAACGCCCAACAATATACGTTCTCATGATGAGGGCCTGACTATGTTTACACGGAGTGACGACAGAACTCCCGTATCCAAGGATGCCGCCCTCCCGCTTCGCCCCCGATTGCGTAAGCCACACTCAATAATTCCTCCCATTAATGTGCTAACCTACCGATTTGTCCACGCCGAGAGAGAGGACAGTTTGTTCTAGCCAGGATGTTATTTATTGTTATCTTGTGACTGTCCTAACCACGTGCCCACTACTTCAATAAACCTTGCATGTCAGACCACCCTTTTTCATTGGATACAGTATGATTGCCCCCTGTTTCCCCGGTCGAGCGTAAGGCACCCTCGCCGACCCTGACCCTGGAGAACAGTCACCTTTCCCTATCTACTGAGCTAACCACGGAAACAACTATGCTGGCAACCCAACCAAAACGTAGCAGCATTTTTATTTCTTATTTTTGAAGATGGATTTCTATGAAAAAAAGACAAAAAAAATTTACATGCCTTGAATGGCCAGGTAACTCTCCGGATCTTAGAAAGTATGGCCGCACCGTTGGCATCCGAAAAAAAAATATATGGCCGCACATGGTGTGTCGGTTACTTGCAGAAATAAATGCATGTATAATTTTTTTGTTGATAAGTTTATCCGTGTTATATTTTATAACAGACTTTTTCAGTGTTTGTTGTGTTGGATAATTTTTAGCGAATTTATATACTTTTCAAAATTTTCACATTGAATATGTTGGTGCCTTTGGATGAAAGATGAAATTACGACCGTGTTAGCCGAAAGTGATGATGAAGACTTTTTCAATCATTTCCAAGATTAACCAGTACATTCTGATAGCTCTTCCAATGACCCAAATAAATCTGAAGAAGAAGAAGATGAACCACCATCTTCGAAAAAGCAAAAATTGATGTCGAAAATGGGTTCAAACTGATTTTGCACCAACTATGCACGATTTTGACAGCAGGCATTCAGGCGTAAGAAAGATAAGATATCAATTTGGATGAGAATGCAAGCAAACTCGACTTCTTTTGAATTGTTCTTTACTAAAATCATAGTGCAGTCAATTGTAATGGAAATGAATAAATACGCTTCAACACTGGCTCTCAATATAAGTCTGAAATCAAAGATGAACAAATGGATTGACACTACTGTGTCTGAAATAAAGATATTCTCTGCGACACTTTTGCTTATGGGTCTTGTGGGTAAAACCTCATTGAAGAAATATTTGTCAAATAACCCAATAATAGAAACGCTATTCTTCAGAGTGTTATTTTCACAAGATCGATTCTTCTTTTACTGCGGGCTCTGCATTTTGCCGATAACAATGTTCGGACAAATGATTGATTATATAAAATAAGGAATCTTTTGGATCCTTTGAAAAGAATCTACAAGCAGACCTTCTACCCATTTCTAAATATATGTATAGATGAAAGGCTGTTATCGTGGAAGGGAAGACTTTCCTTCAAAATATATATACCCTCCAAACGACATTGTTTCGGAATAAAATTATTTGACTGTTGTGATGTAGAAACAGGTTATGTGTTAGACATCATTGTTTACACTGGATCAGATTCAGATTCATCATCATGGATCCAAATATTGGAGTGTCTGGGTCAGTTGTAACAACTATGATGAACGACTATTTAGGAAAAGGACACAGACTCTTTGTAAACAATTGGTATTCAAGCCCAAAAATTGTTTGACGTTTTATTTCAAAACCAACGCTTGTTGGTTTTGAAATAAAACATCAAGAGGCAAAAGCAAGAGGTAAAATGCAAAGAGGAGATGTAAAAGCATTCCATTCAAATGATCCTGTCTCGACACAGGTATATCCTAGTGAGACAGGCATCGACAAAAACCTAATGTAAACATACTGTTTATAGATAAATAAATAAATTTAAAAAAAAAAAGATCTCTTGGCAATAAAGTGGCGTGATAAATGGGAAATTATTATATTGACCAACATGAAAATAAAATGATGATCACCGATAAAATTGACTATTCTACCAGGGAAAACAAAATAAAACCAGAAGCTGTGGTAGCTTATTTGAAAACATGGGGGCTGTAGGTAGATAAGATTGATAGAATTTTTGGCTTTGTTGACAGTTCTCGCAAGTCTTTCAAGTGGTATAAGAAAATTTTCTTTCTCCTTTTAGACATTAATGCGCTGAACGCCTTTCTACATCGCAGAGAACAAATAATAAGCTATGTTTTAGTGATTTCGTGAGAATCTTGTAGGTCAGTTGGTAGAGAAGTACCACACCGAAAGGCAATCAGGATCATCTGGAGGAAGACGAATAACAGTTTGTCCTCCTCGTCTAACTGAACGACATTTTGTCAACCCACTTCCACAGAGGCTCAGGGAACGAGAACACGAAGGAAGTGCCATGTAAGTATACACACAGCCAATCAGCCAAGGAAAATGAGAGAAACAAGATAAATGTTTATTCAATGTAATGAGGCTTTCTGCTTATTTCCCTGTTTTGAGATAATCCACATAAAAAAAACAGCATTAGATTATAGTTGTTCAGTGTAAAAAGAAAATGTGAAAAATAGTTTTAGACGACATTTTTTTAGTTTATTTTGTGAAAAAAGTACATTTCAAGTGTTAAAAAATTAACTATCAAAAACAGAAACTAAATAAAATTGATTGGTGTATTATGGTCCCTTCATCAATTCCATCCATATATTTATGGTAAACACTTTATCATAGAAACAGATCATCAATCGTTGATATGGAAAACCAAATTAAAAGAACCTAACGCTAAGTTAACCAGGGTTCATCCAATTCTAGCACACACCATTTCCTCTCGTTTCATTTTTAGCATTTACAGTCCATTATAAATGCATCCGAAGCTGAATTTCGTAAGCATCGATTGAGACTATTCTGAGAACATTTTGGGAAATCGAAGACTTTCCTAATTATCTTTCACTGATATCTCAAAAGTTGCTTTGTGATAAAATATTTTTAACTTAGCATTATAGAGACGTTACGTTACGGGATGGTACGTTGCGGGACAGTTCGTTTTTCCACATCCAGTCAAAGAGGTTACATTGGATCTTGGTGATGTATAAAAGGTCACGATACAGTTTTGGCGTAATTATTACAAATGCATTATTTACTATGAAAATGTATGGAGAGATTTCACTCAGCTTCGCCCTCTACCGATGATGAAGATGTTAACAAAACACCGATGAAACAATTCAATAATAAGAAATTGCCTCAGAATCAAGATTTCAATCTGATCATCGGAGCCAGCGGAGGCAAGTCGCAAGAGCTTTTAATATAGTTGAACTCTTGAAAAGTCAAATTAAAAAAACGTTTTTGCAATATTGCTGGTCCAGTCTAGCTGAGGCTACCATTTTGGATCCAAGATTAAAAAAGATCCCAAAAATTTAGAAAGGGTTGCCCATAGTACTGAATCAAAACCCTCCGATTTAGTATCCAATTCTGAACATCCGATAATTATTCATCCTGAAGGTCCGGAACTGTCTACGTCCAACACCACGACATCAACATCTTCGGAGTATCAGTCAATCATTTGATGGGCAAAGCACAATGAGAAATTTACAAGCTAACAATCCGATATAATATTTGATCCCACAGTTGCTGCAACTGTTGAATTTGACCAATATTTACAGGAAGAGCTTCTACACAGACATTCCGATCCGTTCGAATGGTGGAATGTAAAGAAACACAATTTCCAAATATACATTACCAAAAAGAAGATATTTGCCTAGTGGCAACCTCAGAATATTCTCAGAATCAGGGCTTAGGTGGATAAAGTTCTACAGTGAACCGTGGCAGGTACGCAGTTATATATTTGCAAGGCATTATATAACAGACAACACACTAGTCCCGAAGAAAGGAGGAGCGATGGCGCAAACACGAGCTAAGGGCAAATACGTCAAGAAGTGTGGTAAAAATAAAAAAGTTGATGAAGTTTGTGAGCATATTTCGTCCTTTCCAATCAAGGATTCCCATTTTTGTAGAGCGACCTCTCAAAGAAAATATTTAGACAGGTCTTTGAGTACAAACATGAATTTTAATACAACATATGCCTTTGAAAATACATTATTAATTGCAATAGGGTTAAATGGTGATACAACTAAGAAAATGATAGGCGATGAAGACAAAGAAACGCTCCTTAGTGATGGGTACATAGGGAAGCTTGGTCTAATAAGTGCATTTTACATATTTACGAATATCCCACCATTTGGCTATGGTACTCAGGCACCAAAAGTGGCAGAAACTGTTATAAGATCATTAGAGTACAACAGGAAAAGAGAAGATCGCAGAAAACTTGTTTACGGCCCATGGAACGTAGAGAGGATGCATTGGGAATTAGAGTTTGATGGAACTTTTCCTATAAATAAGGTGCATGGCAATTTCATCGTCAGTGAGGTAATGGAGACGGGTATGTCATTTTTGAGGGACAACCACATTCAGATAGATAGTATTGTAAAAAAAATTGTTCAGAGAGCTTTGAGCACAAATGCAAATCTCCTAAGAAAAGGTAGGCAGACTTTGTGCGCTTTTACAGGTAGGAGCATTCCAGCAGCACAAGCTTTTCAAAACACATACGCCTTCTTCAAAGAGAACACCGGAATGCCAAATTTTACATTATATGAGTTCATAAAAGCTTACTTGACATTGTATGTGAAGGCAAGTTTTACTGGTAAGTTTATGGAACATTATTATGTGAAAAAAAAAGTATACGATAAGAGCATCAAAAAGTATGTTGATGTAAACAAAAAGATGTCCAGGATAGTTATAAAGAAGTTTGAAGGTGAAGATGCAAGAAAGAAACCCTTAAACATGGGTAGATCATTCACAACTTACATAAAACACAAAGAAAGGGGAAAGAAATTTAAAAGGATCAACTATATCCATTGGAGGTGAAGAGAAGAAAGCAAAGATTGTCAATAATCTAAGGTCAGCGACTATACCAGGGGTATCTGAAGCTGATGCCTTTCAAGGAACAGAAGATGCTACAAAGTGGAACGAATGTACCCCACCAGTGCATTATTTACTATTTAATAATAGCATAAGGCACAAAATGAGACTTTCACTTGTTTCAGAGGAAGGAGAGCTTTTCCAGGAAACATTCCATCACCTCCATCTTCTTCAAAGTACTGAACGTTTTCTTGGGCCCAGGAGTGACAGCGGAAAGTGAATCAACTTACAACAGATTAGAATGGGGAAACGAAAGAACAAAGGTAGAAAATTATGACGAGGATTATCTCACTGTTGGACCAGGCATGTTGATGGGAATGATGAAAGCTGCATCAACAACCTTGGGTTTATTGCCTCAGAATCATCATATGGATCAACTAAGCATGAAAGCTATGTCCCTAAGATCCAGCGATGATTCAATGACTGTTTATCTAGTTCGCTATGTAGATATGTTGAGGAATTGTCTAACAATGCACATAAGAAATTTAGAAATGATTGGAATAAACCTTAGTAGAACTAAAACATTTTTTTTCAGGACAGGATTCGGAGAATTCACTAGTTGATATATAGACGATAATTTTGTATCCCAATTTGGAGTGGAAAGTGCAGCACTGAGACCTCCTGCATCTAATCCACCGGATGACTACAACTCTATTGCATGTGGGACTTCAATTGCCTTGAATGCGTTATCCATGAATTATTTAGGAACATCAGCAAGACTTAACATGTTGGAAAGTCTTACGCTTATGGCGAATAAATCGTGGAATAAGCAACAAAGTGATAGAAGCCTCTGGGATCCTGCTAACAGCCATATATAGGAAACAATAAAAGAAAGATATGCGATAACATAACAACAAGAAAAAGATTATCTTCCAAGAGTAAGAAATCCAGATTGTTCACTAATCAAGACGATGCAGTCACTTTTAACATAGGTTTTTGAGTACATTTAAAATGCATGCGCAAGAAAATTCTAAGCCTGTGAAGGAACACATGCACAAAAAGATTTTTAATGAGAAATTTCGTTTTTTAAACTCCATAGAGATGCTTGCAATTTGTGTTTTGAGTTGCATGCTACCGTAGATCCGGATGAACTACGTACGCAATTATATGAAAATTATATATTATATATTGTGCACGTTTAACTGCAGAAGAATCACTGACGGCGCGCAGGCAAGGTGTTCTTTTGGAAAACAATTAGAATTTTCGAATAATGTGAAAAAACAAAAACCTGTGATGCATTGTGAGGTTTGCTCTCGCTGGATCAACAAATAATGATGATCCAATCTGTTTTCTGTCATGAAATATTATCAAATTATTCACCATTTCTAACGTACGGAAAATAACCAAAAGGCTGCCTATGCAGCAGACGATCGCTCTGTAAGGTTAATGTCTTTTGTTGTATATTTAGACCAGTGCTGATCGCCATTCTGTTGATATATTTTTGTCCGTCAGTAGATTCATTAATCAAATAATAAAGCCCATCAAGTCTGGGGTTATTTACATACCTCAGACTTACATATTATGATTTGCGTTCATAAGAGCAAGTTAACTGTCTATAATTTGACTGCTCATTGCAGTTCTAATAAATTAATTTATAACAGTGTCAGGGATGACTACTCCGATGACTCTGATGACTACGTACTATGATGACTACTATGAAGGATGAAGACTACACCAATAAAATTCTGGTATTGGAAGAAAAACTAAAAAAAATGGATAAACTTGAAGCTGAAGTAATTGAATTAAAAAAGTTCATTAATTATTTGGACAAAACAAACAACTAGAGAGAACAACAGCTGCTCATCAATAATATTGAAATCTTCGGCCTGACTGAAAAGCAAGACGAAAACCTAGTTTCCAGCCTAATTAAAACCGCATCAAATGTCGGTCAAATTATTAAGGAAGAGGACATTGAATTCATCACTCGAGCCAATCCACGCCGACATTCTCAAGAAGGAATAGCCGCAGCTCCCCGTGACGCCCGCCCTCGGAACGTGGTGGCTAAATTCATCAACAGAAGGAAGAAGGACGAGCTGCTAGCGGCCATTAAAAAGAAGAAGGGAGTCGACTGTAAGAGCCTAGGTGTTGCAGGAGGTAAACTTTATGTAAATGATCACCTTACCAGAAAAAACAAATCACTGTTGAGGTCAGCTAAAGACTTTAAAAATTTACACAATTACGATTTTTTATGGGTGCGGAACTCAAAAATTTACATAAGAAAAAATGTCACCTCTCCTGCTATCCTTGTCTCAGGTCAAACCCTATTGAACAATTTAACATAAATATTTGTTTTAAGTTTAAATTTTATTTTACTTTAGATTTTCAACTTATACCATTTTTCTACTCAACTTTATACACACATCACTCAAGCTACTCAATACACCACACACACATACATTCATGTCCGCGCAAATTGACAAATATGCTCACCCCAGTGGACTTTAGGCTGCTTAATAATTACCATAAAATCCTCACGACGACTAATGCTTTATTTTTTTCTATTTATTTCAAATAGAAACTGGATAATAATTTTTCACTAACACAATGCATGACACTATCGTAATTTTTTTATCAAAATGCACTTCGATCCAAAACCAAAGAATTCTATCAAAATGTCCTGACCAACGAATTTGATATAATCTTAATTAGCGAGACTTGGTTAGTTGACAGCATATCCGATGAAGAGCTATTTGATTGCCGGTATAACGTATACAGAAATGACAGAGATACTAATCTAACGGGTAAAACTAAAGGGGGAGGCGTTGCTATAGGTATAAAAAAGGATTTTAAAGTTCGATCGCAAAAATCGTGGACTTCAGAAGCCGAGGATATATGGATCTCACTATTACTAAGACATTCGAAACATCGCATCTCGAATATTCATATTTGTTGCTCTTACATACCGGGGGTTAGTCCGAAGTTATCTATTGCACAGCGTTTCTCTATCATCAATAGTCATACAACTGTCATATCTGATTTAACTACTGAATATCCAAATGACATTTTTTTAATCATAGGCGACTACAATATGCCAAACGTGAGTTGGAACTCTACCTGTCAGCCATGTAGTACCGACCTCTGCGCTTCTGCCCTCCTTAGTTGCCTTTCGTTCTCAAATTTAACACAGTATAATGCAATTCCTAATTCTCATGGACGAATTTTAGATCTTGTGCTTTGTAACACTTCAGTCATCGTTTCCGCTGCCGACTCTCCACTGGTAATCGAAGATGCACATCATAAATCTATCATAGTTGAACTCAAAATTCCCCTCCCTGCCGTCACCCTAAAACCCCAGATAATGAAATTGTTTAATAAAGTTAACTATGAACTATTCAATGATTCTCTCAGAAATAGTGAAAATAGTCTTCTGTTGTGAACGCGCAAGACGTTGACACTGCGGTATGCAATTTTTATAGAATCATTGATGCCCTAATAGATGATCTGGTTCCAAAGAAAGTAACTAGATCAACTAAATTTCCATCATGGTATTCGGCGCCTTTAATTAATATAACGAAAGAAAAATTAAAGTTTTTTCGTGCCTGGAAACGCTACAAGAATCCATTGGATTATCAATCTTTCGCATTACTCCGCAAAAGACAAAAGAAGATGTGTAGTCTTACTCATAAAACCTATATTGCTCAATTGGAATCCGACATACAAAATAATGTTAAAAAAATATGGTGTTATGTTAAGACACAAAGAAAATCTCCTACTATACCTGAACATATGACATATCATTCTACAACAGCACACGACAGCAAAGAAGTCACGGCCTTTTTGCTGATTACTTTTCAACGGTCTTTACAAATGAGATTCCAGCTCATGATGCTAATAATAAGGAAGATCCTCTTAATAATACATTAATATCTACAATCAGAATAAACGAAGAAATCACCTTGAAATACCTTTCAAGCATAGATATTAAAAAAGGTCCAGGAATAGACAGGCTGCCCGGAATCTTTATACGTAACTGCAGTAAATATATCTGTCTTCCGGTTTGCGCCATCTACAAAAAATCATTAACAGAAGGATCATTTCCTCTTAAATGGAAATCAGCTGTTATCACACCAATTTTTAAGACTGGTGATAAACATGACGTTAAAAACTACCGACCAATTTCCCAACTTCCTATATTAAGCAAGGTTCTTGAAAAAATTGTCTTTGATCAATTGTACTCGACTATTTCGACAATCATTACGCCGAATCAGCACGGATTTATGAAAGGTAGGTCTACAACATCCAACCTCGCTCTTTTCATTAACTTCTTGCATAGCAAGATGGATGATAAGGAGCAGGTTGATACTATGTATACAGACTTTTCGAAAGCCTTTGACCGCGTAATTCACTCAATTCTTTTAAAAAAACTCATCCTACTCGGTATACATGGCGACCTGTTTAGATGGATTAAGTCCTATATTAGTAATCGCAATCAGGTAATATTAATCAACGGTGTCTTTTCAAAATTTATAATGGTAATATCTGGAGTCCCGCAAGGTTCCCACCTAGGTCCGCTCGTTGTATGGTAGGTCTGTAGGTTGTAGGTCTGTCGTTTATATAGATGTTGAACAAGTTCAACATCTATATAAACGACATTGGATCATGTTTTCAAAATTCCAAATATGTACTTTACGCTGACGACATGAAAATATACAAAGTTGTGCATTCTCTCTCTGACTGTGAAGCGTTACAAAGTGATCTAGATAGGCTTTGCAAGTATTGCAAAGTTAACTGTTTAGATATCAATGTTTCCAAATGTCATACTATGACATTCACCAGAAATAAACATATATTTAAGTATTCTTATTCACTCAATAATGAACCTGTCATCTCTAAAACGGAATGTAAAGGTCTTGGCGTTTACCTTGACAGCAAACTTATATTTAATAAGCACATTGACTCGATCGTTAACAGGTCATATAAAATGCTTGGTTTTGTTCTTCGAATAAGTAAAGTGTTCAGTAACCCGCGTACAATAGTATTGTTATATTTTGCATTAGTCAGGTACACTGGAATTTGCCTCGCCAATTTGGAACCCGCAGTACAAAGTATACATATATAGCATAGAACAAATTCAAAACAAATTTATAAAATATCTAACCTTCAAATTCAACAATAACTTCGACTGCACATTTCAAACTTTGCAACAAAGGCGAGCAATAGCTGATTTGACATTCATACACAAAATTTTAAATAATAACATTGACTGTACTGAACTTCTTTCCCTAGTTAATTTTAATATACCAGTAAGACGTACACGCCATACAGAACTATTTCACACGCTCAATTACAAGACAAATGCAGCAGCTAATTCGCCAATCAATCGTGCTCTTCATACGTTTAATACTATCTGTCTAAATTCTAACATCGACATTTTCTTCGATTCACTGCCCAAATTTAAAAAGAGCATCATGTCAATGATATAAATTGTTCAATGCGCATACATACATACATACATACTCACACATACACACACACCTACCCACTACACACATCACCCGGTAATTTACTTAATATACATAGACACTACAAAGAAACATGTCATAGGTACCCATCATGAAATGTACTTAATAATTGTAAATTGTTTCACCATTGTAACTAATGTACTGTTTGTTTCTGTTTTTCAATAAAATAAAATAAAAATAAAAATAAAAAATGAGACTACTAACGGCAGGAGTGGAGACGATATAGCTAGTGCATTGATGAAAATACTGAACAAGGTAGCATAGTTAAAGGTTTGCCTTCTCAAATAAATAAATTGGTTTTATGGTCAGACAGGTGTGCCGCAAAATAGAAATTCTTATATGAGCATGGCATTGTTGTGTTTTTTACCTTCTGGCAACTTGCAACAAATATATCAAAAATTTTCAGAGCCAGGACACGAAAATGTCCAAGAAATTGACACTGCTCATAGTCCGATTGAAAGACATCTACGACACATTGAAATATTTAGTTATTACTGCTCAGATCGCTAATGAAAATTAAGTCTCAAATCATTCCCATTTTTCTTTTAAACAAACGTCACTTCTATAATACGAGTGGTAAAAACTAAGTATTTTATTAATTTCAAACTATATGATCTTTGAAAATGCTGTGGAGGTCTTCCTCAAAAAGACAAACACAGCATCAAGAATTGAACCTAAACACCTCAGAGTAGATTGTCACCGGGCACAGAATGGCCTGAACCTGTTTTTCACATTGATGACTAATCGGGTTGTAACGTTGTGTTGTTTCAGACTTGATACGATCTAGTCGTCCGGTGGTTCAGGACGAGGCTGAAGGGCGTTGCCCCTGAGAAACACGAATTTAATTAAAAACGATAAGGAGATTCACATAGTAAGGTTGGAGACTGCCCAGGATCAGAGGGAGATTATTATTTCAGGAAAACCGATCCAACAAAAGTGGAAAACAGCCATATTTTACAACAAGGAATGCAATGAAAAAAAAAACACCTTCTGGAAGTGCTGCACCGAAATACAAAAAGTACATCTATTACGATGAACTAAGCTTCCTAGCTCCAACAATTGAGAATGAAGTTGATGAATCAATGAATGAAACCATACCCTCCCCTCACCCTCAGTAAATATAGATAATATGGCATCATTGGATATTATGGTATCTTCAGAAAATACTCAAGATTCTGATATGTTAAAGTAGCAAGTTTTTTCAAACACCCAAAGGGTGAGCAGAATGACCGTGGTGTTGATTCAGCATCAACACAAAGACCTTGGCTGGGAAAGAGAAAAAGAAGGGCCCCGAAAACAAATCCAGAAAGTTCTCCATTTGAAAGAGAGTTATTAACTATTAAGTAATCAAACACCAGATCTTGCTGCTGATGACCTGGCTTTTTTCACTTCTTTAGGTCCAATTTTAAAAAGTTTTGATGTAGGACAAAAGCTAGAGTTTAGATCGAGAGTGTTGCGCGAAGCCACGGATATTCGAAATTGCAACAGATCAAAAAGTTCTTACTCCAATGACGCAAGGTCTACACTCGTCTCGTATGCATCATCATACAATCAGACTCCAGGTTATTCGGAAGTAGACATAGGACATTCCGGAACACGGGTGAAATTATCGAGTAGGGTGACCTGGTCTACAGCGGATCGGTACGGTACAGTGGATCACTCCAACATCTCGAAAGTTCTTAGTGTGCGTGCATGTATGTATGGCTCTTGGGTAGGTGTGCCTCCACGCTACTAAACTAGTACCACTTCCACGCTAGTAAGTCAGTACTAGCCCGGCTGCGCAGGCGAATAGATGTTTGGTGATGTATTTAGTGTTTTTGTGGTAGGAGAAAAATATACTCACGTGAGTGAGTATATTTTTCGCACCATTTCATTATTTTTTCATTACGTTAACATATTTTAGTTGTTATCAGTAGTTATTACAACATGTGATACCCAGAAATAGAAAGAAAAATAGGCAAACATTTACAGGCGAAAATAGAAGAGGCATTAAAGCTAATTTCAGAAGCTCAAGCATCTGTGGAGCGGCAAAGCATACAAAAATTACCTTTACTACATTACAGCAGTATAAAAAAAAAACAAAATAATTCGCCCAATGTAGTAAATATGCGATTTGTTCCTAAGTGAATATGGTGTTCTCTAAGCAACAAGAAGAAATTCTCAAAAATTATTTCAAGAAATGTGTCTTTCGACTAAAGACTGCCGCAATGTTGTATTTGAAATGGCGAAGCTCAACAAGGTTAAAATTCTGACTTCATGGCTGAAATTCAATGCCAGCCATGTTAATAAAATGGCTGGCATTGAATGGTTGAGAAGTTTTCACTAACGACATCCTGATCTTACTCTCAGAAAACCAGAAGCTTGCAGTCTCGCCAGGGCATCATATTTTAATAAAGAGACTGTGAAAGTGTTTTTCGAAAATTTGGAAAATGTTATCTCTAGGAACCCAACATTTTCTAAGAGTATTCGCATATTTAATTTGGACGGGACAGGAACCACCACAGTGCAGAAGACACACAAAGTTATTGGACTAAGAAGCCACAAAAATTTAGGGAAAGTCACCAGCAGAGAAAGGGTTACTGTACCGGACGGGACAATGAAGAATTATGATTTAACCTTTTTATTTTTCTTTTTAACTTAGCTTTACTTAATAGATTCAACGAAGAAGAGGATGAGTTCCTTGAAGGCCTTCCTCTTCTTCTAACCTAACTGGGGCTTAATGAATGTTAAAACGAAGACGAAGACGGTCCGTCTTCGTACATTGGGTTTTAAATTGAGAGATTTAGTTGTCAACCATTTGTTTTGTAATAATGTATAAATGCAATTTCCTTTAATAAAGATGCTTAATTTGTGTGTTTTATGGGCTATCGGAGAGGTCGAATGCGAGGACAGGTTTTTGCTGTGCCCGGTCTCGTTTTCGGTCTCTCCGTACGCCACTGTGGGCAGGACTTGCCAAAGGGCCAAAATGACTGGCGGGGAGCGGGGGGCTCCCGCTCTCCTATCCTTCCCCGCGTCCTACTTTCGGGCGGACCAATCAGAGGGCCGCTATTGGGATTAGGTATTTTGGACCTGTTTATCGCGTAGTAGGATTTTAAATGTTTGATTAATTTACGGGAGTTTGGCCTAATCAATCACGGAATAAATAATATAACCTAGCATAAGTTTAGTTATAAGTGAATTATTTAAGATTTCCCCCCCGATATTGTTAGTTTGGGGGGCCAATGTCCATGTTTGTAAACCCTTTAAAAAATGGAAATAAATTAGAAGGAGAGAGGTCGGGAGGTTCGGACGAAAACGCGGAGAGAGGCGGAAGATTGCTATCATGGTGACCTCGGCTATGATGACCATAGCAGAGGTCACGACCCGCTAAAGCTCGGACTGCTTGAAAAAGGAGACAGTTGGCCGAGCCCACCCTCGCCGGCGGCAAGGTGGGGGTGCAAGCTATATATACGGGGCTGCTACCCCTATATCGTCACTTCTCTCGACCCGGTACTATCGCAGCAATCTTCGCCTCTTCTGCCTGACCTCAACTTCTCTCCGGATCTCATCGCCTGGAAAATATTGGAGTTATTTCTTCCCCTCTGGACACCTCTACCCCTCGGGACCTAGCGGCTACAAGGACTACCCAGCGCCTATCTACAGTCTTTGTGGGAAACACCAGGACGTTCCCTACAAAGTGGTCCTTCGAGCCGGATCAAGTCACTAGCTGCTATGATGTCCCGGTCCTTACGGTCAGGCAGGGGAGGTGAAGAAGATGGTGCCGATCGAGACGTCACAGCCTAGCCTAGCCGCCGCGGAGTGCCTCAGTTTTGGCGGACGATCAAGCCAGCACCGACAGCAAGGCCACCGCTGAAGACTCACTGCGCATGCTGGGACGGAAGCTACGGGCGGAGAAGAAGCGCAGCGAGCGGCAAGCACGAGACCACGCCCGGCAGATCGAGCAGCTGATCGCCATGCTGGCAGCTGCAAAGTCACCCCCCGAGCCCGCACAGTCGCCCGAGCCCCCAAAGCTGCCCGATGCATCACGAACAGAGACGGTGCGGCCCGCAGCCGGAACCAGTGCGGTTCAACAGTTCCTCGACCCATAGCCGCGGCTCACTGCCAAACATACAGCGCCCGCTGGGTCACACTCGGTGCCACCCGGCGCCCACCAGGCGTACCACCCGCCGACCATATCACCCGGACACCCGACGGCAGAGGAAACTGCCCGGAAGACAAGAGAATGGGTCAACCAGGGACAGGACCCGTTCGCGCACTTCGCATCCGTGGTAGCCGACGCCATCCGCAGCTCACAATCTAGAGCTATGCCGAGGACCTACGACGAGGACAACCGGATGGCGGCCCTGATAGCACGGCAGTCCATGGCGAAGGACCTGCCCCCATTTTCTGGCGACCCGGTGGAGTGGCCCACATTCATGGCGCAGTTTAAGCAATCTACGGCCAGGCGCGGGATGACGGCACCCGAGAACTTAATTCGGCTACAGCGAGCGTTGCGCGGGAAGGCGCGGGACGCTGTAAATCCGCTGTTAATGGACCTCGATCAGGTGCCCGAGATTATGGAAGTCGTACGGAATCGCTTTGGCGGAGCCCAAGCGATTGCCACGGTTATGCACGAGCGGGTGAAAAGTTTACGGCACCTAGCCGAAGACGCGACCAACGATGCCCTGGTCGAATTCTCAGTGCAGAACATCGTAACTTCGCTCGGGAACCTCTCGGACAACTACCTCGGCAACCCAGCGCTGCTAAGCGAGATGGCGTCAAAGATGCCAATTGCCCTGCGCATCGCCCGGCTGGACAAGGTGGCGAACAAAGCAGAGGCAGCAGATATCCACCAGTTCGCGGCCTACCTCAAGCGGCTCGCGAACGCGGTCTCGCGCTCCGGCCTCGTCGACCCTGCTAGGACGACCCGGCCCCGCCGCGATGGGAAAAGTGTAAAAAGGTGCCTCGAATGAAAAAGTGTGCAAAGTGCAGTAGCGTGCATAAATTGGGTGAGTGCCCGCAATTCGCTGCAATGGACTTTCCCGTTCGGTGCCGATTTGCCCACCACAGGTTGTTGCACGATGCATCGTGTACATGGCCAATAGTGAAACCGTGAGTGCAACAGTGGCCTACGGGCAGAGTGCGGTGTTATTGAAAGTAGTGCCTGTAAAAGTGTATGGCCCGACAGGGCAAGTGTCGACACACGCGTTGCTTGACGAGGGGTTAATAGTGACCCTCATCGATGCGGGAATCGCGGAGTTAGTGGGAGCGAGTGGGCCTCCCCGTGGACTCCGCATATATAGTGCAAACGGGATGTGCTCGTCGGACAGCGCATCCCAGCCATCGCAGCGCAGCAGTCAGCCATCACCATAAGCAGTGGTACCGATGGGCCTAGCGTGGGACCTGTCAAGCGATCAGTTCTTTTACACCTTCAAAGAAACGGAAACAGCTGAACTAATCAGACACCCAACGAAGCGGCAGCTACTGTGTTATGAAAATTATTTGTACCTAAAAAGACTTTCCTACCAAACCGTACGTAGGTACGGTCTTAATTTATTATTTTTTTATCACCCGATTGTCTATGGGATATTACACAGGCAACAATGAGTTTTTCCGCACGGTGGCCACTTCCTGTCGGGGTCTGGACTGGGCAACAGACCTCGATGAGACGTCATTGAAAAGTGCCATGATTAAATTTAAAAAATAAGGTGTGTTGTGATCTAGTAACACGTAATATATTTTCCATCCGCGTTCGCGGACCCGATATTGCCACAGTTGCGCGAAAGTGTTTCGCAGGACACGATGTTTTTGACCGCGTGATTTTGTGGGCCGGTCGGAAATAACTGAGAAGGCAGATAATCCAGGCAATCGGGCTGATTACCCTCGCCATCCGCAGCCCAGGATAGCTGGGAGATGTCCTCGAATATAATTGCGTCGAGCGCCAGGTGTATTTCGGGTTAATTCCACGCCAAACTTGTGGGGGCATCCACACTCTAGCGGTCCCTCATCAGCCCTGTGGGGGCATTCTACTGGACCCGCCGGGATCGGACGATCCCTGAGACGTCGCCAACCGGAGAGCTGGCCCAGCTTAGGCCCGATCTACCGTCAAGAGGACCGCATGGATCCCTTTCCAGAAGTTAATACCGCTTCGTTCGCGACGTCATATTAGATAGCCTATTTCAGTATGGTCTGTTGTGGGGGTAAGAAACTCTAACATTGTTTTGTAAATTTGTATCATGATAACAAGTGCAATATACGCTCTTTTTTGTTTCTCAAGAAACTTGATCTTTGATTTGTAAAATACCCTAGATATCAAGGTAAAATTACCCTTTCCCTACGGCGCTGAGATTGCGTCTCAATCTGAGCTATGCCCGATGAATGGCAAAACTAACCTCCAAAACGTAAGTAATAAAACGGAATGTAACAACTGAGCACGGTGATGAAAATATTTGACCCGGTGGGGTTCGTAGCCTGCCTCACCGTGCGGTCGAAGATCCTCCTTTAGGACGTATGAGATCCAACGTTGGCTGGGACAAACACATATACGAGGCGCATGCAGCACGGTGGGCCGATTGGGTGCAGATGCTGCGGGAGAACGACATCCGGGTCCCTAGATGCTGCCTACAACAGAAGAATGGGGCGTTCGAGCTGCAACTCTTCTGCGACGCATCGGAGGCCACCTGCTGTGCATACCTAGTGGACATGCCCGGAGGGCAAAAGCGCTACCTTCCTGACAAGCAAATGTAAGGTGGCGCCTTGTTATGATGCAGTTCAAATCCTTATTCCTTTAAATATAATTATTAATATCTTTATCATTTGTACTGCATCCTGACGTCTCTACCCGTCGAAATCATCATTAGGTAGGAACTAGCTTATTATTTATTAGAGTGCCAGCTCTGATTTTGTCTACGACTGGAGGCGACACCTGGATCAGTTCCGCGGCAATACGACACTTTTTTGCGTGGGTAGATTTCGGAGAGGTTGGCCCCGAGACCTACGCACGCGACAGTCACGGAGTATTTTGTGAATTTTGAGTTTGTACGGGGAAAAAATTCCCTTTTTATAAAGATAATGCCGGGCGTTTTAAGTTTATAACGAGTACGTTATGTGTGATCGGTAATTTGGAAACCCCTTGGTGGGAATAGTTGTGATTCTTTCAAAAAAAGAAACTTGTACGGCGGCCATGCGATATTTAGAGCCTGAGAGATTAAATCCGTGCTAAATCGACTGATCATACTTGGGACAGAGCTCCGAATTGATTGATTATCTGTGCCCTGATTGCTCGTGAAGTTATTCACAGTTCTTTGTGGCGAGAAAGTAATTTTCCGCCGACCTTGACACTTGTCTGGCCCGAGGGCAGGCCCCACCACATGCCAAACCTACATCATTGGAAAACACCCCCCGGCGGGGTTTCTTGCTAATTTTGGACGCGGCAAAAGGCCGCTTGATGACCTCCACTAAACGGCGGAACTGACTCCATGTCATGTCTCCTGGCTTCGGCGGTAGCTTTCCGGATCCTGCAGGAGGAAATGCTGCCTGAGCATTGCAGCTACTAGACGGTCATTTATCAGTTAGCTATCGGTAGTTCTCATAGTAAAAAGGTCGGTTCCATGGGGGTAAGTCCAATGTAATATTTATAACCACCTGTCGAGTGAGGCCTCGACATATGTTTGATATTTTAAAATTATATGTATTAGCTCTCAATCTCCGTATTTAAATTATGTACCCTGCATACCACCCCTTTTAAAGTATGACACATATCGTGGTTTACGATCCACCCCCTGAGCATTAAACAGGATCCACAGATATTCTCGGCGGGATCATATCCCGTCCAGAATTGGCGCTTCCGTAAGGATAAAGTCTGTGAGTACCTGGTCAGTATTATAATACTCTTTGTTGATTTTTGGAATGTATACATGGTTTTGCCGCTTGGCGAAAAAACCCAAGTAGCAGCCTCTCAAGCCTCTGTCTATCCCGCGGCTCGAGCTTCAAGCAGCGCTGATGGCAGCCCGCCTCGCGGCCAGCATAAGAACAGAGACGCAGTGCCGCATTCCGATGACCTACTGGACCGATTCTACTACGGTTCTATGCTGGCAGCAAACGGACCCAAGGAGCTATTCGGCGTTCGTCTCCAACCGCCTGGGCTAGTTCGATGATCTTTCATGCGCCAGCGAGTGGAGATGGGTACCCACGACGTCAAACCCAGCGGATATCGGGACCCGCGATGTAGAGATGCCAGACCTCACGCCGAACGGAAAATGGTTCTCGGGGCCGCCCTTCATCATCCTCCCAAATGCTGAGTGGCCAGTGCAACTTGGACACCAGGTGCAGCCGGACGAGAGCGCCCTGGAGCTGAAGCCCAAGTTTGTGGGCCTTACTACCATGAAAGAAGAGGCCCTACCAGCCGTCGAGTGCTTCTCTTCGTGGCTCCGGCTGGTCAGATCAACAGGATGGGTGCTGCGCTTCATCAGGCGGTGTCGCGAGGGACCCCATCGAGCTCTACATGAAGGTCCCCTGCGTACTAAAGCGGTGTAGGAAGCTGAAGCCCACTGGGTCCGGCAATCACAAGGTGCAGCCTTTGGTGCAGACATAAGGGCGCTTCGCGATGGCGCGCCAACACCAGCCGGCAGCAGACTGGATGCCCTTACACCATTCATCGGGCAAGATGGAATAATAAGGATGGGATCCCGGCTGCAGGCTGCCAAAGGAGTAGCGCAGAGCCTGCAAACCCCAGTCATCCGAGATGGCGACGACCCTTACACACGATGTTATGGTGCAGACTTGAGCTCACATAACTGATATGCACAAGACGATCAGGGGAAAGTCACCTGGTCAAATAACCAAGCACATGGTAGCAAGGCGACTCGAATGTTGTTGTTCGACGAGATTTTTCGTATAAAGCCAGAAAATCTTTCATCGACCGGACTGTGAATATGGACCCGAAGCGGCTGAACTGGTCTTCTCGTCCGAGGTATTAAACAAAAAGATGACTAGTACCATGGATATGCTGACGCGTATTTCTTTTTATAAAACATTCATTTAAACTAAACTTTGTTTGGATGCCGTGTTATTATCAGATAATAATCTGTTAATAGATGCAGTAGGATGTAGATGTTAACAAATAATTAAAATAAATAAAGCCCTTGCAATGCCGGGGACATAAAACTTTCTTCGACTTTCTTGACAATTTAAAGACCAAAAGCTTAGACTCAACAAAGATCGAAACGAGTAAGCTCAAAGCGAGCAAACTAGAAGTTCGAAGCGAGCAAGCTCAAAGCTCGAAAGTCGAAGCGAACAGGCTCGAAGCTTGAAACTCAAAGCTCTAAACTAAAAATTTAAAACTTGGAGCAACAAAACGTCGACCAACGCCATTGTCGTGGTTCAGCTATCCACTCAACAAGCGATGGATGCAGGATGGTGCGGCGACCACCCTGAGGGATGATCCGTTAATTTCTCCAACCATAAGTGATCTTCAAATGCCGTTAATTAAAAAACAATCAGAATTCACATGGAACATGTCTTAAATTGCATAGATTTACCTAACTCCGTCATGCTGATCAGCGGGTCCAGCAGGGATCTGGAGGCTGGGATCAATTCAAGGGGATCGTTTGTCTTGAGTTGATTTTATTTCCATAGTATATATAATCATTCATTAACTACCTATTGGTAACGGACGTGCTGACCATGGGACCATGTCAGCATTCATGACAAGATCACAACGAGTAGCACGAGCATCATTGTGGTTCGTCGTGGTTCAGCTTTCCACTCAACAAGCGATGGATGCAGGATGGTGCGGCGACCACCCTGAGGGATGATCCGTTAATCTCTCCAACCATAAGTGATCTTCAAATGCCGTTAATTAAAACAAAATCAGAATTCACTTGGAATATGTCTTAAATTGCGTAAATTTACATAACTCCATCATGCTGACCAGCGGGTACAGCAGGGATCTGGAGGCTGGGATCAACTCAAGGGGTTCGTTCCCCTTGAGTTGATTTTATTTCCGTAGTATATTTAACCACTGGAGCGATTATGGTCGAAAAAAGGACCACTTTTATTTTTTCTGCGATTGGTAGCGGTCCAAAATTGGACCACATTTTCCCACCATTCGTAAAACATTTATTGTAATTATTTAAAACTCAATCCTAATCTCGAGAGAATAATGTAAGAAATGATGAAAATAATAAACTTTCTTCGTGCAAAATCAGCACTGAAACATCGTGAATTAAAAATATTTCTTGACGAAATGGATGCTCAATACGACGATCTGTCGATGCATAATAATGTGGGATGGTTAAGCAATGGCTGCATTTTACAACGATTCTTCACCATTTTGGAAGACTTGAAGACATTTTTTTTTCAACATTGATCAGATGCCAGCCAACGCCTACTTAAGTTTTCTTAGCGATAAAGAAAATGTAACTTCCATTGCTTTTTTATCGGATATTTTAAAACACACCAATGATCCGAACCTTAAACTTCAAGGCAAAAGAAAGCTTGTATAGAGCTCCTGACAGAAGTAAAAAGCTTTTTGCGAAAAATCGGCCTTTTCAACTTCGATCTTGATAATGAACGCTTGCACTTTCCTAATGTAAAAAAAATCAGCAATGAAACCGAGCTTGACGTCGGTCATTACAAGACTTTCACTAAGGATCTTAAATCGGAATTTGAAAACAGATTTTAAGAAAACTGAGAATGTCGCCGACATCCTCAGTAACATTTACTCTCTGCATCCTGGTGATGAAAGGAGCAATGAAGCTGCAAATTTTTCAGTAATAAAGCTGCTCTCCAGATGGAAATGATCAATAGTTTTAAAACACCAAAAACAGGAATTTTCTTGTCAAGAGTTTTGGATAAAATTTGTTTTTGTTAATAAATATCCAGAATTAAAAAAAAAAAATAGCCTTGAACTTCTCACTTTGTTTGGGTCAACATATGTTTGTGAACAAGATTTAATGATTTAATAATAGCCTGCACAAACTTTAGTCCAACTTCGGACGGATAGTCCAAGGCAAAAAATATCATTTTTCTCATTAACATTGTAAAAAAAACCTTTGGTACTTCTTTTTATTCATAACATTGGTTTATTATTTAAGAAAATAATGTTCTGGAACCAATTCGTTTAATTTGTTCATTGATATTGTATCTACACATATTTAAATAGTACAGTTATTATATATTATTTCAATTATTAAGCCGTGGAGGGGGGGGGGGGGGGGGGGGGGGGGGGGGGTTAGGCTTTTTCCCTTCAGGACCGCGATGGTCATGTTATTTAAAAAAAAACGAACCCCTAATGAAAGTAATTGGTGACCCCTGCTCTAAGGTGTTGGGTTTTTGGGTGGATTTTAATAGCATTATGTGTACACTCAAGTTTTATTTACATATACAGTGATGTAGTGTATATTTGTGTTTTTTTTTTTAAATCATGAAGCCGTAATTTTCGGTTATGTTCGCCACTTAAATCGAAAAGAACATGTTTTTTTTCACAAATTTTTATATAAATTGAGTGTTTTGATTGCGTAAAACCCTAATGGATCTATTTACGCCAATTCTCACTTAATAAACGTAATATAATAATTAAAAATAATATCTTTACAAGTTTCGAAAATTTTGTTGAAACCTCGCACACGAGAAAAACTTATGAAACTTTGTAAAATTTTTATTAATTATTTTTGTTTAAAATGAAACAAGTGAGTTGAGTGAATTGTTTAAAATACATTTGACTATTAAAAAACGAGTTTCTTTTTTCATTATCAGTTATTTTAGTTCAGTTTTTAAAAGAAAGAATGCAAGGTGAGCCATTTTTAAAACTTTTTAACGTTTTCATTAAAAACTTTAATATTTCAAAAATAACTTGGTTTTTATAATTGTTTCTAATAATACAATTTGAAACCGTATTAAATTGTCTTTTAAAAACAGTTTTAGTTTTTGGTACGTTCAGAAATATTCAAATTATTTTGATTTTATTGTAATGCGGAAATTTTCAAGAATCCGCCGGAATTTTTATGAGCGGTAACAGTCAATAAGCTCGAGACCCGACCGGTTAATAGTGAATTATTATTTTGCTCTGCCTGCCTGAGTTGCTGCGC
The DNA here is from genome assembly GCA_936435175.1 of Glyphotaelius pellucidus. NCBI lineage: Eukaryota > Metazoa > Arthropoda > Insecta > Trichoptera > Limnephilidae > Glyphotaelius > Glyphotaelius pellucidus. The sequence continues at coordinate 11,903,163 of OW386557.1, read as the reverse complement.
GGGGGGAGGTAAGGAAGCGACAAGAAATGAAAATTTAGTCATCCACTGGTCAGTGGGGCTATTAGACGAAGTTAAAGTCATCGGCGGGCATGTTATACCCATAAATTTGTGTTTATTATGATTTAAACCTTAGAAGATGTTAGTTTTTTTGTGATTATATTTAGTTTTAAATAAAAAATGGACCATAAAGTGCCATAAGTTGAATTCTGTAAAACAAATGTTGATTCTAATAAAAATGATTTAACTACTTGTTATAATCCTTTTATACCTATTTTCTAATAACATGCACTTAGAAAACTGGTAAATTAAGTATACTATCGAATTAAAAATAGTAAGTCAAGAATAAAAAAATATGTAAGTTAGAATTTCAGGTGTATAATACCCACCTTACGCTCGCCGGGTTAATTGTGAATTAAGTTGTTGTAAATTTTTCATTGGGATTAAAAATAACAAGGGACGATGGAAGTAGTCCACTTTTCCAGAAAGCATTATAGCTCGCGGGTTGAACAAAATGTGCGGCGTGGCGCAGGTAGTCCAGGCCTGTGACTAATAATTGTTATAACAAACCATTTGCAACAAAAAAAAAACCCACACACAGAGGAAATGCGTATTTTTGAATAATATAAAGCTAGGAAAATTATTTACTTATTATTCAAAATTCAATTGATGATTTATGTTTTTATAGATCTTTAAAAAAATATTAGATCCTAAACCAGTAAGTACATGTTGCGATTTTTTTAATTATACTGGTAAAGCCAATATGACTTAGTATTAATATGACTTAGATTTAGTCATCAGCCGGTCTGCGAAATAATATCAACCCATAATAGGCAGAACAGCATTAACGACATTTTTGTCAAATTACATTTTTTTTCAGAAAACTGTTCAGTGCTGCCTAATACATCAGTGACAAAAATATTGCAGCTCTATCTTATATTTATATGCCTGACACTTTTTTGTAGCTGTAGCTTTTAGCGTAAGCGACAAAGGTCGGTTACGGTGTTTACGCTGTCGGTCGAGAATGTTTCAGTTTAGTCGGTTGGCGTCCTACTTTTTTTTTTATTTTTAAGTATATTTTATTTAGCTATAAAACTTAACATTTTATATCTAATATTATCTAATCTACAACTACTATAATATTAAAATTTGAACTTCACAACATTGAGACATAATTTACGAAAAACCGCAAGACTTTTAGCTTCCTTACATTTACCGGGAGTTCGTTGAACACTTTAAAACCTTTATAATAAATACTACGGTGACTAGTGCAGATGTGTCAGCGGCTAGTAGCGTAGGAAACTAAACGGAAATACTTGTAATAATAATAATGAAATACTTACACTAAGTGTTCTGTATTTGAATATTAGTATAAAAAGTAGTAATGCAAATATTTTCATTTATCCCAGCCATCTGGAGCCAGTGAAACTATGGCTATTCAAATTTTGATATGTTGTGAGGCTGAAGGAAGTAGGGAGGGGAAGGGGTGTGGAAAATGTAACTTGCTGTTCAGATCTAGTCACCAAACACGGCTTAAAACATTTCAAGTAATAAGTCTAATTATACACTATACATCAGCGCAAAAATACCAAAAAAAATATATAATATAACTTTTTATCCAAATACAACGCAAGAGGCCCAACTTATTCGTGCAGTCGGCTTAACAAAAAACCGCTATACAACATTTTTAATCTGAATACAACACCAGAGGCCCAACTTCTCCCAACCGTCTGGAGCCAGTGAGACCATGGCATCCCCAATTTTAGTATGTTGTGGGGCTGAAGGTAGTGAGGAGGGGAGTAAGATGTGGAAAATGTGCCCGGCTATTTACATACATTTAGCCCAAGTACATTTTCCATATCTCCTTCTCCTCTCCACTAACTTCAGTCTTATAACATACTTAAATCTGGGATGCCATTGTCTCACTGGCTCCAGACGGTTGGGACTCTTGTGTTGTATTTGGATAAAAAAAATTATATTATATGATTTTTTGCTTTTTGTACACTGGTGTGTGGTGAAAAGGTATAAGACTTATTACTTGAAATTGCTTCAGCCGTGTTTGTTAACTAGATCCGAATAGCCAGGTACATTTTCCATATCCCCTTCCCCTCCCCACTACCTTCAGCCTCAGAACATACTAAAATTGGGGATCCCATAGCCTCACTTACTCCAGATGGTTAGGAGCAGTTGGGACTCTTGTGTTGTTTTCGAATAAAAGTTATATTGTATGATTTTTTGTATTTCTACGCTGGTGTGGTGTGTAGATATTAGACTTGTTACTTGTAATTGCTTTAGCGTTTTCGGTAACTAGATCTGAATAGCCAGGTACATTTTCCATATCTCCTTCTCCTCCTCACTACCTTCATCCTCATGACATACTAACATTGGGGAGGCCATAGTCTCACTGGCTCCAGACGGTTGGGAGAAGTTAGGCTTCTGGTGTTGTAATCAGATTAAAGATGTTGTACAGCGGTTTTTTGATAAGCCGACTGCACGTATAAGCATGTCGTATTTTGTTATTACCGCATGCGCATTCGGAGAGTCGAAATTATTTTTAGTAAAAACGGATTTTCAATCAAGATGCCTGCAGATACAAGCATATCGACTTTGGTTATACGGCCGTATATCCTCTTTGAATACTTACTTGCAAATCATTATATTTAGTCAACTTTAGGATCAACTGTCATGGAACCATTTTATTTGGTTATTTGTTTACCTATCATGATTGCGCGATAAATATTTCAAAAATAATTTGGTGCTCCAAACAGCGTACACGACATTTCCTAGGGAAAAAGTCTGTCAGCGTCATAGGCAAAACAGCGTTACCGCTACTGTCTCAAAAATTGAAGGCATTTAGATATTTGTTTTATCAGCGTTATATAGGCAGCAATCAAAGGTTAATAATCCTAATTAACCAAAATCCTTTTTGGAATCAATGAAGAAAGTTATTTAAAAAAAACCTTCTCCTGAACAATTTACTTTTCGGCGGATACGCTGTTCTGCCTATTATGGGTCGATATGTACTAAAATTTTTGCCAGTCTGCTGGTCTAAGGTTGGGAAACGCAGCTCTTTACCATACATTGGTATTTTTTTTTTTTTTACATGAGCTCCACACAGGAGGCCCTGAGGAAAATAATTTCCCTCAGGGCCTACGTCATCTTCGGGGATGCTGTGTGGAGGGTTTTTTTTTTTAGGAAAAGGAGAGTTCTGGGAAGGAAAAGGGTTTAAGGGGTGGGTCTGAGTCTGGGGTTCAGTGTGTCCTGGTCATCCGCCTCCAAGACCTAGACAAACCTCACCCCATGAACCCGGGCACCCCTGCTAAATCACCAAACGCCACATCTATAGGTGTTAGTCATTAAAAGTTTTATAAACGGTTAATAAGAATAAGTAAAATTTACAAAATTTTAAGAAACCCCCGACACAAAAAAGGCTGATAACCTTGAAACGCCTTAACTCGTCAAATGCCAGGAAAAAACGTTAACTTTAATGTAATATTTTGCAGGTTAATTTTATGCTATCTAATGTAATTTTTACTGAAACACATTCCTTGAATACTAAACTATACATAAGAACAATATTACTTGCGTTTATTCAATGAATTTATACTTTTTACTACTTTTCAAATAACACGGAAAAAACGAAAAAATTTCGCAATATTTTGACTTTTACGTAATATTTTGCAGGTTAATTTTATGCTATCTAATGTAATTTTTACTGAAACACATTCCTTGAATACTAAACAGTACATAAGAACAATATTACTTGCGTTTATTCAATGAATTTATACTTTTTACTACTTTTCAAATAACACGGAAAAAACGAAAAAATTTCGCAATGTTTTGACTTTTACGTAATATTTTGCAGGTTAATTTTATGCTATCTTATGTAATCTTTACTGAAACACATTCCTTGAATACTAAACTATGCATAAGAACAATATTACTTGCGTTTATTCGATGAATTTATACGTTTTACGATCATTTCGTCGACCGCGACGCGAGACTTGACAGCCGCCATTTTGTCAGCCGAGCGGCGAAAAAGTTCCAGGCTGTGTCATAAACAATTTCAAAGAAAATAAATCGCTGCTCTAGGTGGGTTCACGGTATCTTATACCTTATGAACAAGAATGCCCCAAGCGATTCTGACCTTCTTCTTCACACGTTTTCTTTATACATAAGGGTTAAAATCGCATAACAAAATTATTTTTTAGTGATTATTTTGGCTTGCGCCGATGGTACGCCGGCGGACGAACGGCAAGGGGCGGGTTAACAGATTTTCATGAATTGTAGCTAAGAACCATCTCTATTACGTTAGCTTTCAAACAAAAAAAGACTGCATCACAATCGATCCATTCGTTTAGGAGCTACGATGCCACAGACAGACAGACACGTCAAACTTATAACACTGCTCCTTGCGTCGGGGGTTAAAAATGGGCATTGCCCTACCAAAAGCCGCCAGCAGAGCCTAGCATAAGAAAAAAAGGCTGAAAAAAACCTGCTAGCATTTCTAAAATTAAAAAAATATTTTTTTAACAATCAGAATTTTTAAAATAGAGGTATCCATGATCACGGATACAGCGAGTAATACATAATTGTTAGGCTGCCTTTACACATGTAAGTTTTTCTCGTAAGTAGCTTACGTAAGTGACTTGTGTCAAAATTACCAATTAAACGACACTTAAAGTCACTTACTGTAATTTGTAGGAAGTTACAGTAGTCATAAGAGGGGTGAGTTTTTGGCAGGAGAATTGTTTCTATTACCCATCCCGTCTGAAATTATTTTTAATGCAACTGACCATGGCAATGAATTAATTTTGGTGTTGACTTGTACGGGTTATTTGAGTAATTTTACCTACTCAAAAAACTGTGATGTGTCAATGCATAATACTTTTCACGTAAAAATAAGAAACATGCATTATGGCAGATCGGAGGGAATGGGTTAAACCAACTTCTATTTAAACATTTACAAATTTTTTGAAGCCATCTTACCGCAAATAAACTTACAGATGTATTGACCGCCGTGAGCACTAACATAAGTTAAACTTACGAACCACTTCCCTGATTATTAATTACCAAAAGATGGATGCACATGTAAAAGCACTTGCAAATAATTTATCAAAAACTTACGAAAATCGTAAATTTTACTTACAACAAGTGTAAAGCCAGTCTAACAAAGAGAACATTTTGTTATAACCTTCTTGTTGGTTATAACTATAACCGAGTTCGACTATAATACATAAAGTACACACAATATGTAAAGAGTTACCACAAATACACTGTAGGAACATTTGGGGCTAAACACGAACATAATATTATCTTACTTACAACGGAAACAATTTATTTTATAAGTGGGTACATATTTAAAAGTAGTGATTTCTCAGTCTATTTGATGGTCGAAGTTTGAACCCAGATCTACAGAAAAATATAAATACCGATTTACAAATGTATCTGTGCGGTCAGGGAAATTGCTACTGCAGAATTTAGGATACTGTTCAAAATTTCGCCACGAAATAGCTGTTTGAGACCAATCTGTTTATTTGCATTTGAAATATACTACTTGTCTAGTATCCAACTTCTTAGGAAAATGTTGAATAACTAACTACCTGTCAAGTAATCATATAATCAACACAACTGTAAAACAAGGCATTTACTTGATGGATAATAATATAGACTAATCAACAGTTTACTCAGAGGTGGTAAAACATCCCCTTACAATAAATTGAATGCAAACTGTAAAGTTAATAGAGTGAAAAGGTGGTTTGTTAGTTCCTCACAGATAAGTTTGTAAATGGGGACGTTTGTATGTGCTATGGTACAAATCTTTAGTCCATCCGACCGGCGTTCACTTCTGCCTGCGGCCGAATGAGTCCGTGTATCAGTGCTTGCCGCGCTTGTTGCCTGCCGGGGGCTTCTGCAGGGAGAAGGGGCCCTGCTCGGGGGCGCCGCCCAGCCAGGAGAGGTTAGTCTGGCCCTGCGCGGCATTCCCCAGGGTCGCCTGGCCCAGCCCGGACTGGCCTAGAGCATTGCCACCCGATGTGAAGGACCATGTGGACGCGTTTCCTGAAAGGGCAATGTCTCCATTAGTAGGAACGTTACCAGCGATATGTTCTTAGAGAGTGTTACACATAATAGTTTTGGATAAACTTTCATTTGATTCCCAGAGTGGTATTGCAATATAGTATTGCCCTGGTTAACCACTTGGGTCCATCGCCTTTGAGCAGGTTTTTGGTCTTAATCCGTTGACAAACTGATCAATCAGTTTAACGGGACTTAATTGAAAACATGTAAAAAATGTAAATAAATAATAAAGGAATTTATTAATAAAAAATAAATAATAAAAAAAAAAGCAAAAAAAATGAACTATCAAATTTGATAAAAATTTTGTGCTATTTCCTCTTCGCAATTAAAGCTCGATAAATGAAATTTTTTCTAAATGTACACGAATACTAAAAATTGTTTTTAAAAGGTGATGAAATTTGATTTCAAATTGTATTTATTACAAATAAATATAAAAATTTGTAAATATTAAAATTTAAAACGCAAACACAAAAAAAAATGTAAAAATGACTAACATGGTGTTTTTATGCGGTACTAGAATCACAGATTATGTAAAAAAAAAAAACAACTTATTTTATTGTTATTATTTTTTATTTATTTTAACTTTTATGAGTAAAACCTCAAATTGTAATATTTAATTAAATGAAGATATATTATGAGCAAAATTCAATCGAAAATCTGGAAACGGAAAAATCAGAAAAAGATATTTACACCTCTGGGACTTGAACCCAGGACCTCCCTACTTTCCGAGCGGGTGCTCTTGTCCACTGAGCTAAGGTGTCGATATCCAATTTGGTCACCTTTAACTGTACCATACTTCGACTAAGAACCACCCATATTATCTTCATTTTTCTTAACGCATATTTTTATTGGCTGCCATCTTTATGTATGATTGCAAGATTCAACTCGAACTAAATGCAATCTAGATGGTGTCTGGATAAATTTTTATCCATTTTATTTAATGTGCGACATCTATTGACTTTTCTGCAAGTCTAGGATGAATATTATTATTTTTTATTTATTTTAACTTTTATGAGTAAAACCTCATATTTAATTAAATGAAGACATTATGAGCGAAACTCAATCGAAAATCTGGAAACAGAAAAATCAGAAAAAGATAACACCTCTGGGACCCGAACCCAGGACCTCCCTACTTTCCAGCGGGTGCTCTTGTCCACTGAGCTTATTATTTTTTTTATTATTACATTTTATTCTACAAATGTATAATAATCAATTTTGTCACCTCATTTTTTTACCATTTTGTACAAAAATATTTCATAAAAAATTAACCCGATTTGGCGGGTGAAAACTGTTTCTACAAAATAAGTATTTTATATCTGTTTCTATGGACAATGTTGAATAGAGATGTGTAGCATGTTTTATTATAGATTTTCTGCTTTTTGTTTTAGGATTGAAGATCTAGATACAATCCTAAAACAAAATCAAAAGTTGTTAAAACGGAGTTTTAACAACTTCTATGGGAACACACACGTTAGCTTGAAAACAAGCTTATTGGACTTGACTGTAGTGTTATATTGTCTTGTAAACAAGCTTAGGGGTCCAAATGGTTAAAGTCCACCATTCACAATCGAAACGTTGCTTGAAATGGCTTTAGGGGTGTTTGGTGAGCAGATCTGAAGGGCCAGATATTTCCCAAACTTCCTCTCCCCATTTCCTTCCCTTCTTCACTCTCTTTGGCCTCAAAACAGGATGCCATATTGCCATTGGCTTCGGAGTTGAGACTCGTGGACGAAAACAACAAAAAAAAAAAAAAAATTAACTCTACTTACGAGGTGTAGGGTGATTAGTAAAATGAAATGAATGAGCAGATGAATGAAGGTTGGAACTTAAGGAGAATACATGACATGAAGGTGAACAGAAGAAGAAGTCGGGGACATCTAAAAAAAGACATGGCACAATCATGTGAATTAAATATTTGATTGTGTCATGTCAATAAAGGAGTATGTACGATACGATGCATGAATGTGAATGAAGCAAGGAGTTAGTGCTAAGACAGAGCTGTGCAGCGGTACCTCATCTCTGCCTACCCCCGCTGGAAACTTCATGATGGTTAGTTAGTCAAATGAAAGTTGATTGATGATGGGTTAAGTATAAATGCCTGGGGCCTACTTACTAACCTAGGGTGCTGGCTGCTGAGGTTGGGGCCTTGTTGGGGAAGGACAGGCCTCCAAAACCCGGGGCCCCAAGCACGCTGAAAGGAGTGGGGCCCAGTGGGTTGGCCTTGGCCCTGCTCACACCTGCAAAGGGGGCCCGTTCATTACTAACACATCAAATAAAATAAAATTCACACAGGATATACAAGTAAAAGAGAATGTGTGAAAAAGGAGGGAGGAATGTGACACAAAGAAACATAATCAGCTTTACTAAAAAACCTTGTGAGAATTTTATTCAACTGATAAACGACCGTGGATGTGAAAACATTATTAATTTAAAAAAAAAAATAGTTCATGGAAGGATATGTGTATACGTTGTTTACACAGCCAAAGGGGGTTGTTTATCTATTGTACATACTTATTTTATTAACATATTAGTTACGGTTTCAAGTTACAGTTTGAGAAAACTGTAACTTGAAGCGGGCGACATTAGACAGCTGTCCCAAAACCTAAAGTATGTCAGTGAACTTCAAACTGTGGAGTTTTATCAACATTGGCCGGTTCTGTGCAGATTACGCCCAGGCGCGCGCCGAATAAAATATATATATATTTTTTTTTTGAAATGCGATTTTAATCCTTATGTGTACAGAAAATGTATGAAGGACAAGGTCAGAATCGTTTGGGGAATTCTTGTTCAGAAATAAGAAACACACCTAACCACTCGAATAATTATTTTTGAATCTCTGACTTCCCAAAAGTCATTACTCCCGCGATTCGGGTTGTCAAACTGTGAGCGTCGTGGGTCATGAAAAGATCGATAAACCTATCAATTTGTCAAATAAACGCAAGTAATGTTGTTTTTAGGCATAGTTTATTGTTCAAGGAATGTGTTTCGGTAAATATAATATACGATAGCATAAAATAAAAAAAATAAAGCATTTTATAACTTTTCTTCGTGTGGTATGTTTGGAAACATTTACCAACATTAAGTGGAATTTTGCAATGTTTGCACATGAATGCACTTGGTTTCCGTATTTTGAGTTTTGCACAAACTCGGCAATTACGTCTCACTAAGTTCTGAGTTTTCTCACTTGTTATTTTAACCAGTTTGTGGTTTTTTAAAATGACAGAAAGTCTATCATTTGGGTCAAAAAAAGGAGTTCTTACTGTGGCAGACGTAGAAGTACTGATTTCTCCAATTTGTATTTATTTAAACATGCACAAAGCATATATGTTTTTAAATAACATTACTTTCATGATTTTTTTTTTATTAAACTCACGCGGCTAAAACCGATTAAAAAATAATGTGTAGAAATAACCTCACTTTTTCCAACCAATTAAATTCACAGCCTGACACTATTGAAATTGACGAAAAATAACACCAAAAAATATTGTTTACACAACTATAAGATTGGATTGGTCGTTAGAAAAGAAGTAATGAGTCGAAATATGATCTGAAACAGAACAACATCACATCAACAGTTTGTGACAGAATAAAATTTGCAGGAATGATGTATGCGCCTGCGCAGTAATTGCCCCCAGAGGGCCATTATAAATGAAACAACAACTTTGCCAGATCGACAGAAATAAATCTTGATGGTAATAATTTTAAAAACAAAATGTACAGTCTTTTATACTTTGTGGAACAACAAACACTGTTTAATTTTAATTAAACCTGTGCCACAACCGCAACGGCGCGCGCCGAATAAAATAATTTTTTTTTTTAGAATGCAATAATTTTTAGAATAGGTCAGAATCGCTTGGGGCATTCTTGTTCTTGACGTAACAGATATCAGAAACATACCTAGCCACTCGGAATAAATTTTATAAAATTTATCCCTGACTTCGACCTTCATTTTTCCCGCAATTCAAGCTGTCAAACTGTGAGCGTCGTGGGCCATGAAAAGATCGATAAAACCTATCAATTTGTCAAATAAACGCAAGTAATGTTGTTTTCAGGCAGTTTATTGTTCAAGGAATGTGTTTTGGTAATTATTATACACGATAGCATAAAATAAACCCAAAAAATATTACGTCAAAACTTTGCGAAATTTATGAGTTTCCTCCCGTGGAATTTGACGAGTTAACGGTCCTGAAAATGTTTGTAAACAAATATTATTTGCTCTAAGATTTTTTCCAACTGGAAAAAAAAATTAAGGAACTTGTAAACACTTACCCAATGCAGCCAGGGGATCACTGATCACAGCGCTAGGAACGGGGCCACCGGAGCTCCGGGTCAGCCAGTCCAGGGACAAGGGGGGCCCGCTGGGTGTGCCCTTCTCGGCAAATACGTCCGTGGGGTCTTTAAGCATGTTTCTCCGCAGTGATAAGTACTGCGCCTTCTGCGCTTCCACCTAGGACACAAGACTTGCACTTAATTCATCTATCCAACAACTGAATGATTGAGAAAGTACAATCAATAAGAATTACAGTTATCGTACCAGTTGATGCACGGCTTGCAAGCGACCAGCTACAGCAACAAATGATTCATGGATTCTCCTCATGCCCAGGGCCAGCTCTGGAAAAACCAAACAATATCAGTAACGCACTTTTTGTACAAGAATTAAAACACATATATTAAACAAAGTAACGGAGGTGATTTAACATATTTCCATCGCGACACACTCCTTGCTTCAGTCACATTCATACATTCTCTTCTGTTGTTCTGACATGGCTAGCTCCAATGTTTGATTCACTTGATCCATGCCATGTCTTAGGAAATCCCTGACTTCTACCATTCATTTTCACATCATATCACTGCTGGAAAGGAAAAACGGCTAAAGCGCCGTACAGCTGTGACATTAACCGGTGGCTTGCCGATATACGAGCCGGCACGCGTCCTATAACCGAATATAATTTAAAAAAAAAAACTTTTTGATATGCGATTTTAAACCTTATGTATAAAGAAAATGTATGAAGGACACAGTCAGAATCGCTTGGGGCATTCTTGTTCTTGACGTAATAGATATAAGAAACACACCTAGCCACTCAAATAATTATTTTTAAATGTTTTTATGACTTTGCAAATGTCATTTCTTCCACGATTTGAGCTGTCAAACTTTGAGCGTCGCGGGTCATGAAAAGATCGATAAACTTATCAATTTGTCAAATAAACGCAATTTTATGTAATGTTGTTATTAGGGGTAGTTTATTGTTCAAGGAACGTGTTTTGGTAAATATTAGATTATACGATAGCATAAAATAAATCCACAAAATATTACGTCAAAGTCAAAACATCGCAAAATTTCCCCTTTTGCTCCGTGACATTCAAGGGGTAAAAGTTGAACTTACACGTTAAGCTATGTTGTTTGTTTGTGCTTGCATTTCTACTCTCTAGAAAACTTGATTTGATGAACACAAGCACAAACAACACAGCTTATTGTGTAGGTTCATCTTGTCACAGGTGTATGGTGCTTTAAACATTTTTCCTTTCCAGTGTCGGTATATTCTCCTGGCGCTCCGTTTTCATCCAAATCATCAAAGCCTTCCTTTCTTAATCTTGTTCATTGCGCTTTCATCAGCCTTGCATTCTTTCCATTTGTATCAAGGTCAAATGTGGTTTTACCACACATTTGCCCCAGGGATCTAATTTTCATAGCGTTCAGTCTACTCTCATCCTTCCACTGTCGGTTATATGCCTCACCGCCATTGGTATAGGTATATCAATCTGAGTTGACTTCAACAGAGTACTCATCAAGATGCACAACTTACATACAAGTAGCTCTTTCTAACGGAGTATTGATTTGAGATATATTATAGTATAGAGAGATATTATTGGGTGCCTCGGTAGAGGCAATTGTGAGGCAAAGGCAGAAGCACACCGAGGAAGATATGGATAGACCGAGAAGAGCATTGAAGTAGGAAGAGAGACTGAGGAGAGCATTTGGGGATGAGGCCATTAGAAATTGCAGAGAGTGTGGCGGTTGGTGATTACCTTGGTCGGTGACAGACCGGGGCGGCTGCCCCAGCTGGCTCTGGGCGGCCTCCAGCTGACGCCTGAGGAGTCTCAGTCGGCTCTCTCCTTCGCCCACCACATCCAGGATCCAGGCCATTGCTTCTTCGCTTTCGTACTCCACACCTGGAACAACCACAGCTTTCAACAAACTACTTCACTATGCTGAAACCTATTCATAAAGATCCCATATAATAAGTTTTGGTGCTGTACAAGTCTTGTTCTTTCGGCCCCTTGAAGACTGAAATGCATAAATGAGTTTTGTTAGTAAAGTAGAACCCCGTTAATTCGAACCCCGATAATTTGAAATTATAGCAAAAATAAATCCCTAGAAATTTGTTTTCATATAATGATTTTTTAATTCTAATATGTAATTAGAAAATCAATTTTGTAAACCTGAATATGACAGGCAGCCGTGGCAGTAAATCACCATAAAATGTCGATTAACGCGGATACATCATCCTAATTCATATTATTTTGTAAATCTGAATTGGTTTACACTTATTCTTCGAAATCACTTAGAATATAATGTAATGGTCTGCGAAAATTTGATTTACGCAGATATTATGTGGTATTTTTTACAAAACATACTATGAATATCTGAATTTAAATGGCCGGGTGCGACGGATATCTGCTACGAAATTTTGATTTACGTGGAAACCCATTGTATTTTTACAAATTTACTTCGAGTAAATGAATTTAAAGGGCCGGCTGCGGCGGTAATCAGCTGCAAAAATTTGATTTAATTACGCTGAAACTATGCATTTTTTTTACGAGTTTACTTTGATTAGGCATCTGAATTTAAAGAACTGGTCGAACTTGGAAATTGGTTGCGAAATTTCGATTTACGTGGATTACCGCGACTAATTATAATGTAAAATTTTTATAAACTTCTGAGTGACTTTAAAGGGATGGTCGTGAAGGTAATTACACTTCCAATTGGAAGTGAAAATTTGATTTACTTGAAAAATTTTTGTATTTTAACAAATTTACTTTGAATAGGGCCGACCGCGGCGGTAAGCGGCTGCAAAATTTAGATTTTTACGGGAACAAGTCATATTATTATGAATTTATTTTACGAGACCCTACACGAAATTGAATTTGCGGATGAGGAACTCAATATTCGGTGATTTTTTTTTATAAAATTAATTACTTACATGGGGATTTATTAATTCGAATTTGATTTTTGATGACCCTTGGATTTCGAATTAACGGGGTTTATTTTACATATTCATTATCACTGCTATACGATAATAATCCATTATGCTGTATCTTGAGTAACTCCCACAAAATGAAGAAAACAAAAAAAAAATGTCTTTAAAAAACAAAATATAAATTGTCTACAAAACCATTTTTATTCACGTAACACATATACTTAGTCCTTTCCAACACGGCTTTGTATCTAAAAGATCCACAAATACTAATTTACTCGAGTATATGGACTTTCTGTGTAAATCGATGAATAAAAAAATACAAGTAGATTCCGTGTACACCGATTTCAGTAAGGCCTTCGTCAAAGTTAGTCACCCTATTTTAATGAATAATCTGGATAAAATCGGCATTCACGGAAATCTGCTTCGTTGGTTAGAATCATATTTATCAAATAGAAGTCAATTAGTTACTGTTAACGGTTTTACCTCTTCCCCAATATCAGTTACGTCGGGTGTACCACAAGGATCGCACCTTGGACCTTTGCTTTTCTTGATCTTTATTAACGACCTTACATATAAACTCCGCTGTAATTTTTCTCTATATGCTGATGACCTCAAATTGTATAAAGCAATTAAATCTACGGACGATTGTGAACTCTTACAACAAGACCTTAACACAATACATAATCTACCTGGTGTGTTGACAATGAAATGGAACTAAATATACCTAAGTGCAAAGTTATTAATTTCACCAAGAACACCAACAAAACTTTATATTCATACAGCATATGTGGTCACGATCTGGATACAGTTGAGTCGATAAAAGACTTAGGAATTATATTTGACAACAAACTAACGTTCAACCAACACATTGAATACATTGTGAGTAAGTCAAATAAATTACTTGGTTTCATTGTAAGATCAACCAAACTGTTTAAGAATTTTAATAGCCTAATAATTCTCTTTAATTCATTAATCCGTAGTGTTCTTGAGTACGGGTCAACAGTCTGGAATCCACACTATATTTCACAGGTATCTAGACTTGAATCAGTCCAAAGGAAATTTACACGGATTTTGTCTTACGGGTCAGGTGTCTACCATCTTCTAGACGGGTACGAACAAAGACTTACACATTCCAATTTAGAGAGTCTAGTTAAAAGTCGTAATATAAATGACCTTTTAATGTTTTATAAAATTGTTAACAACCTAGTAGATAGTAACTTAATCAATGAAATCAATTTATACGCCAGGCCCAAATCTACCAGAAAATTTGACATATTTTGGACCAAAATTTTTAACAATAATACGGGATACTTTAATCCCATACCTAGAATGTCACGATCTTACAACGATCTCACTAAATCACACTCTATAATAGATATTTTTGTGAATAATTTTACTTGTTTTAAGAAATATCTCCATGATTTGTGCAACTAAAATGTTGTTTTATTATTTTTAATAAACACTTTAAATTTATGTAGCTATCATGTATTTCAAAATTTCTATTTAAGTTTCTAAATTATGCAAAAAAATACTTACATTGTTTTTCATATGTCTGTGAATACGCTAATGTTATTACTGTAGACACATTAGTCTAGGGATATTTATATTTGTATCTTAATTTATTATACATTAACCAAAATAATGCTCTGTAAATATCCTGTTTGTGTCTCAAATAAATAAATAAATAAATAAAAATGAACAACACCAATGAGCTTCTAAGACAATTCTTGTCTTTTTTCTTGCTCAAAACAAAAACACATCTAACTCATTTTTTTCACTTTGTTCCGTTTTTCAAATATGCAGTTTCAAACTAAGTAGTGATAGTGGTTAGGAAAGGTAGGTAGGTACTGTGGATAAAGGTAAGTACTGTGGATAAAGGTAAGTACTGTGGATGACGGTAAGAACCAAACATATTCTAAATTCAAAGTTGTGCATGAAGTTACAAGTAAATAATTTTAAAGAGACCCTTTGATTTTTGCTTAGTAGTGCCCTGAGCTGATAAACAAGAATGATTTAATATACTGAATTACCTGACCAGATAACGATTAATTAATTGCCTTGTCTATAATTTATTTACTGGCAACACTGCTTGCTTATTTCCGTTCATTTACTTCTGAAATGACAGCCGTCTAGGACACACGACTGACATTTCATTATGTAAACTTTAATATCTTTGGGCTTCTGCGGGGTAAGAGGGGACTGCAGACAAATGTTTCATACTGGTTTGAAAACTTTCAATATTATCAGTGTGCACAATGTGTCACTTTTAAAATGATTAGTCTGTATGTATAATGATTGTTTGACTCACCGTGCGGAGCCTCGAGTGTTCGGTGTGCGCGCTCCGCCGCCGGCAAGGCCTCGGCCGCCCGGGCACGCAGCCCCGCCGCCACTCGCCGCTTGTCCACCAGCTTGGCGTTCAGCTCTGAAGCCTCGTGGATCAGGGCCTCCACGTCGCTGCTCACCTGGAAACAAACGGTGTCAAAATGTAATCAACAAGTGAAACATTGCGGAAATGGCGGAGACAAAAAACAGATTTCCGCTTTAAGGTAAGCGTTCACAGGTCCGCGTCCCCAAATCTCCGCAAACCGGCGCAAATAAATTATTAACTATATATAGAAAAAAATCTCAAAAATCTGTTTGATACGACGTGTCCGATGCCGACCTGTGGACCCTCATCTTTATACGACTTTGGCATGTAGAAAAGGAAAGGTAGGAGTGCTTTGTTGGCCTTCATGGTTGACAGGTATGACTTATTAAGAAGGTCACGGGTCAAATCCCAGGATGCACAAGAAAATTTTATTTCACTAAATTGTGTTTCACAATATTATAAATTCATACAGAGTGTATTTGCAGCTCATAGTGGAAGATACTCTCAGTAAGAAAGACCACCATTCAAAATTGAAATGGTTTTAGTCGTTTGGTGACAAAATCTGAATATCTAGGTTCTTTTACCACCTTCCTCTTTCCCATCTCCTTCACCTTTAGCCTCCAGCCACCCCTACTCAGGGTGCCATAGTCTCACTGGCTCCAGACAGTTGGGAGCGGTTGTAACTTGCGCGGTATGAACATTAAAAATAAAAGGAGAATGCGTTTCATGAAATTGAATGGTTGAAGAAATCAGAGACGCCCGATTAAGACAGCACATTCAAGTGAATCAAATTCTGGAGCCGTGTCAAAAGTCCGAATAACAGAAGAGTTATGAAATGAGTTATGAACGAAGTAAGAAGTGCATTCCAAGACAGAGTTGTGAGGTGGTCTATCCTCTCTGCCTACCCTTGTAGGGAAACAGTGTGATGGTTTAGTTCATAGGTTTTCAATGTAGGCAATAATGCTCCCTTTTGGTGGCTTTTGAGACTTTCAGGGGGGCAGTAGAAGACCCAGAGAAAATTAGGGGTGTTGAGATGGCACAGTGAGGGCATGGGCAGGTAAAAAAAAAAATGTTTTAACCGGTCCCTTGCCGATTACGCGCCGGCGCGCGCCAAATGCGAGCCAAATGAAACTCTAAAAAATATTTTTAGAAATGCGATTTTAAACCTTGAAGGTATGAAGGATAAGGTCAGAATCGCTTAGGGACATTCTTGTTCATAAGGTATAAGATACCGTGTGCCCACCTAGCATAGCGGAATAATTTCTGTGGAATTGTTTATGATCTCCGGCCAAGTTTTTCCTGCCTTTGAACTGGCAGATTGGCTTGCGTCACTCGCGTGCCGTTGTCGTGAAAAAGATCATAAAACGTATAAATTCATTGAATAAAAGCAAGTAATGTTGTTTTTAGCCATAGTTTATTGTTCAAGGAATGTGTTTCGGTAAATATTACATAAGATAGCATAAAATAAACCCACAAAATATTACGTAAAAGTCGAAACATCACGAAATTTACCCGTTTCCTCCAGTGGCATTTAAGAGGAACGTATGCGTGGCCTGTTTCATACAAAATTTAGTTCCAGATTTACGGCTAAAATATCAAATTAATTGTTTTAATTTTTTTTTAATGACAGGTTAGATATATAAAAAGTACGGATATGAATCTGATTTTCGATTTTTGCTTTAAATTATAAAATACAGGCTCCAAAAGATGACGATTTATCAATGAATTTAGGAGGCTACTTTGGAATTTTTTTCTGAACAAATGGATGCTATTTTTGAAAAATCTTTTCACATCCTGCCTCAGGAATATGATGAAGTATACGATAAAATTTTAGTTTGCACTAAAAACAGTTAAATGCGCGTCAAAAACCAAATCTAGTTACGCGCAAATTAATCGTAAAATTACCTAGGTTTTTTGTTGTCATCTCATCCACTCTTTTCAAGTCTCGGGGGAGCGGAACGTGTGCGGGCCGGGGAGAGAGGTAATAGAATCGTGTATCTGTGTGTGTGTTGTTGGCAATTGCAGGTGCATGTTCGCCTTCGACCAAATGTTCGTTGTTTGTTTTATCATTTTAGATCTGTTACCGACAAACTGGAGAACGTATTCAACAACGCCAATACCTATACTTGTGTTCACTTTGTAGTAGGTAGTAAGAAATACAATTTTGGCAGTTCAGCTTTAATTAAATATTTTAAAAATATTTTCTACGATACCAGTGTACCTAACTAGGTATATGTATGGCAGTGTGGCATGGAAACTGGCAGAGGAAGGATGAAAGTAGACTGAATGCGAGGCGGGTACGGGAACCGCCGCCCCGGTAACCATTTATTGGATAATAAACACCTCTACCATAGGTCACCCCAAGTGGTTCACTACGTTTGGTGACTTAGCAGGGGTGCTCGGGTTCATGGGGTGAGGTTTGTCCGGGTCTTAACGGTGGATGCGTCTGCCCACCAGCTGCATGACAGGCCGGATCGGGAGAGAATGATTGAGGGAGTCCCTTTGACTTCTTTTGTAGGTTCTCTCTCGAAACATCGCCTTGCACCGCAGCGGGAGGGATTGAATTCATACGTCCGGGACACTCCTGGACACACTGACCCCCAGATTCCTACCCACCCCTAAGGGGCCATCCATAAATTACGTCACACGAATTTCATAATTTTTTGACCCCCCCCCCCGTCCCTGTTACACATCGTCACATTTGTGAGACCCCCTCTCCCCTAGTGTGAAGTCACATGTTTTGCAATTTTACATCTGAGACTACGGCATCCTCAATTGTGGTATGTTGTGAGGCTGAAGTTGGTGAGGGTGGGAAGGAGATGGGGAAAAGGAAGGTGGGGAAGCACCTGGACATTCAGATCTAGTCACTAAACACAGTTAAAGCCATTTCGAGCAACGTTTCAATTCTTGATGGTGGTCTTATACCAGAGTCCTACTGAGAGTAACTTACATTCTGGTAAGTGCCGCAAATATACCATAGGTATATTATTTTTAAATGATTGAATTGTGAAAAAAAAAACAAATCAATCAAATATAATTTACTTGCGCACTCCGGGATTTGTACCCGTCACCTCCCGATCGCCCCTCGACCACGGAAGGCAGCATTAATTTTTTTTGTTTTCATGAAAGTGCCTAAATATGTCGATTATATGGTTCCATGCCAACTGAGAATAAAGTCAACTCAACACCTCCTTGAAAAGTCATTAACCGGTTGAGTGCCTCGGGGTTTTACGGATGAAACTCGGAAATTTCGCGATGTTTTGACTTTTGACGTAAATTTTGTTGGTTAATTTTATGCTATGGTATATAATATTTATCAAAATACGTTCCTTGAACAACGAACTACACCTACAAACACTTTTACTTGCGTTTATTTGACAAATTGATAGGTTTATCGATCTTTTTATGACACGTGACGCTTAAAGTTTGACAGTTCGAATCGCGGTAGAAATGCCCATTTCCAAAGTCATTAAAATGACCAAAGACAATTATTTGAGTGGCTAGAAGTGTTCCTTATATCTGTTACGTCAAGAACAAGAATGCCCCAAGCGATTCTGACCTTGTTCTTCATACATTTTCTTTATACATAAGGTTTAAAATTGCATATCAAAAAGTTTTTTTTTAAATTTTTTATTCGGCTATAGGGCGCGCACCGGTGCGCGATCGGCACACGACTTGTTAAAAGCTATGAAAAAAATAATTTTAAATTAGCCGATAACCCTAACCTAATGTAACCTGTTTAACCAATTTTATATTTATATATTTTATCACTAAATTACTTATCTGAGATGGTTTCGAATTGGTTTCATTCCGAGTTGTTCGGTCACCGATTTTATTTTGTATGCGAATGTTAGGCCGGGTTGTTTAATCGTACCTCCAAATTAATATTTGACAAAACTCCACATTTTGAACTCTGTTCTAACTAACATGTAAACATCAAATCGGGGTAAAATTCTATATTGTTTTCTTTTGTTATAATTATAATTGTTTTCAATGATTCAATCAAGATAAAAATATCATAACTTCGTTGAATATAAATTTTAGTATACTGTGAAACAATCAAACCTAACCGAAGAATTATTGTAAAATTGTAAATTTTGTCTGCACCTAGCGTTTGTACTATAAACAAACTAACACTACTACAGAATGTCCAGAGACCTCCGCATGATGTGTCCCTCATCCGCTAATGCTAAGGTACTAAACGAAAGGAACCGTTCACCGGCTTCCTGCAAATATTCAAGCATTCGTTCACTACGTAGTTATTTAATTTTTGTGTTCGCTCGCGATGTGCGACAATACGTATTACGATTTCCCCCTTCACTACCGCCTCTCGTACGCCCCTCTCCTGTACTTACTAGAGCAGGACACACAACACTATCAGTATGCTTTTTTGGGTAGTCAATCTTAGCCCGCGTGAACAGACCTCTTAACCCCTCAAATGCCAGGAAAAAACGAAAAAATGTCAACTTTAAAGTAATATTTCGCAGGTTAATTTTATGCTATCTTATGTAATTTTTACTGAAACACATTCCTTGAATACTAAACTATACATAAAAACAATATTACTTGCGTTTATTCAATGAATTTATACTTTTTACTACTTTTCAAATGCCACGGAAAAAATGAAAAAAATTTCGCGATGTTTTGATTTTTAAGTAATATTTTGCAGGTTAATTTTATGCTGTCTTATGTAATATTTACTGAAACACATTTCTTGAATTCTAAACTATACATAAATATAACATTACTTGCGTTTATTTGATGAATTTATACGTTTTACGATCATTTCATCAACCGCGACGCGAGACTTGACAGCCGCTATTTTGTCAGCCGAGCGGCGTGAAAAAGTTCCAGGCCGTGTCATAAACAATTTCAAAGAAAATAAATCGCTGCTCTAGGTGGGTTCACGGTATCTTATACCTTATGAACAAGAATGCCCCAAGCGATTCTGACCTTCTTCTTCACACGTTTTCTTTATACATAAGGGTTAAAATCGCATAACAAAATTATTTTTTAGTGATTATTTTGGCCTGCGCCGATGGTACGCCAGCGGACGAACGGCAAGGGGCAGGTTAAAAGGTTAAAAAAGACAAAAAACATGCTAATCACCTACCAACAATCTTACCCCCCCCACCCCCCATAACAAGTTGTGGTAAATATAATCGTGGCAATAGCTGTTTCAGATTCGCAACAGATGGCAAGTAAAAAAAAATATTCTCAAAGTGGGCGGTGGGCAAATTAAGGTTGAGAACCTACATTTTGTTGGTTAAAATGTCACTCCCATCAAAGCTATGTTACCTTATGCAATGGGCGTATGGAGTGGCGAGCAATGTCAGAGCTGATCTGCTTCCGTTGTCGGACGCTGGCCTTGAACGCCTCCACAGTGGCCATGAGCTCCGCGGGCAGAGCGGCCGTGCGCACAGACACCGGCTGTCCAGTGGCACCCGTGCCGCTTGTCGCCGCAGGCCCCAGCCCCGCGTCCGCCCCGCCCAGGCCCAGCGAGACGGTCACGGCCGGCTTGCTGGCGTCTGGCTGCGTGGTGGCTGGTTTGCCTGCAAGAGATGGAATTGTATTTCACTGATTGGCAATTTTTGAAAATGTTATCTTGCACAATCAAGTGTAATAATTTACTTATCCTAAAAGCACCAGGTGGACCAGTCACTTTGATTTGTTTAATATTTTATATATTTGATATATATAGTGAAACCCTCTTAAGAAGTTCTCCCTTAAGACGTTTCGTGGCTTAAGAAGTTTGGTTTATTCGGTCCCTCGGCTCAATATTGGCCCAATTTTTCACACTTTTCAAGGTTTTCCTGTTAAAGAAGTTTGGTTTTTACTGTCCCTTGGAAAACTTCTTAAAGGGATATGATACCCTTCATTCAATTCGTAAACTGCAAGAATTGCTTTATGATTACTTCGATAGATGGCAGTAGAGGTACCTTCTTGAATTTGAAATATTGAAAATTGTACGCGCGTCGCTACACAAATTTTGTCCTAAACTCCGCCGACGAAAAAAGTTATTGGCAGCTAGTGGAGGGAGGGTGATCTACAGAGAAGGGCCGGACTGTTAATGGGCTTAACATTATTTTATTTATTTCATAATAAAAATATGTTTAGTTCAGTTTTTTCACATTTTATCGACAAAATATAATTACGCATTATTTGCTGAACGAATTTCTTTTTCAAAATTAATAGATTACTTAGTTAGTTCCCGGCATACGTTGAAATACCACTAATAAAAAAATTGTTTCTCCCTGCGTGACTTTTCCCATTCGTTCCGTTCGCCTTTCGTCTCCATGC
The DNA here is from genome assembly GCA_936435175.1 of Glyphotaelius pellucidus. Taxonomy (NCBI): domain Eukaryota; kingdom Metazoa; phylum Arthropoda; class Insecta; order Trichoptera; family Limnephilidae; genus Glyphotaelius; species Glyphotaelius pellucidus. Next base: position 11,881,221 of record OW386557.1, on the reverse strand, counting down.
CCCCTCCCATGTCCCCTTCCCCTCACGTTATTATTAGATTTATACATCAAAGTATGATTTACGCGAAATGTATCGTAATTTTACGAATTTTCTTCGAATATCTAAATTTGAAGAGCCAGTTGCATCAGAAATCGGCAACGAAATTTCGATTTACGCGGTAATATATCACATTTTTATGAGTTTAACGAGATGGAGGCGACGGTCGCGGCCGTGAAAATTTGATTTATGCGGAATATTTTACGGAAAATATTGTATTTTTATGAATTTACTTCGAATACATTGGGCGACTTACATGGTATTATTACACTATTATTACGAATTTATTCCGAAGAACCTACCCGTATTTGAATTTGCAACCGAGGAACTCAATTTTCGGCGATTTTTTTTTTCGTTAAATTTCTAATTACGTGGGAATTCGTCAATTCAAAATTTTATTTTTGATGTCCCGTGGATTTCGAATTGACGGGGTTCTACTGTATATACAGAAACACCTACGACACATGTAAATCACAAATTTGTACATGATCAATATGAAAATAAAGATTTGTTGGTAAATTTTAATTATTATAAATGAAATTGACTGATTCGGCCCATTGCCTTGCGATATTCTTCGGCTATTATAAACGGCGTTTGGAATCTCGTGGTTCACATTTGTAGTCGATTTTATGGTGTTTTTTTTTTTAAATTTAACTTCTAAATATTCAGCCGTTTATTGTCTTTTAAACTATATTTTCTAGAATAGATATCATAGATATATATCATATCATAAAATATCTTTGATTTGACAACGTGTTAATGGTTACGTGTTTATACGCAGAAAGGCGATATTATTGTTAATTTTTCTAAAAGTTTTTTTTTGTCTTTTTCTCTATGTACAAACTTTATTGACTTCATTTGAAATTTTAAAGATAAAAATAAAAAAACGGCAATAAACTTGTTTATTCCTTATGCTAATACCCCTTACCGTGTAAGGTCGGAACAGTGGAAAACTTGACTTATTATCACTTAAAACCATAAAATGCATATTTGCCGTTGTAATTAATAACATGGCGTCCTTGAAAAAAAATTACATTTCGCATTCTTTAAGTTAACAAAATAACCATTAAAATGCATTATTTCCAATTTCCGGTTACTGAATCAATTAGTTCTAGTTAAAATCTACCAAATAATATTTTAAAGTGTATATTAAGCGTGTTCCTATAATGATAATGGCCGCCAAGTGAATAATCGATTTTAATTTTAACGAAATAATTATTAAAATTCATTACTTTCCAATTTCAGAAACTGGAATACTTACTTCCCATTATTATCTATCTGATATTAAGTTTTTTTTTTAAATAAAAAGTGCATATTAAGCATGTCCCTATTTAATAAATATTTACCTAAGAATCTAATTACGAGACGGTAATTTTTGGTTTTATTACCAAACACCGCGTACGTAAAAAACGTTCAATCAGAAAGACAAATTCTCGCACATACTTGCAAAACGAGCGCGCTGGTCAACAATACGCGTGAAGTTGCAAACAGAACGCATGTTGGATGTTGTTTTTTTACGCGTCTGTCAGTTGAAAACATATAATGCGGTAAAGTTACACGAAAAAAGAGAATTTGTGAGTACTAACTGTTATTGTAGCTTCCTTAGATTATCGCATTACTTGAAGTGAATTGGTATTGTAGTATTTGACTCATTTATGGAACATTTTGATGGCGTTTTAGAAATATATTGGCTATGAAATATGGAGCGTGTAGTTTCACCATCGCTCACGGGGGCTCCTCTCCCGGAATGATAAAAAACTTTGAAATGTGTTAAAATTTCGTGCAAAATTAAGTATTTATTTAATTGTTGATATCCACAGATATCATAACGATAATAAGAGGCCGTACTTCTACAGATGTGTGTATTGTTTACATTTTTCAATTTAAAAATATTGTGTAAAATCATTATTAATGCGACAATCATAGATCGAAGTTTTAAAAGTGGGTTGTATGGTGTATCAATGTTTTTATTTTTTATGGTCGAATGCCTACATCAATTAAAAAAATAAATAAGCAGATTGAAAAATAATAGTCCATTATTTAGTAACAAAAAATATCAAGTCTGGGAATGACACATAACATGTAGTATTAAGCCGTTTTAGACAGCCGTTTTCCAGCAAAATACCATTCTGCCATATAACACACTCTTAAGAGGGTTTTACTGTATTCGTCATCTTGTTATAATTTTGGGGAGGTCAATATTCAATTGACCCAAGGGGCAGCCAGCCGCCTCTGCCAAAATGGTTCAATATGTAATATAAAAAAAAAACACTGTGAACCAAGTAAATTTTTTAGGTGCTTAGAAATTAGTGATACTTACGAAAATTAGATAATTCTACATACAACAAATTCCAAGGAAATTTAGTGTTTGCAAGATAATTTTTTATGCATATTTGCGTTGCCTGGGAGCGGTTAACAATGAAGTCAATTAGATGATAAATCAAAATAAAAACTATGGACGTGGAAGAAGTACGCACTATCAGCATTTTTTAAAAGTAAAAAATTGAGTTATGTCTTTCTTCCTATACAAAAATGATTGCAGGCGAAACAGCTAAAAGCAACAGGTAATTTTTAAACCCCTTAGCAAATGATTTTTCCAAATGTGACCTGAAAAATTCCAACTTTGAACTCGATTTACTTGAAAGCAAAAGCTCAAATCAAAAAGTTACAGCATAAAATTCATCCCAGATGTGATGTGGATTCACCAGTGTTTCTGCTTGTACTACAAGTTTCCGGACACTGCATACATGACAAGAGTTATACATACCATTTTTTTTCACGTAAATGTCAAACTGCCAAATACAACTTCATATTTGAATGCACCAAAATTTGTTACAAAATCAGTGTTGGTACAGGAATAATTTTTTTTAATCCATTTATTAAATTTATATACTTTGTTGACAGGCGTAAATTAAAGTACATTGATTTAGGTATTGGTTCTTACCACTAGGAGACAAGAATCCATACTTATGTTCCGTTGGATATTTGATATGAAGTATATTTGAGGGGCCTTGGCGGGGTATGAAGGAAGGAGGATAGTTGCATGGTTGCTTTTGGAAAGAGTCAAAGAGTAGGACTTGCCTATTTGGTAAGGAGTAGTTGAAGGGATCTGTAGGAAGAGCAAGGAAAAATACATCAGATACATATAAGAAAGGATTAAACTTTTTCATGAATACATAAGACAAAATAATGTTTTACAACTCAATTAGTTACCAAAGTTGAGGCCGCCCCCAAGGCCTCCTCCCAGATTGCCTCCAAGACCTCCTAGACCACCTCCTAGTCCTCCCATCAGACCTCCGGCAAAGCAATGTTGTGGGTTGGCTGTGGTAGTGAGGCCACCTCCAAACGAAAAGTTCTGGAAAAGAGATCACACAAATATGTAAAATTATTGCAACAAAATTATCTCACTGTCATGGACGAATTTGTGACAATTTTAAGTCAATAAAAAAGCCAACGTCGCTGTCACTGGCGATCCAGCGTAGGGAGTGTGGTGAACCCATCTCTCAGGGAGTGGAAACTGGAAATACAATAGCTATCCCAAGGCAAGGTGTGCGCTACCGTGCTCGGGTTAAATGACACCAGGAAACAATGTCACGATGCTGCCTCTAAGATACAGGGTCGCATCTCGGACTATTCAGACTTTACCCCAGCATTCGGAGCTCTGCTGGGGTGGATCTTCCATTTCCTTAGACACTCGTGGGTTCAAAAATGGAGCATTCAAACAAACAAAATTGGGGCCTTTGAGGAACCAAGGAGGAGTGGAGAGAAGGGCTGAGACCACCTCAGTGGTCCCATCCCTCGCGGGGACTTCAATTATTTAAAAATAAATATATATTTTTGGCACCTGCACAAAATTTATAAAACTGAGAAGACTTCGGTGGCTAGGTCATGTGGAGAGAATGACCAAGTACCAAAGTCCCTGCTGAACTCAAGACCGGTAGGGCGAAGGAGCCTGGGAAGGCCAAGATTAAGATGGAGCGACAACGTCCTCAAAGGCAATCTACCTTGGAGCTTCTAAACTAGAGAGAGCTGGCACAAAACCAAGATGAGTGGAGGATGACTCTTGAGGAGGCCAAGACCCACCAGGGGTTGTAGAGCCAAGAGTGATGACGATACAAAATGGCGACCTTGACCGGAAGAGGTCACCCAAGATAAAAATCTTGAATTATTTGTATGTATCAAAATATTTAAACTTGGTAACAAACTCAAATGATCTAAAACAGCCTAAATCCCTACACACGACTCAAGTGTTATTTCAATCTACATATGTTCGCAAAACTGGGACATCTGTGGATTAGACCTACTGGGGGTTGCTCATGGTGGTGTGGAAATGAGTTCACAAATTTATTGCAATTATTTATCATAATTATGTAATGAATAGCCAGAAATAACAAAATAAAATTACAAAAATGGGGAATTTAAATTTAAAATCATCTTTTCGGCGCCATAACTCGTATTTTACACTTAAAAAAAAGTAAGAATCTAAAATGTTATAAACTTTATCTTCTTTTAGTTTGTCTTCAACACTTTGTCGTCAGATTAAACATGGAGGAATTATAAAAAAAAAAATATTTTTAGTATGGCGATACAAAATGGCGACTTTGGAAGAGGTCACCCAAGGTCGAAATTTTAAATTATTATTATGTTTCAAAATATTTAGACCACCTTTGCAAGGCAAAAAATCTCTACTGACTGGACCATAACTGTTGATGATAATTTTTGCAAATAACGTTTGGTATTGGTAGCATCTGTTATTTCCAACGGCTAATTGTTTATGATACTATATAATATGAATATTTGCAAAAAAGTTCCCAGCATACTTACCGGTGCTGCAGAGGTGGCTGGGGCTAGGCCCCCCCCAAAGTTGAAGCCCCCTATTCCTCCGAGGGACACAGCGGGGGCTGCGGCCGGAGCCCCAAAGTTAAGGCCTCCGGTGGTAGCCAACGTGTTGCCAAATGAAAGACCTAAGACAGAAAAAAATTTGTAACACAAGTAGCTTTATTTCAAAAATAAAAATTATTTATTGTTATGGAGGCATGGATGTGGCCTTCCATTACAAGGCATCGGTGTCTCCTTTAGCTATCTTAAGCTTCACACACGGTAGAGCCAAATAGCAACACTGAACATAGACAATGGCTCAGCTCGGTCATGTGTGGCCCCTAATTTGGAACGTACCTAAAATGGATTCAGCCAAATGGTTCTGCTCTGTATGCTCAGCTTTAGGATGGGTTGCAGGAAGAGAGTTGATAGTCTATTTTGGATGCCTAGCTTTTGCAGGACGGATAAATTAGTGCGCCTGGCTGTTTGGAATTCTGAGCATTCTACTACAGCACCACATTTAGAATCTATTTAGATGCATGAGGTAAATATAGAAAACGAAAAATATGACCCTGGTGGATGCCCTGGTAGAAGCAACCTAGAGGCAGACCGAGGAAAAGGTGGATAGACTGCTTGGATGAGTATTGAAGCAGGATAAGAACTACGAGGAATAGAGACAAATGGCGAGGGACTGCAGCCAGTGGGGAACATTAATGGAGGCCAAATCCCACTGTGGAATTTAACGCCGTGATGATGATGTGTGTTAAGTATTTACCTGCAGCTGGAGCAGCGCTCGTTGTCGCCCCGAATCCAAACCCTGTCTGGGCTCCAAAAGCAGGAGCAGACGTGGCGGGGGTACCAAAACTGGCGCCAAACGCGGGCGCCGCCGTGGCAGGGGTACCAAAGCCCGCACCAAACTGGGATGCGGCCGATGTGGCAGCGCCCAAGCTAGCGCCATAGCTCGGGGCCGCCGTGCCAGGGGTGCCAAAGGCGGGGGCAGACGAAGGAGGATTCCCAAATGTCATGCCCCCACCCGACGGAGAAGCGCCCAACCCAAATGTTGGAGCAGCTGGCCTGGTAAATAATAATTTATTATTAACATCAACTTTAGAGCAAAAGATCTCAATTAAGTCTTGCTTAATTTAGTCGACGAGAAATGTTGTTTATTCGCTGGCGATCTGCAGTCATTGCGGATCTGCTCAGGAATGATTACCGACAATATAAATAAAAACTTTATTGAAGTGCTTGTGCTAGAGATCGTGAAGAGAACTCGGAAAGCAGGAGAGTGATTCACCTTCCCTGAAGTGGAATTTGGTGCATTTGGTTGCATTCGCATCTATTACTCGTTTGACATAAATGGTGTTCGAACATATCCATTTATATATAACTCTGATTTACCAGAATAAGCAAGAAAGCATTTAGCAGAGAAGGTGTAAATTAAGGTTTTTTTCCGACCAATATGACATCATTCTTTGGCAGCGACAAATGCCCTACAATTATTAATTATTTCATTGTATGGGTGAACCCAAAATCATTTTTTAAGCTTATAAAGAAGTACAAGTGGCTGAGTTGGCATCGAATTTGGTTCTCGTGTTCGATTCTTCGAGTGGCTAAGCTCTTCATTATGACACATTGTAATTCCACGGCTGCACATGAAAAAATGAAGTTCAGAATATTTCGGGTAATGCCGTGTACAGATTACCAGTATAGAGTAGCATATCGGTAGGCTACTTGTGGTTGCGGCAGACGCGTAGCTTGTATCTCCATGTACGAAGGGCCTTCCATTTTGGTATTAGAAAAAGGTATTACCATCGAGAACCCATTCCGAATGAACCACTGCGCCTTGTTTTGAGAAATTTTCTAAAACACTTCAAAAATAACACTAACCGTGGCTATTTGCATGATCAGCAATTGAAGAATTGTGGTGAGGTAGCTATTTGTCGCTTATATAATAGGAACTTAAGAAAATAAGACGGCCTTCTTTTCACTTGTACTTGCCAGATTTAGTAATGATTAGTAAAGTATTTTCATACTTGTTTACATGTGGGTACGAGTGCAAAGTGAAAAATACTAATGACAAGCTGAAAACACAGTCGGTTTTACTTACAACTACCGCACGAAATACCAAAAACAGTGTTTCTTCAGAAGCCCAACCTAAAAACTTAGTTTGGATAAGGAGATAAAAGAAATAAACTAAAAACCTATTTTATTTTGTAGGTTACGGTTTTACCAATATGCAAGATGGCCACCATGCTAATACAATCTCAATTTTGATTTGAAAGGAATTGTTATTGTATTACTTTCCATCTGCGAAAATTGAAATTCGTCTCTTATTGAGAAAATTTAATACTAGCTTTTTTTTTAAAGCCTGTGTGCCTGTCGTAGGTAAAAGTTTACCAGACATAATTACTACGTTTCATTAGAAAATTTAGTAGGTTGGAACACAAATTTGTGCAAAATTTTCTGTCGGCGGTGAACGATTAATTGTTATGTAAATATTGGGTAGGCAGAATAGCATAATAAACGTTGAAATCAAAGAGGGCAAATATTTTACTCACTTAGCACCAAACGAAAATCCGGAAGCGGCCGTGCTCACCGGAGTCATGAAGTTGAATTTTGACATCCCAGTTTCAGGACATATATAATATTCAATAAGGAAATGAAAAAATATCAATAATTTCACAAAAAAGATATTTACAAGTTCTAGTTCGAATAGAAGCGTTGTATGGTTGTAATTGAAAACAGAAGAATGACAGAATTCAGTTACATATTTCGCCTTCATCTATTGAAAAGGCCATAGAGATAAATAAACTAATCGGGCCATAGAGAACGCTCTTAGCAGGGTTGCCAATGCTTATGTTCTAAAACAGCCGCAATAAATGTTCAAATTCCCTATTTTGGGGAGAACAAAATAACAAATTCTTTATCCAATAGTTCCTTTATAATTCTACCTCCAAAATAATACAAAAATTGGCATTTTTCCAATGATTTCTTAGATTATTTTATTTTATTTGGAATATTAACAGGATCAAAACATATTATTACAAGCATAAAATAAGATTAAAAAAAAACAGAGTTTGCAATTCACACGCGGTAGAAGTGAAACCTTCAGAAAATGAAAGTAGACGACAAGAGTGAAGAGGCTACGGGGCACCGAACAAATAAAATTAAAAAATCCAGTGCAGTTCACATGCGGTAGAAGCCCACACAATCTCAACCAATAGGAGCCTTGAAAAGTAACCTCGTGATTAAAGCGGCCAATGCGGTAAGGTTTCATTCTATCTCATTCTCTCGCAGGCTAAATCCTGTAAATGTATAAGTTTATCTTTTTTAGCGTCATTTCCGTTTCGCCGAGTTTCAAATCACAACGCGCAACGGAGCTAAAGAAGTTTCACTTCAATAGGTTACAACCCAATAACCAATTTTTGCAGGATGCAAAAATTAGGACTTAATATATTATATAAAAATATTCAATACGGTGTTTCAATAAATGGTATATTTAGTGGAAACAAAGGAAATAGATAGTGTGCCAGGTATGGCTAGGAGAAAAAAATACTGAAAAACACAAGTAATTTAAACGAGAAAAAAAGAGTTAGCCGAAGAAAAGGAGATAAAATTGTATTTTAATGTTAAAACATAAATAACGAATTAAAAAAAAAATTATATTATATCGTTAAATGATATTGAGACCAATAATTTCAAAGAAGAAGTTACGTTTAGTTAGCAATTTACATTATTATGAGGGATCAGACTCCGCTAGCAGAAGAGACGAAAGAGATGAAAGCCGGCAGTTGGTGAGTCAAAATCTTTATTAGTTGCTACGTAACTAAGGTCAGTACAGTGGAGCAGGTAGAAGTGATGACAGTGATGCGAGGTAGTGACGCATGATGAAAGTCGTGATGCTGAGGCGGTGAAGACCACGGGTCTTCGATGACGCCAGCAAGTAGCTCTGCACAATGACGGTGATGACCTTGGCTTGCAACCGCACTGGATTTTCCGTTATCACATATTGCACTGTGCACTAAGTTGACAAATTGTTACTGACGGCGACTTAACTGACTTAAGACTGACTGAGCTCGCTTCGGCTCACTGGTGTTTAAATAGGATTGCCGATTCAAGTTGCTACAAGATCGTCGAGTAATTCGGATGCGCGATAACGCAAGAAAATTCCCGAACGTTCTCGCCGCTGTGCTGGTCGGCGTTAGTTGGGACTCGAGACCTTTCGAGTAAACGCCTTGTAATTACGCGATGTCTGGGCAGTGTACTGTATACGCAAACAACAGTGGGTAGGTACTTCTGGTAAATTCAGCGCGATCCAGTAACCGAGTTATTGAATTAGCGTAGCAAGCACGGTACTTGGTCGCAATAATCAGAAGACTTTTTTGCCATATTTTTTTGGTTAACATTTTGTTTGAAGGATTACTTCAAACTTCTCCCTTATTTCTGGATCCCTTCTCGAGAAACCATCAAAGCTACCACAGTAGGTATCTAAATGAAGGCAATTTATACAATTTTTAAGCACACTGAATTTCCTACCAACGGAAGCTTTGGAAAATGGTAACACGAGCAATAACAGCTTAGTTTTAGTTGACAGGGACTGGGAGTTGCGGATTCCATTTTTGGAGTTCGGTTCCCGAACTTCAGAAATCCCTCGCTATTTTTGTTAAGAAATAAATGCTATAGTGCTGCCATAAAATAAACTACGAAATCTTCCACTGAATATATATTTTTCAATGTGGGTGGGTAATCAAGAATTGCCCAAAATCCCCACATTTTCCCCACAAAATACCCAGTTCTTTTAAAATATTAAAAATTCCCCGAGATTTGAGGAATTCTCCCCAAATTGGCAACCCTGGTCTCAGTCGGTATTTTAGTAAGAAGATTTTAGTCAATTTAGTTATTCGAATAGTTTGAGTTGAAAATTTGCACCACTGCTTTATACATTAATTTCAACAGATGGCACTAAACGGGGAGGCGAAGAAAAATGTATGAAAATCTTGTCGTTCAAAACAGACACACGCGGCCAAAATAGAAACTAACTAGAAAAATAAATATTTTTATAGGTTTTTGAATCCATAAAATCTAGATTATATTATGTATTATTTTTTTAAATATCGCAGATTTTGTCGCGGGTTTACGGTTAACCCTCGAGACGCATGGAATAAAAAGGTTCCAACTGACATTTTGAGTTGATTTGAGTTAGTGATTGAATATTGTTCTTACTGCACTATTCTTCAATTCTTCTGTAGACACCAACATCAAATAGTACATAAGGAAAGAGAATGCGATAAAGTTCCAACTCCACCAGTTATTTACAGCAATGGTTTCAACTGCACATGGAACCTTGTTCTCCAGCTTCAATTTTATTTTGAAACACTACATCGCACTTATCTATACACCGCGTTCCATCTGAATCTGACGAACTCTAAAATTTACGCGCTTTGGTTTTTGAGATGTTAAATAGAGCGGTTAAACATGATTCCTGTTTAAAATATTTGAACACGAAGATTACAGTGAATCTGGAATAACTAGGAGTATTTGGAGTCGAATAAAAAAAAACATCAGTTTGTTTTTTAAGTGAAACTTCTTTAGCACCGTTGTGATTTGTAACTCGATGAAGCGGAAACGACACTTATTTTTTTTATTGCAGAAAAAAGAAAATCACATTTTCACTTATTTAACTAGAAATAATTAAACATATTAAACTAAACTAAATATTACAATACAGCGCGATTCTATTTCATTACTTTGTTTATCAAGAATAAAAAAAAATATAATTTTTTTCAAGAATAAAATTAAATAATTAATAATAATTAAAAATTAATAACAAAAATTAAAAATGGTGAAACAAAAAATGAGACACACAATAAGCGTGACTCTTCCTTCTCCAAAGTACCTACCTAGTACTTTTTTCCTTTGGAGGAAAATTGGAATCCTCTTAAATGGGAATTGCGTTTAATATTACGCGTGAGGGAGATGTTTGATAATGATTGTATGCTTCCTTTGTGGGGGGGGGGGGGGGGGAGGTCTGTCTCATTTTCGACTGTTGTTATTTAGTGTGTAGGAAAGAGCTGCAGCATTATATGTTTAAGAAAAAAAGCAAATCCACCAGCGGATTGACATTTGAAGTTTTTAAATTTTCGGAAATCACCCACACTTCAAATATTATTATCCTTGTAAATATATTCCATAAAAATTATCGTTACGGCTAGTGGTTATTGTAGGGGTCTACGGAGACATCACAGTGCGGTGTGTGAGAGAGATGCAAGAAAATGATTACTATTTTCCTTTGGAGGAAACAGACTTACGTACATACATTGTGTATCTCATCTTTCGAAAGAGCTGCAGCATTATTGTGATAAGGAACGTACGTTTCTTGCCTTCTTTGTGTCGTCACGGTACCGTAATCATGGATCGTCGCGGTAATAGTAAAAGCTGAAAAACTAAAACCACAATAATTACCACAATATCCGTGATTATACCATTGGCGCGTGGTCCATAGAAAAATATATCTACCGTTTATCAAGACAATTATTTATCTTACTCATAATCTAGATTCTAAGAACAACTGTATATATAGATCCCCACCGAAACTAATCTTTTAATTTATGTGTAGGTTACTGCCGCCATTGGTCGACCCACAGTGCCCTTCTTGACAATATCAAGGAGGATACAGTGTTTCTACTTAGGTCGACAGAATAGCACTTAATCCCAAACATGGGAACACCTCAGCACAGGTTCGCCTAGTGAGGTGTTCACAAAACACTACGACTAACCTATTTACATACAGTTACGGATCTTTAACATGTTTTTTTCTTATTACTAACCTATTATCTATGTAAACTATGTAATTATTTGCAAAGTGTATGTACAAGAATAGAAATAAATAAATAAAACAATCTTAAAAAATACGCAAGCCGGGATTTGAACCTGCGACCAAAGATTTATTAACTATCATACTACCAACCAATGTTTTCCAGCTTTCGAAGTCTTGGCTCCGTAAATAACTCACTATTAGACCGCGTACGGTGGGTTGACTGGATACCAGAGTGTTGAACCCCCGACTATAAATCTCCCAACCTGATGTCCCGAGATCAAGTGGCTGCCTGAAAAGGTCGGGCCACCCAAAATACACCGTAATACAATATATTTTATGTCTTGTCTTCTTCGATATACAAGCAACGCCGTAAAAATCACAGGATATTCCTTGACTTGACCAATGAAAAACTAGGAAATTATATTCCTTGCAAAATGATAAAAATTTTAAATACAGAATACAAACAATCGCCTTGAAATATTTTATACGTAAGTACTTACTTTATCGCTTGTTTGGATTTGAAGATTTTTTTTTATTTGAATATTTTTTCGAAACACATATACGAGGTAAGTATCTACCGATCAGCTTCAATTTTGAAAATGTCTTAAACGTATCAAAGCACAAGGAAATTATAATGTTCGTATTCTACACTCCTGTCTTTCTTCACACAGTGCAACTTATGATAGTCAGGGACGTATTTAGCCCCCAGTAAAAGGGGGCCAACCCCGATTTTTTTATTATATAAATTACATGTTTATTAGTAAATTGTAGCTAATTTAACTACACCGTGTTTAGAAGTTTATGAAATGATAAAAAAATTAAAAATCATTAAAGCCGTGATCACACACGATCTATTTCAAAGAATTTGTGAAATAGATCTGTAAGAACAGGCTTTTCTATGGAATATAAACCCAAAGTTGAATAGTACCCTTTACACATAGAGTTCGGAGCGGGACGTGCCCCGCGCCACTTCAGGCCGCCGCGCAGAAAAGTCTCACAGTGAACTGCGCTGTAAACCGTTATCTTACTTTCGGTCTTTACTTTTCTGCGCGGCGGCCTGAAGTGGCGCGGGGCACGTCCCGCTCCGAACTCTGTGTGTAAAGGGTACTAATCAACTTCAACTTTCGTTCTATAAATCGACCATCGAGACCTCTATAATAATAGATCAGGTGTGAACCTAGTATAATGATGTGCTCATCACCATTTATTAATATTGATTCATTGATCGCCTAAATGCTTAGTTGTTGTTTTATATACCTATTACCATGTTTTGAGCTGCCGCAATTATCTCTTCATTAGTAATTGTATCCAACTTGTTGAGAAACCAATTTGGAGTGCGGGCCATAAGCTGCAGCCTTATAGTCTGCGCGTAAATGCGGCCCTGATGGTAGCCCAGTACCACCCTGGTGATTCAAAGATATTTAATGCCCCAGGCCTCGGGCAAGTTCTGCCAGAAGGACGGAGTATTTCCGCTTTGCAATAAAATCCAAATAAATGGAATATTTCTCAATGTATCCGAAAACTGAAATTGTTTTCGAATGGTGATGAAATACGCTTTCAAATTATATTATTAGAAAAGTTTTAAAACTGACTCACCTTACTTTTTGTCTAGTTAAATTTACTAATAAAAAATAAAAAAAAATACACACACTCGTTTTATAAGAAAAAATGTTTTATAAAAGTTATGGTCACCTTTCCTTTCAGTTGTTTCATGTAAAAAGAATAAATAAAAAATTCACAAAAATATTTTTTTTTCTTAATTTTCGTTAGTGTACATTTTAATTTTTCTGTGGTTAACTTTAAGATGTGATTATAAAGCGTGGTGTTTTCTCTTGCTAGTACTGTTTAAATTCTATTTTTCACCATGGCAGAAAGGGAAACACAACGATTTCTACCTTCTCGAGATCTATACGAGCTGTTCTTAAAGCAAACAAATTGGCCTGGGGGTTAAAATGTTTCTCTTTATTAAATTTATAAATTTTATTGTAAAACTGTACCTACGTCAACTGAACTCGGCTAAATTGTAGAGTTTAGTGGCAGGTCATTGAATGGCTAGACCCAGAGGTTACTCCGGCTCCTTGCTTGCCTTCCCTTCCCTAGTTCCCTAGGCCGCCGGAGTTCACGTCTAGAGTCTAGAGCGGGGGTGAAGAACCCTCTTGCCGTCGGGGGCCTACACCCGCGAGTTCAACTTCCTAACGATTTATTTTAATTTTTATATCACACCTGACAAGAATTCTTCGAATAAAAAAATAGAGAAATACGTGTTCAAGCGTTGTGATCACAAATGAGTCTGCAACTAGAAATTTATAATTGCACTCACAACGTGATAATGGTTTCCCTTGAACTGCGTCAGCAGATGAGATTTCGAGGTTAAGACAAGACTGGTTTTAACTAGCACGTAGTCTGCAACTAGAATTTTATAACTGCACTTGGAAAACCATAATGGATTCCTTCGCATGCGTCAGCATTATATGAACGCAATCGGAATTTAATCCATGCATTCTCTACACGAGAAAAGGAGGTTTTAACTAAGGTTAAACGCAACGTACGTTATAATCTACGCATTCACAGATGGCGCCAATAAAATTATTTTAGGTTTTAGACACTTTTGCAAGTTATGCTTTAAGATATTAATAATAATTAATTAATAATTGATTCAATCCAATATTGTATTTGTCAGCCTCTCTTGAAAGATTTGAGTTTTTTTATTGACAAAACTATTTATTCATATTCATTTTGCGTATGTACGGGCGCGAACAATTAATTATTCTTAATATTTTAAAGCATAACTTGCAAAAGTGTTTAAAAACTAAAATAATTTTATTGGCGCCATCTGTGAATGCGTAGATTATAACGTACGTTGCGTTTAACCTTAAGAATGAATCAGCAAACGAGTACACCAGCTTAAATAAGTTATTATTTTACTCAAAACACGTGAATGATTTACCTGCGTCTGCAGAATATTTGTGGTTTGCGTACACGAAGCGTATACGTAACACGAAGGGCCTCCGCTCATGGAGAAACTGAAAAACCAATTCTCAACGCAATTGCAATCAACCTCTTTAACAACATAGATATTTTTCTGATCTGACTTTTCAAAACTTGACATTTCGTGAGCCGCTACCAGAGCAACCTGTCAACAATGCAACTGAAACGCCACTGCCGCGGCGGTGCTGGTTTTTCAGTTGCATCGTTGACAGGTTGCTATGGTAGCGGCTCATGAACTGTCAAGTTTTGACATGTCAGATCTGAAAAATACCGATTTTGTTAAGGAGGTTGATTGAAATTGCTTTGAGAACTGTTTTTTCAGTTTCTCCATGAGCGGAGGCTCTAAGATGATTTTATTAAACATACTTTGAAATGTATCTGACACACCGTCAAAGAAAATCGTTCTCGGTTCTGGACGCTTTCAGCAGGCCGCAACAAAAGTGTTCGCGGGCCGCAGTTTTCCCACCCCTGGTCTAGAGTGTGGATAGAGCCGGCTGTGACCCCGAAAATAATTCACGATGTCAGCGACTTTGTGGAGATTTGGACTTTTTATCGCTTTTCATTTCATCAACCTGCAATTTTTTTCAATTAGGTACCTATTCGAAATTTTGGTACCTATCTTATGTAGCAGAGAGAATGGATCGCCATTGACTTGATTCACACTCCTTGCTTCATTTACATTCATATATCGTCTCAAACTATCGAAAGAAGTCAGTTGTGGGCATTTCTGTGAGCCCAAATTAAGTAAATTCAAATTGAAGTGAACTCAAATTAAGTAAACTCATATGAAGTAAACTCAAATTGAAATAAACTCAAATTAAGTAAATTCAAATTAAAGTGAACTCAAATTAAGTAAACCAAAATTGATGTAAACTCAAATTAAGTAAACTCAAATTGAAGTAAACTCGAATTAAGTAAACTCAAATTGAAGTAAACTCAAATTAAGTAAACTCAAATTGAAGTGAACTCAAATTAAATAAACTCAAATTGAAGTGAACTCAAATTAAGTAAATTCAAATCGAAGTAAACTCAAATTAAGTAAGCTCAAATTGAAATAAACTCAAAATTTCCGCCGAAAAATATCCAAATTATATGGTCTCCTGTCTGAGGCCTAGGAGTCAAGGTCTATTTTGCGATTTATAGCTTAGATTGGATATTAGATTTTATTATCAAACTTTTAAAAGAATTTATTAGCTACTGTTGAGGGTCGTTAACATGAATGATGAACTTGAAATATTCAGTGGAATTACGTTTAATGATGTAGTTGGACCGTTGTAGGGCGTACACAGGGTGTTATGGGAAAAACTTAACTCACTTTAACCAGTGATTCCTGACATTATTTGAAGTTTTAGACATTTTTGATGTTCCAAGTGTAAGACCACTGAATGGTGGGCTTACACCTGGGCGATACACAGAGTATCTTCCACTAATTCTAATTATGAGAAGGAACCAATTTTTTCTTTTAACATTTATGTAATTGTTATTAAGACGACAATACACCCTAAAATATATCCAGAATCTCAACAACGTAAGTAAAGAAGCCGTGTATACAAATTGCGACTCGCGACCCGTGTATTGGACGGACCTACTGTCGAATTTTCCATATCAAAGAAAAGAAGAAGAAAACAAATAATGTGGGAATCTTAACGACGTACGTGAAGAAAGCGCGTAAACAAATATACGCACGCGGCACGGCGTATTGGACGAACGTACGGTCGAATTCGCCCTAGCGGACCTGGAAATTCGACCTTTCCGCCGCGTTCATTTTAATTAATTCTGAAGAACGTGTTTCAAATATGTAAGATGTTTCTAAACGTTTCCCTCTCAAAGTTATTGATTCATCGTCTAGAAAAATAAAATCTGGTGCTTACCGCTAACTTTATAGTTGAAAAACGGGTTAAAATCGTTGTACGTAAAATATATTAACGGTAAGGTATTATTTTTATTAATCTTAAATATAAAGAACTTACATCCCCAGGGGTCTGTTTGAATAAAATTTTTATTATAGTTACGAATTTGCCGGAAATGATTAAAATGTGAGTTTCGAGCAAAACAAAAATTATTAGAGTTGTGTACCGCCTTAATGTAGACGGGATTAAAAATTAAATGGGACGTATGTAGACGGTTAATATCTGAAATAGGTTATAACTGCGGTTCCAGTGAACGGAGCAGAAATATTGAGAAAAAATCGATTTCCAAAAGATTCTAAATATTTTTCAAAAATTTTATCAATTTTGATAAACATTACAAAAGGAACCGGTTCCGAAAATTAACCGATTCCTCATAGAAATAATATCGACGGTTTCGGTGACACCAAGGGAATTGTGACAGAAATTTCGACCATCTTCGTTAATGACACAACCTACTTCAGAAGAGCTATTCTCTATCTTTTGTGAGAATGAGATCGTTTTCCTGCGAGATGTACTGTCAGATTTGTGTGATTTTCTACAGCTGTTAAATGAATAAATATTCATGCATACTTGCAGGAATTCGTGTTTAAAACAGCCCAAACTAAAATATGTGACAGCTCACAGCTGAAATTTTGACATCGGCCGGTAGAAAAAGCAAATAACAGCCGTAGAAAATCACACAAATCTGACAGGACATCTCACGGGAGAAGGATCTTTTTCTCACAAAAGATAGAGAATAGCTCTTCAGGGCTTCTTTGGGGATGCTGTCGGGAGGGTATTTTAAAGAAGTCGGAGCAGGGAACACCGATCTTGAAGAGTCTCATTTTATTATTAATTTTCTATATCAAAGTTATTTTCATACATACTTACCGAACAAGAGAATCCTAATTTACAACCGCCGGAGCCAGAAGAGTTATAGCATCTCCAATTGGGAAGGGAAGGAGATGGGAAAGAGAAAGGTTGGGAAATATCTGACTATTCAGATCTGGTCACCAACCATTTCAAGCAACAGTTATTTCGACACTGATGTTGTTTCACCGGGGCCATACTAGGAGAAGGTAGGTAGAGTACCAATATTGTGAAATGGACGCCTTGATTTATCCAAAATCGATGTCATACAATATTCAAAGAGTTTTCCGCTTTTGTCCCCATTTCAAAATGAAACCCTTTCACTTTTTCCTCTGGAATTGGTTTCTCTTTGAATTATGCAGAGGTTGTCAACAGGGAACCCGCATCAAATCGATGCTGTACCACTTTACCAGTAGGTATTCGATTGTATAAACTTTTTTCAACAAACTTTATATAAAAAAGGGCATTGGTTCTTTTCAAAGCGAATTCCAACGAAACTATATACGCACCTACAACCGCTGAAGAACAGACACATATTATTACGAACGATTAGCGGTCAGTTCATTTCCTCGGCTGGCTAAGTCCTCCATCACTGCACAAGAAACATCATCCACTTATAGAGGAACGTATGCGCGGCCCGTTTCGGCCAGTTTCATACAAATTTCTTTTGGATTTAAGATCAAAATATCCAGCCAAACTGAAAAATTATTTTTGCAATCAAAAAGTATATATCAAATATCTATTACGGATGTGAGCTACTTTATTTATTTTTGCTTTAAATTATAAGTTAAAGGCCAATAATTTTTTTCGTGTTTCATGATTTTAGAGGCAATTTTGACAATTATTTCCCCTTCTTTCTTTCCTTAAAAATACCCTCATCCGTATCACAGCATCTCCTAAGATGAAATATTTATCTTACAATACGGAAAAATGTTAATATCTTACAACATGGGTGTCTTCAACACAACATTTACAATACAACATTTTACAATAAACGTCTACAACATTTTACAATATAGACATTTTTAACAATACCCTTCAGAAATACCGAATAGAAGTAAGGCGTACGATTGAAAAGTAATTCAAAATTAATTCAAGATTATAGAATGTATCGGGAGCATCTCCTATCCTTATCCCATTTACCTCTTCCTCTCCCCCTCACCAAAAATTATTTTTTAGATCTAATAAAACTGCATCTTCAAATAATTTTAACATAGGAGACCTTTTTGGCTTAACTTAATTTAATTTTATACGTATGTATCTATATTTAATGTAAAAGCTGTTTGTCTCTTACAAATGAATAAATAAATAAATAAGACCAAGATTCACCCCTTCTTTTCCACAAAAAGACTCTCAACATCGCATCCCCAAAAATGAAATAGGCCCTGACGGAAATTAGTTTCTTCAAAGCATGGGTGTCTTCAAGACCCGGGTTCACCCCCTCCTTTCCACAAAAAGACTCTCCACACCGCATCCCCAAAAATGACATAGACCCTGAGGGAAATACGTTTCTTTAAGGCCTCCTGTGTGAAGTAAATGTAAAAAAAACTTATAGTTAAAAATGAATGAATGTGCTCAAATTAGCTCAGTGGTCATAGCACTTCCTCGACAAGTAAGAGAATTCTAGGATTCGAGGAACAAATTTCCTAGATGCGACTGAATGTATTTCTGTTTCACATTTGTCGTTTCAGAGTCGCTAATATTGTCTTCAATGATTAAATATTACAATTTGAGGTGTTGTTATTCATTAGTTATTCTACCATAAAAAATATATTTATAATACAGTGGGTAGGTCATATAAACAAATTAAATTAAGGTTAAGTTTAAGCCGCCGCTACCCGAATTTCTACCGATTTCTTACATATCTCCCTTAAACATTTGAAGTTTTTAAGCTCTTAAAACACATATATGTTATTTTTGAAGATAATATCTAGATAAGTTCCACGCTGAAACGCAAATTATATGAAATTCAGAAATAGAAAAAAATCGCAAAGTATGCTCCGAAAATTACTAACAACAAGTCTATTCCTATTATTTTACAAGTTATATTTGTGAAAAAATTCACAATGTTTCTTTAAATGATACTCAAGATGCCTTTCATGAGATTTTTGCTTTATTTTAAACGAGTCATGTTTTATTAAGCGTTTTCACAATTTTCGCTTCAATTTTATCATTTAAAATATTAGCGCGCTCTGTCCAACATTCGTAATTACATATCTCTCCATCTTCTTCTTTTTGTGTGGGGAAGATAATGGGGAGAATAACATATTACAAGAATGTGTGTGAAGAGGATAGGTATTATTCGTGTTCTTTTCTGTAGGAAATTGATGGTGGCTTTATAGATTTCTTTAAAAAATGGACTTCAATCATTGACCAAAGTCAATACTTTTGATGTCGGCCGTATTTCTCCCGGAGACTCCCGGAGGTCAGAGAGTTATTTACTGTGATCCTTTAAGAAATGAGAAAAGATAAATGGCACAGGATACAAAAGAAATAAATAGAAATGGGAGTTGTTATCAGTTCACAAAGGTTTCAAAAAGTGGGACAAGTGTTTTGTTTACTTTGGAATAACTTTATCCAGATCACTTATTCCAAATTCCTTGACCTTTGGAAAGTTGGAGTAGGTACCTGCCACCATTACTAGAAACAAGCCATTATATTTTAGTCGCGGTTATAATCATCTTTTCTCCACTACAAAGTTAAAAGCCGGAATATTCGATGGTCCTCAAATTCGGATATTAATGAAAGATACAAATTTTATAAAAGTTGTGACTGATTTTGAAGGTGAAGCTTGGAGAAGTTTTGGGTTGGTGGTGGAAATTTTTTTAGGTAACCATAAAGCACCAAATTACATAGAAATTGTGCAACAGATGTTGGAAAGCTTTGCCCCCGAGATTGCCCCCAAAAGTATGGAAGAAAAGCTTATAAAATGTGTTTCTTTGAAGTATAACAAAAGCTTTATAAAGTTTTCTCTCCTTTTATTTTTACTTTTATTATAATTAAACACTAAAACACAACATTAGTAACTATTTTCAATAAAAAATTGGATTTAAAGGGATTGAAAGAATATACTAGTTATTTCATTTTGTTTTTTTGTAGTGTAATAAGAAAATGAAGATTTAAATAAAAACTAGAGCCAATATTCAAAAATCATTCACAGTTTCATAAACTGTAGGTATAAAATGATTCAGAACCACTTTCATATCAAGGGCAACAAAACCACTGTTGACCAGTGTTATGTGTGATATTTCCAGGTAAAGCTGTAAAAGGCGCCATTGCTTTGAAACGTTGTTAATCATACCATTTATATAATAAACTAGCGAGTTCCCGGCATGCGTTGCTATACCACCAAATAAAGAAATTGTTTCTCCCGCGTCCCTTTCCCCTCTCGCGTTCCCACTCCGCCTTCTCCGCCTTGCCTCTCCCCACTCACCTCGCCCGCTTCCCCCGTCCCGTGAACCCCCCTCCCGAGTTCCTCTCTCCCCCCTTCCGAATTTCTCTCCTCTCCCGGGTTCCCCTTTCCCTTCCCAGTTCCTCTCCCCCTCCCGGATTCCCCTCCCCCCTCCCGCATTCCGAACATTCAGTTTTCAAACAGCTCGCGTGCCACCAATTGCAATTTTTTTATACAATTTTTATAATCCCAGAGCTACCAGTACATATAGAAAACTTCGCGGGCGTGCTCACAACAAATCCCCAAAGTTTCATTGCAATCGGACGAACGGTTAGCAATGCATAATTTCATGATGCCAGAACTCACTATTGTAAATAGAAATCATCGCGGGCAAGCGCTCATTAAATCCCTAAAGTTTCTTGGCAATCGGATGAATACTTTAGCAAGGAATAACATTCATAGATAGACAGAAGCAAACATATTTTCATTTATATATATATATATATATATATATATATATATATTTCATTGACATCCAACATTTCATCTGTCATTCTGATTTCATTATTTACGCTGACGAAATGAAAATAAACAAATGCGTATAACTCAGCAGATGACTGCAAAACAAGAAAAAAATAATAAAATTAAGGAATATTGCGTAGAAAACTACCATTTTTCTACATAAATAAATGTAATACGATATCATTTTCACTTAAAATCACCCAATCCCCCGTACTTAACATCTGAACCTCTTCAATGAATAGAAAAAATCAGAGACCTTGGAGAATTACTTGTCTCTAAATTACTATTTAAAGATCATTTTGAGTACATATTAGAAAAATCCTACAAACTGCGAGTCAAAAAAACATTCAATAAACCTTACACTTTAACTACTGTATGCCATAAGTTAGAACTCATTTTGAAGTTGCATCTGTCATTTGGAATCCACAATACCAAACTTATATTAACCGAATTGAAAATATTCAACATTTTTGAAAGACGATGTAATCCTATTGCTACCATTAGTGTAAACCTATTCATGCTCTTTACAAAAGGAGAAAATTTTTTGAGGTACTTTTCCTGCATAAAATTGTAAACTGCCTTATTGACTCAACAGCCCTATTAGAAAGGATTGCATTTCCTTGCCCCGAACGCCAGAGAAAATACCAGATCGAATACTTTATTTTATATACAATTTTTCAAATCGAACGCATCAAATTTTACAATGCCCTAAGACCCTAAGAGATATTTATATTTTCTACAAATCAAGCTTTCCTTACAATGCACTTCAATTTTAAATTTAATTTTTTTTCTTTATTCATTGCTTTGATGGTTACATGATTTGGGGATTTTTGGACCACCATGCTAGGCATAAGCCCGTGTTACTGTGAATGAAAAGAATTATTTCTTTAGTGTTTTATTGATATTTATTTTATTTAATATTTACTTGCTTTTTAATCTGTAACCATAACAAAAATCATTTTAAATGGAGCTCTTTAAATGTAAAATGAATTTATGTGTAACTGTATGTTTCCTAGCTAAACTAACGCAAAAAAATCGCTTAAAACTCTTGATTGCAAATGTGTTTTAATCTAATAATAAACATAAAAACAGTGAAAACCCAGTAAAGACAAAACAAGTAAACTCAAAGCAGTGTAGAAAAAAATGAATCAGTGTAGAAAAAAATGAAGCAGTGTAGAAAAAAATGAAGCAGTGTAGAAAAAAATGAAGCAGTGTAGAAAAAAATGAAGCAGTGTAGAAAAAAATGAAGCAGTGTAGAAAAAAATGAAGCAGCGTAGAAAAAAATGAAGCAGTGTAGAAAAAAATGAAGCAGTGTAGAAAAAAATGAAGCAGTGTAGAAAAAAATGAAGCAGTGTAGAAAAAAATTAAAGTTCTTTACTTATTTAACTTACTTAACTGTGTTTTAATACCTGAGTGTATTGCTTTTGGAACCAAACAAAATATTATATTAAAGTAGTGATGGTTTGTGATCACGATTCTTCACTGCGAATTCAAAACCGCGGGTTCAAATCCCGACAAACACAAGTTAATTTTACTTGAAAACATAAAAAAAAAAAAATTAAGAAAAGTATTTTCATGGCGTAAAATTATTTTATTAAGTAAAAATAACGTTTTTGCAATTTATTATAATATATCTGTGTAGGATATTCGAAGCACGTTCATGAGTTTAGGTACTTTCAGTACCACCCTAGTAAAAGACCAACATTAAAAATCGAAATGATGCTTGAAATGGCTTTAGCTGTGTTTAGTGACCAGATCTGAATAGCTAGGCGTTTGCCCGCCTATCTCTTCCTCATCTACTTCCCTCCGCAATACCTCCAGCCTCACAACGTACCACAATAATTGGGGATGCAATAGTCTCACTGGCTCCAGACGGTTGGGAGCAGTCCAGACTCCTGTGCGGTAGTCACGTATTTTTTTTAAAGTCAGCTTTAGCAGTGCTCATTACTACGGACCAGGAGTGTATTTAAACAACATAAAATTTTTATTGTTCGTAAAAGTTCTCTATAAAATAGGATTTGCTGCCTAGTGGTTCTCGTGGATGGGCATTTTCGGCAAAGTTTCCATTCTTTATTTTTACGTTTTACGGTTTCTTTTTATTTTTATTTTTAAGCGTTTTCACCAATACCAGATAACAAGTAGGTTTTTTTTGAGCGCAGAAATTCTGGGACTAACTACTATAATATATACTCCTCATTGATCAGAATACTAATGGAGGGTAATAATATGCATTCTTCAGCGGACATCGTTAATTTTTCACTTAAAAAAGGCAAAACATTTTTTCGTAAGAAGCAATTACTTCGTGGTTAGACATTATATTTAAAAGAATAAAAACACTTTGTATTTAAACCACGAATTTATTATTTTGTATATCTACCGGTTTCGCTTCGACCAAGCTTCATCAGGATATAATAATAACTCCAACTTTATACTCCAAGTTATTATTATATCCTGATGAAGCTTGGTCGAAGCGAAACCGGTAGATATACAAAATAATAAATTCGTGGTTTAAATACAAAGTGTTTTTATTCTTTTAAAAACAAAACATTTTTGCTTGGGCAATTTACTCATTAACAAAAAATAATTAAAAAGAAACTGTTTGCGAGTAAAAGCTGTAATGTACCTGCTGCAAATTTATAAAGTTAAGTAAATCGGGATTCTTGTTTATTGCGTTTATCACAAATATTAAAAAATATAGTTTTTTTTAATGTATAAATTGATGTAATATTGCTGCAATCTAGTATACACCATTACAAAATATAATTCAGACCAATTCAGACGTTCGTCATAATAAGAGGTGGTTTGTCGGCAAATCTTCCCATAACAAGGATTGTTGGTTTTCATTCCGTTCGCGTAGAAGATCCGGAATGCTTGGAGCAACTTCAGGAAATACAATTTGTCATCTAACTTCCAAGTTTCAAAACAAATCTTTGTCGTAAACCTACAGACATTTAATGTTTATTCAAAACAAATTTTTGTCATAAACCCATAGTCATTTTATGTAGAAAAATTTAATTATCAATTTGACATCCACAGAATGCATTTAAATGAAATTTCTAAGTCCGTAGTTTTTACATTTTTTCTTAGAAATGCATTTCTGTCTGCCAATTTGTGTTAACGAATAATTATGCAATTTTGTAGGGAGGTTAACTACCTTTAATAATAATAATAATAATTGGATAATTTGTAGAGCGCCGTTTCTGTGAAAAAACACCTCAAGGGCGCTGTACAGCTTATTATTAATTCCTAGGTTCTATCTAATTTAACTATTTACAAACAGATACAGAAACATACTTACCTGGCAGGTCACTTCCGAGAAATTAGAAAGTTAATAGATACGTTAAGATAGTTGCAGAAGATACGGTCTTGCACGCGGAGGGCATTATATTTAAAACACTGGACATTGCATGAATTTACATTAAAAGATTAGTGGCAAAAGTAGAGTTGTATTTATTTTGAGAGACTGGAGAATTTAGGAGTCTTTAGGGAATCTTCACTCTTGTTACCAAGATTATTGTGGATGGGCTAGGCATTCCAAAAGGTTACCGATAGCCGACCTACAACGCATCCTTTGAACACGTCGTTCAACGCATCCTTTGAAAACTAAGAACTCGAGCCTTAAGTAAGAACCAGTCCTGTGCAAGTACAAGAATTTATTATTAAAGCACTTCCCCCCTTCCGGTAGCGGCTTGCCAGGGCGCTAAGGAGCCACGGCGTTAATAGCCTAACCTAATATAAAACATAAGATAGCGCCCTTGAAGTGTTTACTAGCGCCAGGCACTGTTTGGCTCAGAGCTGGCCCAGGCCTCGATGCTCTGGACGATCACTGGTAAAGTGGAAGGCAGGAAATGCCGATGAAGATCACTGATGCGTTGCACTGATTAGAGGCGACCGGAATGTCCGCGACACCGACGCCACTGATTACAAAGTTGGGCGTGGTAGGTACCAATATTTAATTAACACGACTTAGAAGAATCCCAAAGGATTATATTGCAGATCAATTCTCCAAAAAAAGATTTAAGTAGCTACCTATGCAAGAATTTATTTACACACGATCAATGGAGGTTTTTAGATGAACGTTTGTTATTTTCTTTTAGCGGCGAATTAATTGATTGATATAAACAGACAAGGCGACTTCTACCTTTGAGCCACCTCCAAACATCACGAAATTCAACAGCATTAAATGCCTTTGCGCCGACGGAAACTGGAGATATTAATGCGAAAATCTTTCATATTACAGCGCAGGGCTTCGCGGTCCTCGAACAAAGGACGGGAAGATATTATGAACCCCTGGAGAATCGATCCGATGCTGTCTGCACGGTGCTGGGTGCCTACCTTCCACGGGGCGGTAGGTATCATTTGTGGAGAGCGGTAGGTACCAAGCATGGGGGGCGATAGGTACTGGGTACCTGCACGGAGTGCTAGTTGTGCGGTACCTGCACTTCCCTCTTCTCCGACCCCATAGACTGTTCCAGACTTTGACGCAGCGCCGGACCAACGACATAAAAGACGCATTGTCTTTTTGCAGGTTAGTAATGTCGTGACCACAATCAAAATCAATATCTTTTTCATGTTATTTTATATTACTGGATATTCTTTAATGATCTCTTATATTATTTTATCTTATTCCAAACGTTAATACACTGAATGTAAAATCGACCACCATAACACGGGCATGTGCCTAGCATGGTGGTCGAAAAATCCACAAATAATAACCATCAAAGCATTGAATAAAGAAAAATTTATAAAAAAAAAAAAAAAATGTTTCAAACTTTCCATATTCATTTACAAAGAATTCAATTTTACCAACCTCTTGTGCAAATGTGAAGACCATAAATTAAAAATAATTTTAAGACCATAATTTTCTAAATTTTAAAATGGGTATTCCAGCAATTATGTTGAACTATAACACTCTGTTAATTGATATAAATATGCTCAAATTGTCGACAAAAGAATTTTCACTGACTTGGTATTTTTATATAAAATTCTAAATGATTTAGTTGATAGTCCAGTATTGCTTGAACTGATAAGCTTCCGGATACCACAACGTAATACCAGAAGTCAGGATTTATTTCAATGCAGAAATTCTGGAACTAACTACCATATGTATTCCTCTTTTCCCAGAATACTAATGTAGGGTAATAATTATACCAAGTCAGTGGACATCTTCAATTCACGTTTAAACAAATATAAAATATTGTTACTGAGGCAATTCAATTATATAAATAAATACTGTATATTTCTTATTATTCATGTGTAAAAGCCCCCAAAAAGGACGTTAATAAATAAATAAATAATATTGAAATATCTACTGCAGTGAGTGGCAAGATTCCGAACACATTTAGCGACAGCTCCCGGAACTATTTTTTTCTAGCATCTGTTTTTATTAATTGACTACACTTGACATTAACTAACTAAAGTTAGTGTGAGTGACAATAAATTGTCTCTTATTTTTTGTTTTTTTTTTTGATGGTTGGTATTTATTTTTTATATATTTTACCTAGTCTGTAGTTTATACACATTCATAAAATAAAATTCCGTATGATTTATTTTTCAAAGATAGCTAATTTTGTTAATGTAGACACCATATCTCACAACAATAGTTGGTAGCTACTGATCTAATGGATACATTCGTTTAGTTATTTTTCTTGGTATTTTATTTAATATTCTGTGAAAAGCAATAGATAAATACACTTTTGAGCGCAGCGGCCACATAAAGTTATGGAGCTGCCAGTTCCAGCAAGCAAACGAATAGATAGGTAAAATTCTCTCCCCCATTAGATACGTATGGCGCCATTCAATCTGCACCGATCGCTAATGCCTTGGTCTGGCCCTGAATTCTCTACGGATGATATCGTCGTGTAGGTTTGGATAGCGCCGCGGTGCTTTCTAGAATCTGTTGCGCCGTGTAGTGCGCAGTTGTTACGGATATTACATTCACTTTCACCAATTAAAACTGGGCGAACGATTATAATAAAAATTATCCTTACCAGAAGATTTTGCGAAGGATTTCCTAATCAATAACGTTTTAATGTTTCAGTACAGATTCGATAAACAAAAATTAATATTTAGTAAAACTACGTTTTTCAACCTGGACTACATATTAGAAAAACTGTACATCCGATTTGCATGACCAAGTCTTAAACTGATTGAAAATCCAGTCACTATGGCACCACTTATGAATGTTTTTATAAAGGGCCCCCTTCTATTTTTTTATGAACGTTGAAAATTTTCCATAAAAAATCTAAAATAAAATTCGCTGGTGCGCCATTTTCTCCTTTTTTAGATATCAAAATTCCCCTAGTGCCATAGACACTAGATTTTCGAATGGCTTAGGTCTTGGTGCATGCAAATCGGATATGTAGTTTTTTTTAATATGTTGCCAAGAAAAAGTTTCGAGAAAAATGCATTCAAAGTTTTGCTGAAGGATAATTCAACGTACAAACTGTTTCAAACGATTTCACACAAAATGGTATACCTCCGTCAATTTTTCGAATTTCTTCAAAACATTTGGTAAGAGCATTCTGAACAAACGCGTCTTTAAGAAAATGAAATTAAAAAAAAAAAAATACAGAAATATTTTTTTAGTGTCCTGGTGTCTTAAAGCCTTGTTTAGGATTTGATCAAGGGAACGTGAAGGCGTTTGGAGACCCCCCTGGACCAGAAGCCCGGGGCGGGGCGCCCCTTCCACCCCCCGTTAGTCCGTCACTGGGTAGAAGCGAGAAAGTGGTGAATCTGCATTACATTTGGAGTCGATTTTATGGAATGAGTTTTTTGGTCTGAGCCTTCGTTTTCGAGTAAATCGAGTCCGAAGTTGAAATTTTATGAGTCAAATTTGAAAAAATATCGGTCGTCATGGAGTTGCTATCAGCTGTTTATTGGCTTCAATAGCTTTTTAAACAATTTAGTTGCCGAACAAATAGAAAAAAATGTATATTCAAAATGCCCAAATCGAAAAATAGTTTTTTTGGTTCTCTAAGTCTAAGTGACGTAGATTCACAACGTGCTTTATAAGTTCGCTTTAAAATTCGTTGAGCTCACTTGTAACATTAGTTTTCGGAAACCGTTAAGATTTTTTTTGGAAAATAAGTGCAATAAAATTAATAACCCTGTCTATGTTTTCCCCTATGTACTAATGTTATTTGTAACTTTGAACAACAGACAACTTAGACAATATTCATTTGAATATTTTACAGGCAGGACCAAGGGGAACAGGAGCACAAGAAGACAGTTAATTGGTTCATAAATACAAGAAGCATATGGCGCTAACTTGTTTGGGACTTACAAAATATAATGTAAAGCTACCGTACAAGATATTACTTACTGAGAATATAATTATTTTTTATTCTTGTTGGCAAAGAAAAAATTTGTTTATCGTTTTTCTTTGCACCATGATGATGTAGGTAGGGGAACCTGGGGTTGAATGGGGTACCGGGGCTGGACGGGAAAGGGGCGCTACGGACGACAGAGTCGCGTGGCCTTCGTATACAAAGTTCAGTTCGCTATACTGCGCTGTATGGAATTGCTGCTATTATTGTGTAAGTGCCCTTATTTTTGATTTTATCGAGGGTTGGCGAAAAACTTTACAAATTCTAATTTTTGCTCTGTGACACCAAGGTAACTAAGTACAATACACGCTGATCTTTATTCGAAAATTAACATTACTGGTTTGTTTTAACTTACTGTTGACTAATTAAAAGTCTAGTGATAACTCAAGACCAGCAAATAATAATAATTGGACAATTTGTAGAGCGCCGTTTTTGTGAAAAATCACCTCGAGGGCGCTTGAGTATAACAAAAATATCCCTCGTGTTTTAAAACACGTTCGTAGGGGCACAATGGGATATATCCCGGTCATATGCACTTTATTTCATCTGCAAATGGTGCGAAAAACAGCATACGGTTCTTCGCATGCTAGGAAAAAAAAGCTGTTGATACGGTAGTCAGAGGAGAAATGAGATACGTGGCGGCATCTAGTCAGTATGAAGTACCATCATCAACAATAGAGAGGTGTGGTTAGACGAGAAAATCCAGAAATTATTGTTGATAAAATGTCAGAAAAGTATTTCTCCACATGACATGGCGGTCTAGACTGTGGGGATGATGACAGTGTTCTCATCAGTGAACTGTGTCAATACCTCATTGTTCATTTTCTATTGAAACCCGAGGGGGGGGGGGGGGGGGATAAAGAAGTAAGTAAACTGTAAAATCACTTTCAGATTCTCTCAAATCGTAATCAAAACTGGTACCCTGTTCCGCCCGGGTTTTCCTACCTATTATGGCTTTTCTACATTCGACACCAGGCTAAAGTAGAAACATGCGATTGTTCTAAAGAAGCTTTTACTGTCCTATAACGGAAATCCTCCTAGTTGGGCAATAAAAACATTTTATAAATGTTGTAAAATAAATATATAATCTTGTACTAAATAAATAAATAAAAATTAAATAAAAATTAATAATTTTTTTTTCTTCATATGAAGCAGATACTTTGTGATGTGACATTATAATTTAAAATAAAACAATAACTTTGTAAACACCACTTTTTAAAAAATAATAAGCTAAAATTAAAGATTAATCTCTCAATATTTGGATATCGGACGAAACTGGTCTGTAATATTATATATACCAGGGATGATCGATCAGTCGATCGCGGCAATTAGTCCAGTCGATCGGACGCACGGGTCTGAATAAGGACTCGAACCCAAGAGAACCCGCACCCGCACAAGAACTCCGACCCGTAGCCGGAAACCACACACTTCGCGTATCGTATTGGGGACTGGACGATTTTTTTTCTATGGTGAAAGAAAACTGTCGCTGATTAATATGCAATACATCCGTGGAAATACCGAAAAAGGAAATTTAGAGCGACATTTTAACACAATGCATAGTAAATATCAGACTTTACACCTATCAGCGAAATAAGAAAGAGTAAATTAAAAGCATTGAAATCGCAATTAACAGTCCAAGATAACATGTTTTCTATGCCTACTGAGCAAAACAAGGCTGCAAATAAAGCTTCTTTTCTATGTAAGCGACAGAATCGCATAAAAGTGCAAATCTTTTTCCGATGGAGAATACATTGAAAAAATTTTAGAAGAAATGTTAGATTCGCTGTTCTTGAATTTCAAAAATAAAAAAAATTAATGAAGCTATTCAACTGTCACGAAATATTGTGATGCGCCGTATAGAAACGATGATGAACGAACAACTACAAAAAGATATCGTCGATATTTAAGAAGTATGTAATTGGTAGATCGCACAGGGTTTCGTCAGTAAACATTAGATCTTGGGTCTAATCAAGTTGGCCACCCCTGATATATACTGTCAAGTAATTCGTAACCTTGGAATTTTTTTCTTTATTAAAAAAATTAAGAGAAATTAAGTTTGACTTACAAGACTGAACTCGATAAGTTGGACTTTCAGAAGAAATTCTGAATAGGGAAACGATTGTCGTAATTTAAAAAAAATAGATAATTTGAAAGAGAGTAATGTATTAAAATATAACATTAAGCCCACTGTCTGCAATTTTCATGCAAGTAATTTCAATAGGTAAAGTCACAACTGTATTCCTTCCCCCTTCCAAAGCAACCCTCGCCAGAATGGTACAGCTCGCACGTAATAAAATTTGATGGCCAAAATACCTTTGTTATTATTTCCCGGCTTTCGGGTGCAGACAGGGAGGTCTTCCCCCGCCATCCCTTGCAACCATCCCTTTGACGCCCCCCACCCAGTCTCCTAATCCACCCTTCGTCCGAATTCACCCCCATTCACCCCCCTTCAACATCCCTTACAATTAGCATCAGCGGAGTAGTAATATTTATTGCGAATTGATGTTGATAGAGAAAGAGGTATGTTTTGTTTCGACAATGTAGAACTTGAGTAAGATGAACGTGGTAAAGTTGTATCAAATCCCACTTCTGATTGGTCGTGTCTTAAATTCGATTCAATTTGGTGCAAGAAATCAACAAGGCGGAGAGATAGACGGGAAGAAAGGCCGGATTTAATGTAGTGGAAATGAGGTGATTGACGGCTGCGGCCGTGAGAAAAACCTTTGTTTACTCGAGAAAGAACTTCGGAAGAATCTTAGCTGTTAAGAAAGGATATATGGGGTCTTTAACATGGATTTCCATCAATTGTTTCTAAAAGAGCCAGCGTCAGTTTTTTGATAATTATTTTTTGGGATTTCGCCTCATTTATATGGTGGTTATATTCCGAATTCTAAAAGTACCTTTCGATTTCGAGGAAAAAAGAATTTTTAGATTTTTGGAAACCAAGTTAGGTGCGCTAGAAAATCACTTTTCTTAAAATTAAAACACTCCAGGGGGCAGCCCCAAAGATAACGTAGGCCCTGTTGGAAATTATTTTCCCCAGGGCCTCCTGTGTGGAGCTCATGTAAAAAAAAAATGTTAACAACAGCAAATTAAAAATGGGCCTCGTGATTTTGACGAAAGTGACATTGGCTCTTTTGGGACCAAGCTACACAATTATTGTTTATTATTTTTTACTAGCTGGGTTACCCGGCTTCGCTCAGGACAACATTCAAGAGTTTTTTGGAATGTTCCACAATGATGTTCCCGATTCCCTATTCCCGAAAATTCCACGACATACTCCGCCACTCCTTCCAGAACTTTCTAGAGCTCTATGGAACCTTCTAGAACTTTCCGGAAGACTGTTCTAGAAATTTCAAGAGGGCAAAACTTCGAGCCCTTATATCGTCAATAGCACGACCTTTAGGTAAATACGGGAACCGTCATCCTGGAGGGGGGATAGAGATCTACCACACCATAAAACTCCCTTGATCGTACCGGGACTGGTTTCTGAGTTTTTTTCTGACTTTGTTTTATAATAAATATTGATTATGTTATTCAGATTATTCACTAACGTATTATTGCAAGAATGCCAGATGAATGAATAATTCCGACGGGTGGATCAACCTTTTTAGGACGATGTTCTAAAAATTTGCAATACCCGTGGACGGGTATTTCAAATTCTCTCACGTATGCGTCATGCATAGATGACGCGTCTTTTAGACACGCGATCGGTTGGCATGTATACATGACGCTCGTCTCAAATAGGTTAAAAAATTTGAATGGCGCGCTATTTAAAGTGTTGTAAATTAGAGTACAGGGTTACCTAATTTTTTTTTGTTTTATGGAAGTTAACTGCACAAACGCATCTTAGACAAAAACGCCACTCTCTAATGAACATGATTGTAATTTAGTTCTTTAGTATTATAATATAAAATGTAATGTCTGCGCCAAATGTAATGGCTGACTGTCGGTGCGTAGTGTCGGGCCTTTATTGTGGCGTGTCGGGTAGTAAAGGAATATACGATATATTGTAATGGTATTTATTGAGGAGCTGCTTGTTGCAAAAGAGGCACACTATTGACACGCATCACCTTTTATAGATTCTCGCAAGCATACCATCTCGCTTGCTCTCATTCACATTCGCTCAAACACCACAATTGTGTAAATAATCTCTTTTTTTTTCGACCGAGGAATGCATTTTAACTTTAGAAATTCAAATACCTTTGTAAAATATTTTGTGCAGCTCCAAGTATAAAAAGCAAAAAATGTAATTGGCTTTCTACTTCCCTATGCCTTCGTTCTTCCATCCACTTGTTACGTTAGTTTCCCGGCAGGTACGAGAACTACACCAATTCACCAATGTCGAGAGAGACTAAAGCCCATCGGAATTTAAAGCTCAAAGTTCTTCTGATGAGAGCTTTATGAGTTATCTATGCAAAATGAATTGTAGAGTTCAGACTGTAGAGAACATAGACCATAGAAGGATGGGGTCGGAGACGAAACCTATTAAGATGTTCTTAAATACATTATTTTTGTGTATTTATTAGAACGCAATCCACAGTAATAGAAAATAAATAAAATATTTTTTTCAGCGATCTATCGAATATCTAAAAGGCTTTTTATCGGATTCTTCTAAGGCCCCGCACACATCCGATTTGTCCATCCGACAGTCTGATCATAGACTATGGGAAGACCTTCGCGCCATACAATTTTTGAGAAAGCCCGCACAAGTCCGATGCGACTATCTGATCGGTAATAAAAAAGGCCGTCCGATCCGATCCGACTATCGGATCGGACGGCCGGCGGAAAGGGCGTGGCCTTTTTTCCGATTTTTCTTAGGAATCAACAGGTGGCAAATGAGTAATAACACCTAACTACTAATTGCCACAGTAGACACGTTCCAATGCCTATATAATAGCGGGTAATATTACTAATTAAACGGCAGAACATGTTTTTATAAATTGAATAATAATATTTTTACGAAAGCAAGGAAAACATTATTAGGGATAGGTAGTAGGCTTGGGTTCAGTGTGTCCAGGTCAGCCGCTGTCAGATTATATTTTGTTCCGATTGTAGTATTTTGCCAGAAAATCATAATCCGATCATTACCGATCCGATAGTGCATAAAAAATAAAAATTAATAAAAAAAAATCGTTTTAATGGGTGTAAAGTTATAATACAAATTACCTATTTACGGCTGAGCAAAAATTTGTCGTTTATGTATTTAAATTACTATCCAAAAGTGCGTTTTTAATTTTTAATTACATTTTTAAAATAAACATGGTAAAATTTATTTTTATTGTTTTTCATTTACTCACAAATAATTGCCCAAGTTGCCTCTAAAATCATGAAATTCTTAAATGTTTAAAGGCCTATATCTTATAATTTAAAGCAAAAATAAATAAAATAGCTCACATCCGTACCAGATATTTGATTCACCTTTTGATTACAATTTTTATTTTGTATTTTGGTTGGGTATTTTCTCAAATCCAGAATTAAGATTTGTACGAAACGGGCCGAAAAGGGCCGCGCAAACGTTTCACTCAACGAATTGGAATCAACAAAGTATGTTCATAATAATAAAAGCGCATAGAAACACAATACATTTAAACTCAGTAATATTTTGTAAGCTGATGTAATCTTTCTGGAGGATATAATATATGTTTAAAAAAATAATTTTTAATGATTAAATACTAACCTATAATGATTAATTCAACAAGTTAATCAAAATTAACAACATTGTACACCACTATTAAAAATAGACAGATTTCAAACCTAATGATTTCTTCTTCAGGATAATAATTTAATTTGGGAGGCGGGAATGGGTACCGCCGCCCCGGGAACCTTTATTGGATAACCAACACCTCTGCCATAGGTCACCCCAAGTGTTTCGCTACGTTTGGTGATTTAGCAGGGGTGCCCGGGTTCATGGGGTGAGGTTTGTCTAGGTCTTGGAGGTGGATGACCAGGACACACTGAACCCCAGATTCCTACCCACCCCTTAAACCCTTTTCCTTCCCAGAACTCTCCTCCCCTTCCTTTCCTTTAAAAAACCCTCCACACAGCATCCCCAAAGATGACATAGGCCCTGAGGGGAATTATTTTCCTCAGGGCCTCCTGTGTGGAGCTCATGTAAAAAAAAAAAAAATCGCATAATGAAAATTAACAAATAAGAACCGATTGACAAAAATATTAAATGGGCGATGATTAATAAGATGTAGGTAGCATAAAAACAATACGTAAAATAAATAAAATTATAATATCCTAGATAATTATTACCTTTACAAAACATTAAAAATTTTACAACTTAACACAAAATCAAGGAGGACCAAAATTTTAATGCAAGAATAATTTAAGAGAGTTATTTAATAACATATGAAGGAATCATGACAATAAACATTTATAACATACTAGCCGATACCCGGTATGTGTTGTTATGCCATTTAATAAAAAAATTGTTTCTCCCTGCGTGTCCTTTCCCATTCGTCCCGTTCCCTTTCCGCCTTCCCTTCCTCTCCTGCGTCCCCTTCCCTATTCGCCGCCTATCCGCCTCCTCCACCTTTCTCTCCCCACTCCACTACCCCCTTCCCCCATCCCGCGTCTCTCCTTGAATCTCCCTCCCCAGTTCCCCTCCCCTCTCCCGCATTCCATACATTCATTCCCGGTACAAACCAGCTTTCAAACAGATCGCGTGCCACCTATTGCAATTTTTTTATACAAATTGCATAACGTCAGAGCTCACCAGTAGTAAAAAAAGAATTATCCAATTTGGTGCAGTCGTTCGGAAGTTATGCGCGTTCAAACATTTCGGAGATTAGTTACCAAGACAACGATTTGTTTACCTTTTCGTCTGACGTTATCAATAACTCGCTTTCGTAATGGACAATAAACGTATAATAATGTAATATATTAATATTTATAATTTCATAACGCCAGAACTTACCGTTATATACAGCCTATATTACCCGTATATAATGTAGCTTTCTATTGGTGAAAGAATTTTAAAAATCGGTTTAGTGTTCTAACATGAAAGCGTAACTGCAATGCAACTGCCGAGGTTCTGCAGTGCTTCCACGATGTTCACCGAGGGGAGGGTGCACTCATTCCCAGCCCTACTTCGCCACCGCCTAGCCAGCTTCTGGGGCAGGATACTGAAATCAAACAACATCATTGTCGTGGCTGCATCCGAGTGGCTTAGTTCCCCCCTAAATGAGCGATGGATGCAGACAATGAGGCGACTTTCCTGATGGACGATCCCAAAAATTAAATTTTTTATTCTGTTTAATTTTTGCTTAATTTAATATTAATTTTATGCATAATTTTTATTGCATTACTTTATTTTAGTTTAGCTTATTTTTTTGTTATTTATGTGATGAATCTCCTCTTCATTTTATGTTTTAATTAGGTAGGTACCTAATATATTATCATATTTTATATCTTTTTTTCTTCTTTTAGATCTTTTAATTTACTCTCTTATGTTATTGTATGTATTATAGTTTTTATGAAATATGGCAGACTGGGATTGCACACCCCTCCCAGTCCTGCTGGAATAAACCTTGAATAAAAAAAATAAAAAAAATAACTAACAAACACACCCACTTTCGCATTTATAACATTAGTTTAGATAGTATAGATGATTGATAGTATATTTTAGATAGTATTTAATTGATTACTAACACCTTTTCTATTTTCTAAAACTTCAAAGTTATTTAAATGGAAATCCTTTGTATTTGAATGTAAATTTTTTAATTCTTTATTTATATCAAAAGAATCATTTGTTTCCAAAACGTGGTTGGCAAATGGGCGAATTTGTAAAATCGCAAGAAACCATTGGTTTTGAAACATGTCGAATATTTTGATTATATAGTGGTGTAGACAAGGTTATTTATTTTCATTAAATTAAAATGACGCCACAAAGTGAATTTTCAATTATTGAAGAGAAATTAATCAATTAATGTAAAATTCATTGGATGAAATTAAATCTAGTGCTTTATTACTGTTGAGTTTTCCTAAAAGTAATTGTTTGATTTCTGACTGAAACCATTATAATTTTTTATCAGATGTGATTTTATACGTGGGGCGATGACATTGTTTATTCCTTGGTATCTGTAATAGTGTTGAGAAGTAAAAGTTTTAGGGATTATCACGTGATCTTGGTCGGTTACTTATTTTTGTAGAAACTGTTAAATTGAAACGGTCTTTTGAATTTGTGACAATGTATTTCTTAAAAGATTTTGTTTCTAAGAACCCTACAAGAGTTGAAGGGTAGTTATGGTAGGATAGCTGTTATTGTTGGATATATCGATGGTTTTCTTAGTATGTCTTTAAAAATAAATCTCAGCATCTTTTGTATAGGTGAAAGGTTATATTTAAAAGTTCCCCCCCCCGTAATATTGAAAGATAGATTGGGCGAGTGAAACAATATTGTTTAAATTATATGGGATGATGCTGCAGTGATTTTGTCATTTTCGTCTTCTATTATTGAAATGTACTATTGTACATAGAAATAGAAGTTTTAAAAGTGAATAGAACTGAATAGAAAGATAATGTTAAGAGAATTAATTTGTTTTTATTTTTTAAAAATCTTTCAAGATGACTTATTTTCATCAATGTCTGTCTGGAATATAATTGTCCTTTCCCAAAATTTCTACCTGCCTCCCTCTACCTACACATGCAAATCAGTGCAGTGACAACCTTCGAACAGCAGGCAGGGTATTATTATGCTCATATTTTCAAAGTGCAAATTACTGTGTATGCAAAGACTTCAAATAACTTATGGTGATCATACAATCTGTACAGTTTGGAACATTTTATGTGGATTCCTATCTGGATATCAACCCAGCCCGCTACATTAACTACAGTGAGTTTTTACGCCATTCCTATTTTCCCATCTACAAAGAAAATTCCTAACAATGTCAGTGTTAAGTGAAACTTAGCTACGATTTGCCAAACTCTTGAAAATACTTGTCTATTTCAACTGTGTATTTCAATCTCCTCATTTCTCAAGGTCAACTTGAGGTTCACGATACTTCCCCGGAAGGAGGAGAGGGGGGGGGGGGCAATTTTAATGCTTTTGGGGCAAAAAAAGATGTCACCCTGCACAATTAAGTATATAGTTAATTTCTTTGTTTGTTTGTGGGATTGCATATATTATTAATAATTATTCGTTGATATAAATTGAACGCGTGGTGAACTTCCCCTTCGTACACAGTATATTTGACTAACAAACAAGAAAATTTGACGGCTGCGGTGCTTTTATTTTTCGTTGTTTATAAAATCATTTTTATCTTTGTAGGAGAGGGCATGGATATGAGGGAACGGACTCCGGTGTCGACGGAGACGGAGAGAGGAATGAAAGGCATCCGAGTTGGTTGCGGGTTCAGTCGTTTATTGAAGCATGAGCTACGTAGCTGAAGTCGGTCGGTCGGTGTAACATGAGATGATGAAGTGCCGTAGAGTGAAGCGTTGCGGGTGCTCGGTCATGATGGATGAAGCAGGTCGGAGATGCTGTGGTGGAGCAGGCCACGGGCCTGCAGGTCACCAGAGTGTTGCTCGACGCTCGTTGCGGAGAAGACCTGATCTTCCAGGCCGTTGCTCGACGCGCGTTGCGGAGGTGTAACGGCGGTGACTCGGTGAGTGGAGACACCGGCAGATAGTCCTGGTGATGTCCACGTAGGAAGCTGCCCTGGAGTGATGAACGGCGGTGACTCGGTGAGTGGAGT
The DNA here is from genome assembly GCA_936435175.1 of Glyphotaelius pellucidus. Lineage (NCBI taxonomy): Eukaryota > Metazoa > Arthropoda > Insecta > Trichoptera > Limnephilidae > Glyphotaelius > Glyphotaelius pellucidus. The sequence continues at coordinate 11,842,858 of OW386557.1, read as the reverse complement.
CACCAGCGTGATGCTTGATACCGTGGCGGTGTAGGATGACCTCGTCTCCCAGGCCGCTGCTCAACGCGCGTTGCGGAGGGAAACGGCGGTGACTCGGTGAGTGGAGTCACCGGCAGATAGTCCTTGTGACGTCCACGAAGGAGGCTGCCCTGGGAGGATGCACGGGCACTCGATGTTATGATGGTTCGCTTTAGAGAGGCGAGACCGTTGAGATTGCACTGAAGTGTTGATTAGCGCGCCGCGAGACTGACTAGAACTGAACAAGTTTGTAGTTTAGCGGGCCGCTTTATATAAGAGCGAGCGGCCGAGTAGCTTTCCACTCGCTGGCAATACGTGCGCTGGAAGGTACTAGAATGTACTCGTCACTGCAGTCGTGAATGCACGCTTGAGTCTGGACCTTTCGCGAAGTTGGTGCATATTATTATTCGTCGGGCAGCCGGGCTCACGAGTACTTTGTCTGCCTATACGTGCGTAGGTAGGTGCTGCGCGTAGTGCGAATTTGCAAATACTTTGCGGCGGTAATTCCTTCTCGCGAATTCAAGAGTGGCGAAAAATAGTTGTATGAACGCCACAGATACATTTGACCGTTTAATTGGGGAATGGCACAAAAAAGATTGAGAAGCACTGGTCTGACACATCTATCCAGAAATGAATATTTTTAACTGTGAGAAGAGATACAAGTCGTTGAAGAGCTGTTCTGGTGAATTTCAGAGACGGGAAACCAGTTCGAAAACAAAAGATTTAATTTTGGTGGCTGCTCGTATCAATAAATGCTCATCGTAAATGCAATTGTCGTGATGAAACAGATTTTTCCGATGTGTTTTTTTAATCAATAATTATCTAAAAAGACTTGTAACTTATAAAGAAGATAGAATCATTAAATTCTGGGGTTTTTCCTTCCCTTATAAAAAAGTCTTTGAACCCACCGAAAAACTTGAGTCATAACTCGAAGTCGAACTTTGGCTGGTAATAACAAATTAATGTGACTAATAATTGTTTATAGAACATGATCACACCCTTACATCTTACATTAAAGTTATTTTGATGTATTTAATTCTTCACAGGAAACCTTTCATTACTTCGAACGAAAATATTTATTGGTGGTCAAGAGGGTAGCTACAGCATTCACAAGGTGGGTTCAACCCTGAGGGGGGGGGGGGGGGGGGGGGAGGGTTAGATTTTGATGGTTAAGGGAAAAAAGGGGGATGCCGAAAATTTATTAGAAATTTTTAATTTCTACTTACCACGTATTATTAATTACATCACGTTGATAAAAGAGCTGGTGCAAATAATAGTTCAATATTCCAGAAATGTAATCTAATCTAAATGTAAGTACTATTTTCTTATTTCCTACGCAATACTGTGGCGATGGGGGAGGGAGGGGGGGGGGGGTAGGTGGTTTAAACTGATCTTCTAAATAGAATGGGGTAAGTAGAAGTTTCAAAATTTTTCTAATAAATTTTCGGCACCCCTCCCCTCTCCTTTCTCCCTTAATCGTAAAGATTGAACCCCCCCCTCAGGATTATACCCCCCTTATCCGAAGAACACCTGACTTTTAAACCCCCTAAACCTCCCCCCCTCCCCCCTTATCCAGAGAACACCTTTGCGACAATTGTCTTAGACAATTGTCTTAGACAATTGTCCTCACAAGACAAGACAAGAATCCTCAAAGATGTCATAGACACTCAGGAAAATTATTTTCCTCCAATGTGGAGCTATTGCAAAATGTGTATATACCGCCTCTGGTTTCTTGTATGTGTTTTGAAAAGGTTTTTAAAGATATTATCACCTCCCTTCCCCATACCCTCCAGTCTCTCAATATACCCGAATTGGGGATGCCGAATTTCCACTGGCTTAGTTGGGACCATTACTAGATATCTAAAAAAGTCATCTCTTGAACGCAGATAAGCGAAACCTTGTGCAAAAAACCACATATATCGAAGGGTTCCTGTAGTTTCTGATGACTGTACACATATTTGTGCCTATCTATATTTGTATAAGTAAAATCGGTAGGGGTTTCTTGATGACTGTTTCGAATTACTCACGCTAGGGGGATTCCAGTTAGACTGCTCCAATTAAAACCTATAGTGTAATGCTTAGGGTCTCTTTTAGATATCATACATCTACACCAGGAAATAAAACTAAAAAGAGACCACTTAGACAGTACACACCTATGAAAATGTAAATGTACTTGAAAGCTAAGGAGTTAGAAAAATCTTTGAACCTAAACTAGAAAACTAATGAATTACACAAAAATAAAATGAAAGAAGAACTTAATTTAATTGAGTGTGAGATTATTGTAAGATTCACTTCCAAGGCGATGGACTGGACGCTGTGAAAGCATGCCATGAGCTCTAGCGTTGTGAAATCCATAACTTTACAATAAAGAATTGTCAGGCGTAACTTCCGATGACTTTTTACCGATGTCTCTAGCACGGTTTCACCGTTGACAGCCGAACCGATTTGGCAAGGAATAAATAAGAAATTGAAATACCCTGGAAACACTGAAGGTTTTTTTCTACGAATTGATGCTACAACATGTCAAACGCCAAACAATTTCTTAAAAATACTACTAAATGGGAAATGTTGAATTGAAATACTAATCTAAATACGCATTGGCAGTCCGCATTTACTTTTTGACACTAAACGGGAGTTGATCAGTTAATCAGTTCTTTAGTCATATTTCAATTGGTCGCGTCTTAATTGAATTTTTAAGTCTATGGTTCACTTACCGATTTTTTTTCAATTCTAAAAGCTCCGTTAGTTGAACTACGTTCACAAATAATTCAGTATTTTTGCATAACGAACGGCATTATCAAAAAATGCATATATTGACAGTTAACCTCAAATTATCTGATACTATGGAATCCGGGCTAAAATTTATCAATCGTTGGTCGGAATATCTCTTACCAATTGTTGACGTGATTGCAAATATTGATAGACGACGGATTTGGTCAGTATCGTATTGATAGAGGATTTTATCGATCAACCGTGCTAAACATTTAGATAAGAGGACACCAAATATTAGCCAATTTTTTTTAGCTGTATAGGAACTACGAATCTCTTTATTTACATTTTTAGCGCTGTAAACATTTTTACACGAGCAACACTGCCGGCGCAGAAGAACGCGTGCGGTGCTGGAAAACCTGCCGCTGTCGAGGCGAGATTTTAGAAATCATTCCGTTTCCAGTAGCCTGTCTCACCACTCGCCAAGTTTCGTAAAACCCTTCTGGTATTATTACTGTCGTGGATCCTTGTAAACTTATATAATCAAATAAGAAATCAATTGTAAAAACAAGTGTTCTTTATTAAATAATCCGCGACCTATAGGGAAGTTATACCACTGGTAAGCGTACTAATTTCTCTATAACTGTTTGTAAGGGATATTATAATGAATAACTCTTCTGTTAGTCTGTCCTTGTAGTACAATGATATATGGCAAGACTTAATAATCAAAGTGGGGGCCCCAGTGAAAGCAACTTAGAGGCAGATCTAGAAAGAGAATCTAGACGGCCTCCGTGGTCCCGAGGCAAGACTCTCGACTCACAATCCGAAGGTCGCGGGTTCGAACCCGGCGTGCGCAAATAAATTTTATTTGATTAATTTGTGTTATTTTCACAATTTATTCATTTAAAATAATAAATAGTATATTTGCGGCACGTTCCAGAGTGGAAGATACTATCAGTATCGCCCTGGTGTAAGACCACCATTCAGAATTGAAACGTTGCTCGAAATGGCTTTAGCCGTGTTTAGTGACCAGATCTGAATAGCCAGGTACTTCCCCCACCTTCCTCTTCCCTATCTCCGTCCCCTCCCCACTACCTTCAGCCTCACAACATACCCCGATTGGGGATGCCATAGTCTCACTGGCTCTAGACGGGAGCAGTTGGGACTCTTGTGCGGTATTAAATGTAAAAAAAAAAAAAAAAAAGAAAGAGGTGGATGGACTGGTTAAAGTAGATCGGAGCACGATGGGAAGGACGGAGAATTGGAAGCTAATGACAAGGGATCACAGCGTATATTTTTTTTAATGGAAGAAGCCAAATCGCACCTCGGGATGTAAGAAGTGATGGTTTTTTTATGCGTAAGACGCTGTGATCTCAATCTTGTAACCGGATGGCACGGAGTTAAAAATAGGTCTATCAGATTGGAGCGGTGAGTCTGGAACTCCTGTAGGCTCCTAAACCTTTTGATTCAATCCTGAGAACTTTAAACTTTAATCCTTTCCCCTGAGAACTTGAAACCATGGTTCGTTATGAACAATGAAGCCCCCCAGAAATACAAACTTGGTCGAAGAGGAGCGGGGCAAGAGATCACCAATAGTCTTGCTCAAATTTTTTAACAGCTTGGATGTGTCTGATTCGCTAAGGTTCAGTGAGCGGTATGGACACGCGTAGAATCTTGCCGTACTGGCAGACTGACGCGCACAAGCCTTACGTCAAATCCAGATTCAACAGTCACATACAGTTGACGTCAGATCGGCAATAGAGACAGATACCTCCTTTGGGTGTAAACTAGCCTACGAGGGTAGTTCAAATAGGAGTCTTCTAGTGGATCGGCTATCTGGGTTTAAGAGAGGAAAAGTAGGTTGGGAAGTTGTGAAAGAAGATGGTGATGTATTATATGAAATTTGGCGAGATTCATCAACAGTTTTAGCCGGCACCGAAGACGTCTTCCACTCGCCACTCTAGGGAAGTTAATTGTTTATTGTTTTCTATTCACGATTTTATTATTTTTCCTGTAAGGTTATGAGGTGAAAGGAAGGTCTGGGAAGGAAAAGGTATGAAGGGTGGGTAGGTAACTGGGGATCAGAGTGTCCAGGAGTGATGAATATATGAATCCAACTCACCCACTCTAGGTGTAGTATTTTTAACCTTTTAACTAGTGTCCGACCGAAACAGAACCTTCTACCGAACCGAAACCGAAACTGAATCTTCGGTATTTGTCTCGTTCGAAACCGAAATCGAGACATTTTTAGGCATGTTAAAAATCTATTGTTTATTGAAATTTGGCTTATTTTTTACAGACAGTTAACACGTGTTAAATGAAATTAAAAAAAATAAAAACAATAATAATAAGTATGTGAAAAACTAATTACTTATTTTTTGGTATTACTGCTATAAAACAAACAAAAATAAAATTAACCAAAAATTCTTCTTGATGTTGTTGATGATGGCGGGTGACACACAAGCCACAAACTCACCCGAAGTCAGCCGAGTGACGCGCGATAAATCACAATGGCAGAGTTTCTGCGCGGCCGAAGAATCGGCAGATTTTCTGCCGAAACCGAAACTGATGCCGAAACTAGATTTTTTTTGTCGAAACTTGCCGAAACCGAAACCGAACCTTCGGTCGGTCACTACTTTCAACCCACCTTTTTAACCCACCTGCAGATAGAGTATTTTTAAAATAAAATTATTTAAATTGTTATTTTCAATTTTTTTGTTGGGATTTCAGACTATTGATCCGTTAGTTATATTAATAATTTTCAAACGATATTTTTTTTCACAAGTACCTATTTTAATACGCCCTTATTTTATTTCTCAGAATATCAATAATAATCACTCTAGCTATGAACGTGAAGTACGTTGTAAATCGTTCTTAACATCAAATAAATGAATTATTCTGCGCGTAAAAGCCCTTACGGCCATTTAATAAATAAATGTATCATTCATAAGGAGAAAAGTGAGAGTGGTATAATGTCGGTGTGTCTGTGAGTTTATGTATGTATGCGTTATTGTATCAACGAACCTATCTCTCCTGCTTCCCTTTGGCGTTAAGGACTGAGCCTGCTGGCGCCCCCTACACCGCCCGGTGTCCCCCTAGCGCCCCCGTTGCGCCACCCCTGCTAAACTCCCAGCGATCGATATGTCTGTCTAGCACCCGAATAACGGTAATCGCGTACACTGCAATATATTTACAGGGGTCTGTTGCACCCAGGCAGGGATGCTCAAACGGTGGATTGAGATCTACTGCCTAGTATTTAAAAAAATATGAATAAGTACTGCTTAACCCTTGGAATGCCAGGTGTAAAATTACCCGCCGCATACCGGCTAACACTATTTTCGCAATAAGTTACTTATTTTTTTGCAAAATTTTATTTTCGTAAATTTTACCGTCTAACCAGATAATACTTGTACATTCATAATCTCTACATATTATAAATTAAAGTCCTCCGCCGCATCTGTCTGTTCGCGATAAACTCAAAAACTACTGAACAGATATTTATGCGATTTTCACCAATGGTAATAGTGAATGATTCGTGAGGAAGGTTTAGGTATGCAATTTGTCAAGGTTTTGTGTAAATTGGTTGAAATATATAATATATAAAGGAGAATGTCTGTATGTGGTGAACCAGCGGGCTGGCAAGCGAGCGGTGTGGATTTGATTTGTGCGCAAATTAACAGATGGCGGTGGTTATAAAGGTTGAGTAACCATTCAGTAGTTGGCGTTGTATTTCGTTAGCCACAGCAACGCGTTGCCGGTTCAGTTAGTTTTTTTTTATATATAAATGTTATTATCACTTTACTTATTTAAAAAAATTAATAAAAAATTCACAAATTTTTTATTATTTAAAAATAATTAATGAAAAATTCACAATTTTTTTTCAAATTGCGGTAGGAAATTTGGTTTCATGGAGGTTAATATTTTAATTTTTCTGTAGTTAACTTGCAGATATGAATACAAAGCGTGGTGTTTTCTCTTTCTAATACTGTTTAGATCGTATTTCTGACCATGATAGTAAGGGAGACAACGATTTCAATGAGACTAACACGAGCTCTTTCCAAAGGCGAACAAATTAGTCAAAGGGCTTAAAAGTGTTATAGTTTTTGTATTAAGATGAAACCATGCGAAATAATGCAAAATCATAAGTGTTTGTTTTGAAAAATTTGATAGCTTAGAGGTATTATATTATATGCTTCAATTAAATACTGCGTGTAGAACGTATCGGTCATTTTAAAATAAATCGGCCCTTAAAAATATCGGTCATTTTTAAGAGCCGATTTATAAGCCTAGAAAAAAATAAAGTATTAGGTTTATAAAAAAACACTTTCAAGTGCAAACTCTCCTACTTACAAACCTCTTTTCGAATACGGTGTTATTGTTTAATGTAGCAAACTCAGTTTCTTTTATAATAATCGCAAAAAAAAATTGATATTTACGCCTGATTTTCACAAAATAAAATAAAATATGCATTTTCGCGTTGTCATTTCACAATGCGGCCGACAGGCGACGAATTTGGATTTTCAAAGTGAACCTTATGCAGACCACCCAAGGACTACTGACTTTCCATACCCATTTTGCATCAGTTCGGCCCCGGCCGGAGCGGGGAATAGACGTACAGGCTCCGCGTCGCTTGGTTCCGTGAAATCAATTTTAAATTTCCTTGTCACTACAAAAAGCAATGCGTAAAAAAGGAGTTAATCTTTTTTACAAAATCAACCTGTAAAAAAAATTTCTCAAATATCTTTTCCAACCTTTCCAAAAGTTTTTTCTCAAGTACTTTTAAACTCCTCCTATAAAGGGGCGTGAATTCCGATTTTGATTTTTTCCTGGACTATTGGATCACCTTAATAGTTTTTTCCTCGTATAATTTCTGTTCGGTACTTGTTCCTCCTTGTCTAGCGTATATCTACAGCACGTACGTCGCACGACTGTGGGAGTCAGGACAAGTCTATTTACGCATGGCAACAATTTATTTATTTATTTATTTTGAATTAACGCCGATAAACGGCATTCACATAGGAATTACAATAATTAAGTGGATTAATTAAATGGATACAGAATATGCATAGTTAAGAAAAAATATTCATATGCCAAAAAATTAAAAAGTACATATTGAAGTGACAGCATAAAGTAGAAAAAGAAAACCTCATACACATGTATACCTACAAGGTATTTTGAACTAAAAAAATAACCAAGAAATGGATACAGAATATGCATAGTTAAGAAAAAATATTCATATGCCAAAAAATTAAAAAGTACATATTGAAGTGACAGCATAAATAGAAAAAGAAAACCTCATATACATGTATACCTACAAGGTATTTTTAACTAAAAAAATAACTAAGTACGTAACAAAAATAAATTTAGAAACAATGAAAGTACCAAGGCCCAAGCCTTACGAGGGTTTTAATTGTTGCGTCCACAAAAAGGTTACTGTTTTTCACATCCTAGGTCTGCCACATTGTGACTGAAACATTGCTCAGATGATATCCAACCTCCGGTAGTAGATTACAGATATAATTTGCAAGTGGATTTGAATGAATGTAAATCTAAACAACCCTGCCCAACAAGTAACCGACTACTACACCTATCTAATATCGCATCTCCGTTACGCCTAGGTATAAATACCGCACTCAAAATATACCTACTAGTTGAGTAACAACCTACATACATACACCTCGGTGGGAATGTTCTCGAATAGCCAGATTTTCCACCGGAATTACATTTGCGACGGAGGATATAAACTGGATATCCTGATGAGAATAAAATTGAATTTGTTAAGGGACTGCTAGAGGTTTATTTCTAGCTTGAAAGGGTGGAAAAAGCTTGCTGGACAGTGTGTACTTGGAATGTATTAGAAATAAATTTAAATGTAGGCTTGTAGATAAATTTTTTTTATATACACACGTATGCCTTTTTGAGTCCCCACCCTTTCAGAAATTTGGCGTATTTTTCAGATGGTCAAAATATTTCCGCTTTTTAATAAAATGTAGAATAAAATTGAATTTGTTAAGGGACTGCTAGAGGTTTATTTCTAGCTTGAAAGGGTGGCAAAAGCTTGCTGGACAGTGTGTACTTGGAATGTATTAGAAATAAATTTAAATGTAGGCTTGTAGATAAAATTTTTTTATATACATACGTATGCCTTTTTGAGTCCCTACCCTTTCAGAAATTTGGCGTATTTTTCAGATGGTCAAAATATTTCCGCTTTTTGATAAAATGTAAATAAATTGAATATTTTTGAAGAAATCCGAAAACTAAAAACTGTTTTTAAAACGTGATGAAATACGTTTTCAAATTTTATAATTCGAAATAAACATATAATTTTTAAAATACGAAAATTTTGCATGGAAAAATAAAAAGTTTTTAAATAAATTTTTTTTTTTTTTTTTTTTTTTTTGTTATTGTTTTTGGGGTGTTATGCCGTGTTTCGGTACCTCCTTTTTGAGCCAACGTTTCGGACAGCGTTACAGTTTTTACTCATCTGCCCTGATGATGGACACTGTAACGCTGTCCGAAACGTTGGCTAAAGAAGGAGGTAGCGAAACACGGCATAACACCCCAAAAACAATAACAAAAATACTTTTTGGCCGTGAAAACCTAAAAACATACCAGTTTTAAAAATGGCTCACCTTACGTTTTTTCTAACAAACAAAAAATTATATAAACACATATATTTTATTAGACTATTGTTTTATTAACATATCTACTGAAAACAAAAAATTATATAAACACATATATTTTATTAGACAATTGTTTTATTAACATTATTGTTACCTCACTTTTTGTTGTTTCATTTACATGAAACAATAATTAATAAAATATTCACAAAGTTTCAAATAGCGATTAAAAATTCTGGTTTCATAAATTTGTACATTTTGCTTTTTTGGTGGTTATTTTTTAGAGTTGAATATAAAGCGTGGTGTTTTGCCTAACACCGCTTAGAACATATTTTTCACTGTGATAATAAGGGAGTTAAAGCGATTTATATGAGAACTTTGTAAGCTGGGACGGTTAGTGGTTTGGTGTATTTATGGCTGGGACAAAATTGGTCTCCTGTGATTAAACGGGCTACCTTCTTTCAAAACTTATCCTGTCTGACCGTGTTGCTTGTGCCAATATTACCTACCCGTGGAACAATAAAATCAAAGGAACAGGCAGTCTATTAAAAGAACTAGCGCAAAGATCATCTCCTCATTGATCTCTCAGTTTTTTTTTTAATGTCGATTCCCGTGGAGACTTGTGCAATGTGACCAAACCAAGTAATCTCACGATAATAACATACCAAGAACGTGCTCAAGAAGTTAAAGTATCAGATTTCCTCTTCAAGTCCACTGTTCACATCCCCGTAGTTAAGTCATTGGAATGGTTTTTAAAAATTAAATACAACATTATTATTTACAGTTCCAATTGATTGATATTTATAAGAAATACAGGCATTCCCGGGTTACGTATAACCTGACAATATTTAAAAAAACTTCTAGTGCTACATTATCAGCGGAAAATGTTGCTTTTGAAGTGATCGAGGACTTGGGTGGCAGAGGACGACAACTTAATTTTTCACAGCTTTTACTTCCTTTTTCTATATTTTTTTTTAAAACAACAGTCGATTCATCATTGGCATGGTTAGAACTACTTACCTGTTTATATAAAGGAGAGTCTCTGTGGCGGGGGATGATGATTTGATTTTTCATACAAATTTATTACTTTATTCTGAGAGAAATTTTGAACGCTTGACCTTCAAAACAAGAAGAAGGTCACTCTTTACGTGAGACTTCCAAAAACCACCCCTATCCCTTGTTCCCACTTCTTATAGCAGAATTTTTAAATACTACTTGATGAAATTTTACAATCGTTTAAAACAAGAGAAAGGTTGCTGTTTTCATGAGATTTCAGAAAACCACCCAGATCCCTTGTTTCCACCTCTTATGGCAAAATTTTGGTACTACTTGATGAAATTTCGCAAACTCGACGTTCAAAGCAAGGGAAAATCTATTGTCTTTTTTTTCATTAGCTCCACACAGGAGGCCTTGAGAAAAATAATTCCCCTCGGAGCCTGTATCATCTTAGGGGATGCTATATGGAGGGTATTTCGAGGAAAAGGAAGAAAAGAAAGTTCTGGGAAGGAAAAAGGTGTAAGGGGTGGGTAGGAATCAAGGTGGGGCCAAGAGTGACGGATATATTAATCTTTCCCGCTTTCGTGCAACATGTTCCTGTTATTTTACTTTGTTTATATTATTTAAAGACAGAAAAAACGTGCGTATAATAGAAAATTTATCTTATCTGCAAAATATGTATGATGTGAGAAAACTTGTCACGAATTCGGTAATAAAGCTCGCACTGAAAAACTGCGCACTTCAGAAGGTTCCGGGTCACGTTCCCAGGGGAGAAAGTGGTGATATATTGCCAGACAGGAGAAGGAACTCTTAGACTTGGACAAGTGAGAGTTCTCCTATCTGATTCAACACACGACTCCAGCTTCATCAATACTGGAATACTTTATTCTATCTACCCGCAGACAAAACTGACTGATTCTACATTTACAGTCTACAACCCCTATTTGAACCCTCTTTGGTTAGAAACTTGAAACAGGTAATAACTTGAACAAAAATAAATGCAAATTTTTGTTTTCTTTGTGTACTCGTCGCTTTAGTTCTTAATTGTCCAAACGACCATTTTATTTTTTGTAATAAGAATTATTTTAACTAATGAGACCTTCACCTTTACGGAAATAGCTTTAACCTAAACACCTATAATAATGTTTCATTGAAATGATGAAAGAAAACCTACTCCTCCTGTAAAATTTTCTAATGGTCGTTTGGACAATTAAGAACTAGGGCGACGTAATGTAAACATGAGTAATAATTAGGTATTACATTTTTGTATTACAAAATCAATACATTTGTGTTTAATTTAAATGCTCTATTTTATTTAAAAAAAATAGTTTCAACAGGTTAAATAATTATTTGAGATAATAACCAATTATGCCACATCCTTCTGCATTGCTATATTATGTTAGTACTTACCTTTATTTTTTTCTTTTAGAATAATTTTAAAAACGCTTGTATCATTTATCCTTTTGCACTGTTTATGAGTATATTAAATAAATTATGTAAATGTACGTGTAAAAATCTTTAATGTGCGTAGCCATAGTATAATTACTTTAATTTTGCAGAACATAGCTGTGGGTGCAATATTCTGTATTATTCAGGGTACTTGACTTACTTTAAACAATGATTCCTGACATTATTTGGAGGTTTAAAAGAAATATTAGTCTCTTTTTTTCAATTGTATTTTTTTTCGAAAACGTAACAAAAAATTTCTTCCTCCTTCCATTACTGATCACTCATTCGAGTAACCTAACACACCCTCACGACAATAAATGTCCAATACCCACAGATTTGTTTAAGTTTTAAGTTTTTTTTTCACATGAACTACACACAGGAGGCCCTGAGGAAAATAATTTTCCTCGGGGCCTATTTCATCTTTGGGGATGCTGTGTGGAGGGTTTTTTTAAAGGAAATGAAGGGAAAGAGAGTTCTGGGAAGGAAAAGGTTTAAGGGGTGGGTAGGAATCTGGGGTTCAGTATGTCCTGGTCATCCGCCTCCAAGACCTAGACAAACTTCACTCCATGAACCCGGGCACCCCTGCTAAATCACCAAACGTAGCGAACCACTTGGTGTGACCTATGGCAGAGGTGTTGGTTATCCAATAAAGGTTCCCGGGGCGGCGGTACCCATTCCCGCCTCCCAAGCTTAAAAAAAAAAAAATGTCGCCGGAGACAAAAATTTCATTTAAATTTTATTTCTCTAAATAATGTCAGGAATCACTGGTTAAAGTCAAGTTGATCCCTTAACAACCCATATAAAACATAATAGAATATACTACGAGATTAATATAAAAATAATGAAATAGCATATTTACTATAAAATAATATACCAAACAATACAACATAATAAAGGGAAATTCGAAATTAAAAAAAAATATTTTTAGCACCTGTATTGTAGTGGCTTGAGTGAAACTTTCTTCTTAGATGTTGATAAATAGTACAGTTTTTCATAGACCCTATCATCCATCCCTAGGGAATCCTATGCTAAGATAGAATTTTATAGCAATTACTTTAAAATTGGAAAGTTTATATTTTTTTGTAATTGCTTTAAAATTGGAAAATACTAAAAAGATTTTTTTAAATGGTATAATTCCTCTGCATTAGTTTCTTTTAGCAAGGCTTTTAATGTTTTTTAAACTAAATCTCCCTTAGATACGATTTGGGATTTTTACGGTAAGTATTATCGTATTTTATTTTTGGGGCATTATCCCGTGTTGCCCTAACTCCTTCTTTAGCGCACATTTACATTTTATGTTCACAGGAATCTGCTGCCACATATCGCATATCAGTGGCTTACACATCTAAGTCTCATTTACATACATCACACAGTGACTAGGTACGCTACATTTCTTGGAGTGGAAATCCGCTCGCTGTACCTAAATCAGAACTCTGTGCGACAAATGACCATTGTTAAGATGACAAAGTTACTAAATTCGCTTCAGTAATTTCGAAGTGGGAAGTCTGTTCTAATAATTCACACCTATCTACAATTCTGCAAACAATCGTCAAGCCGCACTACGCTGATTTCAACTTTACCCAATGGGGTATTCTAGTCTAGAAGCATAAATTGTAGGTGTTTTTTCAGGTGCAATTAAAAAAAAAACAATAATGTTTTTGGAGCCATTATTTAACCAAATATTTATTTAACATTAAAGAATACACAAAAAAAAAAATCACGAAAAAATAAAAGAATTAAAAAGTTACGGGGTGTTAAAGTGGGGGTCTCAAAAATAAGGCGCGCCCTGGTTGACACGATTAAACCCTTCTAGTAATCTGAAAAAAAAAAACAAATTAATTTTTAATCCAATCAAATGCGGATCTCTGAGAAATCATAATTTTTTTTTCGCAAAATGGCGGCTGTCTGAAATAAAAAAGATATTTTTTTACCAGTTTTTTTTACTTTTCCGAATTTTTTTAGAATGGTGAAAAAAAAAAAAAAAATTGGTTATAGTTCTGGTTCATGCGATAAAGTAGTATACAGAGAAGGCTCACAGCAAATTTCAAGTAAATTGGTTAAGAACTTGAGATATAGTGCCAACCGTCTCGAAAAGAGTAGTTTTGAGAAAATTCGTTTAAAATTTTGTTCTATTTAGATTCTGGTTAGATTCCGTCTAAACCGCGACATTAAAATGGTTATAACTTTTAAAATAATGCTAATTTTGAGATATTTTTGAATGTTTGAACTTTGGAAATACGAAGAAAAAAAATTGTTTTTTTTTTCTTTTCTAAACTAGACTACTGCATTAAGTTATGCTTACTAGTGGAGTAAAACTATTTTAAACAAATGCTTTTCCACAAAGAGAAATACTTTCGTTTTACAGGTGTGTACAGACTTCATTTTCGAAATACAGAAATTTAACAAAATTACAACATTATATGTTTCTCAAAGCGGTTTATTGGCGAGTATTATTTGCGCCAAGCGCCCGACTGCTTAGTGTGTGCACAGACTACAGACTAAACAATCATTTAATTAATTAATAAAGAATCAGCCTAACTAAAAAACGATCAGCCCAATCAGCCTCATTAAAAGACGTCGTAAATATTTTATACAATTGATAAACGACCGTATATGTGAACACCTTACTAATTAAAAAACTAATAAAAAATAGTTTATGGAAAGCTATATACATTGCTTAACCCGCCAAAGAAGGAGTTTATCTGTTGTTATTAAAAATAATTCAACATCGAATTTGTCGGAATTTTTCCGACATACCTATTTTAAATGTCCTCTGTTGTTTTTTGAAAATGTACTGTGTATTTTAGAAACTTGATAGAATTACCTTTTAGATTTTTGAATTGAAAGTATAATTAAGCGTTTAAAGATTGCTGTATTTTAAGCTTCAAACACGAAAAAAGTTTACCACAAACATTTTTAATCAAAACGTCGAAAATTTTCAGAAATTTTCAAATTAAAAAAACACAGTTTTTTTTCAGAGAAATTTCCAACAAAACTGTCACCATAATGGTTCAGAAAAAACCTATATTTTTATGTTAAAAAACTAAATTCATAACACTTCATTACTACGGGATTGAAACTAACAAATACAAAAAAATAATACAAATAACAGTAATTTTGTTGAATTTCAAAAAAAATATTAGAGAATTGGTCTTTAGAATAGATATAATGCACATACACATTACATGAATCGTACGTCAAATATCACGTAACACTAATTTTGCCGCGTGTGAAAACAAAACAAGACGCATCCGTCTTTCTAACAATTTGGGAGGTGGGAATGGGTACCGCCGCCCCGAGAAACTTTATTGGATAACCAACACCTCTGCTATAGGTCACCCCAAGTGGTTTGCTACGTTAGGTGATTTAGCAGGGGTGCCCGGGTTTATGGGGTAATAATAATAATCTAGGTTTTGAAGGCGGATGACCAGGACACACTGAACCCCAGATTCCTACCCACCCCTTAAACCCTTTTCCTTTCCAGAACTCTCCTCTCCTCCTTTTCCTTCAAAAAAATCTTCCATACAGCATCACCAAATGAATGGCAATTTTTTTATTAGTGATATCCGAAAAAGAAAATGCAGAGTCTTTATACAATGTGTAACAAAAATACTGTTTAACAACCGTGAAGTGTTTTTTTGTAAAAAAAAGGCTGAATTGTGGCTAAAAACAAAGAAATATTGAAATCTTTGTATAAATACTTATCATAATAAGAGAACTCCAGTGAAAAATATTATGGCTTTAAAAAAATATGTTCATATAGTCCAATATACGGTGATTCTGAATATATAAGTTTTATTAAATAATATTTAACGTAGAGTTTTAAAAAAATATTAAAAAGTCCATTTTAAAACAGTTCATTAAAACACCCTGTCAAGTTGGTATTATTGAATTTGTGAGGCGTGACGTCACCGCTTCCATAAAACGCTTCAATGCCGAAATTCAAAATGGCGGCGGTCGAACAGCTGATTCCAGTTCCATACGAAATTCATGCTTCGGTTTCCTTAATATTTATTTCGATTCGTAAAGCTAAAAAAATAATAATTTCAAACAATTTTTATACCAATCTCCCGTAATAATATTAAAAAATATAATAATATAATAAATATAATATAATAAATAAATAATTACACCTAAATAACGTTTTACTTATTGAATAATTTCATCACTTCTTCCATACAAAATGACAACATCTGTTGAAAATAACTAAAACTTTTGGCCAGATGACGTCACAGGGCCAGATGACGTCACGGTGGTTTTCGGGGGATCTTGAAAAATTAAAACTTTGACATTTATTTTAACTATTAAAACTAACTATAAAAATAAAAATGCAGTTATTTAAGTTAGAAGGTTCATTCATAAAAAAAAAATAAAAAAAGTGGACTGGAGTTCTCCATTGCATTCATTTGCTTTTATTCAAATTAATCGAATTCGATTGCCGTTTTCATACCTTTCATAATGAAGGGTCAATAATGCCGTGCATTTGAATCAGCTCACCCTACGCTTGGTCTCTTTTGGCTTGCGAATGCTAAAATGACCAACTTTTTCACAGTTTTATTGCGATTCGGCTGGTGCATGTTCAAAGTTAATAAGAAATATATTTCCTACCCAAAGTGCATGAAATATTGGCTTGAAGCCTAAAAATAGAATATCCCTCAAATTACGTAACTTCCCAATGTGTTGATATTTTCCGGTATTTTGGCTTAGGTAAGCTAAGGGTACTTGCAATAAAACAATCGATGGCGGGCTTCAGCAGGCTGCAATGGCGGGAAAGCCTCCCCGCCTGACAACCCCCACCCACTCCCTGGGGGCAGGCGGTCTGCGGAGGGTGGCCGCCGGGGCTGGATGGGAGGGTAAGGAGGTGGGCAGTCCGACGCAGAGCGGTACACACACTTTGGGCAGATGACATCAAAGCTATTGAATATAAAGCGCGCATAAACATTGACATTAAAGTCGTCAGAATTAAAAAAAGGAATATTTTTATGTTCTTCTGAAAATTCCTTCGAATTAATTAAGCACGGTGTGAGATAAAATTATAGACAAAGGATTTTACTTGTTCGTGAAAATCAATTTATTAGGCAAACATTTGTTAGCTACAAAATAGCTCAGAAAACTAATGTTAAGAATAGGATATTTCTCTTTTTTTTCAAGGTTTGTTTAGTTTAATTTACTAACCTTTTAAATGTTAAGAATATTCTATAAACAAATAAGCGTGATATTTAACGTTACGAATATATTGCCTCCATACTAATAAACGTGTTTTAAATTTTACGTAAATAAAATCAACAACATCGAGATTTTGTATTCCCCGTTTTTCGCCACCAAAACTGAGTTTTTTTTACTAACTCTATTAAAAGTAAATGCACTTTTTTGAAAAATATATTGTCTAGTGGAGATTCACAAAGAATGCAAGGCTGATGTAAACGTAATGAGTAAGATTAAGAAAGGGACGCTCAGTTTTGGGCTGGTAAAGCAAATGAACGGGGAAAGAAGTGTAAGGAGAATATATGACGCAAATGTGAATGGCAGAAGCAGTCGGGGACGCCCGAGGAAGACACGGCACGACCAAGTGAACCAGAAACTTCAGTCTGGTCATGTCAAGAGCCAGAATAACAGAAGATCATGTATGAGGCGATGTATGGGTGTGAACGAGGCAAGGAGTGTGTGCCAAGTCGAGATGTATGGCGGTCCGTCCTCTCTGCCCACCCCTTTGAGGAAACGGCGTGATGGTTAGTTAATTAGTTGTCTAGTTAGCATACTGAGTTGATGGCGTTCAAACCGGGCAATTTTAATGAATTTTGGAGGGTTCTAACTCTTATAAAAAAGTAACTTATAAAAAAGTAACTTATAAAAAAAAGCAAAACCTACGGACACGATATCTATATAGAGAGGAAATGGTGGAATACATTTGTGTATGGAAAATACTGCCCGTTATGCCGCCCTGTTCCCTCTTAAAAATGGTAACTTTAAAAACAATATTCCCGCTTTGCTTACCCCTGCGGGGAAGCGGGTGTGATGGTTAGGTTAGTTGCTACATATAAATTTATTTTATTTTATTTATTTGTTTTATTTTAGTAAATTGTACATTTAAGTTTACAATTTCCTAATTAATTATATCATTTCATATTTCAAAGTATATTTTTTCTTGTTCTATGTATCTCCTACAATACATTTTGAACTTTCCAATTGGTGCGGCCTTTAAAGTTTCTGGTAGAGTGTTGTATAACTTCATCCCTTTGTATAGTAAACTGTTCTGCGTATTCGTTTTGTCCTTTTTTTGTAGTCTGATTTCCTTGCAAGTCCTTGTATTATGTCTGTGAATGTCCTTGTTGTATATAATTTTGTTTGAGAAGTATTTTGGTAACATGTTGTTCACTATTTTATGGATAAATATCATCGTGTGCAGGGTCACCATCTGTTTCACGGTTAGCCAATTTAGTTCCTTTAACATTTTATTTACTTTTGAGAATCTATTTCATCGAAGTATTATTCTCATTGCCCTGTTTTATGCAACCATGAAGAGGTACCTACATTCACAGGCAGTAAATTGTCTCTGTGTTTTTACACACTGGTATCACCAGTTTGTCTTGTGAGTGACAGGAAGAGGAAAACGTCATTCCTTGCCTAAAACACAGACCGATTGGAGCTCTCGTGTGTCTTCGTCGACGACTCAATCGTACTTAGTTAGTTTATTATTATTTGATAGGAAGATCGACAATTCAATAATAAATAGCTCACGATTTTATCAAAGTTGGATTTTCTATAACAATGAAAATAATTTTATTATCCTAGAAAATCCTTAAAGAAAAATTCATACTGACAATCTACCGTTCAAAAGCTTTCGGCTTCATACGGCACTTAAGAGGAATATAAACGCTAGAAATATTTCGGTTCCCATGCCTACAAAATTTAAAAATCGCGCACCGTATGTAAACGAGGCGAGTAAGCGAAAAAGTGGTTTTTATTTATTTTGGGCATAATATTATAAAAATAAAAAAAGTTTGAACCTACAAAACCTCAAAAATAGTCTTAGCCATAAAGGGGTATTTAAAAAAAAATTGGTTCTTCATAATTGTATAATATTATATTATAATAATATAATATTCTTCATAATTGTATAATAAAGTCATGAAAAAACATTTTTTTTGTGGTTTACGCTTTTATTTTTTGTTATGTAAATAATACTTTTATTATGATTCCAATACATAGAAAAGCTAGTAAAAGCTTCAATTTATCCGTAGTATATTTTTTGATGTTCATACTGTAAGCCGATTCGTCGTAAAGATGAATCTAAATAGTCTCTAAATAGGATTTCACGTATAACTTCATCATAAATTGTCAGCGTTGAAGTTACGATTTTTCTACGAATTTTCTTTGAAAAAACGTAATTGCTTATTACACGTAGAAACATTTACACATTTTCCGTAATAATGTTTGTAATTACTTGAATAATCTACGTGCTTTATGTTTGAAATTTGACGCTGTCAAAAGCACTCCCTTCTCGCGAGTGTTAAAAACTGAAGGTGAATTCTTGCGTGGAAATTCACGAAGAGACCGCGGCGCGCGGCGCGGTTGCTCACAGGAGGAAACCGAAAAGTTGCGAGCTATGCGCTACGCTCTGCGGCTTTCAGTCTAGACTAGTAAGAAAATTCTATTATCCGAAATTGCTAGAATTTAAGGCAATACGAGTTAATACCAACACGTCATGAACTTTTAATAAAAAATATATGTATTGTAAGTTTATAAGCGTTCAAAAATATGAAGAAATAATGAAGGTGGTTTGAAAGGCGAATGATAAACAAAATATTTTTATAATATACGTATTTTATCAAAATTAAATTTAATAAAGTTATTATAAAGTTCGGCACATATTGTAGTTTTTTTTATTATTGCGAAAGCTGTTTCGGCTCACAGGGTAATTTTTAAACTGTGGTTTTACCACTTTGAGAACACTTATTTTTAGGATCCTAAATTTCAATTTTGAAGGTACCTAAATAGATTTTTTACCGGTTAAAACATATGTTCTCAATGTTGGCAATTACGCCCCATTTATTTACATGCTAAAAAAATAATGTTCTAGGAAGTATGTATACAATGATCAAAGACTTATGAAATAAATATATTTTTTGACAAAGGAATACAATTTAAAAAAAACAGTTATCGAAAAACAATAACAATAATACCCTTTTTTATTAGATATTACAGATTTTAGGCGTTAATTAAGGGTACAATATATCTTTATCCAATTTCAGGGACTTAATTTTCTTTTTAAATTGTTCGTATTTCAATGTTTCTGTTACACTAATTTTGTTTTTGGATATTGTACCATTATTGTACCATCTCACACCTAAATATAAATAGTGGTGTTGAGCCGTGGTCGTTCTAAGCATAGGAGTGGCTATTAAGCCATTAGTTTTGAATCTATTGCTTTTGCTATCTGGGGGGTGAATTTTTTTGATAAAATATTCTCATTAGATTTTATATAATGCGTTTCTCTTATACAATTCTGTGATAGATGGTACATTAAATTCCCGAAATATCTCTAAAGTAAGGAAGTCGTATGGTTTCCTAAGAATGATTTTTATAATTATTCTTTGAATTGTAATTATAGGCTGAAAGGAAATCTTAAAAACCCCTCCCCAACCAATAATGCCGATTGCCAACCAATTATTCTCATTGCCCTATTTTGGAGAATTTGAATCTTATCTGTTCTCGATCGTTACACAGGAAAAGAAAAGTTCAGCAGTAGTTAAAGTGTGGAGCAATAATTGAGTTGTAAATAGTGATTGTAGTTTTTCTGGAAAGTTTTTGTCGAATTCTTCCCAAATTAAGGAGAAGAAAAAAATTTTGTTTAAAAAAACTAAGTGATATCTGTCGTAAATTTGTTGACATACATTTTACTTTGTTATAATAAAACTATAAATTATTAAATTATTGACTGATTTTCCTACTAATTTTCCTCAATGTTTTCTTTCATCCTGGTGGAAATACATCTTTACAATACACAGAATTGAATATAGAAATAAATATAATCAGCTTCGATGAAATAAATCATTTCTTGGGCGTTGAAATAAGCACCTTAAGAATATTGAATAAAAATCCCATCCAAGTTATCTCCTTCATCCTTCTACGGGAAAGTGTTGCATTTCCTTGGATGCAACAAGCTTTGCGGATTTAGCGACAATCACTTGGGATCTGGCGCGTGAATAAAGAAGCTTAAAGCTCTGTGCTTTGGATAAGAAAGGATGTAATATTATTCTGAGTTACCACTTCGACGGGTAGAGAACACTGCAGATTGTATTTTATTGCTTCAATAAGACGATTTGTAAGCTATACGGGACGGAAAATGTCTCGATAAGAAAATTATATTCATAATTCTAAGCAAACATCTTATAATCAAACACATTATAATCAAGCGTATTGTAAACAAATATGTTATAATTAAACGTACTTTAATAAAACATATATATTTTAACCAAACATATATTAAAACCAAACGCATTATAACAAAACATATTATAACCAAACATCTTATAATCAAACACATTACAAACAAACCCATTATAATCAAGCGTATTGTAAACAAACGTGTTATAATTGAACATACTTTAATAAAAGGTATTATAACCAAACATATATAAAAACCAAACTATTATAACAAAACATTTTATAACCAAATATATATTATAAAATAATTGGGTGATAATCAAAAAAATGGAAATTCAATACAAAACACGACAGAGCAAATAAGATGGGAAATCGTATAATTTTTATAAAATCATTATTGTTACCCTGTTATCATTCTGTTACCCCCATCCCCAAATGTTGTGTATATATTCTATACTTGCACCAGTCTGAAAATGGCTGTGATAGGTAGAAACCGGCAACGGTCAGAAGTAAAGTACTCGTATGTTAAATTCGTAGAATTCCATTTAATTTTTATAATTTAATTTAAATCCAGTTTAATAATTTTAAAATCAAGTTCTGCAAGTACTTTAGTTTTTATTTTTGTTACAGCTGTTTCGGCGTGCGTTTTTCAAACTGTGCAGGAAAATTTGAAAATGGTCTTGTAAACTGAAACAGCTGAAACAAAAATAAATAAAATCTTTGAAGAACTTGGTAATTACACTATTAAATAAAAAAAGAAAAGAAATAAAGAATTTATTATAAAGTAAAAAAAAATTGTTCAATGAATTAATAACGTATTACTACGTTGTCACAATGTATGAAATGTATTGTGGGATACAAATAAACAACTTGAAAGTTTATTGAATTACTAATTTTTTAATTAAAGCGAAATAATTAATATTTATATCGATATTTATGCATTTTTAATAAATTACTCGAGGAGAACTTCGCATGAAAACTTTATGAACTAGTTAGCCTCTCTCGAGAGCCTCTCATTCTAAAATCCTGTTTAAATGCAACAATACCAGAACAGAGTACACGAAAAATTCGTTTGTACCTAGGTCGGATGAAGTTAGTAATAGATACGCGGATGTGGCCGATCTATTCAACTGCACAAAAGATAGGTACAAGAAGGTACAAGATCACATCTTTTCAACCAATATTAATTTTATTTGTACTATAGATTTTTTTACGTAATTGAGGAGTGCCAAACCATAACGTTTTAAGTGCCATACTAACTCAAATGCGTTTTATTGCAGTAAAATATGCAAGTATAAAAAATGTAAATGTAAAATGCAGTATGTGCTGATGTTTACTTGTACTCTAAAGTAGAAGGCTTACTAATGCAATTATTGCCACTAAAGCCTAAATATTGTGAAACAGCATGCCATAACGTTTTAAGTGCCAATTGAGCTGCAAATGTTAGTTTATTAAAAATGTCGAAGAAGACGGTGCGTCAACATCGAAAATGTGTTTAAAATAAAAATAGATTGAGCTCATTGCAAATGCTGGCAAAAAAACCCCATTCTTGGTAATGGACAATAAAACCTTTTTTAATTAGATGAATTTGGCTAAAACTATGATTAATACCAAAAAGCTGCAGATTTCTTCGGCAACGATGATTTGCCTAACATCTGAAGATTTTGGTGTAATTCGTACAAAAAAAAGTTACGGCGAATTTGTTCCATGGATATCAACTCCAGTGCTTAAACCTGGAATTAATAAGGCAAATTTTGAGGACCTCCAAGTTGACATGGTCGAGACCCCAGTACCTTTTTCTGCCGAAGAAAAGAAAGACATTAATGGCATGTTGCCGTATTTAGCCGAAAAAGCAAATTGTTATGAAAACCTTTTAAAATAAAGATATTGAAAGAGTTGAGTTATGTGCAAGTAATACAACACTAACAACGTTATGACTTGCAAATAATGGCACTTAAAACGTTTTGTTCTTTTCATTATTTTCATTTTTTTTTAAAAATTATTTCCATATTTTGGCAGAGCACAAAATTTGTTTTAAATTATTGATAATAAATGATAATTTGATAATCCATTTTTTATAAATTACTTTTCTTTTTATTTTTCCATTAAAAATGTTTTTTTGTGTCTCCTGAAAATTTCATTTTCTGGCACTTAAAACGTTATGGTTTGGTACCCCTCAATTGTATCTCTGGTATCATTCTCGATCAAATGCCACAATTACCTGTTATACTCTCTTCTTTATTATTTCTAATTTTTTTTCTATGATTTTGTGGTATGTAATCAGTATAAACCGTTGATATTAAATAAACAAATAAATAAATCTTCTTTTTTTTTGAAGATCAATTAAAAAAACAAATTAATTACACTATTTAGCAAGTCCGGGGTAAAGTTCACTAACCGGGAGGTGATTCTAGAAGTACAAAAAATAAATAAGTGTTTCGAAATTTTACTAATTTACCTAAAAACTACCACAACTTCGTAAGAAAGATAAATATTTTTTATGTGTAACTGTCATTTGGAATCACCTCCCGAAGTTAATGGACTTTACCCCCGGACACCTTGTATTTATTATTCTAAGAAAACAATTAAAACTTACCTAGACACTAAAGCTTAAAAGCTCTAATAATTTTCATTGTGAATCTAAAATTGCATACGATTAAAACAAAAATTGTATCTTTTGCAAATTGATAATCGCAATCATATCCTTGCAATCCTTTGTGTGCGATAAACTCTACAACAAACAGCAGCCGACATAACGTTTCGAGTTTCCGTCAGCCCCCTTCATCCCTTATCGGGGGACGTAGAAGCGATTTTAATATATAATAGGATTTTTGACGGGCTATTTGTATAAACCCTTACAGGGATGGTCGGGTTCGATAAACCCCGTGAATATTTTACATTTCTGGGTTGGATGAAGGTAATGTAATTTTTTTTAGATTTGCGCGAGGGTTTTTGGGACTTTTCTATATCTATTTTAGTTCAATTACACGCCTACCTATGTGAATCCATTGTTTAAAACAAGTTCTACTATTTCCTTAACTTTAACTTAAAAAATAACTTTTATATTTTTAATGTGGGGGTGTTTCAAATATCATCAGATTTGATAACGATCAAATCGTTGAGCTGCTCAATTTCGACAATTTTGACATTCGAACGGTCCACGTTACATAAAACAAATTTTGAAAAGTCAGTACGATTTTATTAAATAACATCAAACGGCAATCATAAATAAATAAAAAAAGTAATAATTAATCCACTGAAATCAGTGTTTGAAACACTGAAAAAAAAAATTATTATACTGGGTCCATTATATGATTTTTTGTAAAAACATGGATAAAACGATGACGGCCTCCGTGGTCGAGTGATAAGACTCTCGACTAGCGATCCGGAGGTGACAAGTTCAAATTCCGGCGTGAACATGTAAATTTAATTTGATTAATTTATGCTTTTTCACAATTCATTCATTAAAAATAATATTAGGTATATTTGCGACCCAGAGTTGTAGATAGTGTCAGATTCGCCCTGGTGTGAAACCATAATTCGGATTTGAAATGTTACTTAAAATGGTTTTAGCCGTGTTTCGTGACTAGGTCTGAATAGCCATCTTAATATTCCCCATCCGCACTCCTTCAGCCTCACAACATACCCCAATTAGGATGCCAGTCTCACTTGCTCCAGGCGATTGAGAGCAGTTGGGAGTCTTGTGCGAAATATGAAAATGTTTTTATTATTACTTAGTTCATTTCAGGGGAGTTAAGGGTTAGTGCGCCCCTCAGTTGCACTCCCAGTGGCGTGCAACAGTGTAGCAAAAGGGGAAATTTTCCTACTTTGCAGCTGCTTTCAAAGAATGGCAATAAATTGTTCATTTTACGGGGAAACGCGCGGCCGGTTCTTCGCATGACATTTCGCGCTACTGTTGCGGAAGTTTTTTGAACTATTTTTGCTGGAAAACGAATACTTTTGTATGTAGTGTATTCTGATTCTGCTGTTTGTTTATGTGCAAAGGGAGCCGCCTGTGGCTGGGAAACAATTTTAAAAGCATTTTATTTGAAAGGATTCTTTACTTTTCTTTTGAAGAATGCTAATGTACCTATCATTTAGCGAGTTCCCGGCATGCGTTGCAATGCCAATAATAAAGAAATTGTTTCTCCCTGCGTGTCTTTTTCCATACGTCCCTTTCCCCTTTCGCCTCCCATGACTCCTTCCCCTCACGCGTTCCCTCTCCACCTTTCCCGCCTTACCACTCCCCTCTCCCACGATCTCTACCCCTTTCCCGCGTTCAATATATTTGGTTCCGGTACATTCAGATTTTCAAACAGTTCACGTGCCACCTATTGCAATTTTTTTTACAATTTTTTTATTGCAATCATTCCTTTTTGTTTATTATAAGAACAATCAATTAATTTCGGTACCTAACCTATTTCAAATACATATAATTTTTGATTACACTCAAAGTATTCGATTTTGGTTAGTACCGTAGGTGAGTACGT
This sequence comes from Glyphotaelius pellucidus, assembly GCA_936435175.1. Lineage (NCBI taxonomy): Eukaryota > Metazoa > Arthropoda > Insecta > Trichoptera > Limnephilidae > Glyphotaelius > Glyphotaelius pellucidus. The sequence goes on along the minus strand of OW386557.1, from coordinate 11,817,189 downwards.
CAAATAAATTCATTAATTGAATTTTGATTGAACAAGTTCACTGTTTAGCAAAATGCCATTCTCAAATTGTGACATATTTTAAAGTTTTGTAAGAGTTTTTAAAAAACTTTTCAGATATATTGTCATGTGGTTGTAATAATCCAGAAACCTTCGCGAGGATGGAAAGAAGGTATTTTGATTGTTTTAAACATTTCCTACGCTTAATGTAGCAATTCGTAGACAACTCATAACTTATATCATCATCAGTATATTAATATCATCATCAGTATATTAATATCATCATCATCATTATATTAAAACGTGAAGCAAAAACTTTGTACCCCTTTTTACAAAAATTGTGGGGACGGAGGAGTATGAAATTTCGCACACTTATAGTTTATCTGGAGAAGGAGTGCAAAATGCTAATATTTTTTAAAAATTATACATAAAAAACACATTAAAAAACATTACAATTATGGTCGAATTTCGACCATTGGGCGACCACTAGTATTTATAAATCCCCAAGCAAGCATATTTTATATATTATCAATAATATGAAGTTGAAAAATATATTGAAAACAGTAAGAATTAATAATAAAATAAAAGAAATATAAAACTTACTTCCACTTAATTTATTTGTGATCGTAACCGGTTTCAGCCTGTTAAAGCCATCTTCAGACTGGTACAAATGTTTCTTAGTCTACAGTTTAAACACTCGACACAGGGGGGAGAGGGAGGGGGTAGTCTACAAGGATTTTATTAAATTTGTATTAATAATATTAATTCATGTTAATCTAAAAAACCCGAGACGCCGAAAATTACCTCAAGGGCGCTGTAACTTTAAATAAAAAAAACTCTTGATAACATTTCAACGGTCCTCTACCCTATCGTCCAAATTCTGGTGAAATCTAAGATTCTATCAAAAATTCTAAGGAAATTTTGATTTATTAAATAAGAGAAAATTAGAAACATTTCTTACTGTAAATTCAAAGTAAATTGCTAAACTCCAATCAAAAAGGCAAATTAATCAAATAAAATCTCAGTAGTTATTGCATTGGTCCGTTCTAGGTGCGATTATTTGACGAAGCCTGCCTCATCCAGCCTCCAGTCCTAATCCTGAGGGTGGCAGACAGCAGGGGGCGCTTTCACAGCGGTGAGGCTGTCGGGGAGTTGGGATGGCGAAGGGGAAGGGGGATTCAGGATGAAGGGTCCTGGAGGAGGGGGTGTGGAGCGCGTCGAAGCGTTTCCGACGCCCGAGCGACGGACATTAATGTTCACACATTTGCCTCTATCTCCGACACGATGGATTAGCCAAAGTAGATAATGATAGTAATTTAAATTTATAAAGCGCTTTTTTAGATCGAACAAGAGTATATATATAATCTTCCCTTCTTTTGCTTTACAAACTTGGTAATGCTTTCTAGTGGGAACTATCCCCTTCTAATATTATGAATTTGGTTAGAGTTCACATTTGCGCTCCAAATTTCAATGCTGTATCTATATACAGGGTGCGGCAGCATAACTTCTTTTTTTGAAATTCGCGCCATTCAGTCGGTTGATGTCGTAGCGGAGCGCTAGTGGTCTCGTTCGAGAGGTGGAACTATAAAGTTTTGTTTTTGAAAACAGTGAGGAGTGCACGTTTGCCGTTGAGGCCTACTTTCTGTGATCGCTACCCTAAGACGTGCACCTAGAACGTCATCTACCTAATTTGAACTTCAAAACTAAGTAAAACAAAACTTTAGGTATGTGCCTTCATTATAAAAACAAATTGACCGGTCAGTGGTTGAGTGGGCATTGCGGTCCCACCCGGGCGTCCCGTGTTCGATTCCTCGGCTGGCCAAGTCCTCCATCACAACCCAAGCAATATTTTCGGCTTTCTGTGGTGGTAGTAGGAGATTTTAAAACATTGTTGGGTTATTCGTAACCCAGAAATGATTGTCTTTCTTTTAACAAATTTAAAAAAAAAAAAAATTGATTCATCCAACGGGTTTTATTAAATTTTGAAAAAACGCACCCTAAATACGCGCTGGGTTGCAATCACAGAACATCCGTTCGAAAAGTAGGCCTCAATGGCAAAGGCACGCTTCTCACTGTTCCAACGCGTGAAGGCGACTAAACTGTGCCGGGACAAACTTTATAATTCCGCCTCTCGAACGAGATCACCAGCGCTCCGCTACGACATCAACCGACTGAACGGCGCGCATTTTAAAAAAGGAAGTTATGCTACTGCACACTCTATTATGTTAAGTACACTCGTCCGGAAGTGTTTAAGGTTTGACAAATAATAATAATAAAAATATTGTGACCAAAATGACCACCACAAAAGAAAGGACAATGCTATCCAAAGCAGAAAGACAGACCTGTGAATAAGGATTAAGTCTAAGGTGGTCGATGTTACCATCACAACCTCCAACACAATGTTGATCACGACTCAAAGATGATCGTTGGAACCACAAGGTGGTGTATGGAGTCCTTGGTTAGAAAAGATGGGCTATCGAGATGTTGGCCTGTGTTCAAAGCTAAATTACTGCACAAGTGTTATCTTTCTGTGCAATAAAACACACATTAAAGAATGGAAATAATCCAAAACAGAGGCATGAGGTCTATACTGTACTGTAACAGATACACTAAGATAAAAACCATGCAACGCCAACTCAATATCTTAAGTGTGTGGCAACGACTAGTCATAATACTCTAGTGTTTATGTACAAGTTAAAAAATAAAATGTAACAATGTTTAATAATGTTAGAATTAGTAGTATAGTGCATTGTTATCCTACAAGAAACTACAACGATTTTAGGTTTCCTAAAATAAATTTATCGGGAACACAAAACAATATTTATTAAAAAGGTTTTAAAATGTTCAACGAACTCTCGGTAAATGTTAAGGCGGCGCTACCCCGCTCAAAAAGAAGAAGATGGAGAGATGTGTAATTACTCAATGTTGGACAGAGCGCGCTAATATTTTAAATGATAAAATAGAGGCGAAAATTGTGAAAATGCTTAATAAAACATGACTCGTTTAAAACAGAGAAAAAATCTCATGGAAAATATCATTTAAAGAAACTTTGTTATACAAATATTTCACAAATAAAACTTGTAAAATAATAGAAATAGATACGTTTTTAATAATTTTTGGAGCATACTTTGCGATTTTTTTCTATCGAGGGAATTTCGTAAAAATTGCGTTTCGGCGTGGAGCGCATCTAGATATTATCTTCAAAAATAACATATTTTTTTAAGAGCTTAAAAGCTTCAAATGTTTTAGGGAGATATGTAAGAAATCGGTGAAATTCGGATAGCGGGGGCTAAAGTAGGCTAAAAGTCTTGCAGTTTTTCGTAGATTATGTCTCAATGTTGTGAAGTCCAAATTTTAATATTATAGTAGTCTAAGATTAGATTATATTAGATATAAAATGTTAAGTTTTATAGCTAAATAAAATGTATTTAAAAAAAATAAAAGCTAGCCGCGAGAGGGCTCTTGAAGAATATGAATTTTATTCATCAGCACAATTCATAGCTTTTGTGGTTTTAAGATCATCAGTGCTTTGGGACAGATTTTATTTTGTAAGAATATAAAACAGATATGCTATTCAAAACTTATTTACACGAATGTTTGAAGTAATAATATAGAAAACGTATTTATCCCACTTGTTTATTTTCTTGATTGAATGTTAATGTTCATCTGCGATAAAATATTTATTGTATGCATGATTTTGTGTAGAACCAAAAAGGAAGAATTTGTAGTGAGAGACTCGACCATTACGCATGTTCCATATTGATCAGATATAACTTCAATTACACGGGTTAATTGTCTTTGTAAAGATTCGATCAACGCCTTCTGGATAAATTCAATCCATATCGATCAGATACTATTTTAAACTTCACCCCAAGTTTTAACGTCATTTCTAAAGTCGAATAGTATTAATATGTCTGCGTCTGCGTGGCTAAATTTCAGAACCCAGTTTCGAGTGCATGTTGACGCCACGCCGTACGCGCGAATTCAAGAATTCGTCACAAGATGTCGCCACTTTCATCAGCAGGTCGGATGGGAACGTGTCCTCCCTAGGTATAAGTGCTAGGAATTTGTTAAAATGTAGTGTCTCTCCGGATATGGAAAGATTGACGGTAATACATAGTTATATCGAGCGGCATTGCAGTACTCGATGACAGCGGATTCGAGGAACAGGTTATTTTTTAAACCAGTTCCTATTGGATTTATAAAATGGTCACCAACACTAATTGGGCGAAGCCGAACCAAAAGCCGCCTGCAGGGCCCAGCAGTAAATACCTGCGGAGCGGGTTTTTAACTGCTAGATCCTCTTAATGCTTTTCCTAAATCAAATACGTACAGCACATTCTTCACTGACAAGAATGATTAAACTAGTCACCTCAAGGCAATGCCTTTTATTTGACAGTTTTGACGTGAACGAAGTTTTCTGAAAAAAATTTACCTTCCTGACAATAGAGCACGTCCGGTGCAAAGCAGTTTAACAGTAAACTGCATTTTAAAATTTGAAAAAGAAACTAACAACAACTATTTTGGAAAGTACAGAAAGGTTGCTTTGAAGGAAAACTTTGTCATTATTTTTGTCTGAATTACTTTACTTACGAAAGTTTCGTAAAAATACTCATCTACGGAAAACATTAGTTTTGAATAGCGGAAACTATTCACATTTGGAAAAAGGAAAAGCTTTAAACAGTTTTATTTAAAAAAATTGTTTACCGTATTTCATAATGCACAATTGCAAATATTTTGCAATTATTACGAGCTGCTAAAATCATTACAGATACACTTTCAATTTTTAAATTAAGTACCACTTCGGTAAGTAATTATTTAATTTATTTTTTTGTTTTTTTTTTTAAGAATCCTTTAGAGATAATTTTCAATAATATTATAATCTTCAATAGAACAACAAAGTACAACGTGACACGCATATTGACTTCACCACTACTACCGTATCGTACTTATACCCAATAAATTCCTTTTGCTAAATCTCACACCAGTGCAAAAATAAATATAAGCTTAAAAAAAATGTGGCCCTTTTATTATTTTTTATTACTATCGGAAATTTAAAATTTTCTTTCGGCTTTAAAAACGTTGTAAATTTATGAGTTCATATATTTATGTATAAATTGCAATAATTACTGCAGTAGGTACAGAGTGAATTGAAAATAAAACGCTCTTTACGTGGGTTTTTTTTTGATAACTTTTTTACTGAAATTTTTGAGACTTTTTATGTTTTTTATTATGAAAAAAGCTTGAAAATGTTTGACTGCATCACGTTTTACGGGTTTGAATTATAAAAAAATCACTTTGTTTTATTAAAAAACAAACATAATTGTGTTTGAAGACATCTATTTGAAAATATTTTGACTGGTATATTAGGAAAAAAAATATTTAGCCCCCTAAAATTATCAATCTGTAAAAATTTCGACTACTTTATTAATTTTGAAAGCGCACAATATTCCCAACTGCTCCCACCCGTGATGTGCCAGTGGTGCAACGCAGCTCAAATTGGAAAGTATTATGAACCTAAAGGAGGTGGGGGTAGAAGGTTGGCAACTATCAGGCAGTTGACATATGGACGCTAAGGCTATTTCAAACAACTTTAATTACTAAATGGTGGTCTTTCACAAGGACAATTGTAAGTTATAAATATAATATATCTAAGTTATTTTAAATAAGTACTTGAAATGATTGCGGCGCTGTCATGGCCGAACTGTATCCAATCCTTAGGACATTTTGCGTCGTAATAATAGTAATCAAGGGTCGTGTGGGGTACCGAACCCCCGACGATCACATGCACCCTTACCACTCGGCCACCCTCCCCACCGTCCCAACCATTCCCCCAACCCTTAGTCTGCACTCCCCCCCCCCTGGCGGCTCCCCACCGGTTACCAGGGATGGGGGGTGGGCATCGATCTGCACTGTTTTTAATTATCTTCAAGTTTCAAAATTTGGGTGAGGCTCACTGGCTTTCTCGACGGAGTTAACAAAAGGTATTTACTCGCACATGATTGAACAGTAAGTCATGAAGTAAGATTCGTAGATGATTGCACAGCCGACAAAAGAACACTAAATGCATTATTGTATAGATCCGCTCACGATCTCATTGTACATGCCATTCACAGTTACCTAACCTAACTAAGATCAACCTGACAAACCGATGTCTTTCATTTGCCCACAGGCAGCCTCAGAAAAAAGGCTCAATTCCCAGCTTTCAGAAAAAAGCCCCAATTCCCCGTACATGTGCAAGGTTTAACAGAAAATTTCACAATGCTGCATTCTTAGCAATAACCTTCGAAAATATTGAACAGAAGAAACGATGCCTACGTTAGTAAATTAATACATGAGTATGAAATGTTTCGGGAGCGTTTCATATCATTATACTATATTCCTGTTCCTCTCTTCATCTAGCAATTAGTTTTAAGATACAATAAAACTCCTATCTCTAAGCAACTTTTTTCGTATTATAGATCTTTGTATTATAAAAGAAGTTCGTTTCTCATAAACAAATATAAATAATTAACCTAAGCTAACAATATAACCTAACCTAACCTAACCCAACTAACACAAATCAAAAACTTCAAGAGCAGCGCCTTTGTTAAAAGAAAATCGTCAGAAGTTGTCAGATGCAAAGCAGGAAGTACATAAATCAAGCAAAAGAAAATAAAAAAAATCATGACTTTTGAATTCAACAAGAACTTTTAAAACTTTTTTAAAGCATTTTTTCCTTAGAAACCAAAAGTATTACGAACTAATGCATCAAATCATTAAACGATAAAGTTATCTAGAAAACGAACTCAGCCGGTTAACAGAAGAGCTCGTAAAACTTTTAAAAATAATGTCAACATTTTCATGGAATCGATTAATGGAAAGCTCTTCATGTTTCTGTTTTTTTTTATTTTTTTTATTTTAACTCCTCGAAGACCCTGATAAAAGTAATTTCTCTGAGGGCTTATTTCATCTTTAGGGTCTTTTTGATAAGAGGAAGGAAGCGAACATGGGTCTTGAAGAGATTCGTGTTAAAGGAGTGAGGAAACATAGAGAAGTGTCTGTCACTTCTCGCTAACTTCCTTGGTAATTCCTTTTATTGATCTCGTATTAATTAAAAAATGAATATTTTTTTATAACAAAGTGGTTTTCTTGCATCAAATGTATTGTAAACGTTGAATTGCACCACAGATGCCGTGCAAGTGTCCATTTGGAAAACAATTAAAATCTTCAAATATTTTTATGATTGTGACATGTGTAGGGTCCCAGGGTCTGGTCTCCAGATAATCTACTGTCAGTTGTAAGGTCAGCAGCTTCGTAGACTTCTTCGTTTCCACACCAAGGGATTCCGTACAGAGGGCGAGGTTATGTGGTTTGAGAGGTATCTTTTCTTAGTAAAATACTTGTTGCTTTATACTGAACATTGTTGTAAAACTTTGAATTTATTCAGATGAACAGTAATTTTACAAAGATTTGATTCTAATATGAGAGCTGGGGAATTAATTTGTAAAATGAGTTGCGAGAAATTCGAACAGCTATTCAATAACACAAAAGTGAAAGTTGAAAGAATAACCAATAGACAAATGAGAGCGTAGACAAAAAATGCATCAAAATATTTAGCAAAAGGTGACATACACGTTAAAGTTATGATTATAAGAGTCTACACATCGAAGTTAAGCAAAATGTTAAAATTTCAAATGGTAATTACTAAATGAATTTAAATATCAGATATAGGGCAACACAACACTCAATAACATGAAGAAATCACCTACAATCAAACACTGTGAATTTTATCATCGGATCAACTTGGGAAACCTAATTCCACGAAATATTATATTGTAATTGTGTGAGACTTTTCAACGTGAGAATGCCATCTAAATGTCTGAAGAGCCGCCTTAGCAAGAGGGCGTTCGCTTTTAGGTTGGTGCCATTTTTAAGCATTTAGGCAATTCCGGATTACCATTTTTGATATATTTTGACCGATACGTAAATTTACAAGAGTACCTATAACGCCCGCTTAGTTTTGGGACTATTTATAGGCCCAGGGCTTTTCAATCCTGAACTCTTTAAACTCCACGAATTTTATTTAAAAACACTTGTTTCATTTCCTAACCTTTCCTTAAGTGTTTTTTTTATGCAGCTTATATTTATTTCTAGGACTAGCATGGTAAAAACAGGCATTTACTTGAAGAGGAGCGTTAATTAGGTGTGGTGAAACTCTACTGTGATCATACACGATAAGTAGCGCTTTTCGGCAGTTTAATCGGAGGTGGTGAAATACCCTCTAAATATGGTGTCGACCGTGCAGAATCAAAAAGTTGTCTGAAATGGATTTAGCGGCGTTTGAAAACTGCCAGTCTTACAGCGCAACCCAAATCGAAGTTACCATAGTCCCGCTTTCATGTGCGGTGTTTACATTGAATCTGCTTTCTGTTATTATTGTTATAAACCGAGAACGCGCATAGAGTGGAAGGGGGTTGCTAGGAGGGTGTTTAGTTCAGGATGCTGCGCCCGGCCCATTGTGCCCTAACCTCCCCTAACTATTCCACCCTCGAATATTTAGATGAACTTATGTGCGTGTTGTTTCGCGTCGGGTGCATCGAAAACGGGGGGTTGGAAAAATCAATATGAGACGTGGCCTTCAACGACAATCATTTGGAGGGTGGTTTTTTTGTATTTTATTGCGAGGGGAAGTGCCGAATGATGACGTTTTTTGAAATTTTAGTTGCTGCAAATGATAATAATTAGAAATCAGCTTGCTGCATTTTTAATATGACTTTTTTGTTTCCAATTATAAACCTTTTTACGTAGCACCCACTTCTCGTTTTAATGGGAAATTAATCTCGGATTAATTAACTTAATTTTTTAGATGCCTTAACATTAATTAAAAAATAATAATTTCTGTTGTGTATCTCCGTATAATTCCGGTTCATTGACCTCTAGAACTGGAATTTGCATTGATTTTAAAAAATTGGACATTATTGTGGAACGAATCAAAGAAGTGATCAAGTAAGTAGTATATTGAGAAATACGTAATATTCTATTCAACTTTCTTCAAATAATAAAACAAAAAAATTATAAGGAATTAAAAATTAAAAAAAAATATAATTATTTAATCCATACTAATATTATAAATGCGAAATTGCTCGAGTTTGTTTATGACCTTTTCACGCATAACACAATATAAAGACTTTAATAATTCTTTCACCAATATAAAGCTAAATTATATGCGCAGACTACAGGTTGTATATGATGGTAAGCTCTGGCGTTATGAAATTATAAATATTAATATATTATATTTGTTATACGTTTTCTGTCGCTAACAAAAGCGAGTTTTTGCTAACGTCAGAAAAAAATCTTTTCTATGGAAACAATGTTGATATATTTTTGGGCTCTATGCTGGTAGGTACTCAGTCTACTGGTCAGCTACTACTGCAGAAAATTCAAATATTAGTATTCGTTTTTTTTTGGACAAGCTTGGAATAAATGTCAGATAAGAGTTCCTATATTAAAAATATAATTCGTAATGATTATAAAGACTGAATGATAAATAGAGTATTTTTTTATTATATTAACGAACTTCCAAATATTTAAATAAAAATAACACATCCGAAATGTTTGTAAGCACATAAATTCCGAACGAATGAACAAAATTGGATAAGTAATTCTTTTTTTCTTTGAGCTATAGCATTATGAAATTTAGTTAATTGGTAGGCGAGATGTTTGAAAACTGAATGTAAGGGAATGAATATATGGAATGTGGGGGGGATGGGGGTGGGGTGGGGGGGGGGGAGATAATTGATAAGTGCAAGCGCTACAGTAATTTCCCGTAATACCATGCGAGCGAAGCCGCGGGGAAAAGCTAGTTACTAAATAAAGCTTTTGTAAAAAATGTATTGCCAATCATACGAGAATATTAGTATCAATTATTTCGTTACCAAACTTTGAATAAAAAGAGCGGTGATTGGAATTTGTCGATTCAAACCATGAAGCATTTTAGAAGAAATTAAAAAAAAAACTTATTATTTAACGTACGCGATTTTATAATGTAAGCGACGCTACAATGTTACTTTGAGTAGTACGTTTATATTTCTGTTGTGTTTTTATGATAAACAAATGAATAATACCACTATTTTAATTTGATTTATTAAATAAAACATAAAACTGAATTCTATGAATAAAACACAAAAACAATATTAAAAATCGAATTTGAAAAATCAAAACCTGATTTCAAATCTAAAAGTATCTCGATATTGTTTTAGGTAGCTAATAGAAAAACAAGAAATTTGATGTCAAGTATCTAGTCAGAACACGCTCGTAGCACCGCTACGCCTGTGCCATTGACAATATGATCTGTCTCGTTATTATTAAGAATATTCTTGTGTGTTTGTCTTTTTTCTTAATTAAGGTCTCAAATTTCTGTCGTTATTTTATTGATCGATGACTTATATTCTAAGCACTATGATATACGAATTCGTAAAGACTGTTTATAACGCTAATAAATAAAATAAATAATAATAAAAATTTCCAAAAGCTAATTTTGAGATAAATGAAAATAAACTTTTTTGGACGTTTTATTTTACTTTCCTCGTAAACTAAGAGTGATAAACATTTCAAATGTGTTGAAAAGTTACATTGACCCTTCATTTAAAATGTTAAAAATATTCAAATATCTCATGAAAACATTTTTTTTAAAATATTTAAAATTAATTATCATTCAAATCTATCACCAATTTTTAAATTATTGCTGCTATTTGTTTACGAGGAAAATAACAAAAGGTCCAAAAAAAATTTAAGTAATTTATTTTAATATTAGTTTTGTGGAGATAGAGCACATCGACACATAACGCGACACGCACATGGCACGGATACCTGAGGCAAATACGCTGTAATTCAAACATCTTATCTCCCGCACGGCACCGGCGTTGTAATGGCAAAATAGCGTATCTGTGGAGTTGTTCGGGCAGAATGCAGTATTTTTTACATTAGCTTAACAAAGGAGGCCCTGAGAAAAATATTTCCCTCAGGGCCCATGCCATCTTTGGGGATGCTGTGAGAGGAAAAATTGAGGATAGTAAGATTTGGAAAAAAAACGGTATAAGGGTAGGTGAGTGGCGGACATTCATGGTTCGAGAGAGTCGTGCTATCCAGTCTCTCCAAATCCTGCCCGTCACACAGTAGGTGGGCAGACGCATCCGCCACGATGACGATCCGCGCCACGAACCCGGGAATCCCTGCTAATTCAACAAACGTAGCGAACACCTTGAGTGATCTACGACAGAGATGTTGATTTTCCAATGAACATTTTCCGGGGCGGCGGTGCCCATACATGACTCCCAAATTGAGATGATGCAAGGTTTTTGCTTTACTGAAGTGTTCTTCTAGCAGTTTGTGATTCATTGTGCCATGGTCAATTTCTTGGAAAGTAACAACAATAAACAAATAAAAGTAATGTTAATGTAATTTTTTACCCATCCTAAAATAATTTTTATATTTTATTTTGTATAATTGTTTTTTATGATATTTTAAGTAATTAATCACCCCTCCTTTCTAATATTTTGTCTGTTCTAATTAGTCTATACTTGTTTGTCTTTTGTTATTTTATATAAACTTATTATCCTGACGAAGAAAACATAGTTTTCGAAACATGTTGATATTGTTAATTAAATAGTGGTGTACACAAAGTTATTTGTTTTCATTAAAATAAAAAAATAAAAGTAAGTTCACTTGATGCAACTCGACAAATGGAATTGATTGAGCCCAGTAAAGCCAAAATGCTGCATCTATAGATACGGCATATTGCCATAACACTTGCCGCGCCCGATCGCTCCCACTGCTAGCCGTGCATCCTAAATGAAAAATTACATTTTGTTTTTCACGCTCTTGAATTTACATTTAAATAAATGCATTTGAGGGGCGCCGCCAAGATCGTTAGGGTCTGCCTAATGACACCCAGGGTTTTAGCGTATTTCCTTCTCGCTGACGCACGTATCAGAAAAATGTGGAAAATCACGTGCGTTGCATAAAATCTCGCATCCAGGCTCCCTTCTGATGCTGTAACAGGTAGGGGACTTGCCCCCACACAGACCAAACACCCTCTACCTGATTACTGCTTGCTGCAGGGGTTTGCAATATAGGCCCGCAGGCATAAGTGGGCACGCCTGTTTGTTCTCATGTGTACGAATAAATACCAACTTTCAAATGTTGGGACATTAGACGTGAACAAAGACTACACTACATTTAGTAATTGTTGTAAAATCAGGTAGTACTATTTGTTTTCAAGTAAACTTAGTTCATCAATATTTTCCACGACTAAAACCCTATCTTAACAGACGGAAACCTATCTTTAGAGTGCAGACGTTAAGAGGTCTGTTCACGCGGGCTAAGATTGACTATCCAAAAAAGGATAATGATAGGTATAATTGTCGTGTGTCCTGCTCTAGTAAAGTACAGGAGAGGGGCGTACGAGAGGCGGTAGTGAAGGGGGAAATCGTAATACGTATTGTCGCACATCGCGAGCGAACATAAAAATTAAATAATTATGTAGTGAACAAAGCAGAAAATATATGTAATATTACGCTTGAATATTTGCAGGAAGCCGGTGAACGGTCCCTTTCGTTTAGTACCTTAGCGGACGAGGGACACACTTGCGGAGGTCTCTGGACATATTCTGTAGTAGTGTTAGTTTGTTTATAGTACAAACGCTGGGTGTCAACAAAATTTACAATTTTACAATAATTCTTCGGTTAGGTTTGATTGTTTCACAATATACTAAAATTTATATTCAACGATGTTGTGATAGTTTTATCTTGATTGAATCATTGAAAACAATTATAATTATAACAAAAGAAAACAATATAGAATTTTACCCCGATTTGATGTTTACATGTTAGAACAGAGTTCAAAATGTGAAGTTTTGTCAAATATTAATTTGGAGGTACGATTAAACAACCCGGCCTAACATTCGCATACAAAATAAGATCGGTGACCGGACAACTCGGAATGAGACCAACTCAGAACCATCTCAGATAAGTCATTTAGAGTGATAAAATATTTATAAATATAAAATAGGTAACATTAGGTTAGGGTTATCGGCTAATTTAAAATTATTTTTTTCATAGCTTTTTGACTTTTCAAGGAGGTGTTGAGTTGACTTTATTCTCAGTTGGCATGGAACCATCTAATCGATAAATTTAGGCACTTTCATGAAAACAAAAAAAATTAATGATGACTTCCGTGGTCGAAGGGTAAGACTCTCTCTCGACTAGCGATCAGGAGGTGACAGGTACAAATCCCGGAGTGGGCAAGTAGGTAAATTATATTTGATTGATTTGTGTTTTTTCACAATTCAATCATTTAAAAATAATATATGGTATATTTGCGGCACTTTCCAGAATGTAAATTACTCTCAGTAGGACTCTGGTGTAAGACCACCATCCAGAATTGAAATGGCTTTAACTGTGTTTAGCGACTAGATCTGAATGTCCGGGTGCTTCCCCACCTTCCTTTTCCCCATATCCTTCCCCTCCTCACCAACTTCAGCCTCACAACATACCAAGATTGAGGATGCCATAGTCTCACCACATTCAACAATTTGGGAGGCGGGTAAGGGTACCGCCGCCCCGGGAACCATTTGTTCGCTATGTTTGGTGACTAAGCAGGGGTGCCTGGATCACGGGGTGAAGTTTGTCCGGGTCTTGGCGGCGGATGCGTCTTTTGATATGTCAGATTTGAAAGTCAAAGAATATGTGTAACTTCACATTCAATTATACTATAAGGTTCCAAAATCGGTGTCTCGGAGGTTACTATATGTATATGTTGCTTTTCCTTGCATACGCCTGAGGGATCTTTTTGTACAGTTTTTTTTAACGTTAGCTCTTAGCTCTCGTTAGCTCACAGGAAGCCCTGAGGAAAAAGGGGTCTTTTTAGGAAAGGAAGGAGATGAAGTTCTGGGAAAGAGAAGGGTATTATGGGTGAAAAGGAATCTGGGGGTCAGTGTGTCCAGGAGTGTCCCGGGCGTATGAATCAATCCCTCCCGCTGCGGTGCAAGGCGATGTTTCGAGAGAGTACTTACGGCTGAAGTCAAAGAGACTCCCTCAATCATTCTCTCCCGATCCGAGCCTGCCATGCAGCTGGTGGGCAGACGCATCCACCGTTAATACCCGGACAAACCTCACCCCATGAACCCGGGCACCCCTGCTAAGTCACCAAACGTAGTGAACCACTTGGTAGAGGTGTTTGTTATCCAATAAATGGTTCCCGGGGCGGCGGTATCCATACCCGCCTCGCATTCAGTCTACTTCATCCTTCGTCTGCCAGTTTCCATGCCTTACTGCCATACATATCTATACCTAGTTAGGTATCCTGGTATCGTAGAAAATATTTTAAAAATAAAAGCTGAACTGCCAAAATAGTGTTTCTTACTACCTACCTACTACCTAGTGAACACAAGTATATTGGCATTATTGAATGCATTCTCCAGTTTTCGGTAAACAGATCTAAAATAATAAAACAAACAACGAACATGCACCTGCGATTGTCTGACAACACACACACAGATACACGATTCTATTACCTCTCCCCCCGGCCCGCGCACGTTTCGCTCCCGCGTGACTAGCAAAAGAGTGGGTGAGAAGGCAACAAAAAACCTAGGTAATTTTACGATAAATTTGCGTGTAACTAGATCCGGTTTTTGACGCAAATATAACTGTTTTCAGTGCAAACTAAAATTTTATCGTATACTTCATCATATTCCTGAGGCAGGATATGAAAGGATTTTTCAAAAATAGCATCCATTTGGTCAGAAAAAAATTCCAAAGTAGCCTCCTAAATTCATCGATAAATCGTCATCTTTTGAAGCCTATATTTTATAATTTAAAGCAAAAATCGAAAATCGGATTCATATCCGTACTTTTTATATATCTAACCTGTCATTTAAAAAAAAAATGAAAACAATTAATTTGATATTTTAGCCGTTAATCCGGAACTAAATTTTGTATGAAATAGGCCACGCATACGTTCCTCTTAAGAGGAAATGCTTCTACAGGTATTTAAGGAGAACTTCTGAGAAGCATCATTGATCCATTTCTCATCGGGGCAGAACCTGGTAACACCCTAATGAATTCGCGTGAGAACGTGTTTTTTCTGTGTGTCGTGTCGGCTCTTTCTTCTTTTTGACGGCACGAAATTATTTTCCTCCTCCCGTGTGGAGCTCTGTATTATAAATAATAATAAAACACCTTTTTGAGGGGATTCTATAGTCTCACTGGCCCTGGTCAATTGGAACTCTTGTGCGGTAATCTCACCAAAAAATAAAATAAGTTATCATTATCGAATATCGAATACGTCTTAAGTTAATTGAATACCTAAGTTTATTGTTTTTTTATAATTTTCATAAAGTGTCAAAAATCCACGGAAAAATGAAAAATAGATATTTATTATTTTTAAAACAATTGAAAATTTATTTATGAAGCATTTTTTTTGATTTGCTTAATAAAAAAAATGTCTATACCTAAAAATTTCCAACGATGAATGAGCAGTTGATAGGACAGACGTTTTGACTTTTAATATTTATTTTGGGAGGTTCCGCCGCCGGAACCATTTATTGAATAACCAACACCTCTGCCATAGGTCACTCCAAGTGGTTCGGTGTTTGGTGGCTTAGCAGGGGTGCCCGGGTTCATAGGGTGAAGTTTGTCTGCCGATGCATGGCGAGCCGGATCAAGAGAAGAAGATCTTTTGATCTCTCCAGCCAGAACTACTCGACGCATCGACTTGCACCGTTGGATGGATGGGTTCATACGCCCGTCATTGCTGAACCCACTGACCCCCCCAGATTCTTATCTACCCCTAATTCCTATTTCCTTCCCAGAACTTCCGCTCCTTCATTTTCTTAAAAAAACCCTCATAGCACCCCCTAAGAAGACATAGGCCCTAATTGAGATTATTTTCTTTAGGGCCTCCTATGTGAAACTAATGTAAAAAAATAAAAATATATATTGGCATTCAGAGCTCCGGGCCAAAAAGGCCCCTTTCTCTTTCATCGTGAGATTATGTTAATGTGGTTGTTGGATAAATGATACGTGACAGTAGTTACCAAAATCTATGGCCCAGCCTAGTCTTAATAAAACTCATAAAGTATATAAAATATCACGACGATACGAGTATATTGGCTTAGCGCAACTAAAGGGTTAAGCACAAATATGTGAAAATAAAAAAAAAATTAAAACTCACCTTAAAAATTATAATAGAATTATGTCAAACAAAACCAATATGATAATACCCCCACCCATACACACGAGCCCTGCTTATTTACGGGGGTACATTAAATACATCTATTATGTAATTAATTATTGTACAAAATTTGTTTGTAATACATATATCTTTTATGACTAATAAAAAATAAATAAAAAAGTGTTCATTTTAAATGACTAATGATTTGAACTAACAATTTGTACAGATATTGGTGCCAATCACGTTATCCTTAGCTTTAACCAACTGTTGGTTACCCCTGCCATCTGCCTACCACCTAGTACCTAACTTTGCAGATGCTTTCTGGATTATACAGAATTTATTGCCGCCCCTCTGCGTTGCTTTTTACTGCTCCCAATCCATTCATTTTTCTCTTTTTTATTCCTCTCACCGACCGCCCCCTCCCACAATCTCACCCCCCAACTTGCGGAAGGGAATAAAGAGATGAATTGTAGGGCTAATGTTTTTGTTTAAGATTAAACTCACAATATAGGGGTAGTTTCTCAAGCGGGAGGAAATGTGAACAAACTTTTCGATTGTAGATGGTGCCTACATTCTTTTTAAGGAGATTAAACGGTGATGAAGTGACTTTGGTGGGATTTCGTTCAAAATATTGTAGAACTGAACTTACCAATATTTTACATTCCTCAATACAACTTTAACTCAAGGGTCGTTCTTCTTTTTAACCTACATAAAGTTGTCTCCACCAGTTTTTGAAGAAAAAATCAACAGAATTACCAATATTATTATCTTATAATTACTTTAAAATCTACTGTACTAAAGACGTAACGACTGTGTGCGTTTTAAAAAAGTATGTGTTTATTTTTTGGTAGTAAGAATTTCGTGACAGAGTTATAACTCCTCGTGAAAGAAGTGTATTTCATACAAATCACAGTTGTCTTCTACCACCTCGACTTGCGTGTATTCTATAATGTTACAAAAAATGGTACGACGACGTAAAATATAAAACTATTTTTAAATAAACACGATGGTATAACTTTGTTTAATTCCACTTTTTATTTTCTTATCCAACTAGTTTTATATTTTATAAAACTATTTAAAAATAGTTTTAATTTTTAATTTTAATCTAATATCCAAAAGGTATAACCTATCAAGTAACAGAGATTATTATTTTTAATGATGTTTAATAAAATATTTAAAAAATATCAAAATCTTGTATCCTACGATTTTTATGTCGTACGACAATCATGTCGCGTGGGTTGTCATTTAAATAGGTATTCATGCAGCTCGTGTTTGTAACCAATTGGCATTTTAGGCCTCCTTCCCCCCTTGCTACAATTTCCCCTCTGAGATCCAGAGAGATTCATTTATAGTGACAGAGTGGTAAAAGCTATGTAGGTTAAAAAGAAGAACAATCCACAAATAAATGGGTATCAAATATATAATCGATATGGACGTATTTGACAAATATTTGATCTTAGCAATATTCAAAAGCCGCGCAGTATATTTCTACTTGATTTACTGTTTTTTAATGTTACTGTTTTTGTTCAGGTCTACGCTCTAGTATGCAGAGTTTAGCGCGGAGAATTACACCTACTGTCAAGGGCGTATATAAAGGGGAGAGGAGGGTTAGGTGATTCAAACACCCCCCCCCCCCACCATCAGCATTGCGTAGAAAAAAAGGGAATAGTTCTCGTAGATTACATTCCTGGAAAATACAACTCTCTTTTATCATTGTAATGTAAATAATAAGCTGTGGTAAGCAGAGGTCTCAAAGAACTTTCTAATAAATTTTCAAACCAAGGGGGGGTCCTTGAAACTCTTAGGATCTACCCTATATATGGCCACCCCCCCCTTCCCATGTGGATACTATAGCTACGCTCTTGCCTACTGGAATTACACACGTTAAAAAAAATAAAGGTTTTATGGTGTTGTAGGGTGGGGCTAAATAAATTTCCCTTTTGAAAAACAAAACAAAAGTTAGGTTAGGTAATTTTTTCCCAATGATTTTACAACACAAAATTACAATTTACATACGCAAAAAATATAAAACAAATATAAGTAATGGGAACCCGCTAATGCACTATCTGTTTTGAGTGTGGGTAAAACGTAACATCATTTTCAATATTTCTATTTTTGAAACTGATAATTCATTATGGAATTCCATTATAATATATTTTTATAAAAATAAATATTAAACTTTTTTTCCACTTTAATTTTATTGACCATAACCGGTTTCAGTTCGCTAGAGCCATCTTCGGACTGGTACAAATTATTCTTAGTCTACGGTTTATATACACAACATATGAGGGAGGGGAAGCGGGGTGGTCTAAAGGATTTTAATCAATTATATTAATTACGTTTGTTACTTAGTCGTTTAAGACTGTCGAATTTCTAAATGTTTTGGTAATTCCAGTGGGCTAACTACTTTGGGTTTGTAGCTCACTTCAACATTGTTCATGGAAAAAACCTTACAAGTAGTATGAATTATTAATGACCTGATTTTATTGTCAAATCGTTATTTTATTTTATGATGCATGGGATTTTTTATTGCTTTTTGAAGGGATTTTTATATTATTAAACACATATTTTAATTTCGAAATTATTATGAAAATTACAATGGATGGATGAATTACAAACCAGTTACGGTCAATAAAATTAAAGTGGAAAAAAGTTTTATATTTGTTTTTATTAAAATTTATCATTTTCAAGTTATTGTATTACACATGTAGGTATGTATATTGAAGTAATATTGCAGTGAAAAGTGAAACATGAAAGTTTGCAAATGATTTATAGGAAAAGTGTTTCAATATATACATCTTTCAGCGACAATTTTAATTCTTTTAAATGGTTTGATATTTTATTAATTATTTGAATTTGTTTTGGTAGAAGATTAAATGCACGAGAACTAAGAAAATGTGTTTGCTTTAATTTGGAATTGGTTTGGGGGGTGTAAAATTCATTATTAAATTCAATAAATTAAAATACATTATTAAATTTAATTAATCAACTTTTATCAAAAAACACGAATGCTACCTCGCACCTGTCATTTTCAACACCTTCCTAAACGAAACCACTTATTGCATCACTCAAAAAAACTTATAATGTTTTTATAATCATTTGAATACATGGTTACTACACAAAAAAGGGCATGCATCACCAAGCAACTATCAGTAATCTGATCTTAATTCAGTCTGTAATCCTTATTCAATATTTACATATATTTGTTATCCCATTCAGAGTGATTTTTTTCTTTCTTATGCTTATGTTTAGTTGTTTTGTTTTCTTTTATGCTAATGTTTTTTTCATGTTTAGTTTTTGTAAATTTTGTAAATTGTGGTAACCTTTTAACAATTACCAATATTTTTTTTTCGATTTTTGTTTTCATGAAACTATTAACATGAAAAGGAATGTTCGCCACAACCTTTTAACGATTTCCAAAAAAAAATTGTAGATTTTATATACTCATGTTTTTTATATGTATGAGTATGTTTATGTGTATGTATGTGGTTATATATATGTTTATATGTGTGTAAATGCGTCTACATGTATACGTACCCGTCTCAGAACAGACACTGTCTTGTGAGGCGGGTAACTTACTTGTTTGTATACGATATTTTATTTCAATACACCCGGGTTGCCGGCAAATTAAAAAAAAAAAAAAATGTGCGTAATTCCAGAAGTATAATTAAAGGATGCCATTTAAGTATATGTGTCATTTAAGTACATGTGTAATAATTATTTTTGGGTGTAATTTTGGTAGTGTAACATTACAATATTTATGTAAAATCACGCCAGTGCAATTTGTCATGTTACCGCAGGCGCAGAGTCAAATATCAAATTTGTTAACGATTTATCCAATTATTTAACCAATTATTTAATTAATATTTTAATGTGAATTTCACCGCTGGTAATGAGGGCCGTAAATCGTAAATAAATATGGCAATGCCACAACTTTGTTTCGAATCCAATATTAGATTTATTTGGTCGCGTGGCCAGGCCATACTTATAACCTACAAAAGATAAATTCGGCATTTATTTTGAGAGTGATTTAATACATCTGTTAAATGTGACACTTTCCCGCCAAATGCTTTCCCGCCCTTTCCGACCTCATAAACCCGAAAGGACCGGAAGACTCAATTCTCTGACGGAATCCACGGGTGGTTTTACCGCTCTGAAATTTATATTATAATTTTAATTTACATGCTGTTTAAAACATGGACGTAACAAGAGAAAAGCGTAGGATTTGTACTTATACGTATTTAGAGCAGGGGCGTGCACTCCATATAGGCACATAAGCACTGCCTACCCTACCGTATTTGTAAAACATAAGCATGTAAATAATATTATAATTTATTAAATTATTGCTCAAAATAAAAACACACTTTCAAAAATAGGGCGAAGAAGCTGAGCAAACTAAACTACGCGAGCGCCACATCAAACGACATACTACAAACGTGGCATAAACTGTAACTAAAAACTACACGCGCGCCCTCCGACTGCCTCACCAAAATGCGGCCTAAAGCAGGAATTATTTCTGCTCAGAGCTAACTTCATACAAGATATAATATCAATGTTTACCAAATGCACAGAGCTTAGAGTAGAGCTGTCGTTTTGAATTTGCTTCTATGAGATTTTTTGTTCGTATCAGGCAGTGCTTTCTGGAACAAAATTACCAAATGGCAATCAGTGACGACAGTGACATCTGTTGTTATCTATTTCTTTCAACTAGTTGTCTTTCATAAATACGAATTGTCCGTTCAAAAACGTTTATTTGTATTGTAAGTGATGCATAAATGAAGCGATTATTTGGATATTTGATGTGGCTTAGATAATCCAAACCTACATCATCTTCAGCCAGCAGCAAGCATATTTAGCGAAAGCTTGTACGAAGGGAGTTATCTGTTGTAGGTTTTTTAAAAATATTTATTTGAATTAATCGGCGGTTTTTCTACTGCCTACCCTGATCAAAAACCCTGCGCACGCCACTGATTTAGAGGGATTGTCATAAACAACGAAGGAAACTATGATTAAACAAAAATAGAATGATTGATGAAGAAGGTAACAATAATAATCTAAATGAATCACAGAAAAACAGAAAAATATAATGGTCGCAAGTGGGACTCGAACCCAGAACCTCTCGTATCAGTATCAGAATCTCTAGTAGCGAAATTGGTAAAAGCACATCCCGGAAAGACGAGAGGTTCTGGGTTCGAGTCCCATTTGCGACCATTATCTTTTTTTTTTCTGTGTCTTGTTCTCTTTCATATTTTCATTTAGATTATTATTGTTATCTTCTTCTTCAATGCTATATTACATTGATCGATATAACCTCCAAAAGTTAAAAAAAGAGAGTTTTTCTTATTAAAAAAAAAAAAAAAGAATGCGTTGCAGACAAAATGTTTGCAATTCAATTCAGCCGTGTCTTATGTATGTTTTACACGATCTCTTTTTTCAGCCCGATTCCCGAGACCACAGATAAAATTTTTCGCTTTACACGATCCCCATTTTTATCTCTTTTTTCATATTTATGATATCAGTTGGCGTCACAGCAAACAACATTGTTCGTGTATTGTTTGCTGTGATGCTAATTAAGATCGTAGATATGAAAATAAGAAGAAATTAGCGACCGCGTAAAGCGAAAATTTTTGTCTTTGTTTTGTATACGGGAATCAGGCTGAAAAAAGAGATCGTGTAAAACCTACATTACACAGTAAACTGATGATTACTACTTATTTTGAAAAATGAAATAGTTTATTGGTTTTGTTTTAAAATATTTTTTTTCCGATTATCACATAAAATTTAAATAAATGTTGACTCTCAGGATGGTCTGTTTTATTCATTATTTAATCAACTGTGTCATACTTCAAAATTGTTTGGTTTGCTTTGGTTTGCAAAAAGCGATAAGCGTTCTAATTTTCATGTACTTAAAATAAATGTGTACTCAACTTATAAACTAGAATGTAAAAGCCCATTAGGGCGTGTAATAAATAAATAAATAACGATTTCTAGCTATTTTGATTTGAAGGGTTTTATTTTCCATGTACATTTGTTACTTAATTTTTTTTATTTACCTGCTACCGGTTTCAAAACAAGTTTGCTGGTGATGTGACCCAATATAATAATATTAATATTCGTATTTGGATCGGGAAGATATCAACGGTTTTTTATTATTATTTTTTTATTAAATTATTATTATTGTCATATTATCATCTAACTTGTACAGAAAATTTACCGGTTATGTGAATGATAATTAACTAAATTTAATTATTTGACTGTGAAGTTTACGTTGGGCTCGAAATTTCAAGATATTTTTTGAAACCAGCAGTACAAATGCTCAGAATTACCTTCATTAGTTGTTACTGAATTGGTCCCCTCGCAACTGCCGGAATATAATTAATCCCTTCACAAAGCGCAGGCTCTGATTCGAGAAAAGGCTGTGTTCCGAGTTACCATTCGTGAAACAGGACGACGTAAAGTGTTACGTGTAAAGCATAAAGCATAAAGCCTGGAATACGAGTCCTACTAAAGGAGAAGTAACGGGGTGTTAGGTCGTAAACTACGGACGAGAGATTAATAAAAATCGCATTACGACCGGTACTACTAAAATGTATTACGTTAATACGCGTTACCATTACAGATTTATTCAATTAAACACTTCGGTTGTGTATACGTGACATTATGAAATGTTAATGTAATTCTAAAATTCAGAATATATAATTCTTATATTATCAGCAGGTAAGTACAATGAATTTAACCCACCGTTCTTAAGAGGAATATAAACGCTAGAAATATTTCGATTCTCATGCCTTCAAAATTTAAAATCGATCGTCTTATTTGCACGAGGCAAGTAAGCGAAAAAGTGGTTTTTATTTATTTTGTGCATAATTTTATAAGAATGAAAAAAAGTTAGAACACACAAAACCTCGAAAATGGTCTTAGCCATAAAGGAGTATTTTTTAAAAATTGTTTCTTCATGCAAAAACATTTTCTTTAGTGGTTAACGGTTAATTTTTTTCTTATGTAATTAATAATTTTATTGTAATTCCATTACAGAGAAAAGCTAGTAAAAGCTTAAATTTATCCGAAGCATATTTTTTGATGTTCATAATGTAAAGATTAATCTAAATAGGATTCCACGTTTAGCTTCATCTTAAAATAGTTGGTCGGGGTTCGATTCGACCGTAGAATTTTTTTTAAATTAAAATTTTTGTACCCGAAATGCTGTTTGAAAAAACAGTGTTAAGGTGGATTTATATTTGTCTGATGTGTCGTGTCGTGATGTGTTCTGACGTGATGGCTAGCATTCACGTATAAATGTCGTGTTCTGATGCTTTCTGACGATGTTTTAAATCAATACATTCGTCACAATGTCACTCTGGCAAACTTGTGTGATCTGTCGTGACGCGGCCGCTCCCCAGAGCTACCCGCCACCTCCACAGCTGTGACAAAAATCTAGATCGCTTCCGACGTGACATGACACAAGGCATCACGGCACAATATTGCGACACCTCATATATATAAACCACACCATCATGGATGTATAATATCAAAATTTGTAATTTACGAAAAATGAAAATTTTAATAAAAAAAGGGTAATAGGCGGCCCGCGAGCTGTTTGAAAACTGAATGTACTGGGTCTGAATATATGGAACGCGGGAGGGGGTTGGTGGGACGGGGAAGCGGTAGAGGGGTAAGGGAAGGCGGGAACGGTGAAAGGGGAACGCGGGAGGGGAATGGAGACGCACGGGAAAGGACATTCGAGGAGAAGCAATTTATTTCTTTGAATATGACATATTATTATACTGAATCCGCCCATGTTGAAGGAGATTAACTTATATGTACCCAACGCGTACACTCGTGGGAGATCCCACACACTTTTTTATGCTCCGAAAGCGAGAACTTCTTCCTATCAAAATGCGCCATTAAACAGAGCAATTCAACTGCTAAATGAATCTGTACTAAACATCGACATCTTCAATGTCACCTACAGAGAATTCAGTAATTATCTTCTGACATACGTCACAAGATAGTGAAACTGCCCCCTTACATTTTTATTTCTTTAAATTTTGTAATCTTCCCCATAATATTCTGTTTTATGGAGAACCTGATAAAATAAATAAAATAAAAAAAAAAATAAAAAAATATGACGTATAAATATATATTATGACGTATTGTTTCAAAATTGATGTATTGATGAGAAAAAAAAATGTCCAGTTGAATAAATTTCTGCATTTAATTGCCAAAGTACACTTGCAATTTACTGATCTATAAAAAATACTAATCACGGTTCTCTTTTCCGTAATTAGCGATTGCATTCCCGCAGCTCATTCAATCCCGCGGGATTAATATGTGGGATTACTCAATCCCGCGCAGGATCCCGCGGGATCCCTGCATATTTGAAATTATGTTTTAAAAATCAACTTTTGTTAAACATTTCTTACATTAAGCAATTATTTCTTTCTATTAAATAAGTATAAGTAATTAGTAATCTGTTTTCTTAAATTCATCTTTAAATGTTTGGCATAGTTTTGTTTAATTTTACCCTTACTCCTAACAACAGTTTTATATTTTTAATTCAGTCTTATTCATATAATGACTAATAATCAAATCTCAACTTTCTCTTAGATACTATTACTATGATATCAACCTATGGTGATAACTTTTGAAAATGCGCTCTTAAGGAGCAAATGGCATTTATTGTATCATCTCCGAGCCTGCTTCTGAGTGAACTGCAAATATATCCTGATGCTGAAAACGCTCTCTCGGCTTCTACGCTAGTAGGCTGAAACGTCAGGATATATTCATAGGCGAGCGTCAGGTACTCTCCTCTGATACCATCAGACTCAAAGAACGTCATTTCTTTCTTTAAAATTTTCTCAATGTTGTGTTGCTTGTTGTCTGGCTTTTTCTTAAGTATTTCTTTTTCTTGTTGAAGCTGTTTTTCTAATTCTTCTTTTAGCGTTAGAGTAGGATCTGTATCAGTAGCAGATGTTCCAGCTATAGGTGTATTTTCGAAGACGTCATCTGTATATGTTTCTTGGTCTTGAACTACGACTATCATTTTCTTTATTTCTTGGCAAATCGCAACTTTTCTTGGCATGAAGAATGTATAAGTAAAATCTCTATTTTTGCAGATTTTGCAAATAAATTAAAACTCCTGTTAAATCAGTGCGGCGTTCTTGAATACGTTAATGTAGAGTCTGTGACAACTGGTTACTCAATACCGTGTTTTGTTGTTGTAATTTATCCAAAATAAATCGCACTGTCGTGTCGCAGTTACAAGCGTTGATTCTCGCCTACAAAGTGCCTCAACTCGTAATTTAAAAGGCTGTAAGTTTGCAATGAGATTAAACGAAACATTAAAATTTAGGTACTTATGTTAACGCCGAACGGTGAGTACGAAAACATTCATCACCTACAGAAAGACGTGCGCAGCGCAGTGCCATTTATGAACGACTGCTTTACGAAAAGATTTACGCGAAAGTTTTAGCGCCAATTTTTCAATTTGCGGGATCCGCGGATCCGCGCTTTGAAGGTGCGTGATCCAGCAAATTAATAAAAGCAGCGGGATCCCGCGGGAATGCGGGATCCCGCATTGCGGGATTGCAATCCCTATCCGTAATATTATCATGAAAATGTATTTCCTCTCAACATTTCGCAGAATTCCTTCAATACCCTCTAAGTCGAATTACGAGCAGGTACTAATTAGAGAAGGAATATTAAGCAAGCAATGGAAGGTTGCTCTCCCAATAAGGCAGGTATACTTAACAAGTTGCCAACTAACTGCAGGGAGCTTTAATTACTTATTTAAACGTATCTCCTATAGAATGAGTAATGCCATCACGAACAGACTTAACGGCGGAGAGGAGTTTAAATGCTTCCAAGAACTTGAACAAAATGTTACATTATTCAGTGCATATACTTTAATAATAGACAGTAAAAAAATTAAGGTTCTATTTACGTAAATTCTTCAGTGTTCTTTCAAATCGGTATCGATCACACTTACAGGGGTGATCTGTTCAGTGTTCTCAATTATTTGAGGCCCGGTAGTACCCGCTCAAAAAGAAGGAGAGTAATTACGAATGTTAGAGGGAGGGCGCTTATATTTAAAACGATAATATTTAAGCAAAAATTGTGACAATGTTTAATATAGAGCTAAAATCTCGTGAGGAATGTCTAAAATAGCATTTGAAGAAACACCGTGAATTTTTTCATACGTATAACTTGTAAAATAACCGAAAAAACGTGTTTATAATAATTTTCAGAGCATACTTTGCGATTTTTTTCGATCAAGAGAATTTCATATATCTAATTGCCGTTTCGCCATGGAAAATATGTAGATATTATCTTCAAGAATAACGCATATTTTTAGAGAGCTTTAAAACTTTAGCAGCCTTACTAAGAAACCCCGTGAAAATTTTATTCAATTGAAACGGTCGTGGATGTGAAAACATTACTAATTAAAAAATTGTTCATGGAAAGATATATGCGTGGCTTGCACAGCCTGGGTGTAGTTTAACCATGATATACGACTGTTTTTTTAATGATTTCTGAATTTTGGAATTTTTCCAAAGTATTTTGAATGTTTTATATATTTCTTGTTCTAGCGAGAGGTCCTGGGTTCGAGTCCCAGAGGTAACAATATATTTTTCTGATTTTTCTTTTTCAGATTTTCGATTGAGTTTCGCTTATATTGTCTTCATTTAAATAAATATTATTTCTTTTATTTGAAATTGTTAAAAATATCTCTAACGATTTTATCAAATACCGCACTACTAACATGAAAATGAGTATAGTTAACGAATCTACTTAAAGAATTAGGGGTTCGGTAAGCCTTGAGAGTAGCAAGTAATCCGATTATACGGAATAAAGAGGTGCATCGGCTTGAAAGCACTTTGCACTTAGGTTCCTCCGAAAGCTCGTTCTCTCGGAAGGAGCTTCCTTGGCTAGGGGAGGAAAAGAACGCTGAATATCTTAAGGCAGAGGTAGTCCTGCACCGCGAACCTTAAGACGATGCCAGTCTTAGAAGGTAATTTAAATAATGCCGCAACCACTGCAATTTAAAAAGCGAGAAAAAAAAATACGGCGTAATTCTAATCATTATTTGTCGTTATACTAATTAAAAAAAAGGAAAACATTCTCGGGATATGAATTACTGACCTATACGTGTAAAAAAACTAATTCTACCATAATCATAAGTGAAAAATATTGCTTAAAATGATGGAGGACTTAGATACGTAGCAGAGGAATTAAACCGACGCTTTTCAAGTCGTCTACAACCAGGGTACCTAGCATGGTCGATCGTTATAACCCTATATCAATTCGATATTGCCCAAATCCGTAATCTATGGTTAGTTAACAATATTTGCATCACAATCAATTGGTAAGAGGAATTCCAACCGACGCGACGCGACGCGACGATTGACAAATTTTAGCCCGGATTCCATAGTATCAGATAGTTTCGGTTAGCTGTCAATATATGCATTTATTTGAATTATGTCGTTCGTTAATCAATATTACTGGCTTATTTAATGAACGTATTGAATTAACGAAGATTTTTGTACTGAAAGAAATCACATATGCGATCCATAGACTTTATAATTGAACGCGACCAAATTTTTCCGTTGGAATTTTGATAAACTAAAGTTACTGAAATATGACTTAAGAAATGATTAACCAATTAACTCCCGTATAGTGTCAAAAAGAAAATGCGGACTGCCAATGCGTATTTAGGTTTGTATTTCAATTCAACTTTGCCAACTTATTCATATTTTTACGTATTCGACTGGCATTTGACGTTTCTGAATTTGAATTTATGGACAGATCCGCCAGTGTTGCCAGCGCATATTGAATTCTAATCTATTCCCCACCAATATCGGTTCGGCTATCAACAGTGAAACTGCGATAGGGATATCGATATAAAATCATCGGAAGTTACTCCTAACGATCCGATGTTGTAAAGTTATCGATTTCAACATGCTAGATCCTATACCTAGATAGATACCTTATTTATTTCGAAAAAATAAATTGAGGATAGGAAGTACCTACACTGTTTTCAATATTCGAGTTATGTTACGAAATGTTTATAATATGAGGCTAAGGGTTGAGGGAAATGCACGCTTACACAGATGATCAATTTAATTGACTCGTTGGGGCCTTAAAGTCGAAAGTTCTTACGTAAAATGGCGTCTTTCAGATTGAGATCACATTTCCAGCGGTAATCGATTATTGTGATAAACAAATCGACCTAAAAAATGCAAAAAAATATAAAACTAAAATTTCATAAAACTCTCCTCGTTCGACAGATTTTCCGCTTCGTATTATGTAAGAGATTTTCTTCTTTGTTGTTAAGAGCGGTATTCAAAAGCAATAAATAACTTTGTTAATTAATAGTAAACCTGTAGATACAAAAAGTTGGCTGTTTCCCATCATTTAGGTGCCGTCGACCGCCCCCGGCCATCCAGGGGGCGAACAGACGGAAATATTTCAGACGATTAATAACTTGTCTGAACAGAGAGTGGGCTGTGATCATTTAAACCCCAATTACAGCATCCCTCCCTAACAACGTAATATATAGCATTGCAAGCTTGAATTAAATTACAATAAAACAAGCCATTTTCAAACTGAACAGATATCGCTCGAAGATCTATAAGTACCCACGTATTTGAAATGAAACCAATGTCTTCAGTAAGGTCTTTCGTAAAATCGCTAATAAAGTTTAAAATTTTCCGTTCAAGAAAGAGATTCGATATTTGATTTCCTTTCACTCGAAGTAAATGAAATTTTCCTGACTTCTACCTCAACTAAGGGGATATTTCACTGTCCTTTCGATAAGCTCTATTCGTGGTAAAAAGTACTATTCATAGGATAACGTATATTCTCGATTTCAATATCGCTCGATAATGCTGTACTAAAAAATAAAGTTAAGAGTTTGTAATTCGATACTCGAAGTAATGAAAGCGGCTATCATAATATTTCTGATAAGTTAGCCCAGTTTTCTATCCATTGCGAGTATTTATTTATTATTACTCTCTGCGCCAATATTATTTAAGTGTAAGTTAGTGAAAAACTCTCGATGTAAGTAATGATCAATATAAGGAGATCTGGGTATGGTCACCATAATTCGTCACCTGTCACCTTGGAAAAAAATTGTATCATTTCGGAAATTCTTCTTTCCAAGCAAAGCATGCTTCCACGCGACCATGTTTTTTGATTTTAGAATAAAAAGGGTGTCTGTCAAATTCGTCCCTCGACTGCTGACTGCTGAACAAAAACAAGGTCGCGTGGAAACATGCTTTCCTTTGAAAGAAGAATTCCGAAATGATCCAAATTTTTTTTTCAAGGTCATCACAGGTAACGAATCATGGTGCTACGGTTAAGACCCTGAAATGAAGCAACAATCAAGCCAGTGAAAGGCTTCAAATTCGCCATTGCAAAATCAGCGAGCACACGAAACAACTGTCACTAAAAAATTCACACAAACCGAACGAAACCTTCTTTAGCGATGACGTTTGGCTTACTGACTCGACAATGGTGGCTCTATACGCCCACTAGCAGCAGAACGCGATACTACAAAAACTAGGCCTTCCACAACATCAGTTCGGTTTCTTTCGTATTTAATTAGAAAAAAATAGAAGGCATTAGTTTTTGACTGACCCTAATACACATACCTACACTGGGGTTTTTATGGATTTCACCCCATCAATATTAACAGAGACGACGGAGCTAAGCTCAATAGTTCTTGGTATCCAGGTATTGACGGCTACACCAAAGCTAAACGCAAAAAACCATGCAGAATTTTTTCTAACACCAGCTCGTAGAGAAATGGAGCTGGCACCACGGTATCGCTTCGACACACATAAGTAAACACTCTCACCAATATCATTTGCGATGGATCATCGGATTCGCCTTGTGACTGCCGCCTGCGACAGTCGCTTTTCGAGACCACCGCCCTTTCGCCCCGATTCGCTTTTGTCTGGCTTGTGTTTACACGGCCAGACACCTGCCACCTCGCAGCCAGCCGGCCCGACCGGCTCACTGCCCAGGCCCCCGCGCCACCAACTGCCTTTTTCAAGGCAAAGAAGAAGAAGAAGGACGACCTGGCCCCACCGAGACGAGATCACAGGACCATCACCTCAATCCAGAAGAGGAAAAACATCATCCCTGCCGTGCGGATGTACTCCGCGCGGCTAGAAGCCGCAGACCCGGAGGAATCTCCTATCGTGATTCCCCCTGGCGCCCGCCAGTACCGCAGCAGGACAAAGACCGGGACCGTGCTGTACACGATCCCCACCATCCAGCCCCAGCAGCCAGTGAAGAGCCACCCCGCAGACCCGAGGACAAGGCCGGCCATCCCCATGCCGTCCCCCGTGATGCCCGAGCCCGCCCCCGCACCCGGACCCAGCAACCGCCCCACAGTAGGCCCAGCTTCGGGCTACGTGCCGCCCCCCAGACCCCAGCAGCCATCCCAGGACATGGAGACGACCCAGGAGGAAGGTTGGACGAGGCCGTCCAACCCCGTGAAGAGGCCCCTGTCACCGCAGGGACCGGAACCGGTTATTGTCGGTAACCGGTTCTCCGACCTCAAGGAGGTTTCTGAAGGCGGCGGCGCTCCGCAACCCAAACGCGCCAACACAACTAATCCCTCTTTCTCATCCGCAGGTACCAGCAACCAAGCAGCGGCAAGGAGAGATCGCGTTCCCCCGGTCGTGATGACCCTGGGGAACCTCACACACAGCCAGATCACCTCTGCAGTGCAGGGTCATCTTGGCCACGCCAATTTCAATTTCAGATACAACAGGGGCGGGACCGCCAATATCTTTGTACGCAGCATGGCGGACCACCGCGCCCTCACCAACGGGCTGCGAGCGGAGGCGCGCGGCTTCCATACCTACACAGCGGAGGCTGAAAAATTGAAGAAGGCGGTCATCAAGGGCCTGCCAAACATCGAGACGGAGGAGATCGCTGCAGACCTGACGGATCAGGGCTTCCCCCCAGTCAAGGTCATCAGGATGACGACCGCAGCGGAATACCCGATGTACATGGCCCAATTTGACAAAGAAGTGAACATGGGCCAGCTGAGGGCGGCAGTCAAGTACCTCTGCCACTGCAGGATCCGCCTGCAGAAGCACCGCAGCAACCATCTGCAGCACGGGACACAGTGCTATCGCTGCCAGAACTTCGGGCACGGGTCCCGCAACTGCTCACACACCGCGAGGTGTGTAAAGTGCTTGGTGGAGCACGCCTCGGCCGAGTGCCCCAAAACCACCAGGGAAGAGCCCGCCGCGTGCTGCAACTGCGGAGGCCCCCATCCCGCCAACTTCAGAGGCTGCCCGAAGAGGGTAGCGTACGTCGCCTCCCTCCAGCAGCGACAGAAGCAGCCCCATCGCCCCGGACCAGGGGCCAGCAGGCCACATCCTCAGGCGCAGCAGACGACGAGGACTGATGGACGCTCATGGGCCCACGTGGCTGGCGGAAGAGCGGCCACCCAGCAGCCCGAGGCGCAGCCCGAGCCTCAGCCCCAACCGCAGCCCCGCTCGCAGACCTACACGCAGCAGTCCGCAGGCTCCAGAGACCCAGACGCCACGCTGATGATGTCCCTCCTCATGGGATTAGATGGCGTGCGATCGCAGCTGGCCAGCTGCACCTCCATATACCAGAGGGCTTGCATCCTGATGGATGTCATCACCACCACCATCAATGTATAATCCCGAGATGGTGAACGTCCTCCTGTGGAATGCCTTCAGCATCCGCTTTAAGATCGATGAACTGCTCGCTCTGGCAAATAACACTAACATTGACATCATTCTCATTTCAGAAACACATCTCAAACCCGACACACCGCTGAGAGTGCCCGGCTTCGAAGTTCACCGAGACGACCGACTAGAAGGAGGAGGCGGAGGCACCGCCATTTTCGTTCGTCAATCCATCACATCTACAAGGATCCCCACTCCGAAGCTGAAGCATACTGAAGCTACGATTGTCGAAGTCACCATAGAGGATAGAGCGCATACCTTCATCGCCGCCTATTGCAGACACCACAACCTTCTGGTGAGAGAAGATTTGGACAAATTACTTAATCTGCACCCAATTGTTGTTCTAGGAGGAGATCTCAACGCCAAACACAACTATTGGAATAACTACAGAGGCAATGCGAACGGGAAAACGCTCTTTACGCATATGCAGACTCACAACTACACGATAATGGCGCCGGACAAACCGACATACCACGCAGTGCACGCACAGTACCCCAGCACTCTGGACATCGTACTCGAGAAAAACGTCAAGACGATCTCGCCACTGCGCACGCTGGATGAACTGTCATCGGACCATCTGCCCGTGAGCTTCAGTATTGGAGGAACGACTTCAAGGAGCCCCAGAAAACAGCGAAACTACAAGGACGCAGACTGGGAAGGATTCAAGAAAGAGATTAACGAACGAATACACCTAACATCGGGAACTCTGCGCTCTACAGATGAAATCGACGAGGCCGCAAGCACTCTCACGGAAATCATACAACATGCACAAGACACACACATACCTCTCAAAGAAGTACACACACACACGATCAAGCTTCCCGAGCATGTCTTATCGCTCATCAAGGAGAAAAATCGCTTGCGACGCATCTACCATCGTACGCGCGACGGCTACTTCAAAACGGCCTACAACACTCTACAGCGGGAAATCAAGCAGGAAATAACGGACCTCAGACGCCAACTTTGGACAAAGAAAGTTACATCACTCACGCCAAAGGATAACAGCCTATGGAAAATGGCAAAAGCGCTGAAACATCAAGACCACACGATTCCCCCGCTAGAGAAGCTAGACGGCTCAGGATTGGCGCTGTCACTAGAAGAGAAGGCGAACGCGCTCGCCGACGGATTCGAGAGAGCCTACGCAGCCACGGACGGCCTATCCGATCCGGAAACGGATCGACTAGTAGATGAATCTCTACGACATCTCGAACAAGTGGAGCAGACGAACGTCGAAGACATCCATTTCAGCACACCGAGCGAAGTTGCCGTCATTATTAAGCGATTGAAGACCAACAAGGCGCCGGGAAGCGATCAAATACACAACATTCTACTCAAACATCTACCTCAGAAAGCCATCATCTACATCACAAAACTGTTCAATGCCTGTCTCATCACCGGACATTTCCCACAGATCTGGAAGACGGCGACCGTGCTGCCCTTCTCGAAGCCAAACAAGGACAAGAGGCAGCCGACAAGCTACCGGCCGATCAGTCTACTATCCACACTGAGCAAAGTATTTGAACAGGTTATACTCAACAGGCTGCTTCCACACCACGAAGAAAACAACACTTTGCCAGACTAGCAGTTCGGATTCAGAAAGAGGCATTCCACCACCCACCAACTCACCCGAGTAGCGGAATTCATCACCAGAAGATTTAACGAACATCGCTACATCGCCGCTGCACTGCTAGACTTGGAGAAGGCATTTGACACCGTTTGGATCAGAGGGCTACTGCACAAGCTGCACAGAACTAACACGCCCATATACCTAACGAGAGTGATACAAGAATACCTCAAGAACAGATCCTTCCGAGTCTTCATCAGGAACGCGCTGTCGTCACTACGTGAGATTCCAAAAGGCGTGCCACAAGGAAGTCTACTGGGACCTCATCTCTTCAACATCTTTACACATGACATCCCCCGAGACGAGAGATGCAACTTGTCTATCTATGCAGACGACGTCAAGCTGTACGTTTCCTCGCTGAAAGCCGAGATGGCGGCCATATACCTACAGAGAGCGCTCGACGCTCTCGTAGAGTTCTACAAGATGTGGCGCCTCAAACTGAACGAGGCCAAAACCGAAGTCATCATGTACACGAGGAAACGCGTCAGAAGGACACCAGACGTCAACATCGAAATGGGCGGACACGTCTTAGAATGGAAGGATGAAGTCGTTTACCTGGGCCTGACTATGGACTCACGACTCAACTGGAAATCTCACCTAGCCAAGATGCACGCAAGAGCCAGAATGGCACTCGGCATGATGAAGCCCATCTTCAATAGAAAAAGTCCGCTACTTCCCAGAACCAAACTCCTGACTTACTATTCGCTCATTCGACCGGTGCTGACATATGCTATTCCCGTGTGGAGTAGCATCTCACAATCTGACTTTACAAAACTACAGACACTACAGAATCTCTGCATTAAAATCACATACAACACTAGAATCAGAACAAATTTGAAAAGACTACATGCGAGAGAAGACATTCCGACCTTATTTGAATACACTCACAGACTGACAGACCGATTTTACAAATCTTTAAGACACAGTAAAAATAAACTCATACAGGAAATCGGTCAATACAATTCTCCCAGCGACTTCACATTCAAATACGTACACAGACTACCCAAACACATTCTGATGGACCTTGACCACATCTGGCATGAACCAGATTCAGACGCCGACGAGTGAGCGAGCAGTAGGTATTCCCAAACTCCAGACCCCTCCCCCGTAACTTATGTTTATATATCTATGTATATATTTATATAATATTGTATAGTATGTATGTTTATCCCCTATAGTCCCATAAAGTATATATCTACATAAAAACAGACATACACCCCACACACACACAATGCAGGATATCGTACACCGATATCACTGAAGGCCGACCGGGTTCATGTTGACCGCCGGCCGAATCTTCCTGGATGAGGTTTTTCATGGTTTCCTCATTCCCGAAGGCAAATGCGGAAGAACTCCAAATAAAAGGACATGACCGCCTCCTTCCCACTCCCAACATAACACAAACACACACGTATGTATTTATGCTTTCCAGTTTGCTGACGATCAAGAGTAAATGATGACCAAAAAAGATGCAATTTTAGTAGGGTTTTTAGGTAACAATTTTTCCCTACCGATTAAATTCAGGACCTTATGTCTATAATAAACAAGTAAAATTTTTAAATACCCACATGAGGTAAAGATTGCGAGGCGCAAATGACGCCGTTCTATTTGTATAAAGAACATTAACTTTAAATTCAGTAAATTTAAATGATTCACCTCTTCAAGGAATATAAGAATCTAGTAAATCAAAAAAAAAAAAAAAATCAATATCATTTGCTCATCTGCCCTGATGATGGACACTGTAACGCTGTCCGAAACGTTGGCTAAAGAAGGAGGTAGCGAAACACGGCATAACACCCCAAAAATCATAACAAAAAAAATTCGATACAAGTTTAATACATAACGTTCACTGTCTTAGACGACCTCCGGTTTCAGGGGTATATTCTGTGTTCTAAACATTCTCGACGTGACGTTGAACGTAGTCAAAGAAGACTTGCACGTTACTTGGTCTGGACACTATTACTTAGTTTTGCTCAATTAATGTCGCCGCGCCACGTCGCGCCATGAAAATATTATAATTTAAAGTAAATCCAAAAAGGTGTTAAAAGTCGCCCATTTCTTGGAAGCTTTTGCGAAATGATCACGAACATTGTAGACTATAAAGCCTCAGTTGAAAATGATCACTAAGGACATCATTCGTAGCTTATACTACATGAGCAGTAATCGTGTTGTAATCCTAATAGATTAAAAACACTCAAACGCCTTTTCATGTTTGGCTATAATTCTAAGAATTAAGGATTACATTAGTAATTTTACCAAGTACGATTGCTTAGAGTTTAGAGTGTTTTACTGAGTATAAATTGTTATTCACTGTATTACTTGTGAAGCACTCTCCCTACGATCGTCATTAAATTTATAGAAAAAGTAAATTAATTATTTGCGTTTTTACGCGGTACAGCTGTGTTTTTGACATAAGCGTACTTCTTATAAACAAGTTTCACTGAAAATTTAACTAGAATTCAAAATAACTATTGTAATCTCGAAAGGTGTTATGATGTTATGAATCATATAAAAAATGATATTTTTATAAAATGTATACCATTTTATGGCTGGATATCTAGCTTACCACAACAAATCACAGCTCGCAACGTTGTATTCGGAGCCAAAGTGTTTTGTAAACTATTAAAAAATAAGACGCCATGTTGCTTATTCCAAATTTATCAAATATCTTTTCCAAAACGGGAAGTAAAGCTACTTTGCGAAAAAAATTATATTCTATTAAAAAAATAACATTACGCCAAAATAATTACTCGAAGATCCCAGTAAAACTTTTTCTTTAACTGTTACAAACAATTTTTATTTCTTTAATATATTCAATTTACAAAAACAGTTTATTAATAAACAAGTTCAGCTATGCAATTATTATTACGCGTGACAGCTGTTTCGCCTTCTGAAGGCATTATAAAACTGTGGTCATGCCGCTTACAGACAATATATTTACGTTATTTCTACGTAGGTATTTACGATGACTAATTTCTTATTTCTGAGTAAACTGACTGAAATTATTAATGGTTGGTATCCTTATTAAAGTTTCCCCAATTACTTGCATTGTTTAAATTCGACTGACTATATACTAATCATAATGTGAATTATTCCCAAATGATGACTTGTGGTTTTATTTTCTAGCTTAATTAAGTTTTTGAAATTGAACATATCTATCAGCGGTGAGTGAATTATATTTGTTTGTTCATTTATCAAAATAGCTTTGGGGTTATTAAAATGTTTGTTAATTTCTAATTTTTGTAAAAGATTGAGTTTGCGTCCTTTATTTTGTAAGTGTAAAGGAGTTGACTTATTATCACATACGTACTCTAATCATAATGCGAATTATTCCCAAATGATGAAGTATGGTTTTATTTTCTAGCATAATTAAGTTTTTGAAATTGGCCGAAATTAAAGCTAGAAAACATGATTAGAGTACGTAACGAACTTCAGTAGAATTTAAACAATGCAAGTACGAAACAACTGTCACGCGTGATAATAATTACATAGCAGCAAACTTGTTTATTAATAAATTGAATAATAATATTATTGAATATATAAAAGAAATAAACATTAAAATGTGGTTCTACAAAGTAAAATTGATAACAATAAATATGTTATAAACAAAACAATCATATTTCATCTGTAACAATTCTTATACGAGTAAATAGTATAAAGAAGCGCCAATCTTTTCTTTTGTTTCTGGTGTTCACATTCCCCGGAGCGCAAGTCTCAGAGGTAAACGCATTGGTCGTCTTGATATATTTATTCTCCCGAGGATTAGCATGAAATACTGGCGCACTTCCTTGGCTTATAACTACCGCCGCCCCCTGTAGCCAGCCTGCAAAAGCGATTCTAAATTTCGCAAGATTAAAATCTG
Organism: Glyphotaelius pellucidus; assembly: GCA_936435175.1. Lineage (NCBI taxonomy): Eukaryota > Metazoa > Arthropoda > Insecta > Trichoptera > Limnephilidae > Glyphotaelius > Glyphotaelius pellucidus. The sequence goes on along the minus strand of OW386557.1, from coordinate 11,779,757 downwards.
TTTAATTATTTTACGAGGTAGGAGTATTAAGAAGTGAGATGTGCGTGGGGTGAGCTTGCGAAGGCTTTTTTCCTTTAAAAATAGAAATGGTAAGCTGCCGAAAATTGTCTCAATTTTTAGAGTTCTTTGTTGCGTGGCTATTTCATCCGATCTGTTATACACAGCACCCTCTAATCAAGGTAATTAACCAAGTTCGCTTTGGAGAAACGAAGGAAAAATAATACTTTAATTTTTTAGGCTTTAGTTGGTTTTTGTAGGTCTTTTTTTAATAAATTCGCTGGAAGAAGGAGTGTTTAGAGGTCTTAGCTTAGCTAGATGGTATGAAGGCCAAAACCGCGGCATCAAGGCCTTCGCTCATGGAGAAACTGAAATGAACCTAGTTGTCAACGCAATTCGAAATTCGTGAGCGCTATCATGGCAACCTTTTAACAAGGCAACTGAAAAGCAACTGGTTTCATTTCAGTATCTCCGAGAGCGAAGGCACATAAAATAATTGCTGAATTGTATAATGTAAGCCTGAGCCCAAATACGAATCTGCTTGTAGAAATCCTTTGTACAACTTACTTATTGAATACTTATACCTACTTGTGTTGTACCTGCTTATGTCTTTCATGCTCAGTTTATTATTTATGTATTATACACTTGTTATCCACTGGAGCGACCACGCGAAATAAATAATTTTGCCTCGTTTGCTTGAGATTTCCAAGAAGATCATTTTTAAAATTTTTCGCCAATATTAAAAAAAAAATCACACCTTCGAGTTTTAACATAGAGATATAAAAAAATATTATAGTGCTATATAGCCAATAAATAAACCTGTATTTTACCGTTTATATCATATTTGTAGGATTTATAAAAAAAAAATCTTTAAGTTTGTAACCGCGCAAATCCTGCGTGTTTGTTACTTTGAAACTGCCGTGAGGGGTACTTATCCGAGTCAACATAGAATATTTTCGATTTCTGTATGTTGTCTGCGGTAAACTATATGGAAGGTGCTTATCTATGGATAAAGGACTGAATTTTATCCGTAAACAGCTGATCAAAAACTCGGCGTGAAAAAAATATTTAAAAATTTATTTTTAATAATAATACGAATTGTAAATAATTTTAATACGAAGTTCTGATTTGCGACATCTATGATCATTATGGATAAAATATTTCAATGGCTTCATTTTATAATAAATAGCTGGCCATGGAAACGTTTAAATAATTAAAATTAATGTTTTACGAATGGTACGAAAATGTGGTCCAATTTTGGACCGCTGTCAATGGCAGAAAAATAAAAGTGGTCCAGTTTTCGACCATAATCGCTCCAGTGATTAAGATGCTTCTGTACAACTTACCAACATTACATGTAAAAACCATCAAGGGGTAAATAAATAAATAAATAAATGAAATAAATACATAAATAAAAACAGCAGGATATCGGCAGAAGGGGAGGTTTATCCTGGAGGTAGTCAAATATTTTCAATAATAAAAAAAATAATAATGCTGCCATTTGCTAAATGATAATGTTGCCATTTGTTAAATGATATCGCTTATTTTTAGATAGAAAAAATATTGTTGAACAACTGAAAAAAAATGTATGGTATCGTATTATTTGACATTCAAAAGATTTAAAGTTTTAAAATCACCATTATCACTATTTGAGATGTTTTACCTGTATAGAAACACATTTTTTTTATTTTTTTTTAATTGTTTAATTTACTTATTATAAATAGAAAGTATATGACAGCAAAAATAAAAATATTATACAAAAAAAAGAAAAGTCCAAATAAACTACTTTTTAGCAGTTTGTCGATGGGTACTTTTACTTTGGAGATATAAATAAACTTATTTTACTTTATTATATAGTAAGAATTTTTGTGTTAGTCTAATACAAAGTATTTCTTTCGGCGAGCCAATTTTTTAACATTCGGCAGGTAATATATTTAAGCAATTAGGTATCATGTAGTCCAGCGTTCTTTGTCCATATTGGTTTAAATGCTTAGGTACAATTAGTCCTTAATTTAACGTAAAACGAGTATTTTAAGTGTGTTCCAGTTTATTTATATATATAGGGCTATTCACACGCTGAAATAAAATTTTATACCACAGAATTGCTCTTACTGAGAGAATTTTGAGATCTTGGTAAAAGTAAAGAACATTATGCCTTTGTTCATATAAACTTTTATGAGCTAATAATTTAACTAATGAATTTTGAACTGATTGAATACGATTTACGTTTGTTTTACAGGAAAGTCCCCAAGCTGTAATTCCATACCTTATAATAGATTCAGCTAAATAAATTATTCGAATTGTGCAAATTGGAAAATAAAATTTTAATTTATATAATCTGCTTACAACAGATCTCAGTCGTTCACAGACTTTCTGTTTCAAAGAAAAAAAAATTGTTAGTTTTTGTGTTTAATTACCTACATTTTGACAATGCCTTTGTAAGGCGAAACAGCTGTCACACGTATAGACTGGCAGTGCCCAGGTGGGCCAGGTATTTCAGTAAAGAGAGTGCGGTCTAATGGCCGGAGTTGCAAACTCGTTTCGCACATTCACTACAAAGTTAAAGCCAGCCAGCCGGAAACCGAGAACACTTCATTTTATGACTTTTATTTAATGGTTTCTCGTTTTACCGCAGAACGTAGACCGTTTTTTAAATATTAATTCTCAAATAAATTCTTAAGATCCTAAACCACGTAGGTACAGTTAATATTAATGTAGGAGAAAAAATTTTTTTGGAAAAATTTGATTAGGAGAAAATATTGTCGTAATAAAACACTTTATTCGGAAAAACAGTGAAATAGCGTATTATAACAGCAGAAAAATTTCGTCTAAAAATATGGTACCGCTTTTTTAAAATGAAATTTCTTCGTTAACAATCTCTTTTCTTCTTCAAACTTTTTTCAACTCGCAGCGATATTTCCATTGGGAATTACTTAGGTTTAAATCGGGAAACGTCAAAAAAGTTATCAATCCCTCCACATACCGTATGGGTCAAGGACGAGTACAGTACCTTCAGACCTGGGCGCGCGACCGCCAAATTAAGCAGTTAGTGCTGTCGCTAAGTTAACTTCACTGTTTGAGGCCCGCTTCCCGCATTTCTACCTATTTATTATATATTTTCCTTAAACACTTTCAGTCTTACTAAAAAAAATAACACTTCACGGCCGTTAAACTGTGTTGTTGTAATAACAAAAATAAAGTCCGTACACACTCGAACTCGATCTCTTACTAATAAACTCGCTTTCGCGGCCGTGCTGTAAAAATGCATTGAATGTATTTTAGAGCTGGCAACGTTGTATTTGGTTATAGTTTACTTGGTAAAGACGTTTAAGTTTTAAAGCTCTTAAAAAAAAATAATGTTATTCTTGGAGACAATATCTGTGCATTCTCCACGCCGAAACGGCAATTATATGAAATTCCCTCGATTGAAAAAAATTTTAAAACATGCTCCATAAATTATAAAAAACTCTTTTCTCAGTTATGTTTCAAGTTATATGTATGAAAAAATTCACAGTATTTTTTTAAATGCCGTTTTAGTCATTCCTCACGAGATTTTTGCTCCGTTTTAAACCAGTGTTTCAAACTTTTTCACAAATTTCGCTTTAATATTATTGTTTTAAATATTAGCGCGCTCCCTCTAACATTCGTATTTAAATATCTCTCCTTCTTCTTTTTACTACCGGGCCTACCGGGCTTACCGGGCCTACCAAGCCTACCGGGTACCACCAGGCCTTGAAATAGTTTAATTACTAATTATTAAGTTCTAACTAATCTCTTCATTTCATATGCTTCCAGGAAAAAACACACTGACTCACGTGGCGTATCAAAATCCGTCGCGCGCCAAGGTCTGCACTGCTGTCAGCCTTCGTTTGAAAGGTTACCAATCTCTCCACAAAAAGTATGACATCGGGGGCGTTTTGTATTTGTTTTTTAATCTCATATTCTTCCCCTTTTTTCCTCCGTCCATTGCAGGCCCTCCTGCAGCTTCTCCTCAGACAGCCACTGGAGTTTGCTTTCAAACTTTGCCTGGGGCGCGCGGCCCATTGGACGTCTTCCCTCTGGAATGGGGTATTTTTACAAACTCAGGATATCTTGATAATATCGTAATATGTCATAGAAAATTTGTTCGTTAAAATAATAATGGCATTTTTATTATTATTTGATTATTTTGCAAACAAAAAATACAGTCAAAGTACAAAGTGAAAGTCAATCTTCTTGCTTTATTGGAATATGTCCAAATTGTTCAAGCCACTTTGTGAATTGTGAATCCGAAAAAAGTCGATGTTAGAGTTTAAGTATTATTAAAAGTTTGAAGAGCACGATTGATTGGCGAATTTGCTGCTGCATTTGTTTTGCAATTAGGCGTGTGGAATAGTGCTGCATAGCATTTACGTCAAAGAAGTTCGGTGCTGTCGTCTGCAGCGAGTGTAACACATCTTGGCCTTTAAAATAATGGAGAATATTTTTGGAGGCTTATAAAACTGCTTGAAAGTTAAAAATCATCTACTTACGAACCTCTTTCGGCTGTGGTTTTATTGTATAATGTAGCACTTTAGGTTTTTGAAAAAATAGATATCCAATATAAAATGAAACGCGCTATTTGACGATATTTTTTTCTTACATCAATCAAAACAGGCGTTAAGTTTTCTCCAAAGGAAAAATAGTAGTACTTTATCTTATTAGGGTTCAGCCAAGGCTAAGGGAATTGCGTTTCATTTTCTTTATACGTTTGAGGGAGATGTATGATAATGGTTGTACGTTTCCTTTGGGGGGTGCAGACATACATTCTTCATTTGTCTCATTTTCGAATGTTGTTATTTAGTGTGTAAGAAAGAGCTGCAGCATTATATGTTTAAGGACTTTTGAATTTTTGTAATTCACTCATACTTCAATATTATCCTTGCAACTATATTCCGTACTTTCAAAACTATAGGCTAGCATTATTAGGGGTTTACGGAAATGTCACGGTGCGGTGTGTGAGAGAGATGCAAGAAAGTGATTACTTTTTTCGTTTGGAGGAAACAGACCTACGTACATTGTGCATCTCATCTTTTGAAAGAGCTGCAGCATTATTTTGATAAGGAATGTATGTTTATTGCCTTTTTTACGTCACGTCACGGTAGCGTTATCGTGACTCGTGTGAGGGGTGATAGTTAGCAGTCCGATTACGAATATTATAGGACGTGGTTAGTCGCCTTCACCATTTTATGTCTATTTCTGGTGAATGTCATAGTGTGACATTTAGAAATGTTCAAATTTAAACTCACAACTTCCTGCTTTGTCTGTTAATCTCGATAAATAACACAACTTTAAAAGTGTTAGGAAATAACACTTCCAAATAATTTTGTGATAATAAGTTGGTTAATAAGTTATCGTAAAGATTAAAATGAATAATATTAAATTGGACTAGACGACATTACTATAGTAGGCTCAAGGCCAAGTATATTTAACGCTGCCGGCTGCCGGCTGCCGATTGCCGATTGCCGACTGCCGATTGCCGACTGCCGCACGACTGATGGCGTGCGCCCTACTATCAGATGCTTTCGGCAAACATCGTAACCGTTCACACCTTAGACACGACACGAATGACGATAGATGGTACTCTTTGATTTTTTTTTACAGTAGCTCCACACAGGAAAATAATTCCCTTCAGGGCCATTTCATCTTTGGGGATGCTGTACGGAGGGTCTTTTCAGAAAAGTAAGCATGGGATGTTCTGGGAAGGAAACGGGTTTTAAGGGTAGGTAGGAATCTGATGGTCAGTATGTCCAGGAGTAACGGAAGTACGAATCCATCCCTCCCACTGGGGTGCAAGGCAATGTTCCGAGAAAGCACGGCTGGAGGCAAGTCAAAAGGACTTCCTCAACCATTCTCTCACGATCCGGTCTACCATGCAGCTAGTGGGCAGACGCATTCGCCGCCAAGACCCAGACAAACCTCATGAATCCGGTTACTCCTGCTAAGTCACCAAACGTAGTGAACCTTTTGGGGTGACCTATGGCAGAGGTGTTGGTTATCCAATAAATGGTTCCCGGGGCGGCGGTACCCATACCCGCCTCCCAAATGCAATATAATACTTAAGTGATGATTATAATACTTAACTGCTGGAATATAGCAAAACTTCTTATAACTAACTATACTACCGACATCTATTGAAGGATGCTGAAACTACATTATTAACCTTTACACTGCACTTCCCAATTATTATAGTATATTCACTGGATTCACTTTTTGTACACCTCTTGCATTCAAAATTACTGTCTCCAAATTCCGTCTGTACTATGCATTTTCAATCAGGGAATACATTTTTAGTAAATAATTTTTGCAATATTTTGTTGCCCGAACCAACTCGAGTTCCTATGATGCAAACCGTATGCAAATCTACTCTCAGGAAAAATTCGTTCAGCGTCATTGAGGGAGTAGATCTGGAGCCTCTAAACCACGGCCCGTGGTCTCATTTTTTAAACCTGTTAACGCGCAAGAGTCACAAAGAGTTCAATTCAATTCAATTCAATTATATTTATTAAATTTAAAAACATAACAAAATAAATAATGCAAATGGTTTTTAAAGTAGAGAAAATATTAAGATACAAGCGTATTTAAGCAACTTAAACTAATCAAACAATTTAAACATCAATGAACAATTTAAACATCAATGAGGCACAACCAGACTAACAGCAATTAAGCTTGCTGTCTAAATTGTGCTTCATTGATGTTACATTTTTTTATTTTTTTATTTAATATAGATATATAAGTGTACAGTGGTGTTATATAAATTACATATCGGTACATAAATTATTTAAAATTGCTTTCTCACCAAAGAAGAAGCTAGTTCTTGTGCTTGATGAGCGAGTTACACTAATTATAACAGAAATAGAATAACATTATGCAATAGGTAAGTATATAATGGGAACAATTTAAACTTCTGGATCATCTATATGTGAAGGTGTACATACGTAGGATATGGTTACATACTAAAATATTGTGCACTTTAGAGAAATTTGAAAAATCTATATAAAATAGAGATGAATATAGATTGATAATTAATAGAAAGAAAGTGAAAAACAGGTAATTCATTAATTAATTATTCCTGATGAAGTGTAGCTAATACATACATATATCGATATTCCTAGTAATTCTATTTAACAACAAGGCTGCTCTCCCGACTGGCATAACCATTGGCAAGTTAATTCTGCAAGCCAGGAGATAAAACAGTGTATGCTGTCGGTGACGGAGATAACCATCGGGAACATAGAAACTAACGCTCTCCATGATAGCCGAGTTTCCGAACCGTCCACGAATCAGTCTGAAGAAATGTGTTACAATGAGCACATCCCTTCTGACCCGTAGATGGTTCATACCGAGCATGCCCAAGAGAAAGTCGGTAGGGTAGAGCCACGATTAGTAGGCATACTCCCTCAGGTAAAGAAATCTCAGAAATTTCTTCTGAACCTTCTCCAACATGAGAGAATACTTCACTTGGTGTGGGCTCCAAACCACCGAACCACTCTCAAGCCTACTTCCAACCAAAGCATTGTATAGTACTGTGAGAACCCGGGTATCTCTGTAATTTCTCGCTAATTTAGTACGTAGGACAAAACCCAGCATCCTCAGTGAAGTACTACACGTCATTGTGGCTACGGTTACGCATCGGGCTACGTTCTTTAGAAGGAGAAAAATCCTAACCCCAACTAACCTCACGTAATCTAAGTTTACCTAAGCTAATCTAACATTTGTATTTCGCAAATGTTATTTTATTATCTGATTTTGCCGTAAAAGAGTTACCTGGAATCGGTGGGACTAAGAAATTCCCGATTTGCTGCATGATGTGAGGATGAATAAGGTGGATGGGACGGAGATGTTGACTGTTCAGATCTGGTCACTTAACACAGTTAAAGCCATTTCGAATAATACCCCTGGGGTGATACTAAGAGTAGTTAGTTATCTACCGTTCCACGGTATGCAAAACACCCCACATTTAAATTTATGTTATTTTTAACATACGAAATATCACAAACAAAAGTAAATTATAAATAATGATTTTAGACTATAAATTAAACAATTTTTTTTTTTATATTTTATAAAAAAATATTTTTGTTTGCTACATGTGAAAAAAAAATATTTTCTCACACTGGGGTTCGAACCCGTTACCTTTGGGTGCAGAGACAACGAGTCTTCTGGTATGCCACGGAGGTTTTAAAATATTACTTAACCATTGGAGCGACAGCGCAATTTAAAACTTTTTTATCCGATTGCTCGACATTTTTTGGTGATCATTTTGAATATTTTCCGCACAAATTAAAAAAAAATCATACGTCTGAATTTTAACATGGAGACATACAAACTGATCAAAGTTCTATATAGCCAATGGATTCAATCAATCTTTTGTCGATTATCACATATTCGTAAGATTTACAAAAAAAAAATTACAAAATCTTAAACTTCTACTTAATTACTCATAAATCAGGAAAAAATTGCCAATTTTGGCAGCAAAACAATCCGAGGTATTTTAAATAGAGCCATTTTGTGGCCAAAAGCGCTCCAGTAGTTATTCGTTTGAATAAGTCTTTAAAAGTAAAAAATGGATTAGAAGTCTAAAAATTCTCAGAAATGCATAAAACACTGTTTCCTAGCCCGATCACCGTTCGAAAGTGAAAACAGCGAAACTCGACTTAAAATTGAAAACCCCTGGACTGGATGAATTGGATTTGGTGGAGGAAAGGGGGAGTATTTTAAAAATGAATATTCAAATATAGTCGAGAAATGCATTCTGCTTCGGAAAATATAACTCGCTCGTAAAGGAATAAAAAGGTGGACCTTCGAGTTGAATTACAATATTCCGTCCGTGAGCAAGGGAGTCTGTTTTAAAATTAATGTAAATAAAAATGTTACAGTAAAAGTCAGAAAAATCTTAGGATCTAGTAATTGTTCTAAATCCAAAATGAAGGTGTTAGGTTATGTTGGTTGGTTGAGGCTAGATTAGGTTTGGCTAGGTTAGGTTATTACTAGCGTCTACAATAGTGGGATAGTAACTAATTCGGCAATTGCTAGGATTACAGGTGAAATAAAAGGTTTAAAAAATTTCGGTATTTTACTGTAACATAATATATATGCACGAGGCTTGTGGTTCCGGAAAAGGATAGGGATTATTATTATTCTTTCTGCTTACGAAAATAGGACCGCCATCATAATAATATTATAATTTAAACGAGACGTGGCAAAGCGGCGAAACAGATTTTTCATATAAATATACACAACTCTGCATATTTGATGACCCTTTGCTAAGGGCGGTAGGATCCTTAGCTCTGGATAGCGAAAAATGTGCTGAAAATAAATGATTTGGCGACTTCATAATTTATTTTTATTTTTCTTGTGATACTTCAAATCTTTGTAAATAGGAACATATTTTCTATTTTTTTTTTTGCAAGAGCAATTCTGATGAGTTATTAAATTCATTTAGTAATTCATAACTTACGATCCATAAGTGAAAGATATTAGGCACAATTTTACTAACGTATTTTTATATCATAAGTTAAGTTACCTGTGAAGGCAATACTGTGGTATAAAATTATAATTCAGCATATATTTACCCCGCAACATAAAGAGAAACTAGAACATAAATATAGCACTAGATTCACGCGCAACGACGGGTTAATTTAATAGTTCCGAAATTTAATAATAAGTACGGACAGAGAACGTTTGAATACAACACACCGAATATATTTAATTTATTACCTGACAATATAAAGCAACATAATTCTATGAATAAGGTTAAATATATGCTGAAAATTGGTTATCGGAAAAAGAATATTTATATTGATGAAAAAATGTATGAAAAAAATGTTGAATATGTAGAAATAAGATGTTAATTATAACTTTTAAAATATATTTGTAATTGAATCATAAGCACCTGCTGACAAGCCAATGCAATTGGCTTAGCAAGACTTGTTTGTTGTTGTCTATACTAATATTATAAAGAGGAAGGATTTGATTGTTTGTTTGTTTGTTTGCATCGAATAGGCTCCGAAACTACTGAACCGATTTGAAAAATTCTTTCACTGTTGGGAAGCTACACTATTCCCGGGTAACATAGGCTATATTATAATTTTAAAAAAATTAGCAATCCTTACTAAAACTCCAATAATGTAACCCAAGGTGTAAAAAAATTACCTAAAATATTCTTTACATCGCGTGCGCTGCAAAAACCATTGATGATAGAATAAAATAATGTACTACGACTTTGCAGAACACATTATTATCTACAAAAAGTGTCGCAACAGCATATGTCTAACTATTATAGTTATGCCACAATAAGTGTTCTTTTATTTTAAATTTTTTTATTGAAATGCCGCCGCTAGAAAAGACTCTTTATTTGTATCTTCGTATTAATTTTTATCAAAATAAATTATTTTATATTCGAGACTGCTTCAATGCCTTTATATTACTTTTTGAATTATTCAATTCGGACATCCCATCTGAAAGATATCACGAGTTTAAAATTGTAAGTATTATACGATGTAAGCGTCACTGGGGTACGGACCGTACGAGAGGACACCAACAAACAATCAAATCTTTCCTATCTTATATATAAAAATTAAAATTTGTTTGTTCGTATTTTATGCGCTGCCATACCGTTCATCCGATTTCGATGAAACTTTGGTGATTTGTTGTGCGCACGCCCGCAAAGGATAAAGGCAAGTTCTTGCTTTATTAAATTTGAATTAATGAAAATGTGCTTATTACATATATTTTAGCGGCAAGGAGGAAAGGCAGGGGGGGAGGGGGAGGTGGGATACGTGGGTGGGAAAACGAGGGATGGGAAAGCGGGGAAGGTAGAAGGGAAACGTGAAAGGGGAAGGGGACTCGGGAGATGAACGGGGACGCACGGGAAAGGACATTCAAGGAGAATCAATTGATTTCTTTGCATTGCAACGCAAGCCGTGCTTTGTGCTTTGAGTTTTAGCTTTAAGATTTGAACTTTAAGCTTTGAGCTTTGATTTTTGAGCTTTAAGCTTTGAACTTTATGCATTCAACGTTAAGCTGTACGTGTTGTTTAAGCTTTGAACTTTAAGATTTGATATTGAATTTTAAGTATTGAGCTGTGTGCTTTGAGATTTGTGTTTTGAGCTTTAACTTTAAGCTTTGAGCTTTGAGCTTTAAGCTTTGTGCTTTGAGATTTTTGTACTGAGCTTTAACTTTGAGCTTTGAGCTTTATTTTTAAGCTTTGTGCTTTGAGTTTTAAGCAGTTTAGAGCTTTGATATTAAGCTTAAACTTTGGCCTTTAAACTTTGAACCTTGCTTAAAGCTTGAGCTTTAAGATTGAGCTTTAAGCTTTAAGTTTAATGTTTGAGCGTTATGTTTTCGGCTTTAAGCTTTGAGCTTTGCGCAAAGCACGAGGCTTAATGCTAAAAGCTTAAAGCTTAAAACTCAAAGCTTTAAGCTGAAAGCTCAAAGCTTAAAGCTCAAAGCTTGAAGCTCAAAACTTAAAGCTCAAAGCTTAAATCTCAAAGCCTTAAGCTCAAAGCTTTAAGCTCAAGGCTTTAATCACAAAACTTAAAGCTTAAAGCTCAAAACTTAAAGCTAAAAGCTCAGCTTAAAGCTCAAAGCTCAAAGCCTGAAGCTCAAAGCTTAAAGCTCAAAACTTAAAGCTCAAAGCGTAAATCTCAAAGCTATAAGCTCAAAACTTTAAACTCAAGGCTTTAAGCTCAAAGCTTTAATCACAAAACTTAAAGCTCAAAGCTTTAAGCTCAAGGCTTTAATCTCAAACCTTAAAGCTCTAAACTTAAAGCTCAAGCATAGTGCTCAAAGCTTATGGCTCAAAGCTTAAAGCTCAAAGTTTCAAGCTCAAAGCTTGAAGCTCAAGGCTTTAATCTCAATGCTTAAAGCTCAAAACTTAAATTCAAAGCTTAAAGCTCAAAGCTTGAAGCTCAAAGCTTAAAGTTCAAACCTTAAAGCTTAAAATTTTAAGCTCAAGGCTTTAAGTTCATAGTTTTAAGCTCAAGGCTTTAATCACAAAACTTAAAGCTCAAAGCTTTAATCTGAAGGCTTTGATCTAAGCTTAAAGCTCTAAACTTTAAGCTCAGGCATAGTTCTCAAAGCTTATGGCTCAAAGCTTAAAGCTCAAAGTTTTAAGCTCAAAGCTTGAAGCTCAAAGCTTTAATCTCAATGTTTAAAGCTCAAAACTTAAATTCAAAGCTTAAAGCTCAAAGCTCGAAGCTCAAAGCTTAAAGCTCAAAGCTCGAAGCTCAAAATTAAAGTTCAAGGCTTAAATCACAAAGCTTAAAGCTCAGAACTTGAAGCTCAAAGCTTAAATATCAAAGTTTGAAGCTCAAAGCTTAAAGCTCAAAGTTTAAGGTTAAAGCTCAAAGCTTAACCCTTTAAGCTTTGAGATTCAAGCTTTGCGCTTTTAAATTTTTTAAAGCTCAAAGCTGAACCCTTCAAAAATTTTAAAGCGCAAAGCTTGAATCTCAAAGCTTAAAGCTCAAAGCTTAACCCCTCAAAAATTTGGCGAATTTTGTCGAAAGGTATAAATGTTTCGATATATATCGACTTTGCAATAAAAATTTAAATAAATGGAATATTTGTAAACGTATCCAAAAACTAAATACTGGTTTTGAAAGGTGGTGAAATACGCTTAAATATATGGTATTATTAGAAATTACAAAAAAAAAATTTAAAACCAAATTTTCTTAATGTTTTCTTTAAAAAAATTTAAAAATGCTCAACTGACATTTTTGATATTAAAATTACTGATCTATAGAAAATGTGTTTGTTTCTGTCTATGTGTGTGAGATGTTTTGCGTTGCTAAACCGTTCATCCGATTGCGATAAAACTTTGGGGATTTGATGTGTGCAAGCCCGCGATGGTTTCTATACGTGTGTAGTGAGTTCTGGCATCATCTGGGACGAATGGGAAAGGGTTAGTAGAGCGAATTTTTTTCTTTATTGAGTGGCATAGCATATGCCGGGAACTCGCTATTGTATTTAAATGCCTGTGTCAGAATTTGGTAAAATTGAATTATGTAATAGAAAGTACCTACCCTAAAATTCTAAATCTATACTAATATTATGAATGCGAAACTGCGTGTGTTTGTTTGTTACGCTTTCACGCATAAACTAATAAACCGATCTTAGAATTTTTTTCACCAATAGAAAGCTACATTATATGCGAGTAATATAGGCTATAAATAATGGTAAGTTCTGGCGTTACGAAATTATAAATATTAATATATTATATTTATTTTACGTTTTCTGTCGAAAATGGCGAGTTATTGCTAACGTCAGAAGAAAAGCAAAACAAATCGTTGTCGTGAAAACCATGTTGATATATATTTTTTTTAATTCGGGCATCGTAGTTACTATTTATCTCTAAAAAATGAATCGCCGAAATGTATTTACGCGCATGACTTACGAACGACTGCACCTAATTGGATTATACTACTGGTGAGCTCTGGCATTATGAAATATGCAAAAGGTGGCATTCGAGCTGTTTGAAAACTGAATGTACCCGGAAAGAATGCATGAAATGCGGGAGGATGACTCGGGTAGGGGGTTCGCGGGAGGGGGAGGAGGGAAACCCGGGAGGGGGAGGGGAATCTGGGAGGGGGAACCTAGGAGGGGGGAGGGGAGCTTGGGAGGGGGGTTCGCGGGACGGGGAAAGGGGTAGTGGAGTGGGGGGAGGAAAGGTGGAAGAGGCGGAGTGGGAACGCGAGAGGGAAAGAACACGCAGGAGAAAACAATGTATTTATTAAATGGCATGGCAACGCATGCCGGGTACCAGCTATATAAAATAAAATGAATAAATAAATTAAATTTAAAAAAAAAAGAAAAAAAAGTAGGACAAACAACAAGAGAAAACGAATAAAGAAACAAATAAGGATTACAAATATGAATGATTACATATCAGAGAAAAGAAAAGGAGAGAAAAAAAGAAACAACACGGAAGAAAACATGACAAGATAATGACATATTTTCATTTTTAAATTTACTTAAAAATATTCTTTTAAAGTATTATTTGAAATATTTATTATATTGGAAGTTTTTGTCCGTATCCGAAAGCGAATTATATATTGCGTAGGCGATAAAATTCTGAAATTCACATTTTTTGTAGTGTGTGTTTGAGGAACGCGGATTTTATTATTTCGAATATTGTAGTTGAGGATGTCTTGATTGTAAAATGGTATTGATTTGTAGGGCGAAGCTTGTGATTTCAGGTTGAGAAAGAATTGTGATTGAAAGGATACAGGAAACTGAAAAGATGTTCCTGATATGAGTGTCCCATGGAAGTTCAAGAACATTTCTGAGAGCTCGGTTTTGAACCATCTGCAGGTCAGCTATCAGTTTCTTTGAGGCAAACCCCAGACACAGTTCTAAAAGGGTCTTTAAATTTCTTTTATCTCCGTATATTGTTTAGTCCCAAAATCTTCAATAGTTACTTTTAAAATGAATCTGGATTCTAACGTTTTAATTTTATTTTTTCCCATTTAATCTATCTTTGAGTATTGTTTATCTCTTCATTTGCTTCGTAGAGACTCGCTGAGAGCTTCAAACGACCGAACAGATAATTAAGAGTAAATAGACTAAATAAAGTAAATGAAATCAATTGCGACTATATTTGTGTATTCTGGACTTCCCATCAATGTTCAAGTGTATAATAACAAAAATTTTTTTTCTTTATTAATAATTTTTTTGGTACATACATTGGGATAATTTTACAAAATAACCTATTTTTATATAAACAGTTAAAAAAATAATAATTCATAGATTAACCGAAAAAATCTCACATTGGCTTCGTAAGGGTACGTAAGTGTACGTAATTGAATCGGAGAAACAGAGTGAAAACCGAAATATGCATTTTTAATAACAATGAAAACACCGAAAAAATAAAACAGAGCTTTATTTATTTCGCTTACCTACTTGCTGAGCAGTATTAAAAATGGTTCTCTGAAGAGATCCACAATAAATAATGTTTAGCTCGAGATCCTGGAGTATTATGTGCAATATTGATTTTCCGTGGCTCCCCTTCGGACTCTGATATATTATGTGTTCTCTGATAGGGAACAACCAGTTAGGGTTGGCAGTTCTGCTCCGTAGGGTAGTGGTATACGCATTTCATTTTGTGTCAGAAGGCTGACGGATCGTTTTCCGTGCAGAGCAATAAGTACACTAAACTGGCTTCCCATTAGTAGATTTTTTTAATCGATTTCTACGGAATGAACGCTCAAGTCAACTGGGATCCGCAGTGCTTTTTGTACGCCACTGCTTACTAAGGCAAGTGAATATTTTACTATCATTATACATTCAATCCACTGAATCTTAACTGATAAATATCATTCAACATTTGCTAAGATCATTCCTAAAAATTCTACAACAATTGTAATCATTTTGAACATGCGCAGTTCAACGAAATGCAATTTCCATCTATATAACTAAATAACTATCTAACCATCACGCCATTTCAGGGATAGGCCTCATCCACATTGACACATCATCTCGTACATACTCTTCTATTATTCTGACTCTTGACATGCCCGCTATCTGAGTCACTCGACCGTGCCATGTCTTCCTCGGACGTTCCAGACTTCTTCTACCATCCACGTTTATTTATTTTTAAAACATTCCCGGGTTACGAATAACCTGACAATATTTGAAAATCTCTTACTACCACCACACTACGCGGAAAATGTTGCTTTTGTCGTGATGGAGGACTTAGTCAGCTGAGGAATTGAAAACGCGACGTTTGGGTGAGACGAAAACGCGATGCCAACTCTGCCACGGACCGGAATTTGTTTCATACATTCTCATTACAATCATTTCTTCGTTCATTCGCTTAATATACCCGAACCATCTGAGCGTCCATTTCGTAATCTTACTCATCACGTTTACACGCACAGGCGTCGGGTGGGAGTGCTATCCATGTTCTACCGGTATTTCAATAAAAGATGCTCTGAGGAACTAGCGTCATTGATACCTTCGGCACCGGTACATAGTCGGGAGACACGCCAAACGCGCGCCCAAAATATGTACACGGTTGGCATTTGTCACATGAGAACGGGTCGTTTTTTCCACTCGTTCTTGAGTTCAACAGCTCGGCTAGGGAACGATTTGCCGGCTTCTGTGTTTTTTCCCTCCTACAACATGGGTATCTTCAAGACCAATGTTCATTCCTTCCTCTCCTCAAAAAGACACAGACACAGCATCCTAGATGATATAGTCCCTGAGGGAAAATATTTTCCTCAGGGCCTCCCGTGTGGAGTTAATGTAAAAAAAAATTCCATACATTCATTCCCGGTACATTCAATTTTCAATCAGCTTGCGTGCCACCTAAATTTCATAATGTCAAAGCTTAAAGAAAAAAAGAATTATCCAATTTGGTGCAGTCGTTCGGAAGCTATACGCGTACAAACATTTCGGAAATATCAACATCGTTTCCACGGCAACGATCTGTTTTCTGATGTTAGCAATAACTCGCTTTTGTTAGCGACAGAAAACGTAGAATAAATGTGGGTATAGCTGCCCCGGGAACCATTATTGGATAACCAACACCTCTGCCACGTTTAATGACTTAGATGAAGTGCCTGGTTTCACAGGGTTAGGTTTGTCCAGGTTTTGGCGTCGGATGTTTCTGCCCACCAGGCACGGCAGGCCGGTTCGGGAGAGAATGGTCTTTGACCTCTCCAGCCGGACTCTCACGTATCATCGCCGTGCACCGCAGTAGAAGGGATGGATTCACACGTCCTTCACACTCCTGGACACACTTACCACAAGATTCCCCTAATTATTTTCCTTCTGTGCTAATGTTAAAAAAAATTAAATTTCTTTCTATTACTATTTTGTGATTTGTACTCGTCGAACATCTCAATATGAATGATTCGGTGAAATGTCACATAAATATTCAAGTAACATTTTACTGTTTCGTTAAATCACCAAACATGGCTTAAGCCATTTCAAGGACTAGGACGATGCAGAGAGTAGAATCTACCATTGAGCGGAGAGGAGTCTTACCAAAATACATCGTCGTAATTTCAACTTTGTGACCGTGATATTATAATATGTAAATCACTGTAAGAAAACAGTTTTTATAAAACAATTTTTTCACGATTAACTTACAAAAATCTTTAAAACTTAAAAGTTCAAGTAAAATGTATCTGACTAACCCTGCTCAGTGCACTACTCCATCTAGGGGACAGCACTAAGTAAGCAAGGTAGGGACTGTGCACCCCACGACCCCTCCGCTAGTTGGGGGCACGTAAGGCACCCCACCACCCTCCGCATGTTTGGGGTACGTAAGGCACCCCGTCACCCCTCTGTAAGTTGGGGATAGGTAGCGCTCCGCCAACCCCTCCTCATGTTAAGGGTGGGTTGGATAGGTACCCCGAGCCGCGCCGGCAGCGACAGACGGACAAATAAAGTAAATACCCCACAAAGACATCTCCTGTCGCGGACACCCACCCTCTCTTTTCACCCCGAGGTGAGTAGGCTCCCGAACGGATACACGGGTAGAACTGTATTGTAGGCATGTCCGCGTTCCCGAATAAGCTCAATTTTCCATTACTACTAGTAGATCAAATAACTAACTTAGATGGTTTGTACGTGGAGAGAAGAAGATCTCTTCCCGTAGAACGTTGATCCAGTAAGAAGTTATTAGACAAAGTTGATCCAACTTTACCACCATATAACTTGGCTACGATTGTATGCATTTGTTGAACTTGATACAATGAATTGGCAACAATATTACAATAATTGCGAAGGTCGCCAATTTTCCAGTAAAACTATTTGATGTACTATTCATATATCGATAGTTTATTGTTTTTATTGATCTACCCAAATCGACATACTCTTGTTGATCACATAATCGTATAATATACGTAGATACCTCCATCTGGTTTTACTGTATTTTTCTTGAAATTAGTGCCAGAAATATGACGTGAAAGTGACTTGTCGAAAAAATTAGTGACGCCCGAGGAAGATATGGCACGACCATGTTATGGCAAAACCATCAGTGGAATCGCTGTTTTCGATTAATCTTTTCAATGAATCGGTTTACATTATGAATACCAAAATTTATGCAGTGAATAAATTGAAGCTTTTCCTACAGTTTTGCTTGATTAAAATTAAAATAAAATGTTTAATTACATATTTATTATATTTTGCCAGCCTGGGCGTGTAAATAGCCCCAGAACTCTCGAGAGCGTAACACTCAAAAATATGATAGTGAATTTACCTTGCGCGGACAACATATTACAAAAAGTAGCGATCTGACAAAATTTAAAGGCAAAAACAGAAACACTAACCTTGATTTTTTTTTTTTTTACATTAACTCCACACAGGAGGCCCTGAGGAAAAAATAATTTCCCTCAGGGCCTATGTCATCTTTGAGGATGCTGTGATGCATGCTGCATGCTGATTGTTGATCTCTGTAACGTGGGAGGCCTCTCAGTAATTTCAATCTACTTAAATTAAGCTCAGCGTTTGAAATATGCACAAGTCACTTTATACAACTAAAGGAGAAATCATTGAATTGCAAGACATTCAAAATACAAGATGATATGACAGTTATTGCATTGGTCACAATAACATTAAAAAAAACATTCCAAACTGCATTATTTCTTCAAAAGGACAAGTGAGCGCCATCTCTGATCCATTGTAGCCGATCATGATGATTTAGCAGTTTTCGAACAATACAAAGAAACCGCCAAAATCACCATTCTTGCTCAATCACCAATTATTTTTTTCGAACAAACAAAAACAAAAAAAAACATATTACAATGCCTAACCAAGTTTCGTAAAAAGATATAAGAGAAGAATATTTTTTTAATCAGAAAGTTATGAACGCATTTAAGAATTAACTTTGAAAAAAATCTGTTTTAATGCAAATTTCTTATAAAATTATTCACAAAAAAATAAAAATTGCTTTTGTGCTTAAATTGGCCATTTCTAGACTCCGCTTGCCAAGCGATGTTTGTGCATTACCTGTGTTCACACCAAGAATAGACATATTTTTGAATTATATGTTCATCTAAACTCTAAATCCATTGTGCTCAGATTTAGAGTTTAGAGGAATAACAGAACAGTATACATGAGACGCTGCTGGAATATAAATGAAGCGTGCCAAGATCGCTTGTGTGGCGTATTAGCTAATGAGTTAGTAAGTTACCTTTTTTGTGCAGATTAACAATGTTTTCATTGGTTGCCTCTATTCTTAAGGATTAGATTTCGAAAATCTAGTAATGTAAACTGGTGATAAGTTTTCTTTTCAATCGGTGTAAACTACATTACTATGGAAACGCTGTTCAGTGGTAGGCCAGAATATCACTGGATATTGAAATAAAAATACAGCACTGAAAATAAAAATACAACCCGAAGGTTGTTTGTGGGGTCGCACAATACTTCAACGTGTTGTGAATTTTGAAAAGAGAGATCAAATACGAAATGTCCAGATACACAGAATCATCAAAGCTGTATTGTGAAGATGTTTGTATTTTTTTATATATAGTGCAATTGAAAGCTGCTATTTCTTAGTTCGTGTGAATGAAACATTTTCAAAATTGATACTTCACTTGAATGGACTTGTGAGAAAATTAATAAATTATAAAAATAAACTTTCCAAATCCAGAAAAGCGACAATTTACGAATTTTACCAATGGGTAATTTAGTTATTCCTTTTAATACACTAATTATTATTTACCAATTGATAATTTTGCTTTCCTTTTTCAAACATTGTTAATTTTTTTATTCCTTTTTTCTATTTTGAAAATTGTTTACAAATTGATTATTTTGTTATTCCTTTCTTACATACTGATAATTGTTAACCAATTGACAATTTTGTTATTCCTTTCTTATACACCAATAACTTTTTACCAATTGATAATT
This sequence comes from Glyphotaelius pellucidus, assembly GCA_936435175.1. Taxonomy (NCBI): domain Eukaryota; kingdom Metazoa; phylum Arthropoda; class Insecta; order Trichoptera; family Limnephilidae; genus Glyphotaelius; species Glyphotaelius pellucidus. Next base: position 11,759,888 of record OW386557.1, on the reverse strand, counting down.
TTGTTATTCCTTTCTTAAATAATGATAATTGTTTACCAATTCATAATTTTGTTATTCTTTTTTTTTAAACTGAAAATTGTTTGCCAATCGATAATTTTGCCATTCCTTTTTCATTCACTGGTTCCTACTCTCAGTATCGCCCTGGTGAAAGAGTGCCATCCCCAAAGAAACATTTCATAAAATGTGTAAAATTTCATAAATTTATTTTGTGTTTTATGTGCAGATCTGAATATCAAACAACAGCAACCAATCTTTTGCCCCTACCCACTCCATTCAGGTTCACAACATACCCGCATTGAGAATACCATGGTCCCACTGGCTCCGGCCAGTTGGGACTCTTGTTCACATAAAAACCTTGATTATCAAAATACTAATTAAGGCTGTGTGTCTATCCTACGTAAGTCTGATTCAATAACTCTGAAATACGCATAAAGCAAAATAAGCTACAAAGTATGTACATATCAATAATTTATATTTTAAACAGAAAATTATTGTTGACATTTTTCAAATTTGGACAGTTTTGTCAAGAGTTTAGAGTCTTCCATGATTTTCCATGGGTCTGCGCTAGCTAAGTAAAAAAGAACCATGTTATTATAATATTTTCTTATAAATAAGCATTTATTGAAAAAAATTTTCCACTTTAATTTTATTGACCGTAATCGGTTTCAGCTCGCTAGAGCCATCTTCAGACAGAAAAAAGTTTTATATTTGTTTTTATTATAATATATTATAATGGAATTTTACCATGAATTGTCAGTTTCAAAAATAGAAATATTATTGAAATTTATTCATAACAAGGGTCCATACAAAAGTAATTAAAAGTTGTGATAAGTATGTATTGAGATTAAGTAGAAAAATCAAATAATGGCTAAATTAAATATAACAGAATTTAAAATGTCACACATCAGATTAAATAAGTAATAGTCCATCGACGACAGCTTTAGGAAAATAAATCCTGCCTACGGTATGAAACTCTTTCTGTAGTTGACACGTGTCGTTTATGAAATAGAGGGAGAGGTCAAAATGGAGCTATCAGACGTACGCCAACAGTCAAATTACTTGTCAACCCTTGTGGCGTGATGCGACTAGATATTTCATTTACAAAAACCCTTTGTTTGAAAATCACCATAAAACTTTTTTAATACCAGTTCCCAAATTTAATTTTTTCGCCTCTAAAATCCCGCACGAAGAGCTCAAAAACATTTTGCTTTTAAAATTCGAGTCACGCAGTTGATAATTTAATCACGGTTTTGAATTTGAAATTCGAACTCGATTAACATTTTGAAAATTGAATCACTTATTTATTTGTGTGAGTAACATTTTTAATCGTGCTTTATTTCGTTAATCTTTTAATGTCGACCTTTTTTCGAGCGAATTTCTAAGAAATGGAGGTGATAAAAAAATAAACAATGAATTGTGTGAAAGGTCTCAATTTTGAGAAGTTTAAAATTGTCTAATGAAGACAGCCAATTTTCTTTTCAAGGTATTATTCAATATAACAGAAACATTCTTTTTCGATTATTTCACGCAGGAGGCACTAAAGAAAAGTAATTCCTTCGGTTTATGCTATCTCTGAGGATGCTGTGTGGAGGGGTCCTTTACAGGAAAGGAAGGAGAGGAAGTTCTGGGGTGGTAGGAAGTGACGAACACATGAAACCAGCCCCCCCACTGCGGTACAAGGCGACGGGACGAGAGAGTCCGGCTGGAGAGGAGCCAGGTCAGTAGGCAGGCAAAATAATCTGCCGTCAAGAAATAGACAAACTTCACCCCATGAACTCGTCTGCTAAATCATCCAACGCAGCAAACTACTTGGAGTGACCTATGGCAGGGATGTTGGTTGTCCAATAAATGGTTCCTGGGGCGGCGGTACCCGTAACCCTCTTAATATTTAAAGCGGTCGATATGTGAATAAAGCAAGGAATGCTACCAAAGTGAGAATTATTTGGCGTTTCATCCTTCTGCGTGTCTATTGTTTAGTTAGTAAAGCCTCGATGACATTTTGCGAGTTTTCAAGCTACTATCTGGGAAATTCACTATCTGTTAGTAAACTCGCCCAGGGTCATCGTATTACTTGCTAACTAGTAGATTGTGGACAATCTACGAAAGAAGTTGAAAGGTGGTCAACTTTACTCGCTACTTGCTCAAGATGGCGGCCTACCAACAGCTGATTTCATGACTGTCAGAATTAGTTCGCGCGGGAGTAGTAATTCTCGCTACTGGCTAGCGAGTGGCGCTAGCTGCGAGCTCAAGTTTTTTACAAAATGTCGCGCGAGAGTCGTTATTTTAGCTGCTACCGTCGCTACTGAGCGAGTAGACAGTTTTGTGCGTCATCGTGACAATCTCACTCGCCGATTCACCCGCTTTTAAACTTACCGGCTAGTAAACGTAATCGAGGCTTTAGGTAAGCACGAAGTTAACAAGATTCCTTTTGATTTATTTTTTAAATGTGACCTTTATTATTAAGTTTAAAACTAAAGTGATAGCTCAGAAGTTAGAATAGTTGCCCAGCTAATGGAAGATCCTAGCTCTCAAACCCTGATGGTGGCAACAATATTTTTCTCTTGTAGATTTGTAAGTGTGATAATATATAGTTTTCAAATTTAATTTTTGAAAAAAAGCTGTAAATTCTAAGATTTATTTATGTAATTTAACTGCCAAGGGAATGGAACAAGCTTTGAGTTTCGAACTCGAACCACTTGACTCCAGGCCGAGCGTCCCACCCACCGGGCTATCGACCACCTGTCGATTTTTCATGAATGTCAGTAAATTTGTTTTACGTATGATATTCCCAACTTTTTCATTTGAAAGTGAACGCTGAATCGAGGAAAATAATCAAAAAGACGGAAAGTGAAATGACGGAAAATTTCCCGTTTGTGGTTTTCCCGCGTAAATGGTTTGTTTTTGACAAAGGCGGGAATTGCACGGGGTGGTTTGAAAATAGAATGTTTTGGAGTCAATTGAAAACGGGGTAGATATTCAATTTAAATTTTCATTTAGTGAAAAGGGATTGCAGAATTTTTATTCCGCATGTGATAATGCTGTATATTATGTATTCGCTTTTGGTATTATTAATAGCGAACTGCAATAAAATTTTAAAACTGTTTATATATAATTACAAATTACTAGATTTTACCCGCGGCTTCGCTCGCATGGTATTACGTGAAAATACCACTGATTAATTCACTCACTCACTCACTCGCTCACTCTCCGCGAACCCCACCTTTCCCTGCCTTCCCCCGGCAGGGAGCCGTTAAAATATACGAAATACAAACATTTTCATTTATAAAAATTTCATAACGCCAGAGCTTACAGCCTATATTACTCGCATATAATCTAACTTTCTATTGGTGAAAGAATTTTTAAAATCAGTTAAGTGATTTATGCGTGAAAGCATAACAAACAAACACACGCATTTTCGCATTTATAATATTAGTGTAGATTTAAAAATATTAGCGTCTTAGAGGTTCAAAAAGTGCGATTCCCACTCAGTTTTTATTCCATGAATTTTGTTGTTGAATTTAATTCCATGAAAGTCCACCGTCTGTCTGTCTGTCTGTCTGTTCGCGAGAAACTCAAAAACTACTTAACGGATTTTCATGTGGTTTTCACCAATAGATAGAGTGATTCAAGAGGAAGGTTTAAGTATATAATTTGTCAAGGTTTTGTGTAAATTGGTTGAAATGTACAAGAATGTCTATGAGCGGGCTGGCAAGCGGGCGGTGTAGATTTGATTTGCATGCAAATTAACAATTAGCGTTTTGTTTCGTTAGCCACAGTAACGCATGGCTAGTTGATGTTAATAAAGTGACCTTTTTTACATTAACTGCACACAGGAGGCCCTAAGGGAAATTATTTTCCTCAGGGTCTATGTCATCTTGAAGATGCTGTGTGGAGGGTCGTTTCCCGACTATGCGCTGGACCGAGGGAATCAGTGACGCCAATTCCTCGGAGCATCTTCCATTGAAATACAGGTAGAACAAGGACTGCAACTCTAAAGACTGCAACCCGTTTGTTAAAATGGGAGAATTAAACGGATCGTTCGTGTTTGTATAGAGTCGAGGATTATTTTCAGGCATTTTGGGGCTCCAGACCTCAGACGGCTACCAAATTCTACCGTGGGGCGCACCTACCTACGATTTGTACAGGGTTAACAGTTACTGTTAGAAAATCTGCGGGCCCTGTTCCACTTTTTGAGAGGCTAACTTAACTCTGGCTTCGATGGAGCCCCCATACAAAAACCTTTTCAATGCACAAATATTAATGATCATACTCGATCTTAAAAAAACTACTCAGCCTACCCAAAGCACGAAATTCACCCCTACAATAAAATACAACATTTAATGACAGGAGTAGGGAAAAAACAAAATTGTTATATTTATTCTGAAATGGAAATCTTTAAAAACAAAAGGCCGTAGATAAAAAAATTAAAGCTTAAAATAAGATAGATGTTTCATTTCTCCAAACTTTACTAAAGAACAGACATTAGGAATGTCAAAGTTTTATTTTTGAAAAGAAAGTTCTCAGTGAACTCTTATGCACTCGCAGAGAGAAAATGCCCCGTATTGTGCTTTTAAAAATAGTGCAATTCATTCAGTCTTTTCCTCTCTACGGCTTTTATTATTTCCGTAGTGAAGTGTGGATACTGCTAAGTTGAAATGAGTTTTTCAAGAGCTTTAATTTTACGTTTCGATGAAAAATCTGGCTTTTTATAGAACTTTATTTCATACTGACTTATCGGACTTGATCAAAAAGGTATATTTTTTAAGAGCCATTAACCAGTGGCCGAGAATTTAAATTTCGTCGTACGATGTGTAAAAATGGCTGTTTTCCACGTTAAATGTTCTAGGCGTAAGAAATTTTCAGCATAAGGAAAGACAGTTCTTTTTAAAATGACCTAAATGGAAATTCATTTATCTTGAAAAACTTATTTTCCAGAATTTTTTTTTTTGAAAACTGTAAAAATGGACTGTAACCCTTCATAAATGTCTTAACCGTATTAAATGAACAGAGTTCAAACGATCAACCTTATCGAATAAAAATGACAGTTAACCGTAGATGACATTTTTAAATGATCTTACGGTGTGAAAAGGGCATTTTCCTGCGGATAATGTTCTAAACGTAAAAATAATATTTTTTTTAATGAAAAACAAATACCTTTGTATAACACCACTATTTTATTAACTATATCAACATGTTTCGAAAACTATGTTTTCTTCGTCAGGATAATAAGTCAATAATAAATAACAAAAGACAAACAAGTATAGACTAATTAGAACATAGACAAAATATTAGAAAGGAGAGGTGATTAATTACCTAAAATATATCATAAAAAACAATTATATAAAATAAAATATAAAAATTATTTTAGAATGGGTAAAAAATTACATTAACATAATAAAAAATCTTTTAAAAGGAAAACAAGAAGTCTAAATAACAAAATAAATTATTATAAATATAAGTATTAATACGAAAATAAATTTAAAAGATGGCTATTTTTAAAAAACGTTTGGTTATTTATAAATAGTGGTGTTAAATTAATTATGACACCCCAAAGTAAATATGCCTATTTTGAAGAAATAAGTAAAAATAATAGGTTCCCTTTAAAAATGATCTAAAAGAAAATTCATTTAAAATGAAAAACTCATTTTCCACAAAAATTTCCAAAGAGTAAAAGTGGACAGTCTCCCTTTATAAATGTCTTAACTATTTTAAATGAGCAATTTCCAATGGTTAATGAACTAAACGAATAAAAACGACAGTAGACCGTAAAAGATGACCCTTTTAAATGATCTTAAGGTGTAAAAAGGGCAGTTACCCACGTTTTTTTGTGCATTACAGATTGATGCTTTGACGATTGAACTTTTTACCACAAAATTAAAAAAACTATAGAAATGGGCTGTCCCCCTTCATTAATGTCTCAACCGTATTTAATGGAAGATTTCAATGGAAATTGACCTTAACGAATTCATTGACATTTAACCATAAAAGATGACATTTTAAAATTAACTTATGGTGAAAAAGGTGCATTTACCTGCCGTTAATGTTCTTAACGTAAAAAAGAATAGTTTCCCTTTATAAATGATCTTATAGGATTCATTTACCATGAAAAACTTATTTTCCACAAACATTTTAAAACTGTAAAAATTGACAATCTCCCTTCATAACTCAACAGTCTCCCTAGATAAAGGTCTTAAGTGGGCAGCTTGCAATAGTTACTCGTAATGATCTGAATGAAATTTTTTTAGTTAAAAATAATGAATGACCTTTTTAAATAACCTTACAGAGTTAAGAGGGCAGTTTCCAACTTTGAATGTTTTAAACTTAAAAAAAATAGTTTCCTTTTATAAATGATCTAAAGGAAATTTATTTACCACGAAAAACTCATTTCCCAGAAAAATTATAAAAACTGTTGAAATAATTAATGCCTCAACCGTATTAAATGGAAGGTTTCAATGGAAAATGACCTTTTAGTGGTATGGTGAAACCATACCTCGCGTGTACAAAATAAATAATACTAATAACTTGTTAGTTGATCACTGAGCCTTTATTTATTTAACAAATTTGCACGTAAACAATAGTTAAGTAGTAGTGCGGAAAATAATCACAATAGTAAGTTATGAATGCACAGGTAGATCGTTGTATTGAGTTCGCTGGTTGGTAAATACTTCGCTGAACGGTAATTTAACACTGACTGGATAATACTAACTCTCAATTCGTGCTGCTTATATAGGAGCGACAAATCGAGTAACTTCCCTGACAGCCGGTTAAAGGTGTGAATACGCACACAGTAGAAACCTCTCGACGTTTCTTGCCGCTGTGTTTCAAGGCGAAATTTGACCCGCGACTATTCGAGGAGGTTGTGGAATAATCCAGCCGGCCGATTAAGGTACTTGGCGCTGCGCATACCAATGTCGATAGGCAGATAGGTACCCGGCTGGCCCAATGCAAAATGTAAACAAAGGTACTTAGCTAGCTAGTATATTATTCTAGCATTTGGTGGTGAATGATAAATGCTCGCCACAACCTTAACGAATTAAAATGATAATTAAACATAATATATGACTTTTTTAAATGATCTAACGGTATAAAAAGAGCATTGACATTCCTTTATAAAGGTCCTAAATGGGCAGCTTTCAATAAAATAGAATAGCTGACATCAATGAAACGCTTTTTAGCGTGAGGAAAGACAGTTCTTTATAAAATTACCTAAAAAAAAATTCGTTTACCATGTAAAACTTGTTCACCAAAAAAATTTTGTAAACCGTAAAAACGGACAGTCTCCCTTCGTAAATGTCTTAACCTTATTTAATGAACAGATTTCAATAGAAACAGAATATAACAGACCTTAACGAATAAAAATAACAAACTACCATAAAACATGACCTTTTGTCTTACGACATCGATTTAAAAAAGTCAGTTTTTCGATCGAAAGTGATCTTACGGTGTAAAGAGGGCCCGGGATTAATTTTAGATTTTAGATAACCATAAAAGCTCACATTTTTAAATGAACTTACGGTGTGAAAAGGCCCCGTAAGTAATTTTAGATATAAGATAACCATAAAAGATCACATATTTAAATGATCTTACGGTGTAAAAAGGGCCCGTGATTAATTTAAGATAACCATAAAAGATCACATTTTTTAATGATCTTACGGTGTAAAAAGGGCCCTTGAGTAATTTAAGATTTAAATAACCATAAAAAACCACCTTTTTAAACGATCTTACGGTGTAAAAAGGGCCCTTGAGGAATTTAAGATTTAAGTAACCATAAAAAATCACCTTTAAAAATGATTTTTTGTTGTAAAAAGGGCCCGTGATTAATTTGAGAATTTAGATAACCATAAAACATCACTTTTTAAATGGTTTTACGGTGTTAAAAGGGCCCGTGATTATTTTAGAATTTAATTAACCATAAAAGATCACATTTTTAAATCTTACGGTGTACAAAGGGCCCGTGAGCAATTTTAAATTTAAGATAACCGAAAAATACCATCTCTTTAAATAATCTTATGGTGTTAAAAGGACCCATGATAATTTTAGATTTTAGATAACCATAAAAGATCATCTTTTTAAATGATATTACGGTGTAAAAAGGCCCCGTGATTAATTTTAAAGAAAACCGTAAAATACCATCTCTTTAAATGATCTTACGGTGTACAAAGGGCCCGTGAGCAATTTTACATTTAAAATAACCGTAAAATACCATCTTTTAAATAATCTTATGGTGTTAAAAGGACCCGTGATAATTTTAGATTTTAGATAACCATAAAAGATCACCTTTTTAAATGATCTTTCGGTGAAAAAAGGGCCCGTGAGTAATTTTAGATTACCATAAAAGATCACCTGTTTAAATGATCTCACGGTGTAAAAAGGGCCCGTGATTAATTTTTGATGTTAGAAAACCATAAAAGATGACTTTTTAAATGATCTCACGGTGTAAAAGGTCCCATGATTTATTTTAGATTTTAGATAACCATAAAAGATCTCTCTTTTAATTGATCTTACGGTGTAAAGAGGGCCCGTGAGCAATTTTAGATTTTAGTTAGGCATAAAAGATCACCCTTTTAAATGATTTTACGGCGTGAAAAGGCCCCGTGAACAATTTTAGATATAACTAACCATAAAGATCACCTCTTTAAATGATCTTACGGTGTAAAAAGGCCCTTGAGTAATTTTAGATTTAAATAACCAAAAAAACTCACCCTTTTATTTGATTTTACGGTGTAAAAAGGGCCCGTGATTATTATAAGATTTAAGATAACCATAAAAGATCACATTTTTAAATGATCTTACGGTGTAAAAAGGGCCAAGGAGCAATTTTAAATTTTTGATAACCATAAAATATCACCTTTTTAAATGACCAAACGATCTGCAAAGGCCCCGAGAGTAATTTTAGATATAAGATAACCATTAAAGATCACCTTTTTAAATGATTTTACGGCATAAAAAGGGCCCGTGAGCAATTTTAGATAACCATAAAAGGTCACCTTTTATAATGATCTTACGGTGTTTTTTTTTTTTTTTTTTTTTAAATATGTTTATTCAGTTTTAATTTTACAATATTTTATTTTACAAATCTTACGAAACTGATCAATCAGTTTGTAAGAAATCTCTCATTTTTTTCTAATTATTTAATACAGTATACTTTTCAGTTTTACATAGTATATACTAAATATAATACTTAATATTAAAATACTAATTATTACTACAAACTAATTATTATAATGTTTTAATGTTTATGAATTGCGTTGTAGTAAAAATATTTTACACAGTACAAACATACGGTGAGAAAATAAATAGATAGGAACTATTTTATTTGATTTCATGTTCTTCGGAGGTAGAAAGATTTAACTTTTGTTTTGATTTTTGAATAAGATGTCTCATTTTTGATATTTTCAGGTAATGCGTTAAATATTTCCGGAATTTTATGACTTTTTGTTCTATCTCCGTATACATTTTGAGATTTATTGACAATAAACATTTGTGCTTCTCTATGCCTAGTAGGGTAGTTGTGGTTTACAGGTTTTTTGAATTCTGTATTCCAGAATTCATCTAGCGTTAATTGGTAATTTACATTACTGTGTATAGAGAGGATGGTTGCGCAAATCAATTCGTTCGTAGGCGGGTGCGGTGTGATTCTGAAACAACAATCACTGGAAAACTACTCAAAGGAAAAGGAAAAGGATAGGTATTGCCAAAACTCACCGAGTTCACTCGACATTTGCCGCTGGTTCTGTGGTCCTTTTAATTCTCCCTTGTCTTTATAATAGTTCACTTGTACACATATATACGTAAACACGGTTACTTCTGCAACCGCGGCGGCGTGTCAATAAGTTCGCAAATTAAACTTACGGCGTTACTTTTCAATTAAGTAAAATGCACAAATTTCTCCGAACTCGAGACGGGTGCGTTTTTCCACAAGTCAAATAAAAAACAAGTGAATGAAACAATCGAACGTTTTATTGGGTTTTGTCTTGGCGTGGGATGGGTAGGTACTTGGATAGAGGAACTGGGCAGGTACTTGGGTAAAGCAGTTTTCCAGTAGGTACTAAATCAAACAAAAAGAACATTGATTGGCGCAAACATCCCCCTCGCCTTGAAAGGGTGAGAAATCCCCCTTTCTAAACCGCATTGTGATAGCATTATCGCACAAATAAACAAATAAAACCAAATACTTATTCTAAATTCCTAAACTACATTTTTAACTAAATCTATTGGTAATATCCCATTATTGAGTCGGCAAAGGGTAAAGCTTCACTACCGGACGAATGTATGTTCCCGACGCCGTTTTAACGCGAGCAACACGAATTACTTCGTCCTTTGCGGGGAAAACCTCGACAATTACTCCTAGCGGCCAATGCAATGGAGGAGCGTTTTCTGTCCCCACAATTACTACTAAACCGACCTTGACTGGGTTAGCGGGAGTATTCCATTTTGGACGTACTTGCAAGGTATGCAAATAATCTAACCTCCAACGTTTCCAAAAAGATTGAATCAATCTATCGAGCAAATCATGACGCGATAGAAGGTTCAAATTATCCTCCTCGATGGTCATGGCGGGCAGGTGTTTCAATGGAGTAGTCATTAAGAAATGAGCGGGGGTTAACGCGAGAGGTTCAGATGGATCTGAAGAGAGCGTCCTACATAATGGCCTTGTATTCAGAATGTTTTCTACCTGTGCGAGCACTGTAGTTGTCTCTTCGAAAGACAGAATCTGATCTCCTATTACGCGAAAAAGATGAGTCTTCATACTTTTGATATTTGATTCCCAATTTCCACCAAAATGTGGTGCTGTTGGCGCATTTAGATGCCAGTTTATTCTATTATTGGCCAAAACACTTGCGAATTCTTCACCAAAATGTGAAGACGTTGAAAATGCGTGCAATTCATTCAATTTTCTCTTGGCTCCTACAAAGTTAGTTCCATTGTCCGAATATAAATTTGACACGGGACCACGGCGGGAGAGAAAGCGCTTGAATGCATTCAGGAAGCATTCGGTACTTAGACTTGATGCTAGTTCAAGGTGTATCGCTCTCGTTGTTAAACACACAAATAAGCAAATATATGCCTTTTGAGAACGAATTCCACGTCCACGTGATATGGTTACCTTCAAAGGCCCGGCAAAGTCTATGCCGACGTGCGTAAATGGCTTTACAGATGAAGTAACACGGCAATCCTTATGATCGGCCATTAAAGGTGCGATTGTTTTAGGGTGTAGCCGAAAACATGAATTGCAGTTATGTTCTCGATTTCGAATCAAAACTACGGGCTGATAATATCCAATATTTCTGCCTCAAATAGACATTAATAATGCGGGACCCGAGTGGCAATGAATTTGATGATAATGATCAACCAATAAATTCAAGATGTGATCCTTTCGTGGAAGGACTATGGGGTGTTTTTGATCATAATTTAAATCCGAATTAACTAATCGACCCCCCAATCTTATTAGTCCGTTGTGCAAAAACGGCCTCAAACGTTGAAACACGGGTTTACACGTTTTTCTTTGTTGAAGATTGATAAACTCACGGGGAAAATAAGCCAATTGTATTTCGCGAAACACTCTGAGTTCTACGAACTCCAAGTCCGATCCGCTTATGTGTCTTCGATATGGCAACACTTTAAGAAATCGAAATACATGAACCAAACAACGTAATAATTTATTCCACGAAGAAAAGCGTTTTGACAAAGTGAGTATTTAATACTCCTCCGAACTAGAAGTTACTAGCAACGACATAGTCTTCTGTTCGGGTGGTTGCGTCACCATGGTGACGTCAAAAGCGGTAATAGGCCACTGCTCTGGCCTTAATTTCAGCCATGGTGGGCCATGAAACCATAGCGGGTGATCCAAAATCTGATTGGGGGTAAGCCCACGCGACAGACAATCAGCGGGATTTTCTGTGCCTGCAATATGAAAAAAACTGTTGGCCGATAATTCTGCTTGAATTTTAGTTACTCTATTGGCCGCGAATGTTCCCCATCTATGAGGAGACGATTGAATCCAACAAAGTGCCACAGTGGAATCAGTAAATGCGCATATTTTATCAATTTTCAAGCGTTTTTCCAAGGTTTCTACTACCTTATGCATTAATTTTGCAAGTATTAATGCAGCACAAAGTTCTAATCGTGCGAGAGAAACGATTTTCACTGGAGACACCTTTGATTTTGTACAAGCAATATGTACTGAATTGGCACCTTCATTTTGTATATGAAAATAAATTACGCCACCGTAAGCCTTTTCACTAGCATCTGCGAAACCCACAATGGTTACAATGGTTCTGGATGTGATTCCAGCATGGCGCGGAATTTTTATTTTATTTAGTGACGATAGTTCCTCGCAGAATTGCGTCCACATCCTCACAATATCTGCGGGAGGCTCATCATCCCAATCACATTGACATATCCATAATTGCTTTATTAAGAGCTTAGCGTATGGTACGACAGGTGCAATGTAGCCCATAATGTCCCATATTTTGGCGACACAATACAATTTATTTCTCTTCCTATAAATCGATTTAGGTGCAGAAGTGAAAAACGAGAAAAAATCGGAATTTGGTGACCAGCATAATCCTAATACTTTATGCATGGACACTTCATCAAATTCCTTTATCGCTGACAAGCGATGCGAATCTGGAATGGATTCCAGAACCTCTTGCGAATTGCTGGTCCACTTGACTAGATCAAACTGGCCAGTCTTCAATAATGCGATTAACTGGGAGGACGTTTCCTTTGCATTCTCTGCAGTTTCCATACTAAATACAAAATCATCCATGTATAAAATTCTTCAATGATTTTCTTTGCTTCAGGAAAAGCTTCTCCTTCATCAGAGGCCAATTTTCTGATCGTGCTTAAAGCTTGAAATGGGATGGATGTAAGTCCAAAACAAACGCGGTTAAACTGGTAGGCATTAATATCCTCGTTTGGCGAGAAGCGATACAAAATTCGTTGATATCTTCTATCACTTTCCTGCACTCCTATGCACAAAAACATTTTGCGTATATCAGCCGAGAGTGCTATTGGAAATACACTAAAATTCTTTATTACATTAAATAAATTCCCCTGTAAATGTTCTCCACTATACAAATTATTATTCAATGATACCGAAGTGCTTGTTTTTGCACTTGCGTCCAGGACTATCCTCAAACTCATGGTGATTTTATCCTCTCGTACAACTTCATGGTGCGGTATTATATAAGATGGCTCTTCATCCTCCCTATTTGGAGTGACAGAAGACAAATAATCCTTCTCTAAATATTCACTAATAATATTATTATGAGCTTCTCTCAATTTAGGAGAGGCTTCCAATTTGCGTTCGAGGCATGAAAAACGTTTATTTTCTAATGCGAACGAATCCCCAAGTGCTGAAGCATCTTGCTTAAATGGTAAGGCTACAATATACCTTCCATTTAGAGGATCTCTTGACGTAGTTTTTTGATTCATTTCCTCACTTTCACGATCTTCAGGACCTTTAATTGGCGGTACATTTACTTCTTCTCTTTCCCGAAATCTTTTAATTTGTGAATCTAATTGCGGTTTCTTCTCTTGAATCAAAAAAAGTGTACGCTTGATTTTGCAATACATGTCTTCAAAATTCATCCAACTTTCAAAATCCGGATTATAATTGAAATCGATATCCAAATTAATTGAATTTATTTGCTGGTGTATATCTTTGTATTCATTTCTAGTTGAATCTACCGTTTCTATTAACGATAAAAATTCCTCTTGAATATTAGCGTCAGAAATCCCATTTGAAAGATCGAATAGTTTTTTAATGCGTCTCTTGCACGCATCACATTGCGACGTCAACAATTTCAATTTATTTTCTTTATTTGTAGCCATGATGACAAAACAATAATTCAATAAAATAATAATGAGATAACTCTATTGCGTTTTAACGATTAAACTATCCGGAAGGCGTGGGGTTAAAACACCTAAACGGCAATCGAAAGGTTAACAAACTATCAAACAGAGCGATACGTCTGGCGTTTGGACTTATCTGTGGTTAAATAACAAATTTTGAATCTTTCACTATGAATGTAGATTCATCTATTTGACAATGCTATCACAATATTATATACGAACGAATTTAACGTATCCGGCTCGAAGGACCAAATGATGGTTGCGCAAATCAATTCGTTCGTAGGCGGGTGCGGTGTGATTCTGAAACAACAATCACTGGAAAACTACTCAAAGGAAAAGGAAAAGGATAGGTATTGCCAAAACTCACCGAGTTCACTCGACATTTGCCGCTGGTTCTGTGGTCCTTTTAATTCTCCCTTGTCTTTATAATAGTTCACTTGTACACATATATACGTAAACACGGTTACTTCTGCAACCGCGGCGGCGTGTCAATAAGTTCGCAAATTAAACTTACGGCGTTACTTTTCAATTAAGTAAAATGCACAAATTTCTCCGAACTCGAGACGGGTGCGTTTTTCCACAAGTCAAATAAAAAACAAGTGAATGAAACAATCGAACGTTTTATTGGGTTTTGTCTTGGCGTGGGATGGGTAGGTACTTGGATAGAGGAACTGGGCAGGTACTTGGGTAAAGCAGTTTTCCAGTAGGTACTAAATCAAACAAAAAGAACATTGATTGGCGCAAACAGAGGACATTACACAAGGAGAACATTTTCATTATTTCATCATATGAATGACTTTTTATATGTAATTCCTTTTCCTGACAATTTGCATATGGTGAGTGTATAAGCGTATATTTGGTTTTTTTGCGTTAATAATAATGCCATTGTCGTGGGACCATTTAATTATGTTATTTAGGTCTGTTTGTAAAATTTCCTCAATTTTTAGTGGATCTTTGTCAGCACATATAATGCAAGTATCGTCTGCAAACATGTAGCATTTACAACGTTTTATTACGTTTGGTAGACTGTTTACTTGCATTATATAACATGTAGGCCCCGATATCGACCCTGTTGCTACTCCGGTATTTGTTAACATTTCATCACTAAAAATTCCGTCAATTTTAACTTTAATTTTTCTATTTAATAGATAATTTTTAATAAATTTTTTTAAAGGACCTCTAATACCACGTTCCTCCATTGCCTTTAATAATGTTTCGTGGTCCAATGTGTCAAAGGCCTTTTTAAAGTCTATAAAAATTATACCAACATAATATTTTTCATTTAAATGATAATTTATATGGTCAGTGAATTTAGATAGTAATTGGGTAGTACTTTTTTCTTTTTGAAATCCGAATTGTATGGGATTTATGATTTTATTTTTTTCTATAAAAAGTTGTATTTGGTTAAAGATAGCTCTTTCAATAATTTTATCAATACATGAGAGAATCGCTATTGGTCGATAGTTTGTGAAATCTTTGTGGTTTCCTGATTTATATATAGGTCTGATATTGGATGTTTTAAGTTCGTCAGGCATAATACTTTTACTTACACAGAGGTTAATTAATTTAGTCAATATAGGGATTATATTATCAGCAATTAACTTCAGGTCTTTAATTCTTATTTGATCATTGCCTTCTGATTTTTTAACATCCATATCATTAATTATTTTTTTAACATCTTTTTGTGATACAGGTCTAAATCTCATTGACATACTAGCAGGAGTTGTATACGTGTTACGATTTAGGAATTTTGTAGTACAGTTATGTCTTATGTCTTTTATTTCATTTACGAATGTTTTAGCAAATTTATCGCATAAAAATTTTGTGTCTCCTTGACCTCCCATATGTTGAAGGATTATTTTATCTAGATTTTGTTTAGGTTTTCCTATTAGGTTATTTATTTCGTCCCAGAGTTTCCTCGGGTTGCAGTTTTATTTATTACGTTTTTGTGAAATGTGTTTTTAGTAAAATTAATATGTTTATTTGATTTGTTTCTATATCGCGTGTATTCTAAACGAAATACAGGGTTATTAGGGCTATTCTTGCATTTTCGGTAAAGATAATCTCTTTTTTTAATCATATTCTTAATTTCTTCAGTAACCCATTGGTTGTTGTGTCTATGATTATTTTTAAATGATTTTTCTTTTTTCGAGGACTCATAGATATTATCAAAAATATTTTTTACATTATAGTACAGTTCTGAGGGGCATTCAGTTTGTAATAATTTACCCCATTTTACTAGTTTTAATTTAGAATATACCAATTTATTATCAATAATTTCCCTTTTTTATTTAAATCCTTTGTAAGTACCTCTTTCCCTATCGCAACTCCTGTTATATAACGGTCCGATATTTTGTTAGTCACAATACATGAAAATACAGTGTTATTACGGTTACGAATTGCAATATGGTCGATACAGGAATAAACATTTTTACCGTTTAAAATTTCATCCCGGGTCACATCTAATATCACATTTTCTAAGCCATTTTCACTGAGTAGATTTTGGTATTCTGTAATTACACTATTTTTGGTATCCAATAAATTTAAGTTAATGTCACCACAGTACAAGTAATTTGAATCAGATGAGTTTAATTGTAATATTTGTTTTAGTTCCTTCAAGTATATATTCTTGTTGTTGTTCGGCGGGCGATACACTGCAAGTATATTTATGACATCTTGATGAACGGTGGTAATTTCTCCAGATATTGTCTCGCAGCTTTTAAAAGAAATGTTTGTTTTCTTAAAAGTATGATGGTTTTTTAAGTACATGATTAATCCCCCTCCTCTTCTATTCTCTCTAGTATTTGCAATCGAGATGAAGTTTGGTATATTGAACATAGTTATTATTTCGTTTTTAATATTTATTTCCGTTAGAAAAATTACATCTATAAACTGCAGAATGTCATTTATTTGTGCAATAAATGAATTAAAATTCTTTTTCAGGGATCTTATATTTAAGTGAATAGCCACAAACCTCATGTTGATGTTTTTATCATGTATCCAGTTATCCAAATCATAGCACTTTGTAAATTTGTGAGTTTGGAATTGTGTAGAATCTTCCATGACGTGGATTTAGTAACTGAAGTAAGTGCTTCGAGTCAAAAGGTGTTTTGATTTTTTTTTTAATATTTAAATGTATCTGTTTATATCATTCTCATTTCTTATATGGATTATTTTCCCATCGCCTTCACTTCTTATTAATATTTTGGAATTTTGTACCCAAATGTATTTAAATTTGTTTTCATTTTTTGTTTTGTAATGTATAGCAGATCTTTTTTTCTTTTGTTAGATTTTCATTTATGTATATTCGGTCGTTGTTTCCGTTCTTGTAAATGTCGTGGTTCGTTAATATGTTTTTTCTTTTTTGTAGCCATTCATCTCGATGAGATTGACGAGTGAATTTCACAATAACATTTGCCGGTTTGGAGTCCTTTCTATTTGGAAGTCTCCAAACCTTTTCAATATTTTCGCCATTTGTATTTAGTTTATCTGCAATTGTTTTTATAGTTGTTTCGATATTTTCGTCTTTCATCATTTCTATACCAAACAGTTCAATGATGTAGTTTTTTTCTCTTTGTTCAATTTCTTGGATCCTGTATTCTAATGCTCTATTACATTTTTCAAGGTATGTGTTTTTGTTTATAACTTCGTTGAGTTTATTTTCGTTTTCTTTTAGTTTTTTTCCCAATTCTAGGTGTAGCGATATCAGTTCGTCATATTTGTTGGATAGAAACTCAGTTGACTGTGTGAGAGTCTCCATGTCTTTTTTCATGACGTACATTATGCTTATTTTATTATTTATTTCAGTAAGAATTAGTTTTTTTTTCTGGGATATTTTCTAGGTTCGGGCCTTGTGACCCGCTGCCTCCGGCCGTTGCGTTTTCGGTGTTCGCATTTACTGCTCGCTGTACTTCACAGTTTGTACGAATAAATGCATTACCCACAGCCACGTTAATGGCGGGGTTTGTACATAGTTTGTGGAAGGTTCCATTACAGTCGATGCATTTGACCAATTCACTGTCTTTAGCAACATATTTTTTACATTTCTTACACTGCACCATTTTAAAGTAGTTTGAGCGTTTTTCGTTATCTTTTAAATCACTCTTTTACAATTTATTTATCGCACACTGATTTACACCGTTCGTGTTCGCTGAGAGACGCGACATCTACGGTGTAAAAAGTGCCCGAGAGCAATTTTAGATTTCTGATAACCACAACCATATCACCTTTTTAAATGATCTTACGGTGTTAAATAGGCCCGTGAGGAATTTTAGATTTTAGATAACCATTAAAGATCACCTTTTTAATTGACCCTGCGGTTTGAAAAGGCGCCGTGAGCAATTTTAGATATAAGATAACCATAAAAGATCACTTTTTTAAATGATCTTACTGTGTAAAAAGGGCCCGTGATTAATTTTAGATTTTAGATAACCATAAAAGATCACCTTTTTAAATGATCTTATGGTGTAAAAAGGGCCATTGAGGAATTTAAGATTTAAATAACCTTAAAAAACACTTAAAATGAACTTTTTAAATGATCAATTTAAGATTTAAGATTAGCATAAAAGATCACCTTTTTAAATTTGTAGTATTATATTATATTTGTAAGTATTATATTTAGTATATACTATGTTTAACTGAAAAGTATACTGTATTAAATAATTAGAAAAAAATGAGAGATTTCTAACAATCAAACTGATTGATCAGTTTCGTAAGATTTGTAAAATAAAATATTGTAAAATTAAAACTGAATAAATATATTTAAAAAAAAAAAAAAAAAAGATCTTACGGTGTAAAAAGTGCCCGTAAGCAATTTTAGATAACCATAAAACATCACCTTTTTAAATGAGCCTACGGTGTGAAAAGGCGCCGTGAGCAATTTAAGATATAAGATAACCATAAAAGATCACCTTTTTAAAATATCTTACTGTGTAAAAAGGGCCCGTGGTTAATTTTTGATTTTAGATAACCATAAAAGATCACCTTCTTAAATGAACTTTCGGTGAAAAAAGGGCCCGTGATTAATTTAACATTTTAGATAACCATAAAAGATCACCTGTTTAAATGATCTAACGGTGTAAAAAGGGCCCGTAAGCAATTTTATATTTAGTATATACTATGTAAAACTGAAAAGTTACTGTATTAAATAATTTAAAAAAAATGAGAGATTTCTAACAATCAAATTGATTGACCAGTTTCGTAAGATTTGTAAAATAAAATATTGTAAAATTAAAACTGAATATTTAAAAAAAAGAAAAAAAAATGATCTTACGGTGTAAAAAGTGCCCGTAAGCAATTTTAGATTTTAGATAACCATAAAACATCACCTTTTTAAATGAGCCTACGGTGTGAAAAGGCGCCGTGAGCAATTTAAGATATAAGATAACCATAAAAGATCACCTTTTTAAATGATCTTACGGTATAAAAAGGGCCAATCAGCAATTTTAGATTTTAGATAACCATAAAAGATCACATTTAAAATGATCTAACGGTGTAAAAAGGGCCCGTAAGCAATTTTAGATTTAAGATAACCATAAAAGATCACTCTTTTAGAGGGCCCGGGATATTTAAGATTTTAGATAACCATAAAATTATAACCTTTTAAAATGATCTTATGGTGTAAAAAGGGCCTGTGATTAATTTTAGATTTTAAATAACCTTAAAAGATGACGTTTTTAATGACCTTATGGTGTAAAAAGGGCCCTTGAGCAATTTAAGATTTAAGTAACCATAAAAAAATCACATTTTAAAATGATTTTACGTTGTAAAAAGGCGCCGTGATTAATTTAAGAATTTAGATAACCACAAAATATCACATTTTTAAATGATCTTACGGTGAGCAAAGATCCCGTGAACAATTTTACATTTAAGATAACCGTAAAATACCATCTCTTTAAATGATCTTACGGTGTTAAAGGACCCGTGATTAATTTTAAATTTTAGATAACCATAAAAGATCATTTTTTTAAATGATCTTACGGTGAAAAAAGGGCCTGTTATTAATTTTAGATTTAAGATAACCATAAAAGATCACCTTTTTAAATGATCTTACGGTGTTAAAAGGACCGGTGATTAATTTTAGATTTTAGATAACCATAAAAGATCACCTTTTTAAATGATCTTATGGTGTAAAAAGGGCCCGTGAGTAATTTTAGATAACCATAAAATATCACCTTTTTAAATGATCTCACGGTGTAAAAAGGGCCCGTGATTAATTTTTGATTTTAGATAACCATAAAAGATCACCTTTTTAAATGATCTCACGGTGAAAAAAGGGCCCGTGATTAATTTTTGATTTTCGATAACCATAAAAGTTCACCTTTTTAAAAGATCTGACGGTGTAAAAGGGCCAATGATTTATTTTAGATTTTAGATAACCATAAAAGAAAACATTTTTAAATGATCTTAAGGTGAAAAAAGGTCCCGTGAGCAATTTTACATTTAATATAACCGTAAAATACCATCTCTTTAAATGATCTTACTGTGTTAAAAGGACGCGTCATTAATTTTAAATTTTAGATAACCATAAAAGATCACCTTTTTAACTGATCTTACGGTGTAAAAAGGGCCCGTTATTAATTTTAAATTTTAGATAACCATAAAAGATCACCATTTTTTATGATCTTACGGTGAAAAAGATCCCGTGAGTAATTTTAGATAACCATAAAAGATCACCTTTTTAAATGATCTCACGGTATAAAAAGGGCCCGTGATTAATTTTTGATTTTCGAAAACCATAAAAGATCATCTTTTTAAATGATCTTACGGTGTAAAAAGGGCCCGTGAGTAATTTTAGATAACCATAAAAGATCACCATTTTAAATGATCTCACGGTATAAAAAGGGCCCGTGATTAATTTTTGATTTTAGAAAACCATAAAAGATCACCTTTTTAAATGATCTTATGGTGTAAAAAGGGCCATTGAGGAATTTAAGATTTAAATAACCTTAAAAAACACTTAAAATGAACTTTTTAAATGATCAATTTAAGATTTAAGATTAGCATAAAAGATCACCTTTTTAAATTTGTAGTATTATATTATATTTGTAAGTATTATATTTAGTATATACTATGTTTAACTGAAAAGTATACTGTATTAAATAATTAGAAAAAAATGAGAGATTTCTAACAATCAAACTGATTGATCAGTTTCGTAAGATTTGTAAAATAAAATATTGTAAAATTAAAACTGAATAAATATATTTAAAAAAAAAAAAAAAAAGATCTTACGGTGTAAAAAGTGCCCGTAAGCAATTTTAGATAACCATAAAACATCACCTTTTTAAATGAGCCTACGGTGTGAAAAGGCGCCGTGAGCAATTTAAGATATAAGATAACCATAAAAGATCACCTTTTTAAATGATCTTACTGTGTAAAAAGGGCCCGTGGTTAATTTTTGATTTTAGATAACCATAAAAGATCACCTTCTTAAATGATCTTTCGGTGAAAAAAGGGCCCGTGATTAATTTAACATTTTAGATAACCATAAAAGATCACCTGTTTAAATGATCTAACGGTGTAAAAAGGGCCCGTAAGCAATTTTATATTTAGTATATACTATGTAAAACTGAAAAGTTACTGTATTAAATAATTTAAAAAAAATGAGAGATTTCTAACAATCAAATTGATTGACCAGTTTCGTAAGATTTGTAAAATAAAATATTGTAAAATTAAAACTGAATATTTAAAAAAAAGAAAAAAAAATGATCTTACGGTGTAAAAAGTGCCCGTAAGCAATTTTAGATTTTAGATAACCATAAAACATCACCTTTTTAAATGAGCCTACGGTGTGAAAAGGCGCCGTGAGCAATTTAAGATATAAGATAACCATAAAAGATCACCTTTTTAAATGATCTTACGGTATAAAAAGGGCCAATCAGCAATTTTAGATTTTAGATAACCATAAAAGATCACATTTAAAATGATCTAACGGTGTAAAAAGGGCCCGTAAGCAATTTTAGATTTAAGATAACCATAAAAGATCACTCTTTTAGAGGGCCCGGGATATTTAAGATTTTAGATAACCATAAAATTATAACCTTTTAAAATGATCTTATGCTGTAAAAAGGGCCTGTGATTAATTTTAGATTTTAAATAACCTTAAAAGATGACGTTTTTAATGACCTTATGGTGTAAAAAGGGCCCTTGAGCAATTTAAGATTTAAGTAACCATAAAAAAATCACATTTTAAAATGATTTTACGTTGTAAAAAGGCCCCGTGATTAATTTAAGAATTTAGATAACCACAAAATATCACATTTTTAAATGATCTTACGGTGAGCAAAGATCCCGTGAACAATTTTACATTTAAGATAACCGTAAAATACCATCTCTTTAAATGATCTTACGGTGTTAAAGGACCCGTGATTAATTTTAAATTTTAGATAACCATAAAAGATCATTTTTTTAAATGATCTTACGGTGAAAAAAGGGCCTGTTATTAATTTTAGATTTAAGATAACCATAAAAGATCACCTTTTTAAATGATCTTACGGTGTTAAAAGGACCGGTGATTAATTTTAGATTTTAGATAACCATAAAAGATCACCTTTTTAAATGATCTTATGGTGTAAAAAGGGCCCGTGAGTAATTTTAGATAACCATAAAATATCACCTTTTTAAATGATCTCACGGTGTAAAAAGGGCCCGTGATTAATTTTTGATTTTAGATAACCATAAAAGATCACCTTTTTAAATGATCTCACGGTGAAAAAAGGGCCCGTGATTAATTTTTGATTTTCGATAACCATAAAAGTTCACCTTTTTAAAAGATCTGACGGTGTAAAAGTGCCAATGATTTATTTTAGATTTTAGATAACCATAATAGAACACATTTTTAAATGATCTAACGGTGTAAAAAGTGCTGATAACCATTTGGTAACCTGATAATATAATCTGATAACCATTACCATATCACCTTTTTAAATGATCTTACGGTGTTAAAAGGGCCCGTGAGCAATTTTATATTTTATATAACCATAAAAGATCACCTTTTGAAAAGACCCTACGGTTTGAAATGGCGCCGTGAGCAATTTTAGATATAATTTCACCATAAAAGATCACCTTTTTAGATGATCTAACGGTGTAAAAAGGGCCCGTAAGCAATTTATATTAAGTATATACTATGTAAATTGAAAAGTATACTGTATTAAATAATTAGAAAAAAATGAGAGATTTCTTACAATCAAATTGATTGATCAGTTTCGTAAGATTTGTAAAATAAAATATTGTAAAATTAAAACAGAATAAAAATATTTTTTGGCGCCGTGAGCAATTTAAGATATAATATAACCATAAAAGATCACCTCTTTAAATGATCTTACGGTGAAAAAAGTAACAACCATAAAAGATCACATTTTAAAATGATCTTACGGTGTAAGAAGGGCCCGTAAGCAATTTTAGATTTTAGATAACCATTAAAGATCACATTTTAAAATGATCTAACGGTGTAAAAAGGGCCCGTAAGCAATTTTAGATTTAAGATAACCATAAAAGATCACTCTTTTAGAGGGCCCGGGATATTTAAGAACTTAGATAACCATAAAATATAACATTTTAAAATGATCTTATGGTGTAAAAAGGGCCTGTGATTCATTTTAGATTTTAAATAACCTTAAAAAATGACGTTTTTAATGACCTTATGGTGTAAAAAGGGCCCTTGAGCAATTTAAGATTTAAGTAACCATAAAAAAATCACATTTAAAAATGATTTTACGTTGTAAAAAGGGCCCGTGATTAATTTAAGATTTAAGATAACCACAAAATATCACCTTTTTAAATGATCTTACGGTGAACAAAGGTCCCGTGAACAATTTTACATTTAAGATAACCGTAAAATACCATCTCTTTAAATGATCTTACGGTGTTAAAAGGACCCGTGATTAATTTTAAATTTTAGATAAACAAAAAAGATCATCTTTTTAAATGATCTTACGGTGTAAAAAGGGCCCGTTATTAATTTTAGATAACCATAAAAGATCACCTTTTTAAATGATCTTACGGTGAAAAAAGGGTACGTTATTAATTTTAGATTTTAGAATACCATTAAAGATCACTTTTTTAAATGATCTTACGGTGTAAAAAGAGCCCGTGAGTAATTTTAGATAACCATAAAAGATCACCTTTTTAAATGATCTCACGGTGAAAAAAGGGTACGTTATTAATTTTAGATTTTAGAATACCATTAAAGATCACTTTTTTAAATGATCTTACGGTGTAAAAAGAGCCCGTGAGTAATTTTAGATAACCATAAAAGATCACCTTTTTAAATGATCTCACGGTATAAAATGGGCCCGTGATTAATTTTTGATTTTAGATAACCATAAAAGATCACCTTTTTAAATGATATTACTGTGTAAAAAGGGCCCGTGATTAATTTTTGATTTTAGATAACCATAAAAGATCACCTTCATAAATGATCTTTTGGTGAATAAAGGGCCCGTGATTAATTTTTGATTTTAGATAACCATAAAAGATCACCCTTTTAAATGATTTTACGGCGTGAAAAGGCCCCGTGAACAATTTTAGATATAACTAACCATAAAGATCTCCTCTTCAAATGATCACACGGTGTTAAAAGGCCCTTGAGTAATTTTAGATTTAAATAACCATAAAAACTCACCTTTTTAATTGATCTTACGGTGTAAAAAGGGCTAGTGATTATTTTAAGATTTAAGATAACCATAAAAGATCACTTTTAAATGATCTTACGTTGTAACAAGGGTCAAGGAGCAATTTTAAATTGTTGATAACCATAAAATATCACCTTTTTAAATGACCTAACGATGTGCAAAGGCCCCGTGAGTAATTTTAGACATAAGATAACCATTAGAGATCACCTTTTTAAATAATTTTACGGCATAAAAAGGGCCGGTGAGCAATTTTAGATAACCATAAAAGGTCACCTTTTATAATGATCTTACGGTGTAAAAAGTGCCCGAGAGCAATTTAAGATTTCTGATAACCACAACCATATCACCCTTTTAAATGATCTTACGGTGTTAAAAGGGCCCGTGAGGAATTTAAGATTTTAGATAACCATTAAAGATCACCTTTTAAATTGATCCCACGGTTTGAAGAGGCGCCGTTAGCAATTTTAGATTTTTGATAACCATAAAAGATCACTTTTTTAAATAATCTTACTGTGAAAAAACGGCCCGTGATTAATTTTAGATTTTAGATGGCCATAATGTTTTTTAAATGAGCCTACGGTGTGAAAAGGCGCCGTGAGCAATTTAAGATATAAGATAACCATAAAAGATCACCTTTTTAAATGATCTTGAAATGGTGTAAAAAGGGCCATTGAGGAATTTTAGATTTAAATAACCATAGAAAACACCTTTTAAAATGAACTTTTTAAATGATCAATTTAAGATTTAAGATAAGCATAAAAGATCACCTTTTTAAATTTTAATATTAAGTATCATATTTAGTATATACTATGTTTAACTGAAAAGTATACTGTATTAAATAATTAGAAAAAAATGAGAGATTTCTAACAATCAAACTGATTGATCAGTTATATACACTCTACACACAGTAAGGTAAATTACCAATTAACGCTAGATGAATTCTGGAATACAGAATTCAAAAACCTGTAAACCACAACTACCCTACTAGGCAAAGAGAAGTACAAATGTTTATTGTCAATAAATCTCAAAATGTATACGGAGATAGAACAAAAAGTCATAAAATTCCGGAAATATTTAACGCATTACCTGAAAATATCAAAAATGAGACATCTTATTCAAAAATCAAAACAAAAGTTAAATCTTTCTACCTCCGAAGAACATGAAATCAAATAAAATAGTTCCTATCTATTTATTTTCTCACCGTATGTTTGTACTGTGTAAAATATTTTTACTACAACGCAATTCATAAACATTAAAACATTATAATAATTAGTTTGTCGTAATAATTAGTATTTTAATATTAATTATTATATTTAGTTATTATATTTACAATGTAAAACTGAAAAGTACACTGTATTAAATAATTAGAAAAAAATGAGAGATTTCTTACAATCGAACTGATTGATCAGTTTCGTAAGATTTGTAAAATAAAATATTGTAAAATTAAAACTGAATAAACATATTTAAAAAAAAAAGTTTCGTAAGATTTGTAAAGTAAAATATTGTAAAATTAAAACTGAATAAATATATTTAAAAAAAAATGATCTTACGGTGTAAAAAGTGCCCGTAAGCAATTTTAGATTTTAGATAACCATTAAACAACACCTTTTTAAATGAGCCTACGGTGTGAAAAGGCGCCGTGAGCAATTTAAGATATAAGATAACCATAAAAGATCACATTTTAAAATGATCTTACGGTGTAAGAAGGGCCCGTAAGCAATTTTAGGTTTAAGATAACCATAAAAGATCACTCTTTTATAAGGCCCGGGATATTTTAGATTTTAGATAACCATAAAAAATAACCCTTTAAAATGATCTTATGGTGTAAAAAGGGCCCCTGATAAATTTTAGAATTTAGATAACCATAAAATATCACCTTTGTAAACGATCTTACGGTGTAAAAAGGGCCCGTTATTAATTTTAGATTTTAGATAAACATAAAAGATCAGCTTTTTAAATGATCTTACGGTGAAAAAAGGGCCCGTGAGTAATTTTAGATAACCATAAAAGATCACCTTTTTAAATGTTCTTACGGTGTCAAAAGGCCCCATGAGCAATTTAAGATTTAAGAAAACCATAAAAACTCACCTTTTTAAATGATCTTACGGTGTTTAAAGGACCCGTGATTAATTTTAGATTTTAGATAACCATAAAAGATCATCTTTTTAAATGATCTTACCGTGTAAAAAGGGCCCGTTATTAATTTTAGATTTTAGATAACCATAAAAGATCACCTTTTTAAATGATCTTACTGTGAAAAAAGGGCCCGTGAGTAATTTTAGATAACCATAAAAGATCACCTTTTTAAATGTTCTTACTGTGTCAAAAGGCCCCAAGAGCAATTTAAGATTTAAGAAAACCATGAAAACTCATCTTTTTAAATGATCTTACGGTGTTAAAAGGACCCGTGATTAATTTTAGATTTTAGATATCCATAAAAAATCACCTTTTTAAATGATCTTACGGTGTAAAATATTGTTATTGAGGCAGACCTCTATTGTACGGGTGGGAGGTAGGAGCCGCTCAGATGATACCCGCTCTAAACCAAGAGATATAATAGTCACCCTCGGCTCAAAACTAATGCGTGATCTGTTCTTGGCCAAACTAAAAGAACATATTAGAATCAAAGGCCGAATAACAACTTCTTCACTAGGACTACAACACGCTCAGATGGCTCATGGTTCTCCTATTTATGTTTCCGACCACCTGACACCAAGAAAAAAATTTCTCCTGGCCCAAACCAAACAACAGGCGAAAATAAAAAAATACAAATACACGTGGTCGAAAGAAGGTCAGGTTTATGTACGCCAGTCTGAGGACTCTAAAATCCTTAGAATCTCATATGAATCGGACATCAAAAAAATGTGACTTGAGGTCAACAAAAAAATTCCATCACTAAATCTACTTACCTATATTAATTTACTAATTTTCATTTATACCGCTCTCCGCTTATACTGCTTTTCATTTATGCTCTCCTATATTAATTTACTAATTTTCATTTTTATTTTTTCTACAGACACTTTTGCTCACATTATAAATCAACTTATTATTATTATTAACTATATCAACCTACCTCAAATATTTATCTTAACCTACTTCATAATTCCCATTTATCTAATTATTTTAAATTATCCAAATGCTCCATCATACATAACTGTTACCATTTATTCATATATTTCCACAATATTAATATATCAAATTATCTTAATTAACTCAATTGACTTAATTATATTTAATTGCTTAACTATCTTTACTAATTTGATATGTGTTATACATTCGATTGTTTCAAAGTATGTAAGTATCTCAACAAAACTTACAAGTCATCAAATAAAATTATTAATTTTAAATCAATTACCTCACTTATCATCTCTAAATAATGATATTCAAAAATTAAATCCATATATTTTATCACATTTCTTAATATCTAACCACTTGATTCCCTCTATCTCATTGATTGTATATATTGTATTTGGTTGTTTTGTTTTGATTGTTTTTATTCTTGCACTTTTTTTACTAATCTTGATAAGTTTAATTTTGTTAAATCTCCTAAACATGGTAATTTTATTAATTCTCTTACGTCGCTCAGTAATTATTATACACTTAATTTTAATCCCTTTACTTCTCCATACAATTAAATTCTTCTCTAATTCACTTTACTATCTTAATCGCCTGAACTATTATTATAACAATGGTTTGAACCATTTCCAATACTTTAACAACTTAAATCATACAATCTGTTGTAATTATTTTGATTATCCCAATGTCTTTTATTTTTCAATGATTTTAAATTATTCCATGTTTACTCCAATTCTTTCTATGGTACTAATTTATTTTATTTTCAATGTCTTTTATTTTTCGATGATTTTAAATTATTTAATTTTCATTTTTACTAACATCCCTCCTATTGTTGTAATTTCTTTTATTTTCAAAGTCTTTTATTTTTCGATAATTTTAATTTATTCTATTTTCATTCATACTCACATTCTTCATATTGGTCTAACGTCGTTTATTTTCAATGTCTTTAATTTTTCAATGATTTTAAATTATTTTACTTTTATTTTTGCTCACATTCTTCCCTTTGTTCTAATGACTTTTATTTTCAATGTCTTTAATTTTTCAATGATTTTAAATTATTTTACTTTTATTTTTGCTCACATTCTTCCCTTTGTTTTAATGACCTTTATTTTCAATGTCTTTAATTTTTCAATGATTTTAAATTATTTTACTTTTATTTTTGCTCACATTCTTCCCTTTGTTCTAATGACTTTTATTTTCAATGTCTTTAATTTTTCAATGATTTTAAATTATTTTACTTTTATTTTTACTCACATTCTTCCCTTTGTTCTAATGACCTTTATTTTCAATGTCTTTAATTTTTCAATGATTTTAAATTATTTTACTTTTATTTTTACTCACATTCTTCCCTTTGTTCTGATGACTTTTATTTTCAATGTCTTTTATTTTTTGATGACTTTAAATTATTATATTTTTATTTCTACTACACGGGTTCCTGATGTCCAGTCTCACCGCTCTAATCTGTTAGACCTGTTTCTAACCACTGTGCCACACGGTTACAAGATTGACGTCACAGCGCCTTTAGGATCGTCGGACCACTGCCTGGTGACGTCGTCAATCCCCGTAACCTTCAGACCGCCAAACGAGAGGCTGAAAAGAAAAGTGTGGCACTACAGGTCTGCAGATTGGTTCGGTTTGCGGGCATTTCCGTGGTCAACTGTCTGTTTTCGGACTTCGGATCCCTCAAGATGTGCCCAGGAAATTGGTGAAGTCATCGCGTCCGCGATGGATGGCTTCATCCAATCCACTGTTAAAGAAACTGGTGTGGGCTCAAAGCCGTGGTTCAGTCGACAATGCTCTGAAGCAGTGCGACGAAAAAACGCGGCTTATCGAGCCTACAACACATCTCAAACGTCCGAAAACAGAATATTTTATAACAAAATGTCAAAGGAAAGCAAGAGAATCATAAATAGGTCGAAATTTGAGCACGACCTGCAGATCAACAGAAAGCTGGCTGCGTGCTCGCATGTTCTGGTCGCTTGCGGGCTCAATAGGTCGCAATTTCTGCAAATCCAGTCTGCCACCTCTTACCAGAACTGACGGCTCTCTAGCTAATACCGCCGCCGAAAAGGCTAACTTATTAGGCAAAATGTTCGCGGAAAACTCGACCCTCGATGATCAAGGTGCTATCCCGCCGTCGGTTCCTCACTGCGGTTTTCATATGAAAAAGCTGAGGATCCGGCATCGGGATGTACTCCAAGTCTTACGAGGGCTCGATGTTAATAAAGCTAGTGGGCCTGACGGAATACCTGCCCTGGTATTGCAGAGGTGCGCTGCAGAAATAGCTCCAATTTTGACGAAGCTTTTCAAAATGTCCCTGATGTTTGGGACTGTGCCCTCCGGTTGGAAAAAAGCGATCATTCACCCTATTCCAAAGAAGGGTGACCGCTCCAACCCGGCCAACTACCGCCCCATAGCGATCACATCTGTTCTGTCAAAAGTGATGGAACGTGTGATCAACGACAAACTGCTCACATACCTCGAGAAGAACAAAATTATTAACGACCGTCAATACGGATTCCGGCGGAACCGCTCGTGCGGTGATCTTCTCGCGTATGTGACGCATGTTTTGGGGCGGTGCCTGGAACGTTTTGGTGAAACCCAAACGGTGTCACTGGATATTTCCAAGGCCTTTGACCGGGTTTGGCACCGAGGGCTTGTCAACAAACTGCCTTCTTACGGACTTCCCGCATCCTTGTGTATGTGGATTGCCGACTTTTTGAGGGAGAGGTCGATTCAGGCGGTTGCTGATGGTTTCACCTCTTCCTCGCATTCGATAAATGCTGGCGTCCCACAGGGATCTGTTCTGTCACCGACTTTGTTTTTGTTGCACATCAATGACCTCTTGACGTGTGCACCGATTCATTGCTACGCGGATGACAGTACAGTCCATGATAGCTTTTTGTTTGACAAACCTCCAAAGGGCTCACAAACCCCAATGGCTTGGAGGGCTTTGAAACAAAGAATGGACGGTTACCTCGAGAGTGTTTCCTCTTGGGGTAAGAATAACCTCGTCGAATTTAATGTTTCAAAGACCCAATCATGTCTGATCACGTCTAAAAGGGATCGAAATGATAATCTAGTCTCCTTCAACGGAAGCATTCTCCCGAACAGGCCTTCCATTGATATGCTTGGTGTAACTCTAAGTGACCAGCTCAGGTACGGGGGCTCCATCGAGGCCAGAGTTAAGTTAGCCTCTCAGAAACTGGGCATACTGTACAGGGCACGCAGATACTTTAATAGTACACAACTGCTAGCCCTGTACAAATCGCAAGTGCGCCCCACGGTTGAATTTGGCAGCCACCTCTGGTCTGGAGCCCCAAAATACCTGAAAAAACCCTTGACTCTGTGCAGAAACGGGCGGTCCGTTTGATAGATTCTCCTAATTTAACTAACGGATTGCAATCTTTAGAGCACAGGCGCCAGGTGGGAATGCTGTCCTTGTTCTACCGGTATTACAATGGAAGATGCTCCGAGGAACTAGCGTCATTGATCCCCTCGGCACCGGTGCATAGTCGGGAAACACGCCAAACCATTTGCCGGCCTCTGTGTTTCCTCCCTCCTACAATATGGGTCTCTTCAAGACCCATGTTCACTCCTTCCTCTCCTCTAAAACACCCTCCACACAGCATCCTCAAAGATGACATAGGCCCTGAGGGAAATTATTTTTTCCTCAGGGCCTCCTGTGTGGAGTTAATGTAAAAAAAAATTTAATTACTAACTTAATTTGTTACTAAATATGTTACTTAAACTACTTAAATGAATTGCATAAGTTAATAGCTGTACACTGTACCTACACAATCTGTAAACTTCATCCGCCATAACACAGGGACATCCCTAGCATGGCGGATGAATTAACACAATTTTTTTGTTCATTGTATAAACTTCTTTTAATAAAAAAAAAAAAGTTCAGTTATGTACAATAAAATGTTTTTTCTATGCTAAATATGTAAAAGCCCCGAAAAAGGGCGTTTATTTATAAATAAATAAATAAATAAATAAAAAGGGCCCGTGAGTAATTTTAGATAACCATAAAAGATCACCTTTTTAAATGATCTCAAGGTGTAAAAAGGGCCCGTGATTAATTTTTGATTTTAGATAACCATAAAAGATCACCGTTTTAAATGATCTTACGGTGAAAAAAGGGCCCGTGATTAATTTTTGATTTTAGATAACCATAAAAGTTCACCTTTTTAAAAGATCTGACGGTCTAAAAGGGCCAATGATTTATTTTAGATTTTAGAAAACCATAAAAGAACACATTTTTAAATGATCTAACGGTGTTAAAAGGGCCCTTGATCAATTTAAGATTTAAGTAACCATAAAAAATCACCTTTAAAAATGATTTTACGTTGTAAAAAGGGCCCGTGATTAATTTTAGAATTTAGATAACCATAAAAAATCACCTTTTTAAATGATCTTACGGTGAACAAAGGTCCCGTGAGCAATTTTACATTTAAGATAACCGTAAAATACCATCTCTTTAAATGATCTTTAGATAACCATAAAAGATCACATTTTTTATGATCTTACGGTGAAAAAAGGGTACGTTATTAATTTTAGATTTTATAAAATCATAAAAGATCACCTTTTTAAATGATCTTACTGTGTAAAAAGGGCCCATTATTAATTTTAGATTTTAGATAACCATAAAAGATCACCTTTTTAAATGTTCTTACGGTGTCAAAAGGCCCCATGAGCAATTTAAGATTTAAGAAAACCATAAAAACTCACCTTTTTAAATGATCTTACGGTGTTAAAAGGACCCGTGATGAATTTTAGATTTTAGATAACCATAAAAGATCACCTTTTTAAATTATCTTACGGTGTAAAAAGGGCCCGTCAGTAATTTTAGATAACCATGAAAGATCACCTTTTTAAATGATCTCACGGTGTAAAAAGGGCCCGTGATTAATTTTTGATTTTAGATAACCATAAAAGATCACCTTTTTAAATGATCTTACGGTGAAAAAAGGGCCCGTGATTAATGTTTGATTTTAGATAACCATAAAAGATCACCTTCTTAAATGATCTTTCGGTGAAAAAAGGGCCCTTGATTAATTTTTGATTTTAGATAACCATAAAAGATCACATTTTTAAATGATCTAACGGTGTAAAAGGGCCCATGATTTATTTTAGAATTTAGATAACCATAAAAGATCACTCTTTTAATTGATCTTATGGTGTAAAGATTGCCCGTGAGCAATTTAAGATTTTAGTTAGGCGTAAAAGATCACCCTTTTAAATGATTTTACGGCCTGAAAAGGCCCTGTGAACAATTTTAGATATAACTAACCATAAAGATCCTCTTCAAATGATCACACGGTGTTAAAAGGCCCTTGAGTAATTTTAGATTTAAATAACCATAAAAACTCACCTTTTTAATTGATCTTACGGTGTAAAAAGGGCCAGTGATTATTTTAAGATTTTAGATAACCATAAAAGATCACCTTTTTAAATGATCTTACGGTTTAATGAGCAATTTTAAATTTTTGAAAACTATAAAATATCACCTTTATCAATGACCTAACGGTGTGAAAAGGCCCCGTGAGTAATTTTAGATATAAAATAATCATAAAAGATCACCTTTTTTAATGATTTTACGGCATAAAAAGGGCCCGTGAGCAATTTTAGACAACCATAAAAGGTCATCTTACGGTGTAAAAAGTGCCCGAGAGCAATTTTAGATTAAATTTGAAAGCGTATTGGGTCAATTTAAAAAATATATAAATACATTTAATGTGTTCAGAAATATTCCATTTATTCGGATTTTATTGCAAAGCGGAAATACTTTGTCCTTCTGACAAAATATGCCCGAGCCGTGAGGGGTAAAATAACATTTTGCGGCCCGTTCCAGAGTGGAAAATACTCTCAGTATCGCTCTGGTGTCAGATCACCGGAATTGAAACGTTGCTTTAAATGGCTCTAGGCGTGTTTGGTGACCAGATCTGAATAACCAGGTGATTTCCCACGTTCCTCTTCCCATCTCGGTCCCGTCGCCATTAACTTCAGCCTGACAATTAGGGATACCCCAATTAGCGAAGCCACAACTCAACGGCTCCAGTTGTTGGAAGCAGGGAGTCTTGGAAACTGTCCTTTTCGATTGCTTGCAGTACGTGCATTTTCAACCTGAAATTTTATAACATCCATTGGTTCTCTACCTGTGTACGCAGCATCTCGCTTTGATCCCCTTTTTTGCTAAAATTTTAATCATAATTCAGAATAAATTCTTTTATACTACGATATAAATCACTTCGGATAAAATACGAATTAATTCGCGCCACTTTTCCAATGAAAGGTTCTGAAAATTCTATTTCTTGCGGAGAGATTATCAAAAAAGAGAGGTTTATTTTTATCGTAAGAATAATTTTTCTAGAGAGGGGTTCAAGGAATTGAAATATTTGAGAAATAAATGTCAATTTGCTAAACTGGTAATTCCCCACCTGAAGCTAAAGGTGTCACAGAATTTATCAGCGATTATTTTTGACAGAAAGCTTTTTATTGGAGGACCAAATTATTATTATCCATTAAAATAATGTGGGAGTTAAACCTCGTGTAATGAACACGGACATACCTCATACTTATACCAAGTCTTCGATGGTTTGGAGTTAGTATAAATGAGATCTTTAATACATCTATACTAATATTATAAATGCGAAACTGCGTGTATTATGTTAATAACTAATAGTAATGCGAGTATTATGGGCTGTACATAATGGTAAGCTCTGGCGTTATGAAATTATAAACATTAATATATTGTATTTATTACACGTTTTCTGTCGCTAACAAAAGCGAGTTATTGCTAACGTCAGAAGAAAAGCAAAACAAATCGTTGCCGTGGAAAAGATGTTTGACGTCGTAGTTAATATCTATCTCTAAAAATGAATCACCGAAATGTATGTACGTGCATAACTTCCGAACGCCTGCACCAAAATGAAGAATTCTTTTTCTATTACTGGTGAGCTCTGGCATTATAAAATTTAGGTGTTACGCGAGCTGTTTGAAAACTGAATGTACCGGGAATGAATGTACGGAATGCGGGAGGAGGGAGTGGAGGGAGGGGGGATGGGAGGGAATGGGGAGGAGGGAAGGTGGGAGGAAGGAGGGGGATAATTGATAAGTGCAAGCGCTACACTAATTTTCCCCTAATATCATGCGAACGAGGCCGCGGGTAAAAGCTAGTATTAAATAAAATCTATAAAATCGAAGACCTGCAGTACTCTTCGACAGAGCAAACTATTAGTTGTAATAATCCACGTATGGCCGAGTGTAAAAAAGTATCGGGTTCCCGCTAAAGATGAGTTAAGTTCTGCATTTTGCCGGTAGACTTGTTCACTCCTTCCTCTCCTCAAAAACACCCTACACACAGACCACACAGCATATGCAATTATGATATAGGCCCTGAGGGAAATTTGTTATGAAAATACGATTTTGCGTTTGTTTAGCAAATAATATTATACCCTCTCTAAATAAATTAAACCGCCTTCGAATGCTAAAATAACACTTCTCTGCTTCAAAAAGTCACAATGAACATCTAATTAAGTTGAAAGCAAAGAAAGTTGAGATTTGGACAATGAATGCAAATTCTACGGACGTATACTATACACAGACTTTGCGAAGCCAGCATTTCTTGAATTATTTCTGGGGATATTGAATATAATGAATACCCAGTTAAGGCAGAACTGAAGGGAAGATAATATTATAGCTTTATCTCCCGGCCCAGTCGTCGATTCGGCGTCGCGTTGGCGGATAGAAGGTTTAAAGTATTACGAGGGGGGTGATATTGAATTTAAATTGAAGTTTTTATGTGTTATAATTTCTGCTTTATTACGTCTTATGTTCACTTCTGTTTGAAGATCCACTTTTTATGGGGCATTAGATCTTTTCAAATGAGTTTTTAAGTCCGCTTATCTCTGGCGAAGAAGAAAACACCGAGTGCAAAGCTACTAGAATTCCAAGAGCCGTCACAGATGCTGAGTTTAAATGTTTTAAGATAAAGTAAGCATTAAAAACTGTCAGCATTGTGGAGAAGCACTTACAAACGTAGATTAAGGCTAATATTATTTTTCTTAGTAATACTTACATAACTGACCAACATTGAAAGTGAAAATTGTTCATTTGATTTGTCCTGCAAACTTAATACTTCTAAAAGACTAGGCAGAGCATTTTTAAATATGTACTACTCTTTTATTTTTGTCGTTTAAATAGATTATTCCAACTTTATGGATTTTTGTGAAGCATTCAATAAATTGAAAAGGTATTGATGTTTCTCCACTAAAATATACAAGCTATAAAGAAACTAACAAGATTCTTCGCAGGGATTCATAGCCCAGTCAATGAACGCATTGAACTGGAACATGCTAGAGGAAAGCTGAATTTTTGCAGGTGGATAGTACTTCTTCTGTGGAGTATTTTCCAAAAAAGTCCCCACCCCTCCCCCGCTTGCTTCCTCCCCTGTCCCCTCCCAAACTTTACAATTTTAGAGTTCTACAAAATCCATTATATCTCTTAAACTATTATATGCATCTGAAAAAAAATTTCCCCGTTAAACTTCTTAGAAAGCTGTCTAAAAATAAGGTGTATGTTTGTCTTTGTTATCTTTTACGGTTTGGCAAATAATAATGACATTGTCGCAAAAATAATTTTTTTTTTCGTAAAATTTTGATTTAAAGGTGAATATTTTTTTTATCTGGGGGGACACGCAAAAATATTTCATATAATTTATTTGCCAAATTTAATAAGCTTTAAAACGATGTATAATATTGCTTACCTTTATTCTTAATACTGGTCAAAATCCGATTCGATAGCAGGGCGGCACGGCGTGCTTGGCGGTCGGGCCTAGCTCGCTGTGCTTGCAGATGACCGATTTGAGCTTAGGTAGGTATTTATAGTTTTAAATTGAAACACCGAGTACTTTTTAATTGATTCACGATATAAAAACGCTTTAACACTAAACTGTATAGTAATAGTAGTAATGGAGGCTTTCTTACCTTGCTTTAAAAAAACGTCTTAAAATAAAGGTGGATGCGAAGCTAGTTCAAACTCAGAGTAGGATTTGAGCTTTGCAGGACTGTCACATACGCATAATATTCTATTGAATATCTGATTAGGGTTGATTATAAATTCTTTGTTTCTAACTTTGTTAGATTTATTACTGGCTTGAATATCAATCATATCCGATCTGTGTAGTTTTACTTCTGAAAAACTTTGCCCTGCCATTTGCAAATTGCAAATTAATTCACCAGACTTTCGAGCAAAAGTATTGTGTGTCACCAGTATAAATTTTGTTAAGTCTTGTTTGAAAAGCTTCACTGATTGAAATGAATAATGGAGCTCCTAATATCCATTTACTGAGAAATCCCACACCCTTGCGTAAGTGCTCCTACTGTTTTTAATGACTTCATCAAGGATTGTTCATGACAATGCATGTATCAGTCCAAACTCCTGAGCAAAACATGTTGTTAAGTAAAAACATATTGTAAGTTTTGCTGTCCGACTTGTCGCTTTGATTGTGTTTTAAGTGTCGGTGAAATGTTTAAGATTTATTGCAACTGATTCGTCTTCACAAGCTTATTCATGTTGCATCTTCTTGTTCACAATATTTCTTTTATTTCACGAGGAAAAAGTGTATCATGAGAGTCATTGCAAATTATTTTGACGATTGCAGCGCCTGTAAGAACATAGGCTCTTACAGCTCTTGCATAAGCGTGTCCTTTTATCACGTGTATCACTGTGGGACCTCCGTACACAGTTTTCCATAAATCTTCGAGCCCACTTTCTTCCGTGATCCAATACATCCCAAATATGATATTTACAAATGAAACTTCCTAGTCGTACAATAATTTTTGAAATTTCAGATGATCCACCAGCCCCCGCTACCATTTCAATAGGTTTGAGAAAAAGCGGTTGGTCGAAGTTACAATGTCACACAATCGTTCATAAACCCGTTCCAGCTAACTTTTGAATGCACAATGCTAATTTTATGTCACTTCAACACAAATAATTGGTTGGAGATACAAAAGATAATGAATCGGCATGCTCTTTTCTGAAAGATATACACATTCACTGACATCTTTGATGGTTACATCTTTCAAGCCGCTCTTTTTTCTCTTCGCGTAACAAGGTTGAATGATATTTTCTCGATTAACGTAATTTCCATTTCATCACTGAAGACGAAGTACATCTAGACTTGTAAAATTAGAGGCTGGATTGATGCACATTGCACTTTATTCTTCCCACGGCATGAAATGTGCTTAGGCCATCAAATGTTTTTATATTAACGTCGGCATTTTCGAACACAAATTGTTAGAATGTATCATCTTCGATTGTAGGAGGCCCAGCTCTTATTACAGATCTTTGGTATCTGTCACCTTCATGACACGACGAACAAATGCTCAATGACGACAACACTTCTATTAAATTCTTAGATCCGTACATTCTCTGTAGAAAACACAAACTTGTCTGAATTGATGACAAAAAGACCTTGGCCTTGCAGATGCTATTATGGCGTGGTTAATTACTAAACGTCTTCTCGTAACATCAGGTCCATTATCATACAATCTCTTCTTGGTTACAGTTAACGTGAACAGATTCAGAGTTTCAGGAACTAAATCATCACCCCCACGACTGATTTCCGAAACATCAGGATAGCTTTCACAATCATGCGGCATTTTTTAAAATTTCTTTTCTGATTATTTCTGCGGCAGCAAGTACAATTCTTAAACATTCCAGATTTGCATTCTTTTCTTTGTTTCTGTACCAGTCGCCTAGTATCTTATAACTTGAGTGAGACATGCACATGACAGTTTTTCATGACACATGACGTATACATAAAATCTTGAAAATAGTCAATTACTTGTTTTTTACGAAATGTATATGAGTACGGAAGATCACTGCCACAAATGTCTTTTACTATTTTCCCTAATTTCTTTAATATAAACTGACATTCGTCAGTATTTTCTAAAAAAACTACAGAGTTTAAGAAAATTTTTAGCTGAATTATCATATTTAGGTGTTCCTATATACTGAGTTGGTTTACTTTTACAGAACTTCTTGTAGCAAATGCCATGATAGCGAGCTTCTGCTACGACCAAATCAAACACACCTAAAAGTTTAGATTTTATTTTTGCACCCCATTTGTCATCTATTATATTACAATGTTTCCCCTATTTCTGGTCTTAACACCAAATGTATTGTTAACGATATTTATGAGATAGTTTAAAATCAAACGCTGTTTTTTATTATCAAAAATAATACTCACAAATAGTTCTCCGTGAAATTAAATGTATTTTCTAAATGCCTTAGGAATGGCTGAGGTGTACCTACTGGTCAATAGGCTACAATTAACATTTGTAAAAGCTTTAATACTGCTAGGCTTATTATACATTTTTCTACAATCTACGTGGACAGTTGGTTACGCTACCTAAAGTGGTTAATTTAACATAATTATTATCTCTTTCAATACTAGCGTTAATTAGCATTTGTAACCCTTTCTTTACTTTAACAAAATTTCCTAGAAGGTATTTTTTTTACATAAAATACACAATAAGTTCTCTTCAGACATTTTCAGTGGTTTTTTTTTATTTATTAATTGTTAATTAATTTTTTCTCAATATTTTAACCTGATGAAGGAGGGAAAACGCACAAAAAACTTGATACACGGCTTGGCGCAACCACGTCAAAATATAACCACAAAACCGACACACACCTTAACCTTAAGACATATCTTTTTTTTTAACATATGAGATCAAACTGACCATATTTATTTATTTTTTCGTTTGTTTCAACTTGATAAAACAGTAAATAGCGACGCGACAAGAACGACATGTCGCTTGGCCTCGCCACTCCGTGTTACGGCCAGCCCGCGCACGCCGTTGCGTTTGTCCACTATTTTCGATAGAAATAAAAGATGTAAGTAAACATTGTTATGCATGGTTTTAAAGCTTATTAAATTTGACAACTTAATTGTCAAAAGTATTTTTTCATATTTTCTCAGACAAAAAAAATATTCAACTTCAAAAAATAATTTTGAAAAAAAAAAATTTTTTTTAACAACAATCTCATTATTATTGGCCAAACTAATGCAGATATTAAAAAAAGTTTTATTATAGAATTTTTAGGCAATTTTATAAGAAATTCAACGATGAAATTTTTTTTCTGATATATCTTTTAGTTTACGAGATATAATCGCTTTAGTAGAACCCCACATTTTAATGTTTGGGAGGGCACAGGGGAGGAAGCAAGCGGGGGAGGGGTAGGGACTTTTTTGGAAAATACTCCACATAAGATGTACTATCCACCTGCAAAAATTCAGCTCTCCCCTAGCATGTTCCAGTTAGGGCCTGTTTTTTGTCTAGATTGACTGGGCTATCAGCAAGGACGCACCTTCGT
Organism: Glyphotaelius pellucidus; assembly: GCA_936435175.1. Classification (NCBI taxonomy): domain Eukaryota; kingdom Metazoa; phylum Arthropoda; class Insecta; order Trichoptera; family Limnephilidae; genus Glyphotaelius; species Glyphotaelius pellucidus. The sequence goes on along the minus strand of OW386557.1, from coordinate 11,719,932 downwards.
ACATCGTCTCGCATCTCTTCTATTACGCTGACTGTTGAAATGACTCGAATCAAGTGTTTGATTCATTGGTCGTATGTGTCTTCCTCTGGCGGCCCTAATTTCTTACACTAAGCGTCTCTTTCTTAAAAAATTTCATTGTGCTTACGTCGGCCTTGCATGCTTTCAAATCTCCTTTGTAAAATAACACAGGCATAACATGGTGGTGTGTTCGTGGATTTACACATTGGTGATTTAGCACGGGTGCCCGGGTTCATGGGGTGAGGTTTGTCTGGGTCTTGGCGGCGGATGCGTCTGGCCATTTAATGCGTGGCAGGCTGGATCGGGATCGACTGGTTGAGGGAGACCATTTTGCTTCTGTAGGATTCTATTGTCGCATCGCATTGCACCGCAGTGGGAAAGATGGGTTTATACGTCCGTCACTCCTGGACCCACTGAACTCCAGATTCCTACCCATACCTCACGCCTTTTTCCTTTCCAGAACATCATCGAGCATTTCATATTCCCACGGCGACGGCACGGCACTGGCATAAAAAAGCAAGAAACGTACGTTCTTTGTCACAATAATGCTACAACTCTTTATTACAAACTAAATAATAGTGAGACGAACAATGTAGGAACGGATGTCTGTGCCCTACTAAGAACTAAATAACCTAATCATTCCCTCACTCGTATTGAAAAAATGAGTTGCCGCGTACAGTTGCCATCGCCATGCCGTAGCCGTGAGAATTATAAAAGCAGCCAATGAGTTTGCAATTCTATGGGTCACATAACTTTAATTGCATCCACAAAAATATTCAAATTAACTGTAAATGTGAAAGCTTAGAATTAGTTACGGAATATGTGTATCTTGGTGTTTCAGTAGATTGTTTTTTTTTTTTAAATGGGACAAACACATTAAAAAACCTGTAAAAGACTCAGATCAATTGCTAGCAGAATGTACACATTAATTTTTTTCCTACCAATTGAAACACTTAAAATAATTTATATGTCACTGGCAGAATCTATTATAAGATATGGACTAACAATATGGGGAAATACTACTGTAACCAATCTAAAACAAGTGCAAGTTGCACAAAACGCAATCGTAAAATTATTAGTCGTCTCTAATATTTTCAAACAGAGACACAATTCCGTTGCTGTTTCAGAGTGCAAAAATTTTACCTGTGAAGACAATACTATGGTATAAAATTATATTTACCCCGCAGCATAAAGAAAAACTAGAACATAAATATAGCACTAGATTCACGCGCAACGACGGGTTAATAGTTCCGAAATTTAATAATAAGTATGGACAGAGAACGTTTGAATGCAACATTCCGAAGATATTTAATTTATTACCTGAAACTATAAAGCAACATAATTCTATGAATAAGGTTAAATATATGCTGAAAAATTGGTTATTGGAAAAAGAATATTTATATTTATGAAAAAGTGTATGAAAAATATGTATGAAAAAATGTATGAAAAAAATGTTGAATCTGTAGAAATAAGATGTTAATTATAATTTTTAATATATATTTGTAATTGAACCATAAGCACCTGCTGACAAGCCAATGCAATTGGCTTAGTAGGACTTGTTTGTTGAAATGTAAAATAAAATAAATAAATAAAATTAAAAAAAAAATAAAATAAAAACAAACATAGGAAAGCACTAAGAAATTTGATTTATGCAATTTCCTTCAATAAATAATTCCACGTCCAAAACCACCTTGCTCCAAAATCCCAAAATTCATAAGTTAAAGTGCAATAAGACTTGAATCCCATCTGAGACAGCCAGGGGTGCATAAAGTGCAGGGGCCCGGGTTCCTGGCAGGCGGAGGAGCCCTGGACGAGGTGCAGAATGTTGAGGAGCCCTGTCCCGTGGGAAATAACCACTTCATGTAATTCAACTGAATTATTCATGCACAATGATTTGATAAATCCAGGGCTTGTCAAAATGTCGGACGCTATTTTACGAGGGTTAAAAACTGCGGTATTTTAACAAAATTATTGTTTGTGATTTGTTAAGACATAAGCCAAACATGACAGTTAGTTTGGTTATGAAATTTTGTGTTTTATCTCGTGTGTGTGTTAACAATAATTAACGAAAAGGGTAAATGTAATCCCCAATTATGTTTCGAGACCGAATGGAGTAGGGAGGGGAAGGGGACAATGAATGTTAGAATTTATAATTATCTATCTGGCTATTCAGATACTATCACCAACCACCGCTATGACAATTTGAAGCAATGTTTTGATTCTGAAATCATATTACAAGATGGATTTATATTTGTCTGACGTGTCGTGTCGTGACGCGTCAGAACGGTATCGGTTTCATACATTTAGGATGGTGAGGTTTATATTAGTGGGTCGCAATGTGCCGTGATGCGTTGTCGTGTCACGTCAGAAGCAATCTTTATTTTCGAAGGATATGTGGAGGAGGCGGGCGGTCACGCCCACGTCACGACAGATCAGACAAGTTTTCATATGCTAGTGTTGTCACGATTGCATTCAAAATATCCTCAGAAAACGTCAGATCACGACATATAGATGTGAATGCTAGCAATCACATCACGACACGACGCGTCAGACAAATATAAATCCACCTTCAATGGCCAGTTACGATTAATCAGTATTTTTTTCTTTTTTTGTTCTCGTACGACCTTTTATAACACTCTTTAAAATATTACGAAGTAAATTAAATTTAAATGAAGCAAATGAACGTGCGAATAAAATCTTACGTGAGACAGCATCAACGCGAGATAACTATAGGAAGGACGAGGTGTTAGCATGGTTTTCCGGTATCTATCTTTTTTATGAGAATACCGCACAAGAGTCCTAACTGCTCCCAACCGCCTTGAGCGAGTGAGAATAGCATTTGGAAGGAGGTAGTGATGAGGAAGGGAGGAAGTACCTTAATAGTCATATCTAGTCACCAAACACGGCTAAAGCCGTCCGAAGCAAAGTTTCAAAACTGAATGGTGGTCTTACACCGACTTATGCAGAGAGTGTCTTTCAGTCAGTATATGGGATCTTTATTTTTAAAAACACATATTTTTAAAACATATCTGGATTTTTCATGAGTCTGCGCTAGATATGAATGAATTATATAAGAATTAATTATTATTGGTCTGCAGGATCAATTATATATTTGTTTGAAATGATAAATGAATAATTGTTCATAATAAAAATAGTTCGATGGTGGACGAAAACTCTACATTTGGAAGGCTCTAGATCTACTCTGTAGCCCCTTCAGCGGCGCGGCGGTTAGTGATTCATCAGTGGACCTGCGGTGATGGCTCCACCCACCACCACCCACCACCACCCATCACCATCACCACCGACAAATACCACCACCCGTGCCGTGCATGCACCACCCCCTCGCCCCCGCCATGTGCCACTACAATCTGTACACTGCAGTAGGATCTACTCTACTGGGCGTTGACGATAATTCGATAAAATGTCGACGAATGTCAACTGTTGAATAAAAACTGTTAGTTTTACTAGTAAACAGTAGACCTTGCGTCCAAAAAAGTATGTTTCTAATTTTCTCTTTTTTTTAAATCAAAACTAAAATTTTCTCTTAAATTATCAGATACGTGTAAGTATGTACTTAAATACTTTAAACAACAGCCTTTTTCATTTCAAATAAGGATTTAATTAATTTGTCCAAAGAGACGTCACCATCTCATGGCAATTCTTTTTACAAAATTCTTCAGGAAGATGAGTACCTACCGTTGCATTGAAAAGCTCAGTCAAAGCTAGCCACCTAATCAAAGTTACATCTAGTCAAATTAAGGCTTGCTTGAATAATAAAAGTGGATGTTGCACCAGATGTAATGCCTAACGGTCGAGTTAAAACATAAAACTCTAGAGCCTAACCCAGAGGTCGGCAAAGTGCGGCTCCGGAGCCGCATGCGGCTCTTTGGCCCCTCAATGGGCTCTGGCACAAACGTCCACGGACAAGCGTGCAAGACGCCGAAAGGTAACACAATTTTTCGGTGTTAGAAAACGAGTAGTCCCTTTTTGCTCAAAAATTTGAAAGGGACACATTGTTTCACTTTCCAAGTTTGCTGAAGCATCGCCAAGAAAATAATATAACACTAAACTATGATAACTTAACTTAATAAATCAAATGAGTGGTTATAATATTATTCATAAAATCTTATAAGACATGTTTCTGTGAAATATTTGTTAAGTGATTCTTCATATGTTTGTGTCTGTATGTCTTCTGTAAAATGTTTTGTAAAATTTTTCTTCATATTTTGTGTCTGCATATTGGGTTGGGTCGGGTTTATCTTTTCAAATGTACCAATTGGCGATCCCTTAATGAGTTTTGATAACTCGTGGGAATCAAACACCCTCTTTATTCTTTGGTTTGAATTTTTCTCCTTTTGGCATTGAACTTTGAAATACAATTGCTGGATTTAAAATAAACAAGGGAATGTAGAGCAATAAATTTAAACGTCTTTATGTTGATTAAAAAATATTGAAGTACAAATGTGAGCTTATTTCACAACACAAATAGTCCGCTTTGAAAAGCCTGGAGAAGGAAGACATGACCATCTTCAACGCCTGGATTAGTATTTCTGATTCTTATGATCAGCTGAAAAAACTCGCGTTTGCTGTTGTTTCTATTTTCGTTTCTTCACAATCATGCGAACAATCTTTTTGAAGCACGAACTTTATCAAAAGTCAACTGAGAAGTAGTCTTATTGATGAGAACCTGTTATCGTGCCTAAAATTAAGAATAATACATACATACCTGACTTACCAAAACTATCCAAGGATATGCATGTTTTTCATGATTTAAATTTATGGATTCCTTAATTACATATTATTTTACATCAATATTAATGAAATCTTTATTAATATTCAAATCTAGTACCAAACACGGCTTAAGTATGAAATCAAGTTGTATTCAGCACACCCGTAATTTAATGAAGTTTTAAAATTATAATAAATGTTTGCTAAATCAATAAACAGATTCGGCTCTCAAATCTTTTTTAAATCGTTGTAATTTACATATTTGGCTCCTTGGCTAATAAGTTTGCCGACCACTGGCCTAACCTAACGAAAACTGACCTTACAAAAACTAACCTAACCTAACATAACACCTACCATATGGCAGAGTCGTTTAAGTATTGTTCCTGTGAGCCCATAGGCCCATTGTGCCACCTTCTATTATACCTCTTTCCTTTAACAGTAATCCGGTGCCATTTAAGTTTACCAGGGTTGTCATTGGATGTACTACAAACGCTACGTCTTCCCAGGTCTCATTTCTCCTCTCCTCTCCTCCTCTTCTGAAGGCCGTACGAGGATAGAGAGTCTCAGCACTCCTCTTCACTCCTCCTTGGTTCCCTAGACGCGTAATGGAAGAATCCATTCCCCCTTGGTTCCCTAAAGGCCCCATAAGAGAAGAGTCCCTGAAGTTGACTTCAGCTCTCCTAGATTCCCCGAAAGTCCCTGGATTTTGAATGGTTCAATTTTCGTCCCACGAATATCCAGGGAAACAGAAGGTCCACTCAAGCAGAGCCCCGAGTGCTGGGTAAGGTCTAAATACAACAATTTGCTCCCAAGTGTCAATCAGCCTGATCACCACCTTGGCTTAAAATGGCTTTTGCAGGTCGTGCATATTATATATTCGTATTTATTTTCTTCTCTTGAGGGGTAGGCCCAAAATTCTCCTTTATAAGCGATCTGTTGGAAATTGGAATAGTTTAAATGTTGGGACTTCACTTTTGTGTTGACCATAGCTATATTTCATTGTTTAATTAAATGAAGACATTATGAGCGAAACTCAATCGAAAATCTGGAAACAGAAAAATCAGAAAAAGATATTGGCACCTCTGGGACTCGAACCCAGGACCTCCCTACTTTCCGGGTTGGGCGCTCTTATCCACTGAGCTAAGGTGTCGATATCCAATTCGGTCACTTTTAACTGTACCATGTAAATAAGTCTAGGATGAACGAAGTATGTGTGAAGAATGAGTTAATGGTGAATGTAAGTAAGTGTAAAGTCATGGTGTTTGAAAGAGAAAGTACGAAAACAGTGTGTGATATAGTTGTGAATGATGAATACTTGGAGCAGGTGGATGAGTTTGTGTATCTGAGTATTTACGAGAGATGGGGAGGCTGACAGAGATAATGAAAGAAGGATAAATGCCGTTAACTCCGTTAATGGAGGACTGAATGCCGTTGGTGCTAATAAAAAACTGTCAAAATAAGCGAAGCTAGCGGTCCACAATGGAGTCCTGGTACCTACCCTGATTTACGGCAGTGAGGCATGATTTATGGCTTCCTGGCAGAGGAAGGATGAAAGTAAACTGAATGCTGTTGAAATGAAATCCCTGAGGCGTATGTGTGGTAAAACTATGTATGATCGTATGAGAAATGTGGAGATCCGCAAAGATTGTAAGGCTGATGTAAGCATAATGAATAAGAATAAGAAAGGAACCCTCAGATGGTTTGGGCATGAAGAGCGAATGAACGAAGAAAGCAGTGTAAGAAGATGCAAATGACGCAAATGTGAATAGTAGAAGAAGTTGGGGACGCCCGAGGAAAAAATGGTACGATCAAGTGAATCGGATACTTGAGTCGGGCCATGTCAAAAGTCAGAATAATAGTGTGTGTGATACGATGTTTGAGTGTGAATAAAGCAAAGAATGTGTGACCGAGTTGTTTGGCGGTCCGTCCTCTCTGCCTACCCCCCCGAGAAAAGCGTGATGGTTCGTTAGTTAGTTAGTTAATTTGTACACACTTGTGTTTAATTGACGCCTAGACTGCTAAAATGATACAAATAACGTTAGGCGTTGAAGGCATCCAGCTGTTATTTCAAAGGTTAGTTGTTAATATTTTGGTTCAGTGCCACCCTGCAGTGTTTCGGTGAAAGCTTTGCTGTAGCAAACATTATCAGAAAATCTACTAACGTGATTATTTTGTTGGGTTATATTCACCGAACAGATAATTCCTAGCAGGGTCATTTATACCGATTTGAAAAAACTGATGTTGTCAAATTGAACAAGGTCTTTCCACTCCTGGGCCAATATGCCAAAGATAGTCAAAGAAAATTATTGACAATTCAGAAAAGAATTTTAAAAACTTCAAAAAGTTTCCCACATTTTTTTCATAAAAAATAAGATTTACAATACTTCGGGCAAATGACAACACAGAATCAACTCAACTCAATACCTCTTTGGAAAATCATTAAAAGCTATGAAAAAAAAATTGAAAAATAGCCCATAACCTAATTACATTCAGCGAGTTTACAAGCTATTAGTCGGCATGTTTAAAAGCGGAGTGATACTGCCATGATGACACACAAAACTGTCCACTCGCTAAGTAGTGAACTAACTAGCCAGTTGAAATCATGTTTCACACGTCTTTCTACCCAGTATTTTACCCACACTCTTCTGTGCCGTTTAGCTTTCCTTTTCAATTCCTTTTTGATAATATGAGCTAAAATAACGATTCACGCTCGAACTAGTTCTGTCTACATTTTGTAGGAAATTGACAGCTTGCAGCTAGCGTCACACGGTAGCCAATAATATATTTTTATATTACTTGCGTGGCAACTTTCCCTTATCCCTCTCCTCCCCTCACCCTTACCAAACCAAATACCTATTTTGCAGTCTATTTCAGTTATAATCACACTTATTTTATTGTTGTGTTTTGGTTTATCATTTGTTGAATTCAGATTTGTACTATTATTATTTTTTTTAATTGCTGCTTAGTTCTGTTTTATTTTCTTCATTTTTATTAAATATTCTAGCTTACATTCAGTTTGTCTTGTTTCTAAATACCTATCTGTGAACATTAATAATTGGTCTATTTTTATCATCCTCTTATGTTTATTATATTACTAAGACTGTTTATGTTCCTTAAATAAATAAATAAATTTCTGTTTAATTATTAATTATTGTGATTTGAATTCATTCCGCTGTGGTTTGTTGATGGAATAATTATGACGATGTTCTCGGGAGCAGGAAATAAAGCCTTTAATCAGGAATATGGTAATCTGTCATATTGAATGCGAGTACAATGCATTTCATCCCACTTGTTTAACGCTCAAATACGCCCCGGTGAAAGATTGCCATTAAGCATCGAAACGGTAATTATAATGGCCTTAACCATTTTTTAAAATATTACTTAGGATTTTCACGGCCAAAAGCATTTTCGTTATTTATTTTTGGGGTGTTTTGCCGTGCTGAGCTACTTCCTTCTTTAGCCAACGTTTCGGACAGCTTTTAGTGTCCATCATCAGCTTATAAAGCTTAGCTAATGATGAACACTGTAAAGATGTCTGTAAAGTTGGCTAAAGAAGGAGACAGCGCAACATGGCATAACCCCCCAAATATAAATAACTTTTTTTTTTGTTTTACATTAGCTCCACACAAGAACCACTGAAACAAATATTTCCCCTCGGGGCTTATGTCGTCTTTGGGGATGCTGTGTGGAGGGTATTTTTAGGAAAAGAAGGAGAGGAAATTCTGGGAAAGAAAAGGGTAAGAGTGGTGGGAAGGTATCTGGGAGTCAATGTTTCCAAGAGTGACGGGCGTATGAATCCATCCCTCCCACTGAGGTGCAAGGCGACGTACCGAGAGAGTCCTGGTGGAGAGTCAAAAGTCTCCCTTAACCAGTCTCCCCCGATCCGTTGTTTTCTTCTTTTCTTCTTCTTCAATGATATATTACATTGATGAGAATAATCGTCAAAAGTTATAAAAAGAGAGTTTTTCTCATAAAAAATTGAATATTCGTTTAAATTTTTATAAAGTCAACAGTTCCTTATAAATAAAACGGGATATATTTATCAGATTTCTAATAGAAAATCTAGATAAAATTTTCTTTTTCACGCAGAATATTTGTGCCGATGAGAAATAAATAAAACTTTAAAATAAAAGTTCAACCCAAGACAGTATTGTGACTCCTTCTGCATCGATACATCAGAGGCCCATGGGCGAAGTACAGACCGCTCATTTGTGAGGTTACTCGTATCCCGCGGGCCAAACATGACAGACCCCGTAACGGAGGCTGTAGTGAGCGCCTGCTACGGACTCAGGCACTAGGTACTACAGGGAGTGGGGTTGCCTCGAGGAAGATCGCAAGTTCAGAAACATGCTACATACATACGATCTGTCGAGAAAGGTTCGATCACGTTGCAAAAATTACAGTAAGAATTTTCTCAACATATTTCCTATGAAGATCTTATGTTTTCTTTCTTTTTGAGAAATGGATGGTTGCGACTGAAAAAAATATCAAGACATTTTTTTTTCTTTTATATACTCAATAATATTATTGTTAAATTTATAAAAACAGTTTATTAATAAAAAAGTTCTGCTACGTAATTATTATTCTATTTTATTTTTATTTTAACACCTTCTAGATGAGAATCACTCACTTAGCGATGATAATAAGCAAACTCCTTTACACATACAAAATAAAGAACAAAAACTGAATCTTTTAGAGCAATTAGAAATTAATAAACATTTTAATAATCCTAAAGCTATTTTGATAAATGAACAAACAAATATAATTCACTCACCGCTATTAGATAATATTCAAGCCAATTTCAAAAACTTAATTATGCTAAAAAATAAAAACCACGAGCCATCATTTGGGAATAATTCACATTATGATTAGAGCACGTAGAGACTTTCAGTCGAATTTAAACAAAGCGAGCAATTGGGGAAACCTTAATAATAATTATATAGCAGAACTTGTTTATTAGTAAACTGTTTTTAAATTGAATAATAATATTATTGACTATATAAAAGAAATAAAAATTAAAATGGAGTTTCTAAAACTTAAACTTGATAACAAAAAAAAAATATCAAGACATCATGAATTTTGATTTGAAAATTGTATCATCAATGCTTAACATTAACAAAATAAAGAAAAAAGAAGAAAAAAGAAAATTGTATCATCAATGCTTAACATTAAATAAATAATCATCAAAGCTTAACATTAAGGATGGGTTGTTTCAAAAAATTTGACGAATTCGTCAAATATTTGACGTTAATTTTCACGTTCTGTGTAAGTTCTATTCAAGTTCTGTGATGATTTCAGTTTTGTGAAGCAGCTGGCCTATGATGATAAAAAAACAGAACTCGAAAAGAACTTACACAGAACCTGAAAAGGAACTTCAAATATTTGATGAACTCATCAAATTTTTAGAAACAACCCGTCCTAACAAAATAACTACTCAACCATATGTCAAAATATACCGGTTATTCCTAGTTTGAATACATCTTTTGGGAAGAGAAATATTAATTTCCATGCCTCAAAACTGTATAATGCTCTATCAAATCAAACAAAACATAAAACTAATGAATATATTTAATTTATCATCGAAGAAGATAACTCTAATAATCTAAACGAAAACACGAAAAAGAACAAGACACAGAAAAATATAAAGATAACGGTCGCAAATGGGACTCAAACCAAGAACCTCTCGTCTTACTGGGACAAACGCCTCTAACATTTCGACTATTGTGACTTATATACTCTTATTTAAATGTTATTTTTGTCAATCTCGTATTTCAATTTTCAATCTTCAACAATTTTTTTTTTCATATTATTGGCAGCTACCTTTTTCATTGTTATGTCACGACCGTTATCTTTTTATTTTTCTGTGTCTTGTTCTTTTTCATATTTTCGTTTAGATTATTAGGGTTATCTTCTTCTTCAATGATATACTACAACGGGAATAATATTTATAAAAATAGAGCTGTTCTAATAAAAATTTAATATATTTAAAACTAAAGAAAGAAAATATGGTAGAGAGAACAAAGTTATAATCAACTAGCCAACATTATAAAGACACTGTAAACACAGAACAGTGAAAAGGACTGTGAAAACTTTGAACTTACTCTTGTGTTGTGCTGTATACATCATGTTCATAATTTTTCCATAGAAACCTTTTGTTTTTAAACTATGGACTGACCAAGTTGTCAGATCTGAAGCGAGATGAGTTACTAGCGTTTCACCTAGACCTAGTCAAGGTGCTGTTACGAAAGCACCAGCTCAAGAATAGGACGCAGGCCTATGAGGGAGGTACGCTGGTGGAGTAGAACCTGAGGGAAGATGGAGGGCACAAAACGCAAAGGGCGGCAATGGTGAATGGGCTACCTCTGAAGTTTGACTTGTGAGGATCTTGGAAATTCACTAGACGAATAAACATCAAACTCAAATATGTAATGTTCGTGCACCACTATATGGGTCTTCTGAAAATATAGATAGGTACCTAATGATGTAATAGAACACATCTTTCCTTGCTAGGAACTAGGAACTAGGCATCTTTTAGTATCTTTTATAAACGTTGAATAAATAAACTTTTCTACTAATGAGTCTTTTATACAATTTGCGTTTATTGAGGGAGGCGTTGCATGTATTAGGGTGAATTACGTGGCGGTTTGACACCACAAAAGGTGTTAAGCAAGGCTGCGTAATGTCACCGTAGTTATTCAATCTATACATGGATAATTGTTTGCAAGGATTGAAAGAGATGGGATTGGGCGCGAAATTGAGTGATCTGGAAGTATGTTGCCTGTTGTACGCTGATGATGCGTGCTGATTTCTGACAGGATGGAAGATCTGCAGTCGCTCGTGTCTAGGATGAACGAAGTATGTATGAAGAATGAGTTAATGATGAATGTAAGTAAGTCTAAAGTAATGGTATTTGAAAGAGAGAGTACGAAAACATTGTGCAATATAGTTGAGAATGATGAATACAGGTGAATAATGATGAAGCAGGTGGATGAGTTTGTGTATTTGGGAAGTATGTTTATGAGACATGGGAAAACTGATAGAGATGTCGAAAGAAGGGTTAATACCGGTAACTCCTTTAATGGAGGACTGAACGCCGTTGGCGCCAACAAAAAACTGTCAAAAGAATCGAAGCTAGCCGTTCATAACGGCATGGAACTGGCAGAGAAAGGATGAAAGTATACTGAATGCTGTAGAAATGAGATCCCTGAGACGTATGTGTGGTAAAACCAAGAATGATCGTGTGAGAAATATGGAGATCCGCAAAGAATGCAAGGCTAATATAAGCGTAATTAATAAGATTAAGGAAGGGACGCTCAAATGGTTTGGGCATGGAGAGCGAATGAATGAGGAAAGGAGTGTAAGGAGAATATATGTCGCAAATGTGAATGGTAGATGAAGTCGGAGACGCCCGAGGAAGACATGGCACGACCAAGTGAATCAGATACTTGAGTCGGGCGATGTCAAGAGTCAGATTAATAATGAGGCAATGCACGAATGTGAACGAGGCAAGGAGTGTGTGCCAAGATCGAGTTGTTTGGCGATCCGTCCTCTCTGCCTACCCCTGCGAGGAAACGGCGTGATGGTTAGTTAGTTATTTGCTTTAATTATACGATATGGCAAATTAAGTTTTTTGTACTGACCGAAAAACATTCTGTAGAATGGCGAGACCAACTTTAGACAGATTATTAATAAAGAGAATATTAGTATGGATGAAGCAAGGAGAGTGTAAGAAATGTAAATGCCTCCTTTGTGATAAAATCTGAAATTCTATTCTAAGGGTGGTGAATCGTTTGAAGACTCTGTCAACGTCTATAAATTTGGCAGCTACTTGTATTGAGATATTCGTTATAAGCCTTTCGAAAATTCCTCCCAGATAACAGCGTAATAATACACGATAAAGCTTGATCACAAAGCCATAATTCCTGACGAAATGTTCCACGTCTCCCAGTTAAGCACAGACAATAAGGCTTAGCGGGATTAGATAATCATGGGGATGATTACTTCGTCAGATCAAGGGAGAAATTAAAGGAAGCACTAATGGCATGCGTCACGTACTGGGTAGTGCGATCGATGGCCTGATAATTTGTAATATTCGTGAGAAGGGTAGTTAGGGAAAATAAAATCGTGAGAAGGTACCTACACAATGAGACGTAGTACGACGTTCAGTACAATAAATATTGTAATAGTTACAGACTTCCTCTGGAGGACTTCGTTAGGGAGTTTAGAGGTTTAGTGTTAAGGTAACATGTAGGTATAAAAGAGACAAGCGTGTATGAATTAGAACACATGGTTGTGGGTATGTTACAAATACGGTTGACTGTTGTGTTCTTCGTCGTTTTACCTTATTATCTTCCGATTTCGTTACTTATGTCCTTTTACAAACAACAACAGTTTATATTCTACCCACAACTATTCTACCCACTATTGCTTCTCGTAAGCGGTGATCAATCTCGTCTTAAAAACGAGTAATTACCACATTTAGTGAAAGAAAATGTAAATATTTTGCGTATGTTAGAAGTCAATTTGAGTACAATTCTCCCGTCTGGAATCCACATTATAATATACACGTACAAGTTCTTGAAAGAATTCAAAACAAATTCTTACTTTTCTGCTGCTAACAAATGCTCGTACTGTCAGACAGAACTATTCACTGACTTGGTATTTCTATATAAAATTCTAAATGATTTTGTTGATAATCCGTTATTGCTTGAATTGATAAGCTTCTAAATTCCAATTCGTAATACCAGAAGTCAGGATTTATTTCAGTGCAGAAATTCTGGGACTAACTACCACATGTATTCCTCTTTGCCCAGAATACTGATGGAGGGAAACGATTATACCAAGTCAGTGGACATCTTCAATTTATCTTTAAGCCCCAAAAAGGGCGTTTTTTAATAAATAAATAACTTTAAAACATTTCAGTCTTAATTAATTACAGACAACAAAAATAAGCTAGATGAATCGTATGGCTGGTCCTTTGTCAGATCAAGGAAGAAATTAAAGAAAGCACAAACAGTTTTTTTATTTTTTTTTTGTGGTTACAAAAAAAATTATTGTGTTATTTCAATTTACAAATAGTAAGCGTCATATTTTGCGAAATACGGTCGATGACGTTCAACAGGATTGGATACTAGAGGTATCACGGCTAACACAATAAGCTGAAATAATGGACACCGGCTTCCTTTTTGTGAACCTTAGTATGGGAGAGTGAAAAACTCAATTTTTAGGTCGACAGAAAGGTGCTTATTTTTCATTTCCGAGGTCTGCTACTGAGTTCTCCAGGACTTCAGAAAACACAAGGTTCATCACAAAGTAACTACTTTACGAAATTCAATAAACCAGCTCACGTCCAGCAACCGAGAGAATTTCATGACGCGATCTTTGCGCAATTGCCCATCCTTATTAATAATACAAAATGAAGTTGTCCCTTGTGTTACCAGACATAATTATAATATTTAGATTATGTTTCAGCGGGGATCCGGGCTAATCTCATATTATATTGTAGTGGAATTAGAATCTTCTAGTTTTGTGTTAATAACCTCTAATGCTTCACTCACCATTGTGATGATAATATTATATTGTCTTCTAATATTAATTATTAATTAATGTATCAGTGAAATGGACTGGATTCAAAAGACAAATGAACTAACTAATGCTGTTGTATATGTATCTTCAAAGTGGCATAAATTTCAACAGATTTTAGAAGTGCTTCGGCATTCTGTTGCCAACGGCCTTATTTAAATCAAACCTGGTAGGCTAAGTCTTAGAGAAAAATTAAACGATGGATTTTACCTAACATTTTTTATTACATCTTAATTGACGCATATGTTAAGTTTTTAGATTTTCACGGCCAAAAGTATTTTCGTTATTTGTTTTGCGCTACCTCCTTCTTTAGCCAACGTTTCGGACAGCGTTACAGTGTCCATCACCACAATTATACATCTGCCCTGATTATGGACACTGTAACGCCAAAAACAAATAACGAAAAGACGCATACGTTGTTCAGGGAAATGCGTTTGAATGTTTATTAAACTTTCAATTCGGAACGTGGGAGGGAGTAATGAGTAAATTGGTGACTTAGCCGGGGTACCCGTGGGGGTGAAGTTTATCTAAATCTTGGCGGCACATGCGTTTTCCCACCTACTTCGTGGCGGGCCGGATCGAGAGAGACTGGTTGGGTAAGACCTCTTTCGACCCATCGCCTTGTACCGCAGTGGGAGGGATGGATTCATACGTCCGTCACTTCTGGACACATCAACCCCAAGATTCCTACGCAACCCTCATAAGATTTTCCTTCCAAGAACTTCCTGTCCTTAATTCCTCTAAAATGAACCTCCACACGGCATCTCCAAAGAAGACATGGGCCTCGAGGGAAATTGTTTTTCCAGGGTCTCCTAATATAAAAAAAATATAAAAAATAACAGGAAATAAGATTTAAAAAAAAAAAAAATTATATGAATACCGCACAAAAGTCCCAACTACTTCCATCTGGAGCCAGTGAGACTATGGCATCCCCAATTGGGGTGTGTTGCGAGGCTGAAGGTAGTGGGGAGGGGAAGGAGATGGGGAAGAGGAAGGTAAGAAGTACCTGGCTATTCAGATTTGGACACCAAATACGGCTAAAGCCATTTCAAGCAACGTTTCAATTCTGAACGGTGGTCTAACACCAGAGCGATACTGAGAGTATCTTCTACTTGGAACGTGCCGCAAATATACCAAATATTATTTTAAATTATTAAATTGTGAAATAACACAAATTAATCAAATAAAATTTACTTGCCACGCCGAGATTCGATCCCGCGACCTTCGGAATGCGAGTCAAGAGCCTTACCGCTGGACTACGCCGATCGTATTATTAAGATGTTTAAACGTCCGTCACACTTGACATCGTCACAAATCCATTTCAAGCAAGATACTGAGAGAGATTGTCAAATTTGAACGCTTGATTATTTGATCACGGGTTGAAAATTTAACCAAACGCTGCTGGAGGTTAACAGAAACATCAAGAAACGTCAAACGTTCAAAACATATATTTATTGTAACATTCTTTTCTGCGATCATGTAACTCTGTCTTTTCACACATTCAATAACCTGTATCGGTATCATTGATGTATCAACTATTAGATATGGTACACCATACAATTTTAAATGTGGACTATGGCCAATCTTTTAATATATGATAAGAATATGACCTACAAGTAATTCAACAATAATAAAACTATACAGCCAATTCCTTATCGAAATCCTTCGCCTCACTTCAAATGCCTAGCTTCATATTTTAAAGAAAGCTTTGCTCCGTACGTATTTAGGATTTATTATACAATTACTCGATGATCGATACAAAATAAACTACATATTCTCTTATATCAAATACGCTTTGAAACAAACTGCTGACATGCCCGAATTAAGATTTAAGCTCAGCAGTACACAATTTACTAAGATTATTAGAACAATTGTGGCTTTCCTCAGTAACTGATATAAGTACAAGTTAGCACAAATAAGCGTGTAGCGTCACTTGTCATAATTGTTAAAAGCCGATCTGATCGAAGTAACCATTCGCGGATTACTGCCTTTGAGCCAACTGGAAGGTAATCCCGGGCGATAATGAATGTGTGAGCCAAGAGAGACAAAACAGTCTCCGCCAGAGTTTCCTAAAGTGGGGCATCGAAGGATAGTAGTGAGAGGCGAGGGTAATAAAAAGACAATGGCTAAGTAGACACGAAGATAAGGAAATTATAAAAGTTATGAAGACATCGTGAGTAACACAAACACAAAAACCTACAGTCCACCACGGAACAGTAATTCCTAATGAGGACTTTACTTATATACGTTTGAATGTAGCTATAACTTTCTGGTTACCAATTATAAATAAATTAAACAATTTTTCTTTGTAAGAATCATGATATATTTTATTTACGCCGACCGGTTTCAGAATGATCGTTCCTTTCTCAGGGCAAACATATAATAACTTGACATTTCAAAGCAGTGGATGAGCACAATATATTACTAAATGTTGTGGTGGGGGTGGGGGATTAGTAAAGAGTGGAAGGAGGAGATAGAACGGACCGCGAAAAAGAACATGTCTAAGATGGGACTACATTATCAATAAACAAAAAAAAAATTATAAGAACAACTCTC
Organism: Glyphotaelius pellucidus; assembly: GCA_936435175.1. Lineage (NCBI taxonomy): Eukaryota > Metazoa > Arthropoda > Insecta > Trichoptera > Limnephilidae > Glyphotaelius > Glyphotaelius pellucidus. The sequence continues at coordinate 11,703,048 of OW386557.1, read as the reverse complement.
TTTTTACAAAGGTTATTCCCGTAATAAAATTAGTTGAAGAAAATATAGTTAAGTCTTCAATTTTGTAAAGGCTCTCGTCTCGGTTAGACGAGAGGTTCTGGGATCGAGTCCCAATTCAACCGTCATCTTTTACAATTTTTCTATGTCTTGTTCGCTTTCATATTTTCGTTTAGATTATCAGTGCTATTTTCCAAGGATGTGTACAAAATACATATGTACCTGATTTTCCTTTAACCGATGCATTTTCCAAATAAACTTTATTATTAACTTTGTGATGAAAGGTAATTTTATGTACCTACATTAAAAAGTGATAAAGGTTTACAAATTTATTGGTTTTTTCAAAATACTTTATTAAGTTAATACAATAGTTCGAAGCCGTCAGGTCTGGCGTCCCCAATTAGGGGAACGTTAGGGGTCTAACGAAAGTCGGGGGGGGGGATCACGAAGATTGGTAACTAACTGACTATTCAGATCTAGTCACTACACACGACTTTAGCCATTTCAAGCTACGTGAACGTTTTTGTTTTGATTTTTTTTTATGTGAGTACCGCACAACCAACCGCTTCCGATTGTCTTGGAGCCAGTGAAACTATGGCGTACCCAAATGGGCTGTGTTGTGAGACTGACTTGGGGAAAGAAAGTAAATGGGGCGTAGAAATGTTTGAAAGTATGTGGCTAATCAGATCTGGTCACCGAAAACAAATTTAATGTAACATTTCAATTCTACAGTGGTCTTTCACCAGGGCGATACTGGGAGCATCTTCTACTCTGTATATTATATTTTTAAGAGGAATGTATGCGCGGCCCATTTTGGCCCGTTTCATACAAATATTAATTCTGGATTTGAGATCAAAATAACCAACACAATTGAAAAATTACTTTTTTAATCAAAAGGTATATCAAATATCTGGTACGGATGTGGGCTACTTTATTTATTTTTTGCTTTAAATTATAAGATATATATTTATTCAATATTTTAGTATTTCATGATTTTAGAGGCAACGTGGGCAATTATTTGTGAGTAAATTAAAAACAATAAAAAAATAATTTTACCATATTTATTTTATAAATACGTTGAAAAAAAAAAATTAAACACTTAAAAATGCATTCTTTGGGTAGTAATTTAAATATATAAACGACAAATTTTTATTCCGCCATAAATAGGTAATTTGTATTTTAACTGTTTACCCATAAAAATGATTTTTTTTAGTAAATTTTATTTTATATTTCATTATATTTTTAAGATAAATATGGTAAAATTATTTTTTTATTGTTTTTCATTTACTCACAAAAAATTGCCCAAATTGCCACTAAAATAATGAACGTTACAATTTTTAATGGTATATATAATGCCTTTAATGCAAAAATAAATAAAGTAGCTCACATCCGCTCTAGATATTTGATATACTTTTTGATTACAAAAATAATTTTTCAGTTTGGTTGGGTATTTTGATCTCAAATCCAGAATTAAGATTTGTATGAAACCTGTCAAAATGGGCCGGGCCGCGCATACGTTCCTCTTAAGGGGTCAATAAATGTTAAAGAATACAAATTAATAAAATAAAATAATAAATACGACCGTGGGTTTTATAATTATTTTAAGTACTATACTGTGTTTATTTTGAGAGATCATTCTAAAATCTAATTTGCAAGGTAGTTTGCAACCATATCAATATTTTTATTAGTTAAAGGGGGGGGGGGGGGCGCTGAAAATAAGTGTCTATAAAAGGGGGTGGTGATCGGCGATAGACGGCAAGTTTGAGAAAGTTTGGCCACCACTGTGTGTTGTGTTGTATCTTGCACGTTGGCCTGTTAGTGTTCCTTGTTTAATTGGGTGGGATTAATCCGCTCTAATCTGCTCTAATCTGCTCTAATCTGCTCTGCCCTGCTCTTGTCTGATCCTTTGATGAGCTCCTGATTTGGGTTCAAAGGATATTGAAATAGAGCCAGTTGATACTACATCCTTTATGTAGCCAGACTTTAGACAGGTAATATTATTAACTCTTCTGAAAAGGTAAAAGTACATGCTCCATTTAGAGGGAGCACTTTGATTTCAAACTATATATTCGGTAATAGGATCCGCGAACGCTTTATTGGGTACTCGCTGTTGAGGTATAGGGTGGGCCATAAACATTTGCACTTTTGAAATAACCGTGAAAAAAATACAGATTGTATTTAAACAAATGACGGCCGGCGAGGTCCAGCGTTAAAGCTCTTGACTAGCATTCCGAAGGTCGCGGGATCGAATCCCGGCGTGGCAAATAAATTTTATTAGATTAATTTGTGTTATTTCACAATTTATTCATTTAAAATAATATGTAGTACATTTGCGGCACGTTCCAGAGTGGAAGATCCTCTCAGTATCGCCCTGGTGTAAGACCACCGTTCAGAATTGAAACGTTGCTTGAAATGACTTTAGCCGTGTTTGGTGACCAGATCTGAATAGCCAGGTACTTCCCACCTTCCTCTTCCCCGTCTTCTTCCCCCCCCCCCCCCCACTACCTTCAGCCTCACAACATACCCCAATTGGGGATGCCATAGTCTCACTGGCTTCAGACGGGAGCAGTTGGGACTCTTGAGGGGTGTTCGTATAAAAAAAAAAGATTATTGATAAGAATAAAAATATGCTTTGACCGGTCAGTAGTTGAGTGGGCATCGCGTTTGGGTCCCACCCGGGCGTAGCTTGTTCGATTCCTCGGCTGACTAAGTCCTCCATCACGACTCAAGCAACATTTTCAGTTTACTGTGGTGGTAGTAGGAGATTTTCAAAAACATTGTTGGGTTATTCGTAACGTGGCCGCCATCTCGCCGCTGGCAATCCTTAAATCTGGCCCTTAGATTTTCGACCTAAATCACGGGGAATGTTGGCCATTTCTTGATGGATGTTCTCCTTTAATTGGAGTAAAGTCGCTGGTTTATTTACGCAAACTCGACTTGTAAGATAAAATATATTCTCATACAAATTTAACAAAAAAAAATCAGTTGTAGTAAAATCCGGACCGCGGGAAGGCCATGAAATATCTCCTCCGAGTGAGATCAGTTTTTTAGGGAAAATTTCTTTAATCCAGATTGTTAACTATCTCTCGTTGGAATATGGCAGGTTGCACCATCTTGATGCATCTAAGTCTATTATTGTAACCAACGAACTACTGCAACTATGGTTAAATAAATTCTGTCACCAAAGCATCTGAACGCTTGCGCGTTGATATGTTCGGATCGTCTCGTACAGACACGTTTACTTGCGCCATGCTCTCTTCGCTCCTCCTGCTCCATGGCCACCCTGTTTGTTTTCGATTGAGAGTTGTGTCGGTTTCTTCGAAGTTTTTAAATCATGATTTAATTAAACTAACCCTTTGGCACTGGTTAATACTCTGTAATTGGTGATGCGAACGAAATAGTGCGAAAGGAACGTGCATCATTGTTCTGTAAAACAGAATAGAATCATCGTTGAACAGAATAGAACAAAATCATGTTTTTGTAAAAATGTTTTACCCAGAAAGCGTATTGCTCTCCCGTAAATCGATCAATTGTGAAAACATTTCTAAGAAGCGAGTAGCCGCGCGTAAGTGGCCCCGCTCTCCTGCCCCGATCGGAATCCCCGCTCCAGAATCCACGGCTACAGAAGTGCAAATGTTTATGGCCCACCCTACATAATAGGAAGGCTCTCAACTGTATGAAAAAATCACAGTGCTTCTTTAAATGCTATGTTAGTGATCCCCGAAGAGATTTTTGCTCTATTTTAAACGAGTCGTGTTTTATTAAACATTTTTACAATTTTCTCTTAAATATTATCGTTTTTAATATTAGCGCGTTCCCTCTAATATTCATACTTACATACCTCTCCTTCTTCTTCTTTTTGAAGCGGGTACTACCGGGCCTTAATAATATATTTAATTATTGATAAACAACTGCAGTAATGTATTGCACACTCTTCTTCCAACCAGAAGCTGACAAAGATGGAAGAGTAGTTGTTGTCACAAATAGATTAGAATCGAAAATGGACTGTAATTAATAATTTATAATTGAATAAAAAAATAAGGTGTTTCAATGCCATAACTATGGGTATGTGAACAGTGGACACTGGAAGGGAATCTGACTCACCTTGACTTCCAGAGCACGTTCTTGGTGTGTTATTATGTCACCAATAATCATTTTGCTGAGCACCTGCACAAGTCTCCGAGAGCTCAACTCCTATGTGTGTTGATCATTCCACTGGTTCCTAACAGACTTCTTTAACAGTCGGCACCGAGAGACCACTAAGGAGATGATCATTGCATAGCACATAACAGACTGACCGTTTCACATATAGGCAATATTGTCAGAGGGTAGGTTTTGAAATTAGCTAGGATCAAGAAAGGTATATACGAGGGTCAAGGAAAAAGTAATGCCTATTGTTGGGCAAAAAACGGAGTAAGGTTTAAAAACTCATTTGTCGAGAGTATTGTCTCAAAATTTCAAGTAAATCGGAGCAAAACTAACAAAGATACGGCGTTTCAAGTGACCGGCCCTCTTGCTCGATACAAGTATATTTCGAGTACAAAAAAACTTTAAATCGATTTTCTCGCAAACAAATTTTTGAAGCTCATGAACATCATAACTCAAAATCTACTTGACCGATCCTTTTGATATTTTGTACTCTATTTTTACATATAAATCAACAGGTAATGAAGATTTTTTTAACCATTTTTTCCATTTTATAATAACAAATTCACCGAAAGTTTTTGCAAAAATCGAATTTTTTTAACCATTTTTTCCATTTTATAATAACAAATTCACCGAAAATTTTTGCAAAAATCGAATTTTTGACTTCAACATGCTGCAAAAATAAAACGAAAAAAAAAACGCTTCGTCACTACCTACGAAAACATTTTTTGTTTCAGATGATCCGGTAACAAGTAATAATCACCGCATAACAACTTTATAAATAAATAAATAAACCAACATTATTCATATCTTCAAAAAAATCAAGAAAATATTACTTTTTTTTTGGCTTTTAAAACCTTACGCTTTTTAAGAGTTGTGACGTATTGGACAGAATTTGTTGTGCATCCCTTCTCCAAAAAATCAACCATAATCAAATCATCTGCATCCCTAAACACTGTCGCCATAGCTTTCCCTGACGATCGCACAGTTTTGAATTTTGGTGAGTACGGTGAGTTTTAATTCCATTGACTGCCTCTTTGATTCAGATTCCATGAAACCCGTATCTCGTCTCCGGTCACATTTTTTGTGCAGTTGCATTACCGTACACATTTTTTAGTCATTCATGAATGCGAAGAAGCGTTTCGTCTTCTGCATTCAAGAATTCAATCACAAAACGCTGACTAATACGAATATTGATATCGGCCATTTTGCAAACAATTGCAGTCCTGTCGCCCGTTGACGCAGAAAGTTATTGTTGCAATACATTGTAGATGAAGGTTTGAGGAATAGCGCCAAATTCAATTTTTTCATTTAACTAACTTTATTTAATTAGGAAAAAATAGGAGGCATTAGTTTTTTACTGACCGTAGTTTGAACATAGTTGCGTCAACAGTAGTTTTAAAATCACAAGTGTAAAAACCAAAAATTAAATTTAAGCATAAAAAAACCCATCAACCATAAGGCCATTCTCTCATGGAGAAACTGAAAAAAAATCAGTTGGCGACGCAATCGCAGCCCTGAACAAAATCGATATTTTTCTGATCTGACATGTCAAAACATGACAAAACTTAACAGGTCGTGAGTCGCTACTATGGCAACCTGTCAATAAGGCAACTGAAACGCGACTGCCGCGGTGACCAATAAAACAATAACCAACCCTTTGGTTTAATTCACTTTTATTGTTTAAAAAGCATTTTTTTTTTTTTTTTTTTGGTTTTAGGCAATTCACCCTGGAGAGAGTGCTTTGTGCCGGTAATATTTAAAATGGATAAGAAATTTCGGTTAATCTAATGGGAAAATAGTAAAACAAATTAAATATTGAATTCATTCAGGTTAATAAACTTACATAAAGCTGTATGAACACGGGAATTGTTAAGAGATAAAAGGTATGAAATGTTAAGGGGGGACTGGTGTGTGATTTTAATAAGCCGGCGGTATATGTTCTTGAAAGATGAATGGTTTTTACAGTTAAAGAAAACGTGGTCGAGGGTTTCCTCTTCCACACCGCACTGGCAGAACGGATCATCTAAAACTCTAATTCTAGAACTCTAATTCTAAGTGAGATGCAATTGAACAGTGGCCAATTCTCATTCTCGAGATACATGAAATGAATCGTTTTGAAAGTTTTTTACCGTGAAACCATGGCTTAGCAGGGATATGGTTTTGAATTCCCGCATAGAAAGATCCAGTTCTTATTTTGGAGACTGCCCAATTTTCTTCCCAGGCACGAGTCATATTAGATTTAAGAATCGGAAAGACATCGGATATAGGAATTCTAAAATTTAGTGGGATAGTTCCGGAATCTGAACCAGATTTGGCGAGAAAATCGGCCATCTCATTACCCTCGATACCCAAATGGGCAGGGACCCAGGCCAACATCGTCTCAAACCCAGATTCACTAAGAGAATTGAGAAGATTTTTTATTTTACATATAATATTGTCTTCCGGATAACGTAAAATATTTGACCTAATTTTAGTTAGAGCACTTAGCGAATCAGTACATAATAAGGCTCGATGAATGTTGAGAACCTGGATTTGATTTAGCGCTTGTTCAATTGCAAAGCATTCGGCTGTAAATATGGAAGCTTCTTTCGGTAATTTATAAGTGAGATTGATGTTGAATTCTGGACTATATATAGATGCTCCACATCTTTTATTTTCAAATTTGGAACCATCCGTGAAAAGGATGGAAAATCCAGGGAATTTCGAAGCCACTATGCTTTTAAAACAATCATCCACATTTTGAAATTTATTTGGGGAAGATAAAATATTCTTCCGAAAGACTGATGTTATTGTGTTTGGCATAAAAGTGATTGCCTTAAATGGAATATTGTATATAGCAAGATTGGGAACTTCTTGAAGATATTGGAGGGAAGATGATAGAGAATTATAGAGATGAAAACTTTTAATTAAGAGAGGAAAACATCATATTAAGTCCCTTTTCACACTTTGTAGAAATTATCTGAATGTGTGGAAGCCAGGAAAGTTTATGGTTCAAAAGAAGACCAAGGAATTTGATTTGAGTAGCGGTTTGTAGAGGCACATTATCAAAAGAAATTGAGAATTGGGGAATTTTTCTTTTGCGCGTGAAAGCCACGACCCTTGTTTTAGATGCCGCCAGATTCATCCCATTTATTGACAACCAGCTTTTAATATATTGTAAAGCCAAATTCATTTCCTTAGCTGCAAGAATAATATTTTTATGTAACAAATATATAAGGATATCATCCGCAAAGTAAAGACGCTTGATAGAAAAAGGAATTACTGAGTCTAGGTCGCTTATATAAATATTAAACAACAGAGGACTAATAACAGAACCCTGGGGCAAACCTCTCCATAGTTTGCGCCTTAAGCATTTAGAGGAAGACTCAATAATAATGGACCTATCTGAGAGCAAATTAATAATAAATTGGACTAATTTCGGGGGGATTTGTTTTTTAATTAGCTTTTCTTTCAAAACATTCAGTAAAACATCATCGTAAGCTGATGAAAGGTCAAGGAATGTGGCCAATGTATAAGAATTTAGGGATTGGGAAACTCGGATATCAGTTGTGAACAAACTTAAATTATCCATTGTAGATTTCTTTTTCCGAAAACCATACTGATTTGGTGAGATAATATCTTGACTTTCAACAAACCACTCTAATCTGTTCTTCATCAAACGCTCCGCTACTTTCATCAAACATGATGAAAGAGCAATAGGCCGATAAGACGAAATTTCAGATGGATTTTTTCCAGGTTTTAAAATGGGAATGATTTTTTGAGTTTTCCAATCATCCGGAATTAGTCCTGTTTCAAACATATTATTAATAAGAGATAAGAAATATTCAACCGCCATATCAGAAAATGATTTAATGAAACTATTAAGTATTCCATCGGGACCCGGAGCAGAGTCAGAAAGGGTTCTTATTACTAGTTTCATCTCATCAATGGAGAAAGGAGCATCTAGCCAGTTAGAGTGAGATGGATATGGCTTAATAGAAGGCATTTCTTCACATCCGGCCACTGATGGGGGGGCTATTTTATCCGCAAATCCTATAAGAATTTCTTCTGATATATGCTTGGTACTCGGCGGAGAATACGATGATCCGAATTTTTTTAAGCTAGACCAAACTGAAGATTGGGGAGTTTCCGGAGACAGGTTCTCACAGAACTTCCGCAATCCAGCGCGTTTTTTATTTTTCAAAATTCGTTTGGTTTCTGCCTGGGCTTTTTTAACTGATAAAAAATTTTCTAGTGTCATACACTTACGAAAAGAGGAAATTGCTTTTTTACGAGAGTTGACGGAGCGAGTGCATTCCTCGTCCCACCACGGATTAGAGTGTTTTATTTTAATGTTCGCATTGCGTTTCGGGATGGATTTTTCTGCTGCATTTATAACCATAGAGGGAAACGTCTCACATTGCAATCTGATGTCTCCCGGGGACGATTTTTTTAAAAAATTAATAAGGTTATCTAGTTCAGAAGAGAAAGTGCTCCAATTCGCATCATTTATTCTAAATTTGAGATTATTTTTAACTGGTGGAGGATAAGTGTTAGATTGATGTTGGAATCGGATTATAATTGGAAAATGATCACTAGAGAGGGGATCGTTTAGGATGTCCCAAGAGCATTTAGATGCTAACGAATATGAACAAAGAGATAAATCAACAGCACTTTTCCGTTGATGAGGGGGGGTGAATCTGGCGGCCAGAACGATTTGTTATTTTGCTACCCCAAGAAGGGGAATGTGCATTAAAATCTCCAAGGATCATAAAAGGGGAACAAATCTGGGTTAAGATTGGTGCCCATTCATTTTCAATAAAAGTGGTAGAGGGAGGAATATATATTGATAATATTGTGATATCAGATAAGACAGCTGCTATTATCTGGATATCGTCGGAGGGAGTATGTATATTAATTTGTTTAAACGGGATAGAATTATGGATTATCAGAGCCGTGCCGCCTTTACCATCCGGTCTGTCGTGTCTGAGACAATAATAACCCGGAATTCTTAAGTGAAAGGAGGGTTTTAACCACGTTTTAGAAATGGTGGCCACTGAAACGTCGTGTTCGTCGAGTAATTGAATTAGGTCAGATTTGTTAGCAAAGAGGCTTCTACTGTTCCACTGAAGAATTTTGTTCAGTTTCGAAGTCATTGGGGAGGCAAGATAATAAAGATTTAATGTAATCGGCAGCGTTGGACGGTACAGTATTGTTGTTTGTAAGGATAGAAATTAAAAGGGTAAATCAAGTTTGTATAAAAGAATTATTATTCAATATTTCGGGGAGAGCAGGAGGGGATGTATTACTATTAATGGCACACCCATTGGGGGTCCGAGATTTGGCATTCCCATTCGGGCTGGTCAAAATATTATTCAATTGTTTTTTATCAAGGTAAGGAGTATATTTTGGGTTGGGTTTGACTGGCTTGAGAATGGTTTCTCTGTGAGAAGATGACGTTGAATTTAAAAAGGTGGTTGATTGGAAAGGAACTGAGGACGATGTCATCTCTGCGAAAGATTTTTTCGCAGGAGAGAATAACTTTGAGGCCTGGAAGTACGAAATGTTGTCGGTAGCCATTTTATGTTCCTCTGTCTTGTCAATTCCGGACAGGCTAGACTGACCGCGGTATGTGCACCCGAACAGTTAATGCAAATGGGATTATTGGGAGATTTTGGACATTGATCAAATGGGTGACCTTCTCCGCAAAAGTAACAACGTGGAGGGGAGCGGCATACGGATTTTGTATGTCCAAACCGGCAGCAATTGAAGCATTGAACAGTTGGAAATTTATAAACTTCGACGGGAAACGAGGTATAATAAATAAACACACGAGACGGAAGGGATTGTCCCTCAAATGTAACAACAACAGATTGGGAAGGTTTCCAGATCTTGTTTCCATCAGTAGAATCCTTGTAGTTCAGTCGACGTGCTTTTATTACTTTCGGGGTTCCTTGGGAATTATTCAAAGCATCAACAATTTCAGCCTCTGGGATATCCGTGGGAATTCCTCGAACAAGACCCATTCTCGTAAGGTTAAATGACGGGATGAACGATTTATATTTATGTTTTGAGAGCGAGTCAATTTTTTTTACAAATCCATTTGCGGAAGCGGCAGTATTAAACTCGATAGATAATTTATATCGCCCTTCCGGTTTAATTTTTTTTTTTTTTTTACAGTTAATACCGCACAAGAGTCCCAACTGCTCCCGTCTGGAGCCAGTGAGACTATGGCATCCCCATTCGGGGTATGTTGTGAGGCTAAAGGTAGTGGGGAGGGGAAGGAGATAGGGAAGAGGGAGGTGGGGGAAGTACCTGGCTATTCAGATCTGGTCACTAAACACGGCTAAAGCCATTTCAAGCAACGTTTCAATTCTGAATGGTGGTCTTACACCAGGGCGATACTGATAGTATCTTGCACTCTGGAACGTGCCGCAAATATACTATATATTATTTTAAATGAATAAATTGTGAAATAACAAAAATTAATCAAATAAAATTTATTTGCGCACGCCGGGTTCGAACCCGCGACCTTCGGATTGTGAGTCGAGAGTCTTGCCTCGGGACCACGGAGGCCGTCATTGAACCATTAACAATACCAAGGTTATTATTTTTTGAGTCAAATAAGAATTTTCCAAAATCTAAAGGATGAATAAGTTTTCCTTGTTCAGTTCTCTGAACAATTACGATAAAAGGACCGGAAGCGGAAGCAGGATAAAGTAAGTCAGTACTTTTTGTATTTTCGCTGGCTAAAGTACTTGTCTGGGTGTTACTATTGGGGTTAAGGTCGTTAGAGGTCGAGGTTTGTTGAATCGGCGGTATAGATTTAACTTTCGATGGGATGTAAAGGCTATGCGATGGTCGTCGTTTACGAGATGGAAGCGTAATAGAAGCCTGGCTAGTGTTAGATTCCGAATCAGAAAAATCTAATATCGATCCTGGGTCGGGAGGTCTATCTTCGTCTTCCTCCATTATATAAAAAAAAACTTAACTTTTAAAAATTAAACTGAAAAAATAATACGCAGTCTATTTCATTGACTGTACAAACAGAAACGAATTAGCCGTAAGTAGGAATGCAAACAAATAAGTATACGATAAACAGAATTAAATAAAATGTAACAATAATCTCTTATCTGTATGAGGCACGGGAACGGGCGAACGGCACTAAGCAATAGGTAAGGTACACACAACCACTGTTGACCGCGGCTCGAATCGGACTCTAAAAAGCATTTCATAAGCTTTTAATTCGAGCTAGCTTTAAGCAAATACTGAAGAAGTAAGCGTTGCTTACGAAACATGTTGGTTTTTAAACAATAAAAAGTGGTTTTAACCAAGTGTTGATTAATTTTTAATAAAAAAATTATCATCGGACAGTAAAACGATATCAACATTTTCAACTCTAAATATGCTCTGGAATCTCTGATTAAAATCCTCCAAGTATGTGCTGATATATCTTTTATAAAAATACAGTTTCTCCATTTATCTTTTACAGCACGAACCAGATTATAAAACACATACCTAAGCTTTTAGAACGCAAATTTGAATAAACGATTATAATATCCTGAGTAGAAAAATAATGAATGTGTCAATCGCCTTTGACTTTATGTACATACAAAACCGATACAATCCACCCCACCTACGCGCTGTTTGTATTACAATAATTTTACAAAGTCAGAGCTTATTTTTTGCGTTAAAAATACATAATGAGAACACAATATAAAATTAAGCCACATCTGCGATGAGGGCGGACCCTTCACCCTTCGTCTTTGTTCATTTTGGTGCGAGATTAGTACGGCAAACACTCGTTTGGGCTCTAAAAGGGTCCCCAGGGGTCAAAGTGCCAGCAAATGGATACACGCCATAGACGTTTTACCCTCATTGGAGGGATTCTATTGTGAACGTGGTTACAATACCTGCTTTCTACGTAACACAGTCGAGCTTTTCAGATAGAGCGTTGTTGCCTGAAAATGATGAATAATAGGATACCTACCTTTGAATTTGAAACTAACCACTGGAGGATTTTTGAACACATTTTGGACAATTTGCAAACACGTGCTGTAATTTTTTATCCACATTCCATCAACCGAAATTACTGAAATATTTTTTCTTACAAATCGTTGATCATTTTGTTTACGTATTAAAAAATTCAAGTTCGAATTAAAAGTTTTATCTGTGGTTATCAACTAGGCCATGGATAACACAAAGAAGTAATAATATTGCCCAAGTAATATTGCCCGGCAATTTTAGAAAATAATACGTAGAATTCACGCGTTTATGAAGTTGACGGTATTGTTATAATTTATTTAAATATATAAAGATGGGATAAGCTGTCAAATATAGGTGCATTAAATGACTTTCGAAAATTATTAACCGTTTATTGGTCTCGTTAATGAAATTCTAAGGTGTAATCTTTTGAAAGAGGGCAGGAAATTTCGAAACCAAACGCTTAAAAATATCCGAGCGCTCAAGACTGAAATCGATCACAAAACGGAACGCTTCATTGGTTAAGCAAGCTCCATTATGGATCAAACATTTCAAAAAAAATTTCAACTTTAGATTCACATGGTTACATAAAACTTAAATAAAACTATCTGATCAAATTATCTGATGATGTAAAACCGACGCTAGTCCTAAATGCTAGACCATGATGCCTAACCCAAAACGAAGAAACAATAAAGTTTTAGTCAAGTGAAAATCAGAAAAGTTAGAAAAGAAATTTTGTAAAGATCTGCTGTAAGCATGCCCGGAATCTTGCCACTACAGTTAACGTTAGAGTTGACATATACGCACAAGAGTCTGGGATTGAAAAGGAATATGGTTAAATTTCATGGATTCATAGTAGGCGGTGATTGATGTTGTTTTTTACAAACCGGATCAACAAAAGTTCAGGCTTGTTTCCAAAATTGAATTATTTGATACACTGTTTAGTGAGACACTTCTACAAATCTGTTGTAATTTACCTACCTCACTAATTTTTATCATCGCAAAGCCAGGCGCTTCGCTTAAAAACGAACATGCACATCCTACGCAGAAAGTCCCACATGGAACTGCACTACAAATCTTCGCCTTAGTGAACTTTATTTTTCTGCGCCGGTTATTTCTTGTTATTTCAATGTGCGCTCTTCGGCGGTCAATGTATGACTAATGTCGTAGTTTATTCACAGCTTTCTCGAACCATCTTAGTGCCAAAGTTCGTCCAGTTCGTCGAAATTTGTTAATCAAACAATAAATCTTGCCCCGAAATAACATAGTTTTATTGAAAGTCGAAATTAGAGCGCCGTATGATGACCAGAGAGAGTGTTACGCTTATAAAAGTAACCATACTCATTTCAAACAATGAGGAATAAATGTTGTAAATGTAACACCATATTTCACGGCTCATTGTAACAATTTTACCAAGTACGTTACTTGAAAAGTTTTGTGATGATGTGATGCGTGAAGTTCTAACAAAAGAAAGAGGAATTGTATTAGAATGTATGTAAGTACTCATCAAAGAGAGCAAGTTGCTTTCCCACTTAATAACCCCACACTCGACGCCGCTACCAACACAAAACCAATTTATTCTAAAAACTTTGGAATACCAAGCATAATTTCTATTTTAGGTTTCGCTGTTGGTGGGATCGAATGTTCAGGTAAACCTCATGAATGTGAAAATGTACAATTTATTTATTATATAAGAACACGATCCATATTGAGTGTTACAGCGATAGAATGTGTTTAAAATAAAGGAAACAGAAAGAATATAAACTTCAAAGTGAAATTCATAGCTGCCACACTTGCTAATAATAATCTCTTCGAAAAGCCATTTTTTTCAGGTACCAAAAAGAGCATTATTTTAAAAGAATCAACACATGTTGCTTACTTTACTCCCAACGAACTAGGCATCGTATGTCTTTATAATTATTTTAACTTGCCACCTCGGAGCAGGCTCAGCCTAGTGAGGTGGTTAATACCGAAATAAATAAAGTATTTGTTTCTGTCTATTGTATACATGGTTTATAAAAAATAATAAAATAAATAAATAAAATTTTGCATTTCATCTGTTGTAAATTTGTTTTTTACGTTCCGGTTGCGGTTTCAAGATGGTGGCCGTTTTAACCTGTCGTTCGCCGAAGCACCATAAAAAAAATCTCTGGATAGAAGTATCTCTTCTAGGGGAAATCCTCATGATAGCTTATGCACTATTTTTTTTTATTAAAAATTACATAAACATAATATCATCTGGTAAGACAGAACAATTAACGAAAAAATCATTTTTTAAAACAAGTAAATTATTACGAAAATAGAAACATGCGGCGCTCGCGAAAATTTTACTTCAATACACGACGAAATCGTCGTGTTTATTAATTAAGTTATTTAATTATCTGCCTACGAATAAAAATCTTTTGATTTCAGAAGAAATTTGGGTTTTTATTTATTAAATAAGAGAAAATTAGAAACGTTCACTTTTGGACGAGAGGTCAACTTTTATAGAACTACAAGTCGTAGGTACCTACATAATAATTAAAAAATATAAAAATAAATTAAATGCCTGAAGACGTTTCCGTAGTAATTGCGACATATATGCAAATCCGAACGCTTAGTGCCTCCATACATGACTCTACTTACAAGCTTCTCGGGCCTCATGCGCGTAGCACGCGCGCAGCTCATGAGAACCCACCGTACGATTTTGTGAAATGGCGTCGGAACATGAAAGTTATGTTAGATTTGTTCTGGAAGTGGAAAAAAATGCATGTTTATATGTCTTTACTTTTCCAGAATACGTGAGAAAGGCTTTACTGGAGTAGGCGTGGAGTAGATAGATTGGAAAAAAAATCATTTGACATCGTGTTGACTCCACGGCCGTGAAAAAATGATCAAGTTCGGCATATTTCGGGTAGTGCCGTGTACGGAAACCAGCTTTAAAGAGTAGTATATCCAGTGGCGTAGCGTGGGTTACAGCCGCCCGGGGCGGAGGAAAATTTTGCCGCCTCCCCCCTGTATAGGTATTTCGAATTTTGCCGCCCCCCTATAGGTATTTCAAACGTAGATTTCCTTTTTTTTATAACGACCGCATTTTTTATACGACGGTTTTTATATCACATGAATCGACTTTCTTCCAAAAAAATCCAGTTTTAAATTCTGCTAAAAATTTATAACTGCTCTCGAAAATCTATAATGGTATCCATGTTATAAGATTTCGCATCTCGAATTTTTATAATTACAATGTGACAGGTTTCAACTTAAGATTGATTTTGCGTTAGAGAACCAAAATAATAGTGACACATGGAACAGTCAATTTTAAAAATTTTGCAGCGTATGGCATGCAGCTCGAATGTAAAACTTGACTAGGTCCTCTATGAATCTGCAACTTGTTATTTAATTTGTCGTTATATTCTGAACATAAAACTGGTTTAAAATAAATCTCTATGGGGTGAATTAAAACTACACTCAGTACATGAAAATGGTTTATCATTGATTTTGGCAGCACATTCATATTAGTTTACAATTAGAATTTTATCACTGCACTTCAAATAAGAATTTTTCCTTCAAAATGTGTTGGGAGATGATTCCACAACTGAAATTTTAGATTCTGAATACAAAACCGGTTTTAAGTAAATCTGTATGCGGTGAATTGAAACTACACTCAGAACATGAAAATGGTTTCTCTTTGATTCTGGCAGAACACACATAGTCCGCAACTAGAATTTTATAACTGTACATCGAATTATTTTATTTTAATATCTTTAAACTTCCCTTAAATTCCCTTTAAATTCTTTTAATTCCCAAAATTATCTTTAAATTCCTAAATCTAAAATTATCTTTAAATTCCCCCCCCCCCCCCCCTCTGAGTATATCTGCAGGGTATTTGTGGTTGCGTCACAATCACGTAGTTTGTAAGTATCTCCAGGAACACTTGCTATTTGCGAGCAGCTGCGTTGTGGGGCCGCCAGTGGACGTAGCCACAATGAAAAATATTAAGGGCGTTTGTTTAATCTACAATTTTATTACGAAATTAATGAAATTTTGTATACTTGACCTTCAAAACATGGGAAAGGTCATTGCTTTAGTCTAATTTCGAAAACCTTTGTGGAAAGCTCGGTAAAAGTCTGGGGCTTAAGCTAGTTTTTTATAAATTAAGTTAAATTAAGCAATAGCGTCTTGAACAGGATGATTTACATTCGATTAATTATAACGTGAACATTAAACTATCAATCCAGAATAAATTGATTAACTTTCCTTTGAAAGGAAACGTTAACTAATAAAGAAAGATGGCGACGCAGGGTTCTGATTAAGCTACCCTTCATACCCGCCTTAAGTTATTACCCCAAGACGTAAAAATTGAGTATTTTTCAGTTTTTACATAGCAACTTTTCCAATACTTCGCTGGAAAGTTTTCCAATACTTTACTGGTAATGAGGCGAAAAGCAATTTGTATTCCCGATTTATTGAATAATTGATAATTGGGGTGGTGTTAACGGTAACCCGACAGTTGATCCCCCAACTGTTGGCCCCTCTTAAATTATAATTAATATAAAAATTATAATTTTTTCTGCATTATTTACCAACTTCAAACCTAAAATCTACTTCAAAATACCTTTTATAATAAGTGGATATCAACTAATTTATTTACAGTGTCGATTTTTTGTATAATATTTCATAACAAATGGCGTAGAGTATTTTAAATCGAATTTTGGTACAGCATTTTTGTTTTATTACATACCTATTTTCCATAGATTTTAAGTTTTAAAGCTCTTAAAAATATGTTATTTTTTAAAATAATATCTAGCGTTCCCCATGACGAAACGCTAATTATATGAAATTCCCTCGATAGAAAAAAATCGCAAAGTATGCTACGAAAATTATTATAAACACATTTTTTTTACTTATTTTAGAAGTTATAATAAGCTTGAAAAAATTCATAGTTTCTTTAAATGCTTTTTTAGATGTTCACCACGAGATTTTTGCTCTATTTTAAACGAGTCGTGTTTTATTAAACATTTTTATAATTTTCGCTTAAATTTTATCGGTTATAAAATTAGCGCGCTCTCTCTGACATTTGTATTTACATATCTTTCCATCTTCTTCTTTTGAGCGGGAATACGGCGCCTTAACGAAGTGTGAGAACCACAATTATCTGAAAAGATAAAATCATCTAAAAAATAAATAAAATAAAAATTTCAGCATTTTTTTCATGTATATTTATGACAGTTGAAAATAAAATGAAAATGAAAAACAGGATTATTTTTAATCCTATGAGAGAAAAATGGCGTTTGAAAAAAAAACATTATTTCTTTCATTTTAACCAAGAAATTTCCTCGCACATTAGAAAGAGAATAGGACATTTTGTTTCTTCTCACATTTGTTGGACTCCCAAGATGGTACTTTCGGTGGTCCAGAAATGAGAATCTTAGATCACATATTTTTTGGTTGTCCCTCTCTAAAAGAATATCTTCTCTTCTGTAAAGTCTTATATAAAATTGCCTCCTCTCCGTTCTCCGTTCAACATCTCATTTCTTCTAAGCCTGAACTCGACTCGAATCTTCCAAATAATTATGAAATTTGCCCATTTAAATTCAAATAACATAAATTCATCTTTTCCGTAATTGAAATGACGGCTTAGAACACCCAAAGCCAGAAACATTTGATAAAAACATCATTTCGGCCCACCCGTGCCTTAAAATGCCTAGGTCACAGCTGTAAATTTTTTTGTATAAATACAGAGATTGGCCCAAAGTTTCTAAATTTCCATCACAAGGTTGAGCTAAATAGGCAAATTAAAAAATATTTTCTTAATGTTTAAAGTCAACAAAAAGTAGAAACACTAGAAACGTTTTCAATTAACTCATTTTTTTAATTTTTTATTTATCTATTTTATTTTAAATGCACATTTACAGTTATACATAACCAATAATAAACATACATTTTATTTTATTAAATAATAATAGCATTTTTGAATTGTTGAATGTTTAGTTGAAAAATATCTATATCAGGGGGCAGGTAATTTAGTAACAGAATCATTTTTCCGAGCGGCCTTACTAATGGTAAGTTAGTTCTGCATCTCGGAAAAACAAAAGTTCTGTGTCTGCGCGCTCTTGTGAAGTTGTCGGGAACATAAAACTCCAATTTTTGTATTACATCGGGAATACTGATGTTACCGTTTAGAAGGGTATATGCTGTTGTCAGCAAAGCAGTTTTCCTTCCATCGGCGAGGCTATTAATACCCAGCACGCCGGACAGAAAGGCTTATGGATATAACCAGGGATAATATCCGAAGTCTCTAAGATATAAAAATTACAGAAACTTTTTTGTACTTTCTCTATCATTTGAGAGTAAGTTAAATCCTTTGGTCCCCATATTACTGAACCACTTTCCAAAATGCTACGAACTAAACCATAGTAAAGCACACTTACAACTTGTTGTACCCTAATGCAGACCTACAGGTATCCAATACTAACTATTTAATATAGGAATCGCTCTCGTCAGCAGCTGACAGCTTCTAGCAACAACAGGAACCTATTTTTACCATTTTTAATAAAAATAGAATAGAGTAATACCGTCTTTTTCGTACCCATAATGCGGTCTGGCAAATATGAAAAAAATTAGGAGATAACTTTATATTTAACTTTTGTGATGACTGTCGCACAAGAGTATCAACTGTTTGGAGTCAGTGGGACTATGGCATCCCTGACTGGGGTACATTTCGAGAGAGGAAGGGAGAGGAAGCCAGGCTATTCATTTCTTATTTCAAAAGCAACGCGCAAAGTTTCGATTTAGAAAGGTTGTAACCCAACAGATCACTACTGACAGTATTTTGAACTCTTGAGACCAGTCATATGTCGTCTTAGGGGATGCTGTGTGGAGGGTCATTTTAAGGCCATACGCTAGTCTAGAAAAAAAAATTCTTCGTATTTTCAAAGTTTATATATTAAAAAAATATCTCCTTAAAAGGATTTTTTGAAATTCGCATTATTTTAAAAGTTGTAACCATCTTAATGTCGCGGTTTGCATTTGTTTGAATTTTTTTTTTTCAGATTACTAGGAGGGTTGCAATCGTGTCAACCAGGGCGCACCATATTTTTGAGACCCCCACTTCAACACCCTGTACTTTTTTAATTTTTTCGAGTTTTTTTAATGTATTCTTTAATGTTTAATAAATATTTGGTAAAATAATGTCTACAAAAATATTATTGTTTTTTTATTGCACCTGAAAAAACACCTTCATAAAACAATTCAAGCTTTTAGTCTAGAATACCCCCTTAAGGAAAGAAAGGAGAGGAAGTTTTGAGAAGGAAAAAATGTGAGGGGTGGGTAGGAATCTGGGGGTCAGCGTGTCTAGGAATGACGGACGTAAGAAGCCATCCCTCCTAATGCGATGCAAAGGTCAAGGGCGTCTAGCTGGAGAGGTCAAAATTCCTCCCCTAACCAGTGTCTCTCGATCCGGCCCGTCACGCAATCGGTGGGTAGACTTGTCAGTAGCCAAAACTTAGACAAACCTCTAACCATGAACCCGGGACCCCTACTAAGTTTCCAAACGTATCAAACCACATGAACTATGGCAGAGGTGTCTGTTATCCAAGAAACGGTTCACGGAGCGGCGATTGTGATGGCGATTTCTTAGTTTTCGGCTTGTATCACCAGTTTCCGGACATCATTTGTAGTAAAATTTCTGTAACTGTAGTTCTAATACTTTTTAAAGATATAACTTTATAAGGTACCCGACTAAACTTCCCATATTATCTACATTGATAAACCACCCTAATTTTTTGTATAAAAGACAACATAAATAAAGGAGTTCAACATCACCTTAGACTTAAGATAGTCTCCCACAAAAGCAAAGTTCCCAATGCTGTTAGTGTTATTACCCTCCAAAGGGTTTGTTTTATTTACCCGGTTTGTTAGTTTGGAAGTTTCCATTGACGTTATTGGATTTACTTAGTTTAAAGGTTCCCTAATTCTTATCCGGTGGAATAAGCAATTGCGGACCTAAAGTTAAACTGAATCATTGAAATAATTAAATGGAAAAAGTAAAACAAATAATAATTTATGTCTATCGTCAAATCGATTAGTCCAACATCTCCAAATACTAAGTTTTGAGATAATGAAGAAAGGAATATTCGAATGCTCACCGTAAATCAAACATTATTTTCACGTCAGTGTTTTACATATTAAATATGTTATAAAATAACAACGGGAAGCATAACGGCCCGGTACATTAGTATGACATTTTGAAATATCGTACTAGTGACCCAAAAAATATAAACATTTTATTAAATTAACTACATGCTTTTCTGCATTAAATTGATTTGGCGGTGTTTATGAGTAATCTGAATATTGTACCAGTAGAGGGTACACTTTTACATATGGGTCGTTCTACTTTTTAGCCTTCATAACTTTTACCACTCTGTCACATTTACACCACTCTGTCACTTTTTGTTTTTACTATAAATGTATATAAAACTTTATTAATGATAATATAAAAAAAAACATTAATAAGGTAAGCGAGTTGTTCTTCTTTTTAACCTACATAACTTTTACCACTCTGTCATATTTTGTTTTTACTATAAATGAATCTCTCTGGATCTCAGAGGGGAAATTGTAGCAAGGGGGGAAGGAGGCCTAAAATGCCTATTGGGGGTGACAAACACGAGCTGCGTGTATATCTATTTCGAATGACAACCCGCGTGACAGAATTGTCGTACGACATAAAAATTGTAGGAGACAATTTTTGAGATTTTTAAAAATATTTTATTAAACATCATTAAAAATAATAATCGCTGTTACTTGATAGATTATACCTTTTGGAGTTTAAAAATAGTTTCATATTTTATGTCGTCATATAATTTTTTTTGTAATATTATTTTTTTGTAACACTAATAGAATACTACTATACTATATATGCTCTGTATTTAAGTTAAGAAAGCGAAATATTATATTTCTTTTAACTTAATAATGATAATAAAAAATACAAGCAAGTCGAGGTGGCAGAAGACAGTTGTGATTTCTATGAAATACACTTCTATCTCTGTCACGTAATTTTTACTACAAAAATATAAGCACGTATTTTTTAAAAGGCACACAGTCGTTACGTCTTTAGTGCAGTACATTTTAAAGTAATTAAAAAATAATAATATTTATAATTCTGTTGAATTTTTTTGTACTATCTGGTGGAGACAACTTTATGTAGGTTAAAAAGAAGAACGACCCATATTACTGCATATTCATTGAATTTTAGATTTTTCGGAGATGTTCGACTAATCAACTGGACCATCGATGAGTACGAGACGTGTGTAGGCCTGTACTGACCTTCTTCCATTAAATCACTTTCTAAGTGTTTCATTAAAATAATCATTAAAATTATTTGAATAATCATAACAATAAAGACATGTTAGTGCCTCCGTACATGACGCTACTTACAAGCTACTCGAGCCTCATGCGCGTAGCATGCGCACCGCTCGTGAGTACCCACCGTACGATTTTGCTAGTGTTCGTACACGGCGCTACGCGGCAGCTGTCGGTTTGAAGTCAGTTTCACGCTACCGATGAGCTGATCGCTGACGCGTTGCATCATTCTTGTCTAATTCTATTCGTTTGATGTTTGGCGGAAATGGCGTCGGAACATGAAAGTAATGTTAGATTTGTTCTGGAAGTGGAAAAATGCAGGTTTATAAAACTTTACTTTACCAGAATAATACGTAAGAAAGGATTTAGTGGAGAAGGCACGGATTGATGTTGGAAAAAAGTCATTTGATATCGCTTGACATCGTATTAACTCCGCGGCTGCACGTGAAAAATGATCAAGTTCAGTAGATTTCGGGTAACGCCGTGTACGGAAATCAGCATTAAAGAGTAGTATATCTGCAGGGTACTTGTGGTTGCGTCACAATTACGTAGTTTGTAAGTATCTCCATGAACGGAGGGCCTTAGACAAGGCCTTCTCAAGAAGGACGATTGATTTCGACTTAGCAACAACATAAGAGCAAGCATTGGTGTATATATTTCTAGACATACATATGTGTATAAGGTATCATATTTTATCCTGCTTTTACAGAAAG
Source organism: Glyphotaelius pellucidus (assembly GCA_936435175.1). Classification (NCBI taxonomy): domain Eukaryota; kingdom Metazoa; phylum Arthropoda; class Insecta; order Trichoptera; family Limnephilidae; genus Glyphotaelius; species Glyphotaelius pellucidus. The sequence goes on along the minus strand of OW386557.1, from coordinate 11,680,888 downwards.
AGCTTGCAAAGGATGGTTTTGCTGCAAATTCGCCTTTGTTGGCCGGGAAAAGCGGACCTCTCCGCTCGAACAATCAGTCGATGCTTAGCTTGTCATGTTATATTTCATGGTCTGTCGACGTTGGATACAATAGGTAATAAAAGTTTTATTATTATAATTTTTCAACTAGAAAAATATCGCGAAGCATTTACATATATTGATGATAATCTTGTGCAAAATTCTGAAATTTAGATAACATCTAATGAATTTTATTTAACAAAGGTGGTTGAATACAAACAGGTGATTTTGGAAGTTCAGATTCCGGCAAACACTGAGAAGGGTGCTATGTAAAATAGAATCAGAAACATAGCACAATGAAATGATTAATTGGATTAAGGTAGGTACCTATGCATTTCGCTTGCTGAGGACTGGTTTGTACTATGTCCATTTTTGGGTTTTTTTAAGCTGTCAGTGTAATATTAGTTATATTTTTATCTACAATGTCCACACAACAAAAAAAAAACACATTTCCGCCGGGAACTTACATTTCGAACATCACTTTTTATTTTATATCCACAGTAATCACAAAATATAAGTATTGGAGTGCACCATGTCCATTCTGGCCAATAGAAATGCACATTTTGTGGACATAGCATAAACCATAACTCAACCTTTCCATTATCTGCGCGCGCAACAGCTATGTACATTGGAACTGTTAAAACATTTGAATTTAAATAGGTTCTGTTTATTGTAACATTTTATATTTTAAATATCCTATTAAAACTGTGCATTTAGTAGAATAATACACCTTTAATTGATATTTTAGTATGTTCAGTAAAAAATCTGTCATAATTGTATCTGTTTTGAACGTGAATTGCGACGCCGTATTATTATATGCAGAATAAATTAAATAGTCTTTATAATTAAATATTTAATATTAAATAGTCGTGCTTTATTATTAAAATATGTTTATTTTTGGAAAAGATATGTAGATAACGTTTTTTTGTATATGGACTGGAACTAATAGGCAATTAAATATTTTCTAAAATTTCTTTAATAAACTCCAAAAAAATTAAATTTACCCTAGAAATTGGAAAAAATTGCAGTTAAAATTTTTTGGATTTAAGTATTTCTATTGACAATAATAAATTTGAATTTAACATTTTTCGTAAAGACACATATACAGATATCATTATACATGAAACTTCTAATCATCCATTTTCACAAAAATTAGCAGCTTTTCATACCTTGCTAAAGAGATTAATTAATGTTCCCGTAACTTTAAGAAATTTTAAAACAAAATTAAATACAATAAAACAAATTGCAATAAATAACGGTCATACTACACAATGAATAGATAATATGTTAAACAAAAAATATAAGAAAAAGTTTTTTAGATCTTTTGTTTATCCACACGACAAGAATAATAATTGGAGAAAAATTGTTTTTTAAATAATAACACTTCAAATTTGATAATTAAAAACATGCCAGATAATATCCAACCAGCTTTTTACGCCAATAACAAATTAAAAAAAATATATATTAAATAACAAGAACAAAGGTGTGTTTTTGAACAAATCTGGGGTTTATAAATTAATTTGTAATGATTGTAATATTTTTTTTTTATATTGGGAAGACTTCTAGAAATTTTAACATTAGAGTTAAGGAACATCTAAGATGTTTAAATAATAATAATTATTCAGTATTTGCAAACCACATTTTGGAAACAGGTCATTCTTTTGATATTAATAAAGGTTTAAAAATTTTACACACTAACACAACGGGTATACAATTAGATAATTTAGAAATTTTAGAAATTAGAAAAAGTGTTAATAGTAAATTAAATATTATAAATAACCAAACGTTTTTTAAAAATAGCCATCTTTTAAATTTATTTTCGTATTAATACTTATATTTATAATAATTTATTTTGTTATTTAGACTTCTTGTTTTGTTTTTTAAAAGATTTTTTTATTATATTAAGGTTAAACGCAACGTACGTTACAATCTACGCATTCACAGATGGCGCCAATAAAATTATTTTAGGTTTTAAACACTTTTGCAAGTTATGCTTTAAAATATTAAGAATAATTAATTGTTCGCGCCCGTACATACGCAAAATGAATATGAATAAATAGTTTTGTCAATAAAAAAACTCAAATCTTTCAAGAGAGGCTGACAAATACAATATTGGATTGAATCACCGATGTAATTTTGTATTTGTCAGCCTCTCTTGAAAGATTTTTTATTTTTACCTTTTTTAATTTATTCTTATTTTTAATTTTTTACCCATTCTAAAATAATTTTTATATTTTATTTTATATAATTGTTTTTTATGATACTTTAACTAATTAATCACCTCTCCTTTCTTATATTTTGTCTATGTTCTAATTAGTCTATACTTGTTTGTCTTTTGTTATTTTTTATTAACTTATTATCCTGACGAAGAAAACATAGTTTTCGAAACATGTTGATATTGTTAATTAAATAGTGGTGTACGCAAATTTATTTGTTTTTCATTAAATTAATAATGACACCAAAAAGTGAATTTGCGCATTTTGAAGAAATGAATAGTCTTGTTTTGTTATTCTTATTTATTAAAAAATTATAAGGAAATGTTTATTTTATTTAGCAATACTTTATTTTTAATAATTGGTACAAAGGAAACAAAAATATAATAACGATGTGTATTGCCTTTAATTGAATTGCAATTCATATGAACATATTTTACTTTCTAATTTCTAATGAAGAATTTATATTTTATTAATCTTTTGATTACTCCATACATTTTATTATAAGAACCAAACCGTTCGATAGGATTAACTTACTTGGTGTTATCTATCTCCACTGAGAACATACAAATTTAGTATAAACCTAAGTATGGACATAGTACAAAACAACAATATTTTTTTTGCTATTTTCTTGAAAAAATTTGTCCTTTTACGTTTTTCATTATGCTTTTATTCATATAAAAATTGAACCAAATATGTTTTTCTGCTTATAGGTAGATTGACCCTCTTATTTAAAAAACATATTTGTAATAAGTAGTTTGAAATAAAGGGATCAAAAATATAATTTTTTAAACTTCAAACTGTTTTCTGAATACGAGTTTTGGTAGACATAATACAAACCAATCCTCAGCAAGCGATTCGTCGTTAATTTGCTTATCTTTTATTCAATGTTCTGTTTTATCATGGAACTTAAAAAAATAAGGGATTGAAATTAATTATTTAAGTTAAGACCTCCAAGTTGCAATCATTGTGGTCAAATAAAATTTAAATACTTACCTTTATATCTTACCCGTGCAAAACTCATATTGCTTTCATATTGAAATGTTTTGCAATATATTTTTTTCTTCATTGTATTTAAATTAAATCATAACTGTGATCTTGAAAGTTTTCCTTGTAATTAATTTAAATATTATATTTTCTGCAGAGGGTCCACTCCTTCATGTAGAGGGGTATATTACCTACCTATACCTGAACACTACAAATGAATAATATGTGAATCAATAGTGTTTCATGATGAATAATTTGGGTAGAGAGGGGTAATATTATTACCTATTTAATTTTAAAATATAAATGAATAGTGTGTGTATCAATAGTGTTTACATAATGTATATTTTGGGTAGATAGGGGTAATTGAAATAGTAATATTTTTTCAAACACTTTATTTTTCATCCATTTCAGTACAACATAGAAGTAAAATTATGAATGAGATATTATCAAGGTAATTATTAATTATATTTAATGATAAGATCAACAGGAGTGGTTCGGTTCCCGACTAGGTCCGAACTATTCAATAACATGAGCTGGAATGTTGGTATCCTCTGGAAATAAATAAGTTTTATTTTTAACAGCAAATATCGAGTCTACACTATTCTCTTCTTAAAACCGAACAATTCCAACGGTTCTCTCGAGAGGCGACACCTCCGTCAAACTTTCCCAAAGTTGTGGCCATTTCCAAATGAAGCTAATGGTCCTAATAATTGTCTAAGAGCAGCACGGTGCGGTGTTAGCCGAGACGCATCTGGGAAACACTCCCTCGTGCTAGTTCCGCTAGCGGCCGCCAGGGGAGCGGCGGCCTCGGAAGCTCTGAATGGCTCCCAACTGGGTGCAGTCGACTTTACATTGACTTAATGACCACAATCCTCAACTTTATTTCCTAGCAAACATCTTAATCTAGTAATTCCAAAAAGGAGAATAAACATTCTTGGCCATTCGATAAGTACTTATTCGATGGCAACTTTCTCTGCTCGTGGAACGGTTGAATGTTGCATTATCAATAATTGTGCTGATATTTTCATAAATGAAAAACTTAAACATCATACATCGTAAAACACGCTAAATTACAAATATTTCACTTTCAATATGGCTGATAAAAAAAATAAAATAAATATCCTACACAAACAAGTTCGTATATATATTATTTTTCCAATAATTACTATCATTATTATTTGATTCAACAATTTTTTGATTATTTTAGAACAATAACAACATTTTCCGGAAAAATTAATTACCTTTGAATATATTATGACGGCTTTTTATAATTCTTCAAAATACTTTTTTCCAAATTCATAATGTAACTTTTGACAACCATTGCTAACACAGATAAATGTTTTATTTCAAGAAGCCTACACGAAATATTCTCTCTACCGGAAGTCGAGCGAGAAGGCGCCGGGCTGTTCGCCACTAGTCAGAAGTTAGTCGGGCGTCGCCATCGCCAGGGGAAGCTACAACAATGCTACTAATAACTTTCCACACTTCAACGAATCTACCAATACTTCCCTCGGGCTGGCTAGCTGGTTGCCCCATTACCACCGCTCGAGACTTCCGCCTAACATTACCACCGAAATGACCTACACAGAACACACTGAACAGGGGGGAAACAGAAAGGACGCGCCTGACGCCTCACCATATCCTGGGAACAACCAAGTCGGAGACTAAACTAGACAAAGCATTCCAATGAAGAAACGAATTCGTGCATCGGCTGAAGAGATACTTCTGTTGAGGGAGGGGGCACAGATAAATACTTACAACTAGAGATGTTCCGACATCCAACGGCACAAAGTATAAAGACTAGATAGGTACCTACACAAACTAAACCTTAGTTAATTACTGCGGTTAAAATAGTCTTATCGTTAAAAGAGTTAGAGTAACTTACCGCTAGGGAGTTATAATATCATATTATCATAGTTTCAAGTAATAAAATACACCATTTTCAATTTGTTTCTCAAACATAATAGTATTATAGAAACAGTAAGGCTACAATAGACAACAGGTTTATGTAATTATATCGAAATGTCATTTCGCAAAACGTTGCAATAATCTCCTTTGCAGAAAATGACGCTAGTTGTTTTATTATAAGAACATTCTCAGAAGACAGGAGTTTAATATTCTGTGCAGTACAGACTTAGAGATACGTCTTAAGTAACTAGTAATGATTATGTTAGGACTACCTTTAAAAGATGTATTGCGATTAATTGCAAATATTGAATTTATATTACTTTTAAATGGAATACATTGTGTAGACTTGTTACTTATTAAGTTGGGATATCCCATCAAATGCATATTGGCATATATGAGCCATCCCACGTTCACAGGTGCCACGAAGAATGGAGAGTGTTTAGTTAGTTAGCAATTATTAGTTAGTGGTCACAGATCTCAGAGAGAACGTTCCAAGGGAAATATTGAGTTAGTATTGACTTAATCTACAATCACGATTTCTATTTGGTGTCATGAATATTATACCAAATCTACCACGGTAAAAGAAATCATTAAAATTGGTTAAGCATTTAAAAACCTCCAAAAGATTCAATTAATAAATGGGTTCAGTCAAAAATCGTTTTCACAACTGGAATCTAACCTCCAAGCTTCTTAATAAATTGATTCCCATGGCTTATTAAAGATAACTTCTGTTTACGGTTTGATCAACTGCGATGGCGTACTTTACTTTAAAACATAAATATACAGACAGGCCCACGAGCTTGTAGGGAAAAGCAGTGAAAAGCTTAGGGAGCTGAAAATATTAGTAAGAATTCGATAAAGATTCGGTGAGCTCATATTAACATGTGAAAAGCCCAACATTATCAATACTTATTGAATTTATTTATTGGCCTTTTTATAAATGTTGCCTTAACGTTTGTTTTTAAATCAAAACTGATATGAAAAAGAAATTACTTCATAGTAGAACACAAACACGCATGCTTAATAAAATCCTAAAGACAAATTATTAGGTACCTACTTAAATTAACAATGTTTGTTAAAATCTAAAACTTTTGATAAAATATAATGGTAATACAAGTGGTTGTTATATAGTATACAATTAGAAGTAAGGATCGTGTGAAAATAAATATAGGATTTTTATAAATAATGACAAAATGGTTAAAATTACACGGTAACAATAATTCGGTACAAAATAAATTTCACAATGATACATTGAGACGTGATGAAAGAGATATAAAGTAAAAGGGTGTAGAGAGAAATATATCACCATTCCTTTATCAAAAGGATATTATTGAAGCCGTGTTTTTGATATGTTTGATTGAGTATTGATTTAACAGGTTCGCTGCCGCTAACTCCGGTTGTAGCCACGATACTTTACACAAAGTTTGGCCGATTCCGGCCGGGGCAACAACAATTTTTGCTTTGGCAATTTTTGCGTACAACACTTTATACGCCGGCTGTCTCTGACTCGGGCCGGAGCTACAACACTTTATACGCCGGCTGTCTCTGACTCCGACCGGAGCCACAACACTTTATACGCCGGCTGTCTCTGACTCCGGCTGGAGCCATAACACTTTATACGCCGGCTGTCTCTGACTCCGGCAGAAGCCACAACACTTTATACGCCGGCTGTCTCTGACTCCGGCCGGAGCTACAACACTTTATACGCCGGCTGTCTCTGACTGCGGCTGGAGCCACAACATTTTATACGCCGGCTGTCTCTGACTCCGGCAGAAGCCACAACACTTTATCCGCCGGCTGTCTAAATACTCAAACTGTGTTTTTGATTTTAGTTTACGCAATATTGTTTGTTGATATTTGCGAATTTATTTTACTGATTATTTGTATTAAGAAAGTACTACGTATTCATCAATGAAATGAACAGAAGAAAGTAAATACATACATAGGCAGCGAACATGTTAATAAAGGTTGTTTGAAACTCGGTTCTGATTCTTTAATGACGTCTCAGTGTTGACAACAAAGTAAAGACGGCGAAGTGGTTACAAGATAAAACCTTAATAAATAATTTAAGTTTAAAATGATCCATGACTGACAGTGTGGCCCCGGAACAATTATTCCTAAACCTAGAGATTTAAACATTAATTGTTACATCCATAATATGATAATAGATACTAGTTCATTATGAAAAAATAAATTATTGAACTTTCGTTTCGTGTCAACCGACAAAGAACAACATTCACAATCATCAATAAAGTGGAATTATTTTTTTTTTGTTTTTTTTTTGGCAACAATTATTTTTTTTAATCACTCCTTCAATGATACAAATTAGTTATAGAACTGTTCTTCTCTCGATGTCCTAATTCCTTCTCGTCTAAACACCGCGACCAGTTGTGGAAGATGACTCCAGTTCGAGGGGGAAAGATAGAGATCAGCGCGAGTAACAGAGCAAAATAATTATCACTGAACAAATGTTTTTTATTTTTTTATTTATTTTTTTCAGTTTTTTTTATGTATCAGTCTTAAAAATTGAGTCATACCTTTTAAAAAATATCTTATATAGGCCTGAGTTCGACCACCGTGGATGGCTTTTCTGTGAATGCGTTTACAAGCATCGACATCTTATTCCTAATTCCGGGATCATCCCGACGAGGGATTCTGTATGCAGAGCACATGCTGTACCATGTCGAGTAACTGCGAGCACATGCTGTACGCATTAAAACAAGAGGGTAATATTGTGATAGCCTCGAGTCAGGGGTTGCAAATTGATACATAAATGTGTGTATTTATATTACCATTTTAAAATGTGCCATTATAAAAGTAATTCGTACTGAAGAAGCGAGTAGAATAGAGAATTTGGCGAAGTAGAATATTAATTAAAATACGTGATTTTTATCGCGCCTTAATATTAAAAATGGTACAAAATATAATTTGATATCGGAAACCTGTGTGAGATGCATAACAAACAGTAAAGGTTATTATAGCTATTTACATAAATCTACGATTGACAAAACACATCACAAGCGTCTCGCGCTGCCGGACATCTTCAGCCTCCCGTCTCTAGTGGGACTCCTCTCCCAATACAAAATATATATTTATGTGTCTGTCCGCATCCCGGACCCGGCAGCGCGCACCTCGCCCAGGCTTGCCCTCGTGGCATGGCCTCGCCCTTCGCCCGCACTCTGGCGGTGTCCAGCGATATGTACGGTGCCCTCCGGCTGCGGCTCCGACCGAGACCTCGCCCGACCGAGACCAGTTCTTCAACAACACGACTACACATATTCAACAGTTGAGTCCTTATCAGTAACGGTGCATGTGGAATCAAGAAGTGCAACGGTACGAACAACGTTATGAAACACAACAAACGGGGTGAACTCACTCTCTGCCCACTCTCTCACTACTGCAGACTGTAGGCCGGTTCACCCCGCACAACCAAGCTACTCAGCACGGAACTATACCAAAGCTTACATCGTCTTATCTCGACTATTTTAAACAGCTATATTATAACAGTGTATATTCAAAATTTTCACACGCTTAAATCCTAAACAAATGACAAATATAAAAGAAGACATCTTTTCTCCGCCTCACAGCAGTCGCCTGACGCGCGCACCTCTCCACGGCCCCGTCAGATGACGCTCGACTAAAGTCCTACGGAATATCTGCATGTATTGGTACATGAACTGCTAATGGCGTAACGACCGGGTGCAAGCGGAACTCCTACGATTTACTTTAAGCCACCGATCACATATTACTCATACTTAACAGTACTAGCTATATCAAAAAATATACTTCTAATGACTTAGATTCCATAGATTTGTTCTCACAAAAAGCTCGTATCTATTAAAAGCGTAAAATAAAGAAAACGATTTAAAACACTTGGTATTAAGAATAAAAGAGACATCACGCAATACTACTGAAATAATCACGAAAACCTGAAAATAACTCTACACGCTACACGCCTCGCACGGATGCAGTGCCGATTGCGGAAAACAAGAATCCGGGCGCCGCAGAGCCAGGATCGCCGCTTGCTCCTCGCTACTCGACCCCTAGCTCCTACTCTAAGTGCAGTGCAATATAATGAACTGTTAACATACGTGTACTTACAACTATTGTGCTTAATCTAACACATAAGAATCCACCACTGCGGGCGAGGTGACTTTAACCTACGTGACAGCACTTGCTAACAACTTTAATAATTTAAAAACATTCAAACAGCGCAGGAGGGAAACAGTTTGTGCTCAAAATGTTAACACGGTGATTTATAACTATATATACGTATAATATACATAGCTCTAGAATTAAAGTGTAGACCAAACATGATTATACTCAACATTGTTGTCATTCGGGTTTTTCCGCCCCGGAACCCGGGGATAACCGTAAACCTACTAAAACTTTCTTCACAAAGAATAATGTTCACAGCGAAATGAGTCGAGATATGTCTCCGATAACCATTACTGCCATAGGCACCTCGCCTACTTAATACCTTAGTTCCAAAAATATCACACGCATACTTAACATACATACATACATGACTTAACCTAACCGACGCACATGTACACCATTTCTCCGATACCCTTCCGATTTCCATTTCCTAAATCACGTCCCACTGCACGTGTCTTCTCTGTCTTCCACGCGTACACTTCTTCCTTGGGCATGAGCCTCGATACAAAAATATAGACCTAACTAGGTACTCACCTAAATCTGATAACTTAACCTAGCATCGGAAACACGAACAATTCATCATGGGGACTCGAACAAAGCTCACCTCAGAGAACCGACCGAACCGAGGAACGCTCGTTCCTTTAGTCGTCAGTCAGTCGCCGAGAGTGGGAGACTGGATGGAAGGTGTCTGTCGTCCTCGAGAAGTCGCGAGTCCGGAAGAACGACCATCAATCACTCCGGATGAGAAGTGAGAAGCCTCCCTTAATATACTACGACAGTGTTAGGTCCGAGGAAGAGAAACATAGGAAGAAGAGAGAAAGGTCGCCGAGGGGGAGAACCCCGCGACGGTTAGCGTTATTTGATCCTTGAACCCTGGGACTAATCAGCTAGGCAGTAGAAAAGTTAGCTTCATAAAAATATGTTCTATGTACTGCAAAGAACTATTTGAATTTATTATATTATTTGGTGTTTACGAATTTGGAGTGAAATAGGTTTAGTCACAATATTAATATTTTAAAGGTACACATCTGTACGGCCTACCTAGAGCGAGATAAAAAAATGTACTTCAAGTATTAAAACCTACGAGGAATCTTACAAAGGTACTTTAAATGACAGCTATCTAATAACGTTAAATTTACGTGAAAAAGTATGAAAGGGATTGGTCTGAATTGTCACTTCGTTACTTGAGCGAGTGTAAAAGAGAATTTTTGAGTCAGTCCATGAATGAACGTTTAATGGCTTTGTGTACTTTATTATTTCACAGCCGAACGTTCCATAGAAAACTCGAAGCTCGTTCTGTGGGTACAATTATTGTGGGAGACTTTCTGAGAAACGGCTGTAGGCTGTGCTGTAGAACCTGTCGGTGCCACAATTCAACGCCAAAATAATTCGTATTCGTCGATGTTGTTTCATCATGAAGCCGTGGTTAATTATTTAAAGCTGGGGTGGGGGTTAAAGCTACAAACATTTTGACGTCATTTTTTCAAATGACTGTTATGAACATGACCTTTAAATATGTACAGCGTAGAACAAGATGTTCTTTAGGACCTTGTTTTTTATTAATTTACCGTGAATGGTTACAGTATGAAAAAGATGGTTTAAGAGTACCTAATAGTTTCCACTTTTAGATGAATTCTTTTTGTCCGAGAAAGGGGAAGATTTACAATGCAGGGGTCTGTCTCACAGGACATTTAGGGCCATTTGGGGCGACAGATTCATGGAATGTCTGTGAAGCGGTACCAAGATGTTGGGAACCCATTTTTGGGAGGTAAAGCAGGGTTTCGTTATCTCCATTGCTTCTGGTTTTTCTTTCATTTTCTCAGTGATTGAAGAGCCCCCAGGAAAGTAGGGTTTTCGCAATTGAAACCTCTGCGACTTTATAAATCCACTGGTCTAGTTGTTGAGAGGGTTGCAATAAAGTTGTCAGCTTCGAAACAGGAATACGACTCGGGACAAAATGGCACAGCAGCTTTTTAAAGTTCAGTTGGAACTTTGCCTCCGTTAAGTTTATTTTCCAATTAGTATACCGTAGTACATGCAATGCAGTGGATGTGTGTAAAATTAGTGCATACAGTTTCACGAAGCTTTCTGAGGATGAAGTTTTGGATGCTTTTTACGTTCGGTTGATTTTTATGTACTATTAAAAGCAATGGTTTTTTTTTTTATTTTATCGTTACAAAGGTATTTTTATACGAGTGGATCAACTCGTTAAAATGGTAACAAAAGAAAAAGGATGATATATACAACGATTCAGAAGCAAATGAGGTTCCGCAAAGATCAAAGGGTTTTGGGATTCAGTCCACGACGTAATAAAATAATGGAGGGTGAGGGAGGTCTTGCATAACAAGAGGGGGTAGAGTCCTCGAAGCCTTTGGGACTAATTTGGATGGATATATTATTTAAACTATAAAATAAAAAGAATGGCCAGGAAAGAGAAGATATAAGAAGTGGAATAAATTAATTGAAAGAGGTTGTTTGTTTCATCAGTGAATATAATTTTGCGGTGGAATTTCGCATTCATCGTGTAATTAATCTATCTGGATTTATAAATGATTTAATATGAACGTTTGAAAATTGATAACGTTTACTTAGAAATTTAGCGATGCAAATTTTCCGTTTTTCTCTTTACGGAGCTTAATTTACATCTGGCGGAGCTTTCAACTGCCGCTTTCGTTTTTTATCGAGAGTAATTTCGGCGAAGCTATTGTAATTCCCGGCCGATTATTCAAAATTGAAGCCGCTCCGTGATGAATCACTCCGCTCTGCAAACAAGATATTTCCAACGTTTCAAAAAGAGCGCTTTCAAAATATAATAATAACATTATTTAAGAGCGTTCCATCATCCTACTGAGTTTCTCCGCGATATGAATTCTGTATCCGCTTCCTTCTGGATAATAAAGCAATTCACAACACGGAGGATTTAAACTGTGATCCTATGTATATCTGAGATTATTTTATTAATGATGATAGAAAAAAAAAATCAGAGTGTGCGATTCACACGCGGTAGAAGTGAAACTAGAAAGTCTTTAGATGTCGCTTTATTTTCTTTTGTCTATTTATTTTAAAGTGGTTTGAAGTTTGGATATAAATTTCAGAAAAATAAAAATGTTTTTTTTTTTTGGATTTCGTAGGATTCACACTTCGTTTGCTGGATGTCCGTCTCTCTGGCCGCTTGGATTTGTCAGGCGGTTTAGCCGCTACGCTTTGGAAGGTTCGAGCCGAGGCGCGAATTTAGCGCGTTATATTAGAATCGAGGACCCATCAATTAATAAATTTTAGTGACGCACTTCCGTTTCACCCGAATTTCAAATCACTAACGGGGCTATAGAAGATTCATTTCAAAAACATTATTAAGGTAAGCACGTTTTAAACAGCAGTTCGGTCTTGGGTCTCCTAGGCCCGATTGTTTCATCTGTAGTAAGTCCAAAATGGTACTTCTAGAAACTACGGTAATTCAGCGAAACGAAAATACTGCTTTTTAAAAGGGTAGATTGGTTGCGAGAAAATACTAGTAATGCTCATCGGATTACGAAAGTAATTTCATTACTATTTTTTTAGAATTCCGTAGAAAAGATTTTCCATGACCACACGGAGAACCACCAGAAAGTTGACATTAGGAATCCATACGTAACGTAGGGAAGTGAAAACCCTTTGGGAAAACTCTTGAAATTGTAGAACCGAAAGAGAAAATTTGAATGCGTGATTTCGGAATCGCTTCGGGCACTATTTGTCGTGAAACGTCAAGAGACGCTTTTATTTTTGAGAAATATTTCACTTTGGCGGATCGCGTCGAAGGGATTGTAATTGCGAAATTCTGGCACGATTTTAACATAATGCTAACAGTAAGTCAGTTACTATTCCTGGATAAAATAGGTACACGTTCATAATCCGAATATATCAATGAATGATTAAATTTCATTGAAATATAATTATAATGGTTTGAAAAAAAAAACTTATTTTATCAATTGAATCAATTTAAAAGTAGGTTGCTAATATTTCAAATTGTAAAACTTCTGCTCCTATTCCGTTCGTACAAGAAAAATGCACTATTTCATAAAAGCTCATCTTCTTATTGCAAAAATTTCAATACTACTTTAACCACATTAGCGTCGAAGCTCTGCAAATTAGATATAAGCTAGAAATCGCTTTTTACAGCAAATAAAATCGCAATGTTTATGGATCTGACAAGCAATAAGAGAGTTATAAAACTCAAAACTTTCCAAGTAATTAAAACTTCTTTAAATGCAGTAAAGTAGAAAGCTTTCAGAAAGATTTCAACCGTCCTGAAATAAATGTTCCAGCATACCTAGACTTTAAGTTGACACTAAAGTCAATGACTAAAACTGAATATTTTGTACATTTTTCGTCTACCAGCGGGATAGGATAGGAAATATACACTCACTGGGATTAAAAAAAAACAAGTTAACCTTAAGAAATCTAGAAAAAATTCAGCTGTCTTGTGAAACTGTAAAAAGATATAATCTGTTAAATATATTAAATCTAACTTTAAAGTAGTGTTACACGAATTCCTCGTTATTAATACACGAGTATATTTATTATGTTCCCTATTGTAATTGACTCTGAAATAGTTGTTGGTTTCTATAACCGACGGACTAACGCGGCATATGAAAAGCACCGCAAGGCGACCCGTGAAAATCTTTCGGGCCCCTCGAGGTCAAATAAACGTCAGCTTTCTACTCTTAAACATGCACGAAATAACTGAAGCCAGCTTGAATCACCTAGAAACATATGTTCGGATTCAAACACTCCGAGAACGAGACCTTAGTAGATGCGCTCGCCTCGCCAACTCTCCGTCCTTCGCCGTGGAAGGGCAATGGCAACCTAACCCAACCAATAACAATTACGCGACACGAGAGTTAAAAGGTTTTAATCGAACTCCCTCGATGAATTTCATAGAAAAGTTTCGCCAAGAGTACTGTATTACAGGCGTAAGAATAATTATTTACATACATTTATGTTAGAGAACAACAATTGAATACTTTTTTGAAAGAATCTTAACATAAAGCAAGTGACTGATAATTCCTACAATTAATGCAGTTAAAAATCTTTTAAGCAGTGAACATTCAATTGAAAAATAGTGCCATTAACAGTTCGTTTAATAAGTATTTCGTAAAAAAACATTTGTCTGAATGCTCGGCGCAAAATTTAATTGAGTTTCTCGCATTAACTGGAAGGCAAGCAAACTGGCTTGGAAGGATTATAATATCAAATATTCAAACAATTCACTCATACAAAACGTCAGTACCAACAACTTAGCATTGAACATAGTAATCTCAAATCCATATTTCATACCAATAATCAGATAAAAATTGGTTTTAATCTGAAAAAAAAAAACAGGAATAATTTTAATATCTTACATAGTGCTTTTAATAAACGGTGCGTATGGTCAAAACAATCAAGGTCACATTGAAACGATTGATCAAAAATTGACTCCAACAGATTATAAAATAAAATAAAAATATTTGATAGTTTTACATCCTTTCGTGCTCACACTTATTTCTCTTTTCACAAGAGTAATTAATATTACAGCTGCCTACGGATTTATTCTTTTTTTCACCTTTGCGCTCATATAATCGGGTGTGATTAATGAAAGTAGTGACAGGTCAAATGTTATTTATTCGTTTTTGAATTATTTATTCATCAGTTTAACGAGGAATGTATTTTAGGGTTGTTTGTCAATCTCAACCGTTGTCGCGGTTATCGAATATTGCCCAAGAAACAAATTGCTTTTGAGTTTTGATAAATTACGTCTATGTATGAAGTTTGTTTGGTAGACTCTTCCGTTTACAAGAAATAGAACAATTAATTCGTATAAAACCACAAATTTAATAAAATATTTGTTGCTAAACGGTTTTTCCTATATCTGTTTCAACAGGCCGGCATATTAGCAACTAGCGATAAATCGAATAGTATTAATCCGGTAACGTCTGCATGGTTGAATTTCAGAATTCAGTTTCGAGTGCTTGTTGACGCCACGCCGCACGAGTCGCGCCACAAATAACATCTGTGTACGTGGAATTCCAAACAAAATTACCGTTGTAACTCGGTTTTAAATTCAGGAATTCGCCACAAGATGCCGCCTCTTTCGTCAGCAAATCGGGCGGGAACGAGTCCTCCCTAGGTACAACTGCCACCAATTTGTTAAAAAGTAGCATCTCTCCGGATATGGAAAGATTGACAGTAATACATAGTTGTATCAAGCGACTATATATTACATATGACGTCATTGCCTCTGTCGGTTACTTTGTACCGGTGACTATCACTCGATGACAGTGGATCCGAGGAACAGGTTTTTTTGAAACCAGTTCCTATTGGAATAAAATGGTCGAACACAAACACTAATAGGGCAAAGCCGAACTAAAAGCCTCCCGTAACGTAAACTAATAATGTACTGCCCTGATTAAGAATAGTACAGGTAAATTAAACCGGTACACGATAAAAATGTTAATAGAATGTGTTCATAAAATTGTGATAGTTAATTTTAATCACCATAATGTTAATTAACAATCTTCCATTTATATTCTGGTTTGGTTAGATTGCATTCAAAAACCATCTACATATTTTGTAACTGAATAAAAACTGGAAAAGTTTAGCTTATTAAAAATATGATATTTTTCCAAACATTTTGAATAAGGTCACACTTCAAAGTGAACCAGATTGGGAAAATAATTGATGAAAATCTGCTTTATACTGATTTCCGAAACTTTCCGAATTTTAATTCAAATCTGATTTTCAATTATTTGAAACTAGAAGCCGTTTGTTCACCATTTATACTGCGTATATATTCACGACTCATTGTATTTTCACGAATTTACCGAGGTTTAAAACAGAAAATCATAAAAAATATTACCTACAAAACACACAAAACGAAAAAATAATCACACTTACCATAGCTACGGACATCAACCATGCAAAGAGTTTATCCGTTTTCCGATGACCAAACTGCTGTGGAAATTCTGAGGAAATTGGTGGAAAAGCGACTATTTTAGGTAGTTTTTGGCGATTTAATATCAGTGTAAATTAAAATCAAGTTAGATAATATTTTTGTTTGTTACACCTGGATGGCAGCAGGCTCAAAATTTTTATTTTTTTTATTTTTTTTTTTTATTTATTTATTTATAAACATACATATTTCAAAATGAAACAATACAAAATGGTCCTTTGTCTATCCAACTGGGAAGGATTCCCGTTGGATGCAATGATCTTTTTGGTTGCATTATTTCAAAATGTGTTTTTAGTTAAGTCTCTTTTCCACCCAGTTGCACAATTGCGTTTATTTGGTAAACCAAACCTGGTTATTATTTCATACGTGTTTTTGTGGTTCAATGTCAACTCAGAATCAACTCAACTCAGCACCTCTTTGAAGTCATAAAAAAGATAATTGTAAAATATCCCATAACCCGTATCGTACATCCATTTAACAAATTTTTTTTATATATTTTTTCATCACTTTTAATGACTTTTCAATGGAGGTGTGAAGTTGAATTTATTCTGAGCTGTCCGTGTTTTTCAGTTGAATGGATCTGAATTATGTAGTACAACTGTATTTTGTTGGAATGTCAGTATACGGAATGTACAGAATTTCCAGCCAAAGTCGAATTTGTGGATATTGCTTGTGAAAAACATGAATATGAGATGATTTTTTTGGTGTGACTCCATTTTTTGTAAATCCAGGTTAGGGTGTTTCAATTCAAACAATAGGCCTTCAAAGTCAGGGTGTTTCATTGGCAGTGCTTCAAACTTGTTCTAAAAATAATAAAAAAATGGTAAAGATTTGTTTGAATAGAGAAAAGTAATCAATTGACCTTCATTGATCAGGTTTACCGATCTAAAGATTCTCAAGAAGAAATGAGAAAAATTGACTTTGGATTTGAGTTTTCTCTATTCAGACAATCTTCAAGGAAATGCGGGAAGGGTTCAATTCACACAAAACTACAAAAGAAAAAAAAACTGCAAACTTTAAAACTGCAAAGAACTGGTATTATTAAAAAAAGCAATTATACAACAAAAATAATGAAAAACAAAACGATGTACATTAATTTAAGAACAAGTTTTTATACAATAAAAATTATATAATAATAATAATATTGATAACAACAAACACTGTCAAATGAAGTAATTTCTATAAGGGAAAATTCACCAAGTCTCTCCGCCCTACGTATTGTATAGTTTAATATAAAAAAGTCATGATGAAAATTAAAGCAGAATTCGTAAAAACATAATATTTATTCTTGGGTAAAGTTAGGTAGAAAAATAAAATTGAGAAATTTAAACACTAAATAAGTCATTATAACATACGAAGAATAACCAAAGGGAAATTCGGTGGACTTAACTTGTGAAATGCCCTCTCGACCATTCACAAAATAAAAGGCAAAGGAATTTAAACTACCCCACAATCAAACTAAATTTTGTGAAGTGTTATTTCAACAAGTTAAATTATCTATTAAATAATGTCTGCCGAATTTTAAATGCTCGTTAAATGCATTAGAAGTGTTATTAAAATAAGGGAAAATTGCAAAAGAAACTCATTTTTAGTGCCTCAAAATTGCAATGATGAAAATTCCTTCTCTATTATTATTAATAAGTAAACAAATAATCGTAACAATATAGAAATCATTAATGGACTTCCGAGGATCAAAAAAACAATCCGTCTACAGAAATATATCTGTCATACTATCGATGTATATCGTACACTTTACTAAACCAAGTATTAATAATTAACAACAACGAAACAATGCGTAACCTAAAACTATGTTCATACAATTTATCGGCTGGTGTCATGAAATAAAATCAGAATAGATAAATAGCGTTTTTTTAAATAAATTAACACGAAGAAAAAAAAATCGACAATAATTGTGCTCCCTGAGTCATACAGAAAAGTTGAATTTCTATAAGCACTTAAAGAGCACAAATCCTGGTTTTAAAAGGACAAAAACAAGACAGAATGGGAACACATTATTAAGATATTCAAACGTACATCTGACAACACGAAAAATGCAATTGCACAAATTTCAGAAATTAGACTCATGTAACTTCTTGGTCAATAACTAAATCTAAAAAAAATAAATTGATAATACTGAAATATGAAATTCTTGGTACACGAAAGAGATTTTTTAGTGTGGTCTAATGAGATCAACGAGTAAAGAATATTGAAAATTGAACATATTTCCTTAGCCCTGGGAAAGGATTGAATTGGTCCTCAGAGGTGTTTTGCATCGAGGGTGACCCACTTTGTCTAAAGAGGATCATCCTCAAGGCAAGGATTTTCCAGGATGATGTAAATGAATATCTAACTGATGCTCTGTTGCTGTGGAAAGAAAATAATGATCGCTTCTTCATATTTGTTTCCAGCTGGCAAAGTTTCCGTTCCAACACGTATGGAAAGTTCCTAAACGTACATCGAGGCAACAAAGCACTAGTTAAAATTTCTTTAAATATATATTTTGATTGATATCTCGACATATGTTTGAAGGTTTGAGCAACAAACTTTTTAACTGAAACCGTCAGATTTTGTAATAAGGGAAGTCACGTGGACCAAGAAACTAAAAGAGCAATATCTTAAGTATGGTTTTAAGTTATGGGATTTAACATTAAAATAGACTCAGATCAAGGACTCGAAATATTGTCATTACAGCGGGAAAACTTACAAAAAAATAACACCACCTACCGAAATGATGTCAAAATACTAAATAATAATAATATTATAAGGTTCGGTCCGGTCAGCATCCAGGAATACTGAACTTTTCTAGTAGTTATGGGGTTCCACAAGGGCCAAACTCTGGTCCGCCGTAGTTGGTAAACTGTGGATGTGAAACTAATCTCTACTCATGCACTCATTAAACACTTCGTAATACATATATGAATAAAACTAGGTTTGCATGCACCGGCAAAAATACCTTAAACAAACAAAATAATTACTACAAAGTCCATACTGTTCGAAGGTAAATAATACTTAACAAAAATATAATTGTAAGTGAAAACTAGAACAAATCTTAGAATACAGGAAAAATATAAAATGATAAAAATAAACATGAATGTTGGATAAAGGCAATCTCATGTATTGTTCGTGAAATCGAAACTAGCGCCTCCAACGATCGGCCGCGTTAACATAACGGACCATAATAAGATTAGAATAAGAAAACAATAGAAGTAAACATAACGCAGGCTAAACGGGAACGGTGCAATACCAGACGCGCTTTGTCTTCATTTACTCACAACAACAACACTCGACAACAACTGACGATGAGATTGACAAAAACAAGTATATATATATAATATATAATTAAATAAAAAAAACAACAATTTTAGGAAATTTCACTTGCGCCAGATCATTTCCAGGATCCATAAAAACAAATGCAATACGTTAATTTTATAGTAATATTTAAGGATTGGTCCAACAAATGAAGGAGTAAACTTTAACCGTACTTCCTCCCAACTTTTCCCTTGACCGGGATATAAAAAAAATATAATATAGTGAAGATGTAAAATCCATATGACGAACACAATTTTGAATGATCGGCGTCAAAGTGTAACAAATTCATCGCCACCTACTTGTCTCAAACAACATTAATTTCGTCACATAATAATTTACATGCCTATGGGCGGCACTTGCACGTAGCGATAGATGTAGAGTCGGTAATCCTTGCTGGCTAGGACAACGGAGCCGTCGTCCATGAGGGCCACATCGAAACACTGTGCGTGCTTCACCTTGCTCTCCAGCGCGGACACCAGTTGGCCTTCCTGCGTGAAGATTGTCAGGTTGAAGTTGTTGTGGTTGTCTGCGATCAAGATCTCTCCGGCCGCGTTGATGCCAACGCCGATGGGGTAGTTGGTCACTCCCTCTCCGCCGATCTGCCGGAGGTACACTCCCTCGTAGTTGAACACTTTGACGCAATGGGCTCTGTTATCGCTGATGAAGATCTCTTGCTTGTCATTCACGACAACTCCGTTGGGGAATTCCAGGTGCTTTGAGCAACCAAACTTCTGCAGAACGTTGCCTGCTTGGTCGAAGATGATGACTCGCATTACTTTGCATTCGACCACTACAATGCGGCCCTTGGAATCTACCGTGACACCGCGAGGATGTTGCAGGATATTAGCGCCGAACTTGCGGACGAATTGACCATACTGGTTATAGATCTGTATCTGGTGTGTCGGAGAACGCTCCGTAACGATGATGTCTCCAGAGGTGCGGACTACGGCCACGCGGTTAGGGTAAAGTAGTTGCCCGTCTCGCTTGCCGCACTCGCCAAACTGGAACTTGAAACGACCTTCCTTATCGAAGATCTGAATGCGATGATTGTTCGTGTCTGCAACAATGATATCATTCTGTGCATTTACTGCTACACCACTTGGTTCGGTAAACTGTCCCTCCATAACACCGAACTCTCCAAATTTGCAGTGATATATCATTTTTTGCCTCTTGATCTGTGACTTTGGTGGGAATATGGCCGTAGACATCAGCTTTGACGTGAGATCCAGCATAGAATCCGCGTGATTTCCGCCTCCAATAGAATATGGGTCTGACAAGGTAGTAGGAAATATGCTGTCACATCCACCATTCGACCACTTCTCATAAGGGTTGATTCCGTTCAAATTCATATCTCCAATGGCAGCGGAGAAAGGTCCCAGGCTATTGGCACTGTTAAAACGCTTTGAGATAATATTTGACTCAAAGGGAGAAGTTGATTGGCTGGAGGAAGAGATGATTCCGTTAGTGTAGTGACGGTCAAGGGTGGTTCCTCCTAGGGCGGCAGAGAGGTGAAGTGCACCGTTGAGGCTGCCAGATGAGCCGTGCACTGAAGACCCTGAGCTACTTCCTGAGCCGGGCGGTAGGGCTCCAGCAGGCCGCGCAATGGGGGGCTGCTTTCCTGGACCGGCGTTTGCTTCTCCTCCGGATCTAACATATCCGAACGTATTTCTTACTCCAACTTGGATTGCTTGGTAATTTGAAACAAACTCAAGTTCGCAGGCAGATTGAACGCTTGCTTCCGGATTGTAGCTGACCAAAGATTGTAGTTTGGAGTCCAAGAGTTTCCTGAACATTAAAATTTCTGCGACGGTTGCACACTTGGTCAAACGTTCTACAAAATCGCATGTTTGGTAAATCTTGTCAACGGTTTCTTGAGCTTTCTGGCCGATAACGGTTAAAGATATTTGTTTCGCAGAAAACACGCTTTCGAGCTCTTTCAGAAGTTCTGCTTTACGTTCGTCCAGCATTGAGCGGTAGAACTGGAAAGTTTCGTTTATCTCATTTTGTGCCTTCTGATATTGAATCTGAAGGCGACCAGAACTGTGTTCCGCGGCCTTAAGTACCGATCGCATGTCATTAGCGCGGGCTTTGCTCTCTGCCATCGATTGCTGCATAAGTTCCAACTGCTGAGGTCCTGCCTCGCTCAAGTGCTCGCAGTCATGGTGCCCACTAGGGTGTTCTAGAATAGTGCATTCTTTACAGACGGGCACGGAGCACGTTCTGCAGAAGTATTTCAGGATGTCATTTTTATGTCTCGGGCAGAAAACTGCCTTTTCTCCGCTTCCATTACAGGAACCATTGGTTATGAGCCCATTCTTGGGTTCATCCTTAAGATCACCCAGGGTGAGGACGCGGTGGCCCTCAAAACAGTGCATGAATTGGTGCGCCATGACGCAGTTGGGGCAAAGATAATTGGCGCAGTCTACGCAACGCGCGACAGCGTCTGACTCCTTGCTCTTGCAGCCCGTGCAACGGGCGGCTCCCGATGACACTAACTCGGAATCTGTTTCGATGATGGTCGAGATGACCAAGTTGGACAGTAGGCCTTGAACGCCGGACACAGGGAGGTTGCAGTCCGTGTGGCACTGGGAACAAGTGACCTTGTCAGGGTGTGTCTGCTCCTTCTCTAGGCAAGGGCGGCAGAATGTGTGAAAGCAGGGCAGAACCTTGGGGTCGGAGAAGGTTTCGTGGCACAATCCACAGGTGGTGTCGACACCGTCAAACTCTCTGAGGTCGCAGACGGCAGAGTCACTGGCTGGCGGGGAGGAGCCGCTGAGGGTAAGAGGGGAGTCCACTAGCGGCGAGCAGGACGACAAGTCCCCGCGGTCTCCGTAAGATCCGATCGAGTTAGCTCCGGGTAGAGATTCGAGGGAAGGAGTGCGCGAGGCCATCTTCAATTAACCAGCATCCCTGAAACAACAACAAAAACACTGATAAGTACATGTAAGAAACGTCAGGTAGACATGCTGTTATTATTCATCCCACGAACGAAAATTAACAAAGAAGGCAAAATGAAACCCAATAAATATTAATGATAGGAAATATATTCTTTAGCTGAATTCTGCAAAAGGATAATTAGCATATAAATATAAAGATAGGCATAGCATTTCATCATCATAAATTGAATGCAGTATCGGATAGTCACGCGGAGAGTTTTCCATCGATTAGCGTCGGCGGGCTCCCCGTGTTTACATCAAGCCGGCAGGGGATGGGCGGCCCGGCGGGGGATCGATTGGTCTGGGGGTGATGGTCTCCATGGCAACGCGCCGGACCGGGGGAGGGGGCGGGTGATGGCGAAGGCGCCACCGGCGACGTCACAACCTGTTGCCACGCGGCTGCACCACTTGCCAGACATCAACGAATAAAAAAAATGCTTTTCTACAATTGTCATAAATCTCCAACACGATCCACAGGGCGTCGATTTTCTGAGAGGACCAATCAACTAATTATCTCTTATTCCGGCTCCGTCTGGGTTAGGATACCAAAAACCTTAGAGTAAGGATTTAAATAGAAACCTTCAAACTAGGGATAATTTCACTCCAACAAGTTTGTTTACATTTCGTTTGTAACATAACCCCTGAAACCGGCCAACGGTTTCCTAGAATTGAAGACATACAATGTTGGATATTAAGCGATTTAAAAAGCTTCTTCAGTACGTAGTGGAAAGTATCGTTAATAGAAAAGCTGTGATTGGTTCGCCTAAGGGGTTCCCTTCACTGAGTGCTTCTCAAAAGGTAGTGGAAATGGAAGATTCTAGAAAAAGCTCTCCCCTGCGAATGGACCCACCCTCGCCGAGAATAGAACCTACCAGACGAGGGAGAAAACATCCGGGAAATTTAATAACAGGGTAAAAAGCGATCATGAATTTAACTTGGGTGTTCCGGAAATCTAAGGGCGAAGTTTGACCTTGTCACAAAGAACCCTGAAACTTTACGACGTATACGTTGATGTTAGGGTGAGTCAACTACCATACGCACTAAAAGACTTATAAATAGCATGGCAACATAAAGAAAGGTGTGTTTAATAAAAACACCATAAGTCGCCCTAAAATTGATGCTCGAAGTGAATTCCTCTTTAGTAATTGGTGGTTATTACCCCAGGCCTGCGTTGTTGTAACATAAAACCTGACTATGTACCGTCCTAAAGTTTATGTCACCGAGGAAAAATCAATAATCCCGTATTGTGAGGGGTAGGATTCTGCATTTCGAGTAAAAAACTGAACAATCAAAAAATGCCACGAGTCAAACGCATATTTATGATTAACTAGATTAAAAATTATATTTGCCAAATTCGTACTAGAGCTTATTTTATTGATAAATTAAATTAATTGCAATATCGATGCACCGGGGAACCCAGCCGTTAAACGCGAGCTTACTTACCTAACTAGCGCCGCAGTGGCCAGGACTGAAAGGACGACCATTATTTGTTGCATAATACCATCAGGGCATTCATCACGGTCTGGTGGCCGAGGATTGAACATAACCGATTCGCAGCGGGCTTACTTACGTTACGTTGCTTATGTTACGTAATGACGATGCGGAGAAAAAAGGGGGCGGCTTGTCATGCGTTGCGGGGGAGGAAAGAACCTAGCGTGGTGACCCCGACGAAATGCGTCAATCATGAGTCATCGAAAATAAAGGCATGGAAATGATGTAAAAACCAATGTCGATGATCTTCACTCGACAAAACACCATAAAATAATACTCAACGCTTCATGAGAACTTTTTAAATGAAATCATTTTGCTTCTATCAAATTGAATTATAAATTTTTTATCACTCTATTAAATATTTTTAATAAACAATAAATAAATACAAATTACCCTCCTCTGGCATCGACTCATATCTCTGAGAGAGACATTTTTCAATGCATGCTAAATATTATTCAGTCTCATTACCGACGGTGGAGTAATCGAGTCCCGGTATGATTAATAGCGCACCCCCCATTCCACCCCTCCTCTCATCCACAACCCCCCTCTGTCCGCCGCAATTCAGTCCCCATCTTGCAGGGGTGGATCTCTGGTGAGGCTGAAGAATCATTTTAAATTTATTTTTATTATTAACATACAAAAAAGTTTTACAGGCTGGTTTAATTGAACATTTCTAGGCAAGTCTGTTCCGCTGTTCTACAAAGACATGGGAAAATTTAATGTCAAAATATTATAAACAATGATAAATGTTTTAGAAGAGTAACCAAAATTAAATGTCGGATTAACGATATATCGAATCCGTCTCCAGGGTAAAGTTCCGTAGTAGGATGGTTAGGAGCCAATTAATAAAATGAAATAAGATATGGTTTGTTATTACGATTTTTCTGGTCTATTGGGTGATTTAGAAACATAGATAATAAACAAAGCATTTGCGGAAAAAAAAATGAACGCACTGAAAAAATACTAGTCAATTTCGTCATTGCATTGCTAGAATCTGACTTTTTCTTATATTATACTAGCTTTTACCCGCAGCTTCGCACGCATGGTATAAGGGGGAAATTACTGTAGCGCTTTTTTTTTACATTAACTCCACACAGGAGGCCTTGAGGAAAATAATTCCCCTCAAGGCCTATGTCATCTGGGATGCTGTGTGGAGGGTCTTTTTGAGGAGAGGAAGGAATGAACATTGGTCTTGAAGAGACCCACGTTGTAGGAGGGAGGAAACACAGATGCCGGCCTTGCACTTATCAATTATCTCACTTATCAATTATCCCCCCCCCTCTCCACCCCCTCCCCATTCCCCCCTCCCCCTCACCCTCCCGCATACCATACATTCATTCCCGGTACATTAAGTTGTCACAGCAGCTTACGTGCCACCTAAATTTCATAATGCCAGTGCTCACCATTATACACAGCCTATAGTACTCGCATATAATTTAGATTTATATTGGTGAAAAAATTTAAAAATCGTTTTATTGTTTTATGTGTGTAAGCGTAACAAACAAACTCAAGCAGTTTCGCCTTTATAATGTTAGTAAGGATGTTAAAGTGAACGCAGACCACCATTCAAAATTGAAACGTCGCTTGAAATGGCTTTAGTCGTGTTTAGTGACCAGATCTGAAAAGCCAGGTACTTCCCCACCTTCCTCTTCCCCATTTCCTTCCCCTCCCCACTACCTTCAGCCTCACAACATACCCCGATTAGGGATGCCTTGACTCTTGTGCGGTATTCATATAAAAAAAAATATAAAAAAAGACAGACAAAAATCATCATTGAAGATTTTTAGAGGCTTTCTGTAAACGAAATTTAGTGAGAGATTTTTGAGGGCGAAATGGCGAACGCCTCTTCTCTCAATAACCCGGCCTCATCGCCGACAGGGGAGTGCAAGGGCTGTCCGGTGAAATATCGCCGCCCGAGCACTTTTCCAATTTGCGATCGTTTGATTTACGCGACCTTTCGTTTACCCGCAAACACAATCAATAGGGGGTGGATATGTCGGAAGGGGGGCCATTCGTCACAGGAACACAATATCACCTTATTAGCATCCAATACGTTAATAAAGCCTTCAATACGTCGCGAGATTATCGTATAAAAAGCGAATCTATTCCAACCAATATTTGTGTTAAAAATAGTTATTTATACTATGGGATACCGCACCGCCTTTGCCGGTGAAATTATGTAATTTATTTATTTTCATTTATTTATTTCTATTCTTGAACACAAACTTTATAAATTATTACATTGGTTTACGTAGATAGTAAGTTTAGTAATAAGAAAAAAATATGTTAATGATCCGTAACTGTATCCAAATAGGTTAGTAGTAGTAATATTTTGTAAACATCCCATTAGGCGAACCTGTGCTGAGGTGTTCCCATGTTAGGGATTAAGTGTTTTTCTTTCGACATAATGTAGAAACACCGTATCCTCCATGATATTATCAAGAAGGGCACTGTGGGTCGAACCATGGCGGCAGTATCATACACATAAATTAAAGATTAGTTGCAGTTAGGATCTGTATATAGTACATTTAAAAATATATTTTATTTAATGAATAAGTATTGTGAGAGATGAATGGTAATGAAGAGCAGGAGAGGGGGTTTGGCAAGAACGTATGTATTCAGATACGTCATCAAGCATGGCTAAAGCAATTTTCAGTAACGTCTCGATTCTGGATGTTGGTCTCACATCACTGAGTAACGAGTGTTACTTCTAAATTTGGGTTCATGTCAATTGAGAATAAAGTCAACTCAACACATCCTTGAAAAGTCATTAAAAGCTTTGAAAAAAATAATTTAAAATTAGTCGACAACCCTAACCTATTTAACCAATTTTTTATTTATATTTTTTATCACTCTAAATGACTTATCTAAGATGGTTCTGAGTTGGTTTCATTCCGAGTTGTCCGGTCACCCTAAATTTGATATTGATTCGTTATTACGCGAAAAGCACCCGAGACGACTCCAATTTTGATGGATGCAAAAAACCGCGTATACTCAAAATATATTGTAAAAGAACGTCCAAAAAAAACGTGCGGCTCGCAAAAACTCAGAAAAGAGGCCCGGTACGATCAAGGGAGTTATATGGTGTGGTAGATCTCTATCCCCTCTCCAGGATGACAGTTCCCGTTTTTACCTAAAGGGCGTGCTTTTGAAGATATAAGGGCTGGAAGTTTCGCCCTCTTAAAATTTCTAGAACAGTCTGTCGGAAAATTCTAGAAGGTTCCATAAGAACTCTAAAAAGTTCTGGAAGGAGTGGCGGGTATGTCGGTAATCGGAAACATCTTTGTGGAACATTCCAGAACACTAGAATGTTGTCCTGAGCGAAGCCGGGTAACCCAGCTAGTATAAAAAAAAATTTGTTAAAGGCTGTTTATTCCAGGATATTCCATTTCAGGTTGACAGAATAGGGGATACAAACAAAGGGATTTATGTTACAGTCTGAAAAAAACTCAACCCTTCAAAAATTCTACGCTTACGAAAACTGTTATCTTTCAAGGTAGCGTCAAAAATTTCACGAAATTTGTCTTCAACTTCAAGAAATTATCCGAGAGACTGATGATTCCACCCCCTGAGCACAATAAAGGAACAGTTGATGGATTACACCAACTTTCTGCAACTGGAGACATTCAACATTCAACCCTCCGGCGGTGGAGGGGAAGGGGGAGGTGCCGGCACCAAAAGATGCGAGAATTGCGAATAGATTAAGCTGTCACAAGCAGCAAAGAGAAAACCTAAGCCGCTCAAATCAGTGGCTTGCAGAGATTTAAAAAAAATCATCTTTTTCCTATATTAAAGCATGTAGATTAAAGTTAGGAATTTCACTCTTGAGGCGTGTTTTTTTATTCTAATTTCAGCTTTTTGCTGAAGGAAGTAACTTTTTATCTTCCAGACGGTTAACACAGAAATTGGTAAAAGTGTGATAACACGCAAAGTATTAAATTCGAACATTTACCTATTGCGTTTACTAAAACATTTGGTGTTTTTAACCACTCCGATCTATCGCCTTTGTGCACTTTTTTGTCTTACGAACTGTCAGATTTATAAAAATTTTGTGCTTTTTCCGCTTCGCAATTAAAGCTCTATAAATTAAATATTTCTGAACGTAGCAGAATACTAAAAACAGTTTTTGAAAGCTTATGAAATAAGCTTTCAAATTGTATTATTACAAATAAATATTAACATTTGTTAATATTAAAATTTAGAATGCAAACATAAAAAAATTGTAAAAATGACTTACGTGATGTTTTTAAGTGAAAAGGTACTAAAATCACGGATTATGAAAAAAAATACTTTTTTATCGTACAGACGTATAATAAACAATTTGTTCACCTCACTTTTTTACCATTTCATACAAAAATATTTAATAAAAAATTAGCACTCTAACGACGCGTACGCAATTTGGCGGGTGAAAACTGTTTCCACAAAATAAGTATTTTTTACTGTAGACAACAAGCTTAAGGGTCGGAGTGAATAAAAAACATTTCAATATTTAAAATCGTCATGGAAAAACGTGAATAATTTCAATTATTTCAAAAACGCCATTATATCAACCATTGAAAAACGTGAGAGGTCCAACTAAACTTTGACGAGATAAGAATGTCCGTGTTAGAACTAAGATTGTTGCATATTATAACTGCACGTTTAGGTGTGTTCTAAAACGATAAGTATATGTCCTTTTTAAATATTTTAGTTTAACATATGTCAAACTAAAACACTTTAAACAAGATTGAATCTCAAAATCATAAAATGGTGAATAGATTATGAAATCGTCTTTGCAAACTTTGACACCTCACATCTGAGAACGAGGTAAAGTGAAGTTAAAACCCTGTCCAACCAAAGTGACAATGACCGTTTATATTGATGTTTAGTAATTAGTAACTTAAACACTTTATTTTGGATAAAGGTGAACGCAGCAAATACACAGTCGCGATACGCCTCTGCGCAGGTTTACAAAAAAGTTTATAATAAATATTCTGATTTAAGCTTAGCTTTGTTTGGTTACGTCATAAAATAACCATCACGCGAGAATAAATCGCGTAGAGGAAAAAAGTTTGTTATTTTAAAAAACAAAAAAAAGTCATATTTATAAACGCTAATAAAATATGTTTCAAATTTTATTTTTTAGAATCTTTTAAGTAGGAAGAAGATTTGAATAATATTGTGTAGAACCCTAAGCCTAAGTGTAAAAAGTAAATTTTACAGGAGAGCGAAAACAATTGATTGGTGAAACAAGCGGTTCGTCGAAAAGAGAAACTAGCGACATCTCGCGGAGATATAGCGATCTAATTTAATTACGGTTATCATGGGGCGTAGATAATCGCAATCACTTTACTATACAGAGATAAAAATAAAACAGAAAATTTTGACATACGTCCCTTTTCTATGGGATGTGCGATATTTTATTCTAAGTTAAGACACACTTGATTTTAAGAAAAAACATAAGAAGAAGTCTTTTAATGTGGATAAAACATTATCAAGAAAGGAAGTGAAAAATTACATGTGCAAAAAAAATAGGTAAACTCCAATTTCTTGGTCACACCATGAAGAAGAACGACAAATATAATTTAATCAAACGAATAAATAATTCTGAGAAAGATTGGTGAAAGAATTTGACAAAAAAAAGTTTCGCGTCGTTTCGAAACCTAGGCAATCCTAAGCAAGTGCAGCTCCAGGCTAAAGCCATTTTCCGATAAGAAAAGGTACCAGAATAAGAAAAATTAAACTAAAAGCTTAATGGCATTGTTGACTTTAAATCCAGAAGTCTAACAATGAGCTCAAGGCTTACCTTATTACGCCCAAACAAAGAAATGCCAGTCGATAATTAACACAGCCGCGGCAGTAAAGTTACACCAAGCAAAGTAAAATGAAAAATAAAACCTCCCCCTGTTCTAGGGAGGCTCCGCTCTTTGTTCCTCCCTTGTGGAAAGATTTCATTGGAAAGTTAAACAGACCCAACATTCCGTGCTTTCGCCTACCAAAGTGTATATTAAATTCGGTGCTTTTGTACGGAATGAATGGATGAAAAGAATTATTGTAAAAACACGTCAAATCCGAACAATGCGGAAATACCTAATAGAAAAGTTGGACCCAATATAAAAATGTTAAAATAAAGCGTTAAATGTAAACACAAGTTTTTCAACGAGTTCAATGGTTCCATTAGTAATAATAATACCAACAATAATTAACTTCGCAAAAGTTGGACACAGCAAAAATAAAGAAAAGTTAAAGCATTCAATCAAACATAATTATGTATTGCGAGGGTTTTTTGGAGCAACACATAAAGCATAAGTTTGAAAAGAGTTTCGTAATTTATTTTTAAGATGAAAAGAGGCGCAAAGTGCTTTAAATTCTCGGTTTACAGGATTACATTTATTTCGAATATTTGCTAACCTTTTATTGAAACGTTTAAATGTTCGCTACACAGTCGTGCTTTGGCAGGTTTACATAGACGTTAGGGTATATTTTATTTGTGCTTATAGTATTTGCTCTTTTAAATCGTTGGAAAAATAACAGAAAAAACGTGATACATTCACGCAATAAAAATAACAAGTTATTTATTACAAGTGGTTAAAATGTCACTTAGCCATGGGTATTGTTTCAGTGGGTCAGACTGCTCCTATCATAAATGTTAAACAGAAAGTTGGCAAAAATGATACTAAGCAGTCGAAATGTCACAGATTAAGATTTGACGAATTCAAATAAAAATCCAAAAACGCCTTTTCGAAGAAATCATTATGATCGCATAATCGACTTGTATATCGCAAATACATAGAATAAAGAAGAAAACTACGAAGTTTCTTCCATACAAGTTTGAATGGAAACATTTATTCCATTTAGTACAATAGCATAGCGCTCTTTCTCACTTACACTGCTGCCTCACATCATAGAACTCCATCCTATTTGAAATTCGTAAACACAGTTTTGTATTGTATACTAAAGAGTTCTAATAAAGATATTGTTTCTCCCTGCGTGTCCTTTCCCATTCGTCCCATTCCACTTCCGCTTTCCGTCTCCCCGTCTCTCGCTTCCCCGTCCCACGAACCCTCCTTCCGCGATCCCCTCCCCCCTGTTCTGTAATTTCAGTCCCGGTACATTTAATTTTCAAACAGCTCGCATGGCACCCATTGCAATTTTTTTTGACAATTTTACGAAACCAACGCGGGCGTGCGCATAAAAACTCACCAAAGTTTCATCACAATCGGACGAATTGTTTAAGGACCGCATAAGCAACAAACAAGCAAGTAAACATACAATCATTTTTGTACACGTATATAGAAGAAGATGGCAAAAGTTTGGATCACGAAACACTCCCACAAGGTACTTGATATGTTATTCTTGGCATTATTCTAAGCATAAATATATTCCTGGTCCATCCAGGAAACATTTGAACAGGTCCTTACTTTGGGACGTATTCCTGAAACCGACTAATGTTTCGCATCCAATTTGAGTGCAAGGAGAGAGTGCAGAGCTCTAAACCAGTTCTTCTTTACCGGAGAATACTAGGAAGCCGCGAAACTGTTAAAGTTCGCTAGGAACTACGCTTGAAAGAACTTTTTGAAGAATTAAAATTCATTTACAGAATAAATCATAAAAAAGTTCTTATTTCCCAGAGGCATATCCGCGTTGAATAACTTGCGGACTTATCTCGGCACTCAACTCTCCTACATCGTACAAATACAAATGTCATTATGTTTTCGCTAAGATAAACAAAACATAATTTCATTTTCACAATAGGCAACTTCGAATCGTTATGAAATCACTGCATCAAACCAATCAAACATACTATCAAATCATATCCACCAAATTATGAACAAAGGTATGAAAACGCCAGGATTCGTATTACGAACAACTAAAAACTTTAATTCCTGACAAGCCATTAAACTATTATACGTATCTCTAGTTAGAAGCCTAATCGAATACAACTCAGTAGTTTGGTTCCCATCTTACAAAAATCACACTAATAACATTGAGCGAATACAAAAAAAAATCTGCGTTTTATAAATTTTAAATTAAACTTTAAAAAGTAGAAGACAAAGCGCCTCCGTACATGGAGCTACTTACAAGCTATTCGAGCCTGATGCGCGTAGCACGCACACCGCTCTTGGGTACCCGCCATACAATTTTGCTGGTGTTCGTACACGGCGCTACGCGACGGATGTCAGGTTGAAGTCGGTAGCGCGCTAACGACGGTGCTGGTAGCGCGCTACGCGTTGCAGCATTCGTATCTACTACTTTCGTTTGACGTTTGACAGAAATGGCGTCTGAACATGAAAGTAATGTTAGATTTGTTCTGGAAGTGAGAAAAAATGCGTGTTTACATAACTCTACATTACCAGAATACGCAAGAAAGGATTTAGTGAAGAAGGCATAGATTAATGTTGGAAAAAAAGTCATTTGACATCGTTCGACATCGTGTTAACTCCACGGCTGCACGTGAAAAATGATCAAGTTCAGTATAATTCGGGTAGCGCCGTGTACGGAAAGCAGCTTTAAAAAGTAGTACATCTGCAGGGTACTTGTGGTTGTGTCACAATCACGTAGTTTGTAAGTATCTCCATGAACGGAGGGCCTTAAAATACGATTTCTTATTAAATACTCTAAAAATACGTACATTAGAAGATAGACGTAAAATAAACGAGTTAACATTTTTATTAAAAATACTTAACAACACGACAAAATACAATAATCTACAACAGCACTCATAATCGTAACTACATTGCCCAGTCTCCGATACCAACGACTTGGGAAATGGAAACACCATGGGAAATCAGTACTTGGGTGATGTTGACATATTCAATATCAACTTGGCGAGTTTTGTGGATCATCTAAAACATTTGTTTCAACACTATTTCTAAACACATCTTGTAAACCTCTAAAATAGCTGAAGTTTTCTGTTTTTGTTTCTGTGTTTGTATGACTTTTATCTAATGTAATTTTATTTTTATTATTTCTTAAGTTTCAAAGTATCTGTCAAATTAAAATTATACTACAAATCATGTAAAAGCCTTCTGGGCGTTAAATAAAAATATTTAAAAATAAAACCCCACACGCACGTGATTACGATTGGGGACTGCTTTTGTATAATTTACATTACTTGACGTATCACCAAGATACCATCTCTATTTTGTTCAGGACGGGTGTCTCCGTAGTTACACCTCAAGTTTCGCCCTAAAACCTCAAACCATGGGGTTGAATACCACAAAACTGAACAATGCATTAACCATCAAGCATACGGTACCTCCTACCCGCCTGGCTTAGCATGACGCACACGGAAAAACAAGAGTTAAGCAAGATTACATTATGTATTGTTGTTGGGTCGTAAAAGCGAAGCTTTTAGACTTCCAGAATTACGACTGAATTATAACAGTAAAATAAAATTTACATAATTTAATTGAAGGGTACAACGTTTGGGGTGGGTGCGTTTTAATTATTTATTTAGACCAGCAAATATCGTAGTACTTTATATTGTTACGAGAGGAAAATTAAGGAAAACGAATTAAAATTAATAATAAAAAAATATTTTTTTCGAATATTTCCAATCATCTTATTTGTATTTTCAGGAGTTTTTCAAAATTAATTGTTGCGAATACCGCACAAGAATGTTGACTACTCGGAGGAATGAGATGTATGGGACCTCAAATTTGGGTTAAGGCCGAAGGAACTGGAAAGAAGAAAGTTGAGAAGAACCTGACTATTCAGATTTGGCCACTATATACGATTTATGTCATTAAGCAACTGTTCGATTTTAAATGGTGTCTCCACTCCACTCTGAAATGTTCAAATATAATTATGTTGAGTTGTGCAGGGACAGTCGGGGTCGAATTCTAAATATATATAGTGGCTGTGTTTAATAACAAAAAACCATGACAATGATAAAGCGACCTGGAGCTACATTGAAATCGATAACTTTACAATATCGAATCGATAGGCTTAACTTCTGGTTATTTTATATCAATATCCCGAGAACAGTTTTTTGATCACGTTGACAGCCGAACGGGAAATAAATAAGAAATCGATGTACGCTTGCAACACTAAAAGTATTTTCTATAAATTGACACTACGAAATGTCAAACGCCAAGCAATTACGCAAAAATATTGACAAATTGACAATGTTGAATTGAAACAATAAATATGCATTGACAGTCCGCATTAACTTTTTGATTAAATGGGAGTTAATTAGCTAATCAGGTCTTCAGTCATATTTCAACCACTTTAGTTTCTCAAGGATCGAATGGAATAAATTGGTCACGTTTTAGTTGAATTATTTAAGTCCACGTATCGCGGATACGACTTCTTTCAAGTCTAAGAGCTTCGTTAGTTAGTTCCGTTCTATAATAAGCTAGTAATTTTGCGTAACGAACGACAAAATCCAAATAAATGCGTATATTGAAAGTAAACCAAAACATATCTGATACTACGGAGGCCGGGTTAAAATTTATCAATCTTGGATCGGAATATCTCTTATCAATTGTTGAACGTGTCACATATGATTATAATATGCTTATTATTTTTGGTGAAACACCCCGGATTAAGAGATTAAGTGTGAAAATGTCGTAAGCCCAGATTACGAAGCCGAATCCTGTATCGAAATTGAGCGGTGATGTATTTTTAGCGGGTGAGACGAAGCCGACGTGTCACGGCAAAAGCCTCCTTAGCCGCGAGATGCAAATCAAGGCGGAGAAAGTAAAAGCCGGCACATAATGTATTGTCTTTATAAACAGTTGTGTCGTGTTTGTCACTCGTCCCGAAAGGCGAGAATGGTAATCTCGCGCAGGCAAACAAAGGGAAATTGACAAAGCCTCCGGATTGGCGCTGTTATCGTGTGCGTGAGTCAAATAATACACTGCCGCACTGGGCACAAAAGGGGTAGGAATTTTTACGGACAACGAATCACGTTCGTGTTTTGTAGGTGTAAAATAATCGTGGCTGCAGTAACGACAGGCAATGAAGAAAATCGTAAAGAAAACGATATTTTTAATGGCGTTAGTATCTAAATTGGTTGCATCTATCGCAGCATTTTATTTTATTTATTTGTTGCTCAGACTCCGCGGAGAGCATTGTGGAATGCAGTTTACTGGAGGACATGTTTAATTAGACACTTTTGAAACATCATTGCTTTTTATTTTTTTTTTAATAAAGTTAATTTATAAAGTAAGGAAAATTATTTATTCCCCACTTAGTATGTTTACAAAACCTAAAAAATATTAAATGAGTCATAGTAATAATATAATTATACAACAATTAAGAAAACCTTATTACTTATCTCACTCTCAATTAGTGTATCAGCAAATTGGTTTAACCGGTAATAAATCAATACAGACACCTTAAAAAATTGACATTAAAAATCGTATAAATAAGTCGTCTAACAGTGTACTAACCACAGTTTGAAAATGGTCTTGTAAACCGAAACAGCTATAACAAAAATACATACTAAAATACTTGCAGAACTTGATAATAAAGCTATCAAATTTAATTTGAATAAAATTTAAAAAAAAAATGGAGTTCTACAAATTAAACACAAAAAAAATTAATAATCATTGATATTTGCTAGTATATTAAGGACGGGTTGTTCCAAAAAATTTGATGAGTTCATCAAATATTTGAAGTTGATTTTCAGGTTCTGTGTAAGTTCTTTTCGAGTTCTGTTTTTTTATCATCATAGGCCAGCTGCTTCACAAAACTGAAATCTTCACAGAACTTGGATAGAACTTACACAGAACGTGAAAATTAACGTCAAATATTTGACGAATTCGTAAAATTTTTTGAAACAACCCATCCTAAGGGTCCACTATTCAAATTTCGACCGATTTCTTACATATCTCCCTTAAACATTTGAAGTTTTTAAGCTCTTAAAAAAATGTATGTTATTTTTGAAGATGATATCTAGATACGTTCCACGCCGAAACGTAAATTATATGAAATTCCCTCGATAGAAAAAAATCGCAAAGTATGCTCAGAAAATTATTTAAAACAAGTCTATTTCTATTATTTTACAAGTTATATTTGTGAAAAAATTCACAATGTTTCTTTAAATGATACTTAAGATAAGTTCCACGAGATTTTTGCTCTATTTTAAACGAGTCATGTTTTTTTAAGCTTTTTCGCCATTTTCGCTGCGATTTCATCACTTAAAATATTAGCGCGCTCTGTCCAACATTCGTAATTACACATCTCTCCATCTTCTTCTTTTTCAGCCGAATAGCGCCGCCTTAAGATTAATAGAATAAATCAACACAAGGGCGTTTGGTAATGCCGCCAACTTGATCAGAACCCGCGCAGATAATAGGTACCACTAAAACGGTATCCGGTCGTGCGGCTAATCTTGCTTTTTCTATGTTTGAAGAAAGGACGTCCTATCGTACTCGAATGGTAATTTTATAATGTAATAATCTGATCTACCGGTGTCATAAATTTCAAAAGTTTCAAATGGCAAAAAATTAAAAAATCTATCCATTTATCCAAATCGCATGCCACCTCTGTGTTTATTATGATAGTACGTATAGTCTGTGTTGGTGTGTATGTGTACACTATGCAGGGAGGGCGTGAGGGAGTGTGGGTGTGTGTGCCGGGTTGTATGGCGCCACGGTAGGTACCTATCCTACCCTGTACCTAATAAACAAACAGGGTTGCGTTTGGAGAGGTAGGTACGTACCGGCACTGTGTGCTTTTAGCCTACCTATCTGTTGTAGTAGGAGCATACTCGCAAATACATAGAATGTTCTAGATTCTAGAAGTACGTGATATTGAATTAAAAAAATCTACAATATAGACACGTACATTTGTTTGAATACATCGCTCTACCGGTTTCGAAAGTGCCCTTCCTTCATTAGGAAATATTAAAACAAACATGAAATAAAAAATATTGAGAGAAATATATAAAAATTTAGGTATAGAAGAGGGAGGTCGGAAGGGAAAGGGGTAGTTAGGAGTATTACGGAGAGAACTAGAAATATGTATAATATTAAATTTAATCAGCCCTGAGTGGCCTGATATGTTTATCACGGTGACTGGACAACTCAAAAACGAACAATTTCACCACTCCTTTGAAAAGTCATTAATGTGATGAAAAAAAAACTTTTTTAATAGGTTAAGTTACGGGCTATTTTTTAAATCACTTTTAATGACTTTTCGAGGGATGTTGAAATGAAATTTGTTGAGTTGTCGTGGAGCCGTTTATTACGCCTAGGTTTTATTTGGCATTTCATTTGGATGAAGACACCAAATTTAATCGCGTAAATTTAAGAGGGAATGATTCAACGCCATTGAACTCAGTGTTTGACATTCGATGCGGTCGAATGAGAAATGAACGCATAAACACAAGAATGATTCACTCGATCTTCATTCGTGCGCGCTGCAGCAACGTGAAAGGTAGCGTGGTCAACGTAGTCGATGGTTTATAAATGGAAAGAAGAGTATTCGCCTCTGTTTTTGGAACATTTCAAGAAGTATCTTAGTCTGTGGATTATTATATTATCTGTGGTTTCATTTAAACTCGTTAATTAAATTAACACAAATTAACGTAATTCCCAAGCGCACCACCTGATCCGATGACATCTCAGCAAAGTGTATTGAATAGTTCACTTCTTCGGGATACCAACCAAAGTGAATCAATTTGGTTGATCGGTGTAATATCGCCATTACGAAACAATACGTAATATAGTCGTGAACAGTGAATACTTGGCGTAAGTGGATGAGTTTATTTGGGAAGTGTGTTCACAATACAAGGGAGGGCTGATAAGAGTATGAAGGGAGGGTGAATGCAGGAAATTAAATTAATAGAGGACAGACTGCAGTGGCCGCCAGCAAAAGTTGTCAAAGGAAACGAGGCCAGCAGTTCAAAACCAAGTTATAGTATTGCAAGGAAGAACGGCAGAAGCATGAAAGAAGACGTAATGCAGTAGAAATGAGAAACAATGTGGAGACTCAAACGGAATGTATGACCGATGTAAACTTAATTAAAATATCAAGAAAGGGTTACTTAGATAATTTGGACATGTAGAACGGATTAACTGAGAATCAAGACTACAGGAGAACACATATCACGTGTACGCGTGTGTGTAAATGTTGTAGGTAATATATTAAAGTAGTTTAGTTTAAAGAATTTCATATTCATATGTTTACAAACTTCAATTTATTTTATGTGTAATAATATGAATGTTGCAGGTTAGGGACATTTATTAAAATTATCAACTATTGTTCTAAAAGCATGTTTCATAAATGTTATGTTTGTGTATATAAGAAATATATGATATTTAGATATTTAATAAAAAATTTAAAATTTTTCTTTTTTGCAACAATTAGATATAAAGATAACCTCACTGGGAACTACTGGGCTCGGGATTTCATTTACATATTAAAATATAATAATATAAAGAAAATCAAGTAATTATAAATACGTGTAATGCAGTTTTTTTTCGAAAATGATGGTGTTTTTTTAGTGCAGTTGAGTGGTTTCGGTTTCAGACTGTATTTGGTGTCAGTTCTATTTCTGATATCAGATTTAAATTTCATAGTATAAACTATAAGGTAAAATGAGCTTTTTGCCCAAATGCTGTATTTGTATTCGCTTATTGGATATGTTTTGATTCAGAGATCTTGTTTTTTCTAAAATATGTGTTAGTTAGTTGACGTGGCAATTATTAAAAAAAATATATGCCAAGTATATTCTGGATCTTTACCTTCATAAAGACACAGATATAAAAGTCTCACACAAAAATATAAAGCCAGAGCGTAGCAAATAGGTATATGTACTACTAAAAATTACAAAAAACCACTCAAGGCAAAAAGCTCTGAATTTTTAGCAGTAAAGTTATTTAACAAACTCCCACGCAGTGTCAAACAAATAAAACAAAAACAAAAAACAACTGAAAAAGGACGTCAAATTTTGGCTGAAGCAACTATCGGCAAAATAACTAACAAGTATATTAAAAACAACTTCGTAGAAGTTTCTGAAAAAATCATACCCCAACCGTGAAGTTGTACCAAGAAGTCGCTGAAAACTTATTTTTTTTATTTTTTTATTAATCTATAAACATAGGGTTTTACATAGGGTTTAATTGATGCCTGTCTCACTAGGATTTACCTGTGTTGAGACAGGCTTATCTAAAACGTAGTTCTGCTCAGCAAATAACGAAAATAATCTACAACTATTTTATATAAGGGCTTAAAAATGTTGGGATTTATAACTAGGATAACTAGAAATTTGAACAATATAAGGTGTATTAAAACTGCTATATTCTGCTTATGTTAGAAGTCAGCCGGAGTACAATTCTCCCGTCTGGAATCCACACTATAATCCTCATGTACAAGCTGTTGAAAGAATACAAAACCAATTCTTACGTTTTCTAAATTTTAAAATGGGTATTCCAGCAATTATATTGAACTATAACTGTTAAATGATGTGAATATGCTCAAATTGTAAGGCAGAAGAAGTTTCACTGACCTGGTATTTTTATACAAAATTCTAAATGATTTAGTTGATAGTCCGGTATTGCATGAATTGATAAGCTTCCGGATACCACAACGTAATAGCAGAAGTCAGGATTTATTTCTGTGCAGAAATTCTGGAACTAACTACCATATGTATTCCTCTTTGCCCAGAATATTAATGGAGGGAAATAATTATACCAAGTCAGTGACATCTTCAAGTTATCTATAAACAAATATAAAATATTGTTACCGAGGCAATTCAATTATGTACAATAAATACTCTATATTTCTCATTATTCATGTGTAAAAGCCCCCAAAAAGGGCGTTAATAAATAAATTAATAAAAATTAACAAGTATGTATGTACATGTAAATTTTGAGATATAGTAACTAATTAAAAAAAGTGTTATTTTTTAACGTAAAGAAGTATTGTTTTAGAATAGTTTAATTGACATGATGTTAAGATTGTTGAAGATTTCCAGTAAGAGACTTTCAGTAAAAATTTCTTTTTTGGGTCTTAATTACTTTTTAGAATATGTAAATGAATAAAAGAGTTTACGTAAGTAGGTACCTGTACACTGAACGCTGACGAGATTATATATTTATTATGACCAATTGGTGGAATTCAGCAACTGAAAATGTTCTATAAAATCCTACCCTAAAACATATTGGGCGTGAAAGTACAATAAAATTCAACTTTGAGTGAAAACATATTGAATCCGTGATAGTTCAAATGTCTGTACGCGAAAGTTTTCTACGCCTTCATAAATAATAATTTTCACTCCGACTTTTCTCAAATATCTCCGCATTTTAGCCGCTGGCATCGCGAGTCTATCTCTTATCCATTGAACAACGCCACACTTCATACATATTACGATGTTTAACATAATACTTTTATCTCGGCACAGATGCTGC
This sequence comes from Glyphotaelius pellucidus, assembly GCA_936435175.1. NCBI lineage: Eukaryota > Metazoa > Arthropoda > Insecta > Trichoptera > Limnephilidae > Glyphotaelius > Glyphotaelius pellucidus. The sequence goes on along the minus strand of OW386557.1, from coordinate 11,640,522 downwards.
GGGAGATGAGACGCATTGATTCCCTTCCAAACTCGATGAAGCTTTACGGGACTCATAAAAAACTTTTATTATCTCTCATTGACTCTAATCTTATTACCAACAAGAACTTTTTCTTACCCGTATGAAAGCTTATCGGAAAATTACGAGACGAAACGTCAAAAAGCCTCTTTCACGACACACAAAATGTGTAGATCTGGTATATAATATTGGAACCTTTTCGTGTTGGGGTCGTATATTTTCTTCCATTTGTAAAAATGATATTTAGAGAAAGATGGGTCCAAGAAGATAAAACAGATGACGTCATTTTCTGTTTGTCAAACGAGAATATGAAAATTGTATTTATGTTGGAGATTGATACGAGACGTGATTTCCTAATATATTATACGCGAAGCTTAACCGATTGTTGATATTTTCAACATCACAAGGCGGTGCATATCTAAAAAAACCTTTGTGCGGCTCTTTTACTGTGGTTAATAAGGTATTGACAATTGTATATGTCAGAATGAATGATTTATTATACTTTTTCCTTACTCTAGCCAGGAGTAGCAACTCCTATCCCGGTGCGACCTGTAGATAAGCCAGCGACCAATGTATTTTGAGGACTTGGAAAATTTGATTTGAGGATGGGAAGAAAGTAAAACGATACATGGGTTGTTCTTCTTTTTAACCTACATAACTTTTACCACTCTTGTCACATTTCCACCACTCTGTCACATTTTGTTTTTACTATAAATGAATCTCTCTGGATCTCAGAGGGAAAATTGAGGGGAAGGAGGCCTAAAATGCCTATTGGGGGTAACAAACACGAGCTGCGTGTATACCTGTTTTGAATGACAACCCACGAGACAGAATTGCCATAAGACATAAAAATTGTAGGAGACTCAGACAGTTTTTGAGATTTTTAAAAATATTTTATTAAACATCATTAAAAATAATAATCGCTGTTACTTGATATGGTTATACCTATTGAGTTTAAAAATAGTTTTAATATTTTATGTCGTCATATCATTTTTTTATAACATTATAGAATACACGCAAGTCTATTGGTAAGCAATAATATTGGTAATTCTGCTGAATTTTTCTTCACTAACTGGTGGAGACAACTTTATGTAGGTTAAAAAGAAGAACGACCCATATATACTAACAGATAACCAATACAGGCATGTAGGATGATGTTTTAAAATTAAATTTTCAGTGTTTTTCTTTTTATTAAATATGAAAAATAGGGAACGTTATTAAAATGCATTAATTCGTACGCGATGCCCATTAATTTATCGCTAAAGGCGTTTTCATTATCTACTTATTACGTAGGAAAGTTTTAGTTCAAACTGGGAAGTAAATAAATAGGGTGCACACTGAAAATAAAGCCTTTACGTAACCACAACGTTTTCAAACCGCCAGTAAATGAAAATCCTTGATTAATTTCATTGTTTTTTTCCGTGACTCTTGCAGTCCCATGTCCCATGGCACCTCGTGCGTGTGGGTGTCCCCCCTTCGCTACGGATCTAATTTCCATTCCCCCAATCGATAGCACATAGCCCCACGGATAAACCAAGTCAAACACTCCATAGATGACTGAAAAACAATATTGATTAAGCGCAGCAATGGTTCAAGGAGACATGTCTGTCGCCTATTTGCACATTATGATAAGTTGATGCAGTAATAATACACGTTAAGCCGCTGTTACAATGTAGGGTCCACTCTCTAATGTTTATTCAAAGGGACATAATAATTTGACGATACAAAAATGTTTCAGTTAGTTGCATATGGGGGACAATTTAAACGCAATTGTTTTTTTTTTTTTTTATTTTTTTTTATTTATTTCTATACATTACAGTATTTACCTTTATAATTTTATTATGTTGGGTGTAAGGTAGGTTTGTGAAGGTGAAACTGTGTATAGGTATTGTTGTATGTTTCGTGAACACCTCACTAGGAGAACCTGTGCTGAGGTGTTTACGTGTTTATTTATGTTTATGTGTGACAAGTATTTATGTGTTGTAATATAAAGTTTTATATGTATTTTTTTTCAAATTTTAACAGTTATTGTACATTGGTTATATAGAAGAGAAAAAAAAAGTATTTAAATATATTAGAGGAATATAAAAAAAATTATATATGTATATATATATATAAACATACACATACATACATACACATCCATATAAATACATGTACCTGCACACATGCATATGAATATATACATACATACGTATACATCCGCATACACATTCACATACACATATATATATATGTACACACATATATAAATTGTAAGTGTATGTATAGTTATTGGATACTTGAAAAACTACTTAATTTTTAGGTTTATTTAATTTTATACTTTTTATAGTTTTGTTATGTTTGGTTGGGAATAATAATGTTTTGTATAAAGTTAATATCTTGATTTTTAATCCAGTCAGTGATATGTTTTTTATGAATGTTTGTAGATGTATTTGCAGATAGTATTTGTTTCAAAGTAATGGGCATGCAATTAAAAAGTTTGGTTGCATAATACTGAAAGTGTCTTTGTCCATGTGTGGTGTGGGTTATCGGTATGTTCAGTGTTTTATTTGTTGAGGACCTGGTTTTTGTTATGGTTTTTGGTTGAATTGGAATGTGTTGTTTGTTTTGGACAAGGTATATTATAGCAGATTTGGCATAAAGTTGTCTTATTGACATGACTTCTAATGCTTTGTAGATTTCGCTAGAATCTGTGTGAAATGGTACTTGCAGGATGAGTTTAATTATTGCTTTTTGTACTTTTTGAATTGGGTCAATTGCTATGTTTGTAGCACTTCCCCAAGCTAGTATTCCATATGTGGCAATGGATTGACAAAGTGCAAAATAGATCGATCTTAGTATTATTAGTGGGAAGATGTTTTTAACGTACTTTATTAGGTGCATTACTCGTTTCAGTTTATTTGTGATGAAATTAATGTGGTCAGTCCAGCGTAAGTGTGAATCAATAATAACCCCCAGGTATTTTGTATGTTTTACCCTTTCTATATGTTCGCACTGGCAGTTGGATAAAGTACAGTCATGTAGAATCAAGCCTATGTTTGATGGAGGTTGACCTCTTTGTGTAATACTATGAGTTATATATTTTGTTTTGATTGTATTAACTGTAAGAGTATTACTGTTTAGCCATTTTTTGACGATTGATAAACTTTTTTCGGCTATTATAAATACATCTTTCCATGTGGCTGCTTGACAGAGAAGAACTGTATCGTCAGCGAAGGTCACGATTTTACCTTCAATTTTAATGTCGCACAGTTCATTTATATATTGTATTTAAGATATTTGATTACGCGACAAAGACTGCATCCCTTTTCATAATTGAAATAACCACATTCCTTTTTAACCCATCAGCCTAATTGGATCGCATTTTGGGAACTTATGTCTCATAGAAATCGTTGTGTCTCCCTTACTATCAAAGTGAGAAATACGATACGGTGTTAGAAAGATAAAACACTACGCTTTATATTCTAATCTAAACGTAAAATAAAAGAATTAAAATATACACCATTACGAAAAGTTTCCGACCGCAATTTGAAAAAAAATATTAAACATTTTGAATTTTTTAATTAATTATTTTTACTCGAAATGACCAAAAAGTGAGGAGACGAAAGCATTTACAAAGCACTAGCGAGTTCCCGGCATGTTTTGCTATGCCACTTAATAAAGAAATTGTTTCTCCCTGCGTGTCCTTTCCCATTCAACCCGTTCCCCTTCCACTCCCGCGTCACCTTCCCCTCTTCCCTCGCCCTCTTCCCCCGTCCCGCGAACCCCCTTTCAGAGTTTCCCTCCGCCTCTCGCGAATCCTCCTCCCGAGTTTTCCTCCCCCCTCCCGGGTTTCCTCCCCCCTCCAGCATTCCATACATTCATTCCCAGTACATTCAGTTTTCAAACAGCTCGCGTGCCACCTATTGCAATTTTTTTATACAAATTTCATAATTCCAGAGAACACCTATCAAAGAGAAAATTGTTTTAGCAACGCTTAGCATACATACATAAATACATAGACAGAAGTAAATACATTTTAATTTTTATGTATTTGTCCAATAAAAAATGTGTGTATTTTTATTTTTTCCGTTACCAGTAATTTTAGTTAGAAAAAGCATACGCGTGCTTTACGTTTGCATTAAAAAAATAATATTTAAAAAATTACATGAAATACTCTAGATTTTATTGCGAGGCAGAAATATTCCGATCTGCTGACAAAATATATCCGAGGCCTGAGGGGTTAAAAGAACGACAAACATTGCCGGGTAACGAGTAACCTGATTATATATGAATTTCTCGTCTTTCCATCAGTACCTATAAGCGGGATATTATTCGGTTAATATTCTTAGATAGCAGAGGATTCAACCTGAGACGTCTGGGAACTCGGCGCTTTGGAGAACCTGGCTACTAAACTAATATTAATATTCTTAGATAGCAGAGGATTCAACCTGAGACGTCTGGGAACTCGGCGCTTTGGAGAACCTGGCTACTAAACTAATATTAATATTCTTAGATAGCAGAGGATTCAACCTGAGACGTCTGGGAACTCGGCGCTTTGGAGAACCTGGCTACTAAACTAATATTAATATTTATTTATTTCAACAAGACACGAATGAAATCATAAGTAAAATTTAAAAAATTTAAAGAAACCCCCGACACAAAAAAAGACCGATAACCTTAAAACGCCTGAACAGATTTTTATGAATTGTAGCTAAGAACCATCTCTATTACGTCAGCTTTCAAACAAAAAAAAAAACTGCATCACAATCGGTCCATTCGTTTAGGAGCTATGACGCCACAGACAGACAGACACACAGACACGTCAAACTTATAACACCGCTCCTTGCGTCGGGGGTTAAAAATAGAGAGCGTATGACAAGGATGTGTACTGTACACAAGGAATATAATGACAAGGCAATGCAGGAACAAGGTTTCGATGAAATCCAAGAATTATTGAGCATTATTATTAGGAAATGTAATTCATATTTATTGGCGTAACCACTGACAAAAATCATTTAGACACTAAAAAATTCAATATATATCAGGTGGAAAGCTACAATTAACAGCGTTAAGAGAAATGTAAACCACGTGTGACCGGGTGATGGAGAAACGTAACACGAAAACATCTACAGGAAGACATGGCGATCAATCGAATCAATTACTTGAATAGATACGTCGGTGTAACAGAAGATTCCGTACGAGACAAAGACACCGAAGAAAATAATCTAAAAATAAGAGCATTTAATACTCCTTACAGGGCTACGTCAACTTCAATGCCTTCCAAGTAAAAAAACTTCCAACTAAATTATGATAAGCGCCCGAATGAATTACCAAGCATGTATATTTTGTTTTTATGTGTTGTAATACCCCACTAAAAGAACTAGTACCCAGAAGTGTTCAGATTATGATGTGATGGAAGACGAAGAACCCATTTCAAACATTAAACCAATGACATGAACCAGGAATCATTACAACAAACTCCTCCTGAAAGTCGCACGGAGATACCATCACCCCAACCCGCATTAAATCGTACGGCCGGAACACGAACCAAGCGGAAGACGTTACAAGGGGCTCGGAAGGACGTTCACGCGGCAATACCAAGAATCATTTAACGATACTGATGCGGGCAATGCATTTTTATTGTCAAAGAAAAGTAACCCTAAAATCATATGATTAAATTTATTACAAAATAATAAGAAGCAATTAATGTCGGTAAATGCCATCTGTTGACATAAATTAAAAATATTAATTTATTAAATTTACACATAACTTCCCTCTATTGACAAAGTAAGAAACCTTCTGTCAAATGGAAACAATCAAATGGTTTAAACAAAATGTATGTAATCAAAGTTATGTAAGATTTGGCGTGGTCCAATCAGTTGACTAATCGATTACGCCATAACCAAGAGGACGTAATGCGACTTTGTTCTTCCATTGAGAGGTCCATTGTAACCCCCTTATTATTTAGAGGGAATGATTACAACGGAATTTTCAGCGGCATGCCTTTAGTATTAGGTGGAAAAGAGCGGAGAAACCCATTACACTGCGACTTGTCATACATTATGTATGACACACTAGGTCTAAGTAGTAACAGGAGCGCAAGAGGGTGCGGCGGCCTACTGTGTATATTTAGTTCATATTGGAAACATAATTTTATTCATGCATCACCTTTTTTCTTTGGCATGATCGTGTCACCGAGAGGTCCGTGGCATATTATATTTCTTTCCTAGACTAATCTATCAGCGGTACGCCTTTAGTATGAGATGGAAATGAGCGGAGAAACCCATTACACTGCAGCAGTCATAACTAGTATAACTAGTGAGTTGGTAATACCAGGAGCGCAGAAGGGCGCGGCGGACAAGCCGGTCAGTCACACCGCCTAGTAGCGAATACTGACTGCCGGCTGAAAGGGTCAGGTTTTATCTCCCCGCTGCGCTTGTGGAATTAGCATATCTTCGCACGCAATGCGTCACGTAACCAACCCGCGGTACCGACCATTAGCCATGGCGACGTAATGAGTGCGTCACCCCTCCCCCGCCCGGTCGGCGTTACGCCAATTTGTTGACATAGCCAATTTTATTTTAAAACGTATCGTTGGTACATTAGCTACCTGGCGATAGGACCACGATAATGTGGACGACCTTATTCGTTATATTATTCGCCTTTTTTGTCAGTCACACAAGGCGACAAACTCCCTCAAAATCCTCCCCTATCTTGCTGGAGAAGACACATCGCCCACCATTTCCCCACCCACCCAGCGATCGCATTAATTAATGATGCCAAATGTACGTAGATAAACAGAGCGCGCTTAGCCATTATCCACGACAATACAGATTCCTAGGCATCTAATCGACTGTGTCATATTATTGCGTATTTCGTATTGGACTCGGTAATGGGCCGCCTACTTGATTTTATCTCACCTACTCTATAATGTATAATATTACCCTGAATGCTCCATATTGCCCCGGCCATAGCCCAGGAGAGAAGAAGTGTAATGGGATTGGTTCTGTTCTGTAGCATAATCCGAGAATACAACAATTGATTCCTGTTCCAGCCCGGTGAGTTAAGTGAACACGAATACGGAAATTTAATCAAGTAATAGGCGCGGGGCACCTTTGCTCCGTGTAAATCTTCGTACGCGATTTCCGACAGAGGGGAAATAGAACATTTAAAACGGCGACAGTTGGGGGAAAATCGTTTTGGGAAAGGACTGAATTTTCTTTTGATGTGTTGAGGTAGAATGAATACACATACTAGTTCAATTTCCCGTCACGAATATACGTGCTAATTAGTATTTAAACGATTTTATGCCATGTTTCGGAAGTTTTGTAACTTTCTGATTGAAAATTATTGAAAGAAACCCTGTGCATTGGTGTACATCACTTCAAGACTAGACGGAAGCTCTGGAAATTGCGAAATTCATCGATCGAAGATAGCATCGATCATAACCAATTGAACCTTACTTATAGCACCCGTACTTCACATATTCCTGACAAACATTTTCTCCTATTTTGCCACTCCTTTTCTCGACCCATACCTGCCTTTTAGCCACTGCAGCGCTTTTTCCCACAATATAGCGCCTTTTGAAAAACCTCGAATGGCTTTGTTGCCTATTTTAGGAAAATTTTCCCTAGATGCATTAAACATTTTTTTGTAATATTTTAAAGCACGCCGCGGTTCAATTTTGACGAATTTAGAAGGTGAAAGATACTACTTATATTCATACTCAACAGACGTAGTTTACTTTAGTTATTTACGAATCATTTCATTTTTCAAAATCTATTATGTAGATTTGTTTAAAACGCTCAACTGTCAAAATGCCTCAGTGTAAAATTCGGCTTTTTATCGTGTTTTAGTGGTTTTTCTAACATATTTGTATACCAGTGTAATAATGATTGAATCAGTAATGCATTCAACGTGTTTTAACGTTTTTCAATCTTTAAAATTCAGTGTATATTTGAAAAACAAAATTTTTGCGGTTGTGTTTGCTTATTTTTTTGCCCATCGGACTGTGATTTTCAATAAATAAATCAATAACTGAGTTAATTGGTGTTGTGGATTTAAGATAATTAATGTATTAATTATAAATATTTGAGTTGCTGCAGTTATTTTTGGTAAGTACCTTATAAATTCCATTTTAAAGTGTCGCCATTTCTCGGCCATAATTTCTGTCAAAAGTTTGTTCAAAGAGAATATTCAACACTTTACAACTTATCAAAATTCAGTTTTATCATTGATATTTGTAGATTGTGATAATCAATTATTCAATTTAAAAGAAACTTCGTAGAAAATATTTAATGTGAACGCATAATTGAACTTCCTACAAGAGTTTACAGGTAAAATATCCTGAGAATATTTCTGTTTCAAATGTTTACGATTTTATAATATTTTTTTTATAAATCATACGAATATGTGATAATCGACAAAAGATAGGTGAATTCATTGGCTTTATAGAACTTTAATCAGTTTGTATGTCTCCATATTAAAATTCGGAAGTATGATTTTTTTAAGGTCGGCGGAAATTAATCAAAACGGTCACCAAAAAATTTCGAGCAATCCGAGAAAAAATTTCAATTTCAGCTGGGGCTCCAGTGGATATGAATCTTCTTTACTCTTAACTCTACAGAATATTTACGCCGTATTTAGTGTCAGCTCAGATTTCAATTCAACGTCCGGCAACCCGCACGTTTATTCTATTATTTTGGCATAATTTATTCACAAGTGAATTTAATGAAGGCACGGATGTGCCAAAACCGGTTGGAGAGTTCGTGTAAATAAAACACAAAAAAAAGTTGCAGATTCGTTAATGGTAAGGATATATTTGAAAGCCTTGACATAATTCCATTAGTTGTGCACGAGATACGAAAGTCTTGGAATAATCTCTGATTTACGCAAACTTTATTTAATCAAGGAATATAATTTCGATTGTTCGGGGATGAAAACACCTTTCTGACGAATAAATTTTCAAATCAATTCGACGTAAATCTTCCGGTCTATTAGAATGAATACCGCAGACGCGAACTTTAGACTTGCGAGGTGTTTAGTCGCTAGCAGGCGGGGGGAGGCAACCACCCCCCTAGGGATCAGAATTCGTCAGCGTAGTATAGGCTGAGAAGCGAAACTCATTAGCAACGGTGTGTGGGGGGTGGAAACTCCCCCCTTACGAATCAAGGATATTAATATAAAATGACGTATTAATTTCAACTATTCGGTCGGCCTGAAAGTTTGCAAGCGTTGACAGTTGAAATGAATGTTGCCAGTCTCGATACGAACAACGGTTTGCGGATTATACTATGCATTAGTCGTATAAAGTTTGGTTCGCGGGAGTGCGCACAACAAATCACCACTTTTGATGTTTGCGTGTTCGGATGATAGACTGATGGCGTGATGCGGTGATTATTCAGTTATTTTCGTTTTATACAAACTCGGCCCAAACTGTCACGATGTTTCTGAGATCTGGAAACGATAAAGAACAAGTCAACCCATGTTCAGAGATTTCATTTATGGAAGTCATCCATCTTAAACTTTCGCTTAAATTATATCAAAATTAAAGCCGAAAATATAAGATTGTCAAACGCAAAATGTCAGATTGTAACTTGTCAGGTTATATGAAATGTCATATTAAAATTGGAATAATGCTTCATTTTTGTATTCAAATATACATGTGACTAATAAGGCACAAGAGTCCTAACTGCTCCCGTCTGGAGCTATTGAGACCATGGCATGTCCAATTTGAGTATGTTGAGCGGCTGAACGAAGTGAGGAGAGGAAGGAGATGGGAGAGAGGAAGTTGGGGAAAAACATGGCTATGCAGATCTGGTCACCAAACACGGCTTAAATAGTGTTCTTACACCAGAGTATCTTCCACTTCGGAAAGCGCCGCAAATATACAATATATTATTTTTAATTAATCAACTGTGAAATGATACAAATTAATGAAATAAAATCTATTTGGGCGTGCCAGGATTTGAACCCGCGACCATCGGATTGCTGGTCGAGAGCCTTACCCTTCGACCACGGAGGCCGTCGTACTAAGAACATACATAATTTAATGTATATTGCTTACAATCTTCACTATATGTAATAAAAACCAATTGTATTATAGGTACCTATCCCGCATTGATTCCGTGTGGTTGTACTGTATGACAAATATTTCCATTTTTTTTCCTTTGAATTAAAAGCTTGGTACCAAATAATAAAGCAAAAACTCGGTAACTACATTGGGACTTATTCACATAAGAATATTAACGACGTTGCTGTTAAACTGACTCTCTAAACGTCTCGAGACCTACTCAGGCATTGGAATTCTCCCGGATTAAAAGTACAAAAATATTCTTCAAAGTTTTGAATTAAACTTTTGATACAGCTAATTAAAATTTCAAGAGGCAGACGGGTGCCAAGTCGGCAGAAAGTAGGCACCAAGTGCTGAAAATATACCTAACTGAGATACTTGATGTATGTAGTTAGATGAATTAAATAAATTATTCTTGGGAACTCGGCAAGAATTCCTAGAAAAAGTAAAAGACTTTATAATTTCATACATACAGCATCAATAATTTTGCACCGTAATTTAGAAGGTGTGTTTTGTATAATCTATCCTTCACACGTACGTAGACTAATCATTATTATTTAAAATTAAAAAAAAAAAATTATCACTGGAGATGAAGCTATACGTGAAATCCTATTCAGACGCTATTTAGATTAATTTTTACGACGAATTGGTTTACATTATGAACATCAAAAAATATGCTACGGATAAATTGAAACTTTTACTAGCTTTTTTATTGCATTGGAATTACAATAAAGTGATTATTTACATAACAAAAATATAAGCATTAACCGGTAAAAAAATGTTTTTGCATGACTTAACTATGAAGTTATATAAGAAACAATTTTTTAAAAATACCCTTTATGGCTAAGACTATTTTTGGGGTTTTGTTTGTTCTAACCTTTTTCATTCTTGTAAAATTATGCAAAAAATAAATAAAAACCACTTTTTCGCTTGCCTCGTGCAAATAAGATGCTCGTTTATAAATTTTGAAGGCATGAGAATCGAAATATTTCTAGCGTTTATATTCCTCTTAAGTACGTAGTTGAACATTTGTTTTGTTTATAGGCACATGAAAAACACGAAAGAAATATTTTATTTTTAACTTAATTAGTAAAATCTCGAAATGTAATATTTAATTAATGAAGGCAACATTAGCAAAACTCAATCGAAAATTTGAAACAGAAAAATCGGAAAAAGATACGGTCACCTCTGGGACAGGAATCCAGACCTTCTGTCCAACTGAGTGTCCCTATGAGATTCGGTCATTTTTAACTGTATCGTTCTTCGATTAAGAACCACCAACATTATCTTCATTTTCTTAACGCATATTTTATTGGCTGCTATCTTTATGTATGATTGCAAGATTCAGCCAGAACTATATGCGATCTAGGTAGTGTCTAGGATAAATTTATCATTTTTTTAGTTTAATATGCGACATCCAATGACTTTTCTGCAAGTCTAGGATAAATATTATATTTTGTCCCAAATGTGACCGTGTCTTTTTCTGTTTCAAATTTTCATTTGCGTTTCGTTAATATTGTATCATTAATAGTAATATTGAAATAATATGGCATCTCATATAAAATTTTACAGAATGATCTCTCAAATCTCCGTAGCTCATGACGGAAATGAAATAGCGAGCTGAAACTAGTTGCTTTGGATTATAAATTCCAGTCACAAAAGTAGTGCAAATTCTATCAAGCCAGAAGTTTCATTCGAGATTTCTGCTGTTTCAGAAACGAAGATATTTTTTTAGTGCTAATAATCTATTTAGGAAAATTGTTTCTGTTTGTTTGAATCGGATGTTTTTTTTACCTTTACATTTCATTTTAAATATTTATTATTTATTTACTAATTTTGAGTTAGCTCACAACTTATTATGTACGGTAAAAATTTTAGAAGAACAAAAGTTGAATTAAAACAAATGATAATTTAAATTAATTATAATTTTATTTTAATTCTATACTGATCAAGAAACCATTGGCTTTAAACATGTTGATAATTTATATTTCATTTTTTTATTTTTGGGGTATTATGCCATATTGCGCTACTACCAGTTGATAATTTTGATTAAATTAGCGGTGTTTTGCAAAATAATTTGTTTTAATGACGCCGCAAAGTGATATTGCAAAGATTTAAGAGGTAAATTTTAGTGTTCTTCCTATGTTCTACACTTTTAGTACTATATTATTTTATATTCTACTACATTCTTCCTTACTCTTTCGTATTACTCTATAGCCATTTACATTATTTTGTATTCTTTAGTATTCTATAATATTATTTAATATTATATTATTTTATATTTTTTTAATATTCTCGCACATTTTTAATATTGCATGTATGTTAAAGTACTGTATAGAAAAACGACCACCACAACACGGGCATGTGCCTAGCATGGTGGTCGAATAATCCTAAAATTCATGTAACAAACAATTTAATGAATAAAGAAAACTTTTAAAAAAATACGAGTTTTTTTTTAAAATTTAATTCTTCCCCTTGACCCTACCAAAATCTAAAGAAAAAACACCTGAAACTGTGTTAAACTTGAAGGATGAAGGTTGTTTTAATTGCTCAATTACTTGACTCGTGCCATTCTCAAATAAATCTTTGGATTCACACAACCGAAGATCACTTTCCCGTATTTCCTGGGGGCAGGTGGTGCCGCATTCAGACCGGGAGCAAAATGAAAAAAGGTGCAACAGACTTTGCAGCTGTCGCGTTCCGTACGAATAATCCGCATGTACAAAGCATGACACTCAATAAAAATGTACAAAGCAAACCTACCCCTCATAATCTCATCGCATTATAATGATTGCTCCCTTGTTATATTATATTGCATTCAAGATGGCGGCCGGAGCGGCGCATCTGTCACATAATATTGTGATTATGCGCGGGTTCGTGTTCGAAACGATAGGGGGACGCGTGCGCAGAAACCGGTTTTCATTGTGACCGAATTTCGTGCGCACAAATGACGCGGAGCTCAGCGCTGATTGGGGAGAGGGCACGCGCGCAACAGGGCTACTGTAAATTACCTATTATATTTAAAACCGTTGATTTATTACTAAGAATTGCGTGAACCGCGAAATTTATATTCAATTTCCTCGTAAAGTAAGGTATGGCTTTTAGATCTGTATGCCAATTTCTCGTTGCTCTGAATTATTCAATTTAATTTAAGGCTTCATTGTCAAATTCACAACCAATTTTCAACGCGCTTTAATTAACTCAGAATGGTGTGTGTCTACCTAATTGTTACTGGTTGGTACTTCTAGAATTATTATCTATGGATTTGGCGTTTGGTGGTGTAGTAACAAAGAATTTTGACGTATCGTCACTGTGACAATATTAGAACTGACATTTTGGACGAAAATGGCCTTTGAACGGGAAACGGTTCCTTTAGCTCATTTTTGCAGCCAACTTCCTTTAACTTAACTTCCTTTGAACCTTTTTGTTCCTAATTGACAGTCGTTGGAAAAAAACGATTGTTTGGATTTAAATTAGAAATTAATTTTGATTGAAATAATAGAGAAGATTATTACTGATGAATTTTCTCCTTCAGATTCTTTCTGTCCGATGATGGCGAAAACGGCAGAAGAATGTTTTTTTTTTTTTTAGGAGACCGATAGGCTACGAAGCACCGCACAAAGAGGAGACCGATTATTCCATCTCATTCTTTCGCAGGCTAAATCCTTTAGGTGTATGTGTTTGTCTCTTTTCGTTTCATAGTTTCAAATCACAAAGGTGCTAAAAAGTAAAACTTCAAAAATAAGATTCCAGTTTTCACCAAAAACAATGAAATCATAGATGCCAATACAAGACAGGAAATAGATACTACTCCGCCCTTTTGAAATTTTAATGTACCATAATTATAATTAAACATTTACCACTATTTTATCACACAAAATCCTAATAAAAACATGTTTCCTTGGTAACGTAAAATAATTAGCAAAATAAGTAATTTGGATGTTATATCAGTTATACTTTTGGAAAACAATTATTTATTAATACTTTTTTTTAATAATTTAATTTTTGTTAATAATTTAATTTTGTTAATAATTTAATTTTTGTTAATAATTTAATTAATAATAGATTCTTTAACTGTTAAGGTATTAAATAAGTGTAATAAAAATAAATCTTTATGTAATCGAGCTTTCAATATAAGTATAGTAATTAAATGAAATACCATTTATGTAAACAAAATTATCTACATCTATATTTTTCAAAAATATTGGTTTATTCGTCAGGATAGAATGAATTGCGAAAATTGAAGAAACAAATAATTGCGTACAACAAAGCAACAAAATCTATCCAAACTTATTGAACAAGGTTCCAATAAACTTAGAAACGAAATATGTGTGCTTGCTGGTTGAACAGATTCTAACTTCACAAGAGGTGTGTTGCAGAATCTAAAATATATCTCAAATTTAAATAATTTTGCTCCGTTTATAATAAAGAACTAAAATACCTCACATTAGATCAAGCGAAAAATTCAGCAATTGTTACAGACATTATGAGAAATTGACATTGTAATGTTTGGAACCTCATAATTCTGAATAAGGTAATGTTCAGTGAAAACCTTGTCAAACCAAAGTGACGATATATTATCAATTATTTACAGAAATTATACTTCCATTATACAACCGTTTTCCAATTTTACTACGTTCTGTAATAAAAAAAATGGGAGCACAAATAAAGAAGTAATTAATAAATTTGCGAAATACACATCACAAATTCCTTTGCCAATTTATCAGGTAGCCATATTGTATCAGGATCCAACTTTGCCAAACTACGTGGAGAGAGATTTAATATTCACACTGTACATTTAGCCGGGGTTTATTGTTGGCGCGGGGTGCAAAAAGCTACTCCGCCAACCAACGAATAAACCCCACTAATTCATTACCAACTTGCCCCCGGGGGAGTACCACAGTCCATATATGCCCCTATATCTGCGAAGGTAGTACGGTTCAGAAGAGTGATTAAAACCCGAACGAAATCGGGTTTGGAGTGGCTCGACCCGTTTGGACAGATGCGTCTCTATAAAAAAAATTGATTGAACTGGGGATTAAAGTGAAAATAAAATACGTGAATGGAAAAAAGCAGATGAGCGTTTTTTTAAGCGACAATGAAACTTGTTTGTTTTCTGAATCGTTAAAGAAAAAATGTGCGTACAGATATTAAGATGAAGCCATAGTAAATAATGCAAAATCACACAAAATCATGTGTTTTTGTTTTGAAAATTTGATCGCTTAGAAATATTATAGATGCTTCAATTAAATAATGCGTGTACAACATATCTTGGCCCTTAAAAATATCGGTCTTTTTTTATAAGTCTTTTAATAAGCCTAGAAAAAAATAAAGTAACAGGTCTTAAAAAAACACTTTCAAGTGCAAACTCTCCTACTTATGAAAATCTTTTCGGATATAATTTTATTGCTTATTGTAGCAAATTTAGTTTCTTTTATGATAATCGCAAAAAAAATTGATATTTACACACGATATTCACAAAATAAAATAAAATATGCATATTTGCGTTGTTATTTCACAATACGGCTGGCAGCCGACGAATGTGGATTTTCAAAGTGACCTCTATGTCGTTCACCGAAGGACTACTGGCTTGCCACACCCCACTTCCATTCAGAAACGCCCTGGCCGGAGCAGGGAACAGACGTATGACTCCATGTCACTCGGTTCCGTGAAATTAATTTTAAATTTCCTTGTTGTTACAATAAACAATGTGTAAAAAGGGAGTTAATGTTTTTTTTAGGTCTTTACGAAATCAACTTGTAAAAAAAAATTTTCAAATACCTTTTTCAACCGTTCCAAAAGCTTTTTCTCAAATATTTTTAAAATCCTCCCACAATGGGCGTGAATTTCGACTTCGATTTTTCCCTGGACTATTGGATCCCCTTAAGTTCAGATTTCGCGCATTCAGAGTATCGGTCCGTAAAGTTTTGAATAAACTCTTACATAAAAAAAAAAAACAAAACAAGAACAAAAAAACTGATAAAAAGCTCTACAGAATTCTACAAAAGTGACCAAGTTAAAAACAAAATCTTGAGTCTGGTCAATTTTTTATTTGCTTCGGCATTAAGAGCCCAGCAGAGCAATGGATTTTGTCAAAATTTGCCAAAATAGTTAAAAAATTAGTCGCTTGTGTCGCCCTCGTCGCATTTTTAAGTGGATTCCGCAAAATGTTACTGTACTTTGTTACTTGACATGGATTTGACCCTAGTATCTGCTCGTAAAATCCCGAGTTACAACGATCATTCCCGAACAAAAATTAAAAAATGACAAATACATCTTTGCCGATTTCGCGATCGCTAGATTTCGATTTTTCCCTATAAAGTGGGGAAATTTCCCTTGAGATTCCCCATTAGAATGAAAAATAATAAAATAAAAAAAAAACAGTTTTTTTAATCGGCGAATATTCACGGTTCGAATAGTAATTTTAAAAATAAATTGCGAAATGTTTATGGGGTTTTAACACTACAATCGATGTTTATTTTTAATTTTAAAAATATAAACGACAACAAGTTCTTTAAAAATATGCATCTTCTCATTATAAAATTAATATTGGAGATGTATTGATTTATTTTACATGTTTACTAATATTCCCACATTTTACAATATATACCCAATTTTCCATAAATTCTGGGAATTTTTCTGAAGGCTTCCAACCCAGAAGAACACCTGCTTGCCCGCCGTCTCCAACCGCCTGTCTCCAAATGCGTCCACTTACTTCTGGACTGTTAGGGCTGTCACAACATGGAAATATAAAACACCGTAGAAAAATAAACTTATTTATTTGAAATTTTAGGTTATATTCTAAGTAGCCATAGAAAAAAAACAGTTTTTATAACACGAAGAAGAAGAAAACATAAAACTCACTTCAATACTAAACAGCGATTATTATATTTTAGTATGGTTATGTATTATTATTATTAGTTACTATGAAATATAGAAATTTTGCTATGCGCTGTATATAATGATTAATTATATCACTTTTATGTAAAACGCCTTTTAGGCTTGTTAATAAATAAATATTTCAGATTCCAGTCTAGAGTCTCAACGACATAGCGTAGTAACGATCTTTTACTGGCACTGCATGTAACTGTCTTTTAATAGTAACAATCTGATTACACAATCTGAAAAAGTCGGGGACGCCCGAGGAAGAGATGAATCAAATAATTATTTGTTTGTAAAACAAATGTAAAAAAAAACTCCTTCAATTCTTAGCAATAATATTATTTCCACCTTAAAACTACACCCAGTTTTCAGGTATACTAGAATTCTCAACCTCAAAACTTTGTACCAAACCATTTACAACCCCGAGCCGTATTTTTACGCGTGTACTGAAAAAGATGATGAACTTATTTAAATTTGTTTAAAACCAAGGGCGCATTTAATAGCTTAGTTAAATAATTTATGAATAATAATAATTTATTTTGAATAATTATTAAGAAATAAGAATAGTAATAATCAACCATTTATTTGCACAGCCCTTGTGACATTTGAAACCTGACACTCACTTTTCAATAATATAATATTTTAGGATCCGTTGAAATACTTACATACTTCGAAATACTGGGACGACACGGATATTTATTCATTATGAACACCATGATAAACTTTTACAAAGTGTTTATTTTTAAATGATTTACTGCCTGATATGACGACATCGAAAAATATTATTTATTTATTTATTTATTGATCAACGCCCTTTTTCAGGGCTAGGTACACATATATAAAGTTAGGTACAGTTGTGACTCTCAACTATTTAATAATAATAATAATTGGATGATTCGTGTAGCGCCGTTTTAGTGAAAAATCACAACGGTGCTTCGCTCGATCGTTCCATGTCTTCTCCGGACTTCTTTTACCATTCACAATCGCGTCATATCCTCTCCTTACGTTTTTCTGCTCTAATTGTAGAGCGGAAATTTCCCTTTGTATTGACATTAATATTGATTAAATTAATTATATAAAATATCAAGAAAAAAATAAAGCAATATGGTTTTGGCCATCACTTATAACAGCTGTTTTGCCTACCCAAGTCATCGCCAAAACAATAACTGTTGTCTTTATGCATATAATTAAAAAGAGCTTCTAAAGAACTTCTTCTTCTTCTGTAATGGATTTTTTTATTGGCAAAGTTTTTTTGATACATATTCATACAAGTACATAATACATAATCATATAAAATACAAGAGAGTAACAAAAAATCCCACATAAGCGAAGCCTGTGCGTGAGTATTATAGTACGAGTAAGTGGATGTTAAACAGTAGTGGTTAAATAAAAAATTGAACAAATCGGCATTTAGCACAAAATTGGGTTTATTTTAGTTTTTATTACTTCCGGGCTCTGTTTATAGAAAATATTTATTGTAGAAATTGACATTTTTTACGTTGGGTTTCACATATTTATACATAGTTTTTTGAATTTTTGACGGAGCAAAATTTGGACTTGTTTGCTGTTTGATGTTTAGGTATCCTTTATGAATATGAAAATTTTAAAGATAATATTAAAAATATTTTTAAAAGCGCGATAAACAAACACAAATAAATAAATACAGTAATTAAAAATCATTTCGTAAAACCGAGTGATGACTGTACTTCGTGCTTTTACCAAATTTTCGAACATTTTTAGAAGGGAGCACGTGGAAAGGACTAATTTGTTCCGGGCACTGACTTTGATATGATTGTCTCTTTTGACATATTACCTTCAAATCGGCCACATTTGGGTCCCTGTGCGAAGCTACCAGCGAAGATGTGAGAAGGTACAAGGTGCTATAGAATGTCACGTATTCGCCACCTTCGTTACCTAATTCCTTTTGACATAATTCCTTCTAAAATATATTCTTCATAGAAACACGCTAATAGTAGTGAACATGTAAAAATAATATAAGCATATAATCGTCCGTGTCCTTTCCGCGCACGTTTTCGAATAACTTTTTGACATGCTTCCTTCAAATTACGCGAACAAATTCGATTGCTTGATTTGATTCCTCTAATGTATATGTATTCTATCTTAGCACAAACACACAAAAATATTTTCAACACTACCTTACAGAACATAGCGCCGCGGACAACCGCTCGTGGCGAAAGATTTTCGCGTAATGAAAGTAAATCGAAGATGTCATCGTTTTTATGTCTTTTGGGTGCATAGAAAAATTATATATTACCCAATACATCGCCGTTTTTTTTTAAATTTAGTTTATTAATTTTATAGTTAAAGTACTGTTTTATTAGGTAATATTTTTAATATGCAATTTTTTTTGTTTTTTAGTACAAATAAATGGTTTTAAACACTGTTGATTTACGTAGTTTAAAAAAATTAAAATATGTCATTATTAAGCTACAATATAAAAATATATAAATAGGGTGGTATAGGCCAAGATGTTTTCTATTATAATAAATTTTTTATAATTTTTTTTCATATTGTATATGATTGTAGATGGAAAAAATCTGAAGGTCGATTGACGATTTATTGAAAACTGACATTTTATAAACTGTTTTAAAAGTAAGACAGTATTTTTTATAAATATTTAATTTTATCTGGTGGTATAAAACACACTTGTATCTAAAAAAATAAATATGTAAAAAAAATTTATTTTGCCTCTGTTATGGGCACGGGTGATTTTAAAGATACGCAAACAACATAAAATAATGAAAATCCCTCGTGCTCTCTTAAGAGCCTTTAACCAAAGGCCGAGAATTTAAATTTCGTCGAACGATGATCTTGCGATTGTACCCTCGCAATGGTACAGGGCGGTTCCGATGAGAAAGATTAATTATTCTCCATACCAGCATTTTAACATAATGACTCAATATCGATTTTATTTCATTCCAAATTTGCTTTAATAAATATCCACATTCAAAAATGCTCAAACACGTGATGATAAACAATTAAAATTATGTACTTTATGCAATTATTGTTTGATCAAGTATTTATAATTTTTCAATAATTAGTTTGTAAGACCGTAAATAAATAGACAAACTGAAGTATTTTCGCCACAAAACAAGGACGCGGATCTTTTTTTATTTGATTTATTTATAATTGATTTATTTTACTGCATGATTACATGATTTGAAGTGTACGTTGTATAAATACAAAATTTTGGTTGAAAATTTAACAAATCTGCCAACGAACTACGGTAAAAACTTATTGTACTAAAAATTAACATATTTTCTCAAAATTTAAAAAATAGCTTCACTAGATAAAAAACAGACTTTCTAAATCAATTTATAATGTTTTGTGTCAATAGTCTAAAAGTTGATTTCAAAATAGAATATTTTCGGTTTTGTCTGGTTATTCCCACCAATGTAATCATTTCTAGACATTTTGATAACGAACGAACGAAACGAACAATTATTACTTTTTAAAGTAAGTTAAGTAATTTTTGTTATTGTTTTTGGGGTGTTATGCCGTGTTTCGCTACCTCCTTCTTTAGCCAACGTTTCGGACAGCGTTACAGTGTCCATCATCAGGGCAGATGAGTGGCCTCCTTCTTTAGCCAACGAAACGTTGGCTAAAGAAGGAGGTAGCGAAACACGGCATAACACCCCAAAAACAATAACAAAAATACTTTTTGGCCGTGAAAACCTAAAAACATACCTAAGTTAAGTAAGTTTTAAGATAGCTAGTAAATGACACGGATGTGTAGAAATCGGTAGCAGACAAATAAAAATTAAGAAACAAATGTATCTACATGTGAAATAAAACTCTTCAAAACAAGAAGAACAAAACCTCTTACCTAAATTAAACAATTCGTAAATTTTTGTTGGTCATATTATTTAATAAATTTTTGACGTTTTTACATCGCAAATCTATAAGTTTCACAGCCAGCGACTTAAGTAAATATCCTAATACCTGTTTTAGTTTGTTCTTCTGTTTTCCACGTGAATAGGTTATTTTTTTATAAACTTGAAGCGGTACATTTAGAAATTGGGCTACAAAACCAGCCAAGTATTATCATCACTAATTTAACTTATGGGTCAGATCTGAACAATAGGCAGAATTTGAGAAGATTATTGATTTCAGAAGCTACAACAACAACAAAAAAAACAGAATAAGTTAATGTTGTCACGTTCCGTAACACACCCATCTTTAGATCGATGATGTGAAGAGAAATGACAAAGTGCTCGCAGTAGTCCCGTTAGTTAAACTCACCCCTTCGCAGCGCCAAAAGGATTCGAGAACAATACACGCGAGATAAATAATACTTCACAACAGCAGACGCAGGCGAAGTTGTCAAATTGTGTAACAAGTATGTTCCTGCCGCCAAGAGCACAGTTGTAACCTCTCTTTCTGTTGCGTTCCTCGTTTATGAGAAAGACAGAAGAGTTAGAGACTGCGGTATACTGTTGTATCTGTATTGTGTTAGGATGAATGGATGTGATATCAACACACCCTGTTTCTAGTTACTAAGACTTCTTATAAACATTAATCTTGCTTTCTTGTAAAGGAGCCTTAAACTGTGCGATAAGAAATGGAGCGTAATACTTTTCAATATTTGAGATGAGTTTATTATGTGATAGGAGTGTTATTAATAAAAAAATGGATACGATGCTGAGGTCCCGTTCTTCTTACGCATTCTACTCATTGTGTATGTAGTTTTAGTGCTGGCCAAAAGCCGATATCAGTAGGTTTTAAAAATTCTTGATAAATCGCTTTTTATAGCTAACACGAAACGAATAAGAAAATTATGGAAATTCGGATGAAATGCTGTATTATCAATATCGCAAGCCGACAGCTAGCAGCGCAGTACAATTGTTGCGGACTGTCACTACGATTGTTCTTCCTACACTTGGGTTTCTGCGTTTCCTATGTATCGTTATTTTATTTCCACATTTGCCGATTTCGGATAGCTAAAAGCCTTGACTAACTATATTTATTTAAATTATATGTGTTTTCTGTGTATTTATGAATGGAAAGAAACTCCTTTGGGTTTGTTTTTTTGCTCGTGAAGGATTTTCGCATCCCTCAAAAACACAGGAAGTCATTTTTTGACAAAAAAAGAGCCCAAGCGGCGTGTTTGTATCAGCTGGTGTAAATTTAATCGGAAGACATTAAAAAAAAGAGTTACCGAAAAGGCTCAACAGAATTCAGAGCCAAGCTCATGTCCACAGAAAATTTTAAGCAAAACTTAAATAAATAACAAAGTTAAAACAACAGTCAAAACTACAATTAAAACGCTTATCGTTTATTGTTGTAATAATAATAATATCATTGAAGACTAATATAACAATAATAATCTAAACGAAAATATGAAAGAGAACAAGACACAGAAAATAGAAAAAGATAATGGTCGCAACTGGGACTCGAACCTAGAACCTCTCGTGCAATAAGGACGTGCGCCATTGACAAAAGGTGGCAATGGCGGAATTGGTAAAAGCGCACGGTTAGACGAGACGTTCTAGTTGGGACCATCATCTTTTTCTATTTTCTGTGTCTTGTTCTCTATTATATTGTCGTTTAGATTGTTAGTGTTATCTTCTTCTTCAATGATATTTAACATTGATAGGAATAACTTTCAAAAGCTATAAAAAGAGAGTTTTTTTAATAAAAATTGAATAATAATAATACACGCAGAAGTCCTTGTGGGATATCATTTCCATGAGGATTAGGCTATCTTTGGGAATGGTGTGTGGAGATATTTTTTTAATTAATGAAACCCAGCAATTAATGAAACGTAATAAGAACTGCAATATGTGTAATCAATCAATTTAAAAATAAAGGTACTCCTACATTTCATTGAAAAGAGTACAGCCCTAGTGCTGCGCCTTCCAAAAAAATAGAGGTAGCGTTACAATAAAATGGGATTGGTTTAAGGGCGGAAGTCATTAAATTACTTCCACACAGACCGTGCGACAGCTGTAAACACAACAGGGTAGCTAAGGTTAAAAGTCATCTAGTATAGATTAACACATCAACCAATGAATATGTAATACGCTCTAGAAATGCATTCCATGAAGATTTGAAAGATGATAATTTCGGTAATTCAGGTAGTCAAATTTTTGGAAACACTCCCATATTGCATTTCTTTTGTTTCTTTATTCTATGACATCTAATAATTAGGTTTTATAATGCCTTTGTATTGTAGTTATACATCATTTATTATCGCAATATAGGGGAGATTATGTAGGTTTTACTCCATCTCTTTTTTCAGCCCGATTCCCGTATAGAGACCAAAGACAAAATTTTTCGCTTTACGCGATCGCTTTTTGCATCTCTATTTTCATATTTACGATTTCAATTGGCATCAGTACAAACAACACTTGAACCTTGTTGTTTGCAGTGATGCCAACTGAAATCGTAGATTCAGTAGAATCCGTTTATTATGACTCCTCCTATATTGACCAACGGCTTTTATGAAAATAGAGATGATTATTTTTTAAATGTTTTTCATTAACTCACAAATAATTGCCCAAGTTGCCTCTAAAATCATAAAATCTTTAATGGCCTATATCTTATAATTTAAAGCATAAAAAAAATAAAGTAGCTCGCATCCGTACTAGATATTTGATATTCCTTTTGATTACAAAAATATTTTTTCAGTTTGGTTGGGTATTTTGATTTCAAATCCAAATTTAAGATTTGTATGAAACGGGCCGAAAAGGGCCGCGCAAACGTTATATGTTTATATTTGGTATATTGTTGTGTTCTTCAATTTTTCTATTATGGTCTCAAATTTAAATGTCGTTATTTTATTGTCGTGAATTTATAAAGGCTTCATAACGCTCATAAATAAAAAAGTACAGACTTGTCAAATTCAGTTTACAGCAGGACCCTAAAGGAAGTATAGAGGAGAAGGAGATAGAAAGAGGAAGGTTGGGAAGTGGAAAAGTCACTAAGTTTGGCTAAAGTAATTTCAAGTAACGATTTTAAGTTGTGGTTTTCACCAACGCCATACAGAGAGAATCTACGATCATTTTTGATATTTTGACATTTATACATATACAAGATGGCCACTGGAAAAAGCAGGGGCTTTGTTTAACCCCACGAAAGAACGTCAGATTGTAAAAGTGAAAAGGGTAACTGTATAAATAAATACTCGATGGCAGCTGTGCCGGGTGGGCTGGAGGGGAGTGGGGAGAGGAAGGAGACGGGGATGAAAGGAAAGAAGACCCCACACGGAGAGGAGCAAGCAAGAGGAACGCGTGATAAACGAGCAGCATTAATGGGAGAATGGACCGACGTGGATGCTGAGAGTTGAGATCGAAATGAAACGACGTCTTATGTTGTTCGTCTCGGTTGGCTTTGTACTCCAAAAAATAGGAAAAAAAAAATCTGAAAAGCAGACAACATTTTCAAAAAGTGCATTTTAATTTACGTGAGAAAATTTTGTTTTTGGAGTGTTATGCCGTGTTGCGCTACCTCCTTCTTTAGTTAAAGTTTCGCAACACGGCATAAGACCCCAACAACAAATAAGGAAAATACTTTTGGCTGTGAAAATCTAAAAACGTATTTGAGAAAATTTTAGAATAACGGATCACTTAGTCGTGCCATGTCTTCACGTCAGGGGTGTTGATTATCTAATGAATCGTTCCCGGGGTGGCGGAACCCATACCCGCCTCCCAAATAAAATAAAAAAAAATCGTTTTTACAAATAAAATAATATGTGTGGTACGATCTTGTGAGAAATGTGGTAAGATTAAGAAAAAGACACTCAGATGGTTTATAGGCATGTAGAGTGATTGAATGAGAAAAGGAGTGTAAGGAGAATATATGACACAAATATGAATGGTAGAAGTCGGGGACGCCCGAGGAAGAAATGGCACGACCAAGTGAATCAGATTCTTGAGTCGGTACAAGAGTCAGAATATTATAAGAGCATGTATGAGACGATGCATGAATGTGAATGAGGCAAGGAGTGTGCCAAGACCGAGTTGGCGGTCTGCCTACCCCAACGGAGAAACGGCGTGATGGTTAGTTAGTTATTTTTAATATTTATCAAAACTCATCCAATTTGAATGATGGTAATACAAGAAGTAAATATTACACTATGCATAGGTTAGTCAATCCGGGAAAATGCAGAACGCTGGTACGAATGCCTCATTGGTTGTTTATTTGGTGAGATAAGGCTTTGTTTGTGGTTGGATGCGCTTTCTCAGAAGGGGCGAGAGAAAAGTGCTTCAAGGAACTAGATGTTCGTTGTTATTCACTAATCTAAACAAATCACCTGTCAATGGCTGCGCAGTGCAACGTCAAATGCAACTAGCGTGCGGGTGGTATTGACCATGTTTGAGACCTCGCTACTGCATTGGTATTCTTTATAGTTGGGACCTACACTACAAAAACACACATACAGCCGTGACAAAGATTCATAAAATACATTTAAATACAACAAAACCGCTTTCTCAAATGAATAAATAATGAAAGAAAAAAAAAATAGGAAAGTTTTACTCCGAAAGTATAGCCCTGTTTGGTTAGCAAAGTTTCAAACAGCCTTGCAATGTCCATCATCAGAAGAGCTATTCTCTATATTTTGTGAGAACGAGATCGTACTCCCGCGAGATGTCTTGTCAGATTTGTGTGATTTTCTACAGCTGTTAAATGAATAAATAAACATGCATACTTGCAGGAATTCGTGTTTAAAACGATCCAAACTAAAATACAGCTCACATTTTGACATCGGCCGATAGAAAAAGCAAATAACAGCAGTAGAAAATCACACAAACCTCGCGGGAGAACGATCTCGTTCTCACAAAAGATAGAGTATAGCTCTTCAGGACAGATGTGCAATCGATTATCACGATAATAATTTTTGTTGCGAAACTTTCAAATCATATTAAACAGTGAACATAATTATTCATAAATAAAATTCAAACACGGTAAAGTTAGTTAGTTGGTGAGTTACGAGTAGTTACCACCATTAGAGTCGTTACAGTAATTGAAACAAGGTGGGAGATATAATTAAAAAAAACGCTATTTTCTATTGGAACAAAGATAATTGAAGAAAGTTTAAGGTAGATGTAGATAATGAATTAAGCAATATTTGGCATCTGGAAAACAGTTACGAATACGAAAACGTGATAAAGTCTTACTTAAGCAGGCATAATATTAAAACAGTATCTTCCTTCGCATAAATACTGTTTCTCACATAACAAGTCTCCGATAACGTCACGACTACGTTACGTAAGACTAAGTCTCCAAGATACGCGTGACGTTGAGATGAAATAACACCAGAGCTAAATACCGTGCGTTATGTAATAAATAATAAATTAGTAATGACATTAATGATAATTACTGCTAATTACGAATATTATAATTTGAGTGTATAACTTCAAAATCATCGTTGTTGCGTCAGACACGCCAAATTAGCTAACTAGCCCCAAAGGCTAATATGATAATAATTATAATAATGTGATAATTGTAGAGCGCCGTTTTGTGAAAAATCACTTCAAGGGTGCTTTTGGGAACAACTTATATAGGTCTCATAGAAATCGTTGTCTCCCTTAATATCACGGTGAGAAATATGATTTAACGTTAGAAAATATGAAATTATGTTAGAAAGCGAAAACACCACGCTTTATATTAAAATTTAAAAGTTACCAAAAAATAATTGAAATTAACCCAGTTTCCGACAGCAATTTGAAAAAAATTATAAAAATTTATTGATTATACGAAATTTTTATTAATTATTTTTACATTAACAAAGAAATGGGTGACGATAACGTTTATAATACATGTACCTCATAAAACATGTTTTTTTTTTCGTTATCAGTCATCCATTCGATTAAATTATTATGTAAGTACTGCAAATGAATTAATTAATTTAAAGAGTTTTGAAAATTGAATTTCGACTCATCATTATTTTGCAAAGTGTTATTCTCAAATTTTTGTCAGTTTCGCAAGAATTTTTGTGATGGTTAAAAAACTTTTCATGTGATTGTAATAATCCAAAAACCTTCGTGGGGGTTTAAAGAAGGTATTTTAAAAATTTCAAACATTTCCTAAGCTTAAGGCCGCGTTCTTGAAACGCACAGCGCTGAAAAAGAAGAAGATGGAGAGATATGTAATTACGAGTGTTGGACAGAGCGCGCTAATATGTTTAGTCGTAGAATAGCAGCGAAAATTGCGAAAAAGCTTAATAAAACATGACTCGTTTAAAATAGAGCAAAAATCTCGTGGAACGTATCTTAAGTATCGTTCAAAGAAACATTGTGAATTTTTTCACAAATATAACTTGTAAAATAAAAGAAATAGACTTGTTTAAAATAATTTTCGGAGCATACTTTGCGAATTTTTTCTATCGAGGGTATTTCATATAATTTGCGTTTCGGCGTGGAACGTATCTAGATATTATCTTCAAAAATAACATATATTTTTTAAAGAGCTTAAAAACTTCAAATGTTTAAGGGAGATATGTAAGAAATCGGTCGAAATACGAATAGTAGACCCTTAATATAGCAGTACACAGACATCTCACTAATTCCAAAACACATTTAGATTTTTTTATATATATAGATTGACATTGGCGTAGTCCTGCCACTAAAAGTTATTCTGTTGTTATGCCTCGTTTATGAAGAAGAGAGAATGGTTACAAATGAGCTATTAGCGATCAGCCTATTAAAATGATTTTAATGTCACGCCGACTCACACTAGATAAAACGTTTTCTGAATTAATATCATTAGGGTTGCTTTTGAAAGGAACATCATTATTTGTTATGACAAGGGGGCGATAGCTTAGCCATTAAAAATAATATAAACCTAACAGTAAAATAGTCACGGTGACAATATTTTAGATAAGGCAATTAGCAAAATTAAATACCCCCATTAAAACAAAATTATAGCGCAAGAACTTAAAGGTGTGCCCAAAATAAACGAGCTTTCCAAAAAATGTATTAATTGACTAGTAATATAAGGACCGAGTAATAGAAAGGTAATCAGTATTGAAATGCGTGATCAAAAAATTCATTGATCATGGAATGTTCTTTTTACAAAAGCCGTTGTGCTACACGTATTTTTAGCACACCTGTGGATTTACCGTAAGAACAAGGTACATTCCAAGCGACACTTGTTAAAAGAGCTTCTTGCCGATGTCGATTGGAGCGCTCACGGTGGTCATCATGAATCAGTAAGCCACTCCAAACGACAGCAGTCGGAATATTCCGCGTCGTGAATGGGTTTTTCGGACGCCGGCGCTGGGAAAATTCCATACGATCGGTTTGAAGTGGCTCGTGAGGTGACGTCGATTGGACTATTTCGGGGAAAATTGCGCATTAACGCGAATCAACGGTTTTCGGAAGTTTTTCGTAACTTACTTATTGTAGTTCCAAAAATAGTTTAAGAACTTTGAAGCTGAGAGAAAAGCGAGGAAATTAATGATAGGTTTAAGATACGAATAAAAATGGGCAATTTATTATGATATTATGTTTTATTACGTTTACTCATAAATAATGTATTACTTTGCCCGATTTTTAATTCTCTTTTTCAAACATATTTTGAAAACTCAATGCTTATTCCAAAAATCTACAGCTCTATCACACAAAAAAAATGCCACAGGATCATTACCTTTCAAATGAGATCAAAAATTTATCTTTCAAATGAAAAATCAGTTAAAAGGAAATAAAACATTTTAAAATAAAATTCTAGACTTATCGAATCATTTCCACAAAAAAATATAAATTAATTATGAAAGATTGATATTTTATCCAGTAAAGTTATATTTTAAATTTTTAAAAAATATGTTTATTTTTACTATAATAATGTTAAACTGTTGATCGTTGGCGTATTTGATAACCTTTTAAGCTATATGTTGTTAAATTATTTAGGAAAACTCCTTTTCGGAATTTTATTTTAGTTCAAATAATATAAAAAACGCGTAGTGAAAAAAAAGCAGTTTGAGCATTATTATAGCTAAATTGAAAATAGGAATATATTAAAGCCAATTTTGAATGAAATAACATATATATTGAGTTATTAGTTAAAAATGCTGGTACGGAGAATATTCAATCCTTCTCACGGGAACCGTCCTGTACAGTTGCAAGGGTACGGATCGCAAATTTGAATTTTGAATTCTAGGCCGCTGGCTAATGGGCCTTAATGTTAGGCCTGGACTCAACTGCGATTTCTAGTTGCGCGATTAATTCAAAGCAAATTCCAATGCTAGAGGTTATTGAACCCGAGTTACTCTTTTTTTTTATTTTTATATTAACTCCACACAGGAGGCCCTGAGGGAAATAATTTCCCTCAGGGCCTATGTCATCTTTGAAGATGCTGTGTGGAGGGTGCTGTTGAGGAGAGGAAGGAGTGAACATGGGTCTTGAAGAGACCCATATTGTAGGAGGGAGGAAACACAGAAGCCGGCAAATCGTTCCACAGCCGGGCTGTTGAACTCAAGAACGAGTCGTAGAAACGACCCGTTCTCATGTGACTAATGTCAACCGTGTACAAATGTTGAGCGCGTGTTTGGCGTGTTTCCCGACTATGCACCGGTGCCGAGGGGATCAGTGACGCTAGTTCCTCGGAGCATCTTCCATTGTAATACCGGTAGAACAAGGACAGCATTCCCACCTGACGCCTGTGCTCTAAAGATTGCAGTCCATTTGTTAAGTTAGGAGAATCTATCAAACGGACCGCCCGTTTCTGCACAGTCGAGGGTTTTTTTCAGGTATTTTGGGACTCCAGACCAGAGGTGGCTGCCAAATTCAACCGTGGGGCGCACTTGCGATTTGTACAGGGTTAGCAGTTGTGTACCATTAAAGTATCTGCGGGCCCTGTACAGTACGCCCAGTTTCTGAGAGTTACTCATAGACAAAGACGAAATAACTATTATTAATGTTATAACGAACGAGTTTTGAGGACCTATTGGTAAATGCAAACTGATCACGATTTGATACGAATGCATTTATTGCGCGTATAATAAAGCTATTAAAACAGTAAACAATTAATAAAATTTAACGACAAACTATTTGGCATTTCGTCAATGTCTGTCGTCTGTGCGAAATATCCTTTATAGCGATGCCATTGAACCTCCGGCGAATGAATCAATAAAAGGGCGCCATTTGCTCGTCTGCCGTGAAGGTTCCAACTAACCGTCCACCATATGATCAGACCCTACCTACAGGTATCTATACACACACACGTACAACCTACAATCTACAGGCCACAATATACTTTGTGTGGTACTCCCACAGATGGTAGGATGGGCCATCAGATCCTATAATTGGATACGTGAGGGTCACAAAAGTTGCACGTTCAAATACATAATCAACAATTAAATCACAAAAAATATTTGAAGATACTCTCAGTACTGCCCGGTAATGAGTTCGTTCGTAATCGAAAGGTTGCTTGATATGGCTCCAGTCGAATCTGGTGATCAGATCTGCAGAGTCAAGTAGTTGCCAACCTTCCTCTTCTTCGTCACCTTCCCCTCCCAATACCTTCAGCCCCACAACAATTGAGGATACCACAGATCCACTGGCTCTAGACGGTATTCATAAAAGTATAAAATTACTGTAGCAATTAGCATTAGGTACATAATGTCCTTTCCCGTGCGTCCCCGTTCCCTTCTACCTTACCCCCCCTTCATTTTCATTTACACAAATTTCATAACGCCAGAGCTTACCACTATATACAGCCTATGTTACTCGATAATAATGTAGCTTTCTATTGATGAAAGAATTTTAAAAATCAGTTTAGTGGTTTATGGGGTGAAAGCGTAACAAACAAACACACTCTTTTTCGCATTGATAAAATTAAGTATAGATTCATATAAGTAAAAAATTGATATCGCAAAACGTGTAACTAAAAAGTTAGGTACTTCTTACTTGTTACTCAATAGTTTTTTCTTTCGACAGTAAACATAACCTACCCTAGTCCACCATTATTATAGTCTTTTACAGGTATAATAATTTTTTGATCGGACGGAGTGTGGCGACGCACTAACACCCAAATATCTACAACAATATTTCCTATTACTTCTGGTCCTATATCAAACGACAATGTTGTTTTTTGTTATCGTTCGACTAATCCCGGTTCGCTAATAATTTACGAATAAAACATTTTTAAATTTATTTTATTTGTAGTTTTCACGTTTCATTAATAGAACTTCATTTTAATGAAGTTTTTCTTATAAAAACAGGGTGTCCGGGGGTAAAGAGCAAAAACTTCGGGAGGTGGTTCTACATAATAATGCAAGTAAAAAAGATTAACAACTTTTTCCGAAATTCCAAATTTGAGATAGTTTTCTGGTAAAAAAAAAGTTGAATTGTTTGTATGGAAAAAGTAATATTCTAAAAATATTTTTGTATGGGATTTTCAAAAAAGTTAATTACCTTTTTTACTTCTACCATCATAAAGAATCACCTCCCGAAGTTTGTGTACTTTACCCCCGGACCAACGTTATCATTCAACTTATTTAAAAAAAAGTAGTTTATTTATACAAGTTTATAAATTCTGGTATGTAGTCATTATTACGCGTGACAGCTGTTTTGCCTTCTGAATGCATTAACTAACACTAACTTAACAAAGGCCACTTACAGACGAACTATTTATGTAAAATCTATATACGTGGTTACTAATAATGAAAAACAAATTGCTCTTAATTTTATTACCATACCCTTATAGATTTCCGAGTAAATTATCGGAAATAATCGACGGTTATTATTACTATGTAGTTTCCCCACTTATTGTATTGTAAACAAAAATTTAAAAATTTGACTAAAGGTCGTTAAAGTGATGTGTTTCCAAATTAATATTTTGGATGACTCACCGGAGGTTTTCCCGTATGACTAAAGCCTCGATTACATTGAGCGAGTTTACAAGCTTCTAGCCGGCGAATTCACTATTTACTTGTAAACTCGCTCAGTGTAATCACATTCGCTAGCTAACTAGTAGATTTTACACTGAACAAGTTTACTAGCAGATAGTCAATTCGCCGGCTAGTAGCCTGTAAACTCGCTCAATGTTATCGAGGCTTCAGACTTTCTTTATTAAAAAAACACGTGAAACATACTTCACAACCAACAAAAATGTATTAGATAGTACTAGTTCTTTGCCTTTGATTGCATTATAATGCATTAATTTACAAGTTGATACCTGCATGCAATTAGAATTTTAGTTTTACTGATGACCCTAACTCCAGTCATAAAACGTAAAAAATGAGAATATTACGCAAAATAATTGTTACCGAGTCATACATTTTTGCAAAAATCACTCCCAAATAGTCCCGTATTCAGTTATCGGTACACAAGTAACAGCTTGTATTGAACCAGATTTTTATTTTATTTTCTAAGTGTAACTTTTGAGACCCGTGCGGTAGCGATATTCTAAAAAATCTACATATATTGACGGTCCACCCTAGCGAACAGTGGTTGCTACGATACCTACACAGACCCTATCATATGCGGGGTGACCGGCCAACTCGGAATGAAACCAACTCAGAACCATCTCAGATAAGTCATTTGGAGTGATAAAAATATATATATAAAAAAATGGTTAAATAGGTTATGTTAGGTTAGGGTTATCGGCTAATTTAAAATGATTTTTTTCATAGATTTTAATCACTTTTCAAGGAGGTGTTGAGTTGACATTATTCCCAGTTGGCATGGAACCCATATGCGGCATATAGGCCCTATATTATAATAGTCAAGGGACAGAGTGCCCCCACAACAACCCGCAGCTGGCAGATGGGCTCATGTAACAAGGACTTTATCATTCATTAATTTATTACCCACCCAAAATGCATTTACTACTTCTATAATTAATATGAGAGCATAATATGCTGCGGCGCATCGAACCCAAGCAAAAATTGCATGTTTTATAGGTACAAATAAAATATATAGGAATGCGATCCTTTTTATCGATGCAATTTTCTTTATATTACTCTTTTTATATTACCCTAGGTACGGTTCTAATTTTGGAAATGGCACTTAAATTCAAGCAAATCCAAGTTCTAGAGTTCATTGAACCGGAGCTACAGACACACAACCGAAATTAGCATTATTAATTATTCACAAATAACCACGATAAGTCATGTTAATATTTAATTCAGCGGTTTGATTAATTAATTATTCATAATAGAATTTGATTAAATATTACGGAAATGGTAAATCATACCTTCTAATTCTCTAAAGTTTTTAATGTCAATGTATTTAAGTGAATTTAAAAAAGTAAATAAATACCTTGTTTTAAAGCACACAATTTATTTACATGACCAACTTTTTAACTTCTACAGTTTTCAAAACTTTAAAGAGTAACCTTTGTCCGGATAAAGGAAAAGTTCTCCCAAAAGCGACAGACAGTTTAAATAAATCTACTTGTCACAAGTAGATTTATTGTCTTAAGTGCGTATTTGTCTTATTTACATTCATGTAACTACTTTTATGAACATGTAATACCAATTATTACAGTAGAATAAAACAAATAACGCCAGTAATTTACCGAAAATACGATTAAGACAGACAAAGAAATACAATCAAAATACAATTAATCTTGCCGGGAATCAAATGATAACAAAGGTTTCGTAATTAACAATTCGTTCTACAACTTTATTCTAGTAAAATCAAAAAGCCCTAAAGCGGTGAACAACTCCATCTATTTAATGTATACATAGTAAATCATGTAATTAAAAAAGTTGAACACAATAAAGCTATCAATGAAAAGACGTTAAAAAGCGTCGAACTGTGACGTAGATTTCCAGGTTACGCGGGAACAGCAACGGATTTTTTTATAAACAGGAAACAGGTACCTACCTTCTGTCCCTCGAGCCAACAACCAGAAGGTTCCGAAATGGTTCGGGCACTTATAATAAAAACCCATTCAAGTTATCAAGTGCTATTTAGAGGCAAAAAGCTACCCACATTACTTAAAAAGTAAATTGAAAAAGAACACAACACAAAGATAATAAACGAGATAATGGCTATTTTCGTACTCTCATAGAAGGTTGTGCTTAAATTTACGATAAAACTATGGAAAAACTTCATTGAACTCGCTTTTAGTTACAAAGTTGCTGATTACCACTACTTTAAGTATCTAATTACTAAGAATTATACTCTGCGTAGGACAAAGCGAACTAAACAAAGGGCGCATAATGGAAAACACCAAAGTTTAGCATTTTATTTTATTTTTATAATTGAAAACCTGGATGATAGTTATTTGCATACTTTCACAGAAAGTGAAACTACAGTTCGTCGTTTGTTCAATCTGCTTATGTAAAAAAACCACTTGTACAAGTCTTTGGATAGTTTGTAACACAATAAAATACCTATATTACTCGAAAAGCAAACTCAAAAACAAAAAAAACACAACAAAAGGATAATCGTGTATCTTCGTATGTTCAATCTACGGAAAGAGCTATAAATAAGTATTGTTAGGCAGTTTATTTAACACTTCTTACCTACCTAGTTTACTTTAAAAAGTATGTAAATTGAAATCAACAATAATAAACACAGAAATTTGCATAATGGTTATTTCTCTATCTTTACAAAAGGTAAATTATGAGCCTTACATTAATCAAATACCAACGTGAACACATCTATTTATACGTATTTTTGGGTAGTTTAAGTAAAATAACTTACGTAAAAAATAAAACAACACAACTTACAGAAATGAGGAAAAGTACTATTGAATAGTTTGAAAAGTATAACCTACCCATATTACTTAGGAAAAAACGTAAATTGAAAACAAAACAACACAACACGATAGAAATAGGGATAATGGTTATTTGTGTACCTTCACAGAAGGTGAACTATGAGTGAGAGTGAATAGAAGCGAGAAACCGAGGAAGAGCAACACACCAAAAATAGAATATTCGGAATAATATCAATTTGTGTAGGTAGCTAGAAGTTGGAAGAGCATACCCGCTTTACCGGGGGAATGCTATTCGAAGGGACGGGATGATTAAGTTGGTCGGGTCGGGCTCTGAGCCGATGTCTCGCCTACCCGACACAGCAAAAAATACTTCATAAAGGGCCTCATCGCCCACAACACTACACAGAACCACGCAGACACCTAAACACACAGCCGCAGACTCATAAACACACTACCAGCAACCACGCAGACAGACAAAGAACCGGGATGCAAGCAATAAGAGAATAAAATATAATATCATTACCATCAGTACAGTTACATTTTGATTCGTACACCAAAATCACAAGTATTTATCATGTTTAGTAACACACACTTAAAACACAACACACTTCAAAACAACACTACACAAGATACTCTGTTTATATACGTTAGTGCACAACCTTCGTTACAGTAGCAGTCGGCGATACAATATAAAGAATTATTATATCACAATATTTAATTCATTGTACATTATTAAACGTAAAGCGATGAGTCTTTTAAAATTAATTATAAATATCCGAACAACAGCAGCAGTAATGTTGTGTTATTGTTTGTCTCGACGTACAATAACAAACGAGCGCGTTGTTAGTACGCGGTAAGGCAAGCAACGCGACTGGCTTGTTTGGTCGCTTGCTACAGGCGACGGGCGGAGGGCGACAGGCCAATGAAACACACCCGAGCAGACTGGCGAGCTTGACGGGCCGACAGATGTGCAACCCTCGTAACCCCCAGCCCCTTCCCTTCCCGCCCTGTACGCCGTACTACCCGGCTAGCGAGTAGCTAGTAGCTACTACCTACCCGGCTACCCTAGCCGCCTAGCCGGCCCCCTCGAGGGGTTCAGGCAGTGAGCAGCGAGCAGCGTGGGGCACCTGCCTACTGCCTTCAGTGCCTTCTGCCTGCGCCTTGTGCATCCAACTCACAATATCCACACTACCCATAGACCGTAATGATCGCGCCCGAATGAAATGCAAGAGCCTCGAATGGGATGGGGATACACACCTCTGATGCGTGCATTTGGGGGGCTCGGAGCTACTCTCTACTGGATGCTGTGTTATACAGATCCTACCTAGTCCTAGTACCTACCACTGCGGTACAGAGCGCCCCAACGCGGCTAGACAAAGGGATTCTTTTGTCCCCGGAATGTTTCATGCACTCATTCGGTCTGAAACAGTGACTTCCCCATTTAATATTATAATATTTATTGCATTTTATGGAAGTTCGAACCTTCTCACATCCCTTTAGTTAGATAGGTATATTAGTAAATTATAAGGTATAGTATAATTTGATAGAATTAGTTGCAAGTTATAACATACAAACGATTAAAATATAATAATAAAAATAAGTAAAATTAACAAAAAAATTAATGCATATTGCGCCATTTTTTAATATCACTTGCGTATGTGCATAGTTTTTAATTATGCATTATGTTGTGCAAGAAGAAGTCAGGGACGCCCGAGGAAGACATGGCACGAACAAGTGGATCAGATACTTGAGTCGGGCCATGTCAAAAGTCAGAATAATAGAAGAGTACGTACGAATGTGAGTGAGGCAAAGAGTGTATGCCAAGATCGAGTTGTTTGGCGATCCGTCCTCTCTGCCTACCCCTGCGGGGAAACGGCTTGATGGTTAGTTAGTTATGTTATTGAAGTCCTTTCGTGTTTTTTAAGTGAAAACTTCTTTAACACCGTTGTGATTTGAAACGCGATGAAACGAAAAAGCGACACTAAAAAGAGACGAACACATACATCTATAGGATTTAGCCTGTGAGAGAATGAGGTAGAATAATCGATTTCCTCTCTCACTTGTACCGCGTGTGAAGTGCACACATTTTTTTATTATCACGAAAACTGGTTTTAGAAATACGTAATCCAATTATTATTTTAGACGGTTGGCGTAGTGCAGCGGTAAGGCTCTTGACTCGAATTCCGAAGGTCGCGGGATCCAATCCTGGCGTGGCAAATAAATTTTATTAGATTAATTTGTGATATTTCACATTTAAAATAATGTATAGTATATTTGCGGCACGTTCCAGAGTGGAAGATACTCTCAGTATCGTCCTGGTATAAGACCATTCAGAATCGAAACGTTGCTTAAAATGGCTTTAGCCGTGTTTGGTGACTAGATTTGAATAGCCAGGCACTTCCCACCTTCCTCTTCCCCATCTCATTCCCCTCCTCAATACCTTCAGCCACACAACATTGGGGATGCCATAGTCTCACTGGTTCCAGACGGGAGCAGTTGGGACTCTTGTGCGGTATTAATATAAAAAAAAAATTATTATAGGTAGATAACTATATTAAAATCTGATGTTTATAAACACAGGTATTTCATAAATTTTACGAAAAAGTTGAGATTTACAAAGAAGGTATATGCAAAACTAGTTGTCAGAAATTTTGAGAAAACTAGGCAAACATCTACTGAAAGTTTATTCTCAGTTTCCATTTGCTGGTTAGTTCCTCTGACTTCTCCCCCACGTAGAAATAAATAAAAACATTAGCCTAGAAAATTTGCAAGTAAAACACGATACGAATTTAAATGCTAAACTTGAAAAAGTAACTCGTACGACATCAGTAACCAAATACAAGTTTTAAACAACAGTACGAAAAAGAAAAACAGAAGCGATAATATCTGTAAATATGTATGATTGAAGCTATACAAGTTTTCGTTTGTTCATCCCACGCGAATAACAAAACATTTTAACTTTGTAGTACAGTCATTAGACAAAATTGTTGAAAAGAATTCTGGTGTAGTTCTGGATTAGGTAAGAATAAAAGCTTTGCCAACAAAAAACGTCTATTTTGAATTTTAACCTAAAAACACGAAAAAAATGTTTTCCCGGCTTCTTTATCACCGTCGTGATTAGAAACTCGGTGAAACCAAAAAGCGACATCAAAAAGAGACACACACATATATCTACAGGATTTAGCCTGCGAGAGAATGAGATAGACTAATTAGTCCCCTCTTCGTGCGGTGTTTCGTAGCTTCCCCACTCTTGTCTACTTTAGTTTGCTGAAGGTTTCACTTCTACCGCGTGTGAAGTGCACACAATAATTGCTAATAAAGTAATAGAAGTTTGATAAATTTTTGGCTTACCACTTTAGTCCTGTCAATATAGCAAAAAATTGACAATTCCTTGCAAAAGGTTGAGTAGTTTTGAATTTTTGAAATATCGCTTGGGTTAGGTACCACAGTGATGTTAAAACCAAGTTTTTGAACCCGGCGCCCGGCGTTACTCGGCAAAAACAGCAAAATTTAGGCACTTATTTTCGTTTTTGCCGTATATTTAAAAAAAATAAAGGTCTGTCGAAAAAATCGTACAAACCTTTTTATAGTAGAGTAAATACAATTTGAACACAA
Source organism: Glyphotaelius pellucidus (assembly GCA_936435175.1). Classification (NCBI taxonomy): domain Eukaryota; kingdom Metazoa; phylum Arthropoda; class Insecta; order Trichoptera; family Limnephilidae; genus Glyphotaelius; species Glyphotaelius pellucidus. The sequence continues at coordinate 11,602,319 of OW386557.1, read as the reverse complement.
GTTGAGCTATAAATGTATTTTGCATCCCGAGACACAATTAAAAAAAAAAAAAAACAGCGATTTAAATGGCTGGACTGTGTTACATGCTATTTTCTAGCTTTCAGATGATATTTAAAAAATAGGAAAGCTTTAATATTATTATAAATTTAATTAAAAAAAGGTAAGTATGATCGTGTTAGATGTGTAATCCAAATTGATTCGAAACTGGTGACGCTAAATCGCCTAAGATGCTTCCACTCCTAGGCCCCAGACGGGTCAATAAAATAATTACTTTATCACGAAAGAATTTTAATATTTTAAAATGATAGATTAATTTCACCAAAAGCACGATAAAATTAACAAACCATGATAAAAAACCAACTAAAAACATAATCACAGCAAGGTCAGACGGAAAAGTAAAAGCAAAAATTGTAAATCTTTCCTGCCATAAATATTTACAATAGTAAAAATATTACTACAACGTGCACTCGTAAAGAAACAAAAATCATAAATTATTTCAGGTGAAAGAGAAAAAGTAAATTAACAGTTGGTTCTATTTAAAGGTCTTTACTCCCTAGCCTAGGACCTGGGGTTCCTGGAGAATTAGTTGGTGTCGTCAACCGTAAATATAAAACCGTTCGCACAATAAAAGTAAGATTGGAATAAATTTTACGAACTAGTTATACAAGACGGATAAATAATGTATTCCTTGCTAGATAAAACCGTTTAAGGGGTGAAAATATAATTCATGCATCTAGGTATTTATCTATAAAACCAGTAAACTACCACTCCTTTTTTCAAATTTATAGAATATATAGTGGACAAACCAAATGAGCGAAATGTTGTGATTTACAAAATTAAGGATTTGAAAAAGAAAATGGATGTATTATTTTGACTTTTTTCGTTATTATTTTTTGGGCAACACGGCATAACGCCCCAAAAACAAATAACGAAAATACTTTGAAAGTGGGGGATCGACTCTCGAACAAATCAAGCATCCATGAACAAAGACTTTTTTCTAAGATATTAAGTAGGTAGGTACTCTGTGCAGAAAGGGGCGGTCCGTTTGATAGATTCTCCCAAATTAACAAACGGATTGCAATCTTTGAACACCGTTCTTGTTCTACCGGTATTTCAATGGAAGATGCTCCGAGGAACATTGACCTCTTCGGCAGCGGTGCATAGTCGGGAAACACGCCAAACGCGCACAACGCATGTACAGGGTTGACTTTTGTCACATGAGAGCGATTTATTCCTTCGACTCATCCTTCTGTTTAACAGCTCGGCTGTGGAACGGTTTGCCGGCCTCGGTCTTTTCAAGACCAATGTTCATTCCTTCCCCTGCTCAAAGTGATCCTCCACACAGCATCACAGATGACATAGGCCCTCAGGAAAATAATTTTTCTCAGGGCCTTCCGGGTGGAGCTAATATAAAAAAAATGTAGGAATGACTTGGAAATGGTGCCTTAAGCCTCGATTACATTGAGCAGGTTTACAAGCTACTAGCCGGCGAATTCACTATCTGCTGGTAAACTTATTGGGTGTAAAGCTGCTAGTTACCTAGGATATATGATAACACTGAGCGAGTTTACTAGCAGATTGTGAATTCGCCGGATTGTAGCTTGTAAACTCGCTCAATGTAATCGAGGCTTTAGCGACGCGCCGTTTGGAATAGCTTACTCCTTAGTATCGTAACTCGGCAAATACAAATTAGTAATAGAGCGTAAGAAATGGACTTATCCTTATTTAGAATAAGGAATTTCGGTTGTTAAAGATAGTGCCACGTGACAGGCTTTATAGTACCTACTGGGAACAATGCGACCTACCTGGGGCCCGGTGAAGACAGTTAGGTATGGTGCAGGTATAATGCTAAGCCGGAAAGGGGTCGAGCATTACTGGGAAGTTGAAACAGTAGTAGCACTGCAGAAAGAATTATTATTATTGGGAGTAGAGTGCAGCGTGTTCAGGTGCCAAAAGTGACCGTAATTAATGGAAGATAATCTCTGAGAATTCCGCCCATTGAAGTGAGTCTATTTAAGTATCATCATTGAACGAACAAATAAAAAATCCCGAGTGTTAGGTTTACAGTTATCTTTGACATTTTACAAAATAATATTTTTTAAAAGGCAAAAACTAACCAATGTGTAATGCGCTTGCTCGTGCTATGTCTTAATGTTACGCCCCATACTTCTAATTTCATCCACTTCTTATAGCATAAGCACTCGAGCGATGGTCAGCCAATTTTTTTTTATTAGCTCCAATTTTTTACTTCCTTTACAATTTGGGAGGCGGGTATGGGTACCGCCGCCCCAGGAACCATTTATTGGATAACCAACACCTCTGTCGTAGGTCACTCCAAGTGGTTCGCTACGTTTGGTGACTTAGCAGGGGTGCCCGGGTTCATGGGGTGAGGTTTGTCCGGGTCTTGGTGGGGGGTGCGTCTGCCCACCAGCTGCGTCGCAGGCCGGATCGAGAAAGAATGGTTGAGGGAGTCCCTTTGACTTCTGCAGCCGTACTTTCTCGGGACATCACCTTGCACCACGCAGGGAGGTATGGATTCGTCAATCCTGGACACACTGACCCCCAATAACTGATTCGTACCAACCCCTTTTCATTCCAGGAAGTTCCTCTCCTTCCTTTTTCTAAAAAAACTCTCCACACAGCATCCCCAAAAATGTCATAGGCCCTGAGGGGAATTATTTTGGATCCCAAAATGATTAAAATTAGGCAAATTATAGAAAAAAATTAAAATGAATTATAAATTTAAAGATTTTGTAATCTTTTTTTTGCAATCCATTCAATTTAGTATTAGCGTGAACTGGTGTGTTTAAGATAGATCAAGAACCATAAAAATATCTCCAAAAAGATGAGCGTTCAGACCATTTAAAAACATAGTTTAAAAATTTAAAAAAAAGTTTTATTTATTTAACTCTACTTCGAAGTTACTTCTTCGTAAATTCATTGACCATTAGAGGTTATAAATTACCACGGATTAAATAAATGATTTTTAAGTTTTTGAAATTATACCTAAATGGTAAAGTTTATTTTGTACGCCACCGCTAACAAAAAACAAAAAAAATTGTCGATGTCACCTTAAATAAGGTAGAAAATTAATGACTAAAACATTAAAAATATCATCGCTTTGTAAATTTAAAGGGGGGGAGGTTCTATACAAAACAACCTAGCCAACCATGACGAAGATTTATCCCTCTATTGTACCCGATCGTGAGCTCTGTTGTAAAAAAATACGCCATTTCTATACTTTCCCCTAAAATATTCCAAATGATTGTACGTAATGTGTTAATTTTTTCAGTAAAACTAAAATGTACGCTTTACGATGTTAGCGGTCGTAAAATGATCGCAAGAAATATTAGCTTAAAATAATTTTATTATAGCGTCCTTGGGGTTATTTTTCACAAAAACGGCGCTACACAAATCACGAAAGCGTGTTTCTCTAAATAGAAAATCGAATTCCGAGTATTCTCGAAATAAGAGTATTGTTTTCGGAAGTGTGGATCATATAATCGTACTTATGAAGTTGAATTGGCAAATTAAGTATATTTGAAAATAATAAATTGAACTGGTTTTAATTTATTTTAAATTGCTGAGTATCAAAAGTTCTTGTGAGGTGGCCGACTGGCAGAAGTCGGAGAGATCGAGTTCGAATCTCACAATGGAACTGATTCACTCTAGTTTTATAATAAGTTACGCGCAAGTGGCAGGGCGACTGGACCCAGAGGTCAAGGATTCAAAATCCAGCATGAAAAAATAAAATAAAAATTTAATTGCCTTTTTCCAGAGCGAAAGACAATCTCAGTATGGCACAAAAGCTCATGGGTGAGCTTTGGCGTCATGGCATTTGCAGCTTTGTACATCAAATATTATTTACACGTGTCTGTGTATTACATATTAAATCAAATAACACAGAGGTATAACGGTCCAGTACATTAGTGCGACATTTTGAAATATTCTATAAGAGACCCAGAAAACACCAATATTTTGATTAATTCGCTACAAGTTTTTCTGCATTAAAATTGATTTGGTGACGTTTGTGATAATCTGAGTATGACACATAACAACTGCATACTCAATTCAAAATTTCGAATTATCGGAGATGTCTGACTATTCAACTAGAAACTAGACGATTGAGGCTATACAAATTTTGTGCATAAATACGAAAATTATTGTAGTGCAGATTAATAAAAATATTAGAGCGTTCTGGATGCGTAGAAGCAATTCGTTAGGGGTGAGTTAATAATTAACAATCATTGTGAAGGTTCAATGAAAGGAAACGCGGGCCGGGGTCAGTCAGTATACATTACGGCGTAGAAAAGGGTGTGTAAAAAGGATAAAATAATTGCTAAGGGAGGAAAAGTGGAAGGATGGGATGTTGTCTCAAACTTTTGAAACTTTGAACATCCATTGACTTCATCAATCAAACGAAAAGTGTGCTTTTGAGTTTGTTACCCAAACAAACTACTGATCTAAACATCAAACCACATAACTTGGACATGCCACTGAAATCAGTAACTTTGTAAATATACTTACCAAGTTAAGCTTTTCATTAGAGAATATCTTAAACGTGGAACTGTCATTAACATAAGATTTAGCAAGTTTCCTCAATAATTCAATTAAATTAATTTCCATATTCTCGTCAAACGTATATGATTAATAATTATTTAATACAGCAATAGGTATTTGTCTACATCCCCCGTTAAGAGTAACGAACGAGAGGCAGCATGAAAGAGAAACAGATACAGCAATGAAGGTATGAGAGCGGGAAGGTTGGTATTTATTTAACGCCCAGAGAGCTTTTACTTGAATTTTAATTTGGTAGATACTTTGAAAACTTACGAAATAATAAAAATAAAATTACATTTTATAAAAAAGAAAAATTCATCTATTTTGTAGGCTTACAAGATGTGTTTAGTAATAGTGTTGAAACAAATGTTTTAGATGATCCACAAAACTCGCCAAGTTGATATTAAATACATCAACATCACCCAAGTACTGGTTTCCCATGGTGTGAAGTCGTTGTATCGGAGAGTGGGCAATATAGTTGCGCTTATTTTTTTTTTTTTTACCTGAGCTCCAAACAGGAGTCCCCGAGAAAAATAATTTTCCTAAGGACCTATGTCATCTTTGGGGATGCTGTGTGGAGGGTTTTTTTAAGGAGAGGAAGGAGAGGAGAGTTCTTGGAAGTAAAAGGGGTGGGTAGGAATCTGGGGTTCAGTGTGTCCTGGTCATCCATCTCCAAGACCTAGACAAACCTCACCCCGTGAACCCGGGCACCCCTGCTTAGTCACCAAACGTAGCGAACCACTTGGGGTGACCTATGGCAGAGGCGTTGGTTATCCAATAAAGGTTCCCGGGGCGGCGGTACCCATTCCCGCCTCCCAAATTGAGTGCTTATGAGTGCTGCTGTAGAATATTGTATTTTGTCGTGTTGTTACTGTAGGTGTTCGTAAGTTAAGGAGTTGCAGGAGTTCACAACAGTCGAATTTAGAGTTAAGTATTTTGAATAAAAATGTTAAATAGTTTATTTTACGTCTGTCTTCTAATGTATGTATTTTTAGAGCATTTAAAAAGAAATCGTATTTTAAGTCTTCTGCTGGGATATTTAATTTAAAATTTATAAAACGCAGGAATTTTTTTGTATTCACTTTATTTTATTTACGTGAATTTTGTAAGATGGGGACCAAACTACTGAGTTGTATTCAATGAGGCTTCTTATTAACTTCTGTCCAGTATATCTTCATCATCCCTTGTCATCTAAGATAATAATAATATTTGGATGACTTGTATAGCGTCGTTTTTGTGAAACATCACCTCAAGAGTACTTGAAACAATCTATTGACTATTGTTCCGACGTGCTAGTATCGCAGTAAAATTTTAAATGTAAAAGGAAAATATAAAAAGCAAAGACATTAAGCATGATTATTGAATTCGCGGTTTTTCATAAAAATTTTTTTTTACTATTTCCATTCAGGAGGCTTTGGGGGAAAAATCCCTTAGGGCCTATGTCATCTTTGGGGATGCTGTGTGAAGCGTCTTTTTAGTGAAAGGGAGGAGAGGAACTTTTGGGAAGGAAAAAGGTATGAGGGATAGGTAGAAATCTCACCCCATGAACCCGGGAACTCCTGAAATACCAAAAATAGCGATCCACTTGGGGTGAACTATGGCGGAGGTGTTGGTTATTGAATAAATAGTTCCCGGGGCGACGGTACCCGTAGTCAAATAACAAGCTTTTTATGAGTTGCTTTGTATGAGGCGGTTTAAAGGCTTGATAAGCTTAAGGCGATGTGCCACTTGTAAAATTCTGGATCAGGCCGCTAACAATAACATTCCTTAATTAGGTGGCGATAAGGTTTAAAATCCCGTTTAACACCAGCCGCCTGTTTTGATATATTAAAGAAGAAAACATCGCCAAAAAGCGTGTTTAAATTTATTTTGAGACGTTCAGGCACAAATATTGAAATGTTTTACGATCATTTTCTAAAGAATTTAATTTTTCACATTATACAATAACACCACAATCGAAAAGGCATTCGTAAGTAGGATATTTTGAATTGTAAAGCTGTTTCAATAAATTTTTGATTGTTTCAAAGGCAAATGCGCGTTTAATTAAAACATCCAAAATATTTCCAACCGATCTAATTTTCAAACCAATAACACACGATTTAGTAAGAAGATTGGTGTGTGGTTCGATGTAAATATCTTAAATGCGATTTCGAAAGAAACAGCTTTGTAAAAGAATAACGAAATTGAGAAAGTTAAAGTTTCTTTTTCATAATAACTAACTAAGGTTAACCCACTTGGATCACAACCCTCTCATGGAAAGAGGATTAAAGATTAAAAAAGGGATTTAAAGTTTATTGGAACCCAACGAAGAAGTGTGAAAAGAGCTAGAAAGAAATAATAAACAAAGAACTATCACAACTATAATCCACTCACTGCTGTTAGATACGTTCAAGCCAATTTCAAAAACTTAATTACGCTTGAAAATAAAACCATGAGTCATCATTTGGGAATAATTCACATTATGATTAGAGTACATAACGACATTCAGTCAAATTTAAACAATGCAAGGTTAAGAACCACTGGTCTAACCTAATTAATCAATTTTTAAAAAAATTCTCATCATTTTCAATTACTTCAAAGGAGGTGTTGAAGATGTGTAATTCAGAGTTTTTAGCTATCTGCGACTTCGCTAACCGCGCTACATTTAAATCGACTTAAGATGAAGCCATAGTAAATAATGCAAAATCACACAAAATCATGTGTTTTTGTTTTGAAAATTTGATCGCTTAGAAATATTATAGATGCTTCAATTAAATAATGCGTGTAGAACATATCTTGGCCCTTAAAAATATCGGTCATTTTTTATATAAGTCTTTTAATAAGCCTAGAAAAAAATAAAGTAACAGGTCTTTAAAAAAACACTTTCAAGTGCAAACTCTCCTACTTATGAACATCTTTTCGGATATGATTTTATTGCTTATTGTAGCAAATTTAGTTTCTTTTATGATAATCGCAAAAAAATTGATATTTACGCCCGATATTCACAAAATAAAATAAAATATGCGTATTTGCGTTCTTATTTCACAATACGGCTGGCAGCCGACGAATGTGGATTTTCAAAGTGACCTTTATGTCGTTCACCGAAGGACTACTGGCTTGCCACACCCCACTTCCATTCAGAAACGCCCTGGCCGGAGCAGGGAACAGACGTGTGACTCCACGTCGCTCGATTCCGTGAAATTAATTTTAAATTTCCTTGTTGTTACAATAAACAATGTGTAAAAAAGGAGTTAATGTTTTTTTTTAAAAAACGTAAAAACTTTTAAACGTGTAACTTTTCTCGTAAAAAAAAATCTCAAATACCTTTTTCAACCGTTCCAAAAGCTTTTTCTCAAATATTTTTAAACTCCTCCCACAATGGGCGTGAATTCCGACTTCGATTTTTCCCTGGACTATTGGATCCATTTAACTCTCACATATATCGAAGTATTACTCTATCCATACAATGTTTGTTCATGAAACGCAAATGATAGCGGGATAACACATTTAAACAATAAACCGATTTACCACTACCGATTAATAATTTTCTCATCAGATTAGACGGAATAAATTAATTATCAGCACCAAAATTATTCTCTGCAACGAATCGGGTCGATGATGAACCAATAACAAAGATCCGAGATCAGCATTGGTTAGAAACACGAAATGATATTATACGGTAAAGCAAATGCAATTTCCGCAGAACACAAAAACACATAGAGAGGAAATGTTTATAAATGCTAGAGAGGGGAAAGAAACAATGGTGCTGAAGGGTGAAGGACGCTCAAGAGGGTGTAAAAATAAAGCGATGAAAATCATTGTAGCATTGATTGATAATGTAAGCTGTGGTTAAGTGCCAAACTTAAATGCCGACCTGAACTTGATGTACGGTCACTTTACTGATTTTACTATGACCGTAAGCGAAAGAGAAAGATAAGTAAAATATTCGTGCGACAGAGAAAGGTGTGGGCGGGGAGGCATGTCACTTTTTGGACCTTAAACTCGTCAACTTCGACGATTTCCGTATCAACGTCAGGTCGGTATTAAAGTTTGTAAATGTAATGATTCGTTTCGATTGAATCACCAAGTCGGGAGAACTCCTATTCTGGTGCGACCGGTAAACGGGGGGCATTGTATTTTGAGAATTTTAACAATTTTATTTTGAGAACAAAAGCTCTTGAGGACAGGAAGAAGTTAGGGTTAACAACAGCTGATATACAGAGTGATTTTTTTCACACATGAAATGATTTGATCATTTAGTATTTGACAGATTTCTAGCAGCTGTGCAAATATTTATCAATGTATCAAATACCATGTAAAACAATCCTGTAATAAACAAAATAAATAAAGAAAATTTAAAAAAAAAATGTTCGTTCCGACAGCTGTAGATCTGTGATTTTGAGCTGTGCGGGAATCGAGCCAGCAACTTCAAGACTCAAAGAAAAAGATTACTGCGTTAAGGAGACCTTCCGATCATCCGATAATATTTAGCACTTACTGTAAATAAATTTTTAAACAAATAAAACAAGACCAAATTGTTAAGATCGTAAAAATCAATAATAGACGCAACGAAACACAAAAATTGTTGTTATTACCAATTAATTTCACCCTGGCCCCTGACGAAAGAACGGTTGTTCCGAAACCTAAGGAAATAAAAGTGATTTTAATCTGAATACCCCACAAGAGTCTCAACAGCTCAATACTATCCAAAACCAGTTAGTTTTATCAATTCAAGAAAAGTTTCGATTCTCAGTGGTGATCTTTTATCTGAGCTATTTTTGGGAGAATTTGTCACTCAAAACAAAGCATTTGTTTCTGTCTAATAACAAGGGCAAGTTGTTTTACAAAATTTTAACAATTCATCAAATTTCAAAGTTAATATTCAAGACCCGTGAAAGATCTATTCAAATTCTGTTAACTTCAGTTCCATGAAATAACTGGTACGTAACGGAATAATAACAGTGGTTGAATAATACTTTAAAGTTAAATTTTTTTAATTCTTCAAATGTAAAACTACTGAATGGTGATGCCGCGTAAATACACAAGCCGTATAAAATTCAGAATCAGGCCGCCAACAAAAACACTCCTTACGTAGATGGCCATAATGTTTAAATTCGCGTTTAACGCGAGTCGCCTGTTTTGATTTATTCAACAAAAAAACATCGCCAAAAAGGGTGTTTTATTTTATTTTGGGAAGTTCAGGCACAAATATTTAAATGTTTAACGACCATTTTATAAAGAATAAAATTATTCATATTACACAATAAAACCAAAAAGGGGTTAAGTACGAGATTTTTTACTATAAGCAGATTTTATAGGTCTGATATAAAAAAAAACTGGGCTTGTAAAAAGACTAATCAAATAAATGTGTTATACTCGCAGTACTTAATTAAAGCATCTTAAATATTTCAAAGCGATCAATTTTCAAAACCAAAATCACGCGACTTTGCATCACTTGGTAGTGCATCTTAAGACGGGGCATCCCGCATTTCTACCGATTTATTATATATTTTCCTTAAATACTTTAAGTTTTAAAGCTCTCCAAAAATATGTGTTATTCTTGAAGAAATATCTATACATTTCTCGTGCCGAAACTTCAATTGTAAGAAGTTTCGTCGATAGAAAAAAATCGCAATTATTATAAACACGTTTTTTAAATTTATTTTACAAGTTACATGTATTAAAAATTTCACAGTGTTTCTTTAAATACTATTTTAGACATTCCCGCGAGATTTTTGCTCTATTTTAAACGAGTGGTGTTTTATTAAACATTTTCACAATTTTCGCTTAAACCTTATCGTTTTTAATATTAGCGCGCTCCCTCCAGCATTCATAATTACGTAACTCTCCATCTTCTTCATTTTGAGCGGGTACACCGGACCTTAAGCTATGAAATTGATAAGATATAAAATACATTTATTTCCATTCTTTGTTGCTTATCGTCCTATGGAAAGTAAGTGGGCTATTCTAATATTTCAGTCGCTCACGGCATTTCGCGCTGGGGTGGCAGCTTTCAGAAGGGGTGCCGCGATACATGAATATCAGAAGGGTTGCCTGCCCGTCTGACCGCCTGGTTGGTTCGTTCTGTTCACGATGTGCGTGTGTGCGGTGTGCGGTGTGCGACGTGCCGCATACACTGACATGGCGGTCTGGGTGCAGCTGCGCGGATTGGTGACGTATGAAAACCAAGCGTACAGAATGATAGGGGGTAAACGGAAATGTGTAATCAAATTGTTTATATGTCAACTGGTTGTTGCTATGCGGCGTTAGCCCAGTTTCACAACTACTTTCATACGATGTTTCAAAGCCCCATAGTACAAACAATATAGCGAAACTCAAAACAAAATAACATCTGATTTTATTTTTTTTATTTTTATTTTTTATTTTTTTTTAAATTTATTTATTTATTTTATAAATCAACAAACCAGTCCCGCTAAGCCAATCGCAATTGGCTTGACAGCAGGTGCTTATAATTACTTACAAATATATTTAAAGTTATAATTTACATCTTTTATCTACAGTTAAAACATTTTTTCATAAATTTTATCATGAGTATCAAAATAAATATTCTTTTTCCAATAACCAATTTTTCACCATATATTTGACGATTGAATTGATATTTCAATAGAGTTCAATAACTTCAAAGAACATACATACTTCATTTGACAGCCGGCATGGTCCAGCGGTAAGGCTCTTGACTCGCAATCCAAAGGTCGCGGGATCGAATCCCGGCGTGGCAAATAAATTTTATTTGATTGATTTGTATTATTTCCCAATTAATTAATTAAAAATACTATAGAGTATATTTGCGGAACGTTGCAGAGTGGAAGATACTCTCAGTATCGCCCTGGTGTAAGACCAACATTCAGAATTAAAACGCTGCCTGAAATGGTTTTAGCCGTTTGGTGACCAGATCTGAATAGTCAAGTACTTCTCCACCTTACTCTTCCTCATCTCCTTCCCCTCCCCATTGCCTTCAGCCTCACAACATACCCCAATTGGGGATGCCGTAGTTCCACTGGCTCCAGACGGAAGCAGTTGTTATTGTGCGGTATTCATATGAAAAAAAATTGCGTTATAAATTCAAATTAGCCAAATCTGTGCATATTTCATGACACCAAAGCTCACAGTTCAAGCTGCTTTATAAAAATAAACAATGTTCAAAGGCAACTTCTGCTTCATTTTTAGAAAATAACTGCCAGTTTTTTTAATCAATTTTCTAACATTTGTGCTTATTTTTTTGGTAAGATGCATAAATCAGATATTGGAATTATTTTGTTGTGCTTCTTTCTATCTGTAACTACGGTTCAATAAACTCTAGAACTTTGATTTGAATTTTCAAAATGAGTCAATTTCAAAATGGGAAGTATTTTTAAAATTGGAAATATTTGTGATAACAATTAAGACAAGCGATATATTTTTTAAAATATTTTAATTGTGTCTTTATTATTCAGTATTCTTAATTTTTCAATTATACTATTTATATGAAATAATTACGATATTCCGTCACTTTTCATGGGTCTGTGCTGATATTAGATAATACCTAAGCAATGAGTTTCAGATTATTAATAATAAAAATAATTACATCCCAGGATTTGGGATGGTAGTGAAATCTTACACGTCACATTTATGTACAAAATAGTATTATAAAAAGTAAATCCAATAAATATTAAGAAAAACCAGTAAAATCAACAATTATCAATTTATATAGGGCGTGGTCTTGAATGAGCTCGGGCCCAGCGCTCACTCAGGAGTGACGCTGGCCCACTATCAATCAGAAATTTTTTATTTGTTTTTATAATGTAGGCACATACCTAAAGTTTTGTTTTACTTAGTTTTTGAAAATCAAATCAGGTAGGTGACGTCCACCATTTTCCATACACTGAGTAAACCGATTTATGGCGTTTGTCATGACTCAAAGTAGGCCTCAACGGCAAACGAACGCTCCTCACTGTTCCAACGCATGATGGCGACTAAACTGTGTTGGGACAAAACTTTATAGGTCCGCCTCTCGAACGAGACCACCAGCGCTCCGCTACGACATCAACCGACTGAATGGCGCGCATTTTAAAAAGGGAAGTTATTCTGCCGCACCCTGTATAAGGCATTTGGTCAAAGAGGTTCAAACTGTGAAAAGTAAGCTGATTCTTAAAATGTACTTCTATTCTTTTGGTGCTCTATCAAATCGTAGGTCGGCCATCACCAGGGAAATCAGGGGAATCATTCAAATTATACGTTTTAATATTATGTAAAGTAACATCGCCTAATAACACATATTCGATTATACGCATAAGAAAAAAAATTAAATGATTATATACTATAAACACACACCTTTGCCGCGATATATTCCTGAACCCCCCAAAATGCACGTACTTAATACGCAAATAATAATAATAATAAAAACGAAGGGGGCAGACGCACTACGCGTTACGCCGCTGATGGCAGAGAAGTGTGTTACCAAACTCGTGCTTTGATCGAGCACGCGTCTCTTTTACTGTTATTGTAATATACATCAAACGCTACTCAGACAAAAAGAGAAATACATAATGGACTGTAGAATATATTTAGCAATAAATAAAGCGTTATGCAGTATTAGTACACAATCAAATGGGGAGGAAAATAATTACTCAGTTCCCACACTAAATATAACTATAGACGTACTGCTGACATAACCAATCTAACTAGTGGCGTAGCTATGACATTCATTTGGGGGTGTGTTTCCCCTGGGAAAGGGGGGGGGGAACACTTTTAGAAAGATTTTTGGGCTCTCTACTCACCGTAACTTATTAACATCACAATGCTAAAGGGGATGAAACAATTTATCTAGCAATTTATTTCAGTAGTGCTGTATTTATTATGGTGTACACGGAGCATTCTGAAATGTGTAATTACTGTGTAGTACTGACACGTTTTTAGGTTTTCACGGCCAAAAGTATTTTCGTTATTTGTTTTTGGTGTGTTATGCCATGTTGCGCTACCAAAAATAAATAACGAAAAAAAAGTGTAATTACTTAATTCTAAAATTTACAAAAAAAAAATTACAGTACATAATCTATACTCTGTACTAATATTATAAATGCGAAACTGCTCGAGTTTGTTTGTGACGCTTTCACGCATAAAACAATAAAAAGATTTTAAAATTTTTTTCACCAATAGAAAGTTAAATTATATGCGAAGTCTATAGGCTGTATATAGTGGTAAGCTCTGGCGTTGTGACATTATGAATACATTATATTTGTTATAAGTTTTCTGTCGCCAACAAAAGTGAGTTATTGCAAACGTCAGAAAACAAATCGTTGCCATGGAAACGATGTTGATATATTTGTGGGCTCTATGCTAGTAGGTACTCAGCCCCCCTTCCTACAGGTCGGCTGCTGCTCCAGAAAATTCAAATATGTTTTGTTTTTTTTGGAAAAGCAAATGTTTTGGAATAAATGTCAGATGAGAGTTCCTACATTAAAAATATAATTCGTAACGATTATAAAGACTGTATAATAAATATTGTTATTTTTTATTATATTTACAAACTTCCACATACTTAAATAAAAATAAATCTCCGAAATGTTTGTAAGCGCATAAATTCCGAACGACTGCAGCAAATTGGATAATTCTTTTTTTCTTTGAGCTCACATTATAAAATTTAAGTGGCAAGCAAGCTGTTTGAAAACTGAATGTACCGGGAATGAATGTATGGAATGCAGTAGGTGGTGGATGGAGGGGATAATTGATAAGTGCAAGCGCTACAGTAATTTCCCCTAATACCATGCGAGCGAAGCCGCGGGGAAAAGCTAGTATTACAATAAATTTATTCTGCCGTTCTAACAATAGTTGATGGTGTTAATAAATGGTCATCAAAGTTAATTGATAGCCAAATAGCTAGAAATCCAATCATCAAAGACCACATGGCAACAAACACGGAAAAAACCATAAAATTTAGTAAAATCCTTGTAGACTACCCCCCTCCCTCTCCCCCTTATGTTGTGTACACAAACTGTAGATTAAGAAACATTTGTACCAGTCTGAAGATGGCTTCAGCAGGCTGAAACCGGTTACGGTAAAAAATAAATTAAGTGGAAATAAATTTTATGTGTGTTTTATTCTCAGTGGTAGCCTTTTTATTAAATTAAAAAAAAAAATTAAAAGAATTTTGAATTTTTTAAATTTCTTTTGTGTCCTATGATATTTCTCGGGTCTGCGCTAGTATTATTGTATTTTAGAGTAAGATTATCTTGGAGAACTGTCGTACTTTTTCCCTACGGAGTACTGAAGTCGATGATGGGGCGAGTGAGAGGGGGGAGGAGTGAGTGAAGGAGGTTGAACGTCCTGAACCACCCCTTATATACTCACCTGATTGTAACCTCTCAATTTTTCTCCTTATTGACGTATGTAAAAGTTAAACAAAAATAAGGTAGGAGAATATGAATGCAGCATATGCATATCCATTAAATATGCAAAAGAAGCACCACCTCCTCCTTGAAAGAATTTAAAAAATTATTATGTAATTGGTAGAGAAAGTTGTGAGAAAGCGAATAAATCGGTGGAAAAGAGAAAGAGATGGATTACAAAGTGCCTGGCTATCCAAATCTAATCACTAAACACGGCTAAATTTAATTTAATTTCATGAATTTAATTAATTTAATTAATTTAATTTAATTCATCAGTAGGGCGATACTGAAAGTATCTTCCACTTAACTTTATCACGGTGAAAATAGCACAGCACTGGAACGCTTCAAGAACCTAATTTACTACTTTTTTTACATTAACTCCACTCAGGAGGCCCTCAGGAAAATAATTTACGTCAGGGCCTATGCATCTTTGAAGATGCTGTGTGGAGGGTGTTTTTGAGGAGAGGAAGGAGCGAACATGGGTCTTGCAGAAACCCATGTTGTAGGAGGGAGGAAACACAGAGGCCGGCAAATTGTTCCACAGCCAAGCTGTTGAACTCAAGAACGAGTCGTAAAAACGACCCGTTCTCACGTGACTAATGTCAACCGTGTACAAATGTTCTTCATCTCCTTAAAAAAAAACCATCGCAAATCATCCTCAAAGATACTCAAAAATGTAAACCCAGAGAGAATAACACAGTGTTATATTATTTTCAATTTTGGTTACGTGAAAGATGCACAATTTATAATTGGTTATATTTAATACACATCTGCAAAGTAAAATATGTACTGAAAATAACAAGACTTGCTTCTTTTGTTTCCAGTATTGTGAAACGTCCCAACGCCATTAATTATTTGCACAAATGAACAAAAATTTTGAAAACTTTCAAAAACGATCCATTGTTTGAAAGTTCTCGGAAATGTCGAAAACTCATCAAAAACAAATAACAAAACAAAGTTTCGAAAATGAAAAGAAAACCCATTAGCTTTCCCAAGTAACCGTTCCCCATCAAATACAATTAAATGGCTTGAAATTAACGACAACGTGGGCAGCATTAACGACATTTAAATTAAGAACATTATTCATTTTGAATTCAGAACATTCATTCGAAATTGGAACTGCTATAAAACAAAGAACGGGCCAATGATCGGGACGCCATTTGTCAAACTAATTAGGAACAGTTCGAGCGAACAATATTACTACTATATAATAATATAATACATTGACATTTTTTAACTCGAAAAGTTCAATTCGCAATTCATTGAATATTTGAATACTAAATTAATATTGAAAGTAGTTTTTAACCTTGTGGAGCTTTTTACGCCGAGCTTGTAGTATGTCTAGCGATACCACTAATGTAACTTTTAATTCTAATGTCTTTGTGTTTAGCTTACTGGACAAAGCTTCGTAAAATGATGTTAGTGGGAACTTTTCACATGTTGTAAGGTTGAAACGTTGGAATAATTTAAAAGAAAGGGAATTATGGTTCCATCTGAAAAAATGTTAAAAATGATATGTGGTGTACAGATTAGTCATGTAGTATCAACATCCTTCAATAGATCTCGGTTAGTTGTATGTCGTTTTTTATTATCTCAAGAGATGTCAGTTAAGTAGATATTATTTTAGAAGAGTATCACCTATCGTAGTTCGTGTCTAATGGCAGAAGGCATCCGGTAGACGGGCAGACGTCATCGGTGTCGCAGTTCCGCAGCAGCAGAATAACTTAGAGCCTCATATAGAAGGGACGTCAGGTCCAGTTAAATAATCATTGTAAACATTACGATAATTTAAATTAAAAAAAACTTGTACTCTCAACGAACCTCGGTCTTATTTGGAAGTTTCCCATCACATTAAAAAAAACAGAACTTCTATCGGTTTAATATAAAGTGCATAAAAATAATGCGCAATTCTCACAAAATAACCAAAGAAACCTATATTAAAAAAAGCCGGTAAGTACTAGAAATTGTAATTTAAAAGGAAAAAAAAATATAAAAATCTATTTGTGTTAAGTCTGAAGTAGGAAAAAACTCTAAAATGGAAATACGCAAGTTTTTTAAAGAAATATCAAGGTAGTGGAACCACTTTTAACTAGCAACGTCTTATTGATCAGGTGCTGTGAATCTATGTAATATCAATATAAACCCATCAAAAATAGACAAGACATCATATTGCCTGCACAACATGTTTGGTTATGTTGTTCAATAAGAAAAAAGAGTACATTGAAATCTCAGATAAGAAGGAAGTAAGATTAGGGTGACGGGTCGTAAGACAACTTAATAAATGCAACCTGAAAAATCAACAAAAGATAAAAATGCTGGGATAACGAAAGACACAAACGCAAAAAACGAGAAGAAATATCGCAGATTTTATCGCGAGAAATCCTCACGCCTGAAAGCAAAACCGATAAAGAGATTTCGAAAATAAACAAATGGAAAATAAAATCCACCTTCCCTCCGACGCGCCCGAGAACAAATCACTAAAAACAATTTGCAAAGTAAACATAAAGATCAAAACCGTATTGTCGTAATAATAAAAAGAATAAGTCTTATCCTTTTCAGATTCTGCAATCCGGGTGTTTATTCGTCCTTTGCGAATAAAATATTATGGCTCTGTGCTCAATCTGGATTTCAATCCCAAAACAAATTAAAATATTGGAAAAAAGACAACGCTGTCAATAGAGACATTCATAATGTAGAGTGTTAGTATCCTCAGTATTGCACTAGTGGAAGACCGCCATTCTAAATCGAAACGTTGCATTAAATGGATTTAGTCGTTTTTGGTGATCAGACCAATCAACACCAAACTAGATGATATCACAAATTCTATCACTCAAACAAAACACAAGTTCTGAAATTATGCCCGGAGTACACCTGTAAACACAAACTTTAATAATAACTTTTATAACTGGATCTTTTTCAAACTTGTAAACTGGTGGTAATACAACCAGATGGAAATAAGTAAAAGTGGAAAGAACACGTGTTACGTTACAAATTATTACGTTGCATATTCGAGAATAGACCTCTTTGCATATTGGAGAATAGACCTCCAATATAGAGGCGCGCGCATTACCCCCTCCCGCGAGCGACAAAAACCGACGAGTCGCGAGAGCGCCTCGCCGGCGAGCCCGCCAGTCATCAGCCGGCAAGCTTCCCGACCCCACGTCTCTTGTGAACATGTGTGAGACGAGTTCAGTTTCGCCGGGTGCGCCCTCCGCGTGTCCGCGTATGGACGCTGCTAGCCCATAAACCAAACGTGAGTCAATACAATGTTTACCCTTTGTGTGCAAATAATGTTTTAAAGCCCCTAAAAAAGCGTGTAGAGAGCAGAGATTGACGTTCAAACTAACTTTCAGCTAGGATTGTTCCTCCTTATGTACTATTGTTCCTCCTTATGTACTATTGTGACTCCTAGAATTGAATAAACTATTTATGTGATAACCTACCGTGTTTTGCTTGTCGAAAGAGGCCCTGGGAGGATGAGAAGCGTGAAGCTCCGAACCACAGGCACTAGCCTTGGGGTTAAGAGAAACCATACTTGAGCCGCAAACCTGAGCTAGTTTATTTGGGGCAAATCCAGCATCTAATTGTATTAAATATGTGGGAGCTTTCTCCAACCCTGCCGCTAGCGTCAGCACGCACGCCGACGCTAACACACGTATCAAAAATCGGTAGTAATCTTTTGTTCTAGACACTTAGAACAATCATAAATATCGATTCAGTAAGAAATACTTTTTGGGGACTTTCAGAAAATGTTTGTTAGTACGGTCATCTCCAGACACATTCCCACTAAAACACTGCACACACACGACAAGATTTACAAAAAATACGTATACATGCCACAAGCAAACAAAACAAAAATTTAAAAAAGAACCTTAGTACCTGGCGATTGAAGTTTATAATAACCTTCCAAGTAACACTAAACAAATGACGCGTATTGAAACATATACGGCAATCTCCACCATTGGTCCAAAATGAGTTAGATATGGGGATGGATACATAAACAAAAATACTAATATCGACAGCTGCAAAGGATTCGGAGCGTAAATGACAGTACCCCCTTTTTTTCAAAAAATGAATTTAGTTCTCCAGCAAAAACGGCTGCATCCCTGTAGGCCAATCAGAGAGACAGAACAAAAGCGGCACTCTCCATCAATTAATTGAAAATAACTACATAGTCTACCATTTAATCGCAATCAAATATACACGTGTAACTAATGGTGACAATTAATAACAAAAATCTGCTTTATTTTTCATAATTCGGCAAAAAAACTAATAAGACATTTTTGCGTATTATTCAAAATGAAAATAATTGGAGATTGACGTCTTTGTTTCAACGCGCCACGCATATACGATATACTCCAATTTTAAGTACCACTAAAAACATTCCTTTTTAACAAATCGTCGCGCGTCACCGTAGTTCTTAATTGTCCAAACGACCATTAAAAAATTTTACAGGAGGAGAAGGTTTTCTTTCATTATTTCAATGAAACATTTTGATAGGCGTTTAAGATAAAGCTATTTCCATCAAGGTAAAGGTGTCATAAGTTAAAATAATTCTTAGTTAAGTGATTAACCATAATTTTTTATTCCTTATTTTTAATTTTAAGGGGAAATTAAACAATAACCAAAATGGTCGTTTGGACAATTAAGATTTAAGGCGACGAAATGTCACAATACCTTCAACGAATACTTTACACAAATTAAATACCTCTGCTTTAATTTGTATACTCGTATTTACACACTGTAATATTACAATTTATGCTACTTTTTGTTAATTGGGTTAGCTGTAAGAAATATGAAGAACCTACAAGCTATACCGTTTGTAATTTCTGTATTTTGTAAAATAAATGTTCAGTTTTGATTTGATCTGAATAACCCTGCGAATAAGCATCACAACCTTCTCTTCCACAATCCATTCAGGGTCACAACATATCCAATTGGAGGTGCCATAGTCATACTTACTCCGAATACTGGATAGCAGTTGACACACGTGCGGAATTCAAATAAAAAAAGAGAAACCAAACAGTTCTAGGAATATTTACAAATAATAAACATATCAACAAATATTTTTTTTTACCAATGCCCTTATTACATTTCTGAATAAATTGTCAGACATTATTAATGACAATTATCTTGCAAAGCATCTCCAAAGTGTCATATTCTTTTGTTCAAATTTGACTAAAGATCATTAAGGATGGCCATTTGTGTTTCTTAATTAATATTTGGGAGATGTTGGAATTCCCGTATAATTGTAGGGAATATAATATAATCATTATAAAAATGTAATGCAGTACATCCGCAGTGAATATGTCAAGGTTTTCGAGTGATTATAAAGGCAGTATGTAAAACTAGTCTTAAGGCGGTACAAAACCCTAATAATTTTTGTTTGCTCAAAACTCACATTTGAATGGTAATGGATGTATATTGAGGTAGAACCTGCAGACAAGTAGCCATGTGGCAGCTTCGCGGAACTACCTATTTAATTGCCAATTCTATTTGTATTATGTTAAGTATGTTTTGGTTAGAAAAAAAAAACATTTCCGGTGAATTCGTAACTATAATAACTTTTTTACAGACCCCTGGGGATGTAAGTTATTTATATTTAAAATCAATAAAAACAATACCTTACCATTAATATATTTTACGTACAACCATTTTAAAACTTTATAACCAGTTTTTTAACTATAAAGTTAGCGGTAAGCACCAGATTTTATTTTTCTAGACGATGAATTAATAACTTTTGGAGGTATTCATTTAGAATCATCTTAAATATTTGTAACACGTTCTTCAAAATTAATTAAAATGAACGCGGCGAAAAGGTCAAATTTCCAGGCCCGCTAGGGCGAATTCGACCGTACGTTCGTCTAATACGCCGTGCCGCTGGCATATATTTGTGAATACGCTTTCTTCACTTACGTCGTTGAGATTCCCACATTATTTGTCTTCTTCTTCTTTTCTTTGATAGGGCGAATTCGACAGTAGGTCCATCCAAAACACAGGTCGCGAGTCGCAAGTTGTATACACGGCTTCTTTACTTAACGTCGTTAAGATTTTGAATATATTTTAGGGTATATTGTCGACATAGCATAGCATAGAGTTCAACTTTGGGTGAATTTGCAAATATTACGCAGCTAAATATCATTTTGTTAAATAATTGAAAATAACGGCCGGGTATATTATTGAGACCAGACACCGGCCACGGCAACAGGCCACCCCGCGAATCTCACTGAATTAACAATTGATAAATCACCTAGAGGGCAGATAAAGTTTTTATTTTGTATGAAAACCGGCACACTCTTATAATATCTAAATCTCGGTGAATTTCTATACAGTGCTGGGTGGTTAAGGGCAAACGGCAAATCCGTCGCCTTCCCGTGGAAATGCCGAATATTAAAAAAGAATGAATTGAAATCGTCGATCACTTCGGCGCAAAAGTGAGAAAAAGTAACCGAATGAATAGAGGAATTACGGAGAAGAATTGGATGGAAGTACGTCCTAACTTTTATCTGGAATGAACACCGAAGTTCGAATAAAAGTAGTAAGTATTTCAAAAGATTTTTCAACGTATTTAACTAGTAGATACTGAGCTTCAAAACTCTTTTCTCATTGAAAACTTGCAAAATGTGACGTTTTGGCTTAATTTTATTGGAAAAACTTTTTTAATAAATTTTGAAGGTTATACAAGTCAATGTAATATTAATAATTGACGAAGAAGATAACACTAATAAATCTAAACGAAACGTGTAATAAAACATGGGAAAAAATATACGTGAAGATAATAATGTTAATTCTGAATTTGAAGAATGAGATCGACCAAAATGACACAAATAAAATAGGTCCCAATGACCACGGTTTAAGGCGTTGTCCCGGTAAGACAGATCCTGGGTTCGACTCCCAGTTGCGGACCTCACCTATTTATTTTCTATCTAGTTCAGTTCTTGTTTTGTTTCATCTTTTCGTTTAGATTAATTAGTGTTATCTTCTTCTTCAATGATTTATTTTTATGAGTTTTTATATCACGGATACTTAATAGTTCCTAAGAGGATTTTACACTGAAACTTTGAATAATGGCGAAAGCACGTTTTAAAGTAATTTGTACACTTTTTGATTAATTTTTTTACTTGCAAAAAACCCGTTAATCTATAGTTGTTAAACTATCCGCATTAATCCACAATGGCATCCCGATCGCATTGTCAAATCGGTAAAATATTAAAAAAATTTTTTTTATTAAATTGTGCGCGTATTCATAA
Source organism: Glyphotaelius pellucidus (assembly GCA_936435175.1). Lineage (NCBI taxonomy): Eukaryota > Metazoa > Arthropoda > Insecta > Trichoptera > Limnephilidae > Glyphotaelius > Glyphotaelius pellucidus. Next base: position 11,580,145 of record OW386557.1, on the reverse strand, counting down.
TCTACAAAAGTACTGATATAATATTCATAATCTACTTTTGTTGTTCATTATTAATCCTTAAACTGAGGGAATATAAACCTTTTACGTATTTTGTAAGCAGGACAGTATCTAACATTACAATATCTGGTACCCGGCATGTGTTGCTGTGCCATCTAATAGCCAGTGCCTGCCAGTTTCCTATCCCATTCGTCCCGTTCCCCATCCGCCTCCTCCATCTTCCCTCTCCCCACTCCACTCCCCTCTTCCCCCGTCCCGCGAACCCCCCTCCCAAGTTCCCCTCCCCCCTCCCGCAAACCCCCTGCCAGAGTTCCCCTCCCCCCCATCCCCACTCCCGTACTCCATACATTCATTCCCTGTACATTCAGTTTTTAAACAGCTCACGTGCCACATGTTGCATTTTTTTATACAAGTTTCATTTTGCCAGAGCTCACCGGTAGTAAAAAAAGAACTATCCAATTTGGTGCAGTCGTTCGGAAGTTATGCGAGTACAAACATTTCGGAGATTCATTTTAATTTATAGATATTAACTACGACGCCTGAAATAAAATTACCCGCAAATATAACAACATCGTTTCCACGGCAACGATTTGTTTTGCTTTTCTACTGACGTTAACAAAAACAAGCTTTTCTTAGAGACAGAAAACGTATAATAAACATAATTTATTGATATTTATGTGTAATTTTACAACGCCAGAGCTTACCATTGTATACAGCCTATATTACCCGCGTATAATGCAGCTTTCTATTTGTGAAAGAATTTTTTAAATCATTTTAGTAGTTTATGCGTGAAAGCGTAACAAACAAACACACGCAGTTTTGCATTTATAATATTAGTATAAATGTGTACTCGAATGACTAAACGACAGTGTGGAAACGTTTTAAAGCTAGTTTGTTGATGATCTCTACACACTCTACACGCCAAAAGCCGAAAGCGTCGCACCGCACTCCCAAAAACTATTATTCTCGTGGTATCTAATTTCTGGTGATGATAAGTCTAAGTCCTTAGTCCCTCTAGTCCCGTGAACAAACACGAGGGCCACTTCGTTAGGCGGCAAACAATGGCCCGTAGCGCGTAGGTATAAACCACGCTGCGGACGAGGCGAAAGCGCTCGTAGACGCTGGCTACGACCAGCGTAGCGGAGCGCTACGGCAGATAGCTACGTAATTGCGGCCCGTTACGATGCTCGTACAAATTGAAGGAAATTTATACTACCACTTGTTCTCTTTCTTAATTTAAAACCTGCATTCCTTTTTTCTTACTTAACCACGTAAACATCTTATTATTTTACGGTTGAATGAATATTTCAAAGCCAAATAGCTCATGATGGAAAGGTTGCTGCGAGTGGAAAGAAACAGCGCTTTCCTAGAAATTCTACATAAAAAGCTGTGTACATTGGATGATCTGGAGGCCTCCGTAGTCTAGGGATAACTCTTGACTCGCAATCCGAAGGTCGCGGGATCAAATCCCGGCGTGGGCAAATAAATTTTATTTGAATAATTTGTGTTATTTCACGAATAATTCATTAAATAAGGTATATTTGCGGCAAGTTCCAGAGTGGAAGATACTCTTGGTATCGCCCTGGTGTAAGACCACCATTTAGAATTGAAACGTTGCTTGAAATGGCTTTAGACGTGTTTGGTGACCAGATCTGAATAGCCAGGTACCTTCCCATCTCCTTCATTCCATTAGAGAGGTTTAACAATTAAAAGCAGCTTAGATTAACCTAATACCTAAATTTAATTTTAACACTTTTCCACATAAATTGAGTTTAAAAAACTCAATATTCTAACGGTGGCGTGTCATCTTGAGAATAGAAACAAGTTTTAGAACATAGAATTTTAATAAATAAATCGCCTAATAGATTTACACGGCAGCACCAGATTGGAGTAAAGTAAATTGTGTTTAGAATCAGAATAGCTCCGGATCCAAGTCCGTGACATATGCACATTTGGGAATCAGTGATCGAATCCACTCTCACGGTCGTAGCTCTTCGTAACCACTGGTCCCGCGGGAGACTGTGTTTGCCAAATTATCGGATGTGACGTGGGACCCATTTCCAGAGGACTAATGCATTCGGCTACCCGTTTATTCGGAGAAACTACTGAAAATGTAAAAGCCTTAACTAACCAACCATCTCGCAGTTTCCCCGAAGTGGAAGCCACAAAGGATAGACCACCACACTACGCCACACATCTGATCTGAATAACCAGAAAATTCTCTCTCCATCCCTATACCCCTAAGCCTCACAGCATACCCCATTTGGGGATGCCATATTCTTACTGGCTCCGGTTAGAAGGGAACAGTTGGGACTCTTTTGCGGCGTATTCATATAAAAAAAAAACTGTCTCGGCACACACTCCTTGATTCAGTCACATTCATATACCGTCTCAAACATCCTCTTCCTTTATTGTGACTCTTGCCATGACCTGATTCAAGTATTAAAAGATTTAATCAGCGTTTTGTCAGAAATCGCGATTAGGTAAACGTTCAATGTACACAATGTTGAAATTATTTTATGTTATAATGAAGTTAATAATACATATTCCTGGATTTTAGGATATTAACAGGTTGATTGATTTGCAATAAAAGTGTAACGTACAAAATCGAAGCCCTTCCGAAAACACTCCGATATTCGTTTTCGCACGTTTCTCCGTAATTTTGTTAACTTCGTTAAAGTATACAGATTGTAGGTTCTTACCATTATGAAGCATTAGCTCAATTATCTCCACCTTTATTTTAAAACCTACGAATTAAAAAAATCTTAGGAATTGCTAAAGGCACAATTTTAATGTGAACTTGCGGAAACGGGGGAATATTGGGCTGTATTTATTTTTTGGTATTTCAATTTTGATTCCAACAGCCCGTGTTACTTAGCCTCTCCTATCTCCTTCACCCTTTTATACAATTATCTATTTTCTTCAAGACCAAAATTAACTAATTGCTTACTTCACCTTTTTGAAGAAATCATTATTTCCTTTTCTGAAGGAATGCAAATCATCTCTTCCTCTTGCGTCACAATAATATGTTGTCCAGAAACTCCCTTTTCCGTCCATGCGTTTTGCGCACGATCAAACGGTTTCTTGATAATAATAACGCCTTGTTCACGACACTACATATACTAACTTTATTTGGACTAGAACTATCATAATCGGGAACGAGTGTGTATGATGATCTGGAGGCCAACATCCTCTCTATTATGTTCTCAAATTATCTCTATTCTCTCAATCTCTCTGGTCGCTAGAGACCTAACCGCTATCGGTTCTAAACGTGGAGGGTCAAACCTATTGTCCAGACATCTCTCGGATAACTCCATAAACTCTACGAGCTACTAGCAACAGAGCCATCTATGGTACATAACTCGCACTATCACACATACCATGTATCTAAACATCATCCGACCTAGCAATGATTTTAATATCCACTGCATTTAATCTCCTACCATCCTTCAAAATAATTACCCAAATAATATGATCAACAGAATGAATATTATGGCATCAAAATATTGACAAACATTTCTTTGAATCAGCGGAACGCGGAACTAATATATGACGTAATTCAAATAGAAAATCTCACGATTGAAGTAACATTTGTTTGAGTACTTCAATCTTCTTCCATCCTTGATTACATTACAATAATTTCAGTTAGTTAGAGAGTGTAGAATAGGTCCACTGTATTATGAGATAACGCTGTTTAACTATGCTAGTCATCTCGGGTACTGCAGGTCTACTCAAACAGGGACAAATAACACTGAATTTATCCCATTGAATATTCAATTTAACCTAACACCGTTTGCGGTACCCATTACAAATTGCCAAAAGGGTTCTACATATTAATTCTGTATTCTACCTCGCATTAAAATGGTCTCAAAACGGTGTTTACTGACTGATTTCAAAGTCTCGCATTACGATTAATGGATTATATCCATATAATCGAAATTGTGTCAAATTAACGGAGCCATTGGCAAGTTCCAAATAAACGAAGATAATAAGGTTACCGCGTAAGGCTGGATCATATCGGCGGGTTCGCGTGGGAAAGTATTATAAATGGACTCAATTCAGTAAGAAAAACAGAGAAAATACCAAAATTCACACAAGAAGCTTTTTTATACCGATTCCCGTATGGAAGCAATATTGAAAATATATGACAAATCTATAATGTACATGAAAATTACTTTCATAGTACTCACGATTTCATATAGATACTTGCCATTAGAGAAGAAATAATATTTCGGGGCGGTACTAAATCGTCAAAAAATAGGAATAAACAAACACCATAGATAACCTCCACAAGGAGGCCCTGAGGAAAATTTGTTCTCACGGCCAACGTCATCTTTGGGGATGCTGTGTGGAGGGTATTTTTAAGGAAAGGAAGGAGAGGAAGTTCTGGGAAGTAAAAAGATATAAGGTGGGTAGGAATTTAGGGATCAGAAAGGCATAGTAGGAGGACAAACACTCAAATCCATCTCTCCCATTCATCGACTGTAATTTATTATTTATTTTATTTATTTATTTTATTTTAAATGTACATTTACAGTTCAAAACCAATTACAAACATACATTTTATTATAAAGTAATACAATATAAAGTAATAAGTACAAACATACATTTTATTATAAAGTAATAATGGCGTTTTGAAATTTTTTAATATTTAGTTGAAAAATATCGATTTCAGGGGACAGGGAATTAAGTAATAGAATCATTTTTCCGAGCGGCATTACTAATGGTAAGTTAGTTCTGCATCTCGGAACAACAAAAGTTCTGTGTCTGCGCGCTCTTGTGAAGTTGTCGGGGACATAAAACTCAAATTTTTGTATTATATCGGGAATACAAATATTACCGTTTAAAAGTTTATATGCTGTTGTCAGCAAAGCAGTTTTCCTTCTATCGGCGAGGCTATTAATACCCAGCATGCCGGACAAAAAGGCTGATGGATATAGCCAGGGATAATATCCGAAGTCTCTAAGATATAAATATCTCAGAAACTTCTTTTGTACTCTCTATCATTTGAGAGTAAGTGAAATCCAAGGCGATGTAATGCAAGGCGATGGAGCTAGGCCAAAGGATCTCTCGCGACCCGGCCCGCTCATTCGCCGGTAAGACAGGAAAGCCTCACCCCATGAACCCGGCTCCCCTGCTAAGTCACCAAACTTAATGAACCACATTCCCGCCTACTATATGAAAGCATAATTTTGTTGCATTGTGCTTTGTCGTTGCCAACAACAAATCATCAAATATACATCCGAAACACACAAGACCAAATCGTAATAAAAATAAACAATTGACTTTTAATGTTGACGTTCAATGTTTTAAATATAAATAAACGTCCAACATTTCCATACAATATAATTACGTAAAACAATGACGACAGATGACAGATTTAACGATGTCCACCATCTTAAACTATATGAAAATCGGTATCAAAATATAGCACGTCTATTTTTCATCCCGAAGATGGAAATACCCATACGGAAACGGGACGAAAAAATCAATGTTGTAAAACGCCCTTTAAGCTTCTTAAAAATGTTAAGAGATTCCGCTAAAGAGCACCAACTATTTGGAGACAGTGTAATTCTCATATCCAATTCTTGAAGTGGCTTTAGCAGTGTTTTTCACCAGATCAAAATAGCCAGGTACATCCCAACCATTCTCTTTCCGACGAGCTCTTTCCTCGCAATACACCGTCTATTGGCGTCACCATAGTCGCACAGATTGTGGGCATTCAGGAGCAGTAAGAACTGTTGCGCGGAATTCACATAAAAAAAATATCAAACGCTGGCTTGTGATAATGTGATGAACACAACGTTTATTTACGTCTTTTCTCCAAGTTCAACATATTTATTCGCGCGTATTTCCAATCTTCATGGTAATATTTTAATTTGTCTACCTTTGTCTGTCAGTCCTGCCGAGTTACCGACCCAGTTCGGTCCCGTCGGGTAATAATTAAACCGAGGATCCGGGCGGGGGGGGGAGGGTTAAGAGGGACAGTTTCCGTGTTCGGAGTGGTCCTGTAATTGGTTCCCGCGTCTCGTGCGTAAACACGACCGACGCATTCATTAGAAGGTACTGACCTATTTTTGAATCCGGCGCAATTTCTGCTCTCCCGGCCCTCCGAAAAAGTGGAAGGCACCTCTCAAGGCGCCTTATATTGCAATTTATGATGATTATCTTTATCATATTATACGGGACTTTTCGCTCACTAATTTACATACATAAATTAACAAGGGTTGTATACTTAAGGAAAAAAAGGATATAGGCGTAAAAGTTGCGTAAGTGGTATTACACTGTTATTCTAAAAATAAAATAACTTGTGGGTATGAAGCAGTACAAGTTACAAGAGCTCTGGCATCTAATATTTGCACAGTTTTTTTTGTTAGAATTTTATTACGTAAAGCTGTCCGAAACGTTGGCTAAAGAAGGAGGGAACGCAACACGGCAAATTACCCCAAAAACAAATAACGAAAACAGAATTTTATTGTCCAATGAAAACATTTCAGACCCCCGTGGTCGAGGGGCAAGGCCCTCGGCTAGCGATCTGGGGGTCGCAGGTTCAAATCCCGGAGTGCGCAAGTAAATTTTATTTGATTGATTTTTATTTTCACAATAATACAAGGTGTATTTTCGGCACTTTCCGGAGTTGAAGATAATCTCAGTAACGCCCCAGTATAAGACCACTATTCAGAATTGAAACGTTACTTAAAATGGCTTTAGCCATGCTTGGTGACTAGATTTGAATAACTAGGTCCTTCCCTTTTCCCATCTTCGTCGTCCCCTAACCTTCCTTTTCCCCATCTCTTTCCCCTCCCACCTTAGCTTCAGCCTCACTACATACCCCAATTGGAGATGCCAATCTCACTGGCTCCAGCCAGTTTGGACTCTTGTGCGATATTCACATAAAAAAGTTATAATATTTTTAACGTTGGTACCATGAGAATTTAGCTGTGAAATATGTACCTCTTTTGCTATTTAAAATTATTTTTTATTAAAAAATAAAATAACTGAACGAAAATATGAAAGGTCGCAGTAGCCGAATTGGTAAAGCGTTTGTCCCGGTAAGACGAGAGGTTCTGGGTTCGCGTCCAGTTGCGACCGTTATCTTTTTATTTTTCTGGATTTTGTTCTATTTCATATTTTCATTTAATTATTAGTGCTAACTTCTTCTTCAATGATATATTACATTGATGGGTATAACCTTCAAAGTTATAAAAAGAGTTTTAATGAAAATAGTTATTTCTTTTACCTGTATTTATTTGCACAAGGTTGAGTTAGTTAGTTCAACTTCCATTTCACTCAAAAACCATTTTATATTTTCCATATGTAAAACATATTGCTAAAGAGACTTTTAAAAGGCGTTTGACAAACAAAACAAAAGAAAAAACTTGGAAGAAAACCGGCTTAAATTCATTATATTGTGATCATTACCGAACAAACTTTCTGTATTGTTTGGTAGATACATATTCCACCCCGCTTTCCATTGAGAATCTCACTCCGCTACGAAATGTTAGTACCTAAGCCCAAAATTAGATAAAGGCAGCCAACACTTTTCCCAAAATGCTGCTTAATTATTCAATGTCTATTTAATTTCAGAGGCAACAAGGATTACGACACCACAAGGGCTATGCCACAATGGGATACGCATTACGCATCGCCTGGTATATACATAGGACGCGCCAAATTTAAAGGACGACGTAAATTTCATAGGCTCCGTCCTCGCGCAGGAACAGCCACTTTCCTGCCTTTGCAGTGACCGTAAACGAAAGAGAAAGGTGCGTAAACCACACGTGCGACATAGAAAGGCGTGAGCGGGGAGTGCTGCTGCTTCGCGGACGTTAAAAAATTCAAAATTCAAAAAACCATTTATTGCACAAAAAAAAAAACACAAGTACAAAAGGTGTAGCTTACAGACGAATTGTATTTCTTACAGCTAACCAAAAAATACAAACATTATAAACCAAACAATTACATGTTTACAATTACATATGAGAAAATAAAAACTAAAGATAAAAATTAAACATAGTTATTTTACATAAGGTATTCATTAAGAGTATAATGACATTTGTTTAGAAGAAATGTTTTTAGTGATGATTTGAATTTGAGTGTATCTTGTATTAAACGTCATTAAACTCGCCTATTGCGACGATTTGTGTATACGTCAGGTCGGCATTAAAATTTGGTGCTTATTATATCACAACAGTGATCTGAGTTCTGGTTTGAGAACTTACCATGGAAAGCGGCCTCCGGTTGGTCGTTGAAGCATGCTTGCGTGACAATAGAAATATTTTTTTGCTGCACGTTAAGTTTAGTTGTCAATGGAAATTTAGAAGTGTCAGAACGCATTGCGAAAAGAAAAGAAAAGCAGAAAAGTGAAAAGTGGAAAAGCGTATAGATACATCGCTCATTCGTGAGGCTTGTCTAGGTCTTGGCGGCGGATGCGTTTGCACATCTACTTTGTGGCAGACTTGATCCTCATCCACGGTGCTTGATCGAGAGACTGGTTGGGGGAGACCTTTTGAATTCTTCAGCCGGACTATCTCGACCAACGCCTTGCACCACAATGGGGAGAATGAATTCATGCATCCGTCAATTCAATTCGTACCCCTTTTTACTTCCCAGAAATTCTCCTTCCATTCCCTAAAAAGACCCTCCACCCAAAATCTCCAAAGATGACATAGGCCCTGAGTGATTTTTTTCATCAGGGTAGCTGTGTGGAGCTAATGTAAAAAAAAATGTGAAAGAACTAAGTGAAAAAATTACGACCTATAGTTAAAAATGCAGAAATATCCGTGAATTCACCAACTTTCAAGAACAATTTCATCATTTTTGTTAGAAATGTAAATCGTAAAAAAATACGAGTGTGCTTTTAGGCCACACGACTGAAGTAAAACTTCTGAGAGGAACAGAGAAAGAAAAGGAGCGCTTTGCTCTCTCTTGCTCCTACAGTGTGATACAGACAATAGGCCGACACTGCGTCTTAGATATACGAAACGTAACTGGCTATGAGAAAAAGAGAGAAAGAAAATGTGTACTCCCACCTCTCTCTCTTGCCCCTACAGTAACATACGAAACGTAACTCTCTCTGTTTCTATCTTCACTAACTTATATCTCCCTCTCTACTTCCGTTCGCCTCTTTTCGTAACGCTCTCGTCACACATTCACCAGCTTACTCCCCAAGTCAAGCGTACGTGAAGAAGTTTTACTTCAAAAATCTTCAGACACCGTTTTCTAAAAACATGAGAAACGCAGATACATTTCTTTTCCATTGCATGGGTGATAATTGTATCAAGTGTTCCATTTGTGAGTTTAAGTGAGACTACAAAAATGTTACTTAAGGAAGCCACTCTCTTTCTGCAATCCGCGTACTCAAGGCTTTGCATTAATGAGATATGAACACTTTACAATTCAGAATGTCATCTGGATAGCGGCAAAGTTCGTGAATAAATACTTATCTGCACCAAATAATGTCACTCGCCGGGCTTGGCAGGGATGCCGCGGGTGTTTCTTCCACGCACTTTCACAGGGACATTGACGTGGTAGTACTAATTCTAATCCGAACGCGAAGATTCGGAACTTTTATTGTCACTATTTGCGATTATTCTACAGTAAAAGTTAATCGTGGGAGAATGAAACGTGGCTATAAACTGCGTGACGGAGAGATAAAGAGATATAAAGATGGATTCAACGTTAAAACGTCATAAAACGAGCTTTTTAAGAAGTCGTAAACCTTAGCTCTCTTAATATAATATTTGGTGTTTTGTTATTTCAGGTACAGGTGTTTCACCATCCTCCTCATAGATTATACATACGATAATTTGAAATTTCGATTAAGACTGGGTTGTTTCAAAAAATTTGATGAGTTCATCAAATATTTGAAGTTGATTTTCAGGTTCTGTGTAAGTTCTTTTCGAGTTCTGTTTTTTTATCATCATAGGCCAGCTGCTTCACAAAACTGAAATCATCACAGAACTTGAATAGAACTTACACAGAACGTGAAAATTAACGTCAAATATTTGACGAATTCGTCAAATTTTTTGAAACAACCCATCCTAATCAAACACGATTTAATTGTTCAAAAAGTTTGATTTTTCTATTCGGTACTTGAATCTATGAATAGTGGCTATATATAGTATAAGATATCCGAGTTTTTTTTTTACCTATTGAGAGTATTAATTTATTGAAATTCGTTATCGTGCTATCAGGAGGATGGTGAAATACCCATTAGCATAATATATTTAAAGATAAACTGGCATTTTTTTTACAATAGCTCCAAAGAGGAGGCTCAGAAAATAATAAATTCATTCAGGGAATGTCATCTTTGAGAATGCTGTGTGGAGGGTCTAATTAAAGAAAGGAAGGGGAGGAAGTGCTGGAAACGAAAAATGTTTGAGGGGTTGGTAGGAATCTGGGGGGTCAATGTGTCCAGGAGTGACGGACGCATGAATCTACCCCAATGATGGAGAGGTAATATGTCTCCAACAACCAGTCTCTACCGATCCGGCCCGCCACGCACTAGGTGGGCAACGCGTGTGCCATCAAGACCTAGACAAACCTCACCCCATTTACCCGGGCACCTCATTTTATTACATTAGTTCCTCGCAGGAGGCCCTTAGGAAAATAATTTCCCTCAGGGCCTACGTCATCTTAGGGTATGCTGTGTGGAGGAAGTTCCGGGAAGGAAAAATGTATGAGGGGTTGGTAGGAATCTGGGAGTCAATGTGTCCAGGAGTGACGGACGCATGAATCTCTCCCAATGATGGGTCGAGAGAATCCGGATGGAGAGGTAAGACGTCTCCATCAATCCGTCTCTCCCGATCCGGCCCGCCACGCAGTAGGTGAGCAAACTCGTGTGCCGCCAAGACCTAGACAAACACCAATGAACCCGGGTACCCCTGCTAAGTCCAAACGTAGCGAACCACTTTGGGAGTTAGTTATCCAATAAATGGTTTCCGGGGCGGCGAAACCCACAAATGCCACCCAAATTGAAATGTTATATATCCTACCAACCGTGGTGTCATTCTCAGTAGATATTAGAAAACTAAAATGGTGAAAATGAATTCCGCAGTTTGAGAATGTCCTTTATATAATAGATATGTTTCCGGGGATAAATCATTTCGGCTTCTGCAAAAGGGGCTCCTTCGCATTTTCCGACTGCGTAATGTAAGACGGGACCGTGTAATGGGGCCCGTAAACACGCTAAGACAATGCGACTGTCGGTAAACATGCTGTTACATAAATCGAGACTCACGGCCTCGGGGACATGCCCTAAATCATTTAAATTTCCGACAAATTGAATTATTGTAAGCCTTAAACATGCATACATTACAAATCCCGTAGAAAGGGGTCGTCAGTCAAAAAAAGTAAATTTTAAAGGAGAACGAAAACAAATAAATAAATGATGAACAACGGTCTCGTCGAAAACAGATGCTGGCGACATCTTCAGGAGATGGAGTGATCGAAATATTTCTAGCTTTTATATTCCTCTTAATATATGTTAAACGAATCTTGAAAGAATTACGATTTGACTGAAAAATTCTCTCAAAGTATTATTGCACGCAATACATAAATTTTTTGAATTGTAACGATAAATTGATTAAAAACGTAACAATTTGCTGCATCAGTTTATTATCAAAAGCAACATTTACGGAAAAAAATAGTCTGCCAGCATTTTCTGTTCACTTTTCAGGTACTACGGTAAAGTGCAGGGATAGCGAATAACATGTTTAACGGAAGCTTTTAAGTCAAATTGCACCGGGGCATTCAAACGTAAACGAAATTGCCATTGTTTTAAATTTTTATTCAAAGCTTCCAAGTAAACACGGGCTTGGAAGCTTTCTGTGTAGAAATTCAATTCTCTGGCGAGATTGAAAAGTCGGTGCTTAAAATGGTTGTAGCCATATTCAACGACCAGATTGAAAAGCCAAATTATTCCCAACTTTTGCCTTCCTTTGATCTGATTATCATAGGTGACCCGCGGCCGATATGTCTATATATATATTGACCTCTTCCCGTAGTATGTTGATCCAGTAAGAAGTTATAAGACAAAGTTGATCCACCTTTAACATCGTATAACTTGGCTGTGATGGAATACATCTGTACGAATTGGCAACAATAATACAAAAGTTACCAAGGTTACCAGTATACAAATAAAATAAAAAAATATGTATATATACAAAAATCAAAATATGTTTGTTTCAGGGTTTGTATGTAAGATGTCTGTACGTTGCTAAACCATTCATCCGATTGCGATGAAACTTTGAGGATTTGATGTGCGCATGCCCGCGATGATTTCTGTATACAATAGTGAGTCTGGCATCATGAAATTATGCTTTGCTAACCGTTCACCTGATTGCGATGAAACTTTGGGGATTTGATGTGTACATGCCCGCGATGGTTTTTATATATAACAGTGAGTTCTGGCATCATGAAATTATGCGTTGCTAACCGTTCATCCGATTGCGATGAAACTTGGGGGATGAATGAGTGAGTGAGTGATTTCCGAGGGTAAAAGCTAATTTACCATAACATTAATAATTTTTTGTGAATTATTTCCCAATTTAAAATGTAAAATTGAATTCAAAAACACCCTTAATAAAAAGTAGGTATGAATATCAAACCAATTGACACTGTCAATTTTTTGTACTTATGCGCTGGTATACAAAGTAAATAGACAAACAGATTTTTCATTGACGCATTTTAATGAAAATATGTTTAATTTAAACGATTTTTTTTAATTTGTTTTATTTTATGATTAATGATTTATTTACTATTTTATTCTAACACCGTAATAAAAGTTAAGTAAATAAGACAAGTTAAATATTTTCTTCCTTTAATTGCGTAATCCCTTAATATAATTTTAACTTAGTTATAATGTTTACAAAATCTATTAACTTAAGTTATTTTTAACATGAACACTATGTCGGTGGAATTTTAATCAGATCAGAAGAAGAAGAATACTACGAAATAGATTAAAGGAGTAATAATTCTAGAGTAGCTACTCAGAGATATTTACAATAAATTTAATGTTTTGTTAAACTGAAATTTACAAAACGCCAACATATTTTCCACAACGAAATTAAGAAATTAAATTTATCATCATTGCAAAAACGATAACAACATTATCCTTCAAATAAAGCTAGGAATTTTAACATTTAACAAATTTTACTATCCGACAAAGGCACCCACAATCATAATTGAAAATAATTTTTACTCAATGCTCGGCACAATAAAAAGAAAATGGGGTTTCACGATCCCCAATCGAGATAGGTATTATTATTATTTCGTCGTGGAATGTTCCCTGCTTGTTAAAAATACTGAGTTTACTTCGAAAACAAACAGACATAATGGAAAGATCGAATATTCTGCTCAACAAAGAGCACTTTTCCGTTCAAAAGACGTACTCAAAAGAAAGGCGAAATAATTCACTACAAATAAGCATGTAAAGATAGGGTTTCACATGTAAATGACGTGGGGCGATGTGAGAATGAGAAGAATGGAAGAGTTAAGGGAGAAGAGGCACGAAGATCAACACCATTAAACAACCTTATTTGAGAAGGAAAAGAAGGAGAAATAGCGAATTCAAATACAGTAAAATGGAGATTTTTCGTGGTAACACAACTAATAGTAACAGACCAGAAAGTCAAGCATTTAATATGATAGATACCACAAATACCATCGCAATCATATTATTTAACAAGTTTGTATCCGATTTTAAACGGAAGAAAACAGAAAGTACCACAGAAACGAAATTAAAAGGTTACTAAAAAAGGAAATATTGTAAATATCTATCTTATAAAGAAAACGCAATGCCCACATTACGTAGGTCAACTTATCCATTGATATCTAAACTAGCCTCTCAGTAATTTGTATTACTATTATTTTTTTATTATTATTATTATTTTCTTTTTAATTTCTTTAACCATGTAAATTATTATTATTATTATTATTATTATTTTTTTTTTTTTTTATGTGTCCTTTTGATATATTGTTATCATTACTTGATTATTATATGTGTATAATATGGAACTCGTGGGACTGCACCACCCTCCCCGAGATCTGGAATAAATGATAAAAAAAATAAAAAAATAAATAAATAAATAAAATAAAATAAAAATTACCATTTTAACACAAAACGTACAAAAACTAATATTTTCAAAACTCACAAACAAGTAAAGTAGCGCTACAAATTTTGCGAACGATTAAAAAAAATTCAAAGAAATTTTATTTTTTCTTCTTCAAACTTCGCAAATCCACTTTGTGGCGTCATTATTAATTTGATGAAAACTAATAACTTTGTGTACACCACTGTATAATTAACATTATCGACATGTTTCAAAAACTATGTTTTCCTCGTCAAGAAAATGAGTTAATGTTATGTAGTGGTGTACACAAAGTTATTTCTTTTCATTTTCATTAAATTTTATTTTATTTACAAATTACATCTTTATTTATAATCACATTTTTAAACGTATTGCCTCAATATGTGTGAAATGCTCGTATCTGTGTTGGAATGGAAATTTACACGGTTGTTAAGCTAAGCTTAATGTTTAACGTAATCAATATTACCGAAGCTTTCAAAGATAACCACAGTTAAGCCAACTCAATGATAACAAATATAAGCCTGAATAAAATATTACAGTATAGTAGTGTATAGTAATAGAATATAGTAGTACCTATAGTAATATGTAGTAGTGATAGTAATCGACCATCATAACACGGGCACGTGCCTACAAAGGTGGTCAAAAAATCCACAAATTATGTAACCATCAAATCAATGAAAAAACCAAATTGAAAAAAAAAATATGTATAAATAGCAGTAATAATACCCTGTAATACTTTTAAAATTAAATAGTCGATAGATTGGTACAATAATTTCATTGTTAACAGGATTCCAGAATCTGAATAATAGGTGTACGTACAAAATGCGCCAAGCATCATTGTTCTACCTTTAATTACTGAAGTTTTAAAAAAGGTAAATAACGGGTAGAAAACCGAGCACTAGAACAGTAATGGATACTTTTTATTCATGTAAACGAAACATTTTTGAAAAACCACTCTGTTCTGAGAGAAAGGGCGTAATAAATAAATTACCATGTTGTTTTGTGGGAATATTGAAACACGATTTGGAAAAGGTTTCACAATTCAACGAATTTCTAGAGTCGTGGCAAAGGGGAAATACTATTTACTTAATTTAAAATTACATTAATAAATGAAAAATAATTCTTGTAAAAATGTCTTGACATTTACACCGAATATTTTCAATCAAAATTATTACATTATCGTCAAACAAATGATATTCCCAGTTCGTAAAAACGACTTAACATTGATTATTTAAATTTGATGCATAACCAATTTACTCCTTCCGGTCCACGCCTTCCTTTCCTTGAAAAGAACCTCCACAAAGCATCCTTATAGACGACATAGGCCCAAGAACAATCCGAGCGTTTTGCGTGGATATAAAGTTAAACTAAGCAACTGTTTGATTTAATCTGACAATATTTTCAACCACAAAGAAGACGAACAAACCACAGAGCACAAAAAGCTTTGAAGCAGACCACAGCAGCCACGAATTAGACAACTATTTGGAAATTTGAATACACTTGTAGAAAGCAAAGCGAACTAGTAGTATACATGGTTCAACAGCATAGTTAGTTAGGGTCGGCGACTAAAAATAGTTTAGTTGTAGTTAATAGTGTTAGTGGTGCGGGTACATCCGACAGAGGGCCCGAGGGAGTTCGCTTGTCCCGTGAATTAGTTAACTATTTGAGAATTAATAACTTTTAACGAAGCTTAATTCAATTAAGACAGTATCGTTGTTTGGTTTGGGCACCGCTTGCTAGCCATTAGATTACTGTAAGTAAGCGGGGCGAGAAGACATTATTGCATGGTTTGAGGTGGCAATCATCAAAGGAGATAACCATAATTAGGATTGCTGACACAATGAGATGTAATCGGTGCATTCGATGCAATTAGACAATGATTGTGTAGCTTGGTGATATAATGTGAGTACATAGCGCTGCAAGCTGATAATGATATTGACGGATGGTGAATGCAATTAAATAATTTGATGGAGGATTGATCTAGTAGTCGCTAGTTAAGGAATACTGTAGATATACCTCGTTGGTGCGTGGAATGTATTGAGTCAGCGGAAGCCGACCAGCTGCCGCCTCAGCTGACGTCTCGGGGAATATAAAATGACAAAGCGTCTGTTGGGCGAATTGTCACAATTGGCACAACATTAGAAAGAGATTAGAAAAAAATAAATGAAGCCAGCTTATATACTCCACGATGGAGTTTCGATACCTGACCTGGTGAAGGTCAGTGAGGCATGAAACAGGACAAATAAAAGAAGGACGTAAGTAGACTAAAATTAAGTAGAAAGAAGATCGCTTAGGCGTATGTGTTGTAAAACCATTTACGACAATATTACGAACGAGGCGCTTAAACAACAAGACTAGGAAAGGAATGGTTCTCGTTAGATGCCAAGGAGGAAACAATGTAAAATCGCGATGTTTTGACTTTGACGTAATATTTTGTGGGTTTATTTTGTGCTATCGTATATTATATTTACTGTAACACATTCCTTGAACAATAAATTATGCATAAACACAACATTACTTGCGGTTGTTTGATGAATTTATAAGTTTTACGATCTTTTTCACGAGAACGACGCTACCCAATTTGACAGCTCAAACACCGAGAAAAATCTGGCCGGAGGGCATAGAGAATTTGATAGAAATTATTCCGCTTCCCTAGGTGTGTTCACGGTATTTTATACCTTAAGAACAAGAATTCCCTAAGCGGTTCCGACCTTGTTCTTCATACGTTTTCTTTATACATAAGGGTTAAAATCGCATTCAAAAATATTTTTTTTTTATTTTGGCGTGTGCGCCGGCGCACGAGCGGCAAATGACGAGGGAATAAGGAGTGTCTGAAAACTACACGAGTCACATCCTAGAAAGTCATGACTATCAAGTGAGGACCCCATTTGAACAACAGTCCTACAAACCCTCGTGGAAACCATGTATACTACATAAGAGAAAAAAAAAACACTCTTTTAGTATAGTTTACAAAATAAGAAATATTGGGCAACCAACAATAAATTAAATGTGAAACATTCACTGGACGTCGGTAATTGAAATTTTAACCCCCTTCAATTTTGCCAACACGATTTTCTTTTCTGTCAAAGTAAAACCACTCGCATTTTGTCTTTGTCATAATTTGTTAGTCCAATTTAGGTTAGTTAGTAACTTGTTTAAGCATGGCCTTGTTGTATAAAATATATCTAAACTAAGCAACCTCCACGATTTAACAAAATACCGACATCTAATTAATGAATTTAAACGAAGGACAGAACCACCCCGTTCCAACGCTCCCCATCCCTTCCCACACGATATCTGACAAAACAGATAATATCGTGATTAAACTTCTCGTAGACTTTCGGAAAGACGAACTGGAAACATACTTAACTAAACGTTATTCCAAACTTGGCGAAACGATTAACTTGATGGGAGCATGGCTGGATGGATAGTAACAATTTAATAGAATTAATTGGAGTTTCTTGTGCCTGCATTAGTGTTACTCGATGCGAACGCAATACATTTGCGTTCATCGTATTGTTTTACTACCTGATCGTATCAAGGATGTCTTTCCATATTTGACCTTCAAAACAAGAGACGGCATTGTCTTGTTTTGAAGAATTCAGAAATTGAGATATTTCGAAAAACCACCTCCATCTACTTTTCCCTTTACAGAAATTGAGATATTTCGAAAAACCACCTCCATCTACTTTTCCCTTTACAGAAATTGAGATATTTCGAAAAACCACCTCCATCTACTTTTCCATTCCCTTAAAGCAGATTTTTGATACATCGTGATGAAATTTTGCAAATTTGACGTTCAACATAAGAGGAAAATAAATGTCTACATCTGATTTCTAAAAACTGGGCAGCTAGTACAAAATACTTTTAAAAACTGTTTCATGGACGTTCATCAATAAATTTATTGTTATTTACAAATTTCACGAAGCACCGTAACTGCCGAAACTGGTTGACATGTTAGCAAATACATAAGCAAAATGCTTCAAAGGGGGAGCTCACTGTGCATGGGCGGTAAAAGGGTGTATTTTTCGTAATTATTTTCAAGCAAACGATGAATGGAATTTTTTTTTAAAACTTATAGTAGTGACTTGAAAAAATTGTTTACAGTCTAGTGAGACTGTAAACATTTTTTGTAGACGAATCTAAAGTTTGGTTGCACTTGACACTTGCTTTTTGGTGGATGACAGCGATTAAGCCATAAGGTTCATCAGAAAAATAAAATAAAAACATATTTTGAAACTAGACATGTAGGTTTATGGCACCACGTAGGGGAATTTTGATATCTAGAAAGAAAAAAAATGGCGGAAAAATGACGAATTTCATTCTGCAATTTTTTTGGAAAATTTTCATCGTTCATAAAAATTTAAAAAAATAGAAGGACCTTTATAAAAAAAATCCCTACATGATGCCATAGAGACTGGATTTTTGAAGAGGAAAAACTTAGTGCATGTAAATCAAATGTACAGTTTTTTAATACGCTGTCAACCAGGTTGAAAAAAGCAGTTTTGAGAAAAACGCGTTCAAAGTTTTGCTGAAGGTTAATTCAACTTACGGTTTCAAACGGTTTCACATAAAATGCTTATCTCTATCAATTTTAAGAATTTATTTAAAAAAAATGTGAGACCATTTTTAACAAATGCATCTTTTAGAAAATGAAATTAATTTATTTTTTAAAATCTGTCACAGTGGGCTGGTGCTTTAATAATGAAGAACAGGTATTTTATAGAAAAGAAAGGCGTGACGGGTGCAACGTAGAGTTTTTTTATTGTGTTTTGTAACATTGCAAAATTATAAATATAAAAAATTAGGAAACCATAATATCTTGATCACGTCGAGGGCAAGTAAAGGACAACAAACAATTGTTACTGCACCAAATTTAAGGGTAGATTTATAAAAGGGGTAGATTGTCGAGGAAGAAGCTCTACTTTGTTTTAAAAATAATAATGTAACAAAATAAATATAAACTAAAGGAAATGAGCATTATCCCTACTCCAGTACAAACATTATGTGGGTTAATATAAACCAAAGTGATTAATTTCAATGAATAGTACAGGGTGGCGCAAAATTAATCATCCAATTTTGTTTTTGAATAACTTTTTTACTAAATAAAAAAAAAAGATTTTGAGTGATGGGAATCTTTATTTGGATCTTTACAATATTTTCTGTTAAGTGAAAAAGATGATATCCGTCAAGTGGCTGCCGCCAGTGTTGATACACATTAGTGCCCATTTTATCGAATTTTCCATGATTTTCTGCAAAATTTCCGGTGATAACTGTTCGCATTTCTGCCAAATGTTATCCTTAAGGGCTGCGATTGTCTGAGGCACGTTGGCATAAACCCGCGACTTCAACTCAACAAACCGCAGCCTCAAAGAAACAAGTCTGGGATGGTTCAATCAGGCGATCTTGCTGGCCATGCCAAATCGCCAAAACGGGAGATTACGCGACCAGGAAACGCTTCCTTCACAATATCCATTGTGGTTCGTGCTGTGTGTGCGTTTGCATCGTCTTGTTGAAACCGCATGTTTACCAAGCCTCGCTCATCCAATTCCGGCAGTAAAAAGTCGTTTATTATGGCCCTGTGGCGTTCGCCAGTAACAGTGACCGTATTGCCAATTGCGTCCTCAAAAAATACGGCCCAATCACTCCTCCTGCGTGAACGCCACACCACACAGTGGCTTTGAGTGGATGTAATGGCTCTTCGTACATCACACACGGATTTTCAGTGTTCCAGAAATGAAGGTTTTGCTTATTGACATAACCGCTTAAGCCTCGCTTGCGCGTCGTCGTCCATGATGACTTTCGACACAAAATCTTCCTCTTCTTTGTTGGGGATGCTAATTAATCCACAATTATTCCACGCTCTTGGGGAGTATGCCACTCCATTGCTTATCTGTTTGTATTCTGCAGCTGTCTAGGTCACAAATGTCAAATATAATTGACGTACGACGCCATTTGCTAAAATTATAACATCTTCCGATAGAGTGATTAATTTTGCGCCACCTTGTAGAAGTAAAACAACAGCACATTAAAAATGAGAGAAAATACCTTGCTCTAAAGACAACTACCACAATAAATTCACACGTTCACGGCGAGAAGAGGTGCAACATGGCTATCAAAGAGGCGAACCCATCCAACAAATATTAATGGGCCACATTTTTCACCGGTGGGTAGTCGTTAGCTTGTGTACCGCAGAGGAAAAGATAGCGGCCGAGAGAAATAGCAAAGAAGAAAGGTCATTTGTGTAATTGAATAGATAATTCACACGAGGGCGGAGATGAGAGGGCGAAAACGGGGAATTCCCATATTCCGGTCCATAGAAATAATAATATCTCGTGTTGTTGGGATTTTTTCTATCAAATAATACTAGACTAGAGGAGGAATTTTCGGGTGGTTCAGACGAATTGCGCCGACCGCACGCAATAAAAAGGTTGATTATCATAAGACATGCTGAATAATACAGATAATGTGCTAAGGGAGAGGTCAAATGGTAGACAGAGGGTTGTTTATAGCATACCGGACACTGTACACGTATACAGGGTACAAGTATAGAGGCAATCAAGTCTACTATTCACTTAAAGAATGGATGAAGTAAAGTCTGAGAATAATTAATAATTATTGTTTATGCTTTTGTTTGATTCGATAATTTTTAGATTTTAGATAAACGGTTTTTTTTAATGCCTTACTCACAGAGAGGAACTCCCTTATCTAAACAGGCGTAACTTCTCACCAAATTAAAATATTTTTAATCATGTAAATTGTTGTCCGGTTTCCCCCGTCCCCCTTTTGTCATGATAAAAACAAAACTAACAGCAAATATGTCAATAAAAAAATTATCACGAATAAAACATGGGACGGAGCGGGAAAATTTTTTTCTTTATCGGAATTATTCGTAAGATTTATTTGTATTTTTTTTTGTCCTTAGATGAAAAATGAATTTGGTTAAAAAAAATTATCAATTATAGTATGGTTTTTGATAAGCATGTATTTTTTAAATGAGTTGTACTTATAAAAAACTAATACAATTTAGTTTAAAATATATATACATATTATCAATAATAAGACCTGAAATAAAACAAAGGGTAATGTATAAGAGCTAGTTAGTGGGTATAAACAAACAATTGTATGTGTGTATTCCTGCAAATAGAACAGAAAAAATAAAATAAATTAAGGATATTTTTTACTGATTAGGTTTTGGATGGGAAATTTTTTTATGAAAAGAGCAAAAAATAATAAAAGTTAATTATTTGCAGATAAAATCGAGAATAGTTGACTTTTGAAACATTCAAAACTGTCAACATTAAATATATATATACTTTATATGTACCATTTTTGAGATAAACAAATAAAAAAATAAAAAAATAAAAAAAAAATAAAATAAATAAAAATAAAATAAAATAAAATATCTATAAATTCGCAATGTTTATTCGCAAGGTTATGGATTCTTGTATTTGGTGAGTAAATAGAGTAATTAGTTTTGAGTTTATTGTTGCATTTAAAAATATCTTTACTACGAGTTTGTCTGGCAGGTATATTAATGCAAATTAGTTCCAACAAATTAGGGCTGTCGATTAAAGATTTGATAATTTTGTATAAAAATAACAAATCAATTAACACTCTTCTATCTGATAATTTAAGAAGTCTGGTTTCAGCGCGCAAGTAACTATAATTTATAAATTCGATTGGAATTTTTATTTTAAAATTAATGTACCGGAAAAAATTTGTTTTGTACCTTTTTCAATGATTGAGAATGAACTTTGTAGTATGGAGACCATACGGTGTATTGTATTCTAATCTGCTTCGTACTAACAAGCAATACAGATGTTTTAATGTTGACATACTTTTAAAATTTGCCCCCATTCTCAAAATATAACCTAGCATTCTCATTGCATCGCTTGTTATTTCAACGATGTGAACGTTGAACTGTAAACTCTCGTGGAATATAACACCAAGATTACGAAATTTTGGATGAAGAGTGGAAGAAAAAGCGAAGAAAATGCAAGAATTTCGCCACTGAAAATAAATTCACATCGTAAGCATTAAGCGAGCATTCATTAAGGATATTAAGGAAGAAATATTCAAAGCTGCGGAAGTACAGAAAAAATACATTACACATCGCGATATTCGAGTAAATTGTATGCAAAATTTGTCGCCGCCTTAAATGGGGCGGTTCATTATTGGAATCTCCACGGAGACCAAATCTAACCCTAGTATTGCGTTTCATAGTAAAAAGGGGCATATTCAATTATAAAAGAACGTAAAACTAGCACGAGAAATGTAATACCTTTTCACGTGGTAGCGAATTTTCACGTAAATTTAACCGTTCTACGGTCGGAGTAATAAAACGAAGGCAGTCGACTGAACATTTCGAATGTCACTTCACAATGGCAGGCAGGATAAATAGTGCCGTTTAACAGGGTGAAACGTATGAAAAAAATTTGCCGGTGGGTCCTGAACGGCGCTCCGTTCTCCCTGCCGTTCGATTGTGAAGGTGGCTTCATCCACCTCCAGTGCGCTAAATGGGTAATTAACATTCTGAATTCTAACTGCTTTTACCTTCGGCTCCTGCCCACGTATTTTCCAGAGCGATCGAAGGGAGGAAAAGCACCCGAAGAAAACGACGGGTCTTAAAAATAAACGGTAATGTCTCCGGCTAGAAGCGACCGTTTGTATAAAAAGGAAAATACATAATGCTAATGCACGGAAAAGGGGGAAATTGGTAAATAACTTATAATTTCCACACTTTCCGAACTAAATCGGCTAGACGACATGCGAACATAAAAAGCATTTTAGCACTATCGTCCAAAATATTTTAAAAATGTCGTTTTGGTTGCGTTGCGCATTTTTACTTTGCAAAAATAATATACGGTCAAACTAACGATCTTTAAAAGGGAAGTTTTTTTAACACGAAACTATGAGATTGGGGGTGATGCATAGCTATTTGATGCATATCTATTTTCATACATTAGTATAATCCTTATTTATTTGTGTAATTAAGAATTACTGTGGTGGGCGGTTGGTGTGGAATTACTTTTAAACAAATTTACAGTTGTATTCCGAGATTATCTATACTAATATTATAAATGCGAAACTGTACGTTACGCTTTCACGCAAAAACCAATAAACCGTTTTAAATTTTTTTTTCACTAATAGAAAGCTACATTGTATGCGAGTAATATAGGCTGTATATAACGGGAGGATCTGGCGTTATGAAATTATAAATATTTATTTTTTATTTTAATGAAAACAAATAACTTCGTGTACACCACTATTTAATTAACAATATTTTTGCTTTTGTAGAAATTTGATTTTGAAGAAATAATTATAATAAATAATCAAATTTCAATTTTGAAGAAATAATTATCGCAAGTACGGCTACAAAAGCTAAAATATTATTAATATGTTATATTTATTATACATTTTTTGTCGCTAAAAAGAGCGATTTATTGCTAACGTCAGAAAAAAATCGTTGCCGGAGAAACGATGTTGATATATTCAAATAAAAATAAATCTCCGAAATGTTTGTACGCGCATAACTTCCGAACTACTGCACCAAATTGTATAATTCTTTTTTCTTTGAGCTCTGGTATTATTAAATTTAGGTGGCTCGCGAGCTGTTTGAAAACTGAATGTACCGGGAATGAATGTATGGAATGCGAGAGGGGGAATTGGGAGTGAGAGGGGAAGGGGGGGGGGGGGAGGGAAGGGGAATAATTATTGATACGAACAAGCGCTACAGTAATTTCCCTCTAATACCATGCGAGCGAAGCCGCGGGTAAAAGCTAGTAGTAAATAATATAAAGCATATTTTGTGATCTGCAAATATTTTCCGAGGAGTTTGCGCTTAACACTACCCCGGCAACAGCTCACGATTAGCAAACCATTTGACAAAATCATTGGGACGGTCGGTCACTCTGTTTGTTCGACGTGTAATTTTAAAATCAATAGTTAAATTAGATATTATACTTTGAACGTATTTTAATATGCAGGTAAATTTTAGGCTGATCGAGGCAAGGGTTGGATATATCATACACAATGACGGAGCTATAAATTCAAAGCACAAGTATAACTTACGATGCAACAGGAAGGTTGGGGATGGCGATAAAGCGCCTCGGAAAATATGTTGCAATGGACTTCTGGACTTACCTGAAATAAAAAAAAAACAAATTAGATATTTTGGTCAATCAGAAAGAAGAAACAGTCAAAAGATAATTAAAAAATCTATTAAACTAAAATAAAGATAGATACAACATCAGTGAAGTATTTGTCGGTGAAAAGTTTATATTTTAATTTCGCAAGTAAATAATAAAAATATAAGTATTAAATTTACAAGGTAATCCTGTTATCTCTACATATTATAAATTAAAGTCTTCCGATGCGTCTGTCTGTACGTCTGTTCGCGATAAACTCAAAAACTAATGTACGGATTTTCACGCGGTTTTCACCAATAGATAGAGTGATTCATGAGGCAGGTTTAGGTATATAATTTGTCAAGGTTTTATGTAAATTGGTTGAAATATATAATACATAAAGGGAGCGGGCTGGCAAGCAGGCGGTGTGTATTTGGTTTGTATGCAAATTAATAGATGGCGTTGGTTATAAAGGTTGGGTAACAATCAGTAGATGGCGTTGCGTTTCGTTAGCCACAGCAACGCATGGCCGGGTCAGCTAGTATTTAAATTAAAGAGTTTTTCTAAACATCTTTTTTATGGTGAATTATTTCAAAATATAAATATTTTCCTTGTCTGTGTCTACTAGAAAAGAAACAGAATAATTCGTGTAAAGAGTAAAATAAATAGCTTTTTATCTAAAAGTCTACAAAACTGGGGTTGTTCATTAAAAAAGCCACCCCTAAATTGAATGAAACAGTTAAAAAGATGTACAAAAAGGTTCACAAAAAGAGATACTCTGGAAAATAGTTCAATGGAGGTGAGATCCAGTCAGCGCTCGGCGGTACAATTGAGCGGAATTAATTCGCGTTGTTTTTAGGGTAAAATAAAAAAGGTGAAAAAATGCGGCAAATAAATCGGGCGTCGGGAAAAATGTTAAAAATTCCCAGCGGTGAAATTTTTCGAATGTCGGCGAAACTAACGCGCGGCAGACAAGGATGAAATAGCGGGATCGTCATCTGTTGGAGGATCTATATCTTCACGGCCAGCTTTTTGAAAAGTTGTCTACGTGTTTGCAAGGTAAAAGAATTTGACAAGAACTTCTTGGATTATATTGTATATCTCACCCTTCTGAATTTTAAAAAATAGCGAAATCAGGTTATTTCGAGGATAATGGTTATATTTTTTTAATGTACGAATCAAAATATTTTAAATACGCTTAGGTAAGCCAATTTGTACGTCGCCCATAAATACGTTAAAAATAATTAATTGTCACTAGCTGAATCTACTATCAGATACGAAATAACTTCTTGGGGACTCGTGCAAGACAAATATATGTTACATTCAAAAAATCCAGAGCTCTATCACTAAGCTCTTGGTAAACAAAAATATCTATGCACAAAGAAGAGACATAAAATTATTAAACGAGTCAGTTAATCTATTGTCTGTTCGAGGGATATTTTGGTTTAAGATTGTATGCCAAAACCTATAGTCGGATTCATTATACAAAGAAAAAGTAAATCATGCAACAACAGATTTATTAAAAATGAGTAAATTAAACCATTATTGTTATATTATGCACTTATTTGTTACATTATACCATTATTGTTACACTACTTCACTTAATGTACAATTAGTATTACACTTAATATTACACTATACACTTACTGTTGCACTGATGTATGCTCATTTTGTGCAAAGCTGTTTAGACAAATTTTAATCATGTTTTTGCTTTATATGCCCATTGTTTGTTCTTTCTAGGTACAATAATAAAATATATTCAACTATATTACCCACGCACAGGCTGCGCCTTAGTGGGTTCCCATTATTCTTTTTATTTTATAATATTGTATGCATCAAATGTAAATTTTGGGAAAAATAAAGGGAAAAAAAAAAAAAAAAAAAAATAGTCCATTCCGAAAATTATAAATAAATACGGGCAAAGGACATTCACTTATCTTGTCCCTACCATACACAAAAATCGAACAAATTGTAACACCGATCTAAAAAATAAAATAAATAAGTGGCTAATAGATAAAGATTTTTTTGCATTGATATTATTTGTAATCTTGTGTATAATATGAATATGAGTAGTTTTCCTGTGTTATATCTGTCCATCTTTATTAAGTATGTATTTTATGGCTTTATATTGTAGCTCTTAAAAGCTATTCTTCTGTTTCTATTTTCTGTATTGTGGTTTCTTGTTATAATTGTGCTTTAGTGTTATATTAATATTGTTAAATTGACCTGCTGAAAACCTACTTTGGCAGTTTAGCGGGTGCTTAAAATGAAGAATAAAAAAAAAATAAAAAAACTGAAAGTTGACTCTTTTAAAATTTTGTAGGAACTTCGGTCATCTAACTGCCGTAATTTGAATGCATTCCCTATAATAATACGCGTTTAAAACAAATGAAAAAAAAATACATTCATAATCATTAGAAGACTTTAAGTACTTTATTCATTTCTCAATATTTACACTAGTATCTACAATCTACACGAATAAAACAGAAATCTTAATTAATTGTTGGAATGGAGAAACAAAAGGTTTGCCATTTGGGAAAAATTAAAACTTTCCCTAATAAATAGAGGGCGGCATACAATGTGGTGTATGTTCTATAAGCTCACTCTGCACTCCCACATCCTGAGGGAGGCGTGCGGTTGAATGGGGGAGAGGAGGTGCGGGGAAGGGGATGGTTTAATCCCGGGGCGAGCAATTATTACACTTTTCAGGAAAAAAAAAACGTCAAAATTAATATACACTGGTTAAGCCACCTGAATGGAAAGGCCTGCCTTTGATATTAAATAATTAGTGTATGAATTTATTTTTCAAACGATGGGATCTAATATTTAAAAACACAAATTTAAAAAAAAAAACATTTAATTATGCTCCTATCGGGGTTGTTAAGTATTAAACAGTACAATGACTTGTTTTATAAATTTAATAATAATATTATTTGTAAGGAAAAATTAAATGGAGTTTTACGAGTTGAACATGATATCAATGTGTTAATCGTTCGTTAAAATAAATAAAAAATTGTTATCGAAATCTTTCTGCGCGAATGTTGGCTTCCCGCAAGGTAGTCACTTTGGCCGGTTCTGTTTCTCTTTTTGTCAATAGTATAACAAATTCAAAATTAATAAAATACTTAGTTTCAACAGCTTTTATAATTAAAAAAACCAACATGTTTTGTAAGCAATGTTACTTCATCAGGGTTTAGTTAAAACTTAAGGTTTAAGGTGAAATTGGAATATTTTTTGTTTACTTGGCGAATTTTGTGGATCATGTAAAGTATTTATTTCAACTCTATTCTCAAACAAAAATTGTATTTTTTTATGAAATGATACACGATCGCTGAATTTTTCTATCCTTGTATTTTTATTTCTTGTATGTATTTTTAATTTAATATAATTTTGTTCCTTTCTTATATTTCAAAATTGACTGTCATGTTAAAATTATACATCTATATGAAAAAAGCCCTCTGGGCGTCAAACAAACAAAATAATAAAGTCTGATATCAAGGAACGAAAAATTTATAGCAAGAGCAGTGGCGGTTTTCTCTAAGGAGCATATTACCTCCCAAACAAGACGAAAAGACAAACACCAATTAGAATATCATACTAAAAGCGCGCCACTCAAACTCTCTACTTGTGCATGGTGCAGTGACCTCCCAAACAAGACGAAAAGACAAACACCAATTAGAATATCATACTAAAAGCGCGCCACTCAAACTCTCTACTTGTAATAAATCCGCTCGCCCGCGCACGTGTGACAATCCTTTCATATGAGCGGAATTCAGAACGCACCTATGGACAGATAATTCCTATGGAATATTTCGTAAAATATACACTGTCGTAGGGTACACACCTCTATCTCCAGGACAAAAAACGAATATTTTGGTGCCGCTAGCAATTACCATACATTGTGCGTGTAACATTTTAAGTTTTATAAAATTCGCCAGAAGATGTCACCTTCGAATAATAATTTTAAAATTTATGTGCGCCTTAGATGAAAACGAAAACAAACAAAAAAAAAAATCACACATCGGATGCACAAAACATATTTTTTGCGTAATAATTGTTTAGCAAAAAAAAATTTGGATTTTCATCACTTTTCCTATATTTTTGCAAACATGATGCACATGCTATTACGTTAATTATAAATTGAATAATAAATTGTAGAGGCGGATTTAATTGTTTTACTTTTAAACTTTTTTTGAATCCCCATTGAGAATGACCACTAAAAGCCACTGATCAAAAGAAGGACAGACCGACTGCAAGGAAGAAGATTGGAGCAGATGAGTCCTATTAACTCGAAGAACCAGCGACCACAACCAGTGGGGAAAATTTAAAAAAAATATTTTCATCGGATAATAAGTTAAATAAGTTTACCTTTATTTCATTGTATTAAGTTTTGCATCACTTAGGAATTTACCCTTTTCTCCAGACTTATAAATAAATACTCTTAAGTAGGCTAAGTAAAGAAATTTCTTCGCTCCTCCGCGAACTTACGCGATACTTTTAAAATATAAACCAAGATTTACTACCCTTCCATGGACCAATTAAGTTTAAAGCGAGCGAAGTTTAACATCGCAGCTTTAATTTGTCAAAGTTTCCAAAGTTAGTTTGACTTTTGACCTATAGTAATACACAGAATACGTGCTCTTTAACGGTTTCGAGGCCATCAACATACAAGGCTGCTGTTTTGTCAAAATAGAAAAAAATGAAGGCTACACGGATGTTACAGGAATGTAGACAAAATACGCTAATTATTTAGAGTTAACATCACGGACAACTTACTTTAACATCTAATATATAAAATTCTCTTGTCACGATGTTAGTTATCATACTCCTCCGAAACAGCAGAACCGATTTTGATGAAATTTTGTGTGCTTATTGGGTAGGTCTGAGAATCGGCCAACATCTATTTTTCATACCCCTAAAAGTTAAGAGTGGTCCACCCCGAATTTTCTTATTTTAGCTTTTGAACAAATTTTTTTATTTTTATTTTTTTATGGTGAGGCATTAAAAAAAACATACAGTCCTAAATTTTCTATTTTCTACCATTGACCCCAATTTTTTAACAGCGATATTAGTAATTCAATCATTTTCAACCCCGGTCGATAACCGGTCAATTATCTTTGGTCAGTTGTCCCCGCCAGGCGTCTACCAGTGTCACTTCTGACCCAGCCAATAGCACGAAGTAGGGATGAGAACGAAGCCGGCCTCCTTCGTCCATTTTTTTTTGGTTTTATTTGTGCCTCGATCGTAGCAGTGACTGTTATACGTATCAGTTTAATTTTTCAGTGCAACTCTCATGTTAATTTTATTCTCATAGTACACGGTAGATGGAAAACTTACAAAGCGTTTTCCTAATGCCGGCGCCAGACATAAGTTCAAAGAAGTGATCACTTCTTTGAAGACTTTTCTCACACTTTTGGTCACATATTGTTGTACCTGCCAGATATGTGTTCAAAGATTTGATCACTCCTTTGAGCTCACAGTTTTCAAATGGTGAACTAAAAAAATATTTCCTAGAAATAATGTATACGGCAAAACAGCGTTTGCCGGGTCAGCTAGTTTTTTTATAAATTTCACCAAGAGTAAAGAGAAATTGAGCTCACTTTGAACACATAGACACGCGCACAACACATTTATATTAATTGATCTCTTCGGTGGTAATACAAGACTATCTAATGCTACTACAACAAAACGTACAAAATAAGTACTTTCCTACAGTAGGTTAAGAGCTTACCTATAGTCGTCGCCTCAGTTCTTATTTGTCCAACAGACCATTTTAGTTTTTGTTCAATCTCCACTTTAAAATTTAAAAAAAGTATAGTTAATCACTTAACTAAGAAGTATTAAAACTAATGAGACCTTTACGGAAACAGCTTTATCTTAAACACCTCTCATAATAAATATGATATGGGCGTTTATTTATAAATAAATAAATAATGTTTCGTTGAAATAATGAATGTAAACCTTGTCCCCTCTAAAATTTTCTAATGGTCTGTTGGACAAATACGAACTAAAGCGACGACGATGATGCGAGTTTTGAGACTTCAATAAATACTACCGCAACCTCAAGGTCGGGGTCCAGAATAATTCCTACCGCCTGCTTAATATGCCATAAGAGATCATTGTTATCTATCACAAATAAAGTCACCAGACTGGTTTGTTGGCCCCGGGGTTTTATTTAAAGAGTTGTGAGACAAACCCAGATTTGCTATACTTATTACGCATATACAAAATAAATTATCAACCTCCACGAAATCACAACGTTTTAAGAGCCATTAACCAGCGGCCGAGAATTTAAATTTGGAAGGATGATTTTGCGATCGTACCCTCGCAAGTGTACAGGGTGGTTCCGATGAGAAAGATTAATTATTCTCCATACCAGCATTTTAACATAATAACTAAATATCGGTTTTATTTCATTCAAAATTTGCTTTGATAAATACCTACATTCAAAAAAGCTTAAACTCGTGATGATTAAAATTATGTACTTTTTGTAAATATTTTTTTGTCATAAGTGTTTATAATTTAAAAAAATGTGAAAGCAAAACAAGAATGTTATTTTTTTAAAATTTATTAGTTCGTAAGACTGTAAATAAATAGACAAATTGAAGTATTTTCGTCACAAAACAGGGGCGCGGATAATTTTGTATGATTTTATTTGAACTTAAATTAAAATTCTGGAAAGTAGGTTTCCCAAACAATGTATTGATTTATTTTACTGCGTGATTATATGATTTGAAATGCATGTTGTATAATACAAAATTTTGTTTGAAAATTTAACAAATCTGCCAACGACCTACGGTAAACCTTATTGTACTAAAAATAAACATATTTTCTCAAAATTTTTAAAAAAGCTTTACTAGATAAAAAGAACAGTCTTTCGAAGTCAATAGTTCTAAAATTTGATTTAAAATTGACATATTTCCGGTTTTGTCTGGTTATTCCCTTTTAAATTCAAATGAAGGTTACTGAACATTGAAAAAGTACTCCTGGATGATTAACAGCAATTGTTTGTGCATTTTTGTCGTAACGTTTATAGAGGAGTACTGAGGACGTTCAGTAAAACAGTGGATTAAGTTAGTCTCGGTTCGCAAACGATATTAAGGTCAAACAAAGTGCATATTCGGAAAACAGTCGAGCGCGGAATAGTAATAGTCTGTGAAAACAGTAGTTGACTATTTTATGCAAAAAGACAAATATTCTCGTAGTAAACAACTAAAGTCAAGCAAACTACCTTGTATGTTATAAGCTCAGGACCGTAATATCATTTATTGTTTTACAACTGTATTCGGAAGTGCTTTCACACCGTGTTTCACGCCGTATTATTAAAGTTAGCACTTAGGAAACAAGGGGTCATAATAATGTAAGGATTTCTACTATTTTTATTTGCGTTCGGTTGGCAAAAGTTCATATAGGGTGCGGCAGCATAACTTCCTTTTTTAAAATGCGCGCCATTCAGTCGGTTGATGTCGTAGCGGAGCCCTAGTGATGTTGTTCGAGAAGCAAAAGTATTAAGTTTTGTCCTGACATAGTTTAGTCGCCATCATGCGTTGGAACAGTGAGGAGCGTGCGTTTGCCGTTGAGGCCTACTTTTCGAACGGATGTTCTGTGATTGCAACTTAGCGCGAAATTCTCCTGATAAAACCACACGACAATAGATCTAAATTTTTTTTAATCATTAAAAAAACTCTTGCGAAACTATCAAAAATGTCAGAATTTGACATTTTGCAAACCATCGATATTTTAATCAAAATTCAAGTCCTCACCTACGGTACTAACCAAAATTGAATACTTTGAATCTAATCAAAAATTATATTTATTTTAAATAGGTACCTATGTTAGGAACCAAATTTGATTGATTGTTCTTATAATATAGAAAAATGAATGTTTGTAATTAATAATAAGAAAATTTGTAAAACAAATTGCAATAAGTGGCTGAGCTGATCAAGAATCTGAATGTACCGGGACTGAATATATTGAATGCGGGAGAGGGTAGGGGATCACGGGAGGGGAACGCGCCAGGAGAAGGGGACAAAAGAGAGAAAGGGGAGGCGGAAGGAGAACAGAACGAATGGGAAAAGACACGCAGGGAGAAACAATTTCTTTATTAGTTGCATTGTATGCCGGGATATCTAGTAGATGAACAAATTAAAGTCTTGTGCGTCTTGTAGGTCTTGGAAAAAAACTTCCAATAAACAATGAGCCTGAAACGCTAGCGATCTGATTTGGCGAAGGTCTAAAAATGTGGACATTTTATTAGAGGGCAGAACTCGTTCTGTGTATTGTGTATTGCAGTAGGTTTATTTATTCGGTTTAATTTAATTATAATATTAAACAATAATTTATTATTACGAATCATTGATATTGGAAGTTTAGAGGTTAGACAATATATTAATTAATACTAACGATTGCAACCCGCTTGTTACGATAGGGCAATCTATCAGACACCACCCGTCTCTACACAGAGTTAAAGGTTTTCGGGTATTTTGGGGCTCCAGGCCAGAGGTGGCTATTATTCATGGTACGTGAAGTGCTCGACAAAATAATTAAAAATCCGATTACAAATTATCGGCGATAAATAAATGCATAAACGGTTTGCAAATTCCGCCAAAAAATTCCGGCATGGAATAAAGCTCGACCAACACGAATAATATTTACTTTAAGCAAAAATATTATACAAACGCAATAAAATAAAGCGAAAAAAAACGAACACCACGCTCCGCCGAACGCGCCGGCTCTATTTTTAATTTGGAATGAAAAAAAAATAACTAGGGTAAAAAAATGCATACTGATGTATACTGCTGTTCGCGGTTATAAAGCTCTGTGAGGGAAATTATTGCCGGGAAAACACATGGAACGTTTTTTGCGTACTTTTGAATTAAAGAAAAGCGCACGAAAAAAGCGAATAATGTACGCGAACCCAAAATGTTGAAAAACACTACATATTAACAGCGTTACTAATAAACTTGGTGAAAATTGTATACAATTTATTAATTCATGGAAAGATAGGTAGGTATATTTTTTATCCTGACAGAGGAATTTTATCTGTTATATAAACTGTTAAAAAAAAATTTCATCAAATTTCAAAATTTTACAAGTTATTTTAAATGTTCTATTTACTCGTATTTCTTCTTTTTGAAGATGAAAAAGTAAATACCATTTTAGAAAGTAGATAAAACTAAATTCATAACATGACCTTTTTAATGGATTAAAACTGACGAAAAATAACACAAATAAAAGTAAATATATTGAATTATACTAATACAATAGTGAATCGGTCATTAGAATAGTAATTATCAAGAAAACCTTGTCATTTTGCCGGAAAACTCACCCGAAAACTAAGAACTGTTTTTGAAAGTTGATAAAATAGGCTTATGAAAAATATGAAACATAAAAAAGTTTGAATAATTGCTCACCCTACGTTTTTTCTAACTAAAATTACAGATAATGAAAAAATAAAACACAAACATACGTTTTATCAGACCAATGTATTATAAACCTTATCGACACCTTTATTGTAGTTTAATTTGAAAATTATCCAAAAGTTTTATAATTAATTTACAAATAAATCAAAATCAGTTTCTTATCTTAGTTTAAAATCTTAAAAACTAAATTTGTCAAAAATCTGCAAAATCCAGAATGTATATGTTTTTTTAGAGACGTAAGGATTTAATTTTTTAGTGGGATTTTTGTCGTAGCATTTGATCTAGCACACTAATCCCATCGAGAGATCGTACGTGACGTCGTCCTTCTAATATCTTTCAGGAACCGGACGAACGTCGATGACGCACGGGATTTCGCTGGAACTGGTTTATGTGATTTAAACCCCTGTGGCAATGTTTCCATCACTGGGGTTGCGACCTACTAACCAACGGTGAATTCGACACATCACAACAATATAATAGAAGAGGAATGTTTAGAAATTGGATGACATAAGAAAAACAGTCAAGGCTTATGAGTTATGAGCAATGACAACATACACACCCGAAAACTATTATACAAAATTTGTAATGAAGATGACGTTAGATAAAACATAATAAAAATACTTTTCCGTCTAGATTCTAGATCAACACAACAATCTAATTTGCCCACATGTAGATCTAATATTGTAAAATCGGATAAATTATCGATCACCGATACGAAACTAGGTATATGTGCAATGATTTGACTAATGCGCGCGATGCTGCGTAAAAATGTTCTGTACAGGAAGAAAATATACAGGATCATACTTACCTGGGAGGTCACTTGAGATTAACACTGTTTATTGTATAAGTTGTTTGTTTCTTACAAATACATAAATAAATGAAAAAAGTCCAGACTTACAAATTCTGCTGGCATACAAATACCAAATTGTCACTAAAAAGTAAACTACTGACTCATAAATTCTACCGACATATTATACATGTAGTATTTGGGAAGCGAACATTGTCCAGGTCCAATCTAGAAAGTGGACAATATTACATTGTACAAAAAACCAAAAAAAATTGACAAAACGTACATGGACATCATATCTAGGTTCTAGAAAGTCAACGACATTAGATGATATATATTGGCTATATTTTTGGCTCCTAAGAGCATTTCTTACTCTTTACTTGTTACACTTTTTTTTAATATTTATAACTTTACACTTTTTATTATTTTTAAGATATCTATCTTATAGTCTATACATACTACTTTTGACTGTATTATTTCCTACCTTTTAACTTTCTGAATCAATCTGTAACTTTTCATTATACTTTATATTTTATAATTTTATGCTTTTACTTTATACTTTCATTTATCTATCTTACTTTTTACTTACTGTTTACTACCTCAACTCCTTTTTTTACCTTTTGTTTTTATATTTAACTTCAATTAATGTTGTTACTTTCGTTTTGTTATTGTTTTATAATACATATATATAATATAATTTATGTTAATGGCACATGTTGTGCCGTATGTTTTTGAAATAAATAAATAAATATAGTTTAGGCCTAAAATATATACCAACGTACGCGGCGAGTGGCCACAAAACATTGTCTAAAATGTAGAAAGCGAACAGCATTGTATAATACAGTCCAGGCACATTAAGCTCTACCGACTTTCTATTAAAACAGACATACCTCACCAATTTAAATGCTTAGTTTAAGGGCATGTTTATTTATCACTCGGGTAAATTAACACAGAAATTTATTTCACAATAGTTTGTGCGAAACCGCAAGCTTACCGCGAGAACATTTCGGGTGAAAACTCGCGGTTTCAGCTCAGAAATTCACGGAATGCTTAGGTAATGACGTAGAGAAATAATATAAATTATATAAAAGAGTACTCAACTAAGAGCCCTGCTGGTAGCCGTGGATTAATGAGGCGAGAACGAGCCGGGAGGGAAGGGAGAGAAGGAAAAGAAGAAAAAATAATGCGGTAAAATAAGCACGGTACAGATTTTTTTCAAAGCAAGATTTAATGTAGCGACTAATCACAGTTCTGAATGGAATACCATTGCCGCGAGTCCATATTTCATTTTAATTCTTTGAATTTGCAGGGTGAGTGGGCTCGGATAGTAGGGTCGCCAGTCGCTAGGTGGCGCCTGGAATTCATGAAGAATTAAAGGTGGAAGGTTCACGGAAGCATTCGAGCTCGTTCACACGTCAACGAATTTTTTGAATTTTTGGAAAAAAGAAGAATGTTACCACTGTTTTAAATACGGTTAGATTAAGGTAAATCAGCCTTTTAGAACTGGAAGTGAGGGTGAACAAAATTTATATAAAAAAATATTTGTATTTCACAGAAAATGAACAATTTATCAAATTTCAAATTCAAATTATCCTTTAAAATGCAAGTTCTGTGAAAGTTTTGTTATTATTTCATAATGAGACGGTTGTTTCACCGTACTTTGTAAATAACATAACGTGAATATCACTTTTACAGGACTTAAATATTAACTTTCAGATTTAATGAATTCTTCAAATTCTGCGGTGAAACCATCCGTCCTTAATGCCAAAACATTTGTAAAGCACCTGAGCAATTGAAATAAATAATTTTTAAGTGTATCATTGAAGAAGAAGATAACACTTTTAAATCTAAATGAAAATATGAAAGAAAACAAGACAAAAAGTTGCGACCATTGTCTTTTTCTGTTTTCCTGTGTCTTGTTTTCTTTCATATTTTCATTTAGATTTAAAAGTGTTATCTTCTTCTTCAATGATATATTACGTTGATGGGAATAACCTTCAAAAGTTATAAAAAGAGAGTTTTTCTCGTAAAAAATTGAATTTTTAAGTGTTCTAATTTAGGATTCTGCATTGTATAATAAATAATACGGCAATGCGACAGTTTTCATTTAGTTTATTCGAATACCACTAACTGCCCGGAGTCAGTAGGACTATAGCAAACCCAATTTTAATTACGTTGTGAGGTTGTAGGAAGGAGAAATGGGAAGATTGAGAGGCAGTTTGAGAAGTTCCCTGCTATTCTCGCGGATGATGATAACAAAATGGCCATATTCAAATATTCAAAACACACGTTTCGTAAACTTCAAGCAGCCTACCTTTTGTCATGGATCAATATATGCCAACGATAAGCTGCATTACGCATTCCATAAATTTACTTTGCATTAATTTTTAATTTTCGTACTAATCACACTAACATTTAAACTTCAAAAGACTAGAACAGTCTTTAACGTATTTACATAACGCTCCAATCTCTCACAAAAGAAATCCGTTAGACTTATCCATTCTCGTTCTTCTCGTTGATGGCACTACTTGTCTATGCGCAAATCTTTTATTCTGTTTACCTCCAGATCCGACAGGTGACGTCCCCCAGAGGACCTAGTCCTGGCTCTTTGTCCTCGCCCCGTCCGTTGGCCAGAAATAATATCATAAATATGATATTCAAAGCCCTTTCAGCCAGGGTCCAAAGGCACGGGATTTAGAATGACCCGCGTCAACCGTCACGCATTTAATTTTACCTAATTCGGTCGCTCTTAAGGACGAAAGTAGACTGCGAGAAGAGGCAACGAACAGTTTATAAAATATGTAATATTATGTAAGAAGATGGTAATATCCACGAATAGAGTCTACCTGCCGAAGAGATGAACCTTGGGGTAATAAAAGAGAAGAACTAAAACAAAGTAATGTTCGAAACGATGACTGTCGTAAAAATTAGGTTGGAAATAATTCGAACGAATTTCCTAAATATTCATGTAGACTTTTCTAGATGGAAGAATACATAAACAAAGAAGGACAAATAGACATGGGCGATAAACCTGTTCTCAATTTGGAGGAGAAATTATATATTCATTATTCGCAAGGATTAGGTTCCTGCAGCACGAAATACAGCAAAACTGTGGATAATGATACTAGAAGCTTAGGAGCGAATATAAAACCAAATACACATCGTAATATCAGTCTTTAAGCAGAAATTTTATAAAAAATACATGTAATAAAATAGTGTAAATGTGTGGCAGAACCTTCATGAATGTTACAAATAAGTTTATCAACGAATTTAGCATAATTATTTTTTTATTTAACTTTTATGAGTAAAACCTCAAATTGTAATATTTAATTAAATAAAGACACTACGAGCGAAACTCAATCGAAAATTGGATCGACATGGATATCGAATTGGATATCGACTTAGCTCAGTGGTAAGAGCACTCGCACCGGAAAGTGAGAGGTCCTGGGTACGAGTCCCAGAGGTGCCAATATCTTTTTCTGATTTTTCTGTTTCCACATTTTCGATTGAGTTTCGCTCATAGTGTCTTCATTTAATTAAATAACAAATTTAGCTATAATGTAAAAATGTAAAGGAATGGTTGAGGAGGTGAACATTTGTTACACAGCTTTGATATATTTTTCTGACAAGGCCATTCTGAACTTATTCAGAGTGCTCCAATAAACTTAGAAACTTCTCTTCAGAAAGTCTACCGGAAAAGGTCCTGCCGATCAGTTTTGCAAGCTTTTAAAATCAAAAATCATTTCGCAAGTTTTTGTAGCAACATTTAGTTTTCTTCATCTAATAAAAAGAGAGAGATTTCTGACATAATTGCTTGCCGCACTAACCAATATTTTGCGACGGTTGAGTCTAAGCTTGTGGAAAACTTTTCAAATGAAACCAAGGAAATTGAAGTCATATTGGCTCCTGCAATTCTGCAATAGAACCAAAACAAAATAGTTTTTCATTATAATCCTCACAAATGAAGAAGTTAAAAAAATATTGACAGTCTCGATACAACACGTTCTAAAGGTCCTGATAGCTTTAACGTACATTTCGTAAAACTTATTAAAGACAATATCACACCTCTTAACCGAAAAATTATTATTATCATTAATACATCGAAGTTTCTCTTACGGGGCTTCATCTCAAATAATCTATTGTGTACAAATAATTACTGTATTACAATTGAAGGAAACCAAATTACACAATACATCTCTGCGACAAAAGTACGACAAAGTAAAAACCTCCATTCAATTCCAAGGATCGAATAGTTCCTTGTATCAACCACCCCACCCTCTAGCTTACGTATACCCTTGACACAATACACCTCCCCTACAATCCCAACCACAGATTTTCCTGCATTGCCGATTGCGCTATCAAATAAACCTTAACATTAAAAGAAAACACTGTATACGATGGAAGGGATGGGAAATTGAGATAGTAAAAGAAGACAAATACTAAAAGAAATAGAGTAATGAAGAGATAAAGCTTCTACCCCTTAATTAGAATGAAATAATTTTCAATATTAAAGCTTTTAAATGTGCTTTCATAATATAAGGCTCTTCCCACTACCATCCCTTTGCGAAACCGTGAAATCCTTTTCATAAAGCTGTCTGGTTAGAGAACAAAAGGTCGTATTCAGTATGTTCCATAATAATATGAGGCAGTGGTTGAAAACTTATCGGAGCTGCGTCACATTTTTATTAAGTAAGTATATTTGTCAAAAACCATTTTTTATCGTTTCACACAAGTAGCTTTAAATTCTTGTGGGTTTTTAAAATATTTTTCATCATGTTATTAGCGAGTTCCCGGCTTGCGTTGCTATGCCACTTAATAAATTGTTTCTCCCTGCGTGTCCTTTCTCATTCGTCCCGTTTCCCTTCCGCCTCCCTTTCCTCTCCCGTGTTCCCTTCCCCTCACGCGTTCCCACTCCGCCTCCTTCGCCTTCCCTCTCCCCACTCCCCTCCCGAGTTCCCCTACCCCCCCCGCATTCCATACATTCAAACAGCTCACATGCCAACTGTAGCAATTTTTTTTTATACAAATTTCATAATGCCAAAGCTCACCAGTATTTATAGAAACCTTCGCGGGCGTGCTCACAACAACTCACCAAAGTTTCATCGCAATCGGATGAACGGTTTAGCAACGCATAATTTCATGACGCCACAGCTCACTATTATGTACAGAAACCATCGCGGGCATGCACAAAACAACTCACCAAAGATTTATCGCAATCGGATGAACGGTTTAGAAACATAATTTCATGACACCAAAGCTCACAATTACATTATATAGAAACCATCGCGGGCATGCACACATCAAATCCCCAAAGTTTTATTGGAATCGTATGAATAGCAACGCATAATATCATGACACCAGAGCTCACTATTGTATATAGAAACCATCGCGGGCATGCGCACATCAAATCCACAAAGTTTCATCGCAATCGGATTAATGGTTTAGCAACGCATAGACACCTCTTACATATACACCCAAGAGAGCATATTTTGATTTTCATACATATAGATCACCAGAGTCCCAACTGCCCGAAGACAGTGGGATCATGGAAGTTGCGATTTGAAGTTTATTTTGAGGCTGAATGAAGTGGGATGGGAAAGAGTAGTGGCTCAATAGAACTGGCAGTTCTATTGAGTTCTAGCCACTTAGCCAGGCTACTGCCATTTCAAGCAATGTTTCGATTATGAATAGTGACTTTATACGATCTTATTATTATACGATACCATACGGTATTAGATCATCAAATATAAAAAAATAAAACAACAATCCGCCTGAAATAACTGGGAAAAAGTTGATTTGTATTGCTAACGGCAGAATGTAATTTATGCAACTAGTGGAGTTCCACAGGGTTCACGCCTTGGCCCAATCTTATTTATCTTGTTTATAAATGATCTTACAAAAATATTTCATGATTATATCTATCTTACTTTTTGCTGATGACCTCAAAATTTTTAGAATTATTCTAAATATTTACTACTGCAACTTTCTTCAAGAAAATATCAACAAATTGTTAATTTGGTCTAATGAAAATAGACTCCACTTAAATATCTCCAAATGTCAAATAAGTTAGATTTTCACGAATAAAAAATCCAGTGATCTTCAATACAACATTGAATCGAGAAATTATTTATAATCAAAATTACACGAAATGATATTATACATTTTATTAAAAAAATAACAAACCAGTTTTTTTGTTTTATGAAGCATTTAACAAATCTAAGTATTCCGCCGAATTATCCAGGTTACGGAACACCAATGTTCCGCAGAGCCCCCGGTCAATAACCACTAGGGGTAGAGGGACAAAAGAAAGTAAGGTCGAATAACTCTCGCGAGGAGAGCCATAAAACTTAACTGCGATTAAGTAATTAGAAAGCTTTTCTCTCTTTTATTCCGAAAGCGTACCTTTGGATTAAAAAAACAAACGAAGGTAAAAAGTAAGAGATCACTTGTAAATTTAAGTCGCCAATATGTCTTTTTTATCTTACACTGAGAATAAATTTGGTTTTCGCCCTTTTCAAAGCGTGGCACCTTTTTTTTTTTTTTTTGGTACAATAATTTCTTTCAGAAGTGGGTTTATTTGCCTAGTTTTTAACACCTTTCTTAAATGATAGTTTAAAGCCAGATTTATTCCAACCAACCTTCAAAGGTTGGTTAACATTATTGTTAGGGGGCAGAGTTAAAATGTAAAATAAAAACAGCACCAACATTTATTTGAAAAATAAATAATACAAATTTAAAAAGAAAGACAAATATTCCCATGTTTTTTTTTAACATTAAATCCACACAGAAGGCCCTGAGGAAAATAATTTCCCTCAGGGCCTATGTCATTTTTGGGGATGTTGTGTGGAGGGTCTGGAGGGGGAAAGGAAGTAGAGAAAGTTCTCGGAAGGAAAAGGGGTGGGTAATTAGGGGTGGGTAAGAATCTGGAGGTCAGTGTGTCCAGGAGTGACGGATGAATAATCCACCCTTCCAAGGTGCAAGGGGATGTTCCGAGAGAGTACGGCTGGAGTAGTCAAAATCCGGCCTGCCATGCAGCTGGTCGGCAGACATATCCGCCGCCAAGACCCGGACAAACCTCACCCCATGAACCTGCCCATATTGGAAATTGTAGCGATTAACCTGCCAATGTTGAAAATCCTCTTTAATTACCGACTATCGCATAAGGATTAAGGTAGGTGGAAATGAAGCATTTTAGCAAAAAAAACACTTCAACGATATGATAATACACCATCGCCATAGTATATTGAATTAAAATTCTACGATAATTTCATACCCTTTCACACCTTCACAACAAAAAGGATCACTGGTCGTTGTTCCTCCTTCCTAGCAAGAAGGAAAATGACGAGATCGGGATCAAATTTCGCAAACGTGACTGTGGATTTATCAACGGTGTGACCCGACAGTTGATTTGCCAACAATTAATAGGTCCCCGGGAAAGGTTTTTACTATAAAATTATATTTTTTTATGCATTATTTACCAATTCCAAACGTAAAATCAACTTCAAAAATACCCTTAATAACAAGCTGGTATGAATATCGAACGAATTTACATACAGTGTCGATTTTTTTACTTATGCGCTGGTATAAACAATATAAAAACAAATAGATTTTTCCTTGATGTATTTGAATGAAAATATGTTTTATACTTTATTATTTGGTGGAACATCCCCTCTGCACATCCCTTTGGGGTCAATAAGTTATATTTTGTTTAATTAGGTATA
Organism: Glyphotaelius pellucidus; assembly: GCA_936435175.1. Taxonomy (NCBI): domain Eukaryota; kingdom Metazoa; phylum Arthropoda; class Insecta; order Trichoptera; family Limnephilidae; genus Glyphotaelius; species Glyphotaelius pellucidus. The sequence goes on along the minus strand of OW386557.1, from coordinate 11,537,995 downwards.
CCGTATTTTCCCTAAACCGGCTGCATATTGCATACAAGTATGCCGGGGAGCCAATTGTCGGCGGATCAACTGTCATGAATCCTTATCAACTCTAAGCACGCATGCAAGGCAGTAAGATACTTACATATATTAAGGAATTTGAGAAAATACCCAATGCATCAGAGATTAAGTCGTTCCAGAGACGTGATATAATAAACATGAGTTAAATCATGAATGATTAAGACTGTTTTCAGAGTGATTGCTGGAGATAGAGATAAGATATAGATATATAGATAAGATATCTCAACACTCAACACTGGCAAAACACAGCTCGTCTTCATTAGTAAAAAAATACATTACGAAAGGGCACTATGAAAATTTAAAAACCTTCTTCATATACATAATAAGGATGAGTTTGTAGAAATGTCAAGACTACATACATTAAGGAGATTGCTTTGTAAAAATAGTAAACATTATAAAGGATATAGATTTCGGGAAAAACACAATACTAACGGTTGGCATTCAGAATAAATCCATCAAATGATTCAGTCGACGAAGCGAATGTATTTCAAAGGACCGAAAGGAGAGACATCCCGGACCAGGCGAGGCGGAAAAGGAGAAGTAGGTAGAAAAGAACGTAGGTATTGAAGAATTTCCATCAAGATATGCCGGGACTTGTCGACTCCCTATTGGCCACAAAGCCTAACAATTGCAAACCTAATAAGATTTACATGTGCAAAAATTCACGACCCATTTCGAGAAATTTTTCGGAACATCACAATGTTAACCAAAATTAAGAATATCACTATGTGCGCAAAAGTAAACCGACATATTTGCAGATAGCCGCGCAACTTCCGCCGTGAATTCCGTTTCAATTTTTAAAAATTTGTTTAACAATCGAAAATTAAGACAAGATTCCATTTAATTTGTCATATTTTTACAAATGGTCTCTAAAGAAAACGGATCTGTAGAAACTCTTGCTAAGTCGGATGGTGGAGCTAAACCCCGTACAATTTACTTATTAACCTTTAGTTGAAGATACCCTTAGAATTGCCCCGGTTAAAAAACAACATTCAGTACAATGGTGTTGCTGCAAAATGGATAAACTAAGTCTCTAAGGTACTTTCCATCCCGTCTCTTTCTTAACGCCTTACCTTCTCTAACATCTTTCATTCTCACAATTTCCTCCAATTTAGGGATGCCATAGTCCCACTCAATTAGAAAGTTTGACGAGCTCTGTACAAATTTAATGATTCGCATTTGAGATTTAAAAATGATCTAATACTAGAATCTTTTACTTTTCGCTTGTACAGCTCAACAAAAATTTTTCACGATATAAAAGAGAAAGTATAACTAATACAGCAGCGATTTTTGTGTCCAACCAAAGATAACAGCGATGAAAATAGTTAAATTATCCAATTATCCAAACGTGGCGGTGAGTGCCTAGAAAGAAAAACAAAATCGCGTGATCCGTACCAAATCTGATAAAAGTTTTAACTAAATAATAATTGTTAGGCGTCTGAAAACCCCTTGATACGTTGTTATCGTACAGTGTAACAGTGATTAGCCCTACGGTTCATATTATGTTATAATCACCACCCGTATAATATTATAATTTGTACAGTATGACAGCCTAAGCGAATTATACGAAGATTGTATTATCAAATTTAGTACAAGTGGGTTTCCTGAGACAGAAGCTTTTGTTGTTGGAGTGAAATCATATGCAAAACCAGAATACACAATTAAATGCATGATTTTGGATGCAGCTGTGAAACTAGGTAGTCCCTTACTAAATACCACAATTCATTGAATATTTAGGTTATGAACTCTCTACCTAAAACGTATTCTGAGATTTTGAGCACTCGAAAAATACCAATGGAAAAGTGGAGGGCAGGAGAAATAGAGGAAGATCACCAAACTGGCCAAGTGTCACAGTATCAAGTGGCACAGTGTGAAGTATCACAATGTCAAATGATCATGCAGCACAGAATTTTGGGGATTGAAGAATTCTGTCAAGCGTCACAGTGTCAAGCGACGCAATGTCAAGTGTCATAGTGTCAAGTGCCAAAGTGGCAAGTGTCACAAAGTGAATATTGACAATGTTACAAGAGACACTTGGCACTGTGACACTTGACACTGTTACAAGAGACACTTGACACTGTGACAAGCAACACATGAAACTGTGACACTTGGCAGTGTCAAGTGTAACACTGTAGAGATTCACAGTGTCAAGTGTCACAGTGTTTAGTGATCGTGCAGCACAGGAACTTGAGGATTGGAAGATCCAGTCAAGCTTCACTGTGTCAAGAGTCACAGTGTCAAGTGTCACAGTGTCAAGTGTCACAGCGTGAGTGTCACACTGTCAAGTGATCATGCAGCACAGAACTTTGGGGATTGGAGAGTCCTAGTTCATTAGAGCAATTGGAATGGGCCTACTATCCATAGCAATGACGAAACGATTAAAAATAAGTAATAATAATTTGTGGGGTAAAATGTAGAAGGAATGTAGATTGATAATGTAAATTAACAATAATCTTGCTGACGAAATTTTCTGGCTGCTTAAAAAAACATTAAAAAATAGAGTATTCCATTTTCACTAGTCGATCCAGGGCGATTCAGCAACGGATAATTTTAAACTGAAACTTTTTTGTGTTTTAATTTAGCAAACACAAATTCTAAAACTAAAAATAATAAAATGGAATAGAAGAAAAGTTATTATTTATCGTACATTTCCATAGAAACGCAAATTTCAAATTAACTTTGTTTCCTGGATTCCATTTACGACTAGCGAAATAAATAAAGCAAATAATGAGAACAATATTAATTTTCCGATCATCATTGGCGGCGTTCCTTTGATGATGCATAAATTGCCATTTCAATCCGGTGCGAGTTCCAGGGAATATATTAAATTGTATGTCTATTAGAAGTTGTTCGGGTATATCTGCCCTGCTGCGTTCGGCCGTGTTTAATGTCCCGCTTCGGGCAATGAATGGTGAACAGTTCACAAAACTGACAAAACGGAAAATAATTTATTTGATGAAAGGAAAACATAAAAGCGATGATTCATAATTATCGGTAACCAGGTTATTTTCATTAAAAAATGGAAAAGTATAAAAAAGGCAAACAGTTTTACTGGGAATGCAATGAAATGTGCACAATATTTTCTCGCTAAAAATTCATGTGTTTTATTTTTACAATCAGCTCATGAAATTTTGTTTGAAATTCTGAAATGGTACCGAAAATGTAAAAAAAGATTATGGCTCCGAGCCCATTTTTTTTTTTACATGAATACAGCACAAGAGTCCCAACTGCTCCCGTCTGGTGTCAGTGAGACTATGGCATCCCCAATTGGGGTATGTTGTGAGGCTGAAGGTAGATGGGAGGGGAAGGAGATGAGGAAGAGGTAGGTGGGAAGTACCTGGCTATTCAGATCTGGTCACCAAACATGGCTAAAGCCATTTCAAGCAACGTTTCAATTCTAAACGGTGGTCTTACACTAGGGCGTTACTGAGAATATCTTCCACTCTGAAATTATCATTCTTCCATTATCACTAAGTACCGCCCAAGAGTTGCAAGTTGCAGATATTATTAATCCAATAAGTTGTATGTTGTGGGTCGAAGAAAGTGAAGTGGGGGAGGTGGAAAGAAGAAGGTTGAGAGGTACCTGACTATTCAGATCTAGTCTCTATACACGGCTAATGCCATTTCAAGCAAAATATCGATTCTGAATAATTCTGGGTTCAAGGGGTGAGGTTTGTCCGGATCTTGGCAGCGGATACGTTTGACCACCAACTTCGTGGTATGCCGGATCGGGAGAGAATGTCAGAGGGAAACATTTTAATCTCTTTAGCCGGAACACCGCCATGCCGCAGTGGGAGGGATGGATTCTTATGTCCTGGACATACTGACCCCCAGATTCCTACCCACCCCTCATACTTTTTCCTTCCCAAAACTTCCTCTCCTTGCTTCCCTAAAAAAATCCTCCACACAGCATCCTCAAGGATGACATAGGCCCTGAGGGGATTTTTTGCCTCAGGGCCTCCTGTGTGAATTTAATGTAAAAAAAATCGTTTTTCAACAGGGCGAAACTGAGAGTTAGACCAAAGAAAGTGATGTGGGTATTCAGATCTAGTCTCTAAACACGGATAATGCCATTTCAAGCAACATTTCGATTCTGAAAAATTATTTTTCAACAGGGCGATACTGAGAGTATCTACCACTCTGGGAAACTCAATCTCTCATCATTAATGTAAAAAAAGATTACTGCGAAATTACTACTTCAACATTACTGCGAAAAGGTTAGCAAATTCTTTTTAAAAGTGAAATAACCGTAAATAATAATATAATGATAAGGAAATATTATAAGTTCTCATCTAAAAATAACTGAGTGAAACATGCCCGTCCTTCCCAGGAAGATGTTCACCACTCTTCTCAACGCAGAAATTATAATATAAAGTGAAAATTAAATTAAAACTCTAACATAACTCTAACTCTCGTTGAGTGTATCCTTCGTGAAACCCATCTACGTCACAACTGAGCGGCACTGGAAAAAGGAATAAAGTCAAGAAATATACGATAAAAATAGACACTAATTTTGAAGGATCCATTCTTCTTTATCTGCGGTCTGATCTCGTACATCTTAGCTCAGCGACTTAACGAAAAGTAGCTTTTCACTTTAGATTTGAATCTGAAGAAAGGTGTTGTGAATTGTGAGTTCTAGCGACTTGTAATTGCTACAGCTTCTTTAAGGCGAAGCTTAATGTTAAATCACTGTTTTAGATTCATCTTTAGTACGAACCGGTATACATTATAAATACAAAAAAATATGCTCTGGAAGAATTGAAGCTTTTTCCACCGTTTCCATTTAAAAGAATTAAAATAAAATTGTTAATTACTTTACAAAAAGTGTAAGCAACAATTTTTGAAATATAATTTTGTGGCTAAAATGGTCTGTGACAGTTTCCATAGATTAACTTTTTTCTTTCTTATAAAATTATTTACAATATAAATAAAAATAACTTTAGCGCTTGTAATCGTGACCTCAATCCATTTGCCAAGCGATTTTTATGCCCATTAACAATATTCGTGGCGATAAAAGGTACACTAAAAAAACATGTGTTTTAGGATTGTGACTTCCTCTTAAACCACTTCCTCTTATGAATTTCTAGATAAACTCAATTATTACTTGTATCATGAACACTACAAAAGTCATGCAATTCCATTCATTAGAACCCAACACAAATTTCTCAGATCAATTAATTCGCGCGGATGACAATATTAACTATGATTCTGTGTTACAAAAAATGCGACTGTTTGACTGGTTAACTGTTCTGACTCCCATGAAATAGTTTCGATTAAAAATTATCACATCCCCAGTAGAACAACTTGACTCGAATCACCGTATTATTACAACAATACTGTCAGTAGCGCAGAACAAAATTCAACAATACATCGTTTTACACACTTTAGGTAATGAATTTGCTAATATCGATCATGCCGAAAGTCTGTCATCATACAAATGACGCATTAAACCAAATTTGTGTGCTAGTACTACCACGTAATCATAATATAATCGTATAACCATAACATGTCCTCTACGCACTCTAATATCTATTCATTAGAAATATATCAAAGGTACTTTTAAACATATCGCGTTGTAAAAATCCGTAATACCTACATTGCACATTTTAAAATTTTTATTTTATCTTCAATTTTTGGCTCCTAAGAGCTTTTCATACTCTTTACTTGTTATACTTTTTAATTTTTATAAATTTTGTAATTACTATTCTTTTCAATTATATCTTATGGTATATACATTTTACTCTTTAACTTTTTTATTTCCTGCCTTTTAACTTTTTATTTTAAGTTTATACTTTTTACATTATACTTTAAATTTTATAGTTTTAACTTATACTTCTTACTTTTATTTTATACATCTTACTTACTACTTACCCGGTAACTGGCCTTAACTACTTTTTTACCTTTTTTTTTTAGATTTAACTTTACATTTGCATTATTGTATTACACTTTCTTTATGTTATCGTATTATAATAAAGAAATTTAATTATGTTAATGGCACATGTTGGTGCCGTATGTGTTGAAATAAATAAATTATCATGATCATGAGTTCTTAAATTTTGAGTTTTTTCAGCTCGTTCCAAGTACCATTTTCATCGAAGGCCAAAATAAAGCAGACCATCACCACCCCCATCGTTACAAAATATAGCTCTAATTCTCTGAGAAAATTGTTTTTCAATTCATCGGTAGGTGTAATTTCGTAAGAAGTCTCCGACTTCTTTTGATCACATGCTTATATATTTTCTGACACTCCCTTTTTCAGTTCATCCGGTCAACATTTTAAAAACATCAAGCTATTATAAATAATGTTCCAAATTATAACTTATTCAGGTTAAGGGACGTACTTGATTTTATTTAACCAGTGATTCCTGACACTATTTAATTATTATGTCTCAGGTGACTTTCGTAAAAAAAAATCTTCAAAATCAGACAAAAAAAAATATTTGGTCACTCTGCCGAGTAACCGCACAATCCGTCACCTGCCCCTAACCGTCCAACATCCAGTGATTTTATGCTTTTGGTTAGAAAAAAAAACATAAAAAATTTCACCGGAGACCTAAATTTCACGAACTTTTTTTAGTCTGAATAATGTCAGAAATCACCACTTAAAGTCAGATAAGCACGTCTCTTAACACCCTGCATACATATCTTATATACAGAAATTAATATTTGTTTGTTTGTTCGTATTTTATGCACGGCCATACCGTTCATCTGATTGCCATGAAATTTCGGTGATTTGTTGTGCGCACGCCCGCGAAGGCGAAGGTTGTAGGCAATATATAATGGTAAGCTCTGGCGTTATGAAATTTGTATTAATGAAAAAGTGTGTATTTCATGTAGTTTAGCGCCAGGGAGGAAAGTCAGGAGGGGGAGGGAAAGCGGGGGTTAAGTTAGCGGGAGGAATGAGGAGTGGGGTAGACGGGGAAGGTGGAAAGGAAACGCGGGAGGGGAAGGGGACTCGGGAGGTGAACGGGGACGCTCGGGAAAGGACATGCAGGGAGAATCAATTTATTTCTTTGTACGCAACGCATGCCGGGTACCAGCTAGTTATATATAATTCTGAATTGCGTCACATTTTGTAGCTGCTTTCGCGACACAAATTCAAGATAGTTCAACACTTTTAACATAAGAACTTAAAAATTTTCATAAAAATAAACCGTTTGCATGGATTTTAAAAATTCTGCTTCCAGCTTTCAAAGTTTGCGTTTTTATGACTTGAGTCGTTATCTCGAAGCACCCCTGGCAACTGAATGACAAATATCCGCCCTTGATGTCTGGGGTGTCAAGATTGCAGTCATTAACCCAAATTTGACCAAGGCCGCCATTTTGTTATTTCGCGATTCCCGCGTTTTAGCTGGTTTCCCGCCTTATTACGAAAATTGAGGACGCCAAGTGAGGGAGGAGCTTTACGTCACACTTCTAAATAAGATAAAACAATAATGTAATGTTGGACTGACAATGCGCCAAGTAATAAGGCGTATTGGCAAAATGTAAATGTAGATTTGAGTATATAAAGAGAACATAGCATTATACGTTTTATCACCCATAGACCTAATTTTATTACACCGCGATTCTCACGATTTACAGGTTTCCCGCCTCACTGTGAACATTGAAGACGCGAAGTGCGGGCGTAGCTTTATGTCATACATCAAAACAAGATCAAATAATAGTGTATCATTCCACTAAGAATGTCTGGCGGAGTTTAAAACTGATTGGCACAAATACAGGCTGGTGGGGGGGGGGGGAGGGGGAGGGATTAGTTATTTTTTTCTAGGAGCTGCACCGAGCGGTTGGTAAGGGAGAATAAATCGAATGAGATTTAATTAAATAACTAATAAAAATTCGAAAAAGGTAAAAAGGTCTAACTTGAAATCTGCGTGTTCTCCTTGATAGGTTAACGCAAAAATTCACATCAGTTTGACGTCTACGTAATTAATTACGCATTCGAAATGCTTAATTCTTTGGGTCATGCAAAAAACGATATTAGTCGGAAATCTTTCCTGATAAATGATATCCATTAAAATATCTGTCTTTTCTCCCTGATTTAGCATCTGTTCTATGCTAAATCAGGGAGAAAACACAGATATTATTTATCCTTCCTCTGCCAGTTCCATGCCTCACTGCCATACATCAGGGTAGGTACCAGCACTCCGTTATGGACGGCTAGCTTCGATTCTTTGGAGAGTTTTTTTATTGGCGCCAACGGCATTCAGACCTCCATTAATGGAGTTACCTGCATTACCCTCCTTTCAATATCTCTACTGCCCACCCCGTTCAGCCTCATAAAATACCCCAGTGGAAACACCATAGTCCCAACGGCACTAGACGATCTGAAGCAGTTGAGGCTCGTTCGAGGTATTCACATACAAAACTACAAAATTAAATTAAAATCACTTGGTACTGTATATAAGGTTAACTTGAATAAATTTATTTCGCCAATTGAACAAAGAAGCCGCATTAAAAAAATCGTTATAGAAAAATGGGCCAACTGAAACAAAAAAATACAGGGGACCACAAAGAAAAATCGTTCTTTAATAATTATATAGTCATTAACTTGGTTAAAATATTCAGGCACATCCGGTGATTAAATCCAAATGCGTAATATATAAGCATTTTTTTAAAAACACCTCTTGAAGGTTAAGGTAAGGTACGAAATACAAATGTTGAACTTTACGAAGGCTTTTTGCCTAAAACAGATAGGTACCTACCTACCTGTTTTAGGCAAAAAGCCAAGCAAATTATTGTTTAAAAAGTAAATTATTATTTGTTATTACTTTTTCAATATCTTTTATATATTTAATTATATTATTATTCAATTTATAAAATCAGTTTAAATATAAACATGTTCCGCCATGTAATATTATTAAGCGTGACAGCTGTTTAGCCTTCTGAAGTATTTATATTAGTTCTATATAGGTATTAACGAAGAAAATTTTTTATTGCTTTAATTATCCAGGCCCTTATTAATTTCCGAGTAAAATGATTGAAATTATTACGTTAAATTATTAAGTTTCCCCAATTACTGCCTCGTTTAAATTCGATCAAAGGTCGTTATGTATTCTAATCATTTTGTGAGTTATTCCCAAATAATAATTCATAGGCTTATTTTCTAGCATAATGAAGTATTTAAAATTGGCTTAAACATATCTAGGAGCGGTGAGCGAATTATATTTTTTTGTTCATTTACCAAAGTAGCTTCGGTATTATTAGAAACGTTGTTAATTTCCAACTGCTCTAAAATACTGAGTTTTCGCCCTTTATTTTGTATGAGTAAAGGCGTTGGCTTATTATCATCACTAAGTGGGTGATTTTTATCTAGATATAGAGTATTTTGATTTTTGTGATGCTATGCTTATTTAAACGTTATTTGTGTTAATTAAAAAAAAACATCTAAAAGCCCAAATGGGCGTGAAATATTAAAAAAAAATCGCGTAAATAAATATTTCACCCTGATGTAGAGAAAACAAAACGAAAAACCTGTCATTTTTTGATACTGACAATTCCTTTAAAATAATTTCACAAAACACATACAAAACTTATTTCCACTTAATTTATTTTTTGACCGAAACCGGTGTCAACAACTTGTTAAAGCCATCTTCAGACTGGTACAATTTATTCATAATCTAGACATTAAAAACATATCATAAGAAGAAGAGGAAGGAGAGTAGTCTCAAGGATTTTATTCAATTTAAATGTTTTTTTTTTTTTCATATTTGACGACTTATATAAGACGAGAAACAAATATGGAAAAACTTATGTTATTAGAAAACCTGTTGTTTGTCTCAGCACAAACTCTGTAGCGGTGAGTTCTGGCATTAGGAATCTTTTACAGCATTTTCTACGTGGAATTTGTATATAAATTAATCTATTTTCAGCACCTCTGATTAATTTCAATATTCGATTTGGAGTCTCAACAACTCGAACTAAAGACTCAAAATTGGACAAGACGCCATATTATGCGTTCAATAAGAAAAACGATTTCTAAAAAAGGGAGAGCCAATAGGTACTAAAATAATTAAATTAATTAGAAGAAGAAAATATGGCTTCCTAGAAAAGTTAAAATTGCTTGTAAATATCGTAAGGATTCGTTATGAAAATATATTATTAATCATTATATTATTTTCTTCCCAAAGTTTTCCATTTTTGACACTGCTTCTCTCGGTGTTTTGCATCCTGCCAATTTTCCTCAAAAATTGAAAGGAAAACGTAAACGAAATTAATTTATTCGTACCATTGTCCGGCAGTGAAGTCGAAGCAATCAGCCTTCATAAATATTCATTGCTCATTTGGAACGGAAAAGGGAAGACAAATATCTGGAAGGTTTATATTTTATTTTTAAAATAATGGAAAAGCAATGTCGACATTATGATTTGCGGAAAATTAGAGAAGATTAAAGATTTTTTAAATTAATACGTATTACTTTTAATTATTCTTCGGGTTCTTTTTTAAGGAATTTACTTATCGTGTAATCAAAGTTAACACATAAGTATCCGAATGCAATGAGAGTTTTTTTTAGTATCTGATAGATACTATCTACCATTGAAAGTATCTACTACTCTAAAACGTGCCGCAAATACATTTTGCATTATTTTATACTTTACTATGCGGATTCGTCGGCAAAGAGTTTTATCTATATTAGATATAATCGAAAACAATAACACCTGTTTATTTATACATTTATTAATAAACGCCCTTTTTCTGGGCTTTTACATATACAGCATAGTTAGAAATGTACAGTATTTATTGTACATAATTGAACTGCCTCAATTACAATATTTTATATTTGTTTAAAGATAAAATTAAGATGTCCACGGAGTTGGTATAATTATTTCCCTAAATTAGTATTCGAAGCAATAGCTTCCATTAGTATTCTGGGTAAAGAGGAATACATATGGTAGTTAGTCCCAAATTTTCTGCACTGAAATAAATCCTGACTTTAAGTGGAATCCGGAAGCTTAATAATTCAAGCAATACCGGACTATCAACTAAATCATTTAGAATTTTATATAGAAATAGCAAGTCAGTGAAAATTCTTCTGTCGGATAGTTTGAGCATATTCGTATCGTTTAAAATAGTATTGTAGTACAACATAATTGCTGGAATTCCCATTTAAAAATTTAGAAAATGTAAGAAATTGTTTTGTATTCTTTCAACAGCTTGTACATGTACATTATAATGTGGGTTCCAGACGGGAAAATTGTACTCATGTTGACTTCCAACATAAGCAAAATATAACAGTTTAATACACTTTATACTATTAAAATTTCTAGATAGCCTTATTATAAATTCCAACATTTTTAAGCCCTTATTAGAGGTTTCCGTAGAGAAGATTAGACGAATCCAGTCCTCCAACTGCGGTACAAGGTGATAGATACGTCGATAGAGTCCGGGTGAAGAGGTAAAAAGGTCTCCCTCAACCAGTCTCTCCCGATACAGCCCACCACGCAGTAGATTGGCAAACGCGTACCACCAATACCTAGACAAACTTCACCCCATTAAACTGGGCACCCCTGCTAAGTCACTAAACGCAGCGAACCATTTGGGGTGACCAATGGCAGGGGTGTTGGTTATCCAATAAATGGTTTCCGGGGTGGCGGTACCCATACCCGCCTCCCAAATTGTTGTGATATCGAAATAGTGTTTGAAAATATGTTCGATCGAATAATTCCATAAAAAAATATGTCGCCAACATCAAATTAATATATCGATACTTCATTTTATCACTTTTCTTATTTCTGTTTTCCAGATACACGACCAATTCTCGTAAGAAAAAATACTTTTTTTTTACTCCAGCGATAAACTAAAATGAAGCATCAAAACAAATGATTACGAGCCCATCATCTTGCTTCATTTTCCGCACCGTTCATCGCAGGTAATAGGCCAACGGCGATTGCGGGGGCCTAATGAACGGAAAACTAAATAATGGGTATCGGGGTGAGATTATAGTCACCGGTCATAACATGATCTGTGGGTGTTTTCGTGAAAAGCGCGGGCCGGCTCGGGAAAGTGTTCTGGGTAAGCTTGGATCGCAACTTTAAATTTTAATGATGCTGTTAAAATTAAACGCAGCCATTTTCTTCAATTTACAATCGTTTTTTAAAAATGTATTTCTAATGGAAGCGTTTAAAAAAGCATACAAAAAATGATTGTTCATTTTGCGGTCGGTGTTGTGTTTTGGTGTTGAACTGGTGTTGGGATGGTGTATTGTGAGGTAGAAGAAGAAGCAAAGGTGAAGTGAAATGGGAAGGTTGGGAAGAATTAATTTATATACATATTTAATATATTTGATTTTGGGAGGGTCTCTTTAAAATATATTAGGGGTGGGCAGGAATCTGGGGGTCAATGTGTCCACGAGTGACAGGCGTAATCCACCCTGCGGTGCAAGGCGATGGATCGAGCGAGTCCAGCTCTCCTAAGAATTCAATAGATCTTTCTCGACCAGTCTCTCCCGATCTGACCCGCCATGCGGTGATTGGACAAATTCATCCACCGTCAAGTAACGTCATGTAACCGGGCACTCCTGATAAGTCAACAAACGTTGCTACCACTTGGGGCGACCTATGGCAGGGGTATTTCTTTCTTCTACAACATGGTAAAATATCCATGTTGTTGGAAGCACAGAGGCCAGCAAATCGTTCCATAGTCGAGCTGTTGAACTTAAGAACGAGTCGAAGAAAAGACTCAAAGGCCCAAGGGAATCACTAATTCGTAATGAACGTTGACTATCTATCCTCTCTCATTATTTAGTTACTATTTATTATCAATGAACTATTTGAACGATATGTTTATAAATATTCATTGACAACAACAATCAAAGACTTCAATTCATTGAAATTTATAAAAATCGTATATTTGTCACTAGTACGCAGTTTGCTGGAATACAATTCCATAGTATGGTCCCCGTATTATCAAATCCATATAAAAAATATTGAAAGAGTGCAGCATAAATTTTAACGATTTAATAACCTCAGTTATGTACACATACATATTCAACACATTAACAATACATTCTTACTAAATACGCTTAAATTGCTTTCCATAGAAAATAGAACATAAATAAATGACTTATTTTTTTTTTGTTTAAATTATTCACTCTAAATTTGTTGTGAACTCCTGCATTTCATCAACTTCAAGGTGCCTAATTGAGCAACTAGGCAAAATATATTTATTATCTGCAACAATAATTCTGGAACCAACTACCACGTACATGCACCTATTTCTCGATTTCACACACTTGGAAACAAATTCATCTCAAATATCGACGTTTTTAATATAAGTTTACAATTCTATTATTCACTTAACAGCCCGTCAGGGCATTGAAATAAATAAATAAACATTACGTAAAAAGATGTTATCACAAATTTCAGCACGAAAATAAAGCTGCATTACAAATTCCCTCATGAAAATCAGGATTATCTCTTTCACCACGGAAAATAGGGTACCAACTATCAAATCCATCCAGCTGTCGAGATATCAAGCTGCTGTCAGATTTATCAACCGGAGATGTCGACTGCCAACCGTCAGATTGGGTCAACCAGGTGCCAACGGGCCCGAGCGCGGTTGACACAAAGGTCACGGCTAGGAGAAAAGTCGTTAAGATCAATGGGTCGTCACCGGCTTGTGTGTGAAGCCGCGACAGGTCGACCGGAAAATGGCGAAAATTCTGCGACGTTATTTTTACGCGAGAATTATTGGTTAATGGACCCGGCGAAAACATCACAAAAACCGCACAGTGATGGGAGCATAAAAGGAATCTGTTTTTTACGCCCCAAATATCTTGCGCAAGTTAAGAGAGTTTTTTTATGAAAGGGTGTTTTCTCAATTCGCACCCGTAAGTTATTAAATCAGTCAAAAACAAAACCTACACCTACAAACTTTCGATTCTAACCTCTTAGATAAAAGTAGTGGTTGAAATACGATCAATAGATTCATCGGCTGAGTTGGCATTGCGTTTGGGTCCCATCCAGTCATCATGAGTTCAATAATTGCTCGGGTGGCTAAGTCTCCATCACGACAAGCAATATTTTCCATTTACTGTGGTGGTAGTAGGAGATTTCAAATATGTGTAAGTACACATTTAATAATGGTTTTCCGCCCACCTTTTACACATTGACATGTTATTCGTAACTCGGAAATGTTTATCTTTCTTTTTAAAAAAAATAAATAAGAAGAAATACATAATTAATATGGTAAATAAATATGTATTTTAATAATTCAAAACTACAAAATTTGGAGGAAGCGCAGCACGGCACAGTAACCCAAGAGTTCATCACAACACTTTTGAATGCCAAAAAATTCCAAACCATGACCTCCAAAACTCATATTAAAAAAAATATTCTCAGTAAAAATTTATCTTACTTCACGTAGGTCAGCTGATTGATGGAGGAACGTGTGAGATCAAGAAATCCAAAACTTACCTGAAAAAAAGAGAAAACATTGGTTAGAATAAAAAATATATCAAATTTTACAAAACCATTCTATTGATATACACAAAACTTTTATATTGTTTGCATCAGGAGTTTGCGTGTTAAAATAACGTCGGGGTCACCACTGTGGTGTACGTTGATTTATTGTGTATATTAACAGTTATTATCGAATGGTATTATTAGGCTTGCGTCTGCGTAGTTGAATTTCAGAATCCGGCTTCGAGTGCATGTCTGACGCACGTGAGGGACGTGCCACCTCTATGTGAAAGATTGACGGTAACACTCAGTTGTATCAAGCGGCTGTATACTACGTATGACGTCATTGACCGTCCCGGTGACTAGCCATCACTGGTTGACGGTGGCTAATTTTAGAACCAGTTCCTATTGGATTTATAAAATGGTCACCAAAAATTACATCACATAAAATTTTGAATTCCTAAAAGTAGTTGGTTGCCAGAAGTTACAAGTACTTTCAACAATATCATACATAATGTAATATATATTTTCAGTTTTAATATAAATTGTAATGCTCGTAAGTTACAAGGTTTCAGATGGTTTAAAGTGTAAACCACTGGCCTGTGTAAAAATGGAATACAAAGGATTTCTGAATAAACAGGCTTCCAGGGAGGCTTGTAGGTTTATTGTACCTATGCAAGGCGACCGCAGGATAAAAAAAAACATGATCGGTGACCTACTAAAAGTGACCTACACTAATAAAAGGAATTGGCCTTTAATATTTTAGTGGACAAGATCCATATTACAAAATACTGGGTTACCTCAAGGGCGGTGTACTAGACCGTAGTTAAATTATATAAACTAAACGCACACTTAAATTAAACAAGGCTTCATAAATTATATGGTCACACGTGCAAGAGACGGGTTGACGACTTACATCATTGTAAATACTAATCTAGGACTTTGAACATGATATTAAAAAAAGTATATAAACGAAGATAATCCACATTATTATGATAAAAATATTTATAAAAACCTGTAAAAATACAATCACCATTAAATTTGAGCCACCATCAACAGAATTGTTGTGTCATAATGAAGATATGGCATGACTTATACAGTTGACCATTGGAATCAAAGTGTCGTCGAATGGCGTGCTTGGTTGGGAAAGAGTTCGACTACGGGTAAGATGGGTTGAGGAGATAAAGAGAAACGCCAGTTTCGGATGGGTGAGAGCCGCCAAATATCGGTAAAATAAAATAAAAGAAATTTCAGAGAGGTCTACGTTTAAATCTGGACGAAAGAAGGAAACGAAAACTGGTATGTAAACATTTATAGATATCGCATGTTATTCTGTGAAAAAAAAACTGTAAACAAAGCCAATCAAAATTTTGTGCTAGTTCGAAGAGGAAATATTACGTACATTGAAGATGGTGCAGAGACGGATACTTTAGTATACATGTTTTATTATTATAATTCGTAATAATAGGTTTGATTACCAGTTGCTGGGTGTGTCTACAAGAATTTCCGATTAGGAAATACATTTATTTACAATAATGGATTCCGGCGAATTGGCTAATATTTACAAAGCGACTTAGATGGTACACAAGATGTAATCATTAAATTAGGATTATGTATTCTGCTCTAGCAGAAAGCAGAGCATTGGTAGCAATATCATTAGGAACAGATTTCATAGAGGCAACCGTATGAAAATAAACCCAATATTATACTGTCTGCCACCTACAGTCCGTTCAGCGAAGGTTAGAACTCAAATAAGTTTTTTTTTTTTTTTTTTTTTTTTTTTTTTTTTTTTTTTTTTTTTTTTTATTACAGAAAAAAGATTTTTTTTCATGTTTACATTATACCTGCAAAGCTACTGCAAGTAGCTTGTCGGCAGGAACAGTGTGGACAGAAACATAGTACAATTAAGTATAATACAATACAGGAAAAAAATATTTCAATTTAATAAAATACATAATAAAAACAAAAATAAGTATAAAAATAATAATAATAATAAGAAGAATATGTCTAAAAAAAAAAAAAAATTTTTTTTTTTTTTAAAGTGCACTAGGAGTCAGTCAATAAAGAAAATCTGATTCCAATAGCCATTTTTTTAACAATAGGGCAAATTTAGGTGTCGAGCAATATTTTTTCAAATCGTATGGCAGCATATTAAATATAAGCGGTACAATGTATTCAAGAGTTCGCTGGCCATGTTTATTAGAAAATCTAGGTACAATCATCCCTTCATTTTGTGTGAGCCTAGTATTGTACATGTGATCCACCTTTGTTTTGTATGGGCTATCTAGTATATGTTGCATACAGATTTTATGCCAAAAAAGAGCTCTTATAGGTAAAACATTTATGGATTTATACATTAATGAGATATTTTGCCGCTGGTCGTAAACTGCTTTGCTGACGAGTAATTTTACCATGGCGTTTTGAATTGACTGTACATGTTGGATGTTTGTCTTACATGAGTGCCCCCAGGAAGTTATACCATATCTGACGTTAGATTCAGCCAAGGACAAATAGATTAATTTCATGGTTAGGTATAAATTAGGTATGTTCTCAATAAGAGCAAGCATAACAAGCTTGTGTCGTGTTGATTTAGAATATTTGTTCTATGTCCTTTTTGCTAATAAAGAATATTTTCGACATGATCCACGCTTTTATACCGAAAGCTTACGTGCTTTATTTAGTTTGAGTAATTTTTTAATTAAACCAAATCAAATATTACGTAATTTTGAAAGGTGGTATTGGTATTCCACTAAGTTGTTGCCCACAGGGTTTTGATGATAGCCAACCGAGAGTACGCCAGAAGAACTTGAACCATAACAGGACTTGAACAGAACTTGAAGAGCTTGAATATCAACTTTGAAAGCTAAAGAATTGTTCAAGTTCTGTGAAACAACAGGCCTTAAGTAGTATAACATATTCGGGTTTTTTAATGTGAATACCGCACTAGAGTCCCAGTGGGTCTATGATATTGGGGTATGTTTTGGGGCTCAAGAGGAAACCGGGCGGTGTTTTGTCCATAAAAAACGTATTCTCCAATTACCCCTCTGGATTTTTACACTAGTGCAAATATTTTTAACATAATATAGATATTTTTTTTTTTATAAGTTAGTTCCTATAGAGTAGAGGTTCTCAAACTTTTTTTTCTCGTAGACCACTTTCAAAATTTTACTGTTCACGGTGGACCCCCTGCTAGTACATTTCTACCATATTACCAACTTTTTCAAACGGGGGCAAAATGGACCAGTATTCGAGATTATATTTTCCACGACGAAGGGGGCGTAATGGGATGTGGGACGGGGACATGGTATGTTCCTATCCCAGTACAGCACACCCATATCCCATTGTGTGCTGTATGGAGGGGGCGTAATGGGATATGAGACAGGGGTGGGATGGGATATGGATATGGAGCAAGTGGGGCTCCACGAAACCAGTTCATGGACCCCCATTTCTTTATCGCGCCTACGTGGACCCCCGTCGGGTCTTCCGTGGACCCCTAAGGGTCCACCTCGACCACTTTGGGAATCTATAGTAATCTATGGTAATCTATACTGCTATAGAGATAGGACCCTCCAAAAATCGTTAAAATTGCCTGTTTTAAACGCCGTATACAGAAGTAAACAAACTAGACAATGTATTTTAAAAAGTAGTAGGTAGTATAGATATTTCGTCCAATACAGTTGGTAAAAAAAATCTTAAAAATCCGTCCAGTTTTGCAGGAGAAAAGGGATGATAAAAACCTCGATTTTGACGATTTTATTTTGGTATTTTCAGCCTGAGGTGCAGTTGTCCCGTTTGTTCAATTTTCGGGAGGAAGGGGGGGGGGGGGGGGTAATTAAATACCTAAAAATCAAACGTTAACAAGTCACCAAACACCCAAGCAACATCATTATGAAAACTTGGCCGAAATATTAACTAGTTAAAGTGAATGTTAACTGAGTGTGAAATTAACTAATAAAAATGTAAACAAATGAAAACAACAAAAAAAAAACTTTTCCTTCTCAAAATGGACACGTTTTTTGCAGAAAATTGTTTTCAAAATTAGTTTAGAAGCGCAAGTAAAACTGTACACTGGCCTTTAAGTTGATTACAAGCGTGCCAGCACGTATTAATCACGCTTGATAAAAAGTTTTCCAAAAATAAAAATAAATTTCGCCCTGGGGATGAAAGTTTCTCGCTACGCCTCTGCATCTAATCTTGTCTCCATGCTAAGTTACCTGCCCCAGTAAGACCCCGGGTTCAATAGGTACTAAATTCGGTTAGCTGGTACAACTTTAGCAAACTGGGTACATCGCGGGTTATGTACTATATTTAGGGACGAGCTCTAAGCGAATTTAAGCCGTAGAGCAAAACAATAAATTAGAAGACTTTCAATTTCAAAAAGCTTGTTAAAAACTTAAGTGAATAATATTATTAAGAAAAATTGTTTTAATATAAGATTTTTTTTAGTCATAGGATGGAGAATAATGTAATGTTTTCCTTCGAGCTAATAATTTAAAAAATGTAAAAAAAAATCTGAATCTTAACCACGCAAAGGCAAAATTAGTATGTATATTGAAACAGCAAAGAACGATAAGTTACGGCACCATGAAATTTGCAGTGCATTTTTTCTAATTTTCAGAAAATTTCTAGAATTTTATCGATCTTTTCTGTCATGTTTAAGTTATTATTCGCCATAAACTTTGTTTTATTCAACTTATTTTTTTTTTAAATGGACTATTTAAATATATTTCAGACTTCTTTTTGAGAAAAAATTTTTCCCTCACGGCCTGTCAACTTTGGGGATGCTGTGTGGAGGGCCTTTTGGAGGAAAGGGAGGATAGAAAGTTCTAGGAAGGATAAGGAATGAGGGGTGGGTAGAAATCTGGGGGTGACAAATGTATGAATCCCACGGCGGTGAATGGCGATGGGTTGAGAGAGTCCTGCTGGAGAGAGCAAATGGTCTCCCTCAACCTCAGTCTCTCCCGATCCGACCCTCCACAAGAGGCCTCCACATTCCCTCAGGGCCTAGGTCATCTTTGGGGATGCTCTGTGGAGGGTCTTTTTATGGAAAGGAATGAGATGTAGTTCTGGGAAGGAAAAAAATATGAAGGGTAGGTAGGAATCTGGGATCAATGTGTCAAGGAGTGACGGACGTTTGAATCCATTCCTCCCACTGCGGTGCAAGGCGATGGGCTAAGATAGTCCGGCTGGTGAGGCCAATTAGTATTCCTCAACCAGTTTCACCCAATCCGGCTCTCCAAGCAGTAAGTATGCAGAGACATCCGCTGCCAAGACCTAGACAATTATTATCGAATTGTTGTCTGATTTACTCACCCGATTATCAGCAGAGGTACTGGTTATCCAATAAATGGTTTCCCGGGCGGCGGTAACCAAAACCGCCTCCCAAATTGTTTCTAAAACGACCAATGAATTTTTTGCGATTTCGAATTCTAAAAGAACTTTTCGGTTTCGAGAAAGGTTTTTGTCAATTTTAGAGGGCCAATGTTAAGCTAGAAAATCGCATTTTTTTAAAACAAGACTTGCCAAAAAGAGAAAATTGTACACGAGAGTGAAATTTGAAAAGCTGACTGGACTTTTAGAAATAGGGTACAACAGATTTCAGTCTCAGAAAGCACAACAAGGATCCATACTTAACAAATATTCAATAAGACTTCAAAAATAGCGTTGAAACTCTGGGAAAGTCGAAGTTTGAATTCATTTAATAAACAATTAAAACCATGAATTACGAAATGAGGCAAATTAATCTTCTTAAAGTTCAGAACCCACCGTTACTGTTCCAGTTGAATCGTAGCGGTTTTCGGAATCCAAGAATTTCATTACCAGCGCTGTCTTCCCTGTCAGATCGAACCCTTGGGAGATGCATTTTCCAGGGAAATTGGGTCTTTAAAAACCACGACATAGAAAACACAAACATTATATTATTGTTTTAACAAACACAAAGAAACTTTGTCTAGAAAACTTGAAGGTTCTTTTTGAAATTTTAGTCAACGTTTTAATATTTTTTTTGTGACATTCACCATCTAACTCAAAAGTCAGATTTTGAATAGTAAACAAAGCAGCGTCCTCTGTACAGCTCGGTGATAAGGAAAACCAAGCTCAGTATCAAGACAAATATGGCAGATGACGTTCACTTACGGTCAACAGATATGTATGCTAAACGAAAATATCACAGAAAAATCGCAATTGAGGTGGCTTGGTCATATACTAAGAATGTGTGATGACCGAATTCCGAGGAAAATACTAAGTGCGATACCAGAGGGTAGACATCCAGTGGACCACCCCAGACATAGTTGGATGAGGCAACTCCAGAAACTGTGTGAAGAGAGGACGGGACTGCCATGGACGGAGGCCGAACAATCAGCACAAGACCCGAATAGGATGAGAGGAAGAAGATGATGATGATAAAACAAAATATATAAAGATTTTTCAATCGTAAAAACGGATCCAATTCGAAACGGCGCAACAATTTTGAAAGTCACCGTGGTTTTCAGTCGATCACGAAGGCTTCTTTTCGAAATCAAGTGATATCAGAGACCAGCCAGGCCGTTTAAATCTGTTTTAAATGTCGAAATATGATTAGGGGATGTTTTTAAATCATTTTTCAAAATAGACTTATTATATTAATTTTTGTTATCTATTTTTGGGGTGTTATGCCGTGTTGCAGTACCTCCTTCTTTAGCCAACGTTTCGGACAGCGTTACAGTGTCCATCATCAGGGTAGATGAGCCACTAGGTAGCGCAACACGCCAAAACACCCCAAAAATAAATAACAAAAATATTTTTGGCCGTGAAAACCTAAAATCATACCTTTTAAATTAATATTTGTTAGCGTCCGTATATATGCAATGTGAATAAATAGTTTTTTTTCCGGCAAAAAAAATTAATTCTTTCAAGAAAGGTAAACAATATTTGATTGAATCACCGATACAATATTTTATTCACATTTATATTACGTGTGGTGTACGGAAACAAACAATTCTTAACATTTTAGAGCGTAACGTGCAAAAGAAGTGTTTTTTCCTAAAATAATTAAATTAGCGTGAATTATGAAATAGCAGATTATGAATTGTAAGAGCATCCTTAGAAAACAACAAAAGGCCGACAGGAGAGAAAGCGTTTCCTAGAAGCAATCAAAACAAGGATTGTAAGGCCGATGGTTTTTGATATAAGTAGAGCAACATCAAACAATGAAGAATGTTAGTGAGGTGTGTCAAAGAGGAAAAATCAATTAGGTGATATCCCTGTACGCGATTTCCTAATCCTTACAATGCTTCGAATTTCAATTCTGAGCAACCGCCTCGTGCCAATAAGTGCTCATCAAGTTAGCACACTGGTACAGAACCAAATTCTTGAGGGCCAAGAATGGCTGTAGATACCACTTCAGTAGCCTTATCAAGCTTTAGTGGTTGGTAAAGTTCAAGTGTTTTGGGGAATTGGGTTGCCAAAGGCGGTGGTAATGTGAGAAGAGAAAATATCTGAAGGGCGAGTTGATGTGGTTGTCTATCTATCTTCTTGAATACGATCTTCCGGGATAATCAAGAAAATCATATGTAGATAAAAAGAGTTATTTCGAGTATTTGTAAGAAGATCAAGTTTTTAGGATAATAAATATCATGAAAAATATCTAAAACGATAATATCAAACACTAGTTAAATTACATTAATTGGGCTTAACATTAAAGTAAAAACAAGTATAAACGACTAACAACTATAAATCTGTTATATATCTGTTATGTCAAACTGGTTAAATTTAAACTCAAATGAAATTGTTAAATTACCTTACAAATATACCAAACTTTCACTTAAAGCTAAAAGAAAGCTTTAAAAAAAATTAGTATTAGTATTTACATAAGAGTAAAAAAATCACAGATTTTCCTTGAGATCAACGTGATACATTACATTCTTATACAACTAATTTAATTACTCAGTTAGTGGAGAAATATTCTCTGGTCTAACTTGGGAGACAGTCCATTTACTAATGTTTAAAAAATAAGGTACAAAATAATTGCTTAAAAATAGTATAGTTAAATAAATTCCCCATTACATAAATACTAGAAATATTGGACATAGATTTTGAGAACATAATATAAAGTAATAGTAATATGGAGGTTTGAATCTAAGAGATGGATATGAATACAGATTTTCAGTTCGTCATATCTGATATAATCGAATATCATCATACGCATAAAAGCAATTACTTTATGAATCGAAGAAAGTAAACACTTTGTGGTTTGACATTATACAAAATGAAACAAGTTCTTTGTTTAAAAGCACTTTATTTAAATTTATATCCGTCGACCCGTTTGGGTTGATCTCAACCTTTTTCAGGACAAAAACATGTAAACTAAATTACAGACAGAGATGGAGAGAGAAGAGAGGAAGAAGGATCTCTCTTTCTATTGTATTTACCTCATAATCTTCTGTACCGCAATTTAGTTTATATGTTTATTGTCCTGAAGAAGGTTGAGATCAACCGAAACCGGTCGACGAATATAAATTAAAATAAAATGCGTTTCATTTTGTATAATTACTTTAATTTGCTTCTTAAGTTCGGGCAACAAAGCTGTTTTATTTGATAACGCTTTATAGCATCGTCCTGAGGTTAAATTGACTTAACCTTCAACATTTATGTGAATTTCACAAAATCGATTTAATTTATTAGTACCGACATAGGCGAAGTATGTACCGCAGATTATTGTCAAGATAAGCCTTTTATTGTATATATATTCAGGTTTGTTGACCGCTCCTCATTGCAGCCAACCAACCTACCGGAAAGTTAGTCGTGGGAAAATGCTCCCAGCACAACACAATACGATGACGCCTCTAGCCATTACACTATACGCTATACTAGACAGAGGCGCGTACTACGTACTACGAGTGCGACCACGTAGATTTATCTAGAACAGCGGAGATGGGGGGGTGCGCGGCGGTAGGCGATCGCGTCGAAGAGCCGGCCGACCTTGAACCGCGGCGCGTACCGCGGGGGGCAAACAGACAATGGGATTTAATGAGAGACAAAGTACGAGCAATAACCTGCCAACGACAATTACACAGGTACGAGACACTTGCATGACCATCTTTTTAATAATGCTTTTCGCTTCAGAAAGGCTTTATAAGGCATTCAGTATTTAAAAAAAAAATAAAATATATTTACGGTTTTGAATCAATGGTCACTTATTAGATGCTTGAAAAAATCTATTTTAAATAAAGAAGAGTACCGAACGGCCGCACTGGGCAGCATGGATGTAATTTTTACCTATACATATATCTACATTGGAGGTAATCCACCACATACCCGCCCTGGTATAAGTAACAGATGGTTACTCCTTCAGGGCTCTCGCGAGGACTCTAATTTTTTTTAAAGAACGAAGCTGCATTTAATTTAGAACGAATCTAGACCTTCAATGTCCCTGCATACGTTGTTAGTAAGCAGTATGCAAGTGCTTAGCGGGAAATACAAGATACAATATGTGTTAAGTATGATAAGATATAGACAAGACAATGGGACAGGTTGGTGACAGTCCACGAGGCGGCAAGCGCTGGGTTATTGCATCCAGCATATCCTACAGTTTTATTCCGAGATTGATGAAAATTTGTATATCTACAGTTTTATTCCGAGATTGATGAAAATTTGCAGACCTGAAATTTTTAAAAGCTTAACATAAAGCACGGGCCACGTTGAGGACCTAGTTTTAAATTAAAATAAAAATTCGTGGTGTAAAACTGAGGATCATCTATTTTTTTTTTTACATGAGCTCCACACAGAAGGCCTTGAAGAAAATAATTTCCCTCAGGGCCTATGTCATCTTTGGGGATGCTGTGTGGAGGGTTTTTTTAAGGAAAAGGAGAAGAAGAGAGTTCTGGGAAGGAAAAGGGTTTAAGGGGTGGTTAGGAATCTGGGGTTCAGGGTGTTCTGGTCATCCGCTTCTAAGACCTACACAAACCTCACCCCATGAACCCGGGCACCCCTGCTAAATCACCAAACGTAGCGAACCACTTGGGGTGACCCATGGCAGAGGTATACGGTTAGAGCCTAATATGGTTATCCAATAAAGGTTCCCGGGGTGGCGGTACCCATTCCCGCCTCCCAAATTTAAATCTATTTACTGTTAAACCGCGTTACCAAAATCGAGACACTTAAAAAAAAAAAGAATTTAATCAACTGTCAAAGCTTTCGAGGATGTAAAAAAAAAAAATTAAATTTTTAAAGACATGTTTTACAGACACGAAAGAAAAAAGATTTTTATAAGCTAAAATCATTTTCATTTTTAAATGCTTTATCAAATTACAAAATTCAGCAAAATTTTAACATAGAGAAAAAAAAGTCGGTTTCATTATTTAGACGTATATTTTTTTTTGTAGCACAAAATATTTGTAAGTCAATTAAGAACTAATGCAAGTGGCTCATTACCTAGGAATTATTCTACGCGGAGTGATTTTAGTTAGTAGTTTGATAGTACGTCGGTCACGGCCCCCGGCCACTGTAGATAATACAGGTACACAAGGTTGGTAAACTACACACACTGGGTTACCCTTGAAAATTAACCAGATCAATAAACAGAGATAAAACAATAAAGGATGATCTAAAACTACGAAAAAAGGTGAAAAACACATTTTAGAATGTTAGTTTGATTGGTTGGTAATTTGGAAGTGTTGATGCAATTATATGCGTCTTCCTCCAATATATGTTCCCTCACCCCCCCAAGTACCTGTCCCTATCTGGCAGTGTGTACCCAATGCACCTACGTGTGTGATATTCACAACAATTAATTATTATACAATCGGTCTGTTAAAGCAACTAATGCAATAATCAACCACAGTGCTCTCTCATAGCGTTTATATATTTAATATACACTCTGTTATGTGTAAGAGCCAAGTGGAGCCAAGAAGAGAAAAGAAGACACTCGAAGCTACGAGAAGACACAAGACGAGACAAGACGTGCCAAGAAAAGCCAAAAAGAGGCAAAATAGACAAGGGTCGGTGAGCAGTTAGAAAATTCAAAAAAAGACAAGACGAACCAAAAAGAGGCGAGAAGATGCAAGAAAGGGAAAGAAGATCCAAGAAGAAACAAGAAGAGCCAAAAGATGAGAAGAGACGAGAAGAAGCAAGAAGACACAAAAGAGATAAGACGAGCCAAGGAGTTTCGAGAAGATCCAAAAAGAGCCAAGGAGAACCAAGAAGAGGCAAGAACAGACGAGAAGAAGCAAGAAGAGCAAATAAGAGCAAAGAAGAGACTAGAGGAGGCAAGAAGATTCAAGAAGAGTCGAGAAGATTCAAAAAGAAGCAAGAAGATCCAAGAAGAGCCGAGAAGAGGCAAGAAGATGAAAGGAAGAAAAAAAATATAATGCTAATTCCATTCCTTTATTCCTGCCCATCCTAAAATCCGATATCGGCTTATTAGGTTGCTATGTATACCGGTCGATTAAACCACAACCTACCGCGTTCCCATCCTCACAGCACGTGTTCCTAACAAATCAATGCCCCCTGGTCTCACCGGGATAGGAGTGCTCCTGGCTGAGGGGTCCAATCGTATCGTATCGACATATATAACAGAATAGTATGCATTATTGTGGATAAAGCAAGAAATGGATATCAATACATAGTTTTGTGTCGTTTGACGCAAATGAATTCGCAGTATTTTTCCAACAGGCACTCCAAAAATAATTGTTACTACGCCAGGTACGTTTTAGTTGGTTTGACCTCAGATCTCATATGAACGACCGACCTGTACAAACGTCTACAAAGTTCGCTAAACTATTAATCTTGGCGAACCTACACACGCACGATATCTTCTGAATTCTGAAAAACAATACGTATTTAGTTACGACCTGCAAGGTAAAGCGGTTAGGTGCTTGACTCAAGGTACACAGGTCACGGGAAAAAAGGGGAACAATATAAAATGTTTGTTCATGAATAAAATTATTCGGTGTAGCATGTAGGAAATTATTAAAGATATAATTAACCAAAAACTACGATTTGCTGTTTGTTAGTTATGAGTCGGATTGTGTAGTAAGGAAATCTTCCCGGTAGCAACTTGACGAACCTAAATATATCAATGAAATTTATTCATTTATTTATTTGAAAAAAATAGTACAATAACCACCATTTCATTGCAAAAGCGGTAAAGAAAATTACAAAATTAGCAATACTTTTTTAAGTACTAAATAAACTAACTTAAGCCCATCGTGCACGGACATTTTTACAATTCGTTACAGCGCTCAATAGCTTGGCTATGTGTGGAATGGCCAGTATGTTCCCTCCTCATTAAACAAAGATCTCTTCAAAACCCAGGATCACATCATCCTTTCATTAAGTTTTTCATCATCATTTCCTGCCCGGAGTTGCTAAACAAAATAAATTTCCACACGCCGATTCGATATAGTAGATAAAATACCCTTTTCTATATTGATAGATGCAACACCAATTCCAATCAAAATGAATTTATGCAAAGGACATGTAACTACTACAACAATAAATTTGCAAATATAGACACACGTGCTGACGTATTTACTGCTAGTTACTGTCGCTACAGAACTTCATTGTATAACATTCTAGGTGCGAATAACACATATTCATGAAGATTAAATTAATTATATCTAATATTTTTATATTACTTGCGTGGCAACTTTCCCTTATCCCTCTCCTCCCCTTACCCTTCCCAACCCAAATACCTAATTTGCAGTCTATTTCAGTTATAATCACACTTATTTTATTGTTGTGTATTGGTTTATCATGTGTTGAATTCAGATTTGTATTGTTATTATTTTTTTAATTGCTGCTAGTTCTGTTTTTCTTTCAGTTTTCTTAAATATTCTAGTTTAAATTCAGTTAGTCTTGTTTCTAAATACCTATTTGTGAACATTAATAATTGGTTTGTTTTTTTTAGCACCCTCTTATGTTTATTGTATTACTAAGACTGTTTATGTTCCTTAAATAAATAAATAAATTAAAAAGATCCAGAAAACACCATTAAAAATGTTATAAGAACTTAGATTCCCACAGGACTTTCAGTATGGAGTTAATATTAAAAAACAACCTAACTTACTCCAATACCTTCAACCTATAATCTTTGGTCGGTTCCAAGCCAACTCAGAATGAAGTAAACTCGAAACCTCTTTAAAAAGTCATTAAAAGCAATAAAAAAATGAAAAATAGCCTATAACTATACTAACGTAACCTATTTAATCACTTTTTTCAACACTTTTAATAACTTATCAAAAGAGGTGTTGAATAGATTTGATTGTAGACTGAGTTGAACTGATCTGCAAGTAAACAAAGTCAATCACCCATTCCATTTAATTTTTTCTTTCCTATTCTAATTCCCAACATTCTTCTGTCTCAAAATACAGGACGACATAATTCCACAGGTCAGTTGGAACTCTCGTGTGGTAGATATCAATAAAAAAGAGAATAAACTTATTACTAAAACTTTCAGTTTTTGTATTGTTTGCCTGACCCTGTAAAGTGTAAAGCGTGGAGTTCACGCGTGACGTGGTGTCGGCAAGTTCGCCACGCTCGCCTCGACTACTATACACATATAAACAAAGCGTACAGAAGCAGGCTCCCTGCGAGCCGGCAAAGCATAGGTCATACACCCGAAGGATCACGTGAAGTTCTTGCTTAGAACAACCAACGCAACTAAGTCATAAGAAGGCTGTAGGTTATTAGTTTGCACGATATCATCTTGTGTTTCGTTGTTGATTGTTAGCGATTGTAGACATTCTACAAAAGTGCTCCTAAAATAATTGATAAATCGACAAAAAACGGTTTGCTGTCGATCCATTAGCATATATAAATTTTTTGACCTTGTAGTCAATTTGGTCAAAAAAGAGATAAAATGATTAAAAAACATTTATTCCAAGAATTGAACCTTAAAATTTTGTGCACAAAAAACACCTAGAAGTGATATTCTGGGAAACAAAGAAAATAGTGATTAATTGGAACCTTTTCAAAGACATTTTGGGTGTGAAAATATTATTGCAAAACGCAATAATATTTTTGAATAATTTTGTTATTTATAATTGAAGAAGAAGATAACACTTATAATCTAAATGAAAATATGAAAGATAACAAGACACAGAAAAATCGAAAAAGAGAATGGTCGCAACTGGGACCTGTCTGGGACTTGTCTTTTTTATTTTTCTGTGTCTTGTTCTCCTTCATATTTTCATTTAGATTATGTGTTATCTTCTTCTTCAATGATATATTAAGTTGATGGGAATAACCTTCAAAAGTTATGAAAAGAGAGTTTTTCTTATAAAAAATTGAATTTTGTTATTGTCTGGTAGCTCGACTTCAATTAAAGAGGCGGGTATGGGTACCGCCGCGGAACAACTTATTGGATAATTAACGGGTGAACCACTTGCGGTGAACCACTCGGGGTTCGCTACCCCAAGTGGTTCACCGCAAGAATTTGGTGACTTAGCAGGGATTCCCGGGTTCATAGGGTGGGGTTTGCCTAGGACTTGGTGGCAGATGCGTTTGCTTACCTACTGCGTGGTGGGCCGGAGAGGGAGAGACTGGTTGAGGGAAACCTTTTGACTTCTCTAGTCGGACTCTCTCGACTCATTGCCTTGCGCCATAGTCGGGGGATTCATTCGTCTGTCACTCCTGGACACCCTGACCACAGATGCCCACCCCTACAACCGGTTTCCTTTCAGATTTCGAAAGGCGTAGGCCCCGAGGGAAATTGTTTTCCTCAGGGCTTCTTGTGTGGAGCCAATGGAAAAAAATAATGCCTTCGAAACAGCTGTCCCAGCCAGTGGGACTACGGCATCCCCAATAATTGGGGTATATTGTGAGGCTGAAAAGAGAAGGGAAGAGAAAAAGGTGGGAAAGAAAAAGATTGGGATGTACTGGGCAACTCTGAACTGGGGGCCTAGTCTCTATCTTTCACAACGTCCGTACGGCAGGTTTAGCTACGTCACAAACGCATATTAACCCTCCTCCTATCGTGCTAAAACTTCCTCGCGCTTCAGTACCGTACACTCAGTAAATATGTATATGTGTTGTTATTGTTTAATCCAACATATAAATGTATTGCGGAGGAATACCTAAAATATGAACTCTATTTTTAGTATATTTACAGTAATTATAGACCGTTTCCGTTTAGTTGACAGCACCCGCTACTGAAGGTTAAACCACAAACGTGCTGGTTTGTTAAACCGAAAGATAGAGAGTAGGCCCCCAGGTCACCAAACAAAACATTTCAAACGTTTCGATTCTGAATATGGTTATTCACCAGGGCAAATTTGAGAGTATATTCCGCTCTGGAAGCAAGATATTAGATCATATACACGTAATAATAATTATAAAATGCCCGATCGAAGATCCGGGATGGGTCGTGATGTCAAATGATAATGACCGAACTTCTTCATATCAATTTGCACAAAGTATTTTTTGCTTCTTTAATTCTCATACATTGTTTTTATACGCCAAAACGTCAATGAACTTATCTGTTTTTGCCGCGTCCATAGACCCGAAAACCGTCTTCGAAATGCACAATGCTTACTTCGCCAAAAAGACCCAAAGCAAATAACCAAGACTTAATGTAAATAACTCTTTATATTAATAAACGGCCGGGTTACCGGCACCTTAAAAAAAAAAAAAAAAATCAAAAATGCAAAAAAAAAACTCTTATCAAAATAACTAAACAAACACATTTTTTGTGAGGACCGATTTTTGTCAACTTTTTTATTTTTACAATAGCGCCACACAGGAGGTCTCGAAATTCCCTCAGGGTCTCTACCCTGTGGATGCTGTGTGGTGGGTCTTTTTAGGGAAAGGAAGGAGATGAAGATTGGGTAAGGTGAGTGGATAGGAATCTGGGGGTCAATGTGTCCAGAATTGAGAGATGTATGAATCCATCCCTCTCTATGCGCTGCAAGGCGATGGGTCGAGAGTCCGGCTGAAATCTAGATTATGTGTGCCTCAAACAGTTTCTCCCAATCCGGCCCACCAAGCAGTATATGAGCAAATGCGTTCGTCAACAAGTTCTAGCCAAACCTCACCCCAAGAATCCAGGCACCCCTGCTAAATCACCAAATGGAGCGAATACATAATAATGATAATATATAGTAATACATATTACTTTTTATATAACTATAAATTAAATTTAAAAAAGAAAAGATGAAATTTGTTTAATTGAATTTTTAAAATTTTCAGCGAATTTTCATCGGCTCCAAACGGGAACATTTGAACCTTTTAAAAAAAGGCAGAAAAATAAAAGGTGGGTCTGTTGCCGTACGAAATTTTTCACGTTCAATGGATTTAAATTCGATTTCAATTTAAGTGTAATTTTCAAAATTGGAACCAATTGTGTATAATTCAGCGATTCAGAGATAAAGTAGGTAACCTACCTATAACACACTATTTAACTAACAGAAAATTATTTCAAATATCTGTTTTAAAATAGGAATTGTAATATCCCTTGATATTCCACGGATCTGCTATAATAGTTAGCTGTATTATAAATTAAACATTTTCTATGTGAACCAAAAAATTGCTTGCCAAGTTTTCGTACCACGAACCACTTACTCGAGGACACCATCTCCTCTATTGTCTCTAAATCTCGACGCTCCTGTGTTTTTTCAGGTAAAAAACACACTCATTATCGAAGAGGTGTATTTACGAACCTACTGGAATGCGAATTAAGGACCTTTCATTAAATCCGATTAAAAAGGATGAAGGTAAAATAATAGATTGTTCTCCAATTATTGATAGATATTACATTTTGGAAGTAGGGGAAGTGGTATATGGGTGAGGTTTGTAGTGTTTGTACAGGTCTTGGCGGCGGATGCGTTTGCCCATCTACTGCGTGCCGGGTCGGGGGAGACTGGTTGAGGGAGACCCCTTGACCTTTCCAGCCGGACTCCCAGCCTTGCACCGCAATGGGAGGAATGGATTCATACGTCCGTCACTCCTTGAAACATTGATCCCAGATTCCTACCCACCCGTCATATTATTTTCCTTCCCAGAACATACTTTCCATAAAAAGACACTCCACACAGCATCCCCAAAGATGATCTATACCTTGAGGGAATTATTTTCCTCAGGGCCTCCTGGGTGGAGTTAACGTAAAAAAATACCGAGTAGAAGCGAAATAACTATTTATTTTTGTTTGGTTTGAAACAATAATTGAATTTAAAAACATTTGACGATATGGGCCTCAGAGGGTGCTTTGCCCGTGCTGGGGCCCATGTTATCAAGACATCATAGCCCGTGCTGGGGCCCATGTTATCAAGACATCATAACGTGTAACACAATTGAAAGCCAAGCAAAATCACAACTTCAAGTTCAACAAATTAATGTAGAAAAGGATTTATTCTACGCATTTTAACTGATATTATCAGTTGTTCCAACCCGGCTTCAACCAAGACATGATAATAAATTTCCATTTTAAATAATTTTAAACTAAGAATCAGAGAAAATATCTTAATTTTGATAATTAGGCATGTCGACGCGATAAAAAATGTTGTTTTGTCCAACAAAATCCAGACCCAAAAAAACTAAGCAAATTATTTCAAAACACAGAGCTCACCGTTCAAGGTATCACAAAAAAATTATCTGCTTTGTAGTATAGATGGAATAATTGTTATACAAGTATAAACGAAAATGAATTTTTCTTTGTTTGTTCCTTATTATTTTCAACACCATTCATCCGATTGCGATGAAACTTTGGGGATTTGTTGTGCGCATGCCCCCAAAGGTTTCTATATATAATGGTGAGCTTCGGCCTTATGAAATTGAGGGGGAGATGGAAGGGGAACGCGGGATAAGAAGGGAGGGGAACGGGGGAGCGAGCGGGATTCCGCTTTTACAAGGAAAAGATGACAATAATTTAAGAAAACCAATTACTTAAAATCATATAAAAAAACAGATATTTTAATAGATTATGAAAAAGCAGGAATATTACTGGATACCTTTTAAAATTCCATTGAAAAGTTGAAAAATGCCTATCCATTTCAGAATGACGGGATCCAAACAGCAAAGCGGTATCCAAAAACTCGGATAATGCTCGCTTTTATCTGAATTCATCCCTTCGCTGCACAAATAGGAGAAAACATTAAGTCGACGGAACGTTGCTAAAGAAAAGGCGTTAAAAAAATATTGAATGAAATAACAAGAAGCGGCGAAGTGGAAGTTGTGACGTAACTCCGAGTTAAGGTGGAATTCTTTAAACCGGGAGCCTGCTTATTGTTAGCCGGTCGCCGGTAAGCAGGTCTCGGCACAACCCTCGTACAAACACGCCCCACACAAGGCAGAATTATCAAATCACGACGACAAATTTTTAAGAAAATCTTTCAAAAAATACTTAGTTAGGATTAGTTGGAGTCAGGTGGTCGTAGGATTCTCATTAAAAATATAAATTATTTCTGTTATAATATATTATAATAAAAACAAATATAAAACTTTTTTCCACTTTAAGTTAAAGTTTTAAAAAAAAAAAAGTTTTATATTTGTTTTTATTATAATATATTATAATGGAATTCCACCATGAATTATCAGTTTCAAAAATAGAATTATTTCTGTATTTTGAATTATTCACATCATAAAGGTACATAAAACATATAATTATGATTGTAAAACTTGCAAGACAGTCCATTATTTTAAATTACAAGTTTGTAGTTCTTATCTCTTAATCCTTATTTCTTTTAGAGTGGAGTCGCAAATACTACCTGAAAAGAATGCGCTCGATTTAACAAAGGGGGAAAAGGAGAAACATACTTTTAACATTTTTACATTAGTTATGGGATGTTTGATCGAACATGTAAAAAGAACTTATTTAGCGTTTTTATATAAGTTATGAGATGTTTTTTCGAACATGTAAAAAAGAACACGTATTCAACGTTTTTATATTAATTATGAGATGTTTTTTCGAACTTGAAAAAAGAACATATTTAACGTTTTTATATTAGTTATGAGATGTTTTTTCGAACTTGTGTACAAAAACATTTTATATTTAACGTTTTTATATTAGTTATGAGATGTTTTTTCGAATATGCCAACAGGAACATATATTTAAAGTTTTTTTATATTTGTTAAGAGATGTTTTTATAAAAAAGAGTAGTGGACCTTTTTACAACTCTAGCTAAAGTAAACCATTCAATATATTTTTAACAAAAATAATAAATAGTTCATGAGAAAAATATTATATCTGTATTAAACAGAACTGTTATTTTACCAATAATTGCAGATTAAAGTTCCTACCTGACGCTTCAATATCCATTTTGAAAACTTTCTGATTTTAAAATAGGGATAGGATGAACGTATTAACTCCGTTAATGATTTAGGTGAAACTAACCGAGTTAACTTAAGGTGATCCCATAGTCCTTGAAAAATTCGAAATCGTCTGTTTTGCGAGGGATTATAAAATACTTGAGAAAACTTGACGACCAATAATAGACAAGGGGCGTCAGGCTCATAAATCCCGAGTTCCGCCCTCCAATACACTGTGGTAAAATTTGTGAAAAATATGAACATTATAATTATATTGAATACTTATTTATGATTATCAAAATACACGGTAAAATTAACAAATCATGGGCCTAATTTGTAGAACAAGTAACTTTCATTTATCAAATTTTACAGGAGGCAGAAAAGACTGTTTTTTAAACCCATGAACCAAGATGAACCGCTCTCCTTCGCACGGAATAGACTAGGTTTATAAAACATTTGAACGTACTTAAGATTTGTATAGTTTATTAATCAAAAATGTTTAATAATTTTGAATTTTTAAATTTTTTTTTTAAATATAATTTTTTAGGTAGTTATTAATATGCAATTTACAGTTATTTTAATTAATAAATATGTGTAGGTGTGTGCAACTTTATATGTATGTATGTCTATAAATATAAACATGTGCGTAAATGTGTATATATGGATTTGTATTTTATACATATTTTTTCATTCTAAATAATCAGTGTATGCGATAATAAAATGTATAAAAAAAAAAGAATAATAATTAAATAACTAATTTTCTACAACACACATAAATACTTGTCCCACTTAATCATAAGCACGTCAACACCTCAGCACAGGTTCTCCTAGTGAGGTGTTCACGAAACATACAATATTACCCACACACAGTTTTACCTTCTCAAACCTACCTTACACCCAACAAAATACTTAAAAAAAAAAAAATCTTTTTGCTTACTGCTACTGAAAATTAACGTTTTTTTGTACTCCTTTGTAAAC
The DNA here is from genome assembly GCA_936435175.1 of Glyphotaelius pellucidus. NCBI lineage: Eukaryota > Metazoa > Arthropoda > Insecta > Trichoptera > Limnephilidae > Glyphotaelius > Glyphotaelius pellucidus. The sequence continues at coordinate 11,503,340 of OW386557.1, read as the reverse complement.
CTCTGTAATCAATTGTAAAATTGTGTATTCAAGAATAGACATAAATAAATAAATAATAAAATAAAAATAAAAGACTCCACCTTCCAATAATATTAAAAACGCAATAATTAACACACAAGAAACATTTCACTTAGAGGAGTAGATCGCCAGCGGTCGCAGGTATTTACTGTCTATTACTGACGACCTATAAAGTTCGCAATAGGTGACAAAAAACGCACACAAACAAAAGGTCATTTTCAACTGTCAAACAAACAAATAATAATCTCAAAAAGGTATATCCCAAGGGCTCGAACAAGATAAAATCGTGGGAACGCATAACTGACCCTTTGACTAATGGTTGCGTTTTAGAAGAGAAATATTATTACTTAATATTATCTTGTTCAAACCCTACTTTCGCTAGAACCAAAGTTTCGGAATATTTCCGAAGAATCCCGAAGATCTCCGGGTGGCCGTGCGGCGCGCGGTTAGTCGTTTTTTAGATACGTTTAGTACAGAGATGGGCAAACTTTTTAACGAAATGGCCAGATAAATCAAAAAATTATCTAGGCGGGCCGGAAAACAATTTAATAAAATAATTTTTTAAAAGTGATATACTTTATTTTTTAATTTTTACATCAAACATAATATTAAGTATGTTATATGCTACAAAGGCAAAAAGTAACAAAAATTAATTATTCTTTAGAAGAGTATGAAGGCGTAAGTGACAGATGAAACTGTGACTGAGCTTCTAAAAGTTTTTCATAATCTGGTAGAAACTGGGATGAGCTGATTCGCAGTGGTGGTCAGTCAATCGGTTTCTAACGCTGTTTTTGCGAAGCTTCATAGTAAAAAACACCTGTTCACAGATGTAGGAAGATGCAAACATCGCAATTATCTTCTGAGCGTGAAATTTCAGGTTTGGGAAACTTGATTTTGACAGGGCCTTGTAGAACTCAATTTTGGATACGTTGAGAAACAGTTGCTTCAATTCAGTGTTACATTGCAACTCAATCAGTTCGAGCTGCAATTCTGGTTTGACTGATTCACAATCTATATTAAATGGCGTGCTAAAAATGTCCAGGTCCTGTTCTATAACTTTGAAGTCTTGGAATCTTCGTTCAAATTCTTCCTGAAGACATTTCACGCTTTTCTCATAGTTCTTAAGTTGGTCCTCCCTAACTGCAATAGTTTTTAGTCTTGGAAAATGAGTAAAGTCTTTCTTGACTAGTTGTTTGGAAAATAGATTCAATTGCATTTTGAAATACATGATATGATCCCAAATATCACTGATTAATTGATTTCTTCCTTGGAGTTTAAGTTTAAATTTATTGATGTATCTGAGATCTGTAAAAATGCAAAGTCTGAAAGCCATACAATATCTTCCATATGTTCACATTCGTCCATTCCTTTTTCTTCCATGAAAGAGTCGTCTTTTAAATCCCAAACTCGTCCGAAAACTCGTCAATTGGTAAATTGTGGTAGGGTTATTCAAAACAATGTCGCGGGCTGGATTGACTAGCCTGAAGGGCCGGACTTGGCCCGCGGGCCGTACTTTGCCCATGACTGGTTTAGTATGACATATTTCGACGTTTTGGGATTTTTTACTACGAGTTTCATTCAAGCTACGGGGCGCTTTGTTCTGGCGCGCGGATTGGTATGTACCTACCTCTGTTCCTCGGTTCCTCGTTCCTAGCCGCCGTATTAGGGGGCGGGCGGGCGGGAACACTGCGTTTATTTGGCCGCAAAACATTGTTAGATAGGTAATTAATTGTGATTATATTTAAAGATTGTGCTCAATTTTATAATTAAACACATTACATAGAAATACAACGAGCCGAAATAAGGTAAATTGTTGTTCAATTTTGTTGGCGGTTCAGCGCACCATTGAACGTTTGCGCCAGCCGCGCCTGCACAATAGTCTCAACTTCTGCTATTTGGAGTCGGTGAGACTATGGCATCCCCAATTGGGGTATGTTGTGAGGCTGAAGGTAGCGAGGAAGAGAAAGAGATTGGGAAGAGGAAGGTGGGGAAGTACCTCACTATTCAGATCTGGTCACTAAGCAACGTATCAATTTCGAATGTTGGTCTTACACCAGGGCGATACTGGGAGTATCTTCCATTCCGGAACATGCCATAAATATACCATAATATATTATATTTAATTATTTGAACCCGCAACCATCGGATCGCTAGACGAGAGCCTTTCCCCTCAAACACGGAGACCGTCAAATACATTTGACCAGGAGGCCTACAATTATATTTGAACTGCTAATAAATTGGATTGTTTAAAATTCTTCTGAACAATTTGCATTTATTTAAAAATAAAAATATTGGAAATAACAATTTTCAACAAAAATATTCACCAACAGCTTGGCGGTTAACAACTGAACGGGAAAGCTTCGGACTGTAATTTAGGTATTAATACACAAAAAAATATATTTAATCATTCCCCGAAAGTAAGAACTTGGCAATAAAAGTTAATAAGTTTCTCTTCTACGGAGATTTGATGTGCATAGTTAGATTTATGCCAGTGTTATCAAGGTAAAAATAATTAAGTTCATCAATGTTGCGGCGGAATTTAAAAAATCGCGTTTTTTTAAATAAAAATAATATAACTTATTCAAAATGTGAATCGAGTACTTCAAGGAAGTCGTTTTATACGGAAAATGAAACAAATTTATTAATATTAAATTGTTAACCATGTATTGAAATTTGCTCACTGTGCGGTACTGTTGTCACTGTTTAATACTCAAAAGCGCGCCAGATTTAAAATTGTAAATGTCAAATCATAGGCAAAGTTATTGCCTACTTCAAACGACATTTGGCAACAGAATTATATATATTTTTTTCAAATACGAGTATTATTATATAAATAAAGTAAATTATAAAGTGGTTAACCGGTTCATTCAAACATCTACATATATAATTAGGAAATTTAAAAATCGATTGTACGTAAACTCGAATAACATTTTACGGCGCAGAGAGTCACTAAGTCGAAGACAGGTCTGTCCACCACAACGGTTGGGTGGAGAATGCGACAAAAAGGCGGTGACGATTGTGTGGTCCTTATGTCCATGGCATAAGGTTCACTTTGAAATAACATTTTTGTCGAATGCCGGCGGTCTTGATTGACGTCAAAAATAACAACGCGAAAATGCACATTTTATTTTATTTCGTGAAGTTCATGCATAAATATCAATTTTTTTCGCGATTATCATAAAAGAAACTAAATTTGCCACATTATGCAATAAAACTAAATCCGAAAAAGGGTTTATAAGTAGGAGAGTTTGCACTTGAAAGTGTTTTTTTATAGACCTAATACTTTATTTTTTTCTAGGCTTATTAAAAGACTTATAAAAAAAATGACCGATATTTTTAAGGGCCAAGATACGTTCTACACGCAGTATTTAATTGAAGCATATATAATACTTCCAAGCGATTAAATTTTCAAAACAAAAATACACGATTTTGTATGATTTTGCAATACGTCGCATGGCTTCATCTTAACTTTGAACGCATGTGCAGGCAATTTAATTGCGTTAACAAAATAAATTCTTGCGGTTCATTAAACCAGTTCATTTGAACTATATATATAAAAATCAAAATAAGCTAGCTTGGGGATGTATATATGAGATGTTTTTGTATTGTTATATTAAGTATAGGAAATGTTTGAAATTTTCAAAATAACTTCTTTAAACTCCCGCGAAGGTTTCTGGTTTATTACAACCATATCTGAAAAGTTTTTAATCATTACAAAAACTCTTGCAAAACTATCAAAAATGTCAAAATTTGAGAAAGACATTTTGAAAAACAATAAGTGTTAAATCACTACTCTCTAACTACGCCATTCATCGTACGTGGCGATTCATCGCACTATATTTTTAATAGATGGGAGTAATAGCGTGAGTTGATCAAGTAATAGCGTGAGTTAACTACGCGCGAAGCACACACTTCCATTGTTACTTTTAAGAACTTCGATAACTTGTTCTCTATTAGGTAAATACACCGGTTTTCCTACGAGTCTGTCATTCCTTTTGTATGTATGTCTCAAGATATCACATTGGTAATAATGACATTGCCTGAGTCTAGTCTAATTTCGCACTCCTTTTTCATTTTAGATATTTTGTGGTATTAAGAAATTTATCTTAGTGTTATTATTAATTATTATTAGTGTTTTTTTTTCAATGTCATTATTTATTTATTTACGGACAAATAGTCCATTAATAACATATCAATAACACGATTAAAAAAAAGAGATGACAATGAAAGGAAAGTACATATAAATGAAGAGCATTGACAAATTATAATATAAAGAATGTATAGAAGACTACAAGTCAAAGCTTAAGGATGGATTTAAAAGACTTTAAAAATTACACATTTCGTATCAACTGCCGAAAGTCATTTAGGCTAACACCAAAAAATTCTATGCTTTGACTTGCATTAACAAGTCTCGACATTCTGAATAAAGGAGAATGATATCAATAATTAGTAGAATGTTGGTTGAGGAACAGCAATTCATTATTTCGGAGTCTACGGGAAGGGGTGTTAAACTGGATGAGTTGTAACAAAGCAGATGTGTCAGTAATACTTTTGATAATTATATTATAATACGCAAAAATATATACATTCGTACCAGGTTCTGAGAGATTACTAACACATAATTTCACAAAATGAGGGGCAAAATAGAAAAAGAAAAGAATATATGTTTGATTCTCATTCTTGCCTTACTTTAAAACTGTACAAAAATAATATGAAGGTAATGGCAGTCTCTATCAGGGCCTTACAAAGGGTTAAAATCTTTACAAATTCTAGGTACAGTAGATGTTATGAAATCGTTCACGATGAATAGCGCGCAGCACATATTCGATTTTCCGGGATGTGTTATTGCCTTCAGGGCTAAATAAGGTACGGTAGAAGCTCCAAAGTGAAACTGGAAGAGAAATTCGGTTGATGACATCACACTCCCCGCTCCTTGACTATGTTATTACTAAAATTTAATTAAAGGGGTGTAGAATAGAAGCACTGATTGAATTTTGGTTGTACCACGTTACGTAATTTATATTTGAAGATTAAAGAGTAATTAAGGTTCTTGGCTTCCGTTAATTTGTTTCTGATGATTATTATTTTGATAACTTTGTAGTTTGATTAAAGAATTCACAATACGAAACTTTCTTAAAAAAAACCCTTGACAAAAAACTAATCTTGACATATTTATTAAACAGGTCAAGATTAGTTTTTACTCGCGGCTTCGCTCGCATGGTATTAGGGGGAAATTACTGTAGCGCTTGCACATATCACTAATAGCTTAATGCCTTCCAAAGAAATAAATTGATTCTCCCTGCATGTCCTTTCCCGTACGTACCCGTTCCCTTCCAACTTCCCCGACTTTCTCTTCCCTCATCTACTCCCTTTCCGCGAACCCCACCTTCCCCCTGCCTTTCCTCCCTGCCGCTAAAATATACGAAATACACACATTCCCATTTATACAAATTTCATAAAGCCAGAGCTCATATATATACATATATATATATAGCATATATTACTCGCTGACAATGTAGCTTTCTATGGTGAAAGAATTTTTAAAATCGGTTCAGTGGTTTAGGCGTGAAAGCGTAACAAACAAACACACTCATTTTCGCATTCATAATATTATTAGTATAGATGACGATTGTTTAAACTAGTTATTCAAAGTACGCATTACTGTTTGTGTGGATCAAATACATACAATAAAAGAAGAAAAACCAACCTTTATAAAAGCACAATCGCCACAACACAGCAATTAAAATTGAAAATGTACGAAATATTATTGTCAGCATGACGAAAAGAAGAATATTTTATTTAAGATCTGAATAAAATTGATCCAAGAATTGTGATTGAAACCACAGGATCATTTTGGTAAAAGGTTTGTTTGTGAAACATCTTCTCGATCTCAAATAAGATACACAGCGTCCTTCGGGTCAACCGTTAATTTATTTAAAACACGCAATAAACCATGTGAAAAACCAACAATTTATTTACACAGTGAAACATCGTGGACAAAGCAATCTAAATGTTTGCTATTTATTAAGGTCCCGCGAGACATAGAATATACACAAAGGTCAAGTCTAGCCCATAACCCCGTGGTGTAAAGGTTGGTGTCGAATAATGGTCGAATGTGGGAGTTGATCGAACTTAGAAAAGGGTATAGACGTTTCACAGCTGTAGGTCACACATTTCAACTAAATGTATTTGTTAAGCTGAAACATCATATTTGGGGAGGGGTTCGCTCTAAGGCTGGTGTGATTTAAATGAATTATTTTGTGAATACAACGGATTTAGCAAAGAAAGCAATTGACTAAGAGCAATGGTTGTACCAAAGAATGGTCTACCCAGATACGTCAATATTGACGACACTTATTTTAATCACATTAAAAATACTAGTTTCAGTGTAACTTTTGCTAGCGATTAGTTTCTTTTCAAAATTATTAGAGAAAGATTAATTATTCTCCATACCAGCATTTTAACATAATGACTCAATACCGATTTTATTTCATTCGAAATTTGCTTTGATAAATCCACATTCAAAAATGCTCAAACTCGTGATGGTAAACAACGAAAATTATGTACTTTATGTAATTATTGTTTGATCATAAGTATTTATAATTTTTCAATGATGTCTAATAAGAATGCAATTTTTTTTATATTATTTTGTAAGACCGTAAATAAATAGACAAACTGAAGTATTTTCGTCACAAAACAAGGGCGCGGATTTTATTTAATGATTTTATTTGAACTACAATTAAGATTTTGAAAAGTGGGTTTCCAAAATAATTTATTGGTTTATTTTACTGCATGATTATATGATTTGAAATGCATGTTGTATAATACAAAATTTTGTTTGAAAATTTAACAAATCTGCCAACGACCTACGGTAAAACCTTATTGTGCTAAAAATAAACATATTTTCTCAAAATTTAAAAAATAGTTTCACTAGAAAAAAGAACAGTCTTTCGAAATCAATTTATATTTTTTTATGGAAAAGAGTCGATACGTCTAAAAGTTGATTTAAAAATGACATATTTCCGGTTTTGTCTGGTTATTCCCTTTTAAGTTCAATTTCACCTCCAATTTATTTATTTATTTATTGCTTCTTCACAAGTTTATTCATTTTAGCATGTAATTATTAACTCCACGAGTTCGCCTGTATCGGGGTTAATAATTTCACAATTTATTCAAAATAACACACATAAATATTGGTCACAACCAAACAGTTAAATAAAAGCAAAATACTAAAATTTTAAAAATAAAAAAAGATAAATGTAGAAAATTTGTAGAAAAAATAACAAATGGATTAACGAAGTGTTGAAGATCAAACAAATGACTTCATTCATTATGTCATTCATTCAAACCATTTTCAACAATAAAGAAAATAATATTAAATATAAAATTAGTGCCTCATTTCTAAGGGGCAGATACTACTTGTATCAGCATGGCTCAGGTGAGAGACAACCCTACTATTATCTACCTAATGTAGCTACTAAATTTTCTTTAAATGGCTTTGGTAAATGTGCAGTGATCAAATCTGAATTATTGCGTTATCATTAAAAAAGACAAATAATAACGAAGCTCTCCGCGGCAAGAACACAGCCAGGGAAAACCTAGCCATAATGTTTGCCTATCTTTTTCTCATCCCCTACTCCCTTCACCCGCAGAGTATTTTCTATAATAGACATATCGTAGTTTATACCAGCTTCGGGCAGTTGGGATTCTGTTGCGGAACACATAAACAAAAAAACTTTAAAAAAAACATTTGTAACGAGAAATTTAAAGATAAAGTCAAATTATTTCCTTTACTCCGGTGTATTTCAGGTTTCAGAAAACATGTTTTTTTAGGAAGGGAATTAATGGGGAGAACATTTTTCCGGGCGAAACGATGTATGGGAGATTATATTTCTGCGAATGTATACTGCTTGCCTTCACAATAGGCACAACGAAGCCGACGATTTTCCGCGAAGCCGAGAGCGCCTGCCATGTTTCGGCAGGTAATTGGCGAAATAATTTCGACATGAAAGAAAAACAAGAAAAATAAGGTTTGAAGAATAAGAAAACGCTCCAGCGAATAGTGTGAAGGATGTAGGTACAATAAGTACGATAGATGCTTGAAAACGTTCAATAAATCACTTATGAAACGGAAAAAAATGGGTTTGCCATTTTGCCCCGACGAAGGAAGAGATCTTCAGAAACCGTTCCGACGGTTGATATCATCGACCAAGTATGATTAGGCAAGGCGTAAGAATCTTAAAATTAACACCGACATCAAAAATAACAGTTTAAGAAAAAATATATAAAAAAATAAAGTGCAATATCTCGTTGTAGAAAGATTGGAAAACATCTCACTTTACTTTATGTTGGTCTGCACGGAGTAAATTATTTTCCAGCAAGTTTGTCACAATGATCAAGATTTTTCAAACACGAATTTGAGGCAGTTAGAAATATTTTAGGTAGGGACTCTCGCGAACTCCATTAACAATTTAATCAGCTGAATAAATATTAAAAAATATGCCTATATTATAAATAGTTGTTAGATTAAACTAACAATTGATAAAAATCCTAACGTTTATTTTTAGCAAAACAACGACATCACACAAAAAATTGCAACCTTTGCTGGTATTGCATAGATTTTTAGAAGCTTGTACAAAAAGTTTACGTCAAGATGTGGATTTGTATTAAGAAATTACTCTTAGGTGGTGTTATTTTTCGGGCTAATCTATTATTATTATATATCGATGGCTGAAAAAAAAGAAAATAGATGGATACTAGAAACAAAGTAGAAAGGCGACAATAGTGTTATTATATAATGTAGATAGGTTCTTGTTATTGAAACGAAATTTGTAAATATTAACCCAAAATTACACTCACAAAATTACACTCATAAAATCATTCACTTGACACTGGCCAGAACACTCCATTGGGGTGAAAAGCCATGAAAAAAAAGGCGACAATTCATTATTAGCGTGTAACCGCACGCACAATGCTTGCCGCTAACATTGTTCACCCATCGAATTTAAATTCCGTCGAACGACGATCTTGCGACTACCCTTGCAGTTGCAACGTTACAGGGCGGTTCCGATGAAAAAGATTAATTATTCTCCATACCAGCATTTTAACATAATTACTCAATATGGTTTTGATTGATGCGAGCTCATGAGCTCCACACATGAGGCCCTGAGGAAAATAATTTCCCTCATGTCATCTTTGAGCCTACGTCATGCTGTGTGGAGGGTTTTTTTAAGGAAAAAGAGGGGAGGAGAGTTCTGGGAAGGAAAAGGGTTTAAGGGGTGGGTAGGAATCTGGGGTTCAATGTGTCCTGGTCATCCGCCTCCAAGACCTAGACAAACCTCACCCCATGTACTCGGGCACCCCTGCTAAATCACCAATGTAGCGAAACAAATCAACAAACGTAAATGATTATATGACTTGAAATGTATGTTGTATAATACAAAATTTTGTTTGAAAATTTAACAAAACTGCCAAATCTGAACTACGGTAAAACCTTATTTTACTAAAAATAAACATATTTTCTCAAAATTTAAAAAAACAGCTTCTCTAGATAAAATAACAGTCTTATGAAATCAATTTATATTTTTTTGTGGAAAAGAGTAAATACGTCTAAAAGTTGATTTAAAAATGACATATTTCTTGTTTTGTCTGCTTAATCTCTCTTAATGCAAATTGCATCTGCGCACAGGGGCGCCCCCTCTTTCTAACAAAGCTCAGTCGGCACGCTTCACGTCATATCTCTAATTATTTAAGCCGCCGCTACCCGAATTTCTACCGATTTCTTGCATATCTCCCTTGGACAGTTTTTAAGCTCTTAAAAAAATGTGTGTTATTTTTTAAGATAATATCTATACAATCCCCACGCCGAAACGCAAATTATATGAAATTCCCTCGGTAGAAAAAAATCGCAAGTATGCTCCGAAAATTTTAATTTTCAAGCCTGTCTCTATTATTTAACACGTTATATGTATGAAAAAATTCACAGTGTTTCTTTGAACGTTGTTTTAGGCAACCCCTATGAGATTTTTGCTTTATTCTAAACGAGTCGTGTTTTATTAAACATTTTCAAAATTTTCGCTTAACTTTTATCGTTTGTAATATTAGCGCGCTCTCTCCAACACTCGTAATTACATATCTCTTCATCTTATTCTTTTCGTGCTCGTGTACGAATAAAAAGCGCCCATTTTAAATGAGAAGAAAAATCGATGACATTTGTGCTTCTTCGACACATTTCGCCGTATGTAGAAAGCGATCCTGCAACCTTTCGATACTTACCAAATGCCATTACGCCACGAAGGTTGTGAAACGGTCTGTATCTTTCCCAATGGAAATACTTGGGTCATCCGACCCGGGGGTAAGTAGATTATTTTAGTTTAAGCAGTATTGTAAATGTATCAAGTAACAATCTTGTAAAAGGAGGGGATTGATTGATGTTGGAAGAAGAGTCCCTCGGGTTCTAAAGGTCGATTTAGGAGTAATTCCTGGATAAACTGTGTATTCAGGATTGAATTTCTAAAAGGAATAGTTTATATTGAAATAAACGAATCACCTTTCTGTATTTATTTATTTAAGAGGTTATTTATAGACATAAAAGGTTATTTATAGACAAACAAATATCGTAGCGAATAATGCAAAGGAAAAAGGGAAATAAAAAGCAGGGAATACCGACAAGCAAATACAGTTTGAATTAGGAAAAGCGTTAAATGCGGCAGCATAACTTCCTTTTTTTAAATGCGCGCCATTCAGTCGGTTGATGTTGTAGCGGAGCGCTTGTGATCTTGTTCGAGAGGCGGAACTATACAATTTGTCCCGAAACAGTTTAGTCGCCATCATGCTTTGGAACAGTGAGGAGCGTGCGTTTGCCGTTGAGGCCTACTTTTCGAACGGATATTCTGTGATTGCAACCTGATGGCGACTAAAGTCTGTCGGGACAAACTTTATAGTTCCGCCTCTCGAACGAGATCACTAGCGCTCCGCTACGACATCAACCGACTGAATGGCGCGCATTTTAAAAAAGGAAGTTTGTTGCCGCACCCAGAATTTCCGTAATAATAATTGTTCCATATATGTTCAGGCAGTAGTAAAACTTATTTTATATGTTTGAAGTTATTGAGACACATATCAGCACAAACAATCTTATCATGATTAAAGTAACTCAAGTGATGACTGCCATCAACGACGCAGCTATATATAATTCACATGGGGGGGGGTTCGACACTAAGAGGGGGGTGGTCGATCCTGTGGAAAGGAGAGGCAAAGAAGAAAAAGGGGGGGGGGGGGGGTGGGGAGTGGTTGAAAAGTTCATTTGAAAAAAATTTGCGACCTCTATTTACCACAACTTATTATTTAGTTAATAAATAAAAAAAGTTGGTGCAAATAATATTGTTGCGTTTTCCAGGAATGTTTCAATTTATTAAAACTTTAAAGAATATTCTAGTTAATTAAAAAAATGTTTTTGGAGATTCTATTGCAAGTTGGGAGGCTGATTAGATTCAGTATCCCGGCCTTGTGATCTGTGAGGAGGTTTGGTTAAACCCTCCCCTACATACGCCGTTGACTGCCAAGCTTCCATCCAACTAGAATTGTTCCGGGTTCTCAAAGTACTATACAATGCTTTGGTTAAGGGTGGGCTTGAGAGTGGATCGGTGGGTTGGAGCCCACACCAAGTGAAGTATTCCCTCATGTTGGAGAAGGTTCAGAAGAAATTTCTGAGATTTCTCTACCTGTTTCTACACAGAGTGGAGGGTTTTTTCATGTATTTTGGGGCTACAAATACGGTGGCTGCCAAATTCAACCTTGGGGCACACTTGTGATTTGTATAGGGTTAGCAGTTGTGTACCTTTAAAGTATCCGCGGACTCTGTAAAGTTTGCCCAGTATTTGAGAGGCTAACTTAACCCTGGCTACGATGGAGGCCCCATATCTGAGCTGGTCACTCAGAGTTACACTAAGCGTATCAATGGTGGGCCTGTTCGGAAGTTTGCTTCCGTTGAAGAAGACTGGATTTTCATTTCGGTCCTTTTTAGACGTTATCAGACATGGTTGGGTCTTTGAAACATTAAATTCAACGTGATTATTTTTACCCCAAGAGAAAACACTCTCGAGGTAAACGTCCATTCTTTGCTTCAAAGCCCTCCGAGCCGTTGGAGTTTGTGAGCCCTTTGGGGGCTTGTCAAACAAAAAGCTATCATGGACAAAGTCACAAAGTTATCTGAGAATGTCAGAGTTTTGATAACCTCTCTTTAAATAATATGAATTCTGAATTGCACACAATATTTCCAAGGTTAGTGGCCGAGCGGACCAAACGTTTGGGTTCCAACGTAGGCGTCGCTTGTAAAAGGGGAATATAAAATATTTTCAGGTTTGTAGTAACCTTTGAATGTCTATCTTTTTAAAACATCGTCGTTTATTTACACCTTAAATTGAATTGAATTAATTGTAGAGCGCCTTTGAGTAATTAATTGATTTCTCGCTAATATAGCCTTAAAAAGTTATATCACTTAGTATTAATACTTATAACTAAATTCCATGTTTTACAAATAGTCTGAGAAACAATTAAATCTACAAAATGAGCGTGGCTTGACGATATTAAATGCGAGAAAAACCACATTCAAAACAACATAACAATTTTAAACAATCTAAAAAGTTTGATAACCACATCATTACGAACCTTTTACAAAACGTCCAAAGTAAACTTAACCAAATTTGAATTTAAGCAGAATAGAATAACATGTTCACAAATTGCTTATATTATTTCAGTTGGGGATTTTCTCCTCTCCGAAACATTGATTGCGAAAAGAGCGAAAAGAAAAGCACACAAAAAGCTCGCGGTTAATTGGGGTCGGCGGGGTTTGGGTGGAATAGAGGCATTATTGTATTAGGGCCTTTCCGGAGAAGGACTTAAGATTTGCACATCATTAAATAAGTTATGTTAGTTTTAAGCAATGGCGAGAGGAAAAATCTTTTCATTACGAATAGAAAACTTTGCTTTATAATTTTGTAGAAGTTATTTCAGCGTGAAATATATTTTTAAACTTTCCAGACGGTTTTGTACTATTTTGATGTAAAAAAAAAATATATGAGAAGTACAGTTATTCGACGCTTGTTTAACTACAGCATCCAAATTCAGAAGGTTATGAGGCAGAGGCAAGTGGAGGGGAAGTAAACAAGAAAGAGAGTCAGATCATGAAAGAATAACGTTTTACTCCTAAGTACGTTTCAATAATATATAGTTTCAATTTTCTGTTCTGAATCGTTGTCTGTCACCAGTGCGATACTAACAGGGTCTTCCGATTAAAATGGATTTAGCCGTGTTTGGTAAGCCAGGTTCTTCCTCTTTCCCACCATCTCCTTCCCCTCCCCACTACCTTCAGCCTCAACTGGAGATGCCAAACTCTCACTGGCTCCAAACGAGAGCAGTTGCCACTCTTGTAAGGTATTCAAGTAAAATTAGGGTAGAAAATTAAAAAAAATTAAACTAAGAAACAAATTAAACGTTTATTGGCAACGCCGAGATTCCAACCCACCACCTCAGGATTCAGAACACAGGGTTAACACTATTGTTGGTGTTAATATAATTGCTAATAATAGAAAGACATTTTAACATCACCCATTATAAAGCTAAATTAACGAGCTTGTTTAAAATAAATAATATAAACAGCGTGACGAAATATAAATGTATTTCTATAAAAATTTCCAGGATTTGCGTGAAAAGCAAAATAAAAATTGAAAAAAATACAAATTATCGTAAAGGTTTTATTTAATTCATATCTCCATTTCGTTTCCTAAGTAATCGTATGTTCACAGTCTATGATATGAAATCGGTTATTTCTGGAAACGACTGGCTTGGGGCTGACTGCAAGAAGAATTAGGGGATGAATTCAGACTGTGTTCGAGCAGGGTGGTTGGCTTGTAATTCTCAGTTCGCAGGTTTGACATTGGATATATTGGAGACGCAAGGTGACTTACGGTACAATAACCTTTGCAAACGAGTCAAAGCCTCGAGAAAAATGTAACCGTATATCATTAGGTGCCCACCAGAACTATAAAGAAAATCGATTATAGGGTAGATGTAGACAAAAGGACAAGTTTGGAGATAGATTGCCAAACTTCGAGTACAATGAGCCGCGCAAACTATTCCACAAAATATACCCTTGGAAGTAAGGATGGGTACACAAATGAACTTTTGATTATTAAATGATTATCATTGATTATTAAATGAAATCAATATTTTTTATCACCATGTCGGAAAATTAATGTCTGAAGCTTTGTTTAAAATGACCTCATGCATGTCTGCTAAAAGTGACAGATATTAGTTGAATGGAATTAGATAGATAATATAAATCTAAGCTTTATGGGGAACTATTTTTTTTATATCTGATAAAATTGAATGAGGAGTGTTTATAATAATACAAACGCATATAACGAATTGACCAAAAACAAAAACATTTTTCTGTAATTTATGATGCATCATATTATGGTAAATCAACCAATATTGATGTAGATAGGTAATACATTTATAAATATACTAAAAAATACCCGGCGTGCGTTGAAACGTCACTCAAAGAAATAAAGTGTTTCATCAGATTTACAATATTTCCCATTCCCCTATCTCCTTCCCTCCCTACCGCTAAACTAAACGAAAAACATACACTTTTTCGAACGACTCGCGCGCCACTATTGTAACTTTTCTATACAAATTTCATAACGCCAGATCCGTGGGCATGTGCACAACAACTCACCAAAATTTCATCGCAATCGGATGAACGGTACATTCGGATGAATACGAAACAAACAAAGGAACATTCATTTTTATGTACATATTACTTTTTTTAAAAGAAAGACAAACATTCCCGGGTTACGAATAACCCAACAATGTTTGAAAATCTCCTACTACCACCACAGAAAGCCGAAAATGTTGCTTGTGTTGTGATGGAGGATTTAGCCAGCCGAGGAATCGAACACGGGACGCCCGGGTGAGACCCAAACGCGATGCCCACTCAACCACTGACCGATCAACGGTATATCGATAAAGAAGATTAACGCATATTTTAGCCTTGTCGTCAGGTTTCCAACCAGGCGTCGCGGGTTTAATCATCTAAGCTAAGTCCTCCATTACTGCACGACCAATATCTTCCTTTTTACAATTTTGTCAGGTTATTCGTAAAAGCACGTGTTCCTAAGCGAAATGAGTTCTGACTTCAAGGAATTAGAAAAGCTCTTTGTGACTGAAATATCTCAGCGAGTATTTTTTCATTAATAGGTTATAAATACGCCGTCAAAAGTTAAATATTTTCTCTGTGCATCACAACTAGAAGTCAGATAGTCATCGTTCCGACAATTTTCAAGAGATTCCTATGAAGTTGTCTTATTTGACGTGACAAATCTCGAGAAGTTCCCCTTCCAAGCGTTGAGCAGGGTGGGAGGGTGACTTGCTAACAAAAGCTTCAGTGTGTTTCCCAATTCACGTTCCCGCTATCTGTCAATATTGCGTAGTTACATAAGTAGTCCCCGAAACGTCGGAAATTGGAAGAAAATCATTCCCTGCGACAAAGGTTACCCCTACCTTCTCACAAATGATGTAGGTAGTAGGTATACGCAGCAAAGGAATAATGTATGTAGCGCTGATGAGTGGGGTTTACATCGACAAGAAGCGTTTTTCAATGAACAAAAAATACTGTTTTACTACGCGACTTCGTCAGATAATTGAATTAAAAAGCGTTTCACACTGTTAGTGAAGTACAAAAATTGGTTTTCTTTTATAGCGTATTTTTGCGAAGTAACAACGTAAGGGTGCTTTATAGTTAAGACAAGTATAGGTTTCAAAATTCGTTGTATTCGATTGACGATCTAATCCGTTTAAAGCCATTAAAGGGTCGCAATTGTGATTTACGGCTCAACACTATTCGTTTAAAAGCTGAAACAGGTCGAGAATTAGCGTTTAAAGGGAAAAAAATTTTTCAAGTACTCCACACAGGTGTCCTTGAGGAAAATAATTTCCCTCGTGTCATCTTTGGGGATGCTGTGTGGAGGGTTTTTTTAAGGAAAGGAAGGAGAGGAGAGTTCTGGGAAGGAAAAGGGTTTAAGGGGTGGGTAGGAATCTGAGGTTCAGTGTGTCCTGGTCGTCCGCCTCCAAGCCCTAGACAAACCTCACCCCATGAACCCGGGCATCCCTGCTAAATCACCAAACGCAGCGAACCACATGGGGTGACCTATGGCAGAGGTGTTGGTTGTCCAATAAAGGTTCCCGGGGCGGCGGTACCCATTCCAGCCTCCCAAATTGAATTGAAATGTTCAAAAGTTAGGTTAGGCTAGGTTTAGATTAACGGCTCAACACTATTCGTTTAAAAGCTGAAACAGGTCGTAATAATTAATAAATATAATTAGCGATTAATGGGGAATATTCGGAAGTTAGAAAATCAAGAATAAAGTTGTACATGTCGGGGTGCAATTTAAAAAGAAAATTTAAAAAATACAAGGGCAATCCGTGATCCTTTGAACATTTGTTTCGCTGGACAGTGGTGTTTTATCTTAAATCATTATTTTTTTTTACGGAACACTTCCAAGCATGGATTTAAAAAGCGGGCAAAACCAACTTGATACTCATTCTCTCCAGTCAAAATTGAAGTGAGAATTTTCGATTGCATTTCTTTCATTGAAAACATGAATATTTTTAATTTTCATTGAGTTATTTGAATTCCAAGTTAGCTTGCGTATTATTTTAGGACGCCGAAGGCGCGGATATATCTCTGATAACCTATTCTCAAAATGAGAAACTTTTAAAACTACCAGAAATGACGAACTAATGTTCCTCCCGGACGTGCCAACAGAAATCTAGTAGGCTCTTCTGAAAAGCAATTATTAAAAAAAATAAAAAATAATAATTAGGTGAGTTCAAAAAGTCTATGTAACAGAGAAGCACCGAGAAAATTTACCGAGGAGTGATGATGAAGGCTTTTTTGTATATCAGAATGTTATGAGAGCTGAAAGGGGTAAGCCAAAGTGTTGGTTTTTTAGTACATGAAACATAGGTTAATATAAAAGTAACTCTTTTATGTATCGCAACGGAATCCAATATGTTTTCATAAAAAAGCCATCAGAAGTAAAAATCAGATGTCGCAGGTAAATGTGTCCTAGGGGAGTCGTACCGTAGAACGTAACCGACTTTATGTCAGCTCAGAACGTGCGGCAGAAGGTGGGGCTAGTTTTATCGCCCCGTCCCATGTACGTTTTACACGTCAGAGTCACCTTGGACCAACGGATCGGCATTAAAAGCCAGTAAGAACTAAATCCGCAATTCCATGGTTCTGCCGCTGAGAGATCCCTCACAACCTCTCCCTCTTTCGCGTAATCGGCGATTGTAACAGAGCGAGAGGTAACAACGAAAAGTGGTATGACTTGAATCAAAATCTGTAATGTTCTCGGCGGTTCTGCCAATGAGAGTTCTGTTATAACGTCTCCCTCTTTCTCGTACTGTACGTTTATAATTGAGCGAGAGGTCACAACGGATCAGCGGTGCGCCTTTAATGGTTCACTACCAGTGAAAAGGGGTTATCGTAAAATACGATAAAAGTCAATGATCACATTTTTCGGAGAAGATATTTATACAGAAAAGGGATAGGAAACCATTTTATTACAATCATTTCCTGGGCAAAGTGACACTACAGTACAAGGTGTGGGGTGGAGTCTGCCTAAACCTACCCACCCCTGAAGGGACGTGAAAGATTAAGAACAAACCTTGTTTGTAGGTTTATTACAAGACACACTTATATTTATTACTTACTTGCCCTTATTAAAACCGTGGTGTAAATACAGTCGGAATAGTAAAAAACTTGTATTATCGTAGGTATATTTAAATCAACCTCAACCTTTGCTTAAGGTGATCACTAGTCCTTGAAAAATTCGAAATCGGAATCCCCGCCTCTTTTTGGAAAGGATTAAAAATACTTGAGAAGACTTTTTTGGAATGGTTGGAGAAGGTATTTGAGAGTTGTTTTTTTTTACAGGTTGATATCGTAAAGGCCTGTAAAAAACATTAATATTTTATCTTACGTTCAAAGAGGTCAGCTGAAGAGGGAAGGTGGGAGGCCAAATAATCCAACACTTACCTGGAAAAAAGAGAAACCAATGCATTAGTTAGAATAAAAACAAAATATTAAAATAACAAAAGATTTACAAAGAAATTTACTATTTGTAACTAGATTTAACCTACCCGATCTTCCAAAGATTCAAACTCTTTTCAGAAATAAATTCTTCTTACAAAACTATTTCTTAAAAAAAAAACTTACACCTAGGCCTTATTTTTGTTAGTTAAATTGATATATTAGAGCTCCAAGATTCTCCTTAAAACTGAGACCGAGTTGAAAGTATGCGCATAGAGCTGTAAATTACCTTTCGAAGATGGTGTTCAAATGTCGTGACGAGAGTAATCAACGTTCGAGCGTTTTCGCTGCTTCAGACAAATAAAAACAGATTGCATCTTTATAGCTAAATAAAAATGAATAATGTACTGCCCTGGGGAATCAAAATTGGCAGGCGACAAAAATATTTCAATAAATTAGCAATTCACACAAAGAAATTGTTTTGTTTCGAAATTCGCAATCTAAATTCAATCAGGCCACCGAATGGCAAATTCATAATCATATACAAATAACCCATTCCCCATCTCAGAAGCTATTATATTCAAAACCAATTTAGATAAGCCTAGACGAAATAATGAGGTTGTCCCGGTCAAAGTAACACATTACCAGGCGTTCGGCACAGGTAAACAGGTAAAGCACACATCGACCGAAATATAAATAACTGCGTGGCGGTGTCAGGGTGAAATTACACAGACGAAAATTTCACATAAGAAAATTACACATGGAATAAATTACATACGGGAGCATAAATTAAATTTTAATACAAATTACAATTTGAGAGGTGGGTATGGGTCCCGCCGCTCCATGAACCATTTATAAGATACCACCCCTGCCATAGGTCACCCCATGTGGTTCACTACGTTTGGTGACTTAACAGGGATGCCTAAATTCATAGGGTAGGGTTTGTTAAGGCGTGCGTGAACTGTATGCGTTAAATATCTATTTTATTATAATCTCACTTACCAAAAGCGTTTTTTTTTAAATTCCAATCAGAAAATAATTTAGCACAAAATAAACAGTCTTAAAATAATATCAGAGTTATAAAAAAACGAGTTTAATTTTAGTATGTGAAATTTCTTCCTTGTGTAATGTTGGGTAACCGGATAAAACAGATCAGTGAAACAACAGAACACAACAAAAGAATTGGTTAGGTCAGGGGAAATGCTTTTTTTTGCCGTGGAACCGTACATTTGGTAGTGTTATTTTGGTAGTGTAATTTGGTACGTATAAATTCATCGGGTAGGCCTGTGTGACACCCCCGCGCCCAAAGTGGAAGTTTTGAAGATCCCGGGGTACGAGATTGCGGCATTATCAATTTTGAGGGGGAGGTCTCCCGAGGATACCTGCTGGGAAATAATGAAATACTCGTGTCTTGACGGGGAGTTGAAGAACTTGACGGGGTAACTTTCTGGAGCAATACGATTGTGAACGCAAAAGTGGCATCTTTCATGACTACTTTGTCAACCATCATTGGATGTTAGAAACGATTTCTAACCAATTTAAGCCAAATAGCTTTTAAAATTAATCAAAAGTTTTTGTTTAAATTCCCTAAATACATTCGCATTACTTACATCTTCATATTTTTTTTATATTCTTTTTCTTTTTTTACATTAATTCCGTACATGAGACCCCGGGGAAAACGATTCTTCTCGGGGCCTATGCCAACTTAGAAGATGCTGAGTGGAGGATCATTTGAGGAAAGGAAGGAGAGGAAGTTCTGAGAAGGAAAAAGGTCAGGGGTGGGTAGAAATCTGGTGGTCAGTGTCTCCAGGAGGGACACATGCATGAATTCATCCCAAGATGATGTTCCGAGAGAGCCCTGCTGGAGAGATCAAAAGGTTTCCTCAATCAGTCTCTTCCGATCCAGCCTGCCACGCAGCTGGCGGACACCGCTAAGACCCGGACAAACCTTACCCCATGAACCCGGGCACCCCTACTACGTCATCAAACGTAGCGAACCATCCATTGGCATCTGAAGACATCAGCCTGTCCTGCTTTTGGAAGGCCATTTTGTATGGGAGCCAGTGATCTGCAGACTTGCCATTCTCACGATGTAATATTCTTTATTCAAATCGAGGAGTTTTCGACAAGCCATGCTTCAGCCACACTAAGGCATATCACGGTATAACGGTATCACCATCAACCTATTTACCTTCATGCCAGACAGCTTTAGAATCAGGTTGTGATTTTTTATTTACGATATACTTTTGTATTTCGAATACCTTCTTTTCATTAACTAAAACTTATTCCTTGCATTAGCCATGTTGAGTACACATTGCTCATAACAAACATAATTATCGGCATTTAAATAATGTACATTGTCGCCACATAATCCCAAGTAACATATTTTCACTATCTCCAGGCAGTTCGTACGTCCTGCTTCAAATGATACAAGGTTTTATTACGCGTACTACGTCTATTGTATTGGGAGATTGCGTCAAGTCTAAAAGAAAGCATGGTAACACTTTGACAAGGGAAAGATCCTTTTTTGAGATGTTGATGAAAAGAAGGTTTTTGGAATTGCAGAATACTACTTTCCATTTCAGCCTTTTCAATCAGATTTATAAGAAATATTAATAACATTTTAAAAATGTATCTAAGGTTAAGCAATTATTTTGCCATTTTAAATGAAAATATTTAATCGAATTTTTATTTCGCATTAGAGTAAAGAGGCCAGCAAAAGATTTCAGATTGGTTTCCGTTTTTCCATCCCTCGAATAATCATTCAGGATATCAAAGCAGAAGAGAAGAGGATAATAGAACCCTTGACAGATTGATTTTTGATAAGAGGCTGAATTTAAGTACCCAAATTTAGACTTTAGACGGTACAAGGCTGAAAATAAATATGCTTTGATTTCATAAATAGATTTATTTTACGAAGAGAAGATTTTACTAAAACAGTTCAATGATTCATTTAAGTAGACAAACAGAACAAAAATATTGCTAACACCACTGAAAAAAATACTTAATGAAACAATGTGTTCTTTTATGTAATGAAAGAGCAGTGTGCGTATAATGAAGCAGCCTAAGAAACAAGCAAATAAAATGACATCTGAAGGAATGTTTGACTTTAGCGGTAAAATTGTAAACCGTAAAATATCGATATGTTCATAGTACAATCTGATTTTTTATTATTTTTTTTTATTTAATTTCTTTTAATTTGCCAATTACTTACAAACATCCAGTCGGAATAAGAAGTCCAGTAAATATTGCATCGTCTTTTATTTGATTACGAAGTAGTACAATTTATTGTCAAAATATTTGATATTACTGACTGATTATAACAAAATCATTCTACATTTTCGTTGGTCTTATAACTTGTACATGTCTGTCATCATCTTATTTATCTGTTATTATTTTATTATACCTACAACGCGATCAATAGATATTTGTCAAGTCGTGTTATTATTATGAATGTCGTGTTTTATTAAACAAAATAAATTTTTGGAAAAAAATCTATCATATTATCTGAAAATTTTATGAAACAACAGAATGAAAGAGTTTATTATTCAACATTCTGAAAAACAAAACGGAGAATCTTAAAATGAAAATAATATTAGTTTCTTAAATAGAATGTGCTTACTAAACGTAAAGGTTATTTTACAACGATAAAATATTCGTAAATGCGAGTAAGTCCAGTATCAAGGAGTTTTCAGGACGGGAGATGAGAAACAGAACAGAACACTGATAACCTCTTTAACTTGACATCCCTTTTGGAGGATTTACTCTTGAACGGTTAAAGGACTCTCGACAATTTAAGGACTAAAATATACCGACTGCGAAACCTTTGTAGAACTTGAGAGAGTATATTTTGGTTGTAGTCCATTTAAAATTTATTTTCATCCCACTTAAAGATGAAGGAGACTTAAGGGAAGACTTGGAGATGGGCATGAAAGTTAACAGACATTTTATTTTAATGATAGAAAAAAACAATAATATTTATTTTTAAATATTAAACCCCTTAAGAACAATTACCTAGTCTGTGCTGTATTTAACCAGGGTAAATCTGACCCTTTTAGAGACAATTCATTTTATTACACAGGAAACCTTACTATACTTGGAGCAGTTGGATGAGTTTGTGTATTTGGGAAGAATGTTTACGAGAAATGGGAAGACCGATAGAGATATTGAAAGAAGGGTATATGCCGGTAACTCCATTAATGGAGGACTGAAAGCCGTTGGCGCCAACAAAAAAAACGGTCAAAAGAAGCGAAGCTAGCCGTCCATAATGGAGTGCTGGTATCTACCCTGATGTATGGCAGTGAGGCATGGAACTGGCAGAGGAAGGATGAAAGTAGACTGAATGCTGTAGAAATGAGATCCCTGAGGCGTATGTGTAGTAAAATCATGTAAGATCGTGTGAAAAACGTGGAGATCCGCAAACAATGTAAGGCGGATGTACGCGTAAGATTAAGAAAGGGTCGCTCAGATGGTTTGGGCATGTAGAGCGAATGAATGAGGAAAGGAGTATAAGGAGAATATATGACGCCAATGGGAATGGTAGACGAAGTCGGGGACGCCCGAAGAAGACATGGCACGACCAAGTGAATCAGATACTTGAGTCGAAAAATGTCAAGAGTCAGAATAATAGAAGAGCGTGTATAAGACGATGTTTGAATGTGAACGAGGCAAGGGGTGTGTGAGAAGATCGAGTTGTTTGGCGGTTCATTTTCTCTGCCTACCCCTGCGGGGAAACGGCGTGATGGTTTAGTTAGGAAACCTTTTTGGATTGACTAAATTTAACTTTGTATATATCTTTCTCTATATTTATGTATAAGCTGTTCGTCTCTTACAAATAAATAAATTAAAAATCTCTCAAACCTTCTAATTGTTTAAAAAATAATACACCTCAAAATGCAGTATTAATCATTTTAAAAGCAGCGAACAACTAAGAATCGAAAATAACACATAATAAAAACATACCTAAAGATCACCTTCTAACATATTGATGAAAGAAAATAAAGGATTTTTTGCGCCAGAGTTCGTCTCTCCAGTTGGGCAATGTTTTCAGTCAGGTAAAGGAAAGGGAAAGTCAAATCTGGTGCTAGTTTCATTGTAACAAATCTGATAAATGATTCTTTCCAATTCTATCTACATCAACTGTGAATTGACGTTATGATCTTTTACATTGAGTTCACGCTGGAGTATTGGTTGATTGTTGTATTGTTAAATAATAATTAACAAAATGTGAACAGAAATTCCTACTTATAGCAAATAAAAAACAGACAATTTACCGTGAAAAATAAGACCGATCCTTCACTCGAAATCCAGACACTGAAAAAACTCCGGTAAAGTTAAGATTAATTACAACTCCACTGTTTTATTTCTTCCAAGAAGAAATGAGAAGGAAAGGGCTGCGAAAGTTTAAATGTTGTTTTTATTATTTTTGGTCACGATTCCAGGGACTTGAGTTTACATTACATAAGTTTTATTCAGAAACATGGATACGGTACTATGAACGTGAATTTTGGTTGTGATTGAAAAGTTTTCGTATAAATTTTCGTAA
Source organism: Glyphotaelius pellucidus (assembly GCA_936435175.1). Taxonomy (NCBI): domain Eukaryota; kingdom Metazoa; phylum Arthropoda; class Insecta; order Trichoptera; family Limnephilidae; genus Glyphotaelius; species Glyphotaelius pellucidus. The sequence continues at coordinate 11,479,677 of OW386557.1, read as the reverse complement.
AACAGTTTTCGATAGGAAAAAACGAAGAAATTAGAATGATGTTTTTGAGTATTCACGAATAAAACAATTGTTTTAATGACACCCACCAGTCATATTTCGGGATTTCATGCGGCGAGTCTTTTAAAGGAAATAAAGGAGAGAACCTAGGTATTCAAGAGACCCTTACCTTTTATTGAGCGCAATAAAGAGTCTGGTAAGAGAATGATAAGCTCTGGCGTTACGAAATTATAAATATTATTATATTATATTTATTATACGTTTTGTGTCCCAAACAAAAGCAAGTTATTGCTAACGTCATAAGAAAAGCAAAACAAATCGTTGCCGTGGAAACGATGTTTATATATTTGCGGGAAATTTTATTTCAGGCGTCGTAGTTAATATTTATTTCTAAAAATGAATCGCCGAAATGTATGTACGCGCATAACTTCCGAGCGACTGCAAAAAATTGGAGAATTCTTTTTTGTGTTCATTATTTTGTATATAAAACTATTGGTGAGCTCTGGCGTTATGAAATTTGCAATAGGTGGCACGCGAGCTGTTCGAAAACTGAATGTACCGGGACTGAATGTATGTAGAGGTTCGTGGGACGGAGAAAGGGGGGGGAGTGGAGTGGGGAGTGGGAAGGGGACGCGGGAGAGGAAGGGAAAGCGGAAGGGGAACGGGACGAATGGGAAAGGATCCGCAGGGAGAAACAATTTCTTTATTAAATGGCATGGCATCGCATGCCAGGTACCAGCTAGTATTCCATAAAGTCTAGTTATTCAGAAGCAATCATAATTCTGTTGTTTTAGTTAGAGAATCAAAAGTAAGCAACAATGGTCAATAATAACAATCAAATCCCAAAAGCATTCAATACACCACACGAATAGTTTTTCCAATAACTACTTTCATAACATAAATACGAAATACACCTCCAGCGCGACAGCCATAGATTTTAGTATTTGCGAAGGTAAAATAAATCCTTTCACGATAAAACCAATTCAAACTGTACTAGCTAGGAAGAAAATCTCTTTGGATGAGTCCAATTATTGGCAGGAACATAAATGCCGTCATTTCTCTACGACACCTAAAAAATAAAGAAAATCGCTGAAACAAAAAATGAATAAAACCTGAAAAAATGATATCTCCGATAAAAATATAACGATCCTGTAAGGGTGGAAATGGGGGTTGAAGGTTCTAGGTAAGTACCGTGGGCACCCCACGGAAACTTTATTCGTGTAGAATTTTCCGGTCTTTTGCCAAAGAGGAAAGTTGGCAAAATGCATGTTTTATAGAGAAATCATTTTCAGAACTGTCAGCGTTTGGTTAGGTTAGCAAAAAGTTTACAGTCTTGTGAACTAGGGTTGTCAAATGAACCGAATGTCTGCAAATGTAATGCTACTAAGAAACTAAAAAAAAAATCACTAAAACTAACTAACTAACCATCACGCCGTTTCCCCGCAGGAGTAGGCAGAGAGGACGGACCGCCAAACAACTCGATCTTGGCACACACTCCTGCAGACACTGCCTCGTTCACATTCATACATCGTCTCATACATGCTCTTCTATTTTTCTCTTGACATTTATATATTTGACTCTTGACATCACCCGAAGTATCTGATTCACCTGGTCGTGCCATGTCTTCCTCGGACGTCCCCGTCTTCGTCTACCATTCACATTTGCGTCATATATTCTCCTTACACTCCTTACCTCATTCATTCGCTCTACATGCCCAAACCATCTGAGCGTCCATTTCTTAATCTTATTCATTACACATACATCAGCCTTGCATTCTTTGCGGATCTCCACATTTCTCACACGACCATACATGGTTTTACACACATACGTCTCAGGGATCTCATTTCTACAGCATTCAGTTTACTTTCATCCTTTCTCTGCCAGTTCCATGCCTCACTGCCATACATCAGGGTAGGTACCAGCACTCCATTATGGACGGCTAGCTTCGCTCCTTTTGATAGTTTTTAGTTGACGCCAACGGCGTTCAAAAATCACTAAAATAATAATTTTAATATGTGGTGTTTGTAGCCCATAGTAAAGAAACTCGCCACATCATAATATTATCTAACCTATAAAATGTCGGGTAAAGGAACATTATCAATAAAAGCTTTGAAAGCTGGTCAGAAAAACGACACCCAAAAGGATCCCAAAATCTACAGAGAATTCCGTAAAAAAAGGCAACGAAGCAAATTACGATGAAAACAGGAACGAAAAATATAATTTGATTTTGGGGTTCTAAACCTTGTTATCTTTGGTTGGACAACATTTCGCAGTCTTGCGGTGTCCATCACCAAGGCAGCTGACATCTGTTTAGGCTGTAAAAAGGTCTATGTTTAGTCCTGAATCAGCTTCAATAATATATGAAAGGCTTTTCGCGGTAATGCGGACAGTCTCAGAAATATCATTTAAAGCCGATTACCAAGAAGTGTTAACTCGTAGTCCCCATTATTGTTAATAGGGTGCTTATGAAATTTAATCGCTTCTTTACCTAATTAAGGAAGCTCTATATGCATTGGGCTTTTTATTTTTGAAGTAAAACTTCTTTACGCACGCTTGACTTGGGGAGTAAACTGGTGAATGCGTGACGAGAGCGTTACGAAAAGTGTGATCGGGCGAGGCGAACGATGCACGCTTGACTCGGGGAGTAAGATGGTGAATGCGTGACGAGAGCGTTACGAAAAGTGTAATCGGGCGAGGCGAACGACGCATAAAGAAGTTTTACTTCAGTCGTGTGGTCTAAAACACTCGTTTTTTTGAAGTAAAACTTCTTTACGCACTCCTGATTTGGGGAGTAAGCTGGTGAATGAGTGACGAGAGTGTTACGAAAAGTGTGATCGGGCGAGGCGAACGATGCACGCTTGACTTGGCGAGTAAGCTGGTGAATGCGTGACGAGAGCGTTACGAAAAGTGTGATCGGGCGAGGCGAAGAAGCATAAAGAAGTTTTACTTTAGTCGTGTGGTCTAAAGCACACTCGTTTTTTTACATGTACTCAACTCAGGAGGCCCTGAGGAAAAAAACCCTCAGCTCTTACGTCATCTTTGGGGATGCTGCGTGGAGGGTCTATTTTAGGAAAAGGAAGGAGAGGAAGTTCTGGGACGGCAAAAAATATGAGTGGTGGATAGGAATCTGGAATTCAACGTGTCCAGGAGTGACGGACGGATGAATTCATTCCTCTCACTACAGTGCAATGTGATGTTTGAATGCTACCTATCCTCCCACTACAGTGCAGAGAGTCGTGCTGAAGATTGAAACATTTATTTTTTCAACTGTAGATCGTAGAATTTCATCGTAATGAGCGTAAGGAAAACAATTTTAAACCTTTAAAAAGTGAAATAGAGTGTAAAATTAGTTTCTACATTGACCGATGATGTACACTGCAAGGCTGTGCGAAGCGTGGGCTAAAATAGGGAGATTTAACGCACCAACAAATCAAATCGCGTAATCATTGATTTATTCAAAAGTGCCAATGATATCAAATAATAGGTAGACACAATTGAAGTAGATAGCATTACTGTCCGAAATGTCAGCTGAAAAATAAGAAGGTTTAATACTTCAAAAATCGCACAGCGTAATCATTGATTTATTCAGTTATTTAAAAGTTATCGATTGAAGATGAAAACGTGGAACTTTAAAGCGAGGAGATGGAGAATGAAAGGGAAATATGCGCCAGCTGCTGTTAGCGATGATTAGGGACGTATCTCTCGCTCCAGTGAGGCGACGAAAGTTGGGAAGAGGAAAAAGCGTTGTTTGGCACAATTTTTACTGTGACATTTCCAGGAAAATTCACAGCCATAAACTTGGAGACATTTACGTGGGAGTGTACCCACTGACAATTTATTATTACACTTCGCGCTAAGTACGACTTACTTGCAAATCGACTGTCTAAATTTTAAACATGAAATAAAATATATTTAAGAGAAAAAAGTTATTGTCCTTTTTCATATATTTTTTTTAATATTCTCCGTTGATAGCATTTGAAAAAACTACACTCGGTTCTTGTGTTGACTTTCGATTTGAAATACTTTTAAAAAATCTATGTTTTACATACATGCGCATAAAAGTCCCAACTGCCCGGAGTCAATAAGACTATGTTATCTCTTTTGGAGTATGCTGTGGAATGACTATCCACACGCTGTCCATTACTTAACTTTTTGTATTTTCCCAATGTATATATATAAAGCCCCAAAATACCTGAAAAAAATAACGACTTTGTACTGAAACAGCGTTCCATTTGATAGATTCTAGTATCTTAAAAACGGATTGCATTCTTCAGAGCACAGGATTTGGGTGGGAATGTTGTCCTTATTCTACATGTATTTCAATCGAAGATGCTCGGAGGAACAAGCGTCATTAATTTCTTCGGCACCGGTCACATTTGGAAAACACACCAAAAGCGCGCCCAACATATTTGTACAGTTGACATTTGTCACATTATAACCGGGATCGTTCAATAGCTCGGCTTTCGAACGATTTGCCGACCTCTGCGTTTCCTCCCTTCTGCAATACGGGTATCTTCAACGGTTCAACTGAGAATAAAGTCAACTCAACACCACCTTGAAAAGTCATTAAAAGCTAAGAAAAAAATAATTCTAAATTAGCCGATATAACCAACATAACCTATTTAACTAATTTTTTAATATATATTTTATCACTCTAAATGACTTATCTGAGATGGTTCTGAGTTGGTTTCATTTCGAGTTGTCCGGTCACCATCTTCAACACCCAGGTTGAAGATACCCATATTAATCCAGTCTTCAGCCTTCCTTTTCACAAAAAGACCCTCCACACAGTATTCCAAATATTCAATTCCACACGGGTCCCGAGACCTACTCGATTTACTAGTCTTAATGACCTCTTTGAATGCCACCATTCACAAACACATTATGTGGCAAACTAGCCAATTCCTCGCTTGTATAGTTTAGCAAACAAATGTACAAATGCAATAGACATTTTAATGTAACAATTACAGTTTAAAACATACTTAAACAATTGTTTTAAATTAACGTGTTATTTGTAATAATTTCTGTTTATTATTGTTATCATATTATTTTCTTCAAATGTATCCAACTGTAAACCACTGTATTATAAGAACTTATTTTTATAAACCTATTGTTTATTACCAACCTTTATGTGAAAAAAATGAAAACATTATGTACCAAATGTAAAAGTCCCATGGGCATAAAAAAGAGTAAATAAATAAATAAATTTATCGGCAAAGCTAATCTTATACAATATCACACGCCCACTTTAGTTCTTGTAAAGTCTGATTAAAAAAGCCAAACGTTTTTTACAAAGGAACAACAGTATCGTATACAATATTATCAAGAATTATTTTCTTCTGCTCTCAGCTTAGGGGATTATCATAAGGGATGAATATAGCAAGAGAAAAAGAAACTCATCAACGAAAATCAAATTGTCTCATCGAATTTAACGGAAGGGTCGGTTTAAGACCACGTTCAACAGGTTTTCTTCTCTTCCCGAGACTTTTTACCCCTCATCTGGTTAAAGCTCATGGAAATGCCTTCAGAGGGTTTTTTTTTTTTTTTTGTATAAGAAACTAAATAAAAGTTTATTGTATTCCATTTTCGATTTCGTTAAAAGTGATGGATTATTTTCATTTGTTATCTACGCGAAAACAATTCTTACAAACTCGTAATTATAATTAGATAGTGAATAGAAAACTTGTGTTTAAAAAGTGCTTGTGTTAGGTCTAGACAAAAAGAAATCAAATTAAGTTTAATGTAGCTAATTGCGTAAAAGAAAATACGAAAGGAGAAGAAAATCAGAAAAACGATGACATTCAAATATCAGACGATGAAAAAACATTTTTATTTTCTAAGAGGATTTTTGAAAACGATATTATATAAAACAATACGTACCGTAGAATGGGGTGATTAGATGGGGATGAAAAGAAACAAATTGGGGAAATAAATTTACACACATTCCATATTTTCTCAATTGCTTTTATTAAGTTTTAAATTTTGACAATAATTTGGCAAAATAATATTTATTTTTTCTGAAACTGCTTTGGCAAGATAGAAGTGACAAATTTCAAGCATTTTTTTCAAAACAGTTTTTCGTGCCCGGTTTTGGTCCGCAAAACTTAGCAAATTACTACTAGTTTCAGTCATTAATTCAGCCTATGCTTCTCGTATTTCCCAAACATAGTAATAGAAAACTGATTAAAAGTGAAAGGTAAGATGCATTTCTTTTGTTTTAAACTGTAAAATTTTATTTTGTATTTTTACCGGTGAATTTCAACCAACCGGTGATTAGAAACAACGTATGTGGTGACTAGAATCTTATGTAAAAGGATTGTGTGGTTTGTTTTAGCAATCTCATTATTTATTATTTAACGTAATATATATTTTTGTTTCAATAACCCGTTACACTGCAAGATGCTACGTAACTACAAGCCTAATCCTTGATCCAGACGCCATCTTTCTCATAAAAGAAGAGATAGAATAAGCTTTAGAAGACATATAACGAAGAAGAATAATTTGTCATACAGAGAGACTGCTAAAAAACACAACAAAACAAATGTGCCAAATGGGTCTATCCAGTAGATCAGTTTGATCTACGTATCATCATGAAACAATACCTTAATCGTCGTAAACTACCCGCTTCTCACCAAGAGTTTAATTGCAATAAAAAAAAATGTAAAATGTCTCACACTGTGAAATGTTATAGTTCTGACTGGATAAGAAAAAAACCGTTTGAATTTGATGTGCTTCAAGGATAGTGATGATAGCTTAGATAAATATGTGTCTGGTGAGTAAAATTATTTAAAAAAAAAGACTTTTGAATCCATGTAGCTTAGTGTGCTACGAAATACACTTAAATTTTCTCATGCGTCTATTGAAAAACTGACCCCACTGTAAAAGTGAATAGACGTATCACAGTTTTATCTTAATTTCTCAGTGAGAATGCATAATTCAGTTAAAAGTGGGTAGAAACAAAAAATACTAACCAAAGAAATGTATTTCTGACGCGTTTCAGTGTCCTTTGAAATTACACTAGTCGCCTGAGTTCGAATTTGTCCAATAGACCATCAGAAAATTTTACAGGAGGAGAAGGTTTTCTTTCATTATTTCAAAGAAACATATTTTTTTTATTATTATTTTTTATTAGTATCTATAGCAAAATTTGTACATAATGTATTTATAAATTGTATTATATTAAGGTATTATAAAGTTTTTTTTTTCACAGTCCTCCTCACTAGGGTTTCCTGTTCTGAGGCGGCCTGTAGTTTTTCTACATTTGTATTTAGTATCCAGTTGTCTTAACATGGTCTTCAGTATGTTTGATAGTTCATTTTCACTTTGTTCTCTCAACCATATTTTTACTTATGTTTTAAATTTATTTATTTCTGTTATTTTTTTTGTTTGAGTTGGTAGAGCGTTGTATAGTTTTGTCGCGTTGAATTTCATATTTCTTTGTCCAAAAGATGTTTTCAAACTGGCTGTAGCTAGAATATTTTGGTTTATTACCCTGGTTGTGTATCTATGTTGGACAGTGGAGTATTCTGAAATGTTTTTTTTAATTTTAAATAAAATATTTTTTGCATAAAGTTTGCTTGAACTTGACTTGAATGCTTTGAAACAATTCTTCTATATAATTGTGGTAGGTGTTTAAGATACAGCTATATCCGTAAAGGTAAAGGTCTCAATAGTTTAAATAATTCTTAGTTAAGTGATTAATTATAATTTTTTATACTTTATTTTTAATTTTAAAGTGGAGGTTGAACAAAAACTAAAATGGTCTGTTGGACAAATAAGAACTGAGGCGAAAGTCTTTCTAAGCTGTAAGGTCGAAAATGTGCTAAACTATTTCTAATCACCCCATTCTACGGTACATAAGTAAGTAAAATGATGTTAGATGTAAAATAAAATTTTATTTCAAATAGGCAATTCAACCTAAACACACGCTAATTCACCCACGCTTCGTGAAATAAGATTATTTGTAGATGATTCAATCAAAATGATTTTGGATGATTTCGATTAATAACCTATAACCAAGTAGGTTAATGAAAAATAATTTACTGCCTATAATAAAAATATCCGGGAAACGTTGCTTATTTTCTGCGTAAAGCTCGAATCCTAAGAGATAACGCAAAAACCATATTTCCACGTAATTGAGTTTCGAGAATAAAATTGTTAGCGATATTGCTTCTGCTTTGAGATAACTTTATTTTCAGGAGCAAAATTAGTTTTGATACAAGCGAGATTTTCAATGGCTGACGACAAATTGAATTCATCCCGTGATTGGCGGAAACGGAACAGAATTCGAAAAGATCGTTTAAAAGTAAGTAAATCAAAATTATTTCGAGGAATAAATAATAAATAAATATATCCAATAAATTAATTTTGGTTGAGAATTCTTTCCAACATAAAAATTGTAATAATAATTCGAAGATTTCAACAAAGTCTAATTTGGGATCACAAACTAATTTTTAAATTTCGGGCTTCATCCCGAGAGTGAAGATTTTCCTGTGATAGCCAAATTCCGAAAGGAAAGGGCATCGGAAGGAGAGGAATTTCATTAGGTACAGGAATCTAATTTTCTCGGAAAGCGGGGACAATTTTAAACCCTATCCGGTGGATTACAATCGATATAATGCACATTTCTTCTCGTATTTGTGGTGCAGGAGAGTTGGCTGATGTCGTAACGAGACGATGAGATTATTGAGGTAATCAATGGCATTAGGAGTAACTTGATTCAGCACAGATGTGATGCGCCGTCAGGGAAAAAGAGACGAGGATGTTTTTCTACGATGGGTATTATTTTGTTTTATCCATTCAGTCCTCAGTCCATTTTGACAGAAGGTCAAAATATTTCCGCTTCGCAATAAAATCCAAATAAATGGAATATTTCTAAACGCATCCGAAAACTAAACATTGTTTTTGAAAGGTGGTACAATAAGTTTTCAAATTTTAAGATTCAAAATAAAGAATTTTTTTTTAAATGCAAACATAAAAAAGTTTAAAAAATGGCTCACCTTACGTTTTTTCTCACTAAAGTTACTAATAAAAAAATAAAAGCACACATGTATTTTATCAGACAAATGTATTATAACCGTTATCGTAAATTCACTTTTTGACGTTTAACGCAAAAAGTAATTAATAAAAAATGGGAACATAGCCATACCCCATCCTCCCCCTCTTCCCCCCCCTTACACTTACATTTCTACCATATTCCCAAAACACGATACAGGGCGAGGGCTGGTCTGTCACAACGGAGCAGTACCGGATATCTGCGATTTTTTTCCAACGGGGGCAAAATGGATAAGTATTTGAGATTATATTTGCCACAACGGAGGGGGCGAAATGGGATGTGGGGGGATGGGGTATGGGTATGTTCCCATTCCAGTACAGTTCACCCATATCCTGTCATGTCCCCCCTTGCCTAGCTGGGCGTTTTAAGATCTCATGCATAACGGGTACAACAATGTACGCCAGTCGCTCTGTTATGGGAGGGGCGTAATGGGATATGAGACGGGGGGTGGTTTCAGCTTATGAACCCCCATTTCTTCATCGCGCCTACGTGGACCCCCGTCGGGTTTCCCGTGGACCCCTGGGGGTTTACCTGGACCACTTTAGGAATCACTGGTTTAGATCATATTTCTAACCACGAAAGTAAGAGGACACAATGATTTCTGTGTGACATACATGAGTTTTTCCGAAAATTAACCTGAGGGGTTAATTTGCTCACAATCACATTTTTTATTCTCTGTTTGTACATCCAAGCAACTGTGATACAGAAATGAAGTCATGATATGTACACGCGGAAAAAGCAATGATTGATGAAACATTAATGAACAAAGATAAGCATGATGAAGTTGCTTGGTACGATTTCCGCAAAAGGTGGCTAAATAAACGGATTATATTTTCACAGCAACCCCATGTATTCACCATCACTTTCCGTAGAAGAAGAGTGTTGCAGTTAAATATAAAAATAAGCCAAGTTATTTCTACGAATAGCTCGTTAAGTATCCGATACTATGAACCAAACGTTTCCATCGCAATAAAACAACGACTAAAGCTAAACTGCGCAAAATTATGAAAGCTTTGAAAGCTGTTCCTGCCGAATGCCCATTCAGACATTTATTTACTTGGTGAAACCGCAATATCCCATCTTAAGAGAACTATAAAGCAAACTTTATCTCCTTAACCTACATAATACATTATTATTTCGCCGGCTCCAGGAAAGTAGGCAGCGAAAACCAGTCAACTAAAGGGGTTAAGGGTCACTTTCGGGAGACAGCAGTAGCGGAGTACCTTGAAGGCAAAGAGAATGATTGTACCTACGTGGTAACACCAAATAATAAAATTCAAAGTACGAGAGTTTGGGATATGTGTAGCATATTGATTCTAAAAAGTCTCATAAAACTGTAATCTTATTAAATAATGATATACATTTACTAAATGCTGTTATAATTAGCGAAATTTTAAAACAGGTCTCAAAATTTTTAAAAAAATTTCAAATTTGGGATTTTACTGTCCCTTGATGTGATACACGATACAGATCTTACTTGTGATAAAAAGCTCGAAACCAGTGTCAAGTTAGCTGTTTTAATAGCAAGTGTGCCCCGCTGTTGAATTTGGCAGTCACCTCTCGTTTGGAACCCAACTGAACATACCTGAAAAAATCCTTAACTTTGAACAGAAACGGGCGGTCTATTTGATAGATTTATCTTATAAGCGGATTGCAATCTTTAGAACACAGACGTCAGGTATCTACCGGTATTACTATCAAAGATCCCCCGAGGATGCCTTCGGCACCGGTGCATAGTCGGGAAACACGCCAAAGCGAGCCCAACATATGTATACGGTTGACATTTGTCACCTGAGAAAACTCGACGACTAGTTCTTGACTTCAACAGCTTGGCTGTGCAATGATTTGCCGGCCTCTGTGTTTCCTTCCTCCAACAACACGGGTCTCTTCAAGACCCTTATTCACACTTTTCTCTCCTCAAAAAGAACCTCCACACAGCATCTTCAAAGATGAGTTAATATAAAAAAAAAAGATTTAGATATACGGTTGTCTCGCGTGATAATATACGATATTCTAATCGAGACCATTGCAAAGATACGGTCAAAATGTTTTGTTGTAATGAACATTTTTGAGAAAGATCTTAAGGTTGTTAGGTGAGAGTGTTTGCCTACGTTTTTATTTAATGTCCTGCGCTGTAATGAAACCAACAAGGAGCGACAGGAGCAACCCGGGGTGATACGTAATAATAATATAATACAAAATATATTGTTTATTTCGTGTGAGGGTAACGTATACGGAATGGCAGTATAACGTCTCACGTTCGCAAGATGTCTCGCGGGCCGCGCAAACAGAGATTTCGGGATTATTGTTTCACGTGGATAGTTTATGGCGTCGTAAAAATAATAAATTATAAAATAAATAAAAAGATACAGTGCGCACGCGCTGCTTTGAGAAAACGCTTTCCCTACGGAGTCGTTTCCACCGAAAGATATTCGTCTGCTTTTGCAATTCTTGACATGACCCAGAACTAGCATTTGATTCACATAATTTTTTAATTTAATTTTATTTTTTATTCTTGAATAAACACTACAAATTATTTTATTGGTTTACATATATACAATTTGTGAGGCGGGAATGGTATAGCCGCCCCGGGAACCTTTATTGGATAACCAACACCTCTGCCATGGGTCACCCCAAGTGGTTCGCTACGTTTGGTGATTTAGCAGGGGTGCCCGGGTTCACGGGGTGAGGTTTGTCTAGGTCTTGAAGGTGGATGACCAGGATGTGTCCTGAATGTGTTCAGTGTGCTGAACCCCAGATTCACACCCACCCCTTATACCCTTTTCCTTTCCAGAACTCGCCTTTCCTTCATTTCCTTAAAAAACCCTCCACACAGCGTCCCCAAAGATGACGTAGGCCCTGAGAGAAATTATTTTCCTCAGGGCCTCCTGTGTGGAGTTCATGTAAAAAAAATAAAAAGAATAGTAATAAGAAAAAATGTTAATGACCCGTAGCTGTATGTAAATAGGTTAATAGCAGTATTTTGGAACACACTAGGCGAACCTGTGCTGAGGTTTTCCCATGTTTGGGATTAAGTGCTATTCTGTCGACGTAGGTATTTATTTATTTATTGTTTGAAACATTTACAGAGTGTTAAGAATGATTATAGTTATAAAATTGCCATTGGGAAGTACATAGGTATTAACACTCCAATTATAAATGTTCAAAACTAACTAACTAACTAACCATCACGCCGTTTCCCCGCAGGGGTAGGCAGAGAGGACGGACCGCCAAACAACTCGGTCCTGGCACACACTCTTTGCTTCACTCACATTCATACATCGTCTCATACATACTCTTCTATTATTCTGGCTTTTGACATGGCCCGACTCAAGTATCTGATTCACTTGATCGTGCCATGTCTTCCTCGGGAGTCCCCGACTTCTTCTACCATTCACGTTTGCGTCATATATTCTTCTTACACTACTTTCTTCGTTCATTCGCTCTACATGCCCAAACCATCTGAGGGTCCCTTTCTTAATCTTACTCATTATGCTTACATCAGCCTTACATTCTTTGCGGATCTCCACATTTCTCATACGATCATACATGGTTTTACTACACATACGCCTCAGGGATCTCATTTCTACAGCATTCAGTTTACTTTCATCCTTCCTCTGCCAGTTCCATGCCTCACTGCCATACATCAGGGTAGGTACCAGGACTCCATTGTGGACTGCTGGTTTCGCTCCTTTTGACATTTTTTTATTAGCGCCAACGGCATTCAGTCCTCCATTAATGGAGTTACCGGCATTTACCTTTCTTTCGATATCTCTGTCAGCCTTCCCATCTCTCGTAAACATACTACCCAGCTTCACAAACTCATCCACCTGCTCCAAGTATTCATCGTTCACAACTATATCACACACTGTTTTCGTACTTTCTCTTTCAAACACCATGACTTTAGACTTACTTACATTCATCATAGTGCATAATCAGTGTTTACTTGTTACTAGGCACAAAAGGAAATATAAACACCATATTCTACTTGATATTGAATTTTGTGATATCTTTGTGGGGGATCCCAGATTTCTTGTCTATCCTATCTTCTCAGATCTCTTGCGTATTATAATATTTTCCTCACCCCCCTTTCTACCGACCATAACATTACGCTATAATAGTATGGGTACCGATGCCCCGGGAACCATTTATTGGATAACCACCACCTCTGCCACTGGTTATCCCAAATTTCGTTTGCGCTTCGTGAGGTTACTTATTGAGGTTTGTCCGGGCTTGGCGACGGATGCGTCTGCCCACTAACTGGTAGGCCGGATCGGGAGAGACTGGTTGAAGAAGTCCTTTTGACCTCTCCAGCAGTACTCTCGGAATTCATATGCCCATCAATCCTAGACACATTGACCCCCAATTCCCACCAATCCCCACGCCTTTTTCTTTCCCAGAGCTTTTTCTCATTCCTTTCCTAAAAAGACCATCCACACAGCAACATCAAAGATGATATAGGTCCCGAGGGGAATATTTTCAAAAAGACCGCCCGTGTGGAGTTAACGTTAAAAAAAATCAAATTTAATGCGTAGTTCGAACGCTTTTCACATTAAATACTTTAATTTTCTGATTCAGAGAGTAACAATATGAAAGTGAATTAAGTATTCCAGATTAAATAATTGAATTAACAAGGCTGTAGTAAATGCGGATTTCGATAATACGTCAAGTTTAATTACGCCCGCACTATATACGAGGAATAAATTGGCTCAGGATTGCTCTCCGAGCTCTACATCGGGAATGTATTCTTCTCTATAAACACGTTTTATATATCCTCGGATTAAGAGCAGGGGTGTTGTTGACATTTGATTGCAATCGGGTACTCCCAAAGGCGTGACGCGGAATATCAAAAAAGCTCTGAAATCTAAAAGGTTAAAATTAAACGCGGATTTATTACTTGTCATTTTTATGTTTTTTTTATACGTTTCGCGATAAAAAAAAGCTTTTTCGTTCGGCTCGGCGGGTAGGAGGTTAAAATGACAGGTTACAATGAGGGTGAATGGAAAGACGGTACATTTCCCAAAGGTTATATTTAAAAGGGTTCAAAACATAAAGCCACTGCGGGAAATTGTGTTAATGATTTTTAACAAACTTTCAGGAATGGTAAACAGACTATTAGGCCTTCATCCATATTACCCACATCAAAATCAAATTTTCATTCTAATTAGTAGTGATTACTAAAACATACGCAGGCCAGAAAGCTTATTATTTTGTTGAACAGTGAAATGGTATTTTAGGTTCGTTGGATCAATAAAATATGATATTTGTTATCAGACTTATCAGTCTAAAAATAAACTTTGATTTGAACACAGTGCTCTTATAACAAACTTCTAACTGTTTCTAACACGAGATTGGATAAATGTTTAAATATATTGAAATTTTACTTAAAAATCCAATTCAATCTTATTTAATACTTCCCATTCATCCCGTTCCCCCTCCCAGGTTCCCCTCCCCCTCCCGCATTCAATACATTCATTCCCGATACATTCAGTTTTCAAACAGCTCGCGTGCCACCTATACAAATTTCATAGTGCAAGAGCTCATCAGTATATATAGAAACCATCGCTGGCAGGCACACATCAAATCCCCAAAGTTTCATCGCAATCGGATGAACTGTTAGCAACACAAAATTTCATGATGTCAGAACTCACTATTGTATATAGTAAAAATTTCGGGCATGCGCTCATCAAATCCCCAAAGTTTCATCGCAATCGGATGAATGGTTTAGCAACGCACAGCATACATACATATATATTCTGTATAACATTCTAGGTGCGAATAACACATATTCTTGAATATTAATTAATTGTATCTAATATTTTTATATTACTTGCGTGGCAACTTTCCCTTAACTTTCCCTTATCCCTCTCCTCCCCTTACCCTTTCCAAACCAAATACCTATTGTTTTAGTTATAATCACACTTATTTTATTGTTGTGTATTGGTTTATCATTTGTTGAATTCAGATTTGTACTATTATTATTATTTTTTTAATTGCTGCTTAGTTCTCGTTTTCTTTTCTTAATTTTTCTTAAATATTCTAGTTTACATTTAGTAAGTCTTGTTTCTAAATACCTATCTATGAACATTAATAATTGGTCTGTTTTTTTTATCATCCTCTCATGTTTATAATATTACTAAGACTGTTTATGTTCCTTAAATAAATAAATAAATAAAAATAAATATACATAGACAGAAGAAAACATATTTTAATTTTTATATATTTAATATTGAAATTTGAAAATGTGGAAAAGGAGAATATGCTTTTGCATCATTTATTGATAGTTAATAATGTAATTTTCAAAACTTCTTAGCTTTTTTATATTATTTTTCTATTATACTTATTTTTCGTAGTCGACGTAGAAATTCCAGAGAAAAAAGCTGTATAAAAATCATCATTCAAACACGATATGACATGGTTGAGGTCTCTAAAATTAATTTCATAATATGAGGTGGCTGTAGTTTACTTTAAACGATTCGCCCTCAAGCAGACGAAAAGCCGCAACAGAAATATACCAAAAAAAGAAGCTTTCAAATGTGGACATTTTTTAACTTCACCAAATAAAACATGGTCTTGTCAACTTTTAATGAGATTTTATTCCAGAGCTTTCAGGTTCGGTACGGACCAGGGGCTGGGTCAGGGGGGGGGGGCGTGAGTTTGTCTTAATTCCTTTACTGTGCTGTGCTTGTGTCCTTTTGGAAGCGGAAACTTCGGCAGATTACAAAAAGTTACAAGTGTTCGCTAGGGGACTGTTGCGGCGGAGAGCCGAACCTCGCTGATGGGAATTGCGGGGAGATTCCGGTTTAGAAGTCTAACCCGGCAGAAAGAAATTGACCCGGCAAATATAAAATTTAGCTTGATAAAAAATTATATTACAGAACTAAGAATGTTGATTAGGTCACGTAATTTCAATGGAAAATCCGATGGAATTTAAAATAAGACAAATCAGAGAACCTATATTGCTAACTTCGAGTGCGATACAATAACGCGTGTTGAGTGTTAATAGTTGTGCTACTGCAGAGCATTTATATATTCGATTTGATGTTAAGGATTGCTGGTCTGAAAGAAATATTTAGGAAGTGTAGCAACTTCATTATTCCTACATTTTAAAGCACGGAAGGTTATTTTAAAAAGGATTTAAAAAAATGCCCGTTAGTTTCTCCACTATTATGACTTTTTTAGATCACTTTAAAAAAATAAAATAAATACTTAAGGCCCGGTACTTAGCCGGCCTTTGTACTTTGACGGTCCCGAAGTGAGACTCTCGACTCACAATCCGACGGTCGCGGGTTCGAACCCGGCGTGCGCAAATCAATTTTATTTGATTAATTTGTGGTTTTTCACACTTAATTAAATAAAAATAATATATAGCATATTTGCGGCATGTTCCAGAGTGGAAGATACTCTCAGTATCGCCCCGGTGTAAGACCACCAGAAGAATTGAAACGTTGCTTGAAATGACTGCCGCGTTTGGTGACCAGATATGGATAGCGAGGTACTTCCCCACCTTTCTCTCCCCATCTCCTTCCCCTCCCCACTGCCTCACAACACACCCCAATTGGCGATGCCATAGTCTCACTGGCTCCAGACGGGAGCAGTTGGGGACTCTTGTGCGGTATTCATATAAAAAAAACCCGCTCAAAAAGAAGAAGAATGTAAATAAGAATGTTAGAGGGAGCGCGCTAAAATTAAAAACGATAATATTTGAGCGAAAAATATTTAATAAAATACGATTAGTTTAAAATAGAGTAAAAATCTCGTGGTGAATGTTTAAAATAGCATTTCAAGAAAAACCGCGCATTTTTCCATTCTTCTAAAATAATAGAAAAAAAACATGTTTATAATAATTTTCAGAGCATACTTTGCGATTTTTTTCTATCGAAG
Source organism: Glyphotaelius pellucidus (assembly GCA_936435175.1). Lineage (NCBI taxonomy): Eukaryota > Metazoa > Arthropoda > Insecta > Trichoptera > Limnephilidae > Glyphotaelius > Glyphotaelius pellucidus. The sequence continues at coordinate 11,462,741 of OW386557.1, read as the reverse complement.
GAATTTCATATATTTGCCGTTTCGGCGTGGGGAACGTATAGATGTTTTCTTCAAGAATAACATATATTTTTTTTAGAGCTTTAAAACTTCAAAGCGTTTAAGGAAAATTTGTAATAAATCGGTAGAAATGCAGGATGCTGCGGCTGAAAACCACATTTTAATCTCTTAATTATTTATTACATCTCTTACTTTTTTTCCTGAAATATTGACGCACTGAAAAGGTGAAAATATATAAATGTGCATTTAATGGTTGCTAATGGTTTCCTAAACCGCACGCGCTATGTTCCAAAAACAAAAAAATTCTGTTGTTTAGAAAACGTAATGTTCAGGTAACGTCAACCACAAAACCGTTCGTGGTTGATAACGACTACAAGTTCACAAGCAGGTAGGTCATTATTACAAAATACCTTTGTTCCATCGTGAATAGGCTCATCAAAATACTAACACTATTATTTGAACTTTAACATTGCACGACTCGAATAGTACGAACAAAATAATCAAAAGTCACCACAGTAATAAAGCCGAAATTATTACAATAATTCTGGGAAACAATAATACTATTTGGGGTAATTCGCCGAAACGGAATAGCCTGTCCGCCCTTAGCCAGGGTTAAATGTCAGGGGATGAATATAGAATAAATGATCCGACTAATCTGGTATTCGATTGACCGAAAAAAATAATACATAATATCTTTTCGATTAACGGCGTTAACTATGTGCGTTGTTGAACGGTAGAGATTTGGACAAGTAACACATTGATGTACATAAAATAACAGTGTTGTACATTGTTGGAAAGTAATGCACACATGCTTGTACAGCGCGAACAAAATGACCTTAAGATGCGCGCCAGGTGGAATTTGGAAGTGACATTCTTCCTCTATAAGTATGCGCAAGTTTGATGTCGTTGAATTCATCCAGTGTATTCTGAGAAGCGGAAGTATGGAGACGTGTTTTAGTGTTATGTCAAAGCAAGGTAAACAGCGTGCTGTTGTGCAGTTATTGAATTTTTAACTGCTGAAAAAGTGACTCCATCGTCGATCGTTCAGATGCACGGATGTGAATAATGATAAATATGTAATACTTAAGAATTAATATTTAATAACAATTTAATGCCAAAATATTAATTAACAACTGGTTTTGTAAATTTTAGCCTATTCATTAGAATTTTAGAAGTGTGTTTCAAATTTTCTCTTACATAAATGAATAACAAAATTTCCTCTGAAATCATAAGATTTGTAAGTAGGTACCTACTTAAATACTTACCTACTAAATTATAAACCACTAACTTATAAAAAATAATAATAGAGATATAAGTATTAAAAGCAACTTCACATTTTTTATGCGTAAAAGAGATAAAAAGTGGAATGACAGCTTTCTTGCAAATTCCTTAAATAAAAGAATTGTGTTTATTAATTTTCATTTTTCGATATTTTTTAAAAATATTTGTGGTAATGTTAGAAATTAAAATATTGCATTTTATAAATATTCAAGTACTAGCTTTTCCCCGCGGCTTCGCTCGCATGGTATTACGGGAAATTACTGTAGCGCTTGCACTTATCAATTATCTCCCCCCCACCCCACCCCCATCCCCTCCCGCATTCCCTATATTCATTCCCTTACATTCAGTTTTCAAACAACTCGCCTACCACCTAAATTTCATAATGCTATAGCTCAAAGAAAAAAAGAATTACTTATCCAATTTTGTTCATTCGTTCGGAATTTATGCGCTTACAAACATTTCGGATGTTTATTTTTATTTAAATATTTGGAAGTTCGTTAATATAATAAAAAAATACTCTATTTATCATTCAGTCTTTATAATCGTTAAGAATTATATTTTTAATATAGGAACTCTCATCTGACATTTATTCCAAGCTTGTCCAAAAAAAAAAACGAATTCTAATATTTGAATTTTCTGCAGTAGTAGCTGACCAGTAGACTGAGTACCTACCAGCATAGAGCCCAAAAATATATAAACATTGTTTCTATGGAAAAGATTTTTTTCTGACGTTAGCAAAAACTTGCTTTTGTTAGCGACAGAAAACGTATAACAAATATAATATTAATATTTATAATTTCATAACGCCAGAGCTTACCATCATATACAACCTGTAGTCTGCGCATATAATTTAGCTTTATATTGGTGAAAGAATTATTAAAGGCTTTATATTGTGTTATGCGTGAAAAGGTCATAAACAAACTCATAAACAAACTCGAGCAGTTTCGCATTTATAATATTAAATAATAATAAGTATGGAAGTATGTTTTAAATTCAAAAATCTTAAAGGTAATTTTATCTGGTGTCTGTTTTTACGACATATTCAAAAATAATAAATATATAGGACATTAAAAAAACCTTGAAAAAACTACCAAATTTGTTGAGAAATTGTTATTATTAAACGGTATACACAACTTTCTTTGACTGTAGAAACAATGTACCAATTTTCAGTTTAATCAATTTCTTATTTTTCGTTTCTATTAGTGAGGTTTACACAAACACGATTTTCATCGATTGTGTAAAATATTTACGACGTTTATTAATAAGGCTGTAAATGTATTAATAATAATAAGCAACGTAAATAAACAGTGACTTCACAAAGCAAAATATTCAAGTGCAGAAATTATTATTCAGCAAGACTTAGGTAAGCATCGGCATATTCAAGTGGTGCGAGAACTTGCCGCGGTAGGAAAGCTCGTAGGATCAAGTGAAGGGAATGCTTGCTAAGGAGAGTGGTGTCGCGGCGCGGGCGGTGGCAAACCTAGCTATGTCGCATCGGGCGCCGCTAATCATTAACATTATGATGTTGTGTAATACACTAGTATTACTAGGTCTTAAGTTTAAATAAACAGTACACGTTTAAATACACATTTGCGAGGAAAACACAAAACAAACAAAAACCGAAGCTTCCACTATAATACTGTTGTGAGATTTAAGAGGTTGAAAAGTCATATAATAGAAAAGTGCTTAGTTAAAAGACATTTGATGTTTAGACATTGTTCCATGAATTTATATATTATTTATATTGGAAAAGATATGAATTAATTACACGTACATTTTGGCAAATAATTTCGTCGGCCATTTAGATTAATTTACGAGTACGTGATCTTAACCACCCAAGAACAACTCATATAGATCTCGTAGAAATCGTCGAGTTTTCCTTACTGTTAAAGTGATAAATGTGATCTAAACGGTGTTAGAAAGAAAAAATGCCAAGCTTTATATCGAAATCTAAAAATTAACCATAAAAGAACTGTTTTTATTTTGTTTCGTTATCATTAATTTTAGCTATGCCAGATTTAGATTTGCCAGCCTCTGTGTTTTCTCCCTCCTACAACATGGGTCTCTTCAAGACCAATGCTCATTCCTTTCTCTTCTCGAAAAGACTCTCCACACAGCATCCCAGACGACAACGGCCCTGAGGGAAATTATTTTCTAATTATTGCCTCCTGTGTGGAGGTAATGTAAAAAAAAAGTTAGAAAAATCGTAAAGTGAGCCACTTTTAAAACTTTTTGTTGCAAAATGTTGCAGAATTATAAAATTTTAAAGCATATTTTATCACCTTTCAAAAATAGTTTTTATTTTAGATTTTATTGCAAAGCGGAAATATTTTGACCCTCTGACAATATAAGGCCGATATCTGAGAGATTAACAGTGTGTTACATAATGGACATCGATAGGACATCATTTTCTACATTTTATCCGTCAAAAAAAGCACTGCTTATCCATACATTTTTGTTTTTTTATGTTATGTTGATTTCAGCCGCGATTTATAGATACTAATCCATTTAAAAGCATTTTTAGTTTTAATAAATGGTGTTAAAAATACATTAACATAGACAGCGAGTATCAGCAGAAATTCTGAATGTCATGATAAAGACGTCACATAACAATTAAGCAAAGTTAAAAGCAGTAATTTTCATGAAATAAACATATTTCTTAAACTTTGCTATACATTAGACAAGAAGTAAATATAAATTGTCTAGAAAAGGTTACGAGGCAAACAGCTCCCCTGGTTCTAGCTCTATACAATATCTGGTCAGGAGGTCCATGCCCGAGAGCCTCAACGACCCCTAAATGCCCTATCGACCCCGCGGGGCCTCCTCCCTTCCACGGTCCCAAGGCAATCTCAGAAGTGTGTTTATTGCACAAAACAGAGCCTCCACTCTCAACTTCCAGAAAGGGTGGAACCCTAACGAGAGTTATAGGATAAGAAACATCGTCTTCACTACTCGTAGAGACGAATAGAAGATTTTTAACCTTTGAAAGAAATAATAGAAAATCGCCATTGTGGGATTCAACAATTGGACGTTATTATTACGTTAACATCTGTACGGTTTAAATTTAAGAATTCGGCTAAGAATGCAAATCTGATGCCGCGCGTTATGCCAAGCCATCTTCGTATTTTAATTTTCTTAAAAAAACTACTTTTGTAATTCGCTTTCGAATTCAAGAATTCGTCAAATAATGACGGCGTTTACGTTAGCAGATGGCATGATGACGTGTCCCTGGCAAGTTTAAGTATTACGGATTTGTGATCTCCGGATATGGAAAGATTGACGGTAATATTTAGAGTTATGAATAATATATCACGACGCTAAATATTACACATTACGTCATTGACAGGCGCGGTCCTTTGTCATTGTCCCGGTAACTAGCTATCACTGGATAACAGTGGACCCGAGGAACCGGCTATTTTTGGAACCAGTTCCTATCGGATTTATAAAATGGTCACCAACACCACTAGGCGAAGCTAAACCAAAAGACGCCCTAGCAACCAAGCAGCAAAAACGGTTTTTATCTGCTAGTTTAAATTATTAAGAACCTTTGATAAGATTTATTCTGAGAAATCAACGATATCAAGGTAGAGAGTTTAGACATCAAATTTTAGAAACGTAATATTTTATTTAAAAATACATATAATGAAAAACTTTATATCGAGAAAAATTTAAATTTCTTAAGTTATTTGATTAAAAAGCAAAATATTCGAAAAAAAACAGTATCAGATAAATTAAATGAAATGATTACAAACACCAAAATGTATTATGCTATTTAATAAAAATAAGTTATAACATAAGTATCAAAAGCAGTGTAGAGAAAAAATGGTGAAAACATTTTTTATGATTGGAATAACACATTGCAATATTTAATCAGTGAAGATAATATTAACGACTCGCAAACAAAAATTTAAAACAGAAAAAGATTTGGTCGGATCTAAGAATTGAACACAGGACTTCGTTTCAAATTTTCGTTCGAGAGTTTATTGTCTTTTTGATTAAAAAGAAAACCATGTGTTTTTTTTAAAGAAAAAATAGAAAATTTCTGAGGTAATAAAATCGATATATGTCAGAAAATACTAATATTATTTAATAAAACACATAGTTTATCAAAAATTATTTAATGGTCTAAGACTAAAAGTGCACACAAAGGGAGTGGCTTAGGGCATACGAAGAGGACGTAAAAAGAATTTCCCAGTTACGCGGAGAGCGGGTGAAGCCACTTAAGGTCCTCCTTTGCTCGGGGGTCGTGAAAGGTATTGTCCCATTTCCATTATTCCGTTTCTAGTCCACGTCAAGCCACAAATACAAACTTCATATTATAGTGGGTGGGAGTTAAAATTACTTTTGAAATACATACGTATTGTTAAATTTAAAGCGAATTCACAGAGACTTCTGCACGCATATTATTAACACCGGCGTTTCCACCGATGTAATCAATTTTCAGACTTATTAGGATCTTGTATTTACCAATCTTATGTTTATACGTATTATATACGAGGTCTATCCGTAAAATAAGGCCTCCTAGGCGCTGCAGTCGCGAGGAGCGAGCTGGTTCCCCCACGTCAAATACCCACCACGCAGCATTAGCTGTGACGCTTAGTCTCGGCGCGGCAGCCGTTCTCGATGGAGCTTCCGCTTGCCGTACCGTGTTAAAGTGCAGCGTGATATGTAGGTTACACGTCAGTGTTGCCGGATCGCGCGTAATATTATTCCTCGCGACCGCAGCGCCTTGGAGACCTTAATTTACGGACAACTCTCTTATTTATGCAGCTCGGATATTATCTTTCTTATTTGTAATAAAAATTTGTCCTTTATTACGAAGGAGATTACTTTTTTATAGTTTTTTAATAAAAAAGGTCACACTATTATGCCTATGTTTATCGATACCTATTATAAGATCTACACCTACACTATTATATCGATACCTATTATAAGATCGCATGTACAACCCAAATCATATGAAAACATATCCCTAAATCTGATAAAAATAATCAAACCTTAAACTCCTTTAAGTCCATGGTAGAGTAATGGCAGACTTACCTGTAAATAAAGAGAAAAAAAAAACAAGTTAGTTAACATTTAAAAAAAAGCTTATACAAACATATGTATTAACAAGCATCATCGGTTAAAAATAATTGCACAATAAAAATAACTAAAAAATCACATTTGTAGTACTTATAATTGTTTATTTACTGACAATCTTATTACTTATTTTAAAATATTATTAACCACAAAATGATGATATCATAATATGTGATATTTTGATGAATGTCAAAGAGTTAGATAAAATTATAAAGGTACACGGTGAAATGTTCACTTTAAATACTTAAAGAAAAAGTAAAAAAATATATACAACAGATTGTACAGGTATCATGAAATTTATGGTGAACGGAAAACTCGGAATGAAACCAACTCAGAACCATCTCAGATAAGTCATTTAGCATGATAAAAAAAAATATATAAAAATTGGTTAATGCGTTAGCTTAGGGTTACCGGCTAATTCAAAATGATTTTTTTCATAGCTTTTAATGACTTTTCAAGGAGGTGTTGAGTTGGCTTTATTCTCAGTTGGCATGCAACCGAAATTTATATATACTGCTTGTCTGACATTAATTTTAAAATCAACGCTTCTATTTTCAGATTGAAACGTCATTTTATTAATGAGATGAGATGAAGTTTTTAAAAATCAAACCAAACTGAAAATTTACGAGGACAAATTTATCAATTGTCTAACAGATTTTACAATAAAAATGTTAAAATTTGAACGAAGTTGGGTATGCATAGAAATGGCAAGGAGATTAAATTTTACAAACTTAAAACTGTAATAACCATTTTCGAAATAGCAACAGCATTTTGTTTTTATAATTCTACGAGCACGAAGTAACAGAGAACCATAGAATCATCTCGAGGCACGTACATGATAATGGAGCAAGATTGGGAGCAGCGAGGAGAGCTTTTCTGGAGGAGTTAAGCATCTTTATTGGTTCAACGTGCAGCTTCCGAGGATGAATTCAATATGTTTTACTTTCAGGTACTAGCTTGAGATTTAGATACACCTTGTAGGAGGTAGTTGAGGTGGCCAAAATACTCGTAAATTGAAAATAGAAATATTTTACGACCCAACTGTCGTTCTACATATCGATGACTTAAGAGGCACGGCTGCGGGACCTTTTTTCCGATTCGAGGTTCAAATTAAATACTTGACCAAACTGAAAAATTATGCTTTTAATCAAAAGGTTTAATCGAAAGCAAATATCTAAAAATAATATATAATACTATATTTATTTATGATTTAAATTATAACACATATATGTTAGGTCACTAAAGGATTCTATTTTTCGTGATTTGAGGCAGACATCTTCGGAATTATATACTACATGATATTTCATATCTTTATTATTTTTTAATATTTATGTTTTTTATTTAAAGATTTTATAATATCTTATTTTTTATTTAAAGATTTAATAATAGTTTTATTTTTTTATTTAAAGATATACTCCTGTAACAAGCTAGGTAATTGGATGTAAGCAATCAATAGGTTTATCGAAGGCATTTATATTGTGGGTGGTCATAGATTGAGGACAAATAGTTTGTATTAAACCACCAGATTTAATTAAACTGGTAACCGGTTTCGAAGTAACTGGTAACCGGTTTCGGAAGCACCCTTCTTTCCAGGACGAAAGTTGTCAAGATCCCTCCATTAGCTTTTGTTCCAAATGCCACGAGTTCAAGCATCGGTGTGATCATTACGTAATTAGTTAATACAAATAGAATTTTGAATTTTAAAAGAATAATATTCGGATGATTTATATAGCGCCGTTTTGTGAAAAATCACCACAAGGGCGCTGTACAAAAGAACCCACATTTTGTCCTCGTTTAGAGTGGAAGATACTTTCAGTAACGCTTGAACAATTTAGAATCAAAACATTGCTTTAAATGGATTTAGCCGTGTTTAGTTATGAGATGTGTTTATTCAGGTACATCACCAATCTTTCCCTCTCTCTCATATCCTTCTCCACTCTGCACCCTCCAGCGTGACAATATACCGCACTGGCTCAAGGCAGTTTGTGTTCTAGTGGGGTATTGACATAAAAACATGATTCATGATAAAATCCATAGATAAACGTGAAAAGGACAGCACATTTTACCACAACAAAGTTGAAGCGACGCGAACAAAAAGCCGGGTAAATCCGCGATATCAATTGAAATTTCGAGTTTTTGTCCATCCCACGGGGGAGATCAGTTTTTATCGCAGCGCCTCGAATTCGGATTAATTTTGATATTCATTAATTCGACCTTTAGTCCCCGAGACAGGAAAACGAAAAGTTGTGGAATCCGCTCTTTAATAGGTTATCTGTAGGTTTAAAACCAATAATAGAAAAGCAATCAAACAATACACAAGGTTATCTGTAGGTTTAAAACAATTAATAGAGAAGCAATCAAATAAAACACAAAATGGTCAGTTTGGTGGTTGATACTCCGGAGGGTTCGAGGGGTTCCAGGAAATTGGGCGGAACTTCCCTGAATAACAATAAATTAATATTGCTTCGAGTAAATAGTTATAATCGACAAATCTCATAGAAATACAGACATTGTTTAATTTTGATAGTATACTCCTTGAATTTTTAAGGGTTTGCTTTTACCAGCTTCGATATAAAGATTTGTGAGAAGTAAAATTCAAAACTGCAAATACTACGAAATGGAGTGAGGTAAACAATATTTTAATTCAAGAGACATATGGTTAGGAGATATATTAGAATGCAAATTTATTCATGAAATAAATTATGACTTATCCAAGGAATTTTAAACAAAATAACAAAACTCATTTTATGAAATAACGAGAAATGCTTACAGTTATTAGGTAAACATCAAACACGCGGAATAACCCACGTACCGGGTCGTACATCTTTTCTAAGTTACCTAAAGAAAAAGTTGTAAAAATATTTCCTTTCAGTTCAAAGCCCAATTAAAATTGAATAAGTGCATAAAAAAGAAGCCGATGTCATACAGAGACGAACTTTATACAAGTTAGTGAGTCCGCTAGGATGAACTCTGAGAAGAGAGTTATTACTTATAGAGATAAAGTTTATTCAGTTTCCGAAAGCTAGTTCGAAACAGTATGAGACCAGCTGAGCACTTCTCGACAGTGGCAAGGATTTAAAGGGTGGATTTAGCAGGGACGAAATCAGAAAAGAGTTACTGCAATATTAAGCATACCCGCATTCAGGATTCAGGTAGTATTGCTAAAGCAAACTATACAACCTGCATGATTACTGGTCCATGTGTCACAAATATCATTAGGTTAACCTGAAGCCACGCGAAATAATGCAAAATCATGTATTTTTGTTTTGAAAATTTGATCGCTTAAAAGTATTATAGATGCTTCAATTAAATACTGCGTGTAGAACATATCTTGGACTTTAAAAATATCGGTAATTTTTTTTATATGTAAGTCTTTTAATAAGCCTAGAAAAAAATAAAGTATTAGGTGTATAAAAAACACTTTCAAGTGCAAACTCTCCTACTTATAAACCCCTTTTCGGATATGGTTTTATTGTTTAAAGTAGCAAATTCAGTTCCTTTTATAAAATCGTAAAAATATATATATATATATATACGACCGAACTTCACAAAATAAAATAAAATATGCATTTTCGCGTTGTTATTTCACAATACGGCCGGCAGTCGACGAATTAAGATTTTCAAAGTGAACCTTATGCGGTCCACCCAAGGGCTGCTGATTTGCCAAACCCATTTTGTATTAGTTCGGCCCCGGCCGGAGCGGAGAATAGACGTACGGCTCCGCATCGCTTGGTTCCGTGAAATCAATTTTAAATTTCCTTGTTATTACAACAATGTAAAAAAGGAATGAATAAAACAGATTGCCCATACCTCTGCAGATTCAAGAGAGTTATTTAAGTGGAACGTTAGCGCGGCCGTTTTATACAAATCTTAATTTTGGATTTGAGATCAAAATACCCAACCAAACTGAAAAATTATTTTTGCAATCAAAAGGCTTATCAAATATCTAGTACGGATGTGAGCTACTTTATTTATTTTTACTTTAAATTATAAGATAAAGGCCATTAAAGATTGTAGTGTTTCATGCTTTTAGAGGTAACTTGGAAAATTATTTGAGTATTATATTTTGAGTGAATGAAAAACATAACAAAAATAATTTTACTATATTTATCATAAAAATTAGTTGCTAAACCCAACAGTAGGGCAAAAACAAGAGAAAATTACAAAAAGATTTTCACATCGTCAAAGAGAATAGTGGGTTTCTGTAAGTTTTATAATTCTACAGAATAGACTTCTTCGCAATAAGTTATCGGAACAGCTTGTGCAAACTGAATAAAATAAGAATGTTCATTTCACAAAGGAATGGAGAGGGGTGATTTATAGTTACTGCAATTTTTCATGTAATTCGTGGTACGCCATTTCAAAAGTCAGGTAGAACATTTCATGAATATGTTCACAACAGCGTTCCTCCCCGATGTAAATTACACCCAACTCTGAAGTAAGGTGTAGGAAGCATACGAATGTGAGCAGCAAATCAAAAACTTTATTGTTTTAAACAAATGTTTTAAAAAAAAGTTGTTTGTGGAGCACACCGTGAAAACTCGTCTGGATCCGGAATCTCATTTTTAATACAAAAAATAAAGAAAATAGAACAACGTAATATTACGGCAAGTTGTAAAAAAAACTTAAAACCTTCCCCGAGACTTTATGCAAGCTTGAAAAATCATCCCAACCACAGACCGCCTGTTAAATTATGAGGTTTTCAATAAAACTAAAATGAGACGGTGTGTGTAAAAATGTAAACTAGCGCCTGCAGCATTAATGTGCTCCGGGAAAAGCGGGCAGCTTTTAATTAGTCCCTTTGTGGAATAATTTAGAGCCGCATACCTCGTCTAGTGCCCTAGTACCGACATGAGTTACATTGTGCTTCTTACGTACCACATGCTTCTTCCTCCTTTATATATTATTATATTATGTACTTTAATACCCACACGACGCGTCACAGGAGCACGGAGGCTTTCGCTGAAGTATTTAAACTGTCTTTCATAAATTAAGTGACAAGAACTTCCAGCGCGAACAATTCGGCGGAATTAATAAAATGAAATATCACCATCAATATAAATTATTATCTCTCTCCTCCTGAGAACAAAATTTTATTCGCTCCGGCAATGTTGTGCGATAACGTATTTACATGTTGAAATAATATAAAGGTAAAGTTACCATTTTGTTCACATTTGAATAGGGAACATTCATCCAATGAACGTAGCTCGGTGTTTTTTTTTTTTAATATGAATACCGCACTAGAGTTCCAACTGCTCCCGTCTGAAACCAGTGAGACTATGGCATCCCCAATTGGGGTATGTTGTGAGGCTGAAGGTAATGGAGAGGGGAAGGAGATGGGGAAGAAGAAGGTGGGAAGTACCTGGCTATTCAAATCTGGTCACCAAACACGGCTAAAGCCATTTCAAGCAACGTTTCAATTCTGAATGATGGTCTTACACCAGGGCGATACTGAGAGTATCTTCCACTCTGGAACGTGCCACAAATATATATGCTCCGAAAATTATTATAAACACTATTTTTTTCTTTTAATGAAAAACAAATACCTTTGTATAACACCACTATTTTATTAACAATATCAACATGTTTCGAAAACTATGTTTTCTTCGTCAGGATAATAAGTCAATAATAAATAACAAAAGACAAACAAGTATAGACTAATTAGAACATAGACAAAATATTAGAAAGGAGAGGTGATTAATTACCTAAAATATATCATAGAAAACAATTATATAAAATAAAATTTGCAAACCACATTTTGGAAACAGGTCATTCTTTTGATATTAATAAAGGTTTAAAAATTTTACACACTAACACAACGGGTATACAATTAGATAATTTAGAAATTTTAGAAATTAGAAAAAGTGTTAATAGTAAATTAAATATTATAAATAACCAAACGTTTTTTAAAAATAGCCATCTTTTAAATTTATTTTCGTATTAATACTTATATTTATAATAATTTATTTTGTTATTTAGACTTCTTGTTTTCCTTTTAAAAGATTTTTTATTATGTTAATGTAATTTTTTACCCATTCTAAAATAATTTTTATATTTTATTTTATATAATTGTTTTTTATGATATATTTTAGGTAATTAATCACCTCTCCTTTCTAATATTTTGTCTATGTTCTAATTAGTCTATACTTGTTTGTCTTTTGTTATTTATTATTGACTTATTATCCTGACGAAGAAAACATAGTTTTCGAAACATGTTGATATTGTTAATAAAATAGTGGTGTTATACAAAGGTATTTGTTTTTCATTAAATTAATGATGACACCCCAAAGTAAATATGCCTATTTTGAAGAAACTATTTTTTTCAGTTATTTTACAAGTTAAACGTAGGAAAAAAATCGCAGTGTTTCTTTAAATTCTATTTTAGTCAACCCCTAAGAGATTTTTGCTCTATTTTTAAAGAGTCGTATTTTATTAAACATTTTAACAATATTCGCTTGAATATTATCGTTTTAATATTAGCGCTCTGTCTCTAATATTTGTATTTACATATCTCCCCGTATTCTTCTTTTTCAGCGGATACACCGCGCATTAAGGTAAAAATAAAAATAAGTTAGGATAAATTTTGAAGAATTACAACGAAAAACAAATGTATTATGTTGATAAATAATAAAACTGCACATGGAACACAGGAATGAACTAATGACACTGCACAGGAATGCCCTAATAAGATGTGCAGGTTATGTTTTTCCGTATTCCATTAGTTTTTGAATAAATACATAAATATTACAATAATGATGTAGCACATACTATTCGAATGCGTTTTGGATTATATTCGTTAATGTTTAGGTGCATTCGTATGCACCTGTGTATGCTAATTACACCGCATGGCCGCATGTTAAATTAGACTCCTGGCAGCTGTAATGCCGCATTATAATAATTGCATCGCGATTTAAACTGCACTAGATTAATATTTCAGGTCGCGTAATTCAATTAAAGATATTTAACAATGCCTACCGATCGTGCTTCTATGGAAATATGTTAACAATAATCAGTTTCACCAGTATAATTCTGCGATAATTTCTATGAAACGTGAAACATGACAGAGTTAGTCCATCCGCTCATGGAGGGCAACTGAAAAAAAAAACAGTTGGCAACTCAATCGCTATCCACAGGAAAGCAAATTGCGAATTTCATTGGCGACAGGCAACTTGTTAAAGACCAATTGTCAAGGGCGACACCGCAACTGACATTGATAGTCGCAGCGACCTGCGCGTTTCAGTTGCCAGGTTGACAGGTTGCCATGGTTATGCTTCACGATCTGTCAAGTTTTCGAGTAATTTGCGATACGTCAGAGCACGAAAATGTCGATCTTGTTCAGAAGGTTGATAAATTATTATACATTAAGGTTGATAATTGATAAATTCTAAATAAACTTTATTTTTGTCAAACAACCTGATATAATTACTACGTAAAGTTGAGTTGCCAACCAGTTTTCGGTTTCTCCATGAGCGAAGGCCCTTGAAAAAAAACGGATTTTTCTTACTTAACAAAAAGTTTAGTTAGAAATTCCCAAACTGATGAAAATTACGTAACGGTATGGAAATAGGTGCATGGGTTTAGAAAGTCCAGACATGTAAAGCAATGCAAATTTCATGCTTTTCCTTACACAGTTCGAGTGTTTTTGTCGGGAACAGTTTTTATGCATTATCTTATCTTACAGATTATAGGCAGGTAAATCAAGATGAAATAATGCAAAAATTTATCACTAACCACTCAGGCCTAGGGCCTATTTCGTAGGAAAGTCGAAATATTTCCGTTTTGCAATAAAATCCAAGTAAATGGAACATTTCTTAAAGCATCCGAAAACAAAAAAATAACTGTTTTTGATAGGTGATGAATACTGATGAAATACGCTTTCAAATGTCACAAGTTAGTAATAAACATAATTTTTGATATATAAAATTTTTTAATGTAAACAAAAGAAAGTTTTAAAAGTGGCTCTTACGTTTTTTTGTTTTTTTTTTTTTTTAACTAAAATTACTGACAATGAAAAAAAATAATAACGCATTAATATGTTTTAAGCAAATGTATTATTTACGTTATTGTCGACTCGCTTTTTGTTGTTTCATGTAAAAATATTTAATAAGAAATTCCCAAAGTTAAATTTTTTTTTTCAAATTGTGCTCGAAATGTGGCTTCATAAAGGTGAGGTTTTGATCATAATTCTAACCATGATAGTAAGGGAGAAACAACGATTTCTACGGGTTGTTCCGAATAGCGAACAAATTAGCCTGAGGGGTTAAAAATCAAAGACAAAGAAAGCTGTGCAAAATGTCATAACTCCATAGCCCAGCGTTTGAGAGCCGTTAATAAAATAATAACTTTCCTAAACCTAGTACCGTACCATAAAAATATTTTCTTATTAAAGTCCTGTTAATAGACAATAACAAAAAAATGCTAAATTAAAACCCCCATTCTTTTCATACCTTTACAAAGTGTAACTTTAGTGGCGCCCTCTATTGGCGTACAGCTTTTAGTATTAGATTTAGCAGCAGAGAGCTTTTTGTTAATGTGCTTTTCCGTAGAGCGAATTACAATAAAGGGGCTCGGTGAGTCTGGGGGAGTGCTCCGGCTGGGGGCGGCCGGCAACCTTTGGTGCCCACTAGTAGTCAGGGGTCGCAAATTAATCATTCATAATATGCGGAGAGTAATCGTAGAGTATGCGACAAATGGAAGAGTGAGATGGAAAAGCTCTAACACTGAGTTGTTTCTGTAGTAATTCTAGTAAATATTATTACAAAATGTTGAAAATACTTACCTATAAGATAGTTGATAATAATATATTTGTTATTGTTTTTGGGGTGTTATGCCGTGTTTCGCTACCTCCTTCATTAGCCAACGTTTCGGACAGCGTTACAGTGTCCATCATCAGGGCAGCTGGTCATCTGCCCTGATGATGGCCACTGTAACGCTGTCCGAAACGTTGGCTAATGAAGGAGGTAGCGAAACACGGCATAACACCCCAAAAACAATAACAAAAATACTTTTTGGCCGTGAAAACCTAAAAACATACCTGATAATAATATAGTCTAGGGAAAGATTGATGGAAGATGTAATTGTAGAGGGTTTCGAAACCTTCCTGACTGGTTGCTACCAGTACAGTCCATTGCGATATTCGGAACTGCAGCCACTAAGTTGAAGATTCCCACGAAGATAGTTAAGCTGTGATAGGGTAATTTTACATTTTTGATTCTTTTTTACTATCTAGTTTCGCCAAAGGAAAAAGTAAATACATGGTTTCTCGTCTTATGTGTTTAAAGTAAAATGGATCTTTTAAAACTCTTGATGGAAATGATGCTACGGGCTGAAAAGATTTGCGAAGGGTGCCTTAGATATTCTAGACAGAAAAAGTCATGCGCCAGACTCAAAAATGTCAGAAAATAGTCGCAAAATTCTCTTCAGGCTTCCTGCTTCGTACTTTGACAAAAAAAATTAAAATACAATTGTATTATAATATTCTGTTATTTACCAAACATTCCACAATGAAACAATCTGCAATTATTTGTTATTTGTGAAAAATAAATAAACCTCACTGATATGGTTGTGTAAAAACTTTTCGCCGGTTGATTTTAAAAACCGCATTGTGTGAAAGGAAATAATAATAATTCCAGAAAGAGAGAATTTCGCTCTCCCTTTGTTGTGAACATTTAGGAACCACCGAATTAGTTACTACTGAGAGAGTCTACTTATTTTTACGGTCCACGAGCTAATGCTTTATCCGCAAAACTCGAGCAGTTTTAAATTTCACGTTAAAAAGTACAAACCTATCGAACGGAAAGTTTTTCCACGCCATTGTAACAAAGTGATTTTTTACATTGTGCCTCGCAAAAAGCCGGAAAATTCAACACAAAGTCGTAAGAGGATTTGGGTTGTGTATTATATCAAAAAACCACACAGAGGAAACGCGATTTCGCAATGTTTGAATGTAACACGTGAAATATAATATCGTGTATTTTATAATATTATAATGTTGATTTATATACACATGTTGGCTCCGTACAAACTGCGGTTGCGAATGCAGTGGAATTGTGTTCGTTCATAAAAACAGTTAGTTCCGTGAAATTAATTATGTTTTTTGTGACGCAAGTTGCTCCACTCGGCGAGTGGGTAATTCTGGTGTTAAAATATCCCCCAGTGGAGATGAAAAAAAAGATTTAATTAACGCTTGCATGTGGAATATCGTTTATGTTAGACGAAATTAATACGTGTGCATTTAATTAAGTAGAACAAATCCCAGCATCACGTTCATAATATAGGAGATAATATGTGGGAATTCGATTGAGAAACCTTCGAATTGTTTTACATGGATCGAATGTTTTAAGAACAATTATGAATCATAAGATCTTGAATGTGAACATGATGATACTTACAGTACATCTGAGAGTTAAAAAAATCTAGCTTTAAAGGTCGATCAAAATCATTCTGCAGAGAATGGAGTCTTCAGGCAGAAGAATATGGTTACTCGCAAAATCATTATTTGTTGTGTTCTCACAATCAGTATCTCGAACACGTCTTGGAAGAAGGATTTCTATTATGGAAGAAAAAGAGTTCTTTTGGTTAATCTGTGATATATTAATACATCGCGTATTACAAGTAGTGACTACGGTTAGTCGACCTGGCTATAATTGATCTGGTTCCTACTGTCTTTTGTGGGAACCGCTAACCTCGGCCCTCGGCCCTCTGGCGAACTAACTGGGAACCAATCCTGCCGCCAACTTGTGGACTCTCAGGAAAGCCATCAATGTGAAAAGCTCGAAAGCTTTTAGATATCTCATATCAATTAAAATAAGAATAGGTACAAGGTTAAATCCCTGGGGAATTCCGAATTTTGTTTAACAATCCAAAGACTGACAATGAATGGGCAGAAAATTAGCCATACTTCCGATATTTTCTGACAAAAAAATAGTTAATGGTAAAATGTATGTTTAAACTTCTATAAAATTATCATAACAATAAGTAACTAAATCGATTACATGTAAAGGCGGGATTAGATGAAGAAAATATTTAATTATAATATTTTTATAAATATTGGTCTTGTTTGTAAAGGGGGTCCAATACAATATTTAATGTAAATAATAAATGGTTTTAATCTTGCTACAAAGCTTTGATTTTCTATCGAATAAAGGCTTACAAACTATAGATTTACTGTTCGCGTAACAACTAGTTATGTAATAATATAATCAATTCACATCAATAATATATCAAAAACACTTGAAAACCTCAGCACAAGTTCTAGTGAGTGCTCGGAAACACTGTAATATATATAAATCATTCACAGAACACGCATCATTCTGAACCTCCACTACACAATATATTTGTATTATAAAATATTGTTTGTAATATTTTGAATTTTTTTTTTTTTTTTAAATATGTTTATTCAGTTTTAATTTTACAATATTTTATTTCACAAATCTTACGAAACTGATCAATCAGTTTGATTGTAAGAAATCTCTCATTTTTTTCTAATTATTTAATACAGTATACTTTTCAGTTTTACATAGTATATACTAAATATAATACTTAATATTAAAATACTAATTATTACGACAAACTAATTATTATAATGTTTTAATGTTTATGAATTGCGTTGTAGTAAAAATATTTTACATAGTACAAACATACGGTGAGAAAATAAATAGATAGGAACTATTTTACGGTATTAAATCCATAACTTAACAACATGTTAATTTATATTATAAACAATGGCCACGTTTTACCAACAGAATTCAATCAACACAACAAATTATTTCACGCACGAACAATTAATGGCAAAATATTGCTTGTAATTAAAATGATTGAATTAACTATAAATTTAGCACAAAGCAACCATAATAATTTTGATTCGCCTATAAACATACTTCGTGATTTAGAAATTAAACCCAAAATAACAATGAGTGAACCTCTGGTGCTTTTGATCAGGTGATGTTCTAGGAAGCAACGCAGCGTCGAAATAATGTATATTATTTGATTACTATCATATGGGTCAAAAGTTGGTTTATATGGTACCATTAAATTAAGGCAGAACTGCAGCGAATTTTCACCTTTTATGTCCTGGAAACACCTTAGACTCTACTAACAACAACGTCCAGTATATAGCTAAGGTTATTAATAATGTCACATGAGTGAGTTTTGCTAATCTCACTTTATGAGAGCCTTTTCAGATTTTTGAATTTTTAGCTACTGCATTGCTAGATTTTAAACGAAATATTAAATTATTAATATAGTATGAGTCTAATCTAACCTTCACCATGCTATTAATATTTGAAAGTATTACTACAATTTTTAAGTATATTATAATAGAACAGAGAGAGCCCTCACAACCTTCAAGAAGAACTATTCGATTTGAAATCCTTTTAAATTGCAACAACGAGTCATTACGACGGAGTCATTTAGATACTAGCTTGTACCTAAAATGCACGCAGTTGGCAATTCACGGGAGTAGAAGACGTTGTTCTACTGAAAGGAATACAGCTAAAAGAAGGCTTTAATAACATACCTGAATGATAAAGATAATAACAATATAATATTCTTATTATCATTAACTTTCATTATGTTCCTGTAATATTCAAAAATCTGTTTCTGAAAAAATAAGAAAATATACATACTTAGGAAATGAGATTAAAAGAATTTGGCATTCTCGGAATACAAAAATATTAGCATTAGTTATTTAGGCTACTGGCATTATACCTAGCTCTCTCATTCGAAATTTAGGCTTATTAGATTTGTCAAATCTGATTTGCCTTATTATATATGTAAAAAATGTAAAAATCAATCATATTAAATACATGTAGGATTACGAAAGATTTTTTTAAATATTTATATTGAGGGATCAGTAGGATTTATCGGTCCAGTTAGGAGTTCTACCGAGCCGAACCCTCTGATATGAAAATATCTGGAGTCGGTGAATTATTTTCCCATTTGGTCTCTGGTAGGTTGACATGTTGTTCTTGCATTGTTTTGTATTTATTATACATTTACAGTGCAATTGCATAGCGTGGATTGACTAGATGATCATTTTTGGAAAAGTAAAGGGTTAAGTTTTTCCTGTGGGGAATATTTAACTCGGACATAAATCAATGTCAGCATAATACTAATCTTCTGCATGGGTTCTATAAAATTTAACAGCGTGTTTTACTTCATGAAAACTGTTCCACAAAATTATAACGAACATCAAAACAGCCCGAATAATTCAGAAAATTCTGATCCTATGTGATGTGCATTTATGGTTTTGTATATTTAAGTATGTTACTTATTTAACATCTGCAACAGCATCTGAACTAGCATCTTTAACAGCGGTGGGAAAACTATTCCTTACTATTATAGAAAAGGTTAAAATGCTTAATGTTCATTAGCCCTATAAAGGTCGCGGGATTATTTGTTAATTAAAGCACTCATGTTTTGAAATTGATAAACTTTATTTATTTGTTCGTATAAATAAACCCACTACAATAATTTATCAGAAGAAATTAAAATTTAAAGATAGCGTTCGGTTAAGGCGGTGCACAACCCTAATAATTTTTGTTTGCTCAAAATTCACAAATTAATCATTTCCGGCGAATTCATAACTATAATAACTTTTTTATTCCAACAGACCCCTGGGGATGTAAATTCTTTATATTTAAGATAAATAAAAACAATACGTTACCATTGATATATTTTGCGTAAGACGATTTAAAAACTTTATAATAAAGTTAGCGGTAAGCACCAGATTTTATTTTTCTAGACGATGAATTAATAACTACGGGAGGGAAACATTTAGAAACATGTTAAATATTTTTAACACGTTCTTAAGAATTAATTAAAATGAACACGGCGGAAAGGTCGAATCTCCAGGCCCGCTGGGCGAATTCGACCGTACGTTCGTCCAATACGCCGCTGTGTCGCGGGCGTACATTTGTTTCCACGCTTTCTTCACTTACGTCGTTAAGATTCCCACGTTATTTTTCTTCTTTTATTTGGTAGGGCAAATTCGACAGTAAGTTCGTCCAATACACGAGTGGCGAGTAGCAATTTGTATACAAGGCTCCTTTACTTACGTCGTTAAGATTCTGGATATATTTTATTTTAGGGTTTATTGGCGTCTTAAGGCGAAGATTTGAAACGGAAACGGAATCGTTTTGCATTCTGACAACTGGAGGCCTGGTGATGGAAGCGTTAGAAATATTGCAGACAATAATTAAAACAGATTTGCGGTACCTTCCCACACTATTATTCAAATGGCGTCATCTCGCGGTCTCGTACCGGTTGACAATCAATATGCGTACCTTTAGGCGTTTTGAAATAGTATCAACCTATTCCGATAGTTCCTCGTGTTGAACAATGCACATCGCAGCGGTCAACTACGGCCATGTTTGCATATTGTGGCTTTGCAGTGCAGCAAATATACCCCGGGCCCGGGCGACGCTAACACAATTTAATCCAGCGCCATTGATAATAATTAGAAGGCATTGACGTGTCTATGACGTCACAGCTTTGTGATCATCAATGCAATAAAGTTACAAATTTGGTAATTAGACCAATAATTGACAATTTTTTTATATTGATTCCACACAGGAGGCTCTGAGAAAAAAAAATCTCAGGGCCAATGTCATCTTTGGGGATGCTGTGTGGTGATGTTTTTAATGGAAATAAAGGAGGGGAAGTCCTGGGAAGGAAAATGTTCGGTGGGTAGGAATCTGAGGGTCAATGTGTTCAGGAGTGACAAAAGTATAAATCTATCCCTCCCACTGTGGAACAAGGCAATGGATTGAAAAAGTCAGCCTGAAGTCAGCAGGGGGGCAAATGCATCCGCCGCCAATACTTAGATAAATATCACCCCATGAAACCGGGCACCCCTGCAAGTCACCAAACGTAACGAACCATTTGGGGTGAGCTGTGGCAGAGGTGTTGATTATCCAATAAATTGTTCCCGGAGCAGCGGTACCCATACCAGCCACTCTGAATCGGGTGTGAGATATAAATATGTGAGCGTTGTGCAACTCATTTTAATTACGTTGAAGGCAATTATATT
The DNA here is from genome assembly GCA_936435175.1 of Glyphotaelius pellucidus. Lineage (NCBI taxonomy): Eukaryota > Metazoa > Arthropoda > Insecta > Trichoptera > Limnephilidae > Glyphotaelius > Glyphotaelius pellucidus. The sequence continues at coordinate 11,441,350 of OW386557.1, read as the reverse complement.
AAAAGTAACGTAATTAGATGGGAAAAAATCGGGAATCTAAAATATTATGAATAACATTCGAGGAAAGAGAACCCCAACCTTGAAAAACACCCACATGAACTAAGGCGGACAAAATCCACCAATCAATTCAGAGCCTCACACCCCCTTCAAGTAAATCGAATCCATAAATAAATAGTTAAGATGAAAATCATATTAATGTATTAGCCATAGAATCCTCCTACACGTATTATTATTTTTAATTTTTTTTTATTTATTTATTTTTTTTTTTTTAAAGAAAGACAAACATTTCCGGGTTACGAATAACCCAACAATGTTTGAAAATCTCCTACTGCCACCACAGAAAGCCGAAAATGTTGCTTGTGTTGTGGTGGAGGACTTAGCCAGCCGAGGAATCGAACACGGGACGCCCGGGTGGAACACTGACCAGACTTTTTTTGCATTGTGTGCAAATTTTGATCATTTTTGCCTTAAACCTTGAATATCTAACCGGAAATAAGTCTTTTTACCAATTTTTCATTAATTCATTGAATCTTTAAAAAAAATACTTACATTTAGGAATTTTATTGAAGGTTTTTAAAACTTCGTACACTAGGTGATATTTTACTCGAATGGCACTATAAAATTTGTTCATTAAAATCAACATTTGAACGATTTACAAATATTCAAACACAACTGGATCACCGCAGATAAACAAAAATAGCCAAACTTCGTAAAAAGTAATACTGAAATTGAAACAGTTTAAAATGCAGCGGAGATTAAAACATCAAAAATACACTTCTCTCATCAGCAGAAAATACTACGATTACAAATTAAAACAATGAAAACAGAATGAATGGAATCGGCACACAATTTGAGCTACTTTGATTGTATATCAAATACAACGGAAATTAAAAATACCAAAAATAGATATCTCTCATTAGCAGAAAAACTCCAAAAAAAGCTAAAATGACAATTGACTAGAGTAAAACAGTATTAATAGATTTATGAAAGGAAGTTAGGGCTAATGCACGACAACGTTTGTAGGAATGGAGGTCTAAAGGGATGCTAGGAGTGGTCCTACGGCGGCGTAACGGCATGCACATAATTTAATCTAATGCCAGAGCACGGAAGTTCGGCGCGAGAATTTAGGGATGGAATTTGTATCGCTAACATCGATGTGTTATGAATTTACGGTATGGGTGATGGTCACAAAACCGATCGTACTAAACGAAGACATCAAACAATAGGGATGGGGTAAAACTACTAATACGTTTCCTTTGATTTTTAAAAATAATGATTTATAAAGCTGCTGTAGGTGATCTCGGATAGGTACTGTAAAAAAGGGCGTTTTACGGTGAGCACTATATATCTGGATTGGATCTTATATAATCAAAAAAATAAAAATTATTACGTTAATACTAGGAATCAACTAGTATTTGAATGAAAGGAATAAGCAAAATATTATTTTTTAACAAAATGCTGTTCTTTCAAAAAAAAAATCGTTTTAGATGAAAATTTTGGCCTTAAATTGTTCATAAAATGGAAAATATTTATCGGTTAGAGAAAAATTTTGTTCAATTACTAAAAAATGTACTTATAAAGCTTTTGTAAGAATTTGAGACTAATCGGTTAAGCCGTTTCCGAGAAATCTTGCTGACCGACATTAAAAACACAGCTTTAAAAAAACGGTACTGCAGCTCTAAAAATCATTATTTTACAACAAAAAATATCTGAATTATCAGTTAAGAGTTATAGCACGTGTATAAATTTTTACGTTGATAAATCAAAATATATTTCCAAGAAAAATTCTTGAAAATCTCTATTTTTCGGCTTCGAAATTTTATAATTGTCTACATTTAGTAAAATTGTAATTGTCTACATTTAGTAAAATTGTAATTGTCTACATTTAGTAAAATTGTAATTGTCTACATTGAAATTTTGCTGAGTCATATAATTACTTTGGAATGGACAACCATTTTCAATTTGGGAGGCGGGTATGGGTACTGCCCGGGAACCATTTATTGGATAACCAACACCTCTGCCATAGGTCACGCCAAGTGGTTCGCTATGTTTGGTGACTTAATAGGGGTGCCCGGGTTCATGGGGTGAGGTTTGTCCGGATCTTGGTGGCGGATGCCTCCACCCACCAGCTGCATGGTAGGCCGGATCGGAAGAGCGGTTGAAAGAGTCCCTCTGATACTCTCTCAGAACATCGCCTTGCATCGCAGCGTGAGGGATGGATTTATATGTCCGTCACGCCTGGACACACTTACCCCAATATTCCTACTCATCCCTAATACCCTTTTCCTTTCCAGAACTTCCTCTTCGTCCTTTCCTGAAAAGACCCTACACACAGCATCCCCAAAGATGATATAGGCCTTGAGAAGAATTATTTTCCTCGGGGCCTCTGTAAAAAAAAAATTATCTCGCTTTTTACTCAACGCTTATTTTTTTAAATTTCCCTGCGAATTATATATAATTAAACAGGTATCTTTGTGCCATAACCAATTTCAACAAATCTCATTAGAGCCTGATATCCGACTTCACACCTTTAAGATATTTATTTTCCTCACAAGCTGTATTTTATAAGTAAATTGAATTGGTTAGTGGTCTTTAAAGCTTTTCCGAGAGGTGGCGTTTCCCGGGGAATATGTGCTTCAATCAAATTAGTGGACGAGTTGTCACGTCCAACCATGTTGGCTTCTGTTCTCCTTTTACGAACGTCGCTAACACAATGTTGGCGTTTTAAACAGACGGACAGTTGGTTGTTTCAACAGACTTCATCTATTTATCACACCCCATTCGGTCATCACATCATCACACAAAAGAGAGCTGCGGGAAGCGAGCACCAACCAGCATAGGCGACATGTGGACAATTGACATTTATTGTAAAAGAGAGTGAAAAGCGCGAAGATGTATTCTCTCCATTGACGGTTTCTTTGGATGGTCGGAGATTTTGTTCGCTATTCAGTATGCGTTTAAATAAATTTTATTCTGAATTAGATAAATGCGAAACTGCGTGTGTTTGTTTGTTACGCTTTCACGCATAAAACAATAAAACAATTTTAATAATTCTTTCACTAATAGAAAGCTACAATATAGGCGAGTAATTTATTTATTTATATTTATTAACGCCCTAATGGGCTTTTACATGAATAGACGGAAATTTATATACACAATATTAATTACATGTGTTACGTAATCAAGAAAACAGAATAAAGAAGAATGCAAACAACTCGTTAGGTATAGAATATTACAACATAAATTAAAAGAAATGAAATAGTACGAGTTGTACTTACAAAAAAAAACACCAATACAATGCAGCTAAAAATTTTTATACATATTGTTAATAATAAGACCTGATATAAAAAAAGTGTAATGTATAAGAGCTAGTTAGTATTAGGGTATAAACAAACAATTATAACTCTTTATTACTACAAATAGAACAGAAAAAATATAATAAAATAAGTATATATTTTACTGATTGAGTTTGGATGAGAAAAGATTATATGAAAAGAACAAAAAAATAATAAAAGTTAATTATTAGCAGATAAAATCGAGATTAGTTGACTTTTGAAACATTCAAAACTGTCAACACTAAATATATCTATAAATTCGCATTATTTATTCGCAAGGTTATGGATTCTTGGAATTGGTGAGTAAATAGAGTAATTAGTTTTGAGTTTATTGTTGCATTTAAAAACATCATTACTACGAGTTTGTCTGGCAGGTATGTTAATGCAAATGAGTTCCAACAAATTAGGGCGTAATTAAAGATTTTATAATTTTGTATAAAAATAATAAATCAATTAACACTCTTCTATCTGATAATTTAAGAAGTCTGGTTTCAGGTTTTAATAATGTAGGCTGTATATAATGGTAAGCTCTGGCGCTATGAAATTATAAATATTAATATATTATATTTTTTATATTTTTCTGTCGCTAACAAAAGCGATTTATTGCTAGCGTCAGAAAACAAATCGTTGCCGTGGAAACGATGTTGACATATTTGCGGGAAATCGCAGTTAATATCTATTTATCTGTATTGAATCTACGAAATGTTTGTACGCGCATAACTTCCTAACGACATCTGCAACAGATAGGATAATTCTTTTTTTTACTACAGGTGAGCTCTGGCAATATGAAATTAAGTGGCACGCGAGTTTTTTGAAAACCGAATGTACCAGGAATGAATGTATGGAGTGCGTGAAGAGAAGGGGGAGTGGGGTGGAAGGGCGAATGGGGAGGGGGAGGGGTTTAATTGAAAAGTATAAGCGCTACAGTTTTTTCCCCTAACACCACGCGAGCGAAGCCGCGGGTAAAAGGTAGTTCTAAATAAAATAAAATTCAATTATTATTACATAACTTCTTTCGTCACACCACCGCACATAAACAACCAGCAGATGTCAGATACAAAAGAAATAACATGCGGCTGAAGAGGAACGGCTGCGCTGCATTTTTCACGCCATACTTATAACTTTCGATTAAAAAAATTATTATTAAATGTGTTTGGGTATTTTGGCCACAAATCAATTAATAAAAATAATAATTATCGGAAAAAATCAATAATTGTTATTTATTTTTAATGCAGTCCTCTGGGAAGGTCGGTCAATTTCTGTTTACTTCGCATAAAATTTTAATTCACCTCAAACTGATTTGCGGTGAAGTGAAGTTGATTTCACGTCTTCTTTTATACATTCGTTTGATATAATCTTTCTAATATTTTTTAAGAAATACTACTGGGTGTTGAGGCGTTGTTCCAGCAGAATTTGTTCCGCCCCTTATTTCGTTCCATCACCGCAGAGAAGTAAGCAGCAAGTTGTGAGTACCAAGTCGAGCGGAATGCGGCAGACCTTTATCGGCATAGATAATATTATTACAAAAGCGAACCGTGTGCCTTTTACTATCGTCACAGAAGGCGCGGAAAGGCGACGGCGGAATGGAAAATTGCACCGAATTCATGTCGGGATAAGAGCGGGTGCTTAATCTAATTTACTGTGTTGCGCATTTCGAGTAAATCTCGAATGACACAGAAAACTTTCACACTGTGTTTTATGATCCTGTTACAATTTATACACGGTAGTTCAGATATACCATAGAACGTATTTATATTTTATTTATTTACTGGCTGGGGTACTCGGCACGACTCAGGGAATTGATATGAACCACTGCAGCAACAGCGCAATTTAAAACTTTTTTCTACGATTGCTCGACATTTTTGGTGATCATTTTAAACATTTTCCGCCCAAATTTAAAAAAATCATACCTCCGAATTTTAAAATGGAGACATAAATACTGATATAGTTCTATATAGCCAATGAATTCACCTATCTTTTGTCGATTATCACATATTCGTAGGATTTATAAAAAAAAAATATTACAAAACGTTTTCTACTTAATTACTTACAAATACGGGAAAATTTGCCAAACTTGGCAGAAAAGATATCTCGGAGACATAAATACTGATATAGTTCTATATAGCCAATGAATTCACCTATCTTTTGTCGATTATCACATATTCGTGGAATTTACGAAACAAATATTATAAATAGTAAATTTCTACTTAAATACTTACAAATAAGGGAAAATTTGCCAAAATTGGCAGCAAAGCAATCCGAGGTATTTTAAATAGTGCCATATTGTGGCAAAAAGCGCGCCCGTGGTTAAACTGACGTTGGAACCCACGCTTTGATTCCTTTATACACACCCTTACCAATGGGTATCCCCATACAAAAAAAGGCTTCGAATGGTCCACAACATTCGAGAGTGTTCTGGAATGTTCCACAATGATATTCCTGATTCCCAATTCCCGAACATTCCACAATGTTCCGGGATGTTCTGGAATATTGTGGAATGCTCTCGAATACTCTAGCTGGGTTACCCTGCTTCGCTCAAGGAGTTGATATGAGATTGAATCGACATTTAAACCCACGACGGATCTCGCTTTCCCATACCTCCTATGTGTAGCCTCACCCATACAAATAAGGCTTCGAATGGTCCACAATGTTCTAGAACATTCCAAAACATTCGAGAGTGTTCTGGAATGTTCCACAATGATGTTCAAAATCAACAATACACATAATAAACATTTTTTATTGAGAGGGATTCTATATCTTCATCATACTAGACTTCATCGCGGTATCTATAGGTAGGTACAATAAAACAAATTTGACAAAAATAAGGATTGCGTGTAAATAGGAAAACATTTGCCTAAATTTTAATACATTTTTAAATAGAAATTCTAGTACCAAAGGATAATCTTGTGTTGATTTTTATAAATTCAGTATTCACTGCTTTTTTAACATATTAGATTTGTAGATTTTACTGCTTTGGTTTGGAGTTTTTAGTGCTTCACAATCGAACAGATTAATTATTGATTTGAAATTGAGATTGAGGTATAATTTTTTTTGTCATCTTTGGGGATGCTGTGTGGAGGGTCTATTAAAAAAAGGGAAGATGTGGAATTCTGGGAAGGAAAAGGGTATCAGGGGATGATAGGAATTTGGGGGTCAGTGTTTTACATACGAATCCATCCCTCTCACTGCGGTGCAAAGCGATATTCCAAGAGAGTCCTGCTGGAGAGGTCAAAAGGTAACCCTCACGTAGATTCTCCCGATCCGGCCTGCCACGCAGCTGGTGGGCAGATGCAACCATGCCAAGACCCGGGCACCCCTGGTAAGTCACCGAACTTGGAGCGACCTATGGCAGAGGCGTTGGTTATCCAATAAATGGTTCCCGGGACGGCGGTACCCATACCCACCTCCCAAATTTGAACTAGTTTAATTTAAAGAATTCAACAACATAAACTACAGCAATAAAAAAACTAAAGTGCATAATACATTATTATTATATATTACGATTTAATTATCCGAATTATTCATTTTTTACGTTAGGTATTTTTATTTTTATCTCTCTAGAATAATTAATATATTAGAAGTTTCGCCATGAACAGTGTGTAGACTTTAAAGGCAATATGGCGTCTGATAAAAGCCGTATAGGATAAATGCTTTATAGCGACATTCCAGCCTTATAATATGGATCCCGTTTCACACTATTGCCATGCTACCTAGATACACACACAGCCGCTGGTTCGCTATCTATCCGAGTTACCAAAGATCTTTCTATCTCGCTGGCTTTCCTTCGCTAGAAGGCACTAAGGTGATCCAATAGTCCAGGAAAAAATGAAATCGGAATCCACGCCTGTTTTTGGGAAGAGTTTAAAAATACTTGAGAAAAAGCTTTTGGAAAGGTTGGAAAAGTCAATTGAGAATTTTTTTTACGGGTTGATTTCGTAAAGGCCTGTAAAAAACGTTAACTCCTTTTTAACGCATTGTTTATTGTAATAACAAGGAAATGTATAATTGATTTCACGGAGCCAAGCGACGCGGTGTCTAGGACGTCTATCGCAGACGGGGCGTAATTGATATGAAATGGGTTTGCCAAGTGCATGCTTCTTATGCCGATGGCATAAGGTTTACTTTAAAAATCCAAATTCTTAGAGTGCGGGCCGAGAAAAATAAAATCATATCCAAAAAGGGGTTTATAAGTAGGAATGTTTTTTAGACCTAATACTTAATTTTTTTCTAGGCTTATCAAAGACTAAAAAAATGACCGATATTTTTAAGGGTCAAGATATGTTCTACACACAGTATTTAATTGAAGCATATATAATAGGTACTTCTAAGCGATCACATTTTCAAAACAAAAATACATGATTTTGTATGATTTTGCATTATTTCGCATGGCTTCATCCTAAGCATTGACACTCAGACAGTCATTATATTCTGTCCGGTTTATAACAAGGCACTAACTGTTATCATATACATACCACTCTCACTGGCTCCAGACGGGAGCAGTTTGGGACTCTTGTGCGGTATTTCATATAAAAAAAAATAAAAAAAAATACCGCAGTGTGGTAGATACTCTCAATTTTGTCCTGATGATAGACCATCATTCAGATTCAAAACTGTCTTCGTTGAGATGGCTCTTACCCTATTTAGAGACTAGACATGAAGGGACAGATACTTCCCAGCCTTCATTTGACCCGCATCCCATAACACTCCACTTCCGTCATCAAATTAGGGTCGCCATAATTGCCGAATTCCTATTGAATATAGGTGGTTGAATCTTTTGTTCAGTAATCACATAAAAAAAGCTCTATCTGTAAATATTTCATTTTATTTTGAATTCAGTGACGACCTTCCATTAAGAATCTTGACCTGAACCGCCTCTAGTACGTGATTCATTTGGTCGTGAAATTGACTAACTAACCATCTCGTCCTTTCTCCAAAGTTGAAGGGAGAGAGGACGTAACACCACACAAACTGTCTTAGCAAATACTCCATGCCTCATTTTACATTCGTAACCCATACAGCGACTCTTACCATATTCCGACTCAAGATATTACCTGGTTAAATTAAGCGGTTCCGAGTCTTTCAGATGCGTTCCCGATAGACTCTCCCGTCATACATTCTTCGGACAGCCACTTCTCTGTCCACCAATTAGATATAGCTTTATAAAAAAACAAACCAATCTAAGGAATAACCAATAATTTGACATAAAACATAAACCAATTTATGGCATAACCAATAATTTGACATAAAACATAAACCAATTTATGGCATAACCAATAATTTGACATAAATCATAAAACAATCTAGGACGTATTCGTAACCACTACTCTGTCTACAAAATGGATAGACCTTTATAAAAACAGAAACTAATCTAAAGAACAACCAACAATTTGACATGTACCTACAGCATAATCAATAATTTGACATAAAACATAAACATCTACGACGCAATCAATAATTTGACATTAACCAATCTATGACAAAACCAATACTTTGACATGAAACATAAACCAATCTATGACAAAATCAATAATTTGACATCCCAATAATAAGATGGGAACGGAAGTTCAATGCGGCGATAAAGACAGTAGTTGGTAATCAATAAAATCATCGAGTAGCTACGGACGTGATGTTTGCTAGGATGTAATAACGCCACGAGAGGATAGTACGTACGTGTCGTGTATTATGATCAGCACGTGTGCATAATAGACTAAAGGTTGACGATCTCAGCTGCTGCGACTTAATCGCATCTGTCACACATTTGCTTCCTATACACGCGGCGCACAACTTCCGTTCATGCTTTGTTTGCTATCGGAATAGCCACAGAATTAATATTATGATGACCTCTTTACAAGATGACGATGGTGCATAAGGATGATATGTGAATCAGCAATGTGGAACGGAAACTGGAAATGGAGAGTGGAAGTTACTTCCAATATCGCGCTACAAAAAAGTCGTAATGCAAAACGGAATTGTAACTAATAATGTCACACAAAAATAAAAAAGTAAAATAGGACGACCGGTTCAGGGCAGCGGAAAATTGGTATAGTAATCCCAAAAAGTCTGAAAAATTGTGTTATTTATATTGACTGAATGCTGTTTCAGGAATGAAATAAAACAAATGGATTTGAAAATGGTGTCTAGCGGATGAGATACGTTATTACCGAGTTTTATGTGTAGAAATTTGTAAAAATGGAACCGTTTTAATTGTTATATACTGTAACGATGGTGGAAGTCAGCCGATCACAAAAGAGACTTTTATTTATTTATGGTTTGAAACATTTACAGAGTGTTAACAATTATTACAATAATAGAATTGCCGGTGGGGTGTACCCAGATATTAACACTCCATTTAAAAATGTTCACAGCATGAGTAATCAATGTTTAGTTGTTACTAGACGGAAATGCTTGTAGTGATAACAGAAATAATGATAATCAAAATGAAATATAAAATATAGTAGTGTCAAATATAATACATAGCCTGCAGAGAAAGAGAAAAAAGAAAGAAAGAAAGGGTACGACAATAAAGCAGCTACATAACTGTTCTCCACGAAGTGTCATGGTAGGAGTTTGATAATTTATTTTTTGAAATATGTGAAATGTTTGCGTAGATATCTATATGTCACATTCAATGGTATCTTATAGACGAAACAAACGAGATAGTGGATTGAAGTATGCGATATTGTTATTAAATAATTCAAGATGGAATATTTTATGACTCCTTTAATTACGTCTATTAGGAATTTTAATATAATAAGCCCGCAGGGGGAAGAAGTGGGAGGCCTGAAGTTGGCTGGAGGGTGGTGAAGATACTTTCTTTGACGCAAGCAGTAGGTATAAGCACAAGGTGAACTTTCACAAAACCGCGCTATATAAATTAACTGTTTCTTATTTATAACTATAAGACATTGAACGGAGACAGCATGAGAAACGGTTCATAGAAGCGGCCAGAAACCTCCTAAGGGTTTTCATGGGTGCTTCAATTTCATCACAATTAGTTTTTGTTACACTTTTGTTTTAAACTTTGACTAGACTTCATTGGCAATGATGATGATGATAAAATAGTGCTCACGCCGAAGTTAAAAAAAAAAATTTTGAAGGATCTTATACCTATATTATTATATCAACATATTTATGATCCAATACCTAACCTAACCTAACCTAACACAGTATGACAGAAATGAAAAAGATGTCAAACTTGCCCAAAAATAAATCTTACTTCACGGGGTTTTTTTCAGTCAATTTATGTAAATCTGGGACACAAAATAACGAGGTGGGTAATAAGAAAAAAGGAAAATGTCGAACTAAGTGACAAACGATGAAATGTGGAAATGTTGAATGACGTCTTCGTGAAAATGATGAAATAAGTGCTCCCATAACTCACCTGGGAAGCTTCATCACGGCTCTAAAAGGGTTCATCAGCACCGCTTTTGCGTATCTTCTTTACGTCGTTCTGGTCGGATATTTCCGTTCATCGATATAAATCTAAACACTCGCAGTCAGTCAGTCACTCGCGGTGTTCAGCGGGGCTCCAGAGGAGGAAGAGATACAAATAACCAACGGTGTTTACGCAGGAATTGACGGCTTTAAGGGCCGCAACAAACCGATGAATTAATACTAATTCTCAAGAGTTTCAACTAAAAGTATACCCATTTGGAAAATGTTGTAAGAAAGAACCTAGCTATCAGGTCTGGCCATTAAAAAGCAACTGCCTTTTGATTTTGAGAGGTGAAATCTCGCAAGGGCCTTACTGATAAACGTATGTACTTCCACTCTGCAAAGCGATGCTGTCATGAAAGCCAAATTACAACACGAGTTTACTTCTTCGCAGAATAATGCATTCATTTCCATTTTGATTATTTGGCACAGCTCTCGAGTCATTTTCATAACTCATAGCATAAAGAAGCAGAAATACTCTAGTATGAAGCAACTCCTGAACATTGAGCTCTAGTTTCTTGAAGTTTATCCGAAACATCTCAACATCAAGATTTGCATGATTTTCAGTTCCTTTATGCAAATGGGGCTTTAAAACATTAATTCAACAATTAAATTCACAGATCGACGAATGGATGAGCTTCAAAATTTCGGGTTCTCATCTGGGGGTGGCGGGTTCAATCCTCTGCTAGCTAAGTACTCCATCAAAGCACAAGCAACATTTTAACCTTTATAATTGTGGCAACAGGATTGATTCAATATTGTTATGTCTGTTATTCGTGTGTGGCCCGGGAATGTTTGCATCTCTTCTACCAAACAAAACAACAGGAATTTGTCCCAAAAATGGCGTTACGTTACATATTGAATTTTATAAAATTGTAAAATGGGGGTCTCAGCATGCGTAAGCATCCAGTGAGGCTCACTTTATCAAATAATGTTTTAAAAAAAAAATACTGCTATTGTATAAAAAATAGGAAAAATTATAAATACAACAGAAAAACAACGAAATTTTTTCTTTCTAGAAATCAAAGCACGCATTGTTACAGACAATTACAAAGAACACGATTGTTTTAGTGAGTTCAATTTTTAAAGTTCACCACAACGGTAAACCATTGGCCTAACAATATGTACGTATTGAGATATGGTATGGTAGCACCGACCTAAACACCGACCAAACTGCACGGACTATCAAATTTATGCGTTTAGTGTGTAGGAAGAAGCAAAGGCGGGGTGGGTGGCAATGATGCGATTTGCAGTAGTATGGGAAATGAAGTTGGCGATACCTTTGCTAGTGCTGTTTCTTACTAATAATGGTTCATGGCAATATGGTTTACAATTTAGGGACTGGCTTCATAGGGTGAAGTTTATCTTGATCCTGGCGACGATTAAATTTTCCCACTTACTGCGTTGCGGGTCGTATCGGGAGAGTTGAGGAAGACCTAACCTAGACCTTCCCAGTCGAACTCCCTCAATACATCGCCTTATACCATAGTGAGAGGGATGGATTCATATGTCCGTCACTCCAGGACCCACTGGCTACAAATTTGTACCACCCCTCATACCCTTTTCTTCCAAAATTATTTTATTTCTTCATGGCCTCCTGTGTGGAGCTAATGTTAAAAAATGCCCCATCTTTGTTGTTTCTATTATCCGCAGGCCTAACACATCCTTAACAGATAGATATTTCATCGTCTCTGTTTACTTGATCAGTACCTACTCCCTAACCATACAGCCAACCAGTCAGTCACTATTATAGAAGTAGCCATCAGCGTCGTACATAATTATTTTGCCAGATGTTGTTTTCCTAAGAGTTCGACGAACCGAACAGTGTTAAACCGATATGTTTATGGGCCCCTAGTAAGCGTTATGTTTACACGCTACTTTATCACTCAATTTCAGTAATAGGTACAATGCCTACTTGTTACCATTCGGAAAACTAATCATAAATCCTTGAATCAAAATAGTCGAACTTCAAAAGATCCTCTTTGAGACGAATTCAAAATAAATTATTTATATTTCAATTAGGTTATCTCGTAGACACGGACTGTTAGAATAATTTCCTAGTAGAATTAATTAAAACGCACTTAAAAATTACATTAAATTAAATAGTCTAAAGAGCCATTAACCAGCGGCCGAGAATTTAAATTTCGTCGAACGATGATCTTGCGATCGTACCCTTGCAACGGTACAGGGCGGTTCCGATGAGAAAGATAAATTATTCTCCATCCCAGCATTTTAACATTATAACACAATATCGATTTTATTTCATTCCAAATTTGCTTTGATACCCAAATTCAAAAATGCTTAAACACGTGATGATAAAACAATTAAAATTATGTACTTTTTGTAATTATTTTTTTATCATAAGTATTAATAATTTTTCAATAATGTCTACACAAAATAAGATTTTTTTTTTAAATATGATAGTTTATAAGACCTTAAATAAATAGACAAAGACAAACTGAAGTATTTTCGTCACAAAACAAGGGCGCGGATCTTTTTTTAATGATTTTATTTGAACTAAAATTAAAATTCTGAAAAGCAGCTTTCCAAAATAATTTATTGATTTATTTTACTGCATGATTATACGATTTGAAATGTATATAGTATAACACAAAATTTTGTTTGAAAATTTAACAAATCTGCCAAGGACCTACGGTAAAACCTTATTGTAAGTACTAAAAACAAACATATTTTCTCAAAATTTTAAAAATAGCTTTATTAGATAAAAGAACAGTCTTTGGAAATCAATTTATAATTTTTTGTGGAAAAGAGTCAATACGTTTAAAATTTGATTTAAAAATGACATATTTCTGGTTTTGTCTGGTTATTCCCTCTTAAGTTGCAAGAAATATCTGTTACAAATTATCATAAGACAAAACCATACCTAGACACCTACCTATCAACATTTTGAAGTACAGCTGCCGGAAAAACCACGAAGCACGACATCTGTTTGCATGTCTTACCAAAAACACTCAAACGGTGAGTAACGAAATTTGCAAGGTGTTTTAAATTTATAGGTTGTTTTATGTGAATACTGCACAGGAGTCCCAACTGCTTCCAGCCACCTGGAGCCAGTGGGCACTGGCGTTCCCGATTGGGGTATTTTGTGAGGCTTGAGTTAGTGGAGAAGGAAGGAGATGGGGAAGAGGAAGGTGGGAAGTTCGTGACTATTCAGATCTGCCATTTCAATTCTGAATGGTGGTACACCAGGACGATACTGAGAGTATCTTCCACTCTGGAACGAGTCGCAAATATATCTTATATTATTTCAAATGATTAAACTGTGAAATAACACAATTCAATCAAATAAAATATAATTGCGCACGCCGGGATTGGATATCGCGATCTTCGGATTGCGAATCAAGAGCCTTACCGCTGGACTACGCCGGCCGCCAGTTGTCCATGTATTGCTATATTAAGCACAGGAAATGTTTGAAACTTTCAAAATACTTTCTTTCCACCCCCGAGGTTTTTGAGATTACATCCACATGATAATACATCTGAAAAGTTTTTGATCTTCACAAAAACTCTTGCAAAACTGTCAAATATGTCACAATTTGAGAATGACATTTTGCAAACCATCAATTGTTTAATCAAAATTCAGTTTTCGAATGAACTCTTTAAATTAATGGATTTACTTGAAGTACTGTGTACTTAAGAATTATAGGCATTTCAATTTTACTAGCAGTTGGGCAAGTCACGGGGGAAGTATCTAGTAAGTACCTACTCGGAAATGTACAGACCAGGGTGAAGGTAAATACCTATTTCGATAAACCTTATATTATCACTTTAATTGTCGGTTTCGACCTTTGCGCGTCGTCAACGTAACATGGACAATGGACAGCATCAGATAAAGACTGTCAAATACAATAACCCGCCTCACGTGAGCCGGTCACTTTATGTAACGAATTAAAATTAACAATAGCTGTACAGGGATTATAACACGACTTAATTATTATTACGTAGCACAGTGCTACTCTCTCATACAAGGTTGTGGACAAAATTAAAGTAGTAAGTATATTCTCAACAAATAAAAACTAGATATTTCTACTTACGCTCACTCTGAACTCTGTGTTTGAGGTTGCACCTACTCAACTTTTTTTAAGTAGCACCTCACAAGAGTGCCCCTTTGCAGTGTAAAGATAGGGGAACTATGTCGCAGTGTTGCATGTTGTCTCAGGCAATTTAACGTCGGAACAAAATTTTCGAATTTTTTTTAGAATGCGATTTTAACCTTTATATGTAAAAAAACTGTATGAATGACAAGGTCAGAATCGCTTCAGCCATTCTCGTTCTTGGCGTAACAGATACCCGAAATAAGCCAGCCACTCGGAATAATTTGTATTAAATTCTCTATGGCTTCTGTGCATCATTTTTTACTGCGATTTGAACTGTCAAACTCGAAGCGTGGTGAGAAATAAACGCAGATAATGTGGTTTTTATGCATAGTTCATTGTCCAAGGAATGTGTTTCGGTAAATATAATATACGACAGCATAAAATATTACGTCTTAGTCAGAACTTTGCGAAATTTACGTGGTTTCCTCCTTTGGCATTTGACAAGAAGAGGCTGTAGGAAGGAATTTATTAATGGGGGTCTTGAAGAGGCCCGGATTATGTGAAGGAGAAAAAACAGATGCCGGTAGCACGTTCCAAAAACAAACTGACTTACTACAAAAATAAGTCGAAGAAACGTCCCGTTCTCATGAAGCCAACATCAATTTTGAATGGGTGTTACGCTCGTGTCCGTCGAGCTTTACGTATGAACACCGGTGCGCCGGGATCAATGCTCAATCCTTAGAGCAGCCTCCATTTGAATTCCTGTAGAACAGACTCAGCATACTCGCAAGGGTATACTCACATGGCGTCTGTGCATTAGAGATTGATTGAGAGACTGTTAAAAACGGATTGTCAATCTGACCGACTATATGAGGGCTGTTCGAAAATCAACTACCTTTTGGCTACAAAAAAACCCGAACAAATGCAAAAAAAAATTAAACGCTTCTTAAAATTACAGCTTTCGATTATTTTTCATCGTAATTGCCAATTTAAATCAAGCGCTTGTCATGGTGTTTCGCTAATTTTCAAATTCCTATTGCATAAAACTTGGCCGCCTGGGAATAGCCAACCTGAAGTAGCATTTTGAAAATCTGCCAAGTGATGGCCCCCAAGCTACGGTTCGGACTTGCATTATGTAGTCTCGTAGAATGTATCATGTTTAATGACCCTGTTCATCGTTACCTGGAGAAATATTTAAAAATTTGCCAACAAGCGCCTAGCTACAAACCTACAGAGATGTAAGTTACTCCACCAAACATTTTTTTAATTTTATCCCTTTCCTTGTATGAGACTGCAGCACTGTGCGTAGGTAGGTAAGATGGGTACCATTACTATTATTTGGTAGCATCCCTAACCCTCGTAAACCGGGGTAAAGTAATAACTACTGAAAATTACGCTCAGCGTTCAAGGTAGAAAGCACATGCGTAAAATCTAGTATAATTATCAAAGGATCTTCGGTTATGTCATAATAGAAAATGTCACCCGATATATGCCATCAACTTTGGCACTAAAATGAGGCCGGAATGAAGTTGGTAACATGGGGTAAGTTAAACAGTGGCGTACAACATAAACAAAATTATTATTCAATAAAAAAATATTAAAAAAGCAATACCGATAGTTAAGTAGACGAGCAACCATAAAAAAAATGATAATGAAAAAAAAATAACAATCTTCAAAGAATATTAAAATAAAAAGGAAGATAGATATTTTTTTTTATTTTTTTAATTTTTATTATGAATCATAAATAGATACATGTATTTTAAAATGATTCTATACAATAATTAGTTACATAATATATATATTTGATGTACCCCCATAAATAAGCAGGGCTTGTTTGTATGGGGGGGGGGGGGGGGGGGGGGGTTATCATAATAGTTTTATTTGGTATAACTCATTTCATATTTTCACTATAATTTTTAAGGTGTGTTTTAAATTTTTTTATGTTAGTGTTCATGTTTCTAATTTTTTCTGGTAGGGAATTAAAAAATTTGACACCGAGATATTTATGATTTTGCTGTCCTATTGTTTTTTTACATTTAAGAATTGGAAGTATTGACGTTTGTCTGAGATTTCTGTTATTTTTAAAGGGTGTTACTTTATTTGTATATCATCTTTATAAATTTGTAATATAAAACAAAACTTATGTTTTTTTTCATCGTCTTATATATTCAATGAAATTATTATTCAGTGTATAAAAATGGTTTATTTATAAACAAGTTCAGCCGTATAATTAAGTAATTATATTTCATACGTTTTACTCGGAAATCGATAAGGGTACGGGAAATAAAAGCACAAGCTTTTTTTCATTATTAGTATCTAAATAGAAAAAATATAAATATATCGTCTGTAGGTAGGTGAAGTTTGATAATGCCTTCAGAAGGCCAAACGGGCGAAACACGTTATAATAATAACACAGTAGAACTCGTTTATAAATAAACTGTTTTTGCAAAGTATATAATAAATGTTTTTGATAAATATAATAAAAGAAAAAATAAATAAAAAGGGGTTCTACAAATTCAACCTGATAACATTAAATAAAAATATCACGTTGTGTCCGAAACTCACGGAACTTCCTAACACGGAAATTCTACTCTATACTTTTTATTTTATTTTATTTATTATGGAAAATCAACAGATATTTTACACTTATACATAATATCCAGTGACAAATTTTCACATAATTAAAATTATAATTTAAAAGTTAAACAAAAAAGTAAGGGTCCTGTACCCGTAAGAACTAAACAAAAATATAAAAATTATTCAAAAAAACGATATAAAAACACAATATTAACTATAGTTACCTGCTTACTAAATTTCCAACATGAAGTATTCAGAGTCAGAAATCTATTCTCACTCCACAACAGCAATAATAATAATATGTACATTGTACATACCTACAACTCAAGAGTGAATACAATAGTAAGTCGAATGACAAGTATGCAACTGGAAAGGATTCACAGCAATAACATGGTAAACTGCTTGAAAACAATTGGTCAACGGGTTCTTAATAACAATCTTATTAATTTATATAACTCAGGAAAGTAATTTCCCCCAGGGCCAATGTGTGCTTTGGGAATAATGTTCGGACGGTAGTTTCTAATAAACAATGCATATTGCATATATTTTATCATCAAAAAAGTTTAAATAGGACTTCTCCGCGGCAGGACCAAATGAACCGCACGCCACTAAAGTCACCCAAGTTTACCTCACGCATAGATCCACTTTGCACGGTCACAGCGTAATTACCATGCATATCAAAATATCACCGAATTTCAGAGCGGTCGGACACTGTAAGGGTCAATTTGGCGAACCGGGATAAATCAAGTTGTGTCACTTTTGGATCGCAAAATCGATCAACTCTCCGGGCAACTCTCAACCTAAAGGTGGTCGCACTTACGGACGAAACGGTTAATCATAACCTTTCTGTAACCAGTCAGGATGCAATGGGTCCTTCATAAGGTAATTCAACTGAATGTGTGTAGAGTGTGATCTGAAATTAGGTTAAAACTCGTTAAAATTTTTTTTTAACCTAATTTGACCTGAGGATTAATGTGAAAATTTAGTTCTATAGAACTAAATTTTCACATTAATCCTCAGGTCTCGGGCCTATTATGTCGGAAGGTCAAAATATTAGCCGACCCGGGAACCATTTACTGGATAACCAACACCTCTGTCAAAGGTTACCCCAAGTGATTCACTACATTCAGTGACTTAGCAGGGGTGCCCGGGTTCATGGGGTGAATTTTTTTTAGGTCTGGGTGGCGGATGCGTCTGTCCACTTACATCGTGAGGAGCCGGATCGGGTGAGACTGGTTGAGGATGAACTTTTGATTTCTCCAGCCGGACTCTCTCGATCCATTAACTTTCGCTGCAGTGGGAGGAATACGTCCGTCATTCCTAAACACACTGACCCCCAGATTCCTACCCACCCCCCGTACCCTTTTCCTTCCCAGAACTTCCTTCCCTCTTTTCCTTAAAAAGACCCTCCACACATCATCCCCTAAGACGGCACAGGCCACGATGGAGATTATTTTTCTCAGGGCTGTCTTATCTTTCTCCTGTGTGGAGCTAACGTTAAAAAAAATCCGCCATGTTATAAAATCCAAATGAACGGAATATTTCTGGATGCATCCGATCCAATTAAAAAAAAATTATGGCAAACATCAAAAACTATTTGAAAATGGCTCGCCTTACTTTAAAATTACGGTTAACAAAAATAAAATAAAAACGTAAATGTTTTATTAGACAAATGTTTTACAAAAGCTATCGTCAACTCACTTTTTTGTCGTTACATAACAAAATAATTAACAAAATTTCCAAAAGTAATATAATATATTTTTCAAATTGCTGTCGGAAACTTCGGTTTCATAAACAATTTCGGTTTTCATTATTCTACAGTTAGTTAACTTTTAGATTTGAATACAAAGCGTGGTGTTTTCTCTTTCTAATATCGTTTACATCATATTTCTAACCATAAGAGTAAGAGAGACACAATGATTTCTATTAGACCTATTATTTTTGTTCTTCCGAAAACCGAACAAATTAGCGCTAGCGGGAATCGGGATATCGCGGCTCTTTGCATAAACGTTTCCGGCTCTTCAGACATCAACTCAAATTTCACCTCCACTCAGCCAGCCTAATGAGATGGAGCCGCCGAACGAACTTTGACTCGGCTTTGTCGTGGCTAGTACGTAACTGGCGACGGGAAAAAAATCAGCACATATTATATTTTAATTAAATACACACGTGCCCTGAAAAGACAGTCATATCAATATATTTGTATATATATATATAATATACCAATTTATTTGTATTGCTAACAAATTTTGAGTAGGTATATCCCTAACTGTATTATAAATTATTTAAAAATATTTATTTTCCTTATTTATGGAGAAAATCATAAAATCATTACAAGGAACATTATTTTTATTATTTCTATATGGTAATCTTAAATATCGTGACCCGACAGTTGATCCCCCGACAGTTTATCCCCCGAAATGATATTAACTATAAAATTATAATTTTTTGTGCATTATTTACCAATTTCAAACGTAAAAGATATTCAGTTCGACTTAAAAAATACCCTTAATTATAAGTGGGTATGAATTTCAAAGGAATTTATGGTTCCATGCCAACTGAGAATAAAGTCAAGTCAACACCTCCTTGAAAAGTCATTAAAAGCTATGAAAAAAAATAATTTTAAGTTAGGGTTATCCCTAACCTAACGTAACCTATTTAACCAATTTTTTAAATATATATTTTTTATCGCTCTAAATGACTTCTCTGAGATGGTTCTGAGTTGGTTTCATTCCGAATTGTCCGATCACCGGAATTTATATACAGTGTCGACTTATGCGCTGGAGCGTACAGTAAATAGAGAAATTAATTTTTCCTTGATGCATTTGAATGAAAATATGTTTTATTCTTTCTATTTTTGTTATTTGGCGGTAAATCCTCTCTGCACATCCCTACGGGGTCACAGTTATAATTTGTGTAATTATGTATAACGTATTTTCCTTAAAGCGACTGCACATTGCATATAAGTACGCCGGGGGATGAATCTTCGGGGGACGAATTGTCATGGAACAATATATATTACGGCTAAAGGATAGTTTTTTCATGGCTTTTGAAATCGCTATTATTATTGTGTGTGTATTGTTTTCTAAATAAGGCTTCCTTACTTGCACAAACACAAAAAAAAACATTTTTTATTTGTTCCTACATAATCTAGCCTTATAATTAAAATGAAAAACTTATTATGTACTAGATAAATTCTAGTTATGAAACACCCTGCAATCTAGATGGCAAACTAAATAATATAATACTGTCCTCAGCAATGCTTCCTCAGAATTAGGTACCACTTAATTCTCCAAGCTCCCCAATATACGACAGTAATCTATGTTAATGAAAGGGTAGCTTACCCAGGGGCGTACCGTGGCGTTTTAATTGGGAATTTTCATTGCTTTAGCTTCATTTATCAAGAAACTCACCTCAATTCATGCTAGTTTGGGCAGAACTAGTTCTTTGTCGATATGTATGCTTCCCGCTGTTTACAAAATAAATACAAATTCCACAATTTGTAGGTTTACAAAAAGAAGAAAACATTTTAAAAAAAGCGGACTCAAGAAGGAAGAAACAGCAAGACAAAAATAAATAATAATTATTTGAAAAGTTGCAAACTTTAACCCTCAAAAACAACCTGTGAATTTAAAAACAGTTTTTGACAAAATGGGAGGAAATTTAAGTTTCTTGAACTTTTAATTCGCAAAAATAAAATTTTATCTGTAATATCGGCTTAAAAACACTTCCAATATAGTAATTTGTATTGAAATAAGAAACAAACGTTAAAAAAGTTTATGCAAAGCAAATAAACATTACGGTAAGTCTTTTTTACAAAAAAAGGTTTTGATTGTTCTGTAATAATTGGTTGCTATTCGCCTAAAATCGCGGAAACTTTTTTACTATGAGGTTTAGAGGGATTCTTTAACAGTGGCAAGCTGCTTATAATCGATACCTATTCGGTAAAAAACGAGCTTAATATGGTTATACCTAATTACTTCGTCTTTAAGGTTAGTAAAAAGTTCTTAAAACATGATTTATAGATTACAGAACTAATTAAGTTTTCAGTGCAATTTCAGTAAGCAGCGACAAGCTGCACAAAATCCAAATTCACCATTTTGATTCCTTGGTTAGTAAATAAGATGACTTGGTCTTAAAATTAAAAATGCGAGATGACCGACTTACGCATAAAATACCAAGTGCAATTTTTTTTTTTTTTTAAGTTTTCTTTATTCATTAAAATGTTTGTTACATGAATTTTATGATTTTTCGATTCTACAGTGAATGCGTTTAGCAGGCCGTCAGAAGCAAAGCTGTGAAAAACAAAACCAGAGGCTGGCTCTCCGAAGAGAAACTAGACACGAAATGGAGGAAGGGCGCTGACATAGCTCAGGAGACGTACTTAAGGAATTATTATTAATTAAAATTAGAAAACAATAAACGAAAGAATGACCCCAATGTAACGCTAATTAATAAAGTAAGAAAAACTATTTATTCCTCACTACTTAGTATACTTACAAACCCTAAAAAAATATAATGCATGAGTCATAGCAATAACATCATTATAAAACAATTAAGAAAACTTAACACTTAGTTAGGGAAACAGATTCCGAAATTCCGAACCCTACATAATACACTCTCAATTAGTTTATCAGCAATTTGGTTTAACCGGTAATAAATCAATAAAGACACCTTCGAAAATTGACATTTAAAATCTTATAAATAAGTCGTCAGTGGATTTAGCCACAGTTTGAAAATGGTCTTGTAAACCGAAACAGCTGTAACAAAAACATATTAAAATACTTGCAGAACTTGATAATAAAACTATCAAATTTACTTTTAATTAAATATATATTTTTTAAAAAGTACTAAAGGAAACTTGTCGAAGTGGTGGGCGGGAGCATCCCCGACACGAACAGGACGAGGAAAAAGGACGATAAACGATATAAGCAATGTGTAAGATTAAAGTGATTTATACATTGCGCAGTGTAATTTCAAATAAAGTTATTAATTCTAATAAAATTTTCAATAATTAGTATCAATCTCGAAATAATTCTCATTAATAATCGGCACGCCTTTTGGAGTAATGCTAGTTGCTAGTTGTTATCAAGTCTCGGACCCCAAGCGATATGTTTACTAACGTTTATGGGTGTCGAGGCAGTGGGATGATAATGGCTTATTCCAAGTTGTAAGATTTAAACGGGCTTGCGCCGTGTTATAACCGCTTAATTATGGGCGATTCTAACCCTTACGACCGCTAATAATGCCATAAATACGATATCGACATGTCAAATATATAGATTTATGTTTGATAACAACGATATACACCGTATAAAACTACTTGCAAAACAAACCATTAGGGTACAAATAATGTGCTTACAATCTTATTTGTGCATTCAGGGAAGTCGCGAATAAGCCGAAAATTGTTCGTTAGTTTCGTGTTTGGCTGCCTGTGTAGAAAAATTGTACAAATCTGTACCTTTGCGTGTATAAATAGCTTTTTTTTAACTTTATAACTTTTTTCCCATTTATTTATTTGTTTTTGACCGGACCGATTTCCCCTTCCTACAAGCATCTTCAGACTAGTTGTAAGGCGAAACCGGTAAATCCGTTCGGCATAGGTGCAAAACCGGAACACGCGACAAATAATTCGTTTCCGAACATGGTTGACATTTGCTGCAAATGACCTGCTTTCAAGCGGGTTTGTTCATTCTTGTGCTCGACATCTAGGCTGTGAAATTACTTGTAAGCTTGTAAGATTGTGGATGTCTTAAAGACAGAGATACGATTCCCTACGTTAAATTAGACCCTGATATTTCTCTCATAACCCCGAATCTGTTGGTTGGTAGAGCGGTCATCATTGCACAAATAACATTATCTGATTATAATAATGGTAGTAGGACGAATTAAAAATATTGTCAGATTGTTATGCAAAAAAACAAAATTTTATTTGTGTCTATTTAAAAAACAAAGGTATTGTGCACACACACGAAATTTCATTCTTTTCGAATTCTGACCAATTAAATTTATCCTGTGGGTGCAATCCGGTCTGGATCGTGTTCATAATTGAATAAACAAAAACAAATCCCTACTTACTCGACACTTAAGCCCGGAAGCAAAACAAGATGTTGTTGAAACTGTTGTTTGTATGCAGAGGAGCAATGTGTTTGTATATGGAGGAGCAGTTATTTTGGCCCTGGAAGAGTTACAAAATCGGCAACGGAGTGTAGTCGGGCTACGAAAATATTTACAGAAAAGCTCACGCAAAATTACATAAATGGGAACTTTGATACATTTGTAAATCAGCTTGAGTGCAAATGAACCATACACGTACTTTAGGATGGACTGTTAAAAAATAATTCCATCGTATCATCAAACCCTTTATCACAATTAGTATTAATCAAAACCGAACCAAATCATTTCAATGCACATCGCACGGCCGCCCGTCTAAAATTCGTTTACTGAGATCCGTTTTGCATAAACTTCATATCGGAATATGTACCAATAAAACGGAATGGTGACCCATATATGTCAATTAGTACCAATTTCTTTATTTGGTTTCTGTTCCTTTGTTTTTGACAGACTTTCCAAATACCGTCTGTCTAGATATCGTAATGGAATAAATAGCTAGTTAATTTTTAGCACAATTAAGCAGACGGCCTCCGTGGTCCCGAGGTAAGACTCTCGATTCACAATCCGAAGGTCGCGGGTTCGAACCCGGCGTGCGCAAATAAATTTTATTTGATTAATTTGTGTTATTTCACGATTTATTCATTTAAAATAATTTAAAGTATATTTGCGGCACGTTCCAGAGTGGAAGATACTATCAGTATCGCCCTGGTGTAAGACCACCATTCAGAATTGAAACGTTGCTTGAAATGGCTTTAGCCGTGTTTAGTGACCAGATCTGAATAGCCAGGTACTTCCCCACCTTCCTCTTCCCTATCTCCTTCCCCTCCCCACTACCCCCAGCCTCACAACATACCCCAATTGGGGATGCCATAGTCTCACTGGCTCCAGACGGGAGCAGTTGGTACTCTTGTGGGGTATTTCATATAAAAAAAGCACCCTGGAGTTAATGTGGCACAAAAATGGCTAACTGACAAAAATAACCATTGCCTCACGTCGTTTCCTCGCAGGGGTAGGCAGAGAGTACGGACCGCCAAACAACTCGGTATTGGCACACTTTTTGCGTCATTCACATTCGTACATCGTCTCATACATACTCATCTATTATTCTGACTCTTGACATGGTCGGACTTCTTTTACCATCTGAGAGCCAACACGCCCAAACCACCTGAGGATCCCTTTCTTAATCTTACTTTCTTGATATACACATTTCTCACATGATCATAAAAGGTTTTACCTTTGTAGGATCTCATTTCTACAGCATTCAGTTTACTTTCATCCTTCCTCTGCCAGTTCCATGAACCACTGCCATACGTCAGGGTAGGTTCCAGCACTCCATTGTAGACCGCTAGCTTCGCTTTTTTGGACAGTTAGATCAGGAGTAACCCTTCTTTCGATATCTCAGACTTCCCATCTCTCGTTAACTTACTTCCCAAATAAACTAACTCATCCACCTGCTCCAAGTATTCATCATCCACAACTATATTGCACCCTGTTTTCGTACTCTCTTTCAAACACCATGACTTTAGACAAAAGTTTTAAAATGGCGCTATACGAATTAACTAAGTATTATTATAAAAAACATCATCTAGAATTGAGATTTACATACCTAAAAACATTTTGCTCGTCTTTTAGAAAAGACGAGACCTACGCGAGAACGCATTTTTGCAAGCTTGCGAGTGATTTTTGAGCAGAATTCTGGAAAATATGCGGAAAAACTGTTTTGCTCAAGCTTAAGTCACCAAGCAGCAAATTAAAATATGAAAAAATGTGTTGTTAAATTAGATATTTGTCACCAATTCACTCAAATTGTACTATCCACGCCTTGTTAGCTAGGTCAAAAGTAAGTTACACGTACCTTCTATTTGAATGTGAAAATCTATAATGAGGTCTAAATTGTTATAAGTCATAAACAACTTTTGTATGGTGCATCCTGAAATAACTACGTATATAAACAAGGGTTCCATGCCAACTCGGAATGAAACCAACTCAGAACCATCTCAGATAAGTCATTTAGAGTGATAAAATAATAATTTTAAATTAGCCGATAATCCTAACCTAACTTAACCTATTTAACCAATTTTTTATTTATATTTTTTTATCACTCTAAATGACTTATCTGAGATGGTTCTGAGTTGGTTTCATTCCGAGTTGGCCGGTCACCATAAACAAGATCCTTTTGACGGACCACCCTAATGTCTACCTACGATCAAAGTATCGAAAGCGAACCCTTTATACTTTATATGGTAATATTTGTTTTTCTGTTTATCCTGTCTTACTTCTGTACATATATTCTAAGCAAACAAGGATATAGTATAACAACAACTAACACCTACGCAATACTATTATAATACAAACAGAAAAGTTGCTGAACAGCAGGCACCAACTCAACAGGAAAAATCCTTCAGTTGCTTGGGAAATTTTATTGAATTAATGGTTCGGAAGTTTTACTAAGCGTCTAACTATTTGAAGAGCTAAACAGGAAAGTGGGGACGACGTTGTATGACATCCTGAATTGATAGCGAGGCAGATAACACACTATATAATGACGAGGATAGATACAGGCTGGTACATAATGTACATAATATGGTTGTGGAAATTTAACTAGGGCTTACAGTTAAAGGCATAAACAGAATAACAAGTAATTGGTTTTTTTTTTAATATCTAATTAATCGTTTTCAATCGGCAAAAATTGTTTTCATATACAAAAAAAAATTAATTTCCAAATCCAAAAAATTTCAAAATCCAAAAAATTTTAAAATTCAAAAAATTTCAAAATCCAAAAAAAATCAAAATCTAAAAAATTTCAAAATCCAAAAAAATTCAAAATCCAAAAAATTTCAAAATCCAAACAATTTCAAAATCCAAAAAAATTCAAATAAAAAAAAAATCAAAATTTTAAAATAAAAAAAATTCTGAATCCAAAATATTTAAAAATCGGTTTTAATATCAACCAAATCGAACTCCCGATGAAATCCGCTAAAACATCTTTAAAGACATATAAATTTCACTATACTCATTTCACGACACTCTTTTCTCCGTATATAGTTTTAGGTGTTAATGTTGAATGCGCTTTTGAAAATTCCTTTCTCATAATTTGAACACATACTTAGGGATATCATTTCCTACTCTCCAACCACTAAGTTTTATGCCTCACTTTCACAAATCCGGGTTGATTTTAGAACTCCATTCTAGACCGCTCATCACGCATCCATTGACAGATTTTCATCAGCGCTTTTTGAAATGTTTTTTTTTTTAAATTAACTCAACACAGTAAGTTCCGAAGAAAATCATCTTCAGGGATGCTGTGTAGATGATCTTCAGGGAAAGGGGTGAATAAGGGTCTTGATAAAAAAAGTGTAGTAGAAGGAAGGAAATACTATCATTCTTCTCGTTCTCGTGAACATTTTAAGACGATCCTCTAGTGCTGGACCCATTCGAAATCATTCGAAGTAAGCGACTTTAGGGCGTTGACGCCGCTGACCAATAAAAACCATAATCAATAGCCAACAACGGTGTTTTGTCATTCCGCAAGTACATTTTTCCAGAACGAAGTGACGCGAAAAGCAAGGCACGTGTACTCCCCTCGAAATATGGGAGGCGACTGAGTGCGAATATGCGTCGCGCTCTCGGCCCTTCTGCAAATGGCATTATTATTAAATTCACAGTTGAGTAACGCCTATTTTAAAGCACTGGAAAAACACGTCGCCAAAATTTATGTTTTATTTTATTTTGTGAAGTTCAAAAGCAAATATTAAAATGTTTTCCGACTATTTTCTAAGAAACGTATTTAGCTCCATTATTCAATAAAACCATATCCGAAAAAGGATTTGTAAGTAGGAGATCTTTAACTTCAGGGAATTTTTTATAGGCCAGATACTTTATTTTTTTCTAGTCTTATACTAAGTAATCTTATACTAAATAATACTTATAGTCTAGTTTTAAAGACTTATCAAAAAATTACTCGACATTTTCAAAGGCCAAGATGTGTTCTGCTTGCAGTATTTAATTTCAGCGTCTGTAATATTTCTAAGCGATCAAATTTTCAAATTAAAATCACATGATTTTGTATGATTTTGCATTATTTCGCATGGCTTCATCTCGATTCACAAACAAATTCACCTATTACAAAATTGAATAAAAGTAACCGGTTATCGTTCATTTTAAATAATTAACAGATATTAAATCAACATAAAAGGCTAACCGGTTTGTATTTACGTCAGATTGGAAACCCTAAACTCGGCGCAACATTATCAGTGACCCAAAAAGTAAAGTGAAATCTTTACACCTACGTCGAAATTTACATAATAAAACTGTGCGATCATTTAAAAAAACACACAACGCGAAACAATAAAATAACATAACCCAGCATTGGACTCAGACCTTGTGATAAAGAATAATAATGAAATAATGTTGTACCAACCTACCTCAAAGGATTTTTTCAACGTTTTGGCTCGGTTACGTGAGCCATGATTTTATTTGTTACGTTAAAGTTTTGTATGGGCTCTGCGCCCAACGCGTTACGTGGAAGGGATGTAGGCGGTGGAATGAGATAGCTAGGGGATGGTTGTGTAACTGAGCTCGAATTATATGACGGGGTTGCTGTGAACAGATGTGCAAGGGTTCATGAACCGCGAATACGTACAGGAAATATGGATGGCGTAATTATTGAAATGTTATGATAGTGAACGTGTTTTAAATTTGTAAAAAAACTTGCGCAGACCTGTGAAAAAACACGGGAATATTAAAAAAAATCACATGTGCACAAATATTTAACAATAAACAAAACATTTTCGTTATTTGTTTTTGGGGTGTTATGCCGTGTTGCGCTACCTCTTTCTTTAGCCAACGTTTCGGACAGCGTTACAGTGTCCATCATCAGGGCAGATGTGTAATTGTGTCCTGATGATGAACACTGTAACGCTGTCCGGAACGTTGGCTAAAGAAGGAGGTAGCGCAACACATAACACCCCAAAAACAAATAACGAAAATAGTGCTGGCCGTGAAAATCTAAAAACTTATCTAATAAACAAAACATTTTTTAATTAAAACAAAAAAGTACTAATTTCGGTTGCGTCTGTCTTGCGTAACTTTGGTTCAATGAACTAGAATTCGGCTTTCCTTTGAATTCCTGTAATTTTCAAAATGGAAACTGCTTGGTTGAAGAATTCGGAAAAACGATAACGTACCTACCTACTTATAACATATTAAAACACACAATACATACATCATCTATATCTATACTAATATTATAAATGGGAAACTGCTCGAGTTTGTTTGTTACGCTTTCACGCATTAACCAATAAAAAGATTTTTAAAAATTCTTTAAACAATGAAAGCTACATTATATGCGAGGACTATAGACTATGTATAATGGTAAGCACTGGCAGCGTTGTAAAATTATAAATATTAATATATTATATTTAGTATGCGTTTTCTGTCGCTAACAACAGCAAGTTATAGCTAAAGTCAGAAAACCAATCGTTGCCGTGGAAACGATGTTGATATATTTGCGGGAAATTTTATTTAAATATTAATTTAGTCGTCATAATTTTATTTAAGGCGTCGTAGTTAATATCTATCTATCTACATAAATGAAAATGAATCTCAAAAATGTTTGTACGCGACCGAACAACTGCACCAAATTGGATAATTCTTTAGTTTTACTACTGGTGAGCTCTGGCATTATGAAATTAAGGTGGAACGTGAGCTGTTTGAAGACTGAATGTACCGAATATGGGAATCAACGAATGGAAAGCGAGAGTGGTGAGGTGGTAGGGGTGGAGGGGGAGGAGGATAAGGGAGGGGGGGGGGGGATAATTGATAAGTGCAAGCGCTACAGTAATTTCCCCATAATATTTTACTGAATGTGATTAAATTCTAAAATGGGGGCTCCGCAGGGGTAGAGCACCCGTGAAGTCCACATTTTCAAATAATGTGTTAAAATATGTAAAGTTATTTTTTTTTTTTAAAGGTGCCGGTAACCCGGGCGTTTATTAATATAAAGAGTTATTTACATTTACATATATGTGCGCTACCCGACTCACTAGACAATATCTGTTCTGAGCCGGGTAGCAGTATCTATAATTACATATTTCAGTGAATGAAGATTAAAGCAAAAAAATACATAAGATGATAAATAAAAATACAAAGTACAAAAGAAAAACTTAAATATTGTATCAAATAAATAATATTTTTAATGGAAAATTATTTTCATTGCATTTAAAAATTAGAACTCATTTGCCGAGAACTTCCCCTCCCCACTACCCTCAGCCCTACAACGTACCTTAAATTAGGATTGGGACTGTTGTGTGGTATTCAAAAATAAAAATAAAATCAAGAATCTTACCTTCAGAAGGAATATATCTTTGAACAAAATAATTAAATGTAGCAGTTCAAACATAGTTAAAACGTTTATAATGGTAGTAAAACAGATCATTAAAACGGTAATTTTCAAGTAACATCTGGGAAAAGATATTTTCAGGATTGTATTCAAAATAGCACGTTTTAAATTGTATCCAGCATTTTAAAGTAAATATTATGAAGCGATCAATATATTAGGAATATATTTGTGTAAAATGGTGTTAAAAAGGGAAATGGGCAAGAACTCACATCGTGTTTTGCCATGTTCAAATAATAATTCAGTACGGTTAAAAATGATACGAATACATGACTGGAGTTTATTGTTGAAAAACAATCAGAAGGTTTTTAAAAATAAGCCTCGATTACAAGCTATAAGCCGGCGAATTCACTATCCGCTAATAAACTCGCTCAGTGTAATCGTGTATACTAACTAGCGGATTTTACACTACACAAGTTTACCATGATAATCAAGGCTTAACACGAGAAAGGTGACAAAGTTTTTTGAAACACTATCTAAATTTAAAAAAAAAAAATTATTACTTAAAAAGAATTGTGTGTAGGAACTAATCGTAATTTGATTTTTAATACTGGAAACTAAATTAATATTGCCAGTACTCAAAACTCAATTTACGAGCAGTTCTAACATACCTCCCCACCGGTCCAACGCGTATTCGTTACAGTGTGGCAACAAAATGAATATTGCCAGTTTTTAAACTCAACCTACGAGTAGTTCCTACATGCCTCCCCACAGGTCCTTCGTGCATGCGTTACAGTGTGGCAACTAAATTAATATTGCCAGATTTTAAACTCAACCTACAAGTAGTTCCTACATACCACCCCAAAGGTCCTTTGTGCATGCGTTACAGTGTGGCAACTAAGTGAATTTTTCCAGTTTTTAAACTCAACCTACGAGTAGTTCCTACGTATCCCCCACAGTTCCTTCGTTAAGCATATCTCCCCACAGGTCCTTTGTGCATGCGTTACAGTGTGGAAACTAAAGAAATATTGCCGGTTTAAACTATTTAAACTCAATTTACGAATAGTTTCTACATACTTCCCCACCAGTTCAACGCACATTTGTTACAGTGTGGCAACTAAATGAATATTACCAGTTATTTAAATGAAATCACCAGTAGTTCCTGTAATATAAATAAAAACAATATGTTACGAGAAATTTTTTAAAAATAAACGTTAATATTTCACAACTTACATTGAACGTTTGGCAGGCTACGCGGGGACAATGATGATTTATCTGAAAAGAAAAATAAACTGTAAGTTCACAAAATAATACTAAAAACAAGAATAATGTTAAAACACCTTCAAATTTCACGTTACCGTAAGTTTTTCAGAATAATACTAACCTAAAGTACGATAGTTGAGAGTAAAAAACCGACAGCATAATAAAATATTGCTAAACACAAGAAAGACGTATAGAAATAAATTCATGTTTCACGTTAGCGAAAATTTGTCGGAATACTTTTCCAAAAGTACGATAGTTTGATACGGAATAATAATAGCTTCTTGGAAACAAATTTCCAGCAAAGAGAAGAACACAACGAATTGATCTGGCGCTTTCAAAGCATAAAATGAATCTTTTGACACGAAAACTCTCACGTGCGCCCAACACAAAAGACGTAATCTAAGAAAAGTCCCTAGACTGGGGAAAGGGATTGAAGCACAAAGGCAGGGCCCATTCCAGAATTCATCAATAGTTCCTGAATTTATCACAAGTGGATTCCGAACTTATCAGCACTGTGGGAAACCTATCAGAAGTTGTGGCCGGAGGAGAACATGGATGAAAATAGCGGTTAGACCAAAAATGAAAGTGAATGAGATAAGCTGAGGTTTGATTTTTTTTACTATTATATTTTTTGCTACAAAAAGAACGATGACTTGTAAAACACATTTTGATATGGGAGGAATTAACAATACAATTGGGAGGTAAAACAATTTTTAATAGGTATATTAAGTTACATCAAAATTATAAATTTCACTTACAATGCAGAACAGAAATAAAAATTAAGGTTAAGTAGACACAAAAAGAAGAAAAACAACAATAAACTAGAATACCTTTACATACATAAGCAGAAATTCCAAATTATAAATCTATAAAATGTGCTTTTACAGGTAGATACGGGTAAAAATAAATTATGGAAGAAAAAATGAGTGAAAAACAAAACATAATTCATTTCATCATTTTTAAATGTACTTAAAATCATTATTTTAAAGCATTTCTTTGAAATACTAAATTGAAGTAGTAAGGCAGATTTAATTTATAAAAATATGGTTTTTAGCAAGACTGATAATAAAATTAATTTATATCATTACGTTGAGAAAAAACAATAGCGTGGGTAAAATATGACTTGTTTTAAAACCCGACTCTCTTTTTTAGATAGTTTTGCCATTTATTGAACCATTGCTGTATTGTTGAAATTCAATGCAAATTTTTCGAATGAAAGTTATGCAATGCGTTTGATAGTAATTGATATTAAAAACTGGATGGATCACAATAGAAGTAACTAAATGATCTAAGAACAGTTTCGTTAATTAACAATCTCCAGACACGAGAATTTTTATAAATTTTATGATGACAGAGCTTACCAGTATTTTGTAAGAGCCCTTGAATTGAATGATATTCCACAAAAAATAATTATTGTAATAAACTAACTAATAATCTATTAAAAGTCTTCAATAAGTAGTCAGGTTATAATAATTATCAGTCAGTTAGAAACACGTGTCATGTTTATAGAAATGACAGCCGAAACTTCGCAGAATCAATTTGCCGCGATCTTCCAATCAGCGTCGGTACTTCGAACGTCGGCGTCGCGTTTCGGCGTCTTAGGGAAATTCTCGACGCCCATTCTAAAACGGGAACGCACAAGGAAAGGCCTTGCGACCTCCAAACTGGATGCCAAGTTTTCCGCTGTGTACATTGTAGCGTAATTATTAATTTATGGAATATTTCATCTATGTTTTTGATACAAAATAGTTAACAATGTGATATCACAATTAATTCGGAGAGAATATTACATTATAACATTTTGAATGGTCTATAGTAGAATATTAATATGCAAGATAAATTCCATGGTAGAATGGGAAACTACTTATGTTTTTAACCGGAGGTCGTTGGTTTAAAGCTTTCAAAATAGGTTATTTTTTAAGTGAAACTTGCCCCATTGTGATTTTAAATTCGGATGAATGGGAAATGAGGCATTACAATAATACTTACGAAGTGTCAAACTGCGCTCATTAGCCGCTTTGATTATGATATCACTTTTCAAGGCTCCTATTGGTTGTGATTGTTTTCGTGAAGTTTCGCTCCTACCGCGTGTGAACAGCACTTGATTTTTCATGTAAAATGCTAAAGAGCAGAATACTATTAATAAAGCTGGTGAAAGATCGTCGTTTAGAACCAAATCTTCCTTCTAAGCTTCCTTCAGTCTAACAATATTCACCAAATTGAAGATGCGGCAGATCCACTCTTAGATTCCAAATAGACATGATTGTATGATGTAAATAACAAAATACAATAGAAAAATATATATGGAAATTTTCAATTTATTCGGTACCTTAATACGATACCTCGACAATAACCAGAATGACATTTAAAATGATCTTTTAAAATTAATGGGTGACTTTTCTCCTGGACGATTACTGTAGATGTTCGAAACGGTTTCAAATATGTACGTTTATTATCTTTTTACGCATCTATAAATCGTTTTACGCAAAAAACTAAAGATCACGTACTAAGACCACATGATATTTATTATCAAAAAATCAATAGGAACCAATAAATAACTCCCAATTTGGAAAGCATCTTTCACGTTGCAAAAAATGCATCACGATTTTTTAAGCAAAACGAGAATTTAATCGCACGTTTACGATGACGCAAGCAAAACGAAAGTAAACGAAGTTTCGTGTGAGAGGCGAAGATGATATTCGCATTAAGATGAATGGGTCTATCTAAAGTGCAAAGTGTTATTAAAAATACAATCTTTGATCATCAAAATGCTGCTTTAGTTTTATGGACATTATAATTACGTTTCCGAGTAATTGCATAATTTATTATTGCTAATAATTGCATCATTGTTGAGTAAAATAAACTGAATCACGTTCTCTATTGTGTACTTACATTCAAAACAATTTTCTTAGAAACAAAAAAGAAGGGTCGAGGCAATCAAAAATTCACTTTCTTAACGGTGTAAATTTACTCAAAAATCCAGAAACTGTGACGTACGTAATTAATACTATAATTAAATAATGCTGTAATTCTTCGACAATACCTCAAAAATTAAATAAGATTTAAAAAGTATGTAGAAGTAGACTTGCATAAACGTATTTCAAACAATTTAATTCTTTCTTTTCTATTTTTATTAAATACTAGCGAGTTCCCGGTATGCAATGCCACTGATAAAGAAATTGTTTCTCCCTGCGTGTCTTTTCCTATTCATCCCGTTCCTCTTCCCCTCCCCTTACCCCGTTTCCCTCGCGCGTTCCCCATCCACCTTCCCCATCTTCCCACTCCCCTCCCGCGATCCCCTCGAAAAATTTTATGTGTTTTAATTTTGTTTCGTCTTCAGTAATTTTAATTAGAAAAAACGCAAGGTGAGCTATCATGTTTGCATGCGAAAATTTTATATTTCAAAAATTATATACTTATATATTTTTTTTACATTAACTCCACACAGGAGGCCCTGAGGAAAACAATTTCCTTCAGGGCCTATGTAATCTGAGATGCTTTGTGGAGGGTCTTTTTGAGGAGAGGAAGTAATGAACATTGGTCTTGAAGAGACCCATGTTGAAGGAAGGAGGAAGCACAGAGGCCGGCAAATCGTTCCACAGCCGAGCAGTTGAATACAAGAACGTTTTGAAGAAGCGACCCATTCTCATGTGACAAATGTCAACCGTGTACATATGTTGGGCATGCGTTTGGCGTGTTTCCCTACCATGCACCGGTGCCGAAGGGATTAATGACGCTAGTTCCTTGGGGGCGCACTTGTGATTTGTACAGGGTTAGCAGTTGTGTACTATTAAAGTATCTGCGGGAACTATATGTTTATTTCGAATTATAAAATTTTGAAAGCATATCTTATCACCTTACAAAAATAGTTGTGTGTTTTTTGGTACGTTCAGAAATATTCCATTTATTTGGATTTTATTGCAAAGCGGAAATAGTTTTACCCTCAAAATATGTTCGAGGCTTGAGGGGTTAATATTTATACAACGCCCTTGAGGCGATTTTTCCCAAAAACGACGCTGTACAAATCACCAAAATATTATTAATACTTAAGGTCGTCAGAGGAACGTTGGATATGAAAATTTGAACAGAACCAATTTCGCCTCCCTCAAACAAACGAAGAGTTTAATAATTCAACACGTATAGAACCGTGCAAGAAACCAGAAGGGCTCCCAAGATAGAAGACAGTGTCTGCAAACCCGTATAATGATAGGATAACGTGTAATTAAAATAATGAAGACCGGTGAAAATGTAGGTAAGTACCATTATTAAGCATAAACTCAAAGAAAAAGAGACAGGGTTGTGTACATAAGTAAAACGAAGCACGCTTAATGATAATTATAACAAGGAAACGCTTTCAGGCTTCTAATTTTACCCTCGGAAGGAACGCGCAGAGAATGATCTATTAATAATGCATTTACGAGTAGCAGCTTCTCTCGTTACGCAGTCCAAACACGTGCCATCAGGAAGTGTCCATTTGGAAGGTAAGTATTTAGTGTCCATTTGGAAGGTAAGGAGGGTATCAGGCCCTGTGCAGATTGTGCAGCAAGTCTACAACTGTACAAACACGTAGGAGCGGGGTAATCAGCTAATTAGGGGTGAATGCCCTGCGCAGAAGGAAATGAACAAGCTTTTGCCAAATCAATGATAAAAACGATAATTATAATAGAACTAGCTGACCCGGTAAACGTTGTTTTGCCGGTGACCGGCCAACTCGGAATGAAACCAACTCAGAACCATCTCAGATAAGTAATTTAGAGTGATAAAAAAATAAATTTAAAAAATTCGTTAAATAGGTTATGTTAGGTTAGGGTTACCGGCTAATTTAAAATTATTTTTTTCATAGATTTTAATGACTTTTCAAGGAGGTGTTGAGTTGACATTATTCCCAGATGGCATGGAACCGTTTTGCCATATACATTATTTCTAGAAAATATTTTTTGGTTCCGGGGTTGAAATTAAATAATAGGGGTTGATGGTAGAACAGTGAAACTTTAGGGCTGTATGTATTTTTTAATTCCTCACCGTAAAAAAATAAAAATAAAAAAAATTGTCTAAAAAATTAAAAAATTTAATTCGGGGTGGACCACCCTTAACTTTTAGGGGTATGAAAAACAGATGTTGGCCGATTCTCAGACCTACCCGATAAGCACACAAAATTTCATCAAAATCGGTTCAGCCGTTTCGGAGGATTATGATAACAAACACCGTGACACGAGAATTTTATATATTAGATATAATTAACAATTAGGACTCGAATTACTTAAAACTTTTAACTAGTTGTTAAAACGTGACGTGCGATATTATACATATGATATTATACAGCGTTAGTAGAACTTTACTACTACCATTTTACATAGAATTATTACTAAATTATTTCCAGATCTGCTCTAGAAAGTGATGCGCTCACCTACAATATTTTGACCGTACAATGTCTAAAAATATTATAAATAAATTGTTAAAGAGTGTAATCGTGATGCAGTTGTAACAATTTGCAATTTCGTAAAATTTTAACTGATATAACTGCTCTAATTTTGTAGTAGGACTCTACTTTAGCAGCTTTCAGTGTATATTTTAATTTCTGCCCGATTTCACGTACAAGTGACATCGCGGAATACAAAGTAGCGAAATTCAAAATTATGTAACTCCAAAAATGGTGTAACTAAATTGAAAAGTTATCTTTATAAAAAATTGTCGATTATAGCTGGACGATGATTTAAAAAAATAAGAAGTTAGTGGGGTAATTTCATCCCCAATTCGGTTACGTTGCAACGCGTTGTAAGGTAATGGGAAAATAAAGGAGATGGGGAAGTGAAATGACATGGGAAGGATGGTGAAAGGTTGCAAAGTACCAGGCTCTTCAAATTTCTTCACTAAACAAGAGCAAAGCCCTTTTAAGCAACGTTTCGATTCTTAATTGTGGTATTTTACCAGGACGCATTGCATTGGAGGGGACCCACTTTCCTAATGGTGTTGTGAGGAAACATATGGTTACCTTCTTCACCGCACACGTCAAAACTCTATTTTTTATTGAATGAAGCTACATTTATTTGAACGACTCTAGTCCCTCCAATGTCCTTGCATACGAGATTCATATTTTACAAGAACGGTACTGTTCATTTCTACCATTCTGGAAGATACGGAAAATCAGCAAATATAAGGGCAGTAGGGGATATTATGGTCAAAAAAGGCCCGCCACTGGTAAAGGGATAAATTAAACGGGGGTATTAAGAGGAATTCGCTCGCGCATTAAGCGGATTAATGAATTAACACGAGGCTGAACCGTTTGCAAAGAGCTTCTCGTTTTCTTTTTCTAAGAAATGGAGATTTTGGTTGAGAGGGGGATAAGCTCAGAAAGCTCACCCTCCTCTCAACCAAAATGAAGAACACTTGGGAAAATAATATAAAATATGTGAATACAAACACATAAAAAAGTTCAAGGTACGCAAAGAGAATACATTAATAGATAATCGACTGAACAAAACTGCTTTACTAGAGCACTCTCAGAAATACTGAAAGAAACACAATAAAACCATCTAAGAGATTCAGAAAACAAACTGAGTTCAAATAAAATATTCACACGTCTACATAGTAAATATTCTGAGAGGAGTCGTTAAAATCATGCGTGCCAAAGGCGATCCAGAAACACTCGTGAAATTCTGAGGTTGCGATCGGGTTGAAAGCGCTTAGCCGCGTCAAATTCCGAAAAATGCCGAAAAGCGATCAGATCAGAAATAGTTACGCATCAAAACAAACTGGAAAAAACTGTTTATAAATCCGAAATCGACGGTTTGAAGCTTTTATAAGCCTCATAAATTATGGTTTCCCATAAAAATACATATATAAAAAAATGCTCGATCAGAATATTGGCCGAGATATGTTTTACTCGCACTCTTAGAATAAAAAATAAAACTCTAAGTATCTCGAGAGCGTTTCGTGATCCAAATATTTGCCTGATTGAGGCTTAAATTTACAATACAAAACTGTTTTTACGAAAATCAAAATCAAATTCTATGGAGATCTACGATGTAAGTGAGACATATTTGTGAGGCGTTGGGTTAAATAAAACATTTGTTTGCATTCAAATTTGTATGGAAGGCACTTATAGTGTCCTTTATTCTATGATCGCAATATATCAAAGGATCTAGAAAATTTGTAGATGATTCCCTTGAAAATTAATTGTATACGATAATAATTTAATAATAATTTCTAAGAATTTTAATAAATCCATAGTAATATTATAAATGCGAAACTGCTCGAGTTTGTTTATGACCTTTTTACGCATAACACAATATAAAGACTTTAATAATTCTTTCACCAATATAAAGCTAAATTATATGCGCAGACTACAGGTTGTAAAGGATGGTAAGCTCTGGCGTTATGAAAATATAAATATTAATATATTATATTTGTTGTACGTTTTCTGTCGCTAACAAAGGCGAGTTTTTGCTAACGTCAGAAAAAAATCTTTTCCATGGAAACAATGTTGATATATTTTTGGGCTCTATGCTGGTAGGCACTCAGTCTACTGGTCAGCTACTACTGCAGAAAATTTAAATATTAGAATTCGTTTTTTTTTTGGACAAGCTTGGAATACATGTCAGATTTGAGTTCCTGTATTAAAAATATAATTCGTAACGATTATAAAGACTGAATGATAAATAGAGTATTTTTTTAATTATATTAACGAACTTCCAAATACTTAAATAAAAATAAACATCCGAAATGTTTGTAAGCGCATAAATTCCGAACGAATGAACAAAATTGGATAAGTAATTCTTGAAATTTAGGTGGTAGGCGAGATGTTTGAAAACCGAATGTAAGGGAATGAATATATGGAATGCGGGAGGGGATGGGGGTGGGGTGGGGGGGGGAGATAATTGATAAGTGCAAGCGCTACAGTAATTTCCCGTAATACCATGCGAGCGAAGCCGCGGGGAAAAGCTAGTATTTAAATAAAAATAAACATCCGAAATGTTTGTAAGCGCATAAATTCCGAACAAATGAACAAAATTGGATAAGTAATTCTTTTTTTCTTTGAGCTATAGAATTATGAAATTTATGTGGTAGGCGAGATGTTTGAAAACTGAATGTAAGGGAATGAATATATGGAATGCGGGAGGGGATGGGGGTGGGGTGGGGGGGAGATAATTGATAAGTGCAAGCGCTACAGTAATTTCCCGTAATACCATGCGAGCGAAGCCGCGGGGAAAAGCTAGTATTTTTATAAATCCAATCAAAAAAAAAAATCGTTCAAAATGCATGTACACTGTGTTGCCCCCAAATTTTAAATGCCTTACCCAATTCCTTTAACATGTGCCAAAACCTAAACTCATAAAAAAATTTTAAAAGCTGGATAAATAATAATTAATATATAAAAAAAAAACTCGCAGAAACTCCTGAAAAATCATTATCTCACAATCTTTCTAAAGTATATTATATTTTTTCGCCCCTGAAGCCTCCAAAAAATTTTGTCGGTAGGTAAAAATATTTTCGCTTCGCAGTAAAATCCAAAGAAATTGAATATTTCTGAACGCTTCAGAAAACTAAAAACTATTTTTGAATGGTGGGGAAATACGCTTTCAAATTTTAAAATTTGAAATAAACATGTAATAATAAAAAGTTTTAAAAGTGGCTCACTTTCCTTTTTTTCTGTCTAAAATTAATGAATGCGGTCGGAAATATTAGTTTCATGAAGGGGTTAGCATTAATTATTTTATGGTTTTAGATTTGAATATGAAGCGAGGTGTTTTTTTTTCTAACACCGTTTAGATCATGTTAGTAAGGGAGACAACGATTTCCATGAGACTTACATTCGAAAAGTGAAAAAAAAATAGCCTGAGGGGTTAATTTAACCACAACTGTTTTACGTACGTATATACCACAATATTTTTTTGTTTTCTGTATTTTTTTGTATGTATAAAAAATATAGTCAATACAAAATAAAAAAATACATGTATTTATTTATTTATTTAAGGAACATTAACGGTCTTAATAATACAATAAACATGACAGAGGATGACAAAAAAAAAACAGACCAATTATTAATGTTAACAGATAGGTATTTAGAAACAAGACTGAATGGAAACTAGAATATTTAAGAAAAATGAAAGAAAAACAGAACTAAGCAGCAATTAAAAAAAAAATAATAGTACAAATCTGAATTCAACAAATTATAAAACAATACACAACAATAAAATAAGTGTGATTATAACTGAAATAGACTGCAAAATAGGGATTTGGGTTTGGAAGGGTAAGGGGAGGAGAGGGATAAGGGAAAATTGCCACAAGTAAAATAAAAATATTAGATATTTATATATTACCAACAGTATTTGTGATGCTTTCCCATATTACACATACAAATTCACATATAAACAAATATTGTTATCAATTTAACAATACATAAAAAGCTATACATTTTGTTAACCAGAAAAACAGACATAAGATCAAAATAAAAGAAGGAAAGAGAAAAGAGTAAAAAAAATCGATTTGCTAGATTAAATCGATATAGTACACTCGCGGCCTCATACAAAACATAAACTCTAGGGCAGAATACAAAATAAAGGTTACGAAAATAATAGTCACCGTATTTTAAGGTATAGACGTTCACGTGTAAAGTAGTCTGAAGTACGTTGCGCGAAGAAGCTCTTTTTAAACAAAGCTTTAAAAAAGGAAAATCTACACATAAAATAAACGAGAATATGTTTCGATTTCTCTTTATGGTTACTTTAAGTTCACTAAATAGATGAATAGGTAGTCTAAGGACAGGTTGTTAAAAAAATTTGAACAATTCATCATACGTTTTAAGTTAATTTTCATGTTTTGT
Source organism: Glyphotaelius pellucidus (assembly GCA_936435175.1). Taxonomy (NCBI): domain Eukaryota; kingdom Metazoa; phylum Arthropoda; class Insecta; order Trichoptera; family Limnephilidae; genus Glyphotaelius; species Glyphotaelius pellucidus. Next base: position 11,400,409 of record OW386557.1, on the reverse strand, counting down.
AAAAGTTCTATTCAAGTTCTTTGTTACTTTCAGTTTTATGAAGCAACTGGCCTGTAATGATATAATAATGGAACTTGAATAGAACTTACATAGAGCGTGAAATTTAACTTAAAATATCTGATGAATTATTAAATTTTTTTGAAACAATAAGGCCGTGTAATTAAAGCAGAAGATCAATTGGTAACTATTTATTTAAAAATTCTCTTTTCATACCGAACACTTGAAAGACAAGTAACAAAAATATAGAAACCCTCTTTTGAACATTTTCCCACTTAGCCGGTCTTTCCCTTCTAATGATATTGTAATCCTTAATTCTAATCAACTTCCCCCACTTACTCCTCCCTCTTCCTTACACCCTTTCCTTTTCATAGGTTATCTATTTAATTTGTGCAGTCAGTGTACATTTACTCCTGATGATGTGATCATGTGTAAACAAAGTTACTTAAATTTTTATCAAAAGTGTGATCATTCTAATCTCCTGAGAACTCAGATTCATTATTGCCCTTTAAAGCTCTGAGATATTCTTTAACTATTACCTAATTGATTCATCGTAATATTTTGAAGCATAACTTATAAAAACTGTTTTCCACAAAATAATTAAACAAGCGCCATCTATGAAAGATTAGATTGTGAAATCTCTAAAGGGGACCTTTTAAATTTAAAAAAAGGCGCTGAATGGCTATTTGGTGACAATATTACATTTGAATTTCTGCGAAACAACTTAATCTAAGTCTAATATAGTTGATGGTCTTGCCATACTTCGGTGCGAGCTAGAACCCATTGAATCTACGTCAAAATTTTATGAAGGAAAAGCTGTTTAAATATTATCACGACGTAACAGATTAACTGTTTGAGAGTTGTTAAAGCGTATTGCACGTTGATTTTCTGCTTTAGAGTAGAAATAAATATGTATAGTTGCTGTAATTATACGTAAGACACGTACAGAAAATTAGTGGCGGTCAAATAACACCAATTTTGACCGATTTAAAACAAACAAATTCACACGCGGTAGAAATGAAACTATCAGAGAACTAAAGAAGAGAAGAGTGGGGAGGCTACGAAGCACCGCACAAAGAGGACACCGATGATGTTATCTCATTCTCTCGCAGGCTAAATCCTATAACAACTCAATCGTCCCAAAGAAGGAATCAGTCTATGGGCAATGCTCAACTGTAATTCCATCTTAAAAGCGGGGAAACTTCAGAAAATATATCCAGCAATAATAACACGCATTCTCCTTTTCAAACACGGAAACAAAAAAAAATTGCCAAATTCAATTACGGGATTCTTTGCAGTTCCGAGCCCCAAAACGCCTCCTCTCATAATAACGACTCTCAGGCTTCCCAACGGAAAGAAATAACAGGAATTCTTCGCTACGTAGAACGCGTAGGAACTGCGTAGAATCGTACACGATTCGTTTTCGTTGCCTTGTATTGTACACTCCCTGCGTATAGGCCGATTTTGTGGACTTAGAGACTTCAATCGAAACGTTCGTATTGTTTAGAAAAAGCGCTTTGATTGGATACAGTGTAGGTGTATTTATATTGTACATTGTCTTAGGAATGAGTTATTTCTTAAGCCAGATACTATTTCAATGAAACTCGATTAGATCGTACTATAATACAAAGTTGTTATTGAAAAAGTGAATTCAGCAGGTTCATCAGGCCCTTCATACCACTAGACCAAGGGAGGCTTGAGTTGTTCCGTGGGATTTATCGTATAATATTGGAACCGAGTACCCGTGAAATAAATACATATTTTGTTGCCATCTCATTCTATCGCAGGCTAAATCCAGTAGATGTACGAGTTTGTCTATTTTTAATGTCGCTCATTTCCGTTTCATCGAGTTTCAATCAACGATGCTAAAGAAGATTTCACTTTAAAAATATCTCACATACACGATCTGCCTTTTTTTCTACTTTACACCATCAAAAGCACAACTTTCATTGCACAGACGCTTTGATAGTACGTGCAGTTTGGTAATAGTTAGATGTCAATCCACATGCCTTACATCCTATTCGTTTCAATTTTCTATGCCCTTTTCAGAACAACTGTATTTAGTGATCAAGAGTGATTATGAAAATTTTCCTTTTAAGTGGTCGCATCACCCGACTTCACAATACATTTTCAAACTCGTTGAGAAAATTCTACACCACTTTAACCCAACTAGTTAATATGTAATTGTCTGTGGCAGTTCACGCTAACGAGACCAGACAGTCGAATGAAAGTCTTTTCAGGGTTGAAGTAGAATACGGCTTATACAATGTTGCGCATCGCGGCGGAGAAGGCGAAACCGGGCTGGCTGGAGGGTAGGAGGATTACAGACGAGACTCAGATAATGAAACGATGACGGTGCGACTCTACGCTAAGAGGATTAGCGTAGGTATAAGCCTGTTGTAAGGTAGTTATATATTCACAGGCCATATACATATTATTACAACTACAATGCGACTGGCGCACTCCGTGTTGCACGACACGCGGGTAAGGTACGTTATGTTAAATTCCACTTGCTACAATAACAATAATGTTAGCTATTCGAATATTCCACGAGTTTCGTGCAAGAGTGGAAAAAACTGTAATTCGGAAAAAGCGCATTGCGCTTGTGACTGCTAAAATGCATTCATTTTGAAACAATTAAGAAATATTAAATGAGGCTGTCATCGTGGTTGCTTACGTGAAAGCTGTAAAATTGTATATTTAAATATGTGCACACGGAACAAGTCGTATTACGTACATGAATTGAACTTTAATCATAGGCATAGTATTCTTCTTCAAGGACCTCGTTTGTGTTTTAAATTATGTTGATAAACTTGAAATTTTGTTGTTCTAATTTAGAGAAGAACTGATTTGTTAGAATTTGTGATTGGTATAAAATTTTTCTTGTGAAAAGAGACTCGAGAAAATAAACTACCGGGTCGAGCGTGAGCCTACTTAATAAATAATACTTAAAATATTGTAATTGCTTTTAAAATCTAGCAACGAACGTTAGTACCGGGACTACGTTATAGTACACACATTATAACAAGAACTGCATGACTTTGATGTGCAGTTATTCAGGATGTTAAGGGAAGTACTTAACTTACTTTGACGGCCGGCGTAGTCCAGCGGTAAGGTTCTTGACTTGCAATCCGAAGGTCGTGGGATCGAATCCTGGCGTAGGAAATAAATTTTATTTGATTAATTTGTGTTATTTCACAATTTATTCATTTAAAATAAAATGCAGTATATTTGCGGCACGTTCCAGAGTGGAAGATACTCTCAGTGTCGCCCTGGTGTAAGAACACCGTTCAGAATTGAAAGGTTGCTTGGAACGGCTTTAGCCGCGTTTGGTGACCAGATCTGAATATCCAGGTACTTCCCACCTTCCCCTTCCACATCTCCTTCCCCTCCCCACTACCTTCAGCCTCACAACATACCCCAATTGAGGATGCCATAGTCTCACTGGCTCCAGACGGGAGCAGTTGGGACTCTAGTGCGGTATTCATATAAATATTTTTTTTTAAAACCAGTGATTCCTAAAATCAATCGGGAATAATAATGAAAATGAAGTTTTGGTCTCCGGTTACATTTTTGATTTTTTTTTTCAACTAAAAACACTAGATATTAGACAGTTAGGGGTCAAGTGAAGCGGGAAATTTTTTTGTTGTTTGATTTTGAGAAAAAAAAAAATTGAAAACAAGACATGAAAAAGTCACCGGAGACCAAAATTTCATTAACATTATTTATTTAATAATAATTTCAGGAGTCTCTGGTTAAAGTTAGTCGTTCTTTAACACCCTTTACAAAGCTTTTAAAATAATCTAGGTAAATGTATAGGTACCTATGTGAGAGATTCAGATACAATTTAATCCGTTGTACGACTAAACACTCTGCTGTTGTTTTATTTCTCCGAAAGAGAAAAAAAGGTGAGTTAAGCCCACGGACCAACAAAAACAGACAACAATTTATTATTATTATCTGAAAGCCGACAAAAAATAATCCTCGCTGCGGTAAAGCATGGTTATTACAATTAATTTTACGATGCGTAACAACGGGCAGCTTCCGAGCTATTATTAATCGTTTATAAAGCTGCGGCGCAAAGAAATATTTTCAAATGAATAACTGCCGACGCGGCGTGCGGAATTACAAGGCGGCAACAAGAACAAACATTCCTCGATAAAGAATCTTCAAGAATACGACGAAAATCTGGCTCCGAAAGATGGAAACAAACATTCCGTGACAATGACGTGTTAATATGGTTAAGGGGAGTAATGGAAAATAGTAACAATGCTTCGAATACAGGGAAAATAAAATACATTACTTCTTGACGAGTGTGGTGTCGAGAAAGACAGGTTTTATCTGTATTGAAAACTTGACGAAGATCTGAAAGTAAATTGTTACTTTAAAAAGCTCATCGCAAAAATACGCTCTTTGCGGAGTTTGGCCTTTCTTTGTGTTTTATACGCTTCTGTTGAAATTATAGCGCAGTTCAGTTGCACAAAATTTACTAAGAAAGTTTGAAATATTTTATGTAGATTGAGCCTTTGAGAACGTCTAAGAGATAAAGTATGAATGAGTGAACAAAAAGAGGCAATTTTAAACAAATTTTATAACGTAAAAGAATAAAACCTATACAATCACTCTTCGTTATTTACAACCGTACCACATAATATTTACCGTTTTTTTTTTCATTACCACTGTTGCATCCAAAACGGCTTACCAATTGCAGTTTCAGATACACTTAGAAATATACTGTAAATTCCAAAAATGAAAAGAGACGAAATGGTGTTTGCTGGAATTTGGTGAAAATATGTGTAGGAAAAACTAGGGATTTAAGGAAGAAGGATAACCAATCACTTACCTCTGTACCCCTGCGAAGGAGCACGTAACAAAATCCCAACGTAGTTTATACAGTTCCACCGTGATAACTCGCGAGGTAATTATCGCCACAACAATACGACGAATAAGTACAAAACGATATTGTTTAGGTACTTTCGAGATGGTCAAATACCTTCTTTTTAGTTAAAAAACGAGATTATGAACACAAACACAAACAACTTGCTTCCAATGTAGTCGCAATTCTTCATTTGTTTTTCAAAAAGAAATGCATTCTAATTTGCAGCTTTTCTTGTCATTGATCCAAATTCAAAATTTTTTTTGTTATTATTTTTGGGATGTTATGCCGTGTTTCGCTACCTCCTTCTTTAGCCAACGTTTCGAACAGCGTTACAGTGTCCATAATCAGGGCTAATCTGCCCTGATGATGGACACTGTAACGCTGTCCGAAACGTTGGCTAAATAAAGAAGGATGTAGCGAAACACGGCATAACACCCCAAAAATAATAACAAAAATAATTTTTGGCCGTGAAAACCTAAAAACATACCAAATTCAAAATGTTTTTTCAGCAATGCGATGTGGTTAGGGAGAGTAACTACAGGATAAATGATATCCCGGTAGGAACTATGCGTATCCTCATTTCAAAACCAAACAACCGCTTTATTATTGTATACTTGACGGCCGGTTTGGTCTAGCGGTAAGGCTCTTGACTCGCAATCCGAAGGTCACGTGATGAAATCCCGGCGTGGGCAAATAAATTTTTTTGTGTTATTTCACAATTAATTAATTAAAAATAATATATAGTATAATTGCGGCACGTTCCAGAGTGGAAGATACTCTCGGTATCGCCCTGGTGTAAGACCCCCATTCAGAATTGAAAAGTTGCTTGAAATGGCTTTGGCCGTATTTGGTGAGCCAGGTGCTTCCTCTTCCCAATTTCTTTCCCCTCCCCGCTACCTTCAGCCTCACAACATACCCCAATTGGTTATGCCATAGTCTCACTGGCTCCAGACGGGAGCAGTTGGGACCCTTGTGCGGTATTCATATAAAAAAAAATTAAAAAAAACATCACAGTTTTATTTTATGCTCTTTCAATTTATTTTTTCATTATTATCTTCGAACTGAATTTTATTAAATTATAAAATGGGGTCCTCAGCACGGCTAAAACATCTAGCGAGGCCTACATTATCAAATAATATTTTAAAACACAATAATATTTTAAAGTAAATGTATCAAATCAAAGAAAAAATTTAAAAAAATATGATTTACAAAAACCAAAGGAATGATTAATATGGTGAGACTCCTTTATCGATTTTTTAAGAGAAGGATTTTACCAATTTTCAGAAGGCTAAATTCAGATGGAGATGTCCAAACTAAGAAGCCTAGAAATAAGATCAATTTTTGTTTTGCTAATACTATGAATGTTTTTTGTATTTCTTGGGCATTAACTATGTAACAATTTCTAGACATTTTGTTTTTTGAAGAGTTTTATTAGATGTACATTTGTTACTTAAATTTAATTTTTCCGCGACCGGTTTCGATACAACCGTATCATTCACGAGCAGGATTAAAACTAACTTAAACATTTAATGCAAGTACCAAAGATTAATTAGTGGGGAGTAGTGGGAGGGATGATTTTGGGGGAGGGGGAAAGCGGTGGGAGGAGTCAATATTATACGGAAACATGGTTAGTAAAGGAGATTTGCAAGGCGCTATTATTTATTATGTATAATATTGACCCCTCCCACCGCTTTCCCCCTCCCCCAAAATCATCCCTCCCACTACTCCCACCTAATTAATCTTTGCTACTTACATTTAATTTTTAAGTTTGTTTTAATCGTGCTCGTGAATGATTCGGTTGTATCGAAACCGGTCGCGGAAAAATTAAATTTAAGTAACAAATGTACATTTAATAAAACTCTTAAAAAAACAAAATGACTATGAATGTATTTATAATATGAAAATGTGATACGACTTTAATAAATTTCGCGTCAAGGCTATGTATGTATGTACAGTACATCATTCAATAATTCCATATTTTTCTTTGTTCATAGTTACACAAAAGCTTATTTGACGAATGGAGAAATGAGGGTGAGGGGTGCAGGAAGCGGGGAGGGTATTATCTAAATTGTCCGTATGAAAGTGCGGAGAAATTGCCACTCAGCTCCAAGTCTTATTGAGGCCGAACGGGGACCGCTGAAGTTTCCTGAATTTCAGAGCTATTTTCAGGAAAACAAATAATACAATAAGAGGGTCGAAAAGAAAACCTAAAAGGAATGGCAAAGTTTATTTTAAAATGGGATTTATCCAGAGGCTGAATTTGAGGTTACAGGCTTATTTGTTGTGACGGAGTCAACATAAAGATAATATCAGTCTGTTTTTAAGGCTTCGAAAAAACGGAAAAAAAAGAAAAAAAAACAATGATAGATAAATTTATATTTCGAGCTCTCGGGAATGACAGGCAGAAATAGGCAGGCAGCTCGTTATTAGTTTGCTAAATTTGATAATTTATTGTCAATTTGCCACTATACCGCTGTTGAATTTTCTAGCGACCTCTGGTCTGTAGCCCCAAAATACATGAAAAAACGGGCTGTTCGTTTGATAGATTCCCCTATTTTACAAAGTGGATTGCAATATTTAGAGCTCAGGCGTTTTACAATTAAAGATGCTCCTAGCTTCATTCGCGATCCCTTCGGCACCGATGTATAGTCGGGAAAGACGCCAAATGCGCAAATATGCACACAGTTCACATTTGTCACACGAGAACGGGTCGCTTCTACGACTTGTTCTCGACTTCAACTGCTCGGCTGTGGAATGATTTGCAAGCCTCTGTGTTTCCTTCCTCCTCTCCCTCTCTTCAAAACCCATGGTCACTTCTTCCTCTCCTCAAAAAGACCCTACACACTACATCTCCAAAGAAGACATAGGCCCTGAAAGATTATTTTCCTCGGAACATCCTGTGTTATTGTAAAAAAGAGTCAAAGTAAAAGTACAAAGACACCGATGAAACAAAAAAGTCTTAGGTACTTTGTAGAATTTTTACTGCAAGAATCAAGAACTATGTTTGAGAACAAAGTTGAGAGGCGTTCCACTAAGGAGATTATACTCGTAAATGACAATGAAAATAAGTGTAGTTAGTTGCACACAGCAAAATAATAATTCAGTAAAGTAAAATATGCTGAAGGATCATCGGAACATTGTCTGAGACAATCTGTCTGAGACAATCTGTCTGAGACAATCTGTCTGAGACAATTTATTGTCTGAAATAATCACTCAAATAGGATAGGATTGTCACTGGGTTCGGGGTAGGAACGGAACGCGGAGCCAGTAGATCAGAAGTGGTTCAGAACCACAAGCGTACGTGACTATATAGAATTTTCTTCCAAGAGCAAATCTCCCGTAAGTGTTACGAAGATAAGCCAAAATACGGCCTGTTTAGAGCTGTTGCAAGAGAGAAGACGAGATTGGGAAAAAAACCACCCCACTAAGAGAGAAACACTCAGACGGCATTTGGTATACAAAAAAATGAAAAAAAAGTAAGAAAATATATTTGATAAAAGTAAAAGTGAAAAAAAGTAAGAAAAAAGTGTTTGGGTAAAATACCAAACGAAAATTGAAATTGTTTTGAAAAATCGCGAAAACAACAAGAAAAGTAACTCGCTCCTGCCACTTAACTACCCTACCGGAGACAGGAGCAATTTTGTCGATTCACCAAGCTGCGCTCTCGTGGGACACTGTGGCAATAACTAAAATGACAGTGTTATTGACTACAAGTGAACTTAGAAGACAAATCGGTATTTTTGTCCTGTTTGACTGAGAGTTATTAACTTTTATTACATCGATACTACTTTATATACTCGTAAAGTGCGTGTTTTCGTTAAGGCTTTCTAGCTAGTTGCATTATCACAGTACAAATAAGTTAACAAAACAGCGGGCGTATCGGCGTATATTTTGCTGTGAACATTTAGTCAAAATTTTATAGCTTTCCCAGTTAAAGTTTGAGCCAGACAAGCGTTAAGCAAATCAAATAAAGGTTGAAAATTACCAGCACGCATTGATCACATAAAACAGGTCCCTGCACATGTGAAGCCAAGAATGTAATTGTAAAAGACCAAGAGAATTGAGATTAAGATGGTGGATCGTGGAGGAATGGAGTTAGGCGAATAAAGCAAAGGGGGTTGGTGGGGTAGGAATTTTTATTGAGGCGTCGAATGCCACTTTCAGGTTGGGGAGATGGGGGAACCGCATCGGAGCGCCGCACAACGGTGATTTTATTAGATTCCTGCGGCTAAGGTCACCACGGCTCACAAGTTGACAGATAACATATATTGGAAAATCAAAAGCGAATAACGTAATAACAAAGGCAATAAAACATGGAAATGAAATAAGTAATGAATAATTAAATGAGAAGTGATCAAAGAGTACTTGTAGATACCTGACCACATCTATACTAATATTGTAAATGCGAAACTGCGTGTGTTTGTTTGTTATGCTTTCACGCATAAAACAAAAAAAAGATTTTAAAAATTCTTTCACCAATAGAAAGCTAAATTATAAGCGAGTACTATAGGCTGTATATAATGGTAAGCTCTGGAGTTATGAAATTATAAATATTAATATATTATATTTACTATACGTTTTCTGTCCCTAAGAAAAGCGAGTTATTGCTATGGAAATGTGGTTAAGCACCAGATTAATGAGATGAATTATTACTTTTTCCAATGGCCACATTGTAGTGCGGGCAATACTGGTCACGGCGACCGCTTAAAGAAACCTACGACCTACGTCATTCCGGTCCCGACGCTGTCCTCATTAACACGTTGCTAGATTCTAGATTTTACATTTTCACTGCGTTCCTTCCGCTGCCGCGTTATTAATCAGTAAATTTGTCTAAATAAATAAAACATAAAACGTGGCGAAATCTTTAATTACTTTGAACACCAAGACCCTTCCTCGGAGCCTAAGGTAAGCATCTCCCACAGCATCAGAAGGAAGTCCAGAAAGACAAGATTCTCGCCACAACTGGTGACCCCAGACATTTTTAAAATTGCACGTGTTCTTGAGTGACAGTGTCGGGGCCGGTTTCCTGCGAAATCCGGTGAGTACCTTTCCAATTTTAAATTCCTACCTTTTTTTTTTACAATATTTCGCAGTATTTTGAAATTTAAACACTATTTTTTTCTGGCTTGCAATTTTTAACGAATTATATTCAAAATCACCCTATAATATAATTCAAAATCACCCTATTTTGACTTTTTATCTTTCGTATCTTGGATTAAGTGCGTGTTACCCTCTATTTCAGGCATCGAACATCGTCAGCAACGCGTGATGCTACAACAAGAACATCAACCTCTGGGCCTCTCTTCCTGCAGCATTGCCAGCATCTGCTGCAGACACCTCAGATACCACGTAAATCACGTAATTTTTTAAACCAACATCAATTCATACAACAATACCTTGCATTCCCGCAAAAAATTTTGCAAAATAATATGTCACCATTCACAACAATGTTACATGTATTATGACAAATTGAAAATTTCTTTTTGATCGTTAGCTAAATGATAAATTGCAAAAAGGTTTGCGTCTTGGATATTGCCTAAGTAACTTCTGTAGAATTTACATAGATGCCAACATCTCTAATCTTTAAACGCTTAAAATAATCTCTGCTAAATTTTGAAAAATAATATCTTGAAACATTTGTTCAATCACTGTCTTTGCGTGCTTATTACCGTATAAATGTTGAAATGACCTCGGATGAAGAATCTTCAGCGACCACATCAACCGATCTACGCAAGACTCCGTTTCAAGAAACAATAATTCCGCCACCGAAATTTACCAACATGGAATCACCTGGCGAATCAAGCTCTTCGGCAGCAGTAAATTACGTGACTCTGAGATTACCACCTTGTTGGAGGGAAAATATTTCACTTTGGTTCGTGCAAGCAGAAGCACAATTTGTGAATTCACGCATTAAAGAGGATTTCACGAAGTACAATATCATCATCGCAGCTTTAGATTCACAAACCTTACAGTGTGTGAGCGACATTGTGACACATCCACCGACTTCTGATAGATACGACAATTTGAAAGCAGCTCTTATAGACCGACTCCAAGACTCTGCTGAAAAACGCCTCACACGCCTACTCACAGGAATCCAACTTGAGGATAGGAAGCCAACAGGTCTATTGAGACATATGCTGGAGCTAGCTGGACCTACCCTGGCGGATAGTGCAATCGTGCGTACACTGTGGTTACAACGACTACCACAACAGGTGCAAGCAATCCTATCAGCACTACCCGATAATGATATTAATCAACTTGCCACAGCTGCAGACAAAATACTAGATGTCTATCAAGCAACCGATTGCAGCGCCATGGAAGACCGCAGCAAACCATGTACATCTCGTCAGGAACCAGCTGAACATTCCTTACTTCTACAACTGCAGCAACAAATAGCAGCACTTTCGCGTGAAGTATCCCAGCTACGCATAGCCAAAACTGATACTACATCAACCTATAGAGGACGGAGAAACCAGAGCCCCCGTCGAAACCCTGGTCGCTCAAGATCCGGGTCACGCAATCCATCTCCCAATAGGAATCAAGATGGAAAATGTTACTATCATGCAAGATTTGGCGATAAAGCTCATAAATGCGTCAAACCATGTTCTTACGAAAAGAAGCGGCAACGGGAACTCCCAGTAGAGACATGTGAGATCCCTAATACCTCTTGTCGTCTCTTCATCTGGGACCTGCGAACTAGTCATAAATACCTAGTGGATACAGGCGCCGACGTTTCTGTCATACCTAGGAACATGACATTTGAGAAAGGTAGCATAACCTCCGACAACTGCCCTACCACATTATATGGGGCAAATGGGAAACCAATTAAAACATACGGCACGAAAACAGTAGAACTCTACTTTGGCCTACGCCGCTCAATGAAATGGCGTTTCATCGTAGCCGACGTTTCCAAACCTATCATTGGCGCAGACTTTCTTCACAACTACAATTTGACAGTCAACTTGAGACGAGCAAAACTTGAAGATCAGTCTACTGGATTAAAAATTAGAGGAGCTTCCTACAGAGGACCTGCATCAGGCATCGCCACAATTTCCTCTTCTCAAAAGTATCTGGACATTTTACAGAAATACCCTACGTTGACTAGGCCTACCATGCAGACACCGGATGCGATTAAACATTCTGTTACTCATTGCATTGAAACCAAAGGACCTCCAGTTTCTGAACGTGCGCGCAGATTAGCGCCAGCACTCCTCGAGGCAGCCAAGCGTGAATTTAAGTACATGATGGAACAAGGGATTTGCCGCCCTTCAAAAAGCAACTGGGCCAGCCCCTTACATATGGTAAAGAAGCCAAACGGCGAATGGCGACCATGCGGCGACTACAGGATCTTAAACTCAAAGACGGTCCCTGATAAATATCCTATACCTCAGCTTCAAGACTTCGCCCATAAACTGGCAAAAGCAAAGATTTTTTCAACCATCGACTTAACGCGCGCATACCACCAGATACCCGTTGAACCTGAAGATATCCCTAAAACGGCTATCATCACACCGTTCGGATTGTTTGAATTCACCTCCATGCAATTTGGACTATCAAACGCAGCTCAGAGTTTTCAACGATTTATGCATGCAATAACAAGAGATCTGGATTTCTGTTTTGTTTACTTAGATGACATCCTGATAGCTTCCGCTGACGAAGAGGAACATAAAAAACACCTGGATTTGCTTCTAAAACGACTTGCAGATAGCGGACTTGTCATTAATATCCAGAAATGTCAATTAGGAACCGCAACAGTGAACTTCCTCGGACATACAATAACCCCAGAGGGGATGACTCCAATCAAGGACAAAGTCAAAGCAGTGACAGAATTCCCACTACCTAAAACCGCGAAAGAACTACGTCGCTTTTTAGGTATGCTGAACTATTACCGCAGGTTCCTACCAAATTCGATCAACACCCAAGCAATTTTATACGATATTATTGCCGGTTACAAAAAGAATGACAAGAGGATACTCAACTGGAACCAGGAGCAGACAAAGGCATTTGAAGAATGCAAACAACAACTAGCGAACGCAGCTTTACTTGCGCACCCGGATCCAAACGCAAAGCTTGCAATGATGGTTGATGCCAGCGACAAAGCATTGGGCGCCTCATTGCAACAATCAAAAGGAAACACCTGGGAACCACTAGGATTCTTCTCCAAAAAGTTCACCCCTGCTCAACAGAAATACAGCACTTTTGACCGTGAACTTACCGCCGTTTATGAATCCGTGAAATACTTCAGAAATCACATTGAAGGCCGTCATTTCAGCATTTACACAGACCACAAGCCGATCACCTTTGCATTAAACAAAAAACGCGCGTCTAGCTCTCCCCGTCAAGAGAGACAGCTAGATTACATAGCGCAATTTTCAACCGACATCAGGTATGTTTCTGGAAAAGAGAACGTAGTCGCGGACACTCTATCTCGCATCGATGAGATTAACTGTCCCACTGTAATTGACTTCGAGCAAATGAGGTTAGAGCAATGCCAACCTGACGGACAATTTAAGGCAAACGATGGCAGCACCCTTGCTCTACGTCAAATGGTGATCCCTGGCACTGACACTCGATTATGGTGTGATATTTCAACAGGTCATATCAGACCGCTTGTTCCACCCAGCATGCGACAACAGGTCATAGCAAGCATACATAATGTTTGCCACCCTGGTATCTTGGGAACTACAAATACGGTTAAACAAAGATTTGTTTGGCCCGACATGGCGAAAGACATCAAGAGTTTCGTTAAACAATGTATACCTTGTCAAAAAGCTAAGGTATCAAAGCATACGGTCGCACCTCTAGCAACGTACATATTACCAGAGGATAGATTCCGTAACATTCACATCGACTTGGTTGGACCACTCCCATTATGCAATGATTACCAATATATACTAACCATGATCGATAGGTTCACTCGATGGCCCGAAGCAATCCCCCTGAAGGATATGTCAGCAGAAACCGTAGCCGCAGCACTGACTACGCATTGGATCGCTCGTCACGGAACACCTGACAGCATCACCACTGACCAAGGACGACAGTTCGAGAGTTGTCTCTTCAAAAAGCTCGCAGAGAAGTTCGGCATCAAACACTCAAGAACCACGGCTTACCATCCTCAAGCGAACGGTATTATAGAAAGATGGCACCGCACTTTGAAAACTTCCCTAATGGCATGTGGAGAACAGAACTGGGTTGAGAACCTTCCACTGATACTTCTCGGTTTGCGAGCAACAGTGCGTGAGGACCTAAAATGCTCCCCCGCAGAACTTACGTATGGCAGGACATTAAGGCTCCCCTGCGATTTCTTCTCAGAAACTCCTCGCGAGGAACCTGATACGTATGTAGGACGTCTACAGAGAAAGTTTGAAAGTATCAAATCAACCCCTGCCAGCAATCACAGCGTAAGAAAATTTTTTGTGCACAAAGACCTACCTGTCGCCACTCATGTTTTCCTAAGAACAGACAGCGTAAGAAGACCACTTCAGAACCCATATGAGGGTCCTTACAAGGTAGAGGAACGTGATGACAAAACATTTGTCATCTCAATAAAAGGCAAATCTAAACGCGTCTCCATTGACAGACTCAAGCCTGCTTTTGTTCCGGTTGAAGAAAACGTCACTATTCAACCACCAGTTCCCGTTACACCGATAACCAAAATCACAACGCGTTCAGGTCGGCAAGTACATTTTCCAAAGCGATTTGGAACGGAATAACGCACAAAAAGATATTTTTATTTGGCATTTTTCTCATTCCATAACTCATGATAGAAATGAAATTATAAATTTCACCTAGCTTTCTATTGCAAACCTTATTCATATAGTATATATTTCTTTAAAATACTGCGAATAACACAATATTAAAATGCAAGGATTTTTTGATGGAAATCCGACCTTTAATATTGTAATTTATCAATTAACATAATCTAAAACTTAGATCATTATTGTGTATTCACAAGTGTGAAACACCTTCAATACGATGAAACAATTCATCATTTTACCGCATAACTCATGTATGTTAAAAAACATAACATATTAATCATGTTATTGCAATTTTAAATCATTACTATTTAGATGATAACTTTTCATCATTCAACTGCATAATTTGTGCACTTCAAAGGTACTACAAACACCACTGTGTTTTTACTAATGTAAAACATTTAAAAAATGATAACTTCTCATCATACAACCGCATTTATGCGTTTCTACATGTATTACAGCATTATTGTAATAGCAAGTGTGATCAACTTTCCACACAATTAATATAAATCATCATATTATATTATGTACCAAGGTAAACAAACTCTATATACTCGTCAAACTATGTACGTAGTAGGTAACTCTTTACCACATAGCTTAAACATTGTTATTTATGCATTTTTGTTTTTTAACCATGCTTCCCTGGATGTACACGGCACTTTTATACATCCAGTGAATCATGTGGTTGAAATTAATTTTTAAAAATATATTTTTTTCTTTCATGATTATACAATTACAAGTTAAAACCACTTTGTCTTACGTACGTAAAGGAACATGGTTAATCGACTTACGTCGACAAAAAACACACTTTTACGTACTGAGGACGATGTGTAGCTTATTAGACTTAAAAATCGTCATTTTTTGCTACAGACTAGCATAACCCTTTATTATTTATAATGTTATGATGAACGCCTAACTAAGGCTACAAAAATATAATACTTTGATGAAGAAAACCCTACTATATCTACTTGTATCAATTTAAGTATTTCTTACACTAGATATAGCTTACTATTAAACATACCTTCTACTTTAGTTTTCTATTGCAATACAACCTATGTAAACTTCTACTATAGTTTTCTATTTCAATATAATCTATGTAAATACAACATACCGCTATATTCAGCGTACCATCGAAATGTTTCTCAAGTAAATTACAACTCTTAACCATACATTTGCGATTCTTTAAACATGTATTATGTTATTTTAAGGTTACTTTTAAGTCATACTCTTAAATCATTTTTTATACAATCAATGTACAATAATTTTACAACCGGCGCTACTAATTACGCGCCCTTGGTAAAATAATTACTCTAGCTCTGAACATAGTTCATTGAGGCAACAAAATTCAATGTCCATACATTAATCGAAAAACAATCAACTGGAATCAAAATCTCAAATTCCATGTACCACAACAATCAGCTGGAATCATACCACAGATTCCATGTACCACGCTATATGTACACTAACGCTCTGAACACTTAGTTCGTCGACGCGTCAAACACTGTAAATAAAATAAAGAGTTCATAGAACTTGACAAGTTTTAAAACATTAGTTAAAACTAACTTGTAAATAACTCACACCTAAGAATTAACTGATTCAAGCAACCGGTAAAATGGTTTATAGAATACAATACTCTAGTAATCTCAACATTACGTTTCATTATTACATACATAATTTTATGGTTTCATGTATTAGAAATAAGATTTTCAGCTTAAATTTTTTGTAAACCTGTAATATTTTTCAAGGTGTTCATATAAAAATAACTTGTCATTCTACTCTGCTCGAGTAACTCTCACAATTTTCCGAACACGTTGGAAACTATTCTTGTGTTGACTGAAGGTGCCTCAGTCGAATTAGGATTAGCATCACAACTTCCTTAACCATTTTCAATTTCTTTATGTTATCGTTAGCACTGGAGGGGAGGCTATGGAAATGTGGTTAAGCACCAGATTAATGAGATGAATTATTACTTTTTCCAATGGCCACATTGTAGTGCGGGCAATACTGGTCACGGCGACCGCTTAAAGAAACCTACGACCTACGTCATTCCGGTCCCGACGCTGTCCTCATTAACACGTTGCTAGATTCTAGATTTTACATTTTCACTGCGTTCCTTCCGCTGCCGCGTTATTAATCAGTAAATTTGTCTAAATAAATAAAACATAAAAACGTGGCGAAATCTTTAATTACTTTGAACACCAAGACCCTTCCTCGGAGCCTAAGGTAAGCATCTCCCACAGCATCAGAAGGAAGTCCAGAAAGACAAGATTCTCGCCACATTGCTAAGCAAAACAAATCGTTGCCGTGGAAAACAAATCGTTGCCGTTGAAATGATGTTGATAATTTTTTTTATAGAGAGAAACAATTTCTTTATTAAATGGCATAGCAAAGCACGCCGGGTACCAGCTAATAAAACAAGATAATTTTTTTTATTTATTATCAAATCTAGGGTAGCTACTACAAAGTAAGAAAATAACTTTTAACGATACTCAAAGTATCTTCAAAATAAGTAGCTTTTCACATATCGTCCCTTTCGAGTAACATTCCATTTGACACGGCCCTAGAGATACTTAAAAAATTCAAAATCGCATAACTTTGCTGTGTCAGATGAATGGATCGATTATATTAAAATAGGAAAATTAGTATAAACATAATATTATAGATATTGTGGAGAGAGTTAAAATTATTTTGACAGCCGACGAAGTCCAGCGGTAAGGCTCTTGACTCGCATTCCGAAGGTCGCGGGATCGAATCCCGGCGTGGCAAATTAATTTTATTTGATTAATTTATGTTATTTCAAAATTAAATTATGTTATTTCACAATTAAAATAATATATAGTATATTTGCGAAGAGTGGAAGATACGATCAGCATCGCCCTGGTGTAAGACCACCATTCAGGATTGAGTGGTTGTTTGAAATGGCTTTAGCCGAGTTTGGTGACCAGAGCTGAACAGCCAGGACTTCCCCACCTTCCTCTTCCCTATCTCCTTCCCCTCCCCACTACCCTCAGCCTCACAACATACCCCGATCGGGGATGTCATAGTCTCACTGGCTCCAGACTCCAGTTGGGACTCTTGTGCGGTATTCATATAAAAAAAATGTGTAAACTAAAACCCATTAAGAAAAAAATTTAAAAAAAACAAGCAGATCAAAAAATTTGCATACAAAAACAAACAGAAAAAAAAATTACTGGAGTAGATATCTACAAGGGGCTAGCTCTGAAATAAAGATTTGAACTTTATACAATGTAGGGGATTTATGAACATGATTTTCTGAAAAGAAGAACTTTGAAAAGTTTTTTTATCATCTTAATTCACGTGGGAGTATATTCCATTTAGGTCCCCTTACTCGTAAAACGCAATTTCCAAACTTAGTAGGTATCTACATCGAATTTGTAAAAGCATTCTCCGTAAAGCCTATTTTTGGGCATCATCATTATTTAAACACCACGCTATCGTTACTTCGTAATAGTCGCAGAGCCTTAAAATCGACACAGTTTAATAAGGCTCTACCATAAGATGGTTACCGGATAGATCGAGTCCCTTTAATTTACCCACCGTTCTGGCATTCCGCAGACATTCCGCGCGCCTCCGTTATTTGATACGAAATTGGTTCATACGTTCCTAAGTGCTATATCCCGACGCGAGAGCCTTCCCGTATTACGTTAAACGTGAAATTACCATACTGTTAAACCCGAATTTCTCCCGGCCTTCAAGCGCCGAGTTGCTTCTATAGGTACTGATTGAAAGTTACAGTTATGAGTGCAAGTTTAGAAGCATCAGGATAAAACGAAAACTTTATGTAATTATCTGCTCTTAATCAATTAGATTCTTTCAGTTGTCGCTAAAAATCAGAAAATTATGGCCAAACCAAGATAACGCCCTTTTACATTATTCCGGTATGCAATGGTATATCAATAAAACCTTCGATAAATTGGGAATATAAAAATGTATTAAATTAAAAACAAATAAAAAAATGATTCAAAAGAAATATTGCTTTAAAATCATTGTAAGAGATCAGAGGATGGACATGATTTTAGATTTTCACAGCAAAAAGTATTATGGTGATTTAATTTTGGGGTATTATGACGTGTTGCGCTACCTCCTTCTTCTGCCAACTTTTTTCGGACAGCGTTACAGTGTCCATCATCAAGGCAGATATGTTGGAGGGTAGATTGTTGGAGGGTTTTTTAAGACCTCCTCCACTTCCTTTCCTTAAAAAAAAAACCTCCACACAGCATCCCCAAAGATGAAATAGGCCCTGAGGAAAATTATTTTCCTCAGGGCCTCCTGTGTGGAGCTCATGTAAAAAAAAGGACATTGCGAAAGGATTCTTATGCGGTGGCAAAGAAGTAATCCTACCCTTCGGGAATATTTCCGATGCGCTGCAGTATATCGGGAGCCGAAATATTAGCATATTAGCCGATAGCAATTAACTAGCCGAAATATTAGCCGATAGCAATTAACTAAAACAAACAGCAGTTATGTACATGAGGTACATGGCACCAGGTAGATTCCAATCCATCGACACTATAACTCGCGCATAAAATAATAAATGATAATTATTTAATCACACGATGTTTTGAAAACTTTGTTGAGTAGGCTTTCGTTTCAGAATAAAACTACTACTGAAAAACAACCAAACTTTAAAATTTTGCAAATTCACAAATCAGGATAGTTTGGCCTGACTTTTTAAACGGGTTACAAAACTTTGGCACGTCAGTGTAGAGCACGCATCCAACCCAGGTAGGTCTTCCAGTCACATGAATTTCAATTTGAAATATATTTAAATTAAATGATAACATGCGAAGTATCGGGAGGGACACGCCATGGGCCGGGCCCCATGAGATTGCTCATTGTTTATGTGCCCCAGATGGCAATTTTTGCCGCTCGCACGGTGAATACTTTGCATAGCAGGTGAATGATAATAAAAAACCCACTGGGACAACGGGAGAAAATAATTTTGAGCATTTTGTCGACAAACTTTTGGAGGGTTCAAAAATTTCTGGAATGATACTTGAGCCCTCGAAAAACTTCTGCTTGCAGGGTTATATATAATAGAAACAAAGGAAGACTGGCACGGAGTGATGCCGAACTACGAACAAACTGCACGGAGTGTTAAAGCGGTGGAGCAAAAGAAGGTTAAGGTGGATTTATATTTGTCTGACGTGTCGTGATGTGCTCTGACGCGATGGCTAGCTTTTGCGGTAATGCGCGTTTTCATCCAGCGACCAAATATCCTCCGACAAAATATCCTACGGACAAAACATTCCCAACAAAATATCTACTAAAACTAAACCTAACATAACCTAACAAAAAAATGGGACAAAAATAATACAGACATCCTGAAAATACAATAAATTATTGTTCAAAAATAGTAAATGGGATAAAAATAATGCAGATAACAGTAATTTATTGTCTTTACAGGATGTCTATATTATTTTTGTTCTATTTTTTTGTTAGGTTCGGTTAGGTTAGGTTTAGTAGATATTTTGTTGGGGGTTGTTTTGTCCGTAGGATATTTTGTCGGAATATTTTTTTGGGGATATTTTGTCGCGGGATTCAAAGTTCCTGAACCAGCTTTCACATCTATATATCGTCTTATCCAACAAATTTATAAAAAAAATGTACATGCTTTTCCAAAATTGATCATGTACTGCGATGGGTTTATCTCAGGACCGACCGTTTTGACACATCGGAAACATATAAATTATATTTCAAAGAAATTATCTTAACCCCCCAGGCTAATTATTTCGCTTTTGGGAATAACTCATGTAAACACCTCACAGTTGAGTCTTGAGTCTCAAGATGAGAAATATGATCTAAACCGTGTTAGAAAGAAAAAAACACTACGCTTTATATTCAAATAAAAAATTAACAACAAAATAATTAAAATGAACACCTTTATGAAACCAAAGATTTCGACCGAAATTTCAAAAAAAAAATTAAGAAACTTTGAGATTTTTTAATTAATGATTTTGACATGAAACGCCAAAAAAGTGAGACAACGTTAACGTTTATAATACATTTGTCTAATAAAATATATTGGTGCGTTCATTTTATCGTTACCAATAATTTTAATTAGAAAAAAACGTAAGATGACTCAATTTTAAAACTGTTTTATTTTTGCATTAAAAAAATTGCACTTCAAAAATTATATCTTTTTGTTCGAATTATAAAAATTAAAAGCGTATTTTATCACTTTTCAAGAGAAATTTTTAGTTAAAAGGGTACGTTCAGAAATATTCCATTTATTTGGATATTATTTTATTTTTTCTATGTTTAATGTGTGTAGGTAAATAGTTTATTAAGGGTTGTATGCATGTGTCAGACCACGCAATACGCGTACTACATTTTCATGGCTTGGCATATTTCAGCGTGGGATAATAACGCAAGTGTGTCAGCCCCATTACAGTTATTCTCCAGCTGTGAACAGCGCCCTTGAAGTGATATTTTACAAATTGGGGCAACAAAAATTATTTTACTTTACTTTGAAGAAAAAAAGATTTTCCAGAATTCCGTCTTCAAAAATCGGCAGCCCATTTCGGAGAAACAAATTGACACAGACGAAATTATTAGCATCTCACACGTCGGCAGCGAGACGAGTGAAATAAACTTCAAATAATATAATACACATAATTTTTTCTAAGAATAAGGAAAGGAAGAATACGCCGAGAGAAAGAATCCCGACTAATGTGACGACAAAAAATATTTATTCAAAAAATAATATTAGTTCTCTTCCCAGAATATTCCCTACATCAGAAAGTGGGTCTGGCATTTTTTGCCTCAGGCCCCCAACTCGTTTCCACGACAATTCGATCAAGTCAAAAGAGGATATTCTTGAACGTAGTGCCGAGGCGAAAGACTTCTATATATCATGGTAACTCTTGTGTAACTTGAAATAAGTAACGTTGATGGATGATTGTAATTGGAACTAAAAGGAAAGCGATGGGATTATTAGGGTTCGTTAAAGGTAGGGAAACTGGGAAAGGCTCTCTCTGTTAAAATATAGATATGTATTTATTTAATCTAAGATAATTAAAATTGATTCGAAGGTGTGCAAAATTGACTATTTTTGAAATATTTTCGTTCAATTGCTTACACATCCCACATATTTTAAGAAAATTTGGAATTGAATTGAAAAGACTGGGAAAAGAGAGACTGGTTGAGCCTTCTAGTTGCTAAATTTGGCGACTAAGCTTTTTAAAAGCTGCAGAGTACAAAAACTGTGTGAAGGATTCTCTTTATGTTGAAATTATAAAACGGAGCAAAATAAACATTTTAAATCTTACAATCATCGCCTTTGAGATGTTATACAGATCTTACGATTAAATATATTATATTATAACCATAGTATTGGGTTTAGCAGGGATAAAACCATAGACAACACAAACCGCGCAACGCAACAAAATGTCACAATCATTATTCATCCATACCACTAAACTATGCATGTACGCACAGGGACACCACACTGTATTTTTCACACGAAACGCAAAACTTGCACTGGCTTTGATGGTCCTTACAGCTCCGTAGCTCGGCGACAGTCGATACGCTTCCATGCCATAACTACCTCAGATTCTATTATCGCCACTAAGTCACACCCTTGCACATTACAAACTGATGACGCGGCTGCAAGCATAAAACCGCAACAGCCTTATTTTTACGAAAAGCTTCTTTCAGGAAGTCGACATTTCACGTCATCATCATTACCATGTTCGATCGGAGATAAAATTGGTCCAATTCGAGGAGAGATTTTCGTCCTTTCACTGGGGATACTCGTGATTACGGTGGGGGCGTCGGGGGCTCAAAGCTCAAATGGAAAGCTAATTGGTTAGGGGGGATTCTCTAGGCTCAGAAATGAATGGGCTAACGTGCTGCAAACTGGTGTTTCATCAGGGTGAACAACCACAAATGGATCAATATTTTTGCTCCCAAATATTAACATCGTAATGTGATATTTACATGAAACACTCATCTACGAGTGCTTCCAATGGGACTGGTGTAATAATATAGTGTAAATAAAACTTAAACAAAGATCTGAAAAAATTATTTAACTTGTACTTATTTAGGTGATATAAGTAGAATGTTATCCCGGAAGCCCCGCGCAAAGTTGTGCCAGGAGAGGCTGGGTCATCGAAGGAGGCCGTCGAAGGAGCAAAGGACGGGAACGCCTGGAGGCACTTTGTCGATGAGATGGGTCCCCCACCCAAATAGGGCAAGGAGAAGATGAGATGAGAAACTAAACTAATGAATCAAACAATCTGGTGTTTTAGCAGAATGTACTTTATGTAAAACAGAATAATGTAAGTATTTAGTTTGGAAGAATGTTTCTATGCGAACATGAATGTTGAAAAATGTAGAATAAAATGAAACAGTAAGAAGAACGTTTGGTATGACTTTAAGCGAAACAATCGAGCAAACGTTTAATATATCACCTGTATCATGATTTTTAAGGGATTGCAATATTTAGAACATAGAAATATGAAGAAGTCACACAGAAGAATACTGCGCATGTTCAACCTATATTGCAAAGTACAGTAGGTAGGAGATTCTACAAAGAAATAACGTCATCGGTCCTTTCGGAAACTGTAATTACAGCTAAGACATGCCTAATTGGTAAATTAACGATAATTTATTTTTGAGGAATATTCCCGAAATGGGCAATATTGCTGAAATTTTCATCTAAATGGTAAAATATCCATGAGGTTATCCCCTCAGCACAGCAAAATTTGTGCTATTTACAAATGTGCCGTAATAATTAAAGCACACAGAGAACAGAACTTTCAGATTTTTTGTAAATTACCAAATAGAATCGAAGATGCGAGCCATCATTTTAACGGCTGGCCATAAGCATGTGATGTCAAGGAACATAATACAATACGCACAGCAGTACTGCAACACTGCCATTCAAATTACCAACTGTACCAAATTGTGACTAGTTACGAGACCCGTTTGTACTCGTCTGAAGTTCACTTTAAAAAATAATATCTGCGTCATTTTTGGAGTCATCAAAAAACTAAATTTACTGACATTATTCACTCTTTAAATATAATAGATTTTCAACAAAAATACAACCTTATATAGAAGAATCATCTTTAAAAAAAAATCCCGAAATAGGGAATTTGTATTAGGCCGGGGAATATTTCCAGGAGCACATCACTAGGCGTGACCTTTTCCGAGTCATGGGTCATTTTTATGGCTCATTCTTGACCTCAGCTCGGCAGTGGAATGATTTTTGATGTTTCCGCGATTCTCCGTAAAGATAGGGGTTAAATACTTCCTCCCATTAAAAACCCTCTAGGCAGAATAAACAAAGACGAGCACAGCATTTCGAGCGTGTAATTAATAAGGACCTAAAATTAAAATTGATCCCATTGTAAATTGTTCTAAGGCCCTTCAAGGGAATAAAAGTCATAGACAAATTGCGTGAAATGCTTGTTAGACAGTTTATTCACGTGTCTTAAGTGCGCACTTAACTATGTTCATAACGTGATTGTCCATCAGGCGACGTGGGCGAAATCTGCAAAGCGTTTTGATTGGGTCCATCCTCGGGCCCTGAGGGGGTGGAGTGACAGGAAGTCAGGGTTATAGACTTCAGGGGATGCTGGGTGGGGTTGAACCAGTGATTCTCAAAGCGAGCGTTAATCTATTTACCCCTCATGGGGGTGCTGAAGAGATCCAAGGGCGTAAAGACGCGGTGAGAGAAATAAGGTTCGATATATGAAACTAGTTTTCGCAATTTTTCACTTGAATTTAAAGATATGTCGCGTAATTGCCAACATTGAAAATAAGAACGGTTGTGGGTAAACTCTATGGTGTAACTGGTTCAATGAACTAAGATTTGTTTTGAATTTAAGTGTTATTTTTAAAATTGGAACTGGGTGCCAAGAATTCAGACAAGACATGTATGTGAAGTATAATTTTTTCCATAAAATTACTTTAATTTTACATTTAAAAAGTGTATTTTTTTGTTTAAATTTCTTAAAGTTGATCTCGACAGGTAAAGTCAGATTTGGTGAGTTTTTTTTTTAAAGAACTTTTTTTTTACATTCGCACCACACAGGAGTCCCTAAGGTAAATAATTCAGGGCCTATCTTTGGGGATGCTGTGTGGAGGGTATTTTTAGGAAAACAAGGAGATGAAGTACTGGGAAGGTAAAAGGTATCAGAGGTGGATAGGAATCTGGGGGTCAGTGAATCCCAAAGTGACGGATATATGAATCTATCCTTACTACTGCGGTGCAAGGCGATATACCGAGAGAGTCCTGTTGGAGAGGTCAAAAAGTATTCCTCAACCAGTCACCCCCAATCTGGCCTGTCACGCAGATGGTGGGTATACACATCTGCCGCCAAGATCCGAACAAACCCATGAACCCAGGCACCCCTGCTAAGTCATCAAACGTAGCGAACCTCTTGGGGTGATCTTATCCAATAAATGGTTCCCGAGGCAGCGGTACACATACCCACCTCCCAAATTGAGAGCTAACACGCAATTTGCAATCCAACAATTAAAGTGCAGGTAACACTACATTTTCCAAGAAAAAGTTTAAAAGCAAACTTTTTTAAGCACTGCCGTTTGAGAAAGTGGTGGGGAAGGATACGAGAAATCAGAAAAGGCAGGGTAACAGAAATTACTTGGATATTCAGTCCTAGTCACTTATAATAATTTAAGCCATTCAAACAACGTTTTAATTCTGAATGATGGCCTCTCATCGAGGAGTATCTGAGAGTATATTCCACTATAAGGAGGCGTTAATATATTAATAAGTCAATGATATTAATAGTCGAATAAGATATCAAAGGTATCAGAGTTATATAATACAAGTTAATGGAAACTGTATTTGAAAAGCTGGCGGTCAGCCAGCTACTAAGTTTGAGAAACTTCGGACCAATCCACCCCCTTGGGAAGGTAAAACATCACCCCGGGGTAAACGTTGTCCGTGACAGATGTACGGGGGAAATTGTATAATATATGCATGCAAATTGGACTGGTCGGTGAATCCCCAAATACTGACAGCGGAAAATTAAATGCCGGTACAAGTTTGATCGCGCTCAAACACGTACAGATTACTTAATGAGTCATTGAGTTAATTTGGAAACGAAGTGCTGTGATTTAGTTAATTGATATAATTGATATTTATTCATTTATTATTTATAAATATAATATAATTTTGAGGTAAAATTTTCTTTAGTGGTTTGAAGATCACTTCAAAATGAACAGGCAAAAGAATGCGACATCTGGCGACTCCAAAGAAGAAAACACAGATTCTAACAAGATGAAATGTATGGGAAAATATATAGAAAAATAGGAAAGATAAATGTATAGGAAAAGGAGCACTGGAACTCGACGACAAAAGATGGAATTAATCGTCTTTCACTTTGATAAAAAAAGTGCTTCGTATTCTCCCCACTCTTGTCTACTTTAGTTCTCTGAAGGTTTCACTTCTATTGCGTGTGAAGTGCACACTCTGATTTTTTATTACTTAATAATAAGTATTATAAGGCTTAATGATAATTCATAATGTTTTTAGTCCTCCTTACAAGGGGTTCTTGTGCTGCGGCGGACTAGGTTTTATTTATTTATTTAATATAAACGGTAAACATATACCATAAACACGTATTTTCTATTACAAAATCATGGTTAAAAAAAATAATAAAAAAGAATACAACAGTCAATTGTGGCTATTGATTAAGAAATGAGATACAATTACATATAAAATTCTATAGTGCAAATAAAATTAATACTTTTTTCTTCAAAATAGGCATATTTACTTTGTGGCGTCATCATTAATTTAATGACAAACAAATACCTTTGTGCAACACCACTATTTTATTGACTTATTATCCTGACGAAGAAAACATAGTTTTCGAAACATGTTGATATTGTTAAAAAAATAGTGGTGTTACACAAAGGTATTTGTTTGTCATTAAAAAAAAAAAAAATTAATACTGATTGAAAATATTTGAAAGTATAGCCTTCTTGTACCTAGCTTCCGTGCAGTTAAATATATCTGCAACATCTGCATATCTACTAGTAACTTCATGTAATCAAGGTACAAGCGAGTGTTTCGTATACTCAGTCCGGTTATTGTAGCTTTTAAATAGGATTTTAGAACGAGTGGCTCTCGTGGGTATATGAAATTCAAAGAGCTTAGTTAAATCAGGACTGTCTATTCTACCATTTACCATTTTAACATAAATATTAAGTCTGATATAATTCTTCGATCTAAGAGTCTTAATAAATTTAATTTAGTTGAATTAAATATTAATTTTAAATTTTTAACATACTGTTAGGATGTGTTGTTTCAAAAAATTTTACGAATTCGTCAAATATTTGACGTTAATTTTCACGTTCTGTGTAAGCTCTATTCAAGTTCTGTGATGATTTCAGTTTTATGAAGCAGCTGGCCTATGATGATAAAATAAAAGAACTCAAATAGAACTTACACAGAACGTGAAAGTTAACTTTAAATATTTGATGAACCCATCAAATTTTTTGAAACAACCCGTCCTTAGTTTCAGATCCCGTGACGTTTTTAAAAAGATTGTATAGTTCCTATTCTATGATTGCTGCAAGGGCTTGTTAATTTTTTTTAAATCGTTTGCATTATCCGAATTCTTTACTGCTGTTACCAATAATTCATCAATTTTTCATGCCCAAACCATCTAAGATTATTTTCATTAATAGGTTACGTGTTTGGTTGTACAAATTTCGATAAACCTGTCTGTAAATAAACTCCGAAGGTACTGGATATAAGAAAGCTTAATTCCAAGTTCAATTTGTCACCATTTTATCGAAATTCGCTCACATCAAGTTGGGAGAAATTCTAATCTCCACCCAATCGCTCTTATCTTGTGGGATGTGGGGAATCGATTCTAGATTCTCGGGAACGGTGAATACTTCTGCACACTTCTGCCAACCGTTTACCGGATCTAAGCCGGCAGTAGGGAGTAATCACCCTGTTGATCCAACACCTTCCTGCATAAATGCTTAGATAGGCACCCATTGCGAGCCAAGATGGCCGCCGATATAACTTCAACTTGATTTACCTTGAAGGCACACGTACAATGTATTGCCTGTTATTGATTTACTTAAATTCTTATATAAAAATAATCAATTATATTATCTATTATACATATCTGGGACCGAAATTGTATAATAAAATCCCCCCAGAATTAAATATTAAGACATGCAAAATGTCCTGCATCGGTTCATTAATAACTAAATGGTTGATTGACTTGGGTAGAATGGAGTCTGAAAAACTATTAAATAATGTCACTTAGAGTTTTACATGGTTACCTAAAAATGGCACAATAAATATAAACTTAGTACGTATTTTATTAGAAAAAATAAATAAAAACAACATTTTATTACAAAATACATGTCTGACTTTTTCATCAGCAATTGGTTCCTTAGAACAGGCAATCTGTCTAGCTAGGAACTATGTTGACCCACAAGACATAATAACACTTGTACACATTTTTAATATTTACAGTTATCTTGAAATATATTATGTTATTATGTTATTTTGCTATTTAATTGTATATAATGTAATATAATAAAAAATAAATAAATATTATAATATATAACCTACACCTCTGCCGTAGGTCACCCCAAGTGCTTCACTATGTTTGTTGACTTAGCAGGGTTGGCAGGTTTGTGAGGTGAGGTTTGTTTAGGTCTTGGCGACGGATGCGTCCGCCCACCTACTGCGCGGCGGGCCGGAACGAGAAACTGGTCGAGAGAGGCCTTTTGTCGTCTCCAGCCGGAATCTTTCGACACATCCCCTTGCACCGCAGTTGAAGGGATGGATTCGTATGTCCGTCACTCCTTGATACACTGACTCCCAGATTCCTACTCACCCCTTAAACCTTTTTCCTTTCCAGAACTCTCCTCCCTTTCCTCTTATCCCTTTTCTTAATAAGATCCTCCACGCAGCATCCCCAAGATGACATAGGCCCTGAGGAAAACTATTTTCCTCAGGGCCTATTTCGTGGAGCTAATTAAAAAAAGGCTCTGACAGCGTTTAATTCATACCTTCATCCACTGAATATATATTCACAATATTTAATAAATAGATTTGAATGGAAACCAACATGGCCCTTTTGGTTCTAGTCCATTTAGCATGCGCTCTGTCTCTCTTACACTTGCCCGATACGATATATCATAACCCCACTTGTTCGAAATTAAAATTTCATAATGATGATGAAAAACAGCTTTGCATATGCAATTTAAGCAAAGAATGGCCATATTTTGTACCACGAAACACGACCAAAACAGCTTTTTGGTGTTCTTCTTTATTCTAGACCTACATCGTGTTTTACGATCATACCTTTTGCTAAATACAAAATATAAGAGGTTTTAAATTGCGGCCTAAAGAAAATGGGTATATATTCCTAACTTTTATATTTCAGTTTGATGGACACCTTTAAGGTGTATTGACGAGAGTAACTTTGTAAATAAAATCATAATCTAGGGCCATACTACATTATTTCAACAAATTTTAAAAAAGCAAAAAAAAATGTAGACAATTATGGAATATTCTTCAACTAACTATATTAAGTATGCCTAGTCTATTTTAAAATCTGTGTACCTACTTTTAATTGAACTTCCCTTTAAATTCATATTCTTGTGTAAAAATAATTTTCTTTTAATTTTTTTTTTATATGAATACGAGTCCTAACTGCTGCCGTCTGGAGCCAGTGAGGCTATGGTATCCCCAATCGTGGTATGTTGAGAGGCTGAATGTAGTGGGGAGAGAAGGAGGTAGGGAAGAGGAAGGTGGGAAGTACCTGGCTATTCAGATCTGGTCACCAAACACGGCTTAAGTCATTTCAAGCAACGTTTCAATTCTGAATGGTGGTCTTACACCACGGCGATACTGAGAGTATCTTTCACTCTGGAACGTGCCGCAAATACACTATATATTATTTTAAACGAAAAAATTGTAAAATAACACAAATTAATCAAATGAAATTTATTTGCCACGCCGGGATTCGATTCCGCGACCTTCGGAATGCGAGTCAAGAGCCTTATCGCTGGACTACGCCGGCCGTCAAATTGAATTATGTTGTCCTTACCATAATACTCATTTGGAATAAACGTATTATGTTAAAAAAAAAAACATTTTTGGTACAGTTCGAAACACTTTATTATAATTTTAGATGTTGGTAATGAATGAATTGCGGTGAAATTTCGCGGTATGAGCGTGAAACATGATTTATAAGAAGTAGTTAGTTATTGGTTGATCTGTATCGCAGTGCA
The DNA here is from genome assembly GCA_936435175.1 of Glyphotaelius pellucidus. Classification (NCBI taxonomy): domain Eukaryota; kingdom Metazoa; phylum Arthropoda; class Insecta; order Trichoptera; family Limnephilidae; genus Glyphotaelius; species Glyphotaelius pellucidus. Next base: position 11,370,514 of record OW386557.1, on the reverse strand, counting down.
AACAATACAATACAGCGCAATAAACAACGTAAGTATTGAGTACTTGTATGTTGTAATGGATAATGTTTTACGCAAGATATATGAGATATTATTTGCGGCAGGTTTCCTATTTCCTTATTTCAAGGTTTCCCCTCCAATCCGCAGCCGCTGGACTGCACTACCTCACTTGTAGGAATTGTTCGCCAATATTTCAGAACGTCTCACTGACTCGTTATAAAAACTCAATACAGAAGCGATTACTTCTCCGTATGATGGGAGATAACTGGTGGAGGTCAAAGTGGGATGCTGAGGTTATCCAGCCAGTCGACGGCCTCAGGAGTCACTTAGTTCGGCACAGATATGCCTCCGGGAAACTGACGGAAGGGGACAATATCAACTGAATACTATTGGAAGATAGCTAAAGGGAGCACAACTATATTCTAAAAACGACCTCACGGCACGAAAAGAAACGAACCAAACCTAACCTAACCCAACCCAACCCGACTCAAACTAACCTAACCTAACCTAACCTAACCCAACCCAACTTACCTGTTTCAAAACGTATTATTTTCTTCTGGTAATTTACTAAAGAAACATTTCCTTTGGTGGTAATGGTGTTGGGCAAAATAAGTGTTTATTAAGTGTCGTACGATTTTCAGTTATGAATGAGTATTTATCTTTTTCTTTAAAAACTGTACGGTTATGATTTCACATATCACTTTTATGTAAAAGTCTTTTTAGGCATATAAATATATACATAAAAATAAAATAGATACAGTTAAATCATTTTAAAGAGGTTCTTGCTTGTATTTAGCTGTATCTACGCTATTATGGGGTAAGGGGGGACGGCGGGCAGGTATTCCAAACTATTTCGAAGCAATTTGAGTGACTATCGGTGTACACAAATACATACTTTCAAACATGCGCTCTTTTAAATGATTTGCCTTTTCTTGATGAATATTGGAGCAAATGGTCGAAGGCCTGTTTCTATTATAATTAATAAAACATTCAGAAGTTGAGAGTCGCCAAGGTTAGCATACTAGATATGGATTACCATGACAGATCAAAAATTGCAGCTCAGTACAAATCGACAATGTAATGTTGAACGCGTCAGAAACCATATATACATAAAATAAGGAAAACATTATTTCCAAACTAAGGTGAAACTGATGTCGTAATGTAAAAGATATATCTAGAATCTAGAAGAATGTTATGGTGGCCTTGTGACTTGACTTCATGCTCACACGTACTTGCACACATACTGTACAGACATGGCACTTTGTGTGCATTCTATCCAGCTGTGTCACTTTTATTAAGTAAAATAAGTTATTAAATCAAGGATATAACATCGTATCTAGGAAGCGAATGTATGTGGCGGCTTGTAGAACTTCAAAGTTAAAAAAAATTAATTTATGTTATTTCACAATTTATTCGTTTAAAAAAATGTATAGTAAATTTGCGGCACGTTCCAGAGTGGAAGATACTCTCAGTATCGCCCTGGTGTAAGGCCACCATTCGTTGCTTGAAATGGCTTTAGCCGTGTTTGGTGACCAGATCCTACTTCCCATCTTACCATTTTCCATTTCCAATCCCCTTCCCCTCCCCACTACCTTCAGCCTCACAACATACCCCAATTGGGGATGCCATAGTCTCACTGGCTACAGATGGGAGCAGTTGGGACTCTTGTGCGGTATTTATATAAAAAATAAAAAAAATAAAAACAAACAATAAAATCATCAAAAACAAGACGTCGACGTCAGTAAATATAATTCAATTGTTTATTAAAATAAAAATAAAAAAACTGAACCAAAAAGTATTAGCCGTAGTATAATTAGTGAAATTTAGGAATTAAATAAAATGCAAGATTTTATATAAAAAGTGGTCGTAAAGTAAACAGTTGACAGTAGAACCTTAATGAAATCTTTATCGATCAAAATCTAATAATATGAAGAAGTAGAAATGTCTAATAAACTTTTTTTCGTAATGGGATTAAAGCAGTCTTTCTGTAGTACTTAGTGGGGGAGAATTTTTGGAAAATCGGCGAATAGAAAACTCGAAAAGAATGGCAACAAAGCAATAGACAAAATCAAATAAAACGCCATGCGGATTCATAAAAAGAATAACGTCCCTCGAATTCGGACGAAATGCGTCGTAAATTTGAGGGAGGCATTTGTATAGAGGTTCCTCTTAGTCATATGGATGGGACTTGGGATACCAAGAAGATTGCAAGCCGACAACGCTACATTGAACATATTTGCTTTTTTGAGTACGAGGCGAGGTTTGCATCTATCCTGTGTTACTTTAACGGTGTTAAGCAAGGCTGCCTAATGTCACCGTGGTTATTCAATCTTGACATGGTATGCAGGAATTGAAAGAGGTTGTCTTGGGCAAAGAAAATCTGAAAGTAAGTTGCATGTTGTAAAACGCTGATGATTAAGTTCTGATAGAAATCAACACGATTTTTAGTTATAAATGTTATAAAACAGTACGGAAGATCTAGTGTCTAATGTTTACAGAAGATCTAGTATGAATGAAAATAAATCTAAAGTTAAGGTGTTTGAAAGAGTGAGTACAAAAGGAGTGATTGATGAATTCTTGGAGCAGGCGGACGAATTTGTGTGTTTGGGAAGTATGTTTACGAGAGACGGGATACTGAAAAAAATGGTGAATGCAAACAAAATTCCATTAATGGAGGACCAAACGCGATAGTAGAATTTGCACTATAATATGTATCTAATAATTCAAAAGTAAGAACACTTCTCAAGAAAATGGACTTCGTGCTTTTGTATTTTTAAGAAATGTATTAGACAAAAGAGACTCAAAGTTTGATGAACAGCCTCTCTTTGTTGTGCAAATGTGTACAAAACGTAAATATATGTTACTAATAAAGGGCCAAAAATTCTGAAAGCCATGCATTTTTTATGTACATAAACTTAAATAAATGTCATCAAATGAGGCTTCGCAGATTTTGAAAACTTTCTGGCAGCGAAAGAGCTTACTTTGTAGCTGCGTGTACTGCATTTCGCAGCTAGTTTTTTCATACGATACAAGAAGAAAATGATAGCATCAATTTTATCTCTAATCAGGAGAGGATCTTTGGCTTCTAAACACCACCATAATTCTAAAAAAGGACAGAAATTCAAGCTCTACAGTAAGATTCAATCGTTCAGATAGCATTCACGAAAAAGGCTGTAGGAACGTAAAATAAAACGTTTTAAATAACGGATGGTATACATTTACCAAAATGGTTAAGGTCGTCCAACATCCGTCTAGTATCCGTGTCCCCGGCAGTTATTAAAAGCCGGCCGGGGTAATAAAATAATAATAAAATATTTGATGAAAAGCCCTCCCCCCTCCCTTTCCCAACCCACTTCCTTCCGGGCGGTTGGGCTGACGAGATTCTTTAGAACAGTTTTGTGTTTATTATGTATTCCGGGGAAGTTCTCGAGACTTGATTGAGTCGGGCTCGATATCCTTGTAAGGGAACTTACGGTATGGTCCTGCCACCGAAAGCTTCCTTTCTCAAACCATCTTTTTCTGTTTAATGCGTCATTCGTGAGATCAATTATCAATTACAACAAGCCCATCAGTGACACCGTGGCACACATTTTGCAATTAATAAGCAATATTAAATTTCCAGTAACATACTCAAGCGAGATTGGAACTCACAAAATGAATGCATTATTTTGTAGGAATAACTCGGAGACCAATAATCGAGCGCCTATTCCTTGTTTACATCCGCTGAGAAACTAATACATTTTTATAGGTCCTTACTTCGAAGATTGACATTGTTCGTGTCAATTTAATATACTAATCATTACATAAATCTCCAATAATTATTATTTGTATCGTACTCTATATATGCTTTATTATGTATTGTAAAAATTATGTCCAATTGTCCAATGTAAAAGTCCTGAAGGCGAAAATTTCACAAATATATAAATATGGAAACTAATAAGGTCAAGAGTGTACATGATTATGTAGGTACACGATACATTAATTAAAAATATTAAAAAATATTCATAAATTAATTTTCCCTCTTGATTATTTCCTCAAAATATCAAAAAGACTAATTTCTATGAACTATAATAATAGAACTGGGATTCGTTTGAACAATACAGACAAGCGATGGAGGATTTTACCTTCCTGCCTGTATTTATTATTTTTAAGATAAAATTATTTTAATTGCCATTTTCAAAATTGAAACTGATTTGTCAAGAATTCAAACTATCCCGTGGATTTCACTGGCCTGCGCTAGTTTTTTTTAACAATAGCTCCACACAGGAGACCCTGAAGAAAATCTTTCACCTTCGGGATGCTCTGTGGAGGGTATTTTTAGGAAAGGAAGGAGAGAATGTTCTGGGAGGAAATAAGGTACGAGGGGTGGGTAGGAATCTGGGGGTGTGTGTCCAGGAGTGACGGACGAACGATTCCATCCCTCCCACTGCGGTGCAAGGAGATTTTCCGAGAAAGCCCTGCCGGAGAAGTCAAAAGGTCTCCCTCAACCAGTCTCTCCTGATCTGGCCTGCCTTGCAGTTGGTGGACAGACGCCTCCGCCGCCAGTACCCGGACAAACCTCAACCTGATGAACCCTAAGTCACCAGACGTAGCGAACCACCTCACGGTCACAGCACGACCTGTGGAAGAGAGGTTATTCAACAAATGGTTCCCGAAGCCGCGGCGGCCGTACCCGCCTCTCAAATTCTATTTTGGAAGGCGGGTACGGCGGGATGTTGTTTTTTAAGTATTTACTTTAAGATGGTTTTGTGTGCGATTTCTATATGACCGATAGCTGAATTTGTTGCTCCTCCCCAAGCAATGATATCGTATTCTATTATGCATTAACAAAGTGCAAAACATATTGTTCTCATTTGATTTAGTTTATATATGTTGCTTATGTTTAGAAAATTGAGTAGGTATTGTTTTGTGGAGTTTATTGTGATGTGTTTGATATAAGGCCCTTGAAAAAATTTCTCACTAAAATGGCGCTATATGAATCAGCCAAGTATTATTATTATTATGATCATGATCAATTATGATTCCTAGATATTTTATTTGGTTGGTTTTTTCTAAAGTAGGGAAAGCTTTTTTTTAGTACCTATATCTCCTATCACATAGATCAAATTCAAATATGAATGGTATAAAACTAGGAAAGAATCTACTCCAAATCCAAGAAATCGGAAAACCATATCACAGATTCGCAAACTAAGACATCTTTACAAAGTAAGAGATAATTTAGCTTTTCTCATAGAAACGTGAACAAGAACTTTCCGAACCTTTTTTGTTAAAACATACTAAACGTAAATAGGGGCTAACGAGTATGAATATGCTTGAATTCAATATGTCGTTCTCCTTTTTATATAAAACATTTTAGAAAACCAATGGCAGTTTCACGAAGCACTCCGTTAAAATTATCAACAGAATAAAAATAATAAAGAATATTCCCCTATTAAGCTTTGCTTAAATTTCAGCGGTCATTATTAACTCGTTTACAAAAGTTACCTCTTTAATGCCATCAACTTAATGTACATCAACATAATCAATAAACAAATAAATAATGAACATGAAAAACATTCAGAAAGCTAAACGTATCTGGTTGATAAATTCAAGAGGTGTAATGTTTTTTGCTTTTAGGTATTTATTTCAATTTGGGAGGAGGTCCCGCTGCCCCGGGAACCATTTATTGGATAACCAACACCTCTGCCACAGGTGGTTCGCTGCGTTTTGTGGCTTAGCAGGTGTGCCCGGGTTCACTGGGTGAAGTTTGTCCGGGTGTTGGCGGCGGATGCATGTCAGGCCGGATCGGGAGTAAATGGTTGAGGGAGTTCTTTTGATTTCTCCAGCCGTTCTCTCTCAGAACATCGCCTTGCGCCGCACAGTGGGAGGGATGGATTCATACGTCCGTCACTCCTGGACACACTGACTCCCAGATTCTTACCCATCCCTAATACCCTTTTCCTTCCCAGAACTTCCTCTCCTGTTCTTATAAAAATTCCGTTCACACAGCATCCCCAAAGATGACGTAGGCACTGAGGGGAATTATTTTTCTCAGGGCTTCCTGTGTGGAGTGCTAATGTAAAAAAAAAATTGTCTAAACTTGTTTTTTGTCCACTGTCCATTTAGTCCATTATTATTTTTGTTAATTTTCATTTTATCCTGACGGTTAAACGTGTCGTTTAAAAGATACTTTTGATTAAATAAGTGGTGTTCAAAAAGTGATTTGTCTCCACTCATTTAAAATGATGCAACAAAATGAATTTTCGATTATCAAAGAAGAAAGTAATAGTTATTTACAAATACGCCCAGGTTCGATATTTGTATATAACTCACCAAAAGTTAACGAATAAAATCTCCTATTAAAAACGTATAGCTTTCCAATTTGAACTCAAAACTGTGAATAATTGAAATTAAAACATTTATCTAAAAAAGAGGCTGCACAGTAAATATCTGGTGCATACCTTTTTATCATCATTCAAATCCAAATAAAAAAAAAATTACGAGAAAGATCGCGCAGCCGTTCCTATTAACTCTGGAATCGAAAATTATGAAAAGATTAAAAACTTTAATAAAGAAAATACAGTATAGTTTAATATGATAAATTTCTTTAAATGATTACTTTTAAAATATAATAAAATATACAAGGATCGGAAGCATTATTGATTTCCCTTGTTTCTTTGATCTTGTGTTCAATTATAGAGTCGGATATCGAAACGGAAGCGAGAAGCTTTACCGGAAGTTCGAGCCCAGCGAAAAGAATCGTCAATGGCCGTTTATTAAATTCTGACTAATTTCTCACGCTCGAAAATTGTTTGGCCAATTTGGCGACTGAAACAAAATACGTTTCCACGATTTTTCAGGAAATTTGGAAATTTTAGTAAAGGAAGAAAAAAATTGATTTTAAATTTCTGGAAAATACTAAACGTAAACAAATTTTAATTTGACCCCAACAAAATTTTGTTAGCACCGTACAGAAAGACCGTATAAAAGTTTTTAACATATAAATGCAATTATAACCTTTTCTAAAGTATATATGTTTTTTATTTTATTTAATAATTTTTATGATATCCTTAACCAATTAATCACCACACTCTTTGCAATGTTTTTTTCTATGGGTACTTATTTGTCTATTATTGTTCATCCGTTGTTATTTTTATTAAATTTCATTGTATCCTGACGGGTTAACCATTCGTATCGAAACATGTTAATATTTTTGATTAAATAAGTGGTGTATAATACAAAATGATTTATTTTCGTTTAATTAAAATGAAGCCAAAAAATGAATTTGCGATTATTGAGGAAGAAAAAATTTTTATTTAAAAATATACTCAGGTTCGACATTTAACAACTCACCAAAAGTAAATGAATTAAGTAGTATCCTGTTAAAAATATATAGCTTTCCAATATTCTGTAATCCGTAACTATGAAAAACTAATTGAAACCGTGGGACACGATAAAAAAACAAAATTAGGCAAAGATAATACTATCACAATGTTTATTTTGTATCTGCTCGTGTTCTTATTAAAGATGCCACTTTGCTCCAAGTTGAGAGAAAAATTCAACTTTGCTTAACTCGAAAAGCAATGTGGTATTTTTAATGAAAAATGTACGAGCGGGACAAATAACCATTGTAATACGTCATTAAATAAACTAGAGCTACATATAAGGCGAAAGACACCCTGTCAAAGTTTCTCATCAAACAAGCCAACACAACCTCTCATTAAATTCAGAACTTTGCCAAACTTAGCCAAGTGATTGAAGTAATAGTATATCAGAATGGATGCCAAGTAATGTATAGCGTACTACGTCCGTCGAGTACTATTTGAAGCAAGGCCTCCGCTCGGGTGAACCTGTTAGCTTCAGATCGCATAGCAACGGGATATTCTAAACGCAGCCCCTCTCCTCGAGATGTCTGGACCCGAGTGTCTGCTAAAGATTTCATAATATCCTTTGAGTGGGGCGCTCCTGCCTCCAGCATCGGAGATTCTCCCGAGGACGCCGATATTATTAAGGCTCTTTGTTCGAGCTAAACAATGTAGCGGGACGCTCAAATATTTACAGTTCGCGGATGGTTGACACGATGCGCGATGTGATGCAAAAGGGAGAAGCGGAAGGTGAAGCTTGAATGATTCGTCTTAAAGGCTTATTATGTATTTATTCAAGGCACCTGCGTCAAGTTTGCAGAGTTACACATAAAATATAGGGATTATACAAGCCAGCAAAAAGTTTTTTTTACATTAGCTTACATAAGAGGCTGAGGAAAATAATGTAATAATCTATGTTATCTTTGGGTATGATAATGGTACGAGGGATGAGTAGGAAACTGGGCGTCAATGTGTTCAGAAATGACGGATGTATGGATCCTTCCCACTGCAGTACAAGGCAATGTTCCGAAAGAGTCTTGCTGAAAAAGTCAAAAAGTCTGCCTCAACCAATCTCAGGCATATCCGCCTCTAAGATCCGGACAGATCTTACCCCATGAACCCGGGCACCCCTGCTAAGTCTACAATCGTAGAGAACCACTTGGGGTGACCTATGGCAGAGGTTTTGGTTATCGCGGTTCGCGAGGCGGCAGCACTCACACCGGCCTAAAAAAATTAAAAAGGTACATACAAATATATAAATATTTAAAATAATGAAAACGGGCTAACAATACAGCTTTTTAATAGCGTGCAAGGTTTTCCAGTTTCACATCGACATCACCTATCATCTAGATACCTTGTGTTCATTACATTCTAGTGACTATTATTCATGATGTATAAAACATTCATGATATTAAGCTACCCTATAAATTTGATGAAGTAATTTGGAAGCGTATAAAATACGTTTTGGCCTTTTTTAACACAGGTGTGACCTTTAGTATATTTTTCCTCGTGTCTTCCTAGTAATACAAAAATCACCTTCAATTCGCTCATTAACCTACGCATTTGAGTTAGTATTTTTAACCAAACATAAAATATACTTTAATTCCACTCAATTCTACACATATTCAATTCTACACTTCATCACGTAACCGAAGTTCAGAGTTTGTACTAATAGCTAAATCTCACTCTATCTCAACCTTCATTACATATTTTTTCGTGCAGAAACTAGAAAGCAATTATTTTCAGTTTGTCACCGTCCAACACAGAACACGCAGACTTGATAATAATAATTTAATTCCAAATATCCCCACCCAACCTAACCTAACCACCTAATAATATACAAGGCAGCCCGGCGATTTAGTAGCACGTGCCGTTCACGTAATAATAACTTTATTCAAACACGAAAATCCCTGTAATTATGAAAGAATTAACAGAATACCGAACCGTTTATAAAACTTCAAAGCTTTATAAAGGACCGAGATTAAATTCGGAGGAAAATACTTTCATTGCGGATCGCACGAGAAACGAATACTGATAAATTGCAAAAAAAGAAAAGAAAATTGGTCCAATTGAAAATGAATGGTAAATAGTAAGTAGTTGTCATCAAAGTAAATGCGTATCTGTTTCTTTCATTAGGATATTTTCTGTCACAGGCAGCCTACAAAGAATTAAATAAAGTATTTAAGAGAAACAGCCGCGCAGTTTTTTTCACACAAAACTTAAATTTTAAATGGAGACCAAACTACTTAAACAAACTGAAAAGTTTTTTTTTAAATCAAAAAAATGTAAAACGTTTTTTAATGTATTCAGCGTATTATGTCTGCAAAAGCCCTGCGGGCGTTTAATAATTAATGATAAAAAATTAAATTAAAATACAATATTGGTTTGAATCACCGATAAAATGTTGTACATCTATTCTTTTTTTCGTGTGCCATATCAGGTCCCCCCGACGTTGCCGACTCTGGTAAATGCATCTCTATCTTCCGCTGCCTGGAATAGCTCCTCCACACTTCTAATACCGGTCCACTCTCGTACATTTCGCAGCCAAGACATTTGTCTCCTACAAGGCCCTCGGCGACCCTCTATCTTGCATTTTAATATTAATTGGAGCAAGCGATATTTCTCCCCTCGAAGTGTGTGACCCAGATATGAAATTTTCCTGACTTTTACTAATGTGAGTTGTTATAGTCTATCTGCTCTAGCCCGCCTGAAAATTTCTGTGTTGGTGATCGTGTCGGTCCATGGGATTTTGAGCATTCTCCGGTGAAGCCACATTTCAAAAGCCTCTAACCTGTTCGTGATATTTACTTTCAAAGTCAATGAATTTCTACGCTTTTCTTCAAGTAATTAGGTTTTCATATGAACAAAATTATTTAATCGTATTCATATTGCGTACTTACGGGCGTAAACCAACAATGCATCTTAATATTTTACAGCACAAATTGCAAAAAGGGTTTTTTTAAAAGAAACAAATTATCGCAGAGTAAATTATGAATTATTTTAATTTTACCCTTAAGAGGGGAGTTTGGTCCAGCCGATCCAAAAAATCTACTTTATGTTGCCTAAAAATCTTCCTGTACATGTGAAGAATAATCTCCAAAAGTTACAGCACCAAATTTGAACTTGAAATATAGTAAGGGCGCATCAAGCAGGTGGAACGGAGAACGGAGCGGCCCGGTTACAAGTGAAAACTTTAAACGCGTTTATTAAAAAAACACGTTTTTCAAGTTGGTTCGAATCGTAGCTTATCGGATTTTCATCTGATTCACTTCGATCAAAATTTTAATTAATGAAAATAAAATTTATAAAAACGTCGCAGATTAACGAAAAATTATTATTAGAACAAAGTTATTTAAAAAATAAGGTCGATTTTTTTGGTCAATTTTCATTTTGTGTCAGCCATTTTTGCAATCATCAACTTTTTTGCGAATTGTGTTCATGCGCATTCCTACAATGAAATTTTGGTGAGTTTAATGTTTCGGAAAATTTCTAAGGCTGTCTATATATATAAATAGATATTCATATAAATTTTTCAATATTTTTTTTCTTTGTCAAATGAACCTGTTAAAAAAGTTTCGAGAACGAAAACAAATTTTAGTTATTGAAATAATATTTTATTGAAAAAAACACTCGGCTGGACCAGACTCCCTCCTTAGTGGAAAACGCAACGCTTGGGGGTATTTTATATAAAGAAGAAAACAATGAAAATGATACTGGTTGTAATTGGAAAACCGATTCGCTTCAGACCGTGTGCAACTGCCTAGAGTCTAGTTAAAAATAATTCGAAAACGAAAATTTTAGACTCCTTTGTCGAAATTCAGTGTAATGTTTTTCGGCTGAAAGTAAAAGAAATTTACAGCGTTATTTCATGCGGGCACTAGACAAGGCTAATAGGATGCCAAATATAAAGAGGCTCAGCCCTATTCACGCGGGCAGGTATTCAGGGGAGTGCAGTGCTTCCAAATTAGAATATTTTTTTAAAGTTTTATGTTAAAAAAAGTTATTTTGAACGTGTTTTTTTTAATTAATTACACGGCAAAGAAGATTTATAAACCATGGCACCACCAAAGACTTAGATAAATACATTGATAATAATAATTTAGGCTCAACCCCTTGGGCAGGACAATAAAGAGATTATACATATAATAGGTTTTCCAAATATTTTCATTGAAAAAAGTTCGTTCATAAAAAAATGTAGATACTCTCAGTATCGCCCTGTAACCTGGGAGCCTTTAATGCTAGCGTTGCTTGAAATGCCAGTAGCCGTGTTTGAGAGCCATTAACCTGCGGCCAAGAATTTAAATTTCTTTGAACGACGATCTTGCGATCTTAACCTTGCAACGGTACAGGGCGGTTCCGATGAAAAAGATTAATTATTCTCCATACCAGCATTTTAACATAATAACTCAATATCGATTTTATTTCAATTCTAATTTGCTTTGATAAATACCCATATTTAAAAATGCTCAAACTAGTGATGACAAAATAATTAAAATAATATATTAGTTTGTAAGACCGTAAATAAATTGACAAACTGAAGTATTTTCGTCATAAAGTAAGGGCGCGGATCCTTTATATGATGTTATTTGAACTAAAATTAAAATTTTGAAAGGTAGCGTTCCCAAAAAAATTATTGATTTATTTTACCGCATGATTATATGACTTGAAATGTGTGTTGTATAATACAAAATTTTGAAAATTTAACAGATCTGCCAACAACCTACGGTAAAACCTTATTGTACTAAAAATAAACATATTTTCTCAAAATTTTAAAAATAGTTTTAGTAGAAAAAATAACAGTCTTTCGAAATCAATTTATATTTTTTTGCGGAAAAGAGTCAATACATCTAAAATTTGATTTAAAAATGACATATTTCTGGTTTTATCTGGTTAATGGCCAGATTTGAATAACCATTTACTTGCATATTTTTCTTCTCAATATACCCAAATTTACACTAAAATACAGACAAATATCATAAAATAAAACAATAAAATAAATTCACAGCACGCCTCTGCAGGTAAAAGGTCATAGTGAAACACGCGACACAACACCTGACTGCGACTGATAGTAAAAGCTCTCTGCAGTCTATTCCAGTGTTTTATCTTCTCCAACCATTGCCCATATTCGAAAGTTTACAGCTCGTAATAATATTTTAATAAATATTTATATCAATTTTCATTAATGTGTTTTTATTTTGCTATTCAAGGGGCATAATTTGATTTATGTATTTTGATAACGTATTATATTATTAATAGCTTAGCTTCTGCTAATCTGCGAAGTTGGAATTAATTTAAATAATGCCATATTATCTTTTATTGTCTATCAGTGTAATTGAATCAATCTGTCAAAAGCTTTAAACTATTGCAAGTCATTTCTTCCTCTCTTCGGTCTTATGACTCACGATTAAGTGAAAATTAATTGCTGTTTAATCTACCAGAATGTATCGACAATGCAACCAGTAAAACCAGTGTTATGATAGATTAATTAAATAATTCATCAATAAGAAAAAAGTGTTTTCATTTTGTTTTTTACTTCATAACTTCATATTAGGTATAATATAGTGCCAGTACCTAACCAGTTGAACATCGTGCCCCGGATTGCAGTTACTAATATATCGATCAACAGCGGCACATCACGTCAGCTTGACAGCTAGCCGAGAAACTTCCTTCCATACTTCCATGCTTCAGTTGGAAAACGGCAGGCATCTCACCAACAACAGACCAACGATGGCGGACCAGAACACGTACGAAATTAACATCACGATTATATTTAACTAGATTCTTTTATATTTAAGTTTAACAAATAACTTCATTACAATATTTGATTATCGATCTATTTAATATCCATCTGTAATAATTTGACATTGTGACATTTTTATATAAATTAACTTCTTTAAGTTTGTTCCACATTGTGGGACATTTTAATTTAGAGTCTTTAATAAAAACCTTTTTTAAAAGCATTTAGAATAACTAACTTGGAAATTCTTTAGCTTCAACTTACTCAATAAACTTTATATTATTTCATGTAAACTCTTTCATTTCATGAGGTTAATTTCAATACATTTTAAACTTAATTGAGTACACTTTAACTGAAGTTACAACTTGACCGATAAAATCAGATCGAGAAACTATTCTTTAAAACTGATATATAAAGGATTGATCCATAAAGGTAATAGGAATGTGTACGATTACACCATTATCATAATATATTTTTATTTCCAGTTGATCCAAAATGTTACAAAATTATGTGTTGTTGGTTTGGAAATTTGATCGCTTAGAAATATGTAGCTTAGAAATATTAAGGGGGTATTCTGGTCTAGAAGCATGAATTGTACGTATTTTTTCAGGGATAGTTAGAAAACAAAACAAGTAATATTTTTACAGCCATTACTTACCTAATATTAATTAAGCATTAAAGAATACAATAAAAAAAAAATCAAACGAAAAAAAATTTAATTTAAAAAGTTACAAGGTGTAAGGGTCGTATAGGGGAAGTGGGCGGGTCTTAAAACAATGGCGCGCCCTGGTTGACACGACTGCAACCCTCCTAGTAATCAGAAAAAAAAACTAAATTAATTCTTAATCCAGACAAGTGCTGCTATAGCCGGAACCTCGGAAAAGTAAGAAAAAATATTTTACGCAAAATGGCGGCTGTCTGAAATAAAAATACATTTTTTTAAAAGGTTTTTTTATTTTTCTTTTTTGAATATCTAAACTATGGAAATATGAAAAAAAAAAAGTTTTTTTTTCTAGACAAGAATACCCCCTTAAAGATGCTTTTCTTAAATACTGCGAATAAAATACATTTTGGTCTTTGTTATAATCGAGAATTATCTTGATAAGATGTTTTATAAGCCTAGAAAAAAATAAAGTATCAAGCATATTAAAATGTTTTGAAGTGCAAAACCTCTTACTTATGAACCCCCGAAATGTGGAAAATTTCTCTTATCTTTTAGAAAATCCAACAACTGAAAATGTATTTAGTGGTGTTGCTTTTATCAATTTTGATCATAGGTTAAATTTTAGATTTGGTTTTACTAAAATTTTGTCGCTAGTTTGCAGAGTCGGTCGTAAAGGTAGTGAGTGATGCTCAACCAAATCTATTTAATAAATTACGTTAACGAATAAAATAAGTAAGAAACACCCTACATGTTTAGATGAAGGTAAATGTATTTTAAGAAGAGATAAGGTAGTTGTTAACAAGGTTTGTAGTAAGATGAGTTTTTTATAAATAATTCAAAAAACTTCAAATGCCTAGACGTTATTTGCATACAGACAAGGGTCGTAAAATAAAAGTAGGGAAAAAGCAAAACCCATTCCGTCGGAGAATCAACCTAATTGTTTTTCCTTTTACCATTTGCATAAAGAAAGAGATAAAACTCCAGCCAGCCGTATCATAAAAAAGCACAAAAAAATAACAAAATTTTAATTGAAATTATGGTAGGAATTTTGCCGTTAGGCGAATATGCAACTGACGTTGAGTTTTATTTAATGAAAGATTTCTAAGAAGCAAAACAGACCTGGTATACATTATGTCGAATAATTATAACCAACTGTTTTGCAACTTAACTAAAACGTTAAAATTATTATAATAGGATTGTGAATGTTTAAAGCAATAGCTTTTGACAAACTACTAAGAAGTAATGATTCGAAATAAATATACCTATAATTTTTTGGAAATAAAATTTTTTAAGCCAAACATAAAAAAAGTTTGATAAGTTTTTAGATTTTCACTGCCAAAAGTATTTTCGTTATTTGTTTTTGGGGTGTTATGCCGTATTGCGCTACCTCCTTCTTTAGACAACGTTTCGGACAGCGTTACAGTGTCCATCATCAGGGCAGATTACACATCGTATAATTACACATCTGCCCTGATGAAGGACACTGTAACGCTGTCCGAAACGTTGGCTAAAGAAGGAGGTAGCGCAACATGGCATAACACCCCAAAAACAAATAACGAAAATACTAAGAAGTAATTTACCGATAATTTTTTATTGTAGTTGTATGCGCCTTTGCAGAGGTAAGATTGGTTGTCCATCTTCCTTGTATCCATTATTTTTCCCTGCACATATTATCACCCAATTCCAGCAAACAACATTTCGTTTCTTTGTATCATTTTTAGGTGACTTTGAAATAAATATGGTCTTACCACAGGTCTTTCATTAACATTCATATATCTTCTCATGATTCGCCTTATGTATTTGGGTAAATTGATCACCCACATGCATGCGGGTCTTATACATATATTCTAAACATTGATCTCTGCATTCAGTCCATGTTAATAAAATTCCGAAATTCAAGAAATAATAAAGATAATTCAATCCACAAAGGAAAGATAAAAGGTATGAAACAGTTTGAAGGACCGCCGACACAAATAAATGGACAAATCTATGGTTGTGAAAACGGCCAAATGATGCAGGGCTAAGATGCGCCGCAACAGGCTAGGGTCGCCATAACAAGAATTATGGTGTCGTGTCGGAAGGCTTAGAAGGGGCTAAGCGAAGCGGTGTAGTAAAGGGAGGACGGAATAAAGAAGGGGAATAAGGATGCTGGAAGACAAAGGCCATTTCATTTAATAGGTCCGTCAAGCTGCGGCGCAGGCGAAATGACGTGTCGGGAGGTGAATTTAGATAGAAGGGAGTATTTTTTCGTAAGGTTGCTGAATAGAAGGGAGGTATAATAGACAGATACATTCGAGAAAATAAGTTGAACTGAGCGTAGTGACTATTCTTAACCACGAAAACTGAATTAAGCAAGATAAGGAATATTTCCATCGTATCGCTGCGGATGAGATGTTGGGGTCGGTGTCTCTTAGTGGGTAAGTACCTGCTAGCCTACCAAACGTGTTTCCTTTTAAATAATACTTATTTTGTCAATTTTCATACAACACACTATATATTTCACTATAAGGAGAGGAAAAAGATGGAGAACATGAAGGAAGGCACTGTATTTTAATATCAGGAATAATGCCACGATACACTTATTATTTTATGTGCGTACGGTGAATATTTCGTTACCAACCACGTTCATAGTTCAACTTTTGCAAGTATTTGAATACCTGCGGCCAACCAAAATAAACACGTCTATTTTTTTTTTATAAAATAATAAAATTTAAAAAGAAAGACAAACATTCCCGGGTTACGAATAACCCAACAATGTTTGAAAATCTCCTACTACCACCACAGAAAGCCGAAAATGTTGCTTGTGTTGTGATGGAGGACTTGGCCAGCCGAAGAATCGAACACGGGACGCCCGGGTGGGACCCAAACGCGATGCCCACTCAACCACTGACCAGTCAAATTATTATTATTATTATTGAAAGAGATTGTTTATAATTGTCCTCCACGCTAGGAGTTCACTTGTATTGTGGAGGATATTTTTCAAGGGTAAATTGATTCAGTAGGTAGTTGTAAATTGAAGACCTACAATAATATTACGATCATAACCTTTTGCTTGCAGGCGTATCCTGTGTACAAAACACGAAAGTTACTTTGCACACTCGAAAATCAATTTTATTTTTTAAATTTTTTTCCACACATCCGTTCTTATTGACGTTTTGTGGGATACCGTGACCGGCTAGTTCGCGCGTGTCCTTCATAGACATGCGCGCCAAAATTCACTCCGGTGTGTGATTTATCGATGATGTAACAAAGTGCCCCTGTGACAACATGCCCCGCTCCCCCCTGCATATTTTGCTGCTAAACCAACGAAAACGGTTGTAAAAAGAGCACATTTCATACAGTGAGCTTTACGCATCTTTTAAACGTTTGTTTACACTCCCAGAACTTCGATTTCCCCCAAATTTTCCAAGGAAAAACGAGGCAAACAGGCAGTATACTACCTTCCTGTACGTCAAAAAAACTTTCCCAACACAATGAAAATAGGGGGGTGAGAGTTTCCAAGTTTTCCCGCTATGGTGCTCGCGTCGCCACAGCCGGCATCGCGGGCATTCAACAGTGATAATATAACGGAATATTTACAAAGGAAATTTTCAAAAGAAATTAAAATTTCGAAGGTAGCGAAGGAAGGTGTTCATTATTCATTGTGCGAAAATTATCGGAGTAAATTTTTCATGGACACAATAGGTGTTTTCGAGAATTGAGGAGGACTGATGTATTTTCGGTGATAAGACACTGACGGCAGAATAAAAAATGAACTTCCAAAATGGTTGTCTTCTAACAGCGTGGGTTGATCTTCGACTTAATAAAAATCAATTTAATTTTAAATTGATATTTATCAATATCTATGGTAGGTAAATCTAATCGATTCAACAATTTTTGATTGAACAATTGAAAATGGGGAGAAAAAACAGAACAGCGTCTTATCGTATTTTTTGAAAAGCTAGGTGGATATGTAAAACCACCAAAATTCACGACGGAAATGACATTTTGAAAAATCTCAAAGAGAAAAGGCATTTCAAATTTCATGGCGCTAGTTCGTTATAGAATATTTGCTCTAGAATGAGATTCGGAAGATTATGGAAGCAAAAATGTGCTATAAAATAATAATGTTGCTGGATAAGTTTTTAGATTTTCACGGCCAAAAGTATTTTCGTTATTTGTTTTTGGGGTGTAACGCCGTGTTGCGCTACCTCCTTCTTTAGTTAACGTTTCGGACAGCGTTACAGTTTCCATCATCAGGGCAGATGAAACGCTGTCCGAAACATTGGCTACAGAAGGAGGTAGCGCAACACGGCACAACATCCCAAAAAAAAAATGAAAATAATGTTGCTGATTAAATTTCGCTTTGTGTGAAGCATTTGACTAATACTCACTCCAAAAACTAAAAATTGAATGTAGTTTTGACGTCCAGGGTTCCCAAAACAAGTGTATTGATGTTATAACATCAAATAATCTTTCTTTTCTTTCTCTGCAGGTTATGTTGTATATTTCATTTTGTAGTGACAACTAAACATTGATTACGCATGCTGTGAACATTTATAATCGGAGAGTTAATACCTATGTACATCCCAATGGCAATTTTACAACTATAATTATTGTTAACACTCTGTAAATTTTTCAAACAAGAAATAAATAAAATCATGGGGCTGAAACATTTGGTGGTCAATCGATCTTGGACAACGGTAAATTCGTTAGGTGAAAAACGACGTAATAACCATGTAATCATTTAAGTAAATACATCCATCCATATTGTGAACCGCTCCCATATATACACAAGTTATACCGCCCGGGTACAAAGACAAAGGCGAAAAGGCGGGGTGAAAGTAAAAGCTCCCGCCTACCTGATTTTAATTGCGTTTCCCAATCCCGTGAAAGTTAATTAGATTTTTTCAGAATGTTTCATCTCGCTACCTGTTAACGTGATGGAAAACATTTTCACCCAGAGCAAACAGTTAATATCCGATCTTATCCGGGATAAAGATGGCGTCCGCGCTTACTTAACCTTCCCAAAACCGTTTTGGAAAAATTACATCCGCCGCCAAGATGACACAAGTCGAAATATTCGACTTATTTATTCAACTATTTTAATTGCATTACATTGGCGATGTACATTACTGTTTCAAGGAAATCCTGTGTTAAAAGCAGACGCAATTTATATATCAACACTTTACAAAAAAAAATAACAACAAAATATTTCATTTAAAATAAAAAAACAATCAACATCGTTTCTATCGTTAGAAGAACATATTTAAACATGTTCAAATAATCAATCTTAGCTGATTATCTCGTCATTTGCCACTCGTGCGCCGGCGCACACGCCAAAAAGATATATTTTTTTTTTTTTGGAATGCGATTTTAACCCTTATGTATAAAGAAAAGGTATGAAGAACAAAGTCAGAATCGATTGTGGCATTTTTGTTCTTAAGGTATAAAATACCGTGAACACGCCTAAGAAAGCTGAATAATTTCTATTGAATTCTCTATGCACTCCGGCCGAGATTTTTCCCGGTATTTGAGCTGTCACATTGGGTAGCGTCGTTCTGGTGAAAAAGATCGTAAAACATATAAATTCATCAAATAAAGGCAAGTAATGTTGTTTTATGCATAGTTTATTGTTCAAGGAACGTGTTTCAGTAAATATAATATACGATAAAGCAAAATAAACCAACAAAATATTAAGTCAAAACATTGCGATTTTCGTTTCCTCCTTGTTTCCTCTTTGGCATAGTTTCCTCCTTGGCATTTAACGAGTTTTAAGACATGGTGTCTAATTTGTATTTAGAATAATTTGTACTGTCTAATGACTGTAAAAAGATTATGTCCTACGGTTCCAGTTTCTCGAGCAGTTTGGGCATTGTCAAAAACAGTTCTGTGAAGAGGTATGCTAGTATATTTTTGGCATAAAGTTGCCTAAAGTCCAAAATACATAATCTCATAAAGATTTTTAGAATTGTTTGTGATCGATAGTTTTAGATTAATTTTTATAATTATATTCATAGCTATAAATATCGGATCAATATCGGTAATGGTTTAGCAGGTACATGTCCTTCTAATTTTCTTCTTTACTTTAATATTATCAAAAATGTTTTTAAATACACATTTAAAATGGTATTTTATCTTGAAATGTTAATGAGTAATTATTTGATATTTAGGAAAAAGTATTATTTAAGGTAATTCATACAGGGTGTTAAGAGACGTACTTGACTTAATTTAACCAGTGATTCCTAAAATTAGTTGGAATAAAAAACATATTCCTGATATTATTTGAAGTTAAAAACGTAAATGAAATTTCGGTCTCCGGTGACTTTTGCGACCACCATTTTTTTAAGTGAAATTTCTTTAGCACCGTTGTGATTTGAAACACAATGAAACGGAAATGACACTAAAAAGCGATAAACACATACATCTATACTTTTTTTTGGATTTCGTAGGATATGTTAAACTACAACACAATTTTAAACGATATGAATATGCTTAAATTGTCAGACAGAAGAATTTTCACTGACTTGGTATTTTTATATAAAATTCTAAATGATTTAGTTGATAGTCCGGTATTACTTGAATTGATAAGCTTCCGAATTCCACTTCGTAATACTAGAAGTCATGATTTATTTCAGTGCAGAAATTCTGGGACTAACTACCATATGTATTCCTCTTTGCCCAGAATACTAATGGAGGGAAACAATTATACCAAGTCAGTGGACATCTTCAATTTATCTTTGAATAAATATAAAATATTGTTATTGAGGCAGTTCAGTTATGTACAATAAAATGTTTTTTCTATGCTATATATGTAAAAGCCCCGAAAAAGGGGGTTTATTTATAAATAAATAAATAAATAAAATCTATAGGATTTAGACTGCGAGAGAATGAGATAGAATGAAACCTTACCGCATTGGCTGCTTTGATTATGAACTCACTTTTCAAGGCTCCTATTGGTTAAGATTGTGTTGGTGGGTTCAGTTTCTCCCCTACCGTGAACTGCACTCGATTTTTTTCAATTTTTTTTTTTTGTAATTCTTCCGCATGTCGTCACTGGTCATTCAGCCGAGTAACCACCCAATCTCTTATATGTCACCCACAACTGCCCGACAAGTACTACTTTTTATGTTTGTGAAGAAAAAAAAACTTTCAACAAAATTTCATTTACATTTTTTACTCCAAATAATGTCAGGAATCACTGGTTAAAGTAAGTCAAGCCTTAACTATATAAGCTTACTATTGCCATCTTGGATACAGGAAGGTTAATCCGCGCCTTGGAAAATTTCAAATTCTGGAATAATAAATTCACCGGAATCACTTGGTGATTAAAATATCAGGCTATTTATTCCGTTTAGTACTTAATACGGAATTTTCTCCAGAAAATGACCTTCCAGCTTAACAGACTGCGTAATGGGACGCTGGAGGGGCTGGCGTGACGTCATTAGGCCCTGCTTGATAACATTTATATTTAACCTCCGAAAATAAAGAGATAGCGAAAAATAACAACTTCCTGCAACGGTGGTTCTAAACCTTTCCGAAGTCACAGAATTGATGAAAAATTTAAACAAAAGAGACACGCACAAAAAACCAAACTAAGTCGAGCAATTTACCTTTTTTTATAAACTTATACAAATTTTTATGATTGCATATCTCGTTATTTATTAGGGATAGAAGAAATATTTGTTCATAAAAATTGTAGGTAATTTTATGTTCTACTAAACTTGTAAAGCTACTTTAGCCAAAATTTTTATTGAAAACGAGATATTTGAGAAAAACTAGATTTTGGCGCGATTTCGGTTGGTTTTTTCAAAATGGCGGCGAAAGCTCAAGTGCGCCACGGTCAAAAACTCAGAAAACAAAGGGAAGTCCCTTCAAAATTCTGTATTTCAGTGGTTTAAAATTTAACCAAAATTACTCTTTTTATGAAAGTGGAATGTCATATAAAGGATGACGTTCTTCGTTGAGATGGATAAGCAGAGAGGTTACCCAAAGCTTCAATTCAAATTAGTTTATTATTTTAACAAATCAGATGCGACAGAAGTGAAACTAGAAAGTCGCTAGATGTCGCTTTCTTTTTTTTTGCCTATTTA
Organism: Glyphotaelius pellucidus; assembly: GCA_936435175.1. Lineage (NCBI taxonomy): Eukaryota > Metazoa > Arthropoda > Insecta > Trichoptera > Limnephilidae > Glyphotaelius > Glyphotaelius pellucidus. Next base: position 11,348,701 of record OW386557.1, on the reverse strand, counting down.
TTTAAAAGCGGTTTGAAGATTGGATGTCACAAAAATAAAAATGTATATTTTTTTTGGATTTCGCAGGATTCGAACGAACCTCCGTTCTCTGTGCCTCTGGCCGCTTAGATTTGTCAGGCGCCTTACCCGCTGTGCTAAGAATCGCGCCGGGTCGTGAATTTACAGCTTTGAAGCTCAAATTTGAGTGTCACACTTCCGTTTCATCTGAATTTCAAATGACTAACGGGGCCAAGGAAGTTTCACTTCAAAAACTTTACAAAAGTGTTCATTTTAGATAGTTTTTTAAATACATTTGTAGAGGAGAATTACATATAAACAGTGGAAATCAAATTTTTATACTATATTCAGACAGCTTCATTGATGCTAAATATGTCGATATCCGAAAATCGATATCTGGACCTAGATGAGTTTACAAAGTTTTAGAAAGTCAGAAATATTCTCTCATTTCAAGGTGAATCTTGTCTGCATCGTGAATTGCAAATTTAAAGCTTGCGGAACACTTTTAATAGGTGGCGGACTTTACACTGTACTTTTTGGAGGAACACAGTTGAAGAACAACTGCGCCAAAAAGATACGCATCAAAATTCGCGGAGAGAAACATGAATACCAAATTAATTTTATTTATACGATAAGGAGGCGTTTTAAAATTCATAGCTACAAATAAGTAGAAAATTATTAATAACCAGCCCATACAAATACTCTACTTGCAGACTAACGGATAACAGATTTCAAGAGGGAGAACACTGAATTGTGATTTCAAATTCATGGAGGAGAAAAGATATGAATATAAATAACGTTTGGGCGCGTGGAAATATCGTTTATCATGTTTTAAAGTCGTAGAAGAAGATTACATACACTGGAATAGAGAGAAAAAATCACACCATAATAGAGCAATCAAGAAACAGAAAACTTATATTAAGGTTTTATATTTTAGTGTCATAAATTTATTTTCATAATTGCGAATCACCTGACAATATTTAAAAAAACTTCCAAGGTCACAAGCTAAATATTATGTAACATAGCTTAAAACTTCGGCACTGCGAGCAAACGCCGAATGTTACAAGAGTATAAACCCTATTGGACATTTCGCACCTGGCGACAGTGGCACAATTAAAAAAAATGCATTTTTGAGTTAAGTATGTAGAAATGTTCCTGGATAATTATTCTATCTTCAATAAAAGTGGCACAATTCTTAAACATGTTATTGTGGTCTTAAAAGCGAATATGTTGTTATTAAATTATAATATTCTTCTCGAATCCAAGCAAAAATAGTGGCACAATGATCTTTATACCACTATTATAATATTAAATCTAATAAATATTAATAAACTGCTTTTCAACTTTTGTAAAACAATTTTTTTTTATTAATAAACTGATTTAATACATTGAAACGAAATAGTTATTCAAACTTCTTTCCTGAAAAACCAGTTTTTTTTTAGTTGTGTCATTGTTATCCCTCGGGTGCGATTTGTTGCTTTTAAAAATGAATAATAAATTTCGTGTTTCTTAAAAGTCACGTGATTTACGTTATGTGTGAGAAAAATTTCTATCTATTTTTTGAAAATAGACAAATATGTGAAGAAAACAGGAAGAACTTTTACTGTGTCGTCCAATACTTAGAAAGCTTCACAGACGACGCGCGACGCGTGAAAAGGGTAAGAGATTGATTATTGACAGTGTTATTGATTTTAAGCCCATGTACGAGTAATGTAATCCATTTGGTAGAAAAACAAATTTAAATTTATGTCTTTCCGATGTTTCCTGTTTTAATATTACTAAAATATCTGATAGATAAATTACAAATATATATAGTAAAGTTGACACACTGTCGTAGTTAGCATGCAGGCAGTGGTGAATCAAAAATATAATACCCTTTTTTGTTATTATTTCTATTTTGAATCTCTCATCGCTGATATAAAATAATGAAAGCGATTCTATTCAGCAAAAACACATCCTTCCCCACAAGGATGTGTTTTTGTTCCACGTAGAACAATAATTGGCAGGAAAATGAAATTATCCATTCTGACGACGTCTTCTAGTAGAGTGGTCTCCAACTCCCGGTCCGTGGATTGGTACCGGGCCGCCCAAGGCCCTGCTTAAAAATCGAATTATGTAGAAAAAAATTGAAAATACCCAAAAAAAAAAAAATTATCGAAAAAAAAAAATTCAGTTGAGAATCCCTTCACGCCAATCACAATACCTTCGAAGTAAAAACACGACTGGGCTTCCATCATGCGCACTCGCATGTGTAACGTAAAGGGCTCAAGTGAGACGCAACGACGTGAGTCACCGCTGTTATATTCTGCTTGCCCAAATGCAAATGAAATCGTTTTATTGAGAATACGTGACATAACCACGCGTATGATTGTATTGGTGAATTTATTGCCGTTTCCTCACCCCTCCCCCTCTAGAACAAGAACATTGGCACTGATGATCTATAAACACTTATCTTCTAAGCTGAGAGGTGTGAAATCCGAACATGTCCAGTTTGAAGAGTGGGACAACCGATAGTTACGGTGATTTTGGGCCAGAGAATATCATTTTAGCTCCCACAAACTAAGCGATATAAAATAGTATCTTTGATAATGGTGAGACTGCTTCAAATTATCCGTAGAAGGGTTGGTACAGGAAAGATACGAATTTTGACCTTTATCACGCTGTCATATTGACCATTCTTGGTTTTGCCCCAATTTCGTAGAATGTCAATCCTTTCTCAAACAAAGCAGAAGTACAGACGAGGGAATCAAATCTTGAAAGAGGTCGAATATACAAACGAAAATAAATCAGGTAAGATTCACGAGTGTTTTACGAAAGTACAAAGGAGGAAAAATATTTTTAATAGTTTATCTTACGTTCAAGTAGGTCAGCTGATTGATGAAGGAGGTGAAATAATCCAACACTTACCTGGAAAAAAAGAAAAATTTTGGTAAGAATAAAAATAACACATCGCTATAATCAAAAGATTCAAGAAGCATTTTAATTATTTCACTACATCAAAAGTTGTATATGGCACCGGCATGTACACGGCACCACCCGAGTTTCAGTGTGCTATTTTGGAATGTTTTCTATTTTATTGGGACATCGTTGGATATTTCATCTCTAAGTAATTTTTTTTTTCTTACATTAGGAGACCCTAAGGAAAATAATATCTCTCAGGGCCTATATCATATTAGGGGATGCTGTGTGTATATGGAGAGTCTATTTAAGGAAAGGAAGGATGGGAAGTTCTGGGAAGGAAAAAAGGTATGAAGGATGGGTAGGAATCTCGGGTCAGTGTGACCTGCCGATGAGTCGAGAGAGACCGGCTAGAAATGTCAAAAGGCCACCCTCAGCCAGTCTCTCTCGATCCGGCCTGCCACGCAGGAGGTGGGCAGACCCATCCGCCGCCAAGAACTGGACAAACCTCGCCCCATGAATTCGGGCACCCCTGCTAAGTCACGAACAAACTTAGCGAACCACTTGGGGTGACATATGGCAGAGGTGTTGGTTATACAATAAATGGTTCCTGGGGCGGCGGTACCCATACCCGCCTCCCAAATTGAGAACTGATAAAAGTTCACTTAGAAATTCCATTAAGAAAAAATCGTATAAATATGTAGGAACTACGATGTAAATAATGATTTTTCAATACGGTAAACACTTAATCTATGGCAACACCGGCGCACGAGTTCAAAACCTTCACGCCGCTGTACGAAAATCTGTGAGCTTATTGCGTGCCTGCCATCAGCTCCAACCAGTTCGTAAAAGCATAGTTCATACATTTCAATTCCATGTTACAAACTTCTGATAATAACGCCGCGTGTGTGATAAAAATGTTACAATAAACGTAATCATCTTTTTGAACAATCGATCTTTCATTTTAAATTAGAATCATAGAATCCCACTGCTGCCATCTACACACTATAGCCACACCAATCGCTATAAATATAATAACGCCAGAATTCACTGTTTCATAGTTTTTCCGTTTCAGAAAACAAATATATAAATATATACGGGCTGAGAAAATAAATTTATGGTACTGCAAGCAAAAGATCACATCCACGAATATTTTCAAACGTTATTCCGAAATCAATTAGGCTTAAGATTTTGATTTTAAAACTCGAAACTCAAATTTGACGCAGAATTTCACAAACTCGCTACAACAGTTAAATTAACCCTTCAAAATTTAGTTGAACACGGTATTTTCTTTGAAGCTTTGTATAAACCTGTTAAATAACACGAGTTAAATGTTATAATCCCCAACGAAACAACAAAATAATAATAATTATCAAATCAAACCAGACGCGAAGTTCGTTCATTCGAAAGCTCGAACCAAATTCTGAGGAGAATGGAATAAGCATAAATATAAACAACTTTCAGAGATCTCATCTGTTTTCACGTTTAATTAAGGCCCGGGAACATTCCCGTTTATTAAAATAATCATATTTGAGTCATTTCCAACTCTGGCTACGTAAACTTCAATTCGCTTCGCTTTTGTACAAGACGGAATTCTACAGCAAGGCGAATTAATTATTGAAAGCGTGTGTGCTTTTAGGTCGGACCAAACAAATATTCGTCTAAGAGGAATACCCTTTCTACAGAATTATAATAGTTGAACCTGAAGAATATTAAAACGATTGAATAGAAACTGAACGGATCTAGAAATGCCGATAACTTTTGTAGTCGTGAATAGAATTCGGAGAAGGAACGAGATCACACACTATTGCCCACATGAATGCAAGATGTATTAAATTGTTTTAAGATTTCTGTAATATAATTTTTGATTGGTTTATCAAATTGATTGTAAAATATAACACCAACAATAATCATTTGTGTTTTCTTCACACAATTTAGAATTGTAGCTATTAAAATAAAATAAAATAGTTGTATCTACACAAGCCAGCTACAGTGTGGTATCTGTATTCAAAATCGAAAAGTTGCTTGAAATGGCTTTAGTGTTATTTAGTGACGATATTCTTTCCCACCTCCCTCTTCACAATTCCTTCGCCCCACTAGTGTGAGCCTCACAATATAACCCAATTGGGGATGGCATGGTCTCACTGGCTCTATATTGTTGGGAGTAGTTGTGCGGCACTCAAATAAACAAATATTTTTTTTAAAAACTATAAAAATTAATGGAAGACGAAATAGAGGCAGACAATGCACTTCACTTAACAGAGGCAGACAATGCACTTCATAAAACAAATTAACAAACTCCTACCATGACACTTCGTGGAGAACAGCTATGTAGTTGCTTTATTGTCATACCCTTTCTTTCTTTCATTATTTTTATTCCTTCTCTGCAGATTATGTATTATATTTGACACTATGTTTTATATTTCATTTTTATTATCATTATTTCTGTAATCACTTAAAGCATTTCCGTCTAGTAACAACTAAACATTGATTAATCATGCTGTGAACATTTTTAATTGTGTTAATATCTATGTACATCCCAACGGCAATTCTATTATTGTAATAATTATTAACACTGCAAATGTTTAAAACAATTAATAAATAGCTTCGAAATTTAAATGTCTGGTACAGGTACAGTTCTGCAGACTTGTTTTGGTCTGTAGCCTGCAGGATTAAGAACGGCCAGAAGATAGTCAACCTCAGATCGGAGAAGGCGCCACCAGAAAAAGACGAAGTGTTTGAAATATTTGTTCTTCGTACGAAATTAAATTCATAAACATCTGACTACCAATTTAGCATTCCCATTTATTTATTACAATCGCTGCACGCAATAGAAATAGAGGTCACAACACAGATCTTAGCAGCAGGACTCCATTGAATGGTCTCACATACAAATATTATTATTGAACTAAACATTTCATAGGGAATGTTACCAGAGATAGAATCGCCATCTCGCGAGGCGCTCAATGAACGCGAGCCCTTATTCCTAGCGTGAGATCACTACCTACTAAATTATGAGGGATGTTTGGCAATTGGTTTGCCTGCGTGGGATAATATTTCAGAGAAATAAGAGAATAATATTATATGAACAGGACGAAGTGGAATAAAGGAGAAATGCGGAATATTCATCAACAAGAGAGGGAGAAATTTTCTAACAGGGATAGATGGGTAATATAATATAGCACGAAAGTTTTGAAAAGAATTTATAATCCAGATAAAAAATCAAAGGTCAAAATCAATTTTGAGATTTGATTTATTGAAAGTTTAAGGTGCCTTATTAGAAACCGAGGTTACCCAAAGAAGTTATGTAATTTAGCGGAGTTCATGATAAAGTCAAATTATCGAATTTGAGGTCTGAATAGGCTTCATACAAAGGTCACGTGAAATTTAACCAAAATCAGATTTATATAAGAACATTCTTTGAAAGAAGAATAAATAAAACATTTGAAAATAAATCTTTCGGTCGCATAAATAATATGAACAAAATTTATGAAGCACGATCTCAGACGATGAATGTGTAAAACATGTTAGTCGTGTGGGTAGCATTTCAGGTTTGCTAAACGAGATAAAGGTTGAGAGTTCGATCCCAAAACGCCAACGCACAAACGTATTTTATCAAATAAACTCGGTATTCACTTCTCCAGAAGTAGATACACTCTAAAACCTCGTAATCCTCAAACTTATTGATACATTCAAGTTCATTTATCTAATACATTCTGACTCTATTCAGACGGTTCTTTTTATTATTTATAATGTTTTTATTATTTATGAACGCCCTAGTGAACTCTTACGAGAAAAAAATATAATTGATTAGAGTATAAGATGATAAATATAGTTGTAGTATCCGTGAGAAAACAATACAAATGTAATAATAAAATTTAGTGTAATGGCGCGGAAATAGTAAAATAGTAAATAAAAGAAAGTATACTACAGAAAAGCAAGTGTGTGCGTACATGCTTAAAATATTAATCATATTAACAGTGTTAAAATGTAAGGAATTTAAACAATAAGATCTGAAATAAAACAAAGCGCAATATACAAAAGCAATAGTTATTTCATGTATTTTGCTTTCACAATCATAATATAACAATAAAACAAAATATCTTTTCTTAAAAATTATTATTATCTTAAAACCGAAAATACATATGTCATTTTTAAATCAACTTTTAGACGTATTGACTCTTTTCCACAAAAACTTAAATTGATTTCGAAAGACTGTTCTTTTATCTAGTGAAGCTATTTATTAAATTTTGAGAAAATATGTTTATTTTTAGTACAATAAGGTTTTACCGTAGGTCGTTGGCAGATTTGTTAAATTTTCAAACGAAATTATGTAGTATATACAACACACCTTTCAAATCATTTAATCATGCAGTAAAATAAATCAATAAATTATTTGGGAAACTTCTTTTTAGAATTTTAATTTTAGTTCAAATAAAATCATTAAAAAAAATCCGCGCCCTTGTTTTGTGACGAAAAGGCTCAGTTTGTCTATTTATTTACGAAATACATAATCCTTATATTCGTACAAATTTCTAATTTTCAATAAGTTCATTTATTTATTATTTATTTATTTTATGTATTTATTTAGTATAGTATAATACATTTATAAACATTTTTTATGATATGTTTTGACTGTTCAACTAGGATGATTCCCGTTTTAGAACAGTCAAATTAGGATTAGTGACAACATATGGAACATGATTTGTACAAAAAAGAGGAAAAATCGAGGAAATAAAAAGAAGAGAAATAATAAAAAATGAAGTTAGAAAGTTTAAAACATAGTAACAAAAGTTAAAATATAGTAGTTAATATACATATAGGTTCTTAAAAACAGAGGATTAAAATATATAGATAACTTGTGTATGCATTGCATACAGAAAAAAAAAAAGCTAAAGAAATAAAATTATTATAAAATAACCAACAAATTATTATACAAAAGCCGTGGTTTGTTTAGTATGGCTATTGAAATGATAATAATAATAAATAAAAGGAAAATAAAAAAATAAATAAGGCAAATGATTACAGCATAAAGGTAACTGGTGTTTGCGTTTCATATTATAGTCGTACTAATGAGAACTATAAAGAAAACAGATACAATAAAATAAAATAAGCAATTAATACATTATTATGATTTCTTCGTATAGTATTTTCGTTGACCCAAAAAGTGCCTTGCGGGAGGATTTCGTGATCCAATTTTAGGACTATATTCTATACAAAACTGTGGTTCTAAAACAAAAAAAGCATATTTGTACGGAAGAGACTTTCAGTGTTATATTCTATGGATGAAGATATCTGGACTCTTTAACATGACCCTGTAAATATTTGTACCCGATTGTATTTGTTTTAACCATGACTTAAAACTTCCAACAATTTTATTTCTCCATCATTCGGTCTACATTTTCAAATGTTAATTTCCCCATTTTCAAATCGAGTAATACCGCTAAAAAAAACACATTCATTCACCGCGCTTCATACATTTTGGACATTTCATGCGGTGTATTCGATTTCCTCACAACTTCAAACTTAAAATCAATTCACACAATACATTTTACCATACAAAGACGAGATCCAACCCCTTCCCTCCCTTCCACCAATTGGATAACGTAACTCATTTTTCTTATATAAACACTTTTAATTTTTTGTCAATGTAGCGCTAAAATTGCTTCAATTATTAAACATATTGTACCATTAACCATAACCTTATTAACTATTGGTTTTCCCAATAAAACAAAATATACAAACTGACATCTCTATCTGAGTCTTAATTGTAAATTGTCATTCGGAACACGCCCTTAAGAAGTTTTACCATACAAACAATCCGATTTTCACATCATTCAATTTATGTTCGTTCTTCCTCTAAAACAAAGTTGCAATTATCTCTGCCATACCTTGCTTAAATATTAGACAACTATTTGCAACACCGATTCAGGCATTGCATCCCTAAAGACCTTTTTAACAAACAATCTGTATAAATTTACCACAAAAAGATTACAAATATCACTTCTATCACAACACAACAGCACTAGCAATCATCTAAAAAGGCACTTTCTAATTTATCACAATAAGTACATGTAAATCAGGGTTGATTACTCAATTACATAATCATGATGAAACTACTGATAGTCTGCGAGTGTTCCCAAAGCCTTATACAAGGTTGGTGGTAGCAACTACCATAGAGCCTCCAAACACCCTCCATATTATTAATATAATACTCAAGCTTCCTCGGGATGTGTCCCATAGACAAAGCGACCTATTTCCGAACAAATACATCAGCCCATACTGTTTCCGGAGGGATAGGGAAAGGGAGAGGGAGAATAAAAAATAATATGGAGAATTATTTACTTAGCTCCCATTTTGCCGTAATAATAATTTATAATTTAGAACATCTACCAGTGTGTCCTTTAGTACACTAATTAACAGCTTAACAAAAAGTAGAGAATATGTTGGTTTGTTTTTTTCTGAAGTAGCAAACGAAAGTTCTATCGATTTGGAACTTACACAGCTTTTACGACTGTATTTCTGATTTCCGAATTAAGAAAACGAAGACGAGATAATTATTTACGAACTATTTTTAGAGGTGTAAAATTTGCACAGCTTATTTTACTTTACAAGGTTAACAATATACTATACCTCCTCAAGCAGGTTTGTTCGCTTTTCGGAAAACTGTGTATGCCTTACTATCACAGTTATACGATCACAGCGTCAGAAAGAAAAAAAAAACACTACACTTTATATTCAAAGCTAAAAGTTTACCACAAAATTAAAAGTTACATCTTTACGAAACTTAATTTTCCGACCGCAATTTGGAAAAAAATTATGTAACTTTGGGAATTTTTAATTAATTATTTTTGCATGAAACGACAAAAAACTGAGTTGATGATAACACTTACAACGCATTTGCCTAATATAATGTGTGTTGTTATTTTATTTTCGTTATAATTAATTTCAGTTGAAAAAAAACGTCGCGTGAATCATTTTTTAAACTTTTTTATTTTCGTTATTTGTTTTTGGGGTGTTGTGCCGTGTTGCGCTACCTCTTTCTTAAGCCAACGTTTCGGACAGCGTTACAGTGTCCATCATCCGGGCAGATGTGATGATGGACACTGTAACGCTGTCCGAAACGTTGGTTAAAGAAGGAAGTAGCGCAACACGGCATAACAACCCAAAAATAAATAAGAAAATACTTTTGGCCATGAAAATCTAAAAACTTATCAAACTTTTTTTATGTTTGGCTTCAAAAATTTTATTTCCAAAAAATTATAGGTATATTTATTTCGAATCATAAAATTTGAAAGCGTATTTCATTAACTTTCAAAAACAGTTTTTAGATTTCGGATGCATTCATATCATTCATTTGGATTTTATTGCGTAGCGGAAACATTTTGGTCTTCCGAGAGGATAATTTGGATAAACACTAAACTTGTTATTATTAATAGTCTTTTCAAAAATAGTGGTTCTAAGTTTTCAAAACTGTTTTCTGACCGAAACAAAATGTTATTTTTGTCTGGAGAACGGGATTTTGTAATAGTTATTCATTTAGTTGATTGATAAAAGACTCGCACAGAAAAGCTGTGGGTACGTTCAATTGCCTTACGCCGTGAAGGGTGGTTTTCTGGAAATGGGTTGGTTGAAGCTCGGGGGCTCGGTTGGGTTTGCGAATCCGAAACTGGGACGCGCATCGAATTAGAGTGAAGACAAATATGGGGAGGGTTCAACATGGAAGGAATTTCGGAGTAATGTCAAAGCTAAAACAATATGAAATTTTGATATTGTATTGCATCTTCCCGGTGGTTTTAAGTGGTTTTCATACAGGAATAAGAAAGTTAGTAAAGTCGTAAAATGTTTAACAAATTTGGTTTGCGGGCGTAATAATAAAATAGCTTAGACATTTTAATAAAAAAACAAACAAGTGTTGAGTGCCCATCAGACAAACCAGACAAAAACACGCATTAAACATTCCTCAATGCAACACTAACTCTAAACAAAATACATTCATTTACCGCGCTTCACATACCTTTAACAATTTATAAAGTGAATTTGACATATTTATTACAGTACCTAACATTTTCAAACCTAAAATGAATAAATAACATTTACACCAGAGGTTCCCAAACTTTTTTTTCTCGTGGACCGCTATCAAAATTTTACTGGTTTCGGTGGACCCCCTGCTGCAACATTTCTACCATATTCCCAAAACTCTACACGCGTTGTACTGAGATGATGTATTGTTGCATTGTTGTTACGCGTTGTATTGTTGTATATGAGATGGGTGGCGGGATGGGATATGGGCACGAGATGGATCTCAAAATGACTATTTTTCACCGAAATACTAGTGTACTATCTGCCTATATTGACAGGTAAAGCCAAGCCAACATTTTTGTTCTTTACTATCTTTTGTGGGATCATTACGAGATAACAGACATGATTTCCTGACAGATTTGTGTGATTTATTTGCTTTTTCTATGTACAACGTACATTAAATGAATAATTAATCATACATTCTTGCAGGAATCCATGTTTAAAACGATTTAAACTAAAATATGTTACTGTAAATATGTAAAAATCACACAAATCTCACAGGAGATCACGTCCATTATCTCTATAACGATCCCACGAAAGATAGAAATTAAGCCCCCCATTCGTGGACCCCCATTTACAACTTGTGGACCCCATTTTTTTATCACGTCTACGTGGACCCCCGTCGAGTCTCCCGTGGACCCCTGGGGGTCCGCCTGGACCACTTTGGGAATCACTGATTTACACAAACACACTACTTTTTACACAGAATAGATCCATCCCTTCCCCCCCCCCCCAATCCCCCCATCCCATCCGCATAGCTTTTTAAACTGTTTCTCCATTATATTCACTAAATAATTTATTAAACGTCAGTGAAAACCTATTATTGGTTAAAAATTATCACTTATTTTGTCATACATTATAAACAATTGTAAAACTGTTGGTTTTCCTAATAAAATAAAATAAACCCATTAGAGTATTGGGGTATTTCAGTGGAAAATCTGATTAACTGCCGATTAGTCCTACTCGTCGAGTAACGTATATTATATATTACATATATCGTTACAACTAAGTAATTTCACCCGTCACGTGAATGCCTGTTTTTACCGCCATGTGAATACTGCGAATAAAGCTGACTACTTAAAGAATAGTTAATTACTCAATAGTTTACTTAGAGGTGGAGAAATATCCCAAAAATTTTCTATTTATTGATCGGTACGCGTACGATTGGCGAAACAAGTCGCAGAGCTCTAAGTTTCTCGAATATGAGCCCAGAAATGGCATTCTAATCCAGTAGATGACATAATATATTTTATATGAAGAGATTTGACACAAGATTTAAACAAATTAATTCATATTTTTCTCTCCCCTTGTTCCACAGAGAAAAATGTATTCAATATCGCCAGTTGAGACCATAATTCAGAATTTATTAAATATGTTTAAGCTATCGCAAAGCAGATTGTAAATGTTTATACAATCATGGCCTATGCTTCTTTGACCAATTTCAGTCTTTAATGAATCGGTACATAATTTATTGTCTTATTTTGCGTAGTTTTTGTGAACTTGTACTAAATTAAAGCTAAAATAACTACCAACAATATCAAATATTCAATTCAAAATCAGCCATTTTCGTAGATCAAGTTAAAATAGGTTGTTTAGTTAGAACAAATATTACTCCAATATTAGAATAAACTAATGTTGCTATCATTTAAATGTATTAAACTGTTATATTTTGCCTTTGTGAGAAGTCAACTTGAATACAATTCTCCAGTGTGGAACCCACATTTCAATATTTATGTACAAGCTTTTGAAAGAGTAAAAAATAAATTCTTACATTTTACAAGTTTTAAAATGGGTATTCCAGCAATTATATTGATCTCTTAGAAATGATATGAATATGCTTAGATTGTCAAACAGAAATATTTTCACCGACTTGGTTTTTCAAAAAAAATATTAAATGATGTAGTTGATAGTCCGTAATTGCTTGCATTGATTAGCTTTCGAATTTCGAATAGTAATTCTGGGATTAACTAACGTATATTTTTCTCTGTGCCCAGAATACAAATGAAGGGAAATAATTATACCGTTTCAGTGGACATCTCCAATTTGTCCAACCATTCAGTGGACATCTTCCATTTGTCCAACAATTCAGTGGACATCTTCAATTTGTCCAACAATTCATTTATCAATTTGTTAAACAAGTACAAAATATTGTTACTGAAGCAATTCAGTTACGTACAATAAATACTGTATAATTTTTACTACCCATATGCCCCTAAAAAGGCTTTAATAAATAAATAAATAAATTTTACCTTTAAAAATAGGTTATAAAAATCCAAAACCAATCAATCAATTTTCACGCTTGACAAGAGAGTGTGGATGAACACAAAGCCACCACGCAAATAGTTTTAACGGAACTAATTTTAGCCATTTTCGCCGGCAGAGGATTTAGGGAGGAAGGTAACAAATCGAAAAAATAAATACTAACTTAATTTTAGCGAAAACAAAATACAATATGGGAGGCAAATCTAAAAAAAGCAGAATATCTCTTCAGATATTATTATTTTTCTCGTCAATTTAGGCAGGGCGGATAGAAGGGTGCTGCTACTGAGAATAAAGGGGAAACCGGGTATTATGGAGAATGATATTTTCAATTTCTTTAGACGCTCTCTCTCGTCGGATACTGATAGGTAGCTATACAATAATATAATACCCCCGATTCACGTTTTACCGTCAACATTGAGAGACAGGTATAACGTAATATGACAGAACGTATTTAAAAGAGATTTTTGGCGAAAAGGGTTTATTTTACAAAATCTTTAAACGCAATATTATGAACTCCTTAGCCTCGACATTTGTAAAACTGATTAACGTGGTGGATTTCTTATTGCAATTTTTTTTAAATTTATTAGTAGTAGGTACATCCTAAACAGTCTGAAATGTCCATAGTTTCGATATGTCAGATGCCATACGAACCGCTCTCAAATAATTAAGCGAAATTAGCAGTTAAAAATCCGCCCCACAGGGCCCTGTGGGCGGCTTTTGGTTCGGCTTCACCCAAGTGAGATTTATGAAAATACAAATCCAAGAGTACCTACTTACACCTGCCAGCCGACGTTCCTCACGCTAGCTATTAACGTAGGTGGCGCCATCTTTTGGCATTATTAGCTATTTGCTTTAATTCGGTTTTATTATGTGTGAATGCGGTGAGGTGCAGACCATCGAACATGTGTTCAATGAATGCCCGCTCCATTCATTCCCCGGCGGGATTGTTGAGGACCACAGGGCAACGCCTGAGGCCCTAGACCGGCTCGCAGACCAAGATGTCCCCCTCTGACCCCCCACCATACGAAAGAAGAAGAATTAAGATAGTAGCTTAGTCACAAACTCCACGTTCACAGATTTTTGTATTGTTTACAGGTTTATGTGGCGCGGCGTCAGAGTTGTACTCGGAGTCGGATTCTTAAATTTCAACCATACAGTCGCTAGCTATTAACTGACGTTAATTTTTTTAAAGATCGCAAGCTTTCCGTTAAGACAGGGGAATCTATCAAAAGTCAAAAATTATTGCATGTATTTAGGAACTCTAGTTCAAAGGTGGCTTCCAAGCTCATCAGTATAGTTTAGTTCTACCATTAACGTGACGAATAAACGATAAACGAATGAAATTTAATGTTTATTTTAAATCTTGAAACCTAACATTTACTTGCTGATAATCGTGCAATTTAATTCTAAATCTTCACCATTGTTACGTTTTCAAGAGAATTTCCCTTTAGCAGAGAAGTGGTGAGTATCATCCCGCAGAAGTGCGGCGATTTATTATTACCTTCGGCAGGATTGGTCGATATTATTCCGTGAAATTAGTTTGAAAGCGAACCACCAGCGCCTAGGATATCGCCATGAATAAGTTAAAAGCTCTAAATGAGAATGGTGAAACCATTTTAATACCTGACGAAGCGTTAAATTAATGCGAGTCTTCCTCCTTAGCACCATTAATATTAATGTTATCCGATGGATCTCAAATTACCCGGGAACGATAATCGTAATGCAAAATACACCTCGTTTTATAATCGCGAATACTATCCTATAACTATCCAATAAACTGACATAACACATATGGTTCACGAAGGCAGTTTAGCGGAGTGATAAGGAAAAGCTTTTACGTCTACTTGTATAAAAAAACCATGGAGTATTTTCATATACTATGGACACCGTTAAAAATAATGGAATATTTAAAGTTTATTTTTCTGATTCTGATTATTGTATTAAAGATGTGTGTTTTAATATTTTATTTGCGGATTTGGTAAATCACACATTCCGAAACGGTTCCAACTGGCTACAACGTCATTATGACATAGAAAACGCCACCGATTGGTAAGACGGCTGTCAACAACGTTGCCCGCGGTGACGTCAACGCCGCCGAATTCCACGGATAAAAACGAACACGTCGTTTTGGCGTTTCGAAAATGGCACATTTTAAATCTTAAATAAATATAAAAATAAAAGTTTTTTTTTTCTTAATTTCTTTCGAAAAAAAAAAGTAAAAATACTCTATTGCCGCCTTCTCGATTGTCTTCGGAGTTATGATTCATTACACGTTCTACAGGTTCAACGTAGGTAAAAACATCAACTTTCAGTCGTAGGCCCTCATTTATAAGATTGCTAGTTGGAGTACCCGGCTTCGCTCAGGGTGTTGATATGAGATTGAACTGACGTTCGAACCCACGACGTATCTTGCTTTGCTACTAATGGGTAGTTCCTCCCACACAAAAAAGGCTTCGATTGGTCCACAATGTTCCAGAACATTCCAAAACATTCGAGAGGGTTCTGGAATGTTCCACAATGAACTAGGAAGTTCCCGAATGTTCCCGAACGTTCCAGACTATTCTCGAACGTTCCAGACTATTCCCAATCATTCCACAACAATCCAGAATGTTCTGGAATGTTGAGAATGATTTCGAATGCTCTAGAATGTTCTGGACTTCTAGGAATTTCTAAAAGTCGAGACATCCAGCCCCTAAATCTTCCAAATCCTGCCCTTCAGGTAAAAGCGGGAATCTTCTTCATGAATGGGGGATAGAGGTCTACCACACCATCCCTTGATCGTACTGGGACTTGTTTCAGCGGCATGCACATTGTACACTTTCGTTTATAATATACATTGAGTTGCCAGTCAATGTAAAGAATCAGCTTTTGAGGGTTTTTACCACAATATTCTACCTAAAAGAGGATGAATTAAGAAATTTTAAATTTTTTGGCAAACATCGTAGTAATTAATAAATTGACAATAAAACCGTTCGAAGGTAAACACCCAATGGCTGCTGCGAGACACGATACCAACCTAAGCGCAGTTTTACTAATGCGGTCCATGATTGATACCGCTAGCGATATTAACCAGAAATATTGGCCAATATCGATATTACTTACGTCAATATATAAATTTCAGAGTGTTGGAGGCGATGCATATTGAATAAATATTTTGTTTCAATTCACGTGTGGGCTGTTGGCTCCGCCTCAAAATCGAAATTATTTGGTCCAATTTCTTAAGCATACTATTTGGAAGCTTGAATGGTAGACCTGAAGTTCAGATGAAAAAACAATTAAAAATAATTTAAATTATTTATTTAATAGAATGAAAGGAAACCTTTAACTGGTCCAGTTGATTGTTTTATTAAGGTTTGTTTAATCTTCATAATATTATGTGTAGGTACAGGAAGTTAGAAACGTTACCTAAATTAAATATTATATATTTTGAAAGCGTTATAATTGTTTGTATAACATTCTATCGTTCTTATTACTATAAATGTACATACTTCATCCAATACCAGACGACTTCTTCTTGACTAATTTCCTTCAGTTATATCAATACTGCATTTGATCAAACTGACAACCCAAAGTTTTTCAAAAATTCCGTATTAAAATGGTTAGATACTGTATTAATTTTTCTTTCATTAATTTCTATTTCAGAATTGAAAATTAAAATGATTAGTACGTTAAATTTGTTGGATGTCTCATACATTGTATAGTAAGTTGTTTGTCTTTTAAAACTTAAAAAAAATCGTTTGACTGGAGATTGAACCTTCCTACCCAGAAACTGGAGTCGAAAACTGTACCAACCGAGCCAAACCCCGATCGGATAAGACCGATATTTTGTTGCGTAAAATAACTGCTGATATGTCAACAAATTTCAGAGAAATGCGTGTGTGTGACTGTCACTAAGTTGAGGGAATGCATTGTCATCGATAACTAGTCTGTCTGCCGCGTTTCAGATCAGTCGGACGTCGGAAAGTGGGTTAATTTCCTCTTCCAAGAGTCCACTTAATTCATACATTCTTTAAAAAAAAACTAAAAAAAATTCAAATAGGAGCGTTTAAAAATGAAATCCGCGATATTCCCATATTGAAGAGGAGGCAACTAAGTTCGTAATTAAACGTTGAATGGCTACAAATGAGCACAATGTTGGCAACTAGGAGGGCCACTCAAAACCAAGAGAAAATAATAATAATAAAAAGTCTCGTCAGCGACTCGCGAGGGCCAATTTAAAAGTTTTCACTTGTGCTTCGGAAAGCTCTTAAAAAAGCCGAGTGCAAAAGAGGCTGCGGCCACCGCCGGGAAATCAAATTACGGGGACAACAAAGGTTCTGCCGCGAGACAAAGCCCTCAGCCCGGAGAGGGTTGAACTTTTCCACCCTTGGACAAAAAATAAACATCGGATTAATCCGCATATTGCAGCCGCGGGACACGGAGATATTGCGCTGAGATTACATGCCGAAATAATGACCTTTGGATGGGGCGTACTAATGAAATGAATTCGTCACAAAGAGCTTTGAAGCGAGGAAAAGCTGTGCAAGTTATTATTTTATAAGAGCAGCGGAACTGACGTTGACCGATTGAAATGCACAAAACCTAAACAGATTTAAAATAACTGCATGGACTCGATGCAACGAATTCTGATTTTTCAGGTCAAATAGAAAAGGGTTGGTTTTTGAAAAATCCCAAAAATATCGCATTACCACAATTTCACCACCAAAGGCAAAATATGTCAAACTGGGAAGATGGACTAAAACCCTTTTTACGCAATTTTTGAGGCTGTTTAAATTCTACCAAGCAGTCATTAAACACTATAATTCAACAAAAAAAATTTAATGGGGAAAGAAATCACCTTCCTGCAAGAGTACCTTAGAGAGTGTAAAACAACTATTGTAACTAAAGCGAAACAAATTTAAGCACACTAGAATTCAGCCCCTGGAATTACATTATTGATAATAACTTACTTAAAAATAATTTTACTTCTCTGAAGGAATTATTTAAATGTATTTTTTAGATCATCCACGGAGCATAACAACGAATCTCATTATAACCTTAAGGCGACGCTTCTCGGCCCAAAAAGAAGAAGATGGGGAGATATGTAATTAGGAATGGTGGACAGAGCGCGCCAATATTTTCAATGACAAAATTGATGCGAAAATTGGGAAAATGTTTAATAAAACATGACTCGTTTAAAATAGAGCAAAAATCTCGTGGAAGGTATTTAAAGAATTATTTAAGGAAACATTGTGAATTTTTTCACAAATATAAATTGTAAAATAATAGAAATAGACTTATTTTAAATAATTTTCGGAGCATATTTTGCGATTTTTTTCTATCGAGGAAATTTCATATAATTTGCGTTTTGGCGTGAAACTTATCTAGATATTATCTTCAAAAATAACATATATTTTTTAAGAGCTTAAAAACTTCAAATGTTTAAGGGAGATATGCAAGAAATCGGTAGAAATTCGAATAGCGGCGGCTTAAGATAACGTTTTACAGCTGTCGTTAGGATCATACTAACTATCGATGTAATAGCTTGATCGAAGGGATATCGCAAAAGCATATAAATTACACAGACATAATGTGTTTTTCGTGCAGTGGTCCAACTTCACTTCCCTGGGGAACACCAAAAGTCTCAGCAAATAAAAGCCTCTTGTAATCGACACATCCGGAGAACCAGTGGCCATACAGAATATTGGTATTATAATAATAAAGAGAGAGAAAAAGGGCAGCGAGCCACTTGCGTGCATTTTCTCTTGGTGTTAAAAATTCATAGGATTTATTTATTTATTTATTGTATCTTTACATTGCAGGTAAAAATGTTTACAAAACAATTTGCAACCTCACTAGGACAAGCCTGTGTTGAGGTTAACAATTCTACAATTAACAAAATAACACAAAATTATACAGATATTGAAAGAACAATATTGTTGCATTTCTTACAGGTTGAGATTAAATCTAAACTGCTGGCGCTAGGTAGTACATTCATGTAAACATGTAGACTTTTGTAGGCGATGATGATTTTGATTAGTTTTATAAAATCCACAATTTCCTTGAAATAAGGAAAATACCACAATTTTGTGTTGTTTAAGTTAAACAAATATAAATTTTTAGTTTGTGACATCACATTCCGAAGTCCTTGATTTTACGAAATCCCTCTGTTATACGAAACAAAAACATTTTAAAACTGATGACTTCAGTTAGTGGACATTGTATTATAGAAATTGTAAACTAAAGATTTATCAATTAATAAAAATACTGAATGCGAATATGAATACCTACCCATATTTTAAGAACAATGTTCTGTTTTTCAGCATACAACGCAAAAAATTATACGACTATTAAAACATCGACGAAGAATTTTCATTTTTTGTTTTTGGGGTGTTATGCCGTGTTGCGCTACCTCTTTCTTAAGCCAACGTTTCGGACACAATTACACATCTGCCCTGATGATGGACACTGTGACGCTGTCCGAAACGTTGGCTAAAGAAGGAGGTAGCACCCCAAAAACAAATAACAAAAATACTATTATTTATTATTTTAACTTTATGAGTAAAACCTCAAACTGTAATATTTAATTAAATGAAGACATTATGAGCGAAACTCAATCGAAAATCTGGAAACAGAAAAATCAGAAAAAGATATTGGCACCTCTGGGACTCGAACCCAGGACCTCCCTACTTTCCGGGTTGGGCGCTCTTATCCACTGAGCTAAGGTGTCGATATCCAATTCGGTCACTTGCAATCATTCATAAAAATGGCAGCCAATAAAAATATGCGTTAAGAAAAATGAAGATAATATGGGTGGTTCTTAGTCGAAGTATGGTACAGTTAAAAGTGACCGAATTGGATATCGACACCTTAGCTCAGTGGATAAGAGCGCCCAACCCGGAAAGTAGGGAGGTCCTGGGTTCGAGTCCCAGAGGTGACAATATCTTTTTCTGATTTTTCTGTTTCCAGATTTTCGATTGAGTTTCGCTCATAATGTCTTCATTTAATTAAAAAAAAAAAAAAAAAACAAAAATACTTTTGGCCGTGAAAATCTAAAAACTTATCGACAAAGAATAATTTCGAAAGAATAAAAAAACGTGCTGCGGCTTTCGTGTAAGATTAAAAGTTTAAAATATACTGAATGGCTTTTGAAATACTTCCGAAACACCAAAGTAAAGTTTTTTTTTACAAAAATACATCTATTTTCGAATGTCTTTTAAAACATTTTTTTTTTTAGGTTTGACTGAGGCTTGAACTTTCCTAAATAGTGGTCGGAATCAACCACGCTACCAATCACGAGTTGGTAAGATCGACATTTATTTCGTATATTAAGAGCTTTAAATTCTTTGAATTTCAGAAAAATTAGTATATGTCCGCATGTATGCGCGTGATTGCAACCAGATACTGATATAATGCATTGCCATCTATATATCTGCCGAGTTTTAGCGCGATCGGATGTCGGAAAGTGGGTTAATTTCCACTTCCAAGATTCCGCTTCATTCAAACAAACAAGACGGCCGATGTAGTCCAGCGGCAAGGCTCTTGACTCGCATTCCGAAGGTCGCGGGATCGGATCCCGGCGTGGCAAATAAATTTGATTTGATTAATTTTGTGTTATTTCACAATTTATTCATTTAAAATAATATATAGTTTATTTCCAGAGTGGAAGATACTCTCAGTACCGCCCTGGTGTAAGACCACCATTCAGAATTGAAACGTTGCTTGAAATGGCTTTAGCCGTGTTTGGTGACCAGATCTGAATAGCGAGGTACTTCTCACCTTCCTCTTTCCCATCTCCTTCACTTTTCATTCATACAAAAAAAAAAACACAAGTGAAATTCAAATAGATATATTTAAAAACACAAAACAAACATCACGAAAGAAGCTCATTTCAAGGTATTGTAAGAAAGTCGGTAACCGATACAGGATGCAGGCTAAACGACGTCCACGGAAGCGAAATCGGTCGTGTATAACTTTCAGAGGATATACCGTGTAATTTAGATCGCCGGCGATATCGCACCGAGGGGAAACCATTGGCTTTTAAATTTCCAGACGCTATTCGCTCGTGCTGGCTCATTATTGCCTCGGCGCTAACGAGGGGATTAGCTGACGTGTGGACTGTGGACGATATTATGCATAGACTGTAGACCACACTGCACGAATAACATAGACGGAAAGTTAATAATATGATTGCATAACTACTAACTACCATATTGAAACAAGCAACAGGGAATAGCATTAAAGCCGTTACATTTCAAAGGGGATCTAACAAAATGTATGCAATTTAGCCAAAGCTTAGTAACACTCAAAATATACAATTTCCTCTCCAAAACATTTAAGCCATAACAAAAACACAATACCACACGCATCGTTATAATAAAGACCTCGGTACAGATTCGCTCCACGATGTAGTACATATTTTAAAATAAAGTAACAGCACGTACCTGCAGGATTTTAACCAGCGATTCCAGAGCACATTTGGAGTAAAAAAAGGAGATGTCATTTTGCTATCTGATGATTTTTTTTCTATTGAAAACCAAATATTTTTCAATCAAGTCGCCACTGATCACACGCGATGGGATTACTGATACGAGCTGTTCCGTGTTACCATACTACTGGAACGAGACGGAGTGCTTATCACGTGACCAGCTAGGCTCTATACACGACATCTCAGTTGCTGCAACATGTGATGGAAAATATTTTATATTGTTTTTAATTGGAAAAAAAATCATCGGACAACAAAATGTCGTCCACATTTTTCACTTAAAATATTCTCAGGAATAGTTGGTTAAAATCCTTAGAGCTGTTATATAAAAAGCCATGTTCAATATAGAATGTAAATAATCGGTATCATTTACTACCTACACCTAATTACTCATTATCAAATGGCCAAAAATTGCTCAATACATTGCAGGGACTACAAAAATTTCCATATTTTGCTCACAACATGTGGAAGATTACTCAACTGAATCAAGGGGAAGACTGATGGGCGAAGGGCTAGAAAAAAACGCTACACCATTTGGCTAAACTTGGGTGTCAGAATATATAAGTTGTTTTAGATAATTCGGACTGCAGTCTGCAGAGTAAAGAAAATTCTGATGAGAGCCAACTATCGACAGGACACTAAGATAGACGCCAACACTTTATAAACATAAAAAAGTAGAACCAAATATCAATTCTGTGGTACGTGTTTCATACAAACTAAAACCTCGTAACAAACATCATTTGTGTGAATAAAATCACAATAGTAGAAATAATATCTAATCGTGCCAGGATGTTTTGAATACGCAAACAAAGGCCACCTTTCGGAAAACAAAACGGTGTTTCAGAATAATAAGCCCAGGGCTATGATGCTAATATGGATGTGTGTGTCGTGTTAATGAAATGTTACGTTTGTGTTTATAGTGACCCCAACTAACTTTGTTTAGTTCCAGAGACGTTAAAACCTTCATACAAGTGAGGAGACAACCCAACAAAATGTTTGGATTGAGGTATAGAACAACGAGCAAGAATACTTTACGAATGCGACGATTTTGCGTGAGTTCCCTCAATTGAACTAAACTAACTGATGCAGACGAAATTGTGAGTAATCAACAAGACCATTAAATAAGGGCACTTTATAGAAATTAGGATGGGGTCATCAACAAGTTAATGAAATTGATGGGAGCCTTTTTTCTAAGTGGGTATAACCCTTTGTTAGGGGAGGTAGGTCTGGGCAAGCAGACTGGCTGAGTTTTGATGGAAACAAGAGCGACTGGCGTGACGGATGGACAATGGGCGGAAGTTATTATTACAGAACCCCGAACAGAACACATCACTGATTCTTAAGCTGGAGGGTGGATGTTGCGGAAGGTCTCGACAATAGTAAATGCGGAATTAACTCAATCTTTGTTAGTAACCAGCAACAACCGGCCAAAAAGGTATGAAATACAACAGACATTTAAACGTTTATTTATTTGACTTAACATCGTCAAAAAGCAACGTAATCATAATCTTCATCGTTACCGTCTTCGTCATCAATTGTCAAAAAAGTGACCTTTTCATTTCAATTGGGGCATGTTTTGGTTGCTCAAGGGAGTGGGGAGATGAATGAAATGAGTAAGACGAAGGTCAGGAAGAACCTAGCTATTAAAAGATCTGGTCACTAAACACGATAAAAGCCATTTCAAGCATCGTTTCGATTCGGAATTGTGGTCTTTCAACGAGGGAGTTATTGAAAAAATCTACCACTACCACAAAAGCAGAGACAGGTTCATGTATTCATAATATCGATTTTTTTGGAAACCCGTGAGTTAATCCACTGGACGCGAAGTCCAAAACACCACGTTCCAGTTTGGAAGCTCGGCGTAGATAAAGTCCACCCATAAATCAGAACTTGTACCCATTCTAAACATGTAATAATTGATGTTATTAGTTCCAGAAGCAACGTTTGGTATACCATTATTCAAAGCTTTCGGGGGTATCAGACCAAGCTTGAAAAAAACTCTCACGTAAAATAATAACATCGAAAAATCAAACTAAAATTCTTCAAAACAATATCAATTCTTCAAAACAAACTAAAATTCTTCAAAATAAATTTAATAATAACGCAAAAAAAAACTCTGTTTCATAAAATTATTGTTCTACAAATTTGGATAAGGATGTTTGGTTTATTAATTTTAACAATCTTTACAGTAGATGAATTCTGATGATTTATACCCTCACAGTCTGCGATTTTATCTGTAATGTTTATACAATAAGTTTTTTAATAGTTGATCTGTGTGAAAAGTAAGTATTTTTCTGGTAAATTGATGTACGAGTATTTCGCAGCTTTAATTGTCTAGTTTTTAGCGTTTATTTACAAAATTTTCACAAAGAAGAAGAAAGTTTCTTTGTAAACAGTGCCTTGGTTATCAGATATTAGCCTACGCATTATGTTGTCAGAGAGTAGCTTAAGCATTCTATCGTAGCCAAAGATAATAGAAAAAAGAAGATGGGCCAAAACCATTATTAGAATGAAACCGGGCGTTATAACCCGTGTCGCCAACTTTACTCACCCTTACTATTGAATATCGCATCTAAGCACATCGGCACCCGCTTTTGTTTGTACCTACACACCAAATGTAGAATTATCAATGGCAACCGCCTTTATAGTTCATGCAGTTTGGTGGTCGCTCGGCGACAGTGGGCACTCTTGCGCCATTCTCCCCTCGTTTCTAATAATTATGGTGATAGCACTAACTACTGCTAGTATGCGCCGATTGCCGTTTAAATTTAACTATAAATTGTTTAAAGATATGCTGCAGCTTTGGACCACTTCTATTTGGACAAGTTTTTTACAACAGCTAGACTAAACATTATGAAAGTGCTATTTAAACCAAAACCTAAAGAATAGACAACAGACATTGCTCAAACAGTAAAAACGAAGGGTGTGAGAGTAGATTTGTTTCAGCAACAGAAAAGTTACCCATTAAGAAACAAAAGAAATAAACATTTAAGAAAACAAAACAAAAAACAGCAACGGTTTTAAAATAATTGTGAGAAATAATAATAAAGCTCTAGAAGGGAGAGAAAGGAGTAGGAGGAATAATAACTTACTTGGAAAAGAGGGATAAGCCCAATAATCACAATGGAAACATTAACGAACTTGTTTGAAAACAAGTCGAAGTTTGGAACAAACAATACAACACCCTGGAATTAAGTCTTTGGTAAGAGGCTTTATAAAAATAATAACACATTGTTTGGACAAGGATAATAATAAACTGAATATTAACAGATAAGTTCTGTGACACACCGCAACACATGCGCGGTTAAATTTCTGGGTGGGCTGATAAAGGAAGAAGTCAAAGGGCGAAAAACACATCAAAGGAAAGGTGCAGGTTAAAAAAAGAGTTGTCCATAAAACGAAGAAACTACCTACAATATTACCTTCATTGTGAAGCGAGATATATTTGTAAGAAGTAGTACAAACTCTTGAACGGTGAGCTCTAGAGTCATGAAATAAGCACAGCTTTTTTTGGGTATAATTTTTAATTAAAATAGTTCTTATTATATTATTATTTAAGGCCCGGCTTCCCGCATTTTACCGATTTATTACATATTTTTCTTAAACACTAAGTTTTAAAGCTCTTAAAAAATATATGTTACTCTTGAAGATAATGTCTGTACATTCCCAACGCCGAAGCGGCATTATATGAAATTCCCTCGATAGAAAAAAATCGTTAATTATGCTCCGAAAATTTACTAATCTGCCCTGATGATGGACACTGTGACGATGTTCGAAACGTTGGCTAAATAAGGAGGGAGCGCATAACACCCAAAAAATACTTTTGGCCGTGAAAACCTAAAATCGTATCTAGAGGGATTTTAAATGGGACAACGTCAGGACATTTTTTTTTCTGCGGTTAGTTCGTCATAAAATATGCTTTAATCAATATTTTACCTACCCTCGTGTATTTACTGTGAACCTCATTTTATACTATAAGTTATGCCTTATACTATACTCTTACATTTTAGTTAATGCTTTATACTATAAGTTATAATATGTAAATGCCAAAAGGCGTTAATGGTACAAACAAATAATAAAACAAATACTAATTAAAATTAGTATCCTCGCATATGTCACCATGCTGATTGATGTGGGGTACTTTATCAAAAATCAGCTTGTAAATACCCGCCTAAAAATAAACTGCCGTTGTCGACATTTTGAATGATCGCGATCTCCCGATGATAGTAGAGAGCATAGATATACCACTCATGTAGATGATATACCACCGTACCACTGATATACCACTCATGTAGTTTGGTTTTAAAATGAAAATATAAATCTCCTTTATTAAAATCATGGACAATACTTGTAATATTGGTGATATTTGGGCCTACTTATATACGGATTATGTTCAAAGCCGCGCTAAGCTCGACAATCCAACCAGGCCGAGCTTAAAATCAATTGAGGGCCAAAGACTATCTAATTTGCCAACATTATTTATTACGAACAGGTGGCATCTATTCGCGGTACCTCAAACAAACCACGCATTTTCTAAGAAACCCACAACTCATTTGCGTAACATCTTCAGTACCAATCAACAATACATCAAGGTTCGGGATTGATAGTCTATACCAGAGGTTCCCAAACTTTTTTCTCGTAGATCAGTTTCAAAATTTTACTGGTCACGGTGGACCCTCTATCGGTTTTTACCAAATACATTTTTATCATACTCCCAAAACTCGACACGCGTGAATATTGAATGGAGAGGTGTGGTCTGTTACAATGGAGCAGTACCGGATCTACGACTACGGGGGCAAAATGGACCAGTATTCGAAATTATATTTGCCACGACGGAGAGGCGCAATGGGATATGAGACGAGGGGGTGGGATGGGATTTGGATATGGGGCACGGGATGGGTCTCAATCGAAACCAGTTCGTGGACCCGCTTACAACTTGCGAACCCCCATTTCTTTATCGCGCCTACGTGGACCCCCCCCCGGGTCTCCCGTGGGCCCCTAGGGGTCCACCTGGACCACTTTGGGAATCACTGGTCTCTACTCTAAATCTAAAATAGCCGTCAATCGCGGCCCGAGTGTCAATATAACAAAACAAAGTCAGTCGGTAATTAAACGGTGAGATAGCGTCAACCTTGTCGGCAGGCCTGGTAATATTACTCTTCATCATCAACATCACCTCCTTAACAAATGCTGGAACCTTTATTGGATAACCAACATCTCTGCCATAGGTAACCCCAAGTGGTTCGCTACGTTTGGTGATTCAGCAGGGGTGCCCGGGTTCATGGGATGATGTTTGTCTAGGTCTTGGAGGCGGATGACCAAGACACACTGAACCCCAGATTCCTACCCACCCCTAAACCCTTTTCCTTCCCAGAACTCTTCTCCCCTTCCTTTCCTTAAAAAATCCTCCACACGGCATCCCCAAAATTGACATAGGCCCTGAGGGAAATAATTTTCCTCATGGCCCCTGTAAAAAAAAAAAATGCTGGCACTTGCTGCGGTTCTTTGCCGCCAGACCTCAGTCCTTCCCACCCTATTTCAATTCTCTTCCATGCAGTTTTTCCACCTAATTCCGGTCTGTTTCTGGATAGCTTCCACTGTGGTTCCCACTTGGTATTTGTGATACCTACTGGTTAATCTAAACACAAGTAAGTCACTTCAAAAAATCTATCTCAATATCGTGAAATCTTGCATCTTAAGTTTAAAAAAAACAAATAAAAGTTCGGGATTGATCGCCTAACTCGTCTCGAATGTCAGTATAACATAATGTCATAAGTGTCAGCCAGTAAATAAACTGTCAGATAGTGTCAACCTTGTCAGCCGGCCTAGTGGCGACACTGACAACCGTCAGACAATTAGAGGCCACTCGGGCTGGGCTGCCGATACCGGTAGCCGGCGCTGTCTGGTGTGGGAAGAACCTTGAAAATAATGATTAGAAACCATACGTGTAGGTACATCCCGTATCGAGCAAAATGCTCAAAGTGTTTGTGCGATACGTTGTGGTAATTATACGCATTAAAATCGGCTGATATTTACCTAAGCAACAAATAAAGAGGGATTTTTTAAGATGCACAAAATATTAATAGGAATTGGTCTTTTAGTGTTAAAGTTAAATTTGAGCACTAAAATTTGGACAGCCATTTACAGGTTAAATACATTCCGATACGATACGATACGATTGTACCACCCCAGCCAGGAGCACTCCTGTCCCGGTGACACCGGTACACCAGGGGGCACTGATTTGTTAGGACTGGAACACATGCTCTGAGGATGGGAAGGAGGTTGGAGTTTAATCGACCGGTATGCATGACAACCTAACTAGCCAATATTGGAATTAAGAATGGGCAGGAATAAATTAATGGATTGAGCGTTATTTTTTCTCCTTTCTTTGTATCGTCCTTCTTCTTGCCTCTTCTCGGCTCTTCTTGTCTCTTCCGGGATCTTCTCGTCTCTTCTTGGCTCTTCTTGCATCTTTTTGCATCTTCTCGCCTCTTTTGTACACTTCTGGTATTTTGTCTCTTCTTGAATGTTCTCGTCTCTTCTCGGCTCTTCTTGGTTCTTCTTGCTACATCTTGGATGTTATCGTCTACAGGTTACACACATTCCGCTGATAAATTCATTGTAACCTCTCTTTTTCTTGTAAGTATTGAAAGTAACAAAAGGAGAGGTTAGAACGGGTCTCACGATAAAAAATGTTAAGATTCATCGACTCGTTCATTCAACGTTGAGATAATGTCACCAGAAATCAGAAATCAAACCTAGACGCAAAATAAGCATGGGTACAAGTTGTTGTTACTCTGTAATATGCAAACCTACTATGCTAGTTGGTGGATTAAATAGGATTAGACATAGATTCATCAAAATGCATACAAGGAAACAAGAAAGCGTTCTAATATACAAAAAAAAAACACATAATATTTGTGCCCAATCGAAATTCCAGTGATAATTAAAAAAACAATTGTAAAACTTCGATGAGATGGCTATTCAAAACAACAATCTAACATAAATTATTTATTCATCTGTCATACTATTATCAACAGTGACTGAAACATGGAGCATTAATATTCCGACATATTAGTAATGATTAAAATACTATCTGCTCAGTTGCTCAAACTTCACAACGAAACCGCACCGGAACTATTCCTTTGCCATATTCTTGAAGCCAAGGGAACTCATATCATCCACATAACAACAAGAACTGTGAATATAACTAAACTAACCTCCCCTTCAGTCTCCATAAACGACGCTTGTAACTGAGAGAGAGGTTAAAACGGAATTATAGTGGCAGGACCAAATCGGACGTATTCATAATATAGACTCTCCATAACACTAGAACTTTATTTTCCCTTACGAACTCTGCATGACGTTCGAGCGAAATTTTCCAAGAGCTTTGAGGTAATTCCCAAAGGTCTAGTAGTTAATTTGGTAAGTGGCCGGGCACAGAGACAAAGGGAGCTCCGCATAAAGCTGGACGTTTCATAAAGACGATAGCCTTTGAGAGGTACTTTTCAGGAGTTGGGCAGATTTACCAGCGGGGCTCTGAAAGGAATTATTATCAAAACGCTTTCGGAAGAGTGACTAGACGGGAGGGGGGTCTGCGGGCCCATTCATTCCGTATTATAGACATTATATAGAACGATATTTAATACAGGCGACCCCCTGCGGGCGAATCGTATTAAATGTCAACCGGCACACGAGTCGAGAGAGCACTCACACAACATCAAAAGCAGTCTCGGACCCGTATATCCATGTACGCGAAACATGCTTGTAAATGGATTACATGGGTTAATTTCGAGCCATTCCGGTAAATTGAATTCCTCTAAAATTGTAATTTTGCTCCTAACTAAAAGGTCAAAGAGCTAAAAGTCTGATATTGAAATTGTTATCACAAAATAGAGTACTAGGGCAGATTAATTAGATCAAAAAACAAGGATCGCATTTCACATTAATAGTTATTGAATTAAAAAGGGTCGGCAGATAGTCCAACGTCAAGAGCGATCAACACTAATCAGCTCTGAACTTGATCCAAATGGCGCCCAATTTAATTAGAATTGGTGCCTTTTGTAATCTGAAAACATTGTAACAATACCATCACAATTTTCCATACGGAAGGGTAAAGCTTTTAACAGTTTTAACGACCTATATTATTATTAGACCCTTCATTCAATTACCAAGAATTACTGAAGAACTTTATTGCCCAATAGCTGTATACAAAGATGCTGAGGAACGTTTGGTCATGGCCTCCATAAATGGACCGATTTACGGACATGTAACAGCCGCTAAGTCCTGTACATTTAGTCACAAGATGAATGCTTTGATAACAACAAAGCTAATAAAGGTACCTACAGCACGGATAATGGGTACGTTTTGGATTCAAATTTTCCCGGAATATATCTGAAATTGTGCAAAAAATTTTACATTCAAAATAATAAGCAATAGGAAAATTAGGACACAAAAAAATTGTGTGCAGTTCACACGCGGTAGAAGAGAAACCTTCGGAAAACTAAAATAGGCAAGAATGGGGAGACTACGAAGCACTTTTTGTATCGATGTGAAGGATGATTTTTGTCGTCGATTCCACCTTTTCCTGTACATTTGGTCATCTTATTAATATTTGTGTTTTCTTCTACGGAGTCGCTTTATTTTGTCTGTTCATTTTGGAGGATTTCGTAGGATTAGATCCTTGGTGTCTGCAGAGCTGTCTGCATAGATGTCTGCGTAGGTTCGTCAGGCGCTTTATACCAATACACCAAAAGAGACTTGCGTGGGAATGTGGATTTATCGAATTATATAGGAACCGCCTACCCGTGAATTAAATAAACATTTTATTGCTATCTCATTCTCTCGAAGGCTTAATCCAAATGTAGTCTCCTTCAACGGAAGCAGTCTTCCGAACAGGACCTCCATGATATGCTTGGAGTAACTCTAAGTGACCAGCTCAGGTACGGGGGCTCCATCGAAGCCAGAGTTAAGTTAGTCTCTAAGAAACTGGGCGTACTGTACAGGGCCCGCAGATACTTTAATACTCAGGGCCTCCTATTAGAAGTTAATGTAAAAAAAAATTCAACAGATGTATGTTTGTCTGTTTTTAGCGTCGCTCGTTTCCGTTTCATCCAGTTTCAAATCACAACGGTACTAAAGAAGTTTTCATTTAAAAAAAAAATCCTTCCTAGAGCATCGTTACGGCAAATAAGCGCCCAGCTGTCCCATTCCCGACAGCGGCAAACCGACTGACGCCACAGAACATAGGATTTCCAGTACCAAGAACCCGGTGTCAGTTAACACGAAGCTTGGATAGGGCGGCGAGGTGCACGTTTACCCGACGTACCATCGTGTGTTGATTCACGTAACAGGCGACATTAGTCATACATACACATTACTAACACATGCTCTGTACAATGTGTAGTTTGTATTCTTTGTATAGTTCAGTGTAATATTGGCAGGGCCGCCATGGGGATTACCGCCCCCTGCGGTAATCCGCGGTCTGCGGTAAAATACGGCTTTATCAATTTAAACAAACATTTTAATCCATATTAATTTATTTTATACAAAAAGATTTGAGTAGTGTAGCCGAATCTAACATAACCTAGCAAACAAGGTTTTGCCGGTGGTGCATTCTATTGCCTTCGAATTTAGAAATCCAGTCAGCTTTTTGGTTTAAAATATTGAAGTCATTGCGCAAAGTCTATCGAAGTCACTGACCAGACAAATTGTGAGCAAATATTGTTAATATTTTCGTGTATCCCATTCCATTTTTTCCATTCAAGCTAGTTTAGGAGTTCAGAGGGTTAAAGTATTGTTCTTGGCGAACAGTATCGCATAAATTTATTGAGACGTATGCAGTATATTTATACTAATTAAAATGATGATCTATTAAATTTAGTAAGGTTAAGAAACCTACTGTTTGCGTACGTGATAGCGTATATACAATATCAAACTTTCCGAAATAAAAAAGGCTACTTATTACAATACAGAGTCGAATAACAAAAACGGTACGAAATCTAATGCGGAAATTTGAAATGCTGTGTGAAGGACAATAAATCCAAAAATAAATTAAATATGTCTTTTTCTCCGTTTTTTGTTTTCTTTTGATCTGCGTCGTGAAAATATTGCTTGGAAAGTAAGTGTGTCCTTTGCGACGTGCTTTTAAAAATTAAATTAACTAATATTATTAAAAAAATTTACACAAAACGTTAAGTGTTCTAAAAGATCTATTCAGTGTTATTTTATATTTCCGTGATCGAAATGATTTATCACAAGCAACTTCTTTCAAATAAGATACGTTAAAGTCGAATAAGAAAAGTACAGTTCCGGCTGAAGATTAGTTTGTGTCGCTCTCCATAGAAAGAAAAAAAATGGCCTTATTTTTAAACGCCCGGGGTCTCAAAAGTTGCGTATGATCTGTAGTTACTTGAAAACGTAAAAATAAATGAAATTGTTGTTCACTATTAGCCCGCTAAAATGGCCGGAAGTTTAGAAAAAAAAAAATAGATTTCGTGATTTGGAAAAAATAAAACAAAGGGTCCGTATTTTATATTTTGTACCAAACTTAATTTTTATTCCATAACTCCAGCATAAAGAAAGCAAAAAAAAATTGTTTAAACATATGGGATGTGTTAAGTAAAAATATAAAATGGGAAAATAACACTTTTTCTGGATAAAAACAGTATTCTTGTTGACATTCTTGTATTCATAAACTTGTTTTTTTTCATTTTTGTCAGCTGTTCGCATTTTTTAATAGTAAACAAACATTAAAAGGTTTTTTATTTTTATTTATTTTAAATTATTGAAAAAAATAAATTAGTAACAGAAGTGAAAGAAAAACGTTTTGAGGTTTTTTTCTGATTTTCATTGCATTTTAGCGGGTTAATAACCATTTAAAAAAATAAATTAAAGCTGTTCTCATTTTCTTTGTAAGACGCAACATTTGAGATCCCGGACATTTCTGAATTCAAAAGTTGAAATAATTGACACACCCTACTGAAGATTGCCCTGAAGAAAGCCAAATTCCGTTAGGAAAGAGCGCCAAATATTTAAAAAATAAAATAACAAGGTCAATCATTTCATTTGAATCCACTCGGATCAAAGTTTTTTTGAAGACAGTAAAATTGAGCGTCAGCCTACGACCGCCCCTGAACGCCTGTGTGTTTCGAACGTAGGGATACGGCGCCCCTGTAGGCAGAACATATTGGAATCTACCTATTCGGGTGGTGTGCATGATAGTGGCACAAGGGGAAGGGAAACAGAAAGCATGGCGGTGGCGGATCGATATCCCTCTCAGACGCGGACCCACCCGGCAAGAAAAAATTAATTCACACGATAATATATAAATAAATACCTATAGGTACACGTGGAGAGGTCGGGACTTGACATTGCCGGCAGCAGTGTATTATTTCACCCACGCATTAAAATATTTACAAGAGAAAAAAATTGCTCATGGATCCGAGGCGTTCTCTCAAAACTCTGCTGAATTGAATTTGGGCATTTGAATGATCCTTCTGAACTTAGGAAATGAACCGTGAACTGAATGGGCAAGGTGTATGGAATTAGGCAAGCTCTACAATATGGAACCTAAAAAAACGAAAGAATCATAGCAGAGTTCCGAACGCGAATTTAATCTCTTCAAACTTACAACTTCTGTTCTGTAATAATGCTGAGCATGAAAAGACATTAAACTCGAAAAGCTTCGTTTTAAAATAAGTGGCTGGCCACGCAAATGTTTTAAATAATTACAATAAATGTTTTACGAATGATAGGAAAATGTGGTCCAATTTTGGACCGCTATCAGTCGCAGAAAAATAAAAGCGGTCCATTTTTCGATCATAATCGCTCCTAGCTTTGTACAATGCCTGTGTAATGCACTTTTCTCAAGAATAAGCCAATCATCGATAGCGTTGCTTCAGCGTACCTTCTTTTAAATACAATTAGTTATCACGTAACTCATAAGCGTGAATTGTTATATCATCAAAGATTGTAACAAAATAAGAAAACGATAATCGTAATAGTTACAATGGTTAGTTTGATGTTTCGTAAGTAACTTACTATGTAAATGGCGTGAATGTTGTAAAACACTCCACGGGCATAACGAAGCTTGACGAACGCCTGTTTCTCACATCAGATGAATGGGAATCATTCAAACTAAGTTATGTGCGTGTGGCTTCCGTAATAGAACCTCATTCACTCAGAAGGTGATCAATCATTCACCGATAGGCACATCAACAGAGGCTGGCTGGTTTTATATCCAAATAAAGAAAATGCAATCAAGCGGGAAAAACACCATTTGGAGTGATCAGATCACCTTTATCGTATGATCAATGTGTTTATCAATAAGTATTATCTAGAAAAAAGCAAAGCGATAATTTATTTATACACTCATATATTTTAGTTAGTTTGTTCTTTATTCTTCTGGATGGTATAGAAAACTGGACAATAAACCAAGCAATGACACTAAAGGAAAACATTTAAATGTTGATCTGCAAGTGCGTTCAAAACACATAAATAAGAGTCTAAAATAACAAGATACTTAACACACATATCTGATTTTTTTTACAGAAATACAAATTTTTCCGAGCTACGAATAACTTGTCAACTTTTGAAAATCCCCAACTGCAACCACACTAAGCGGAAAATGTTGCTTGTGTCGTGATGGAGGATTTAGCCAGCAGAGGAATTGAACACATTGAGGAGTTTTAAGTTATTTTCTAACTCTGTAAAGCACAAATTGCACAAAAATTCCCGTATAAAAAAGGGGTAAGTATAATAGAAGTTCAATTAAGTCCGTAAGTTACCCAAAACGAAATTAATCAAGTTAAGAGCTTTAAATTCATACATGAAGAAAAGCACGAAGCGTTTTTGTCTTTAACAATTATGGTAATTAAACTCGTTACAAAGCTTCGGTTTCAGAGTGTAACATTCGACTTAGTTTAAGATGAAAAACGGTCAATAAAAAGTTTTGAACACAATAAATCAGTTCATAAAACAAAAAAAGTATTTTCTTTATTTTAAATACAAAATATAATGTCTTCCATCAACAACGTTTGAAACATTTTAGAAACTTTCAAGTTTGTAACAGCCTTCCTTGAGATGCTTCGAACGCTTTCGTAGAGAAGGTTCGGAGGCAAAATTGGTCCCATATTTGAAGCACTACTGAATAGCCGTTCGGTGAATGGAGTGCTCCTTTTGAGCAAGTGAAAACGTAGCAACTTGAAGCGTGTGGTTCAGATGTAAGAGGCTTAAATCTGAGAGCTCTCGGCTCCCTCTCTTGTATTAAGTGCAACCGGGTAGTGAATGCAAAGTTTGTTCGGTAATTAGATCCATGTGCGGCTTGGGAACTTTAAGTCGCCACTGTCCATTGACACTACAACTTATAAACACCCGAAGAATGTTTGTATAGAACAGAATATTGTGGACGGTAGATGACAAAATATTATGGTGTAAGTTAGCTCTGTTGTGCTGCTTCTAAGTTCAGGAGCAACCTGGACACTTTGACCAAACGTTCAAAGTGTCCAGGTAATAAGATAATAAATACCCTGGACTTGGACTTGAATCTGTTTTTGTCAATTTGCCGAAAGCTGCGAAATTGATCATTGTATAAAAAACTCCAATATCTTGGTCACATCACAAATGACGTTTAATACAACATTAACTTATTGAAAATCCAGGGGAAAAGATTGATGCAAAAGGTGGTAGAGGAGAAAGCCGCACAGCATGGCTCCGAAACTTTCTGACTAGTAAGAAAGAATTAATCAATCAGCGGTATAGCCAACCTCGAATAGGAGAGAGCAGAAGAAAAATAATGATAATCATTTACCCTCGTGGAATGGTATTCTACAATCCATCACGCAAAGTTTGATCTTATAAATTAATAATTCAGACGGCACCAAAGGTGACATAAGTGCAGTAATCGATGGAGGCCGTATTATAGCATTACTTTGTATGTACTACTAGCCTTACAAGGAACTGTCCATGCTAGCAGTACGAGCAACAAGAACGGAGACAGCTATTGCAAGATGTAAAACAAATACTAATCCTTCCATGTATTACAGCTCTACAAGTGCCACGCCTAACGAAGCAACATGGCCAGTTTTATAATATAAGTGTATGCGGCTAGCGAACCTCCCATTACAAACGTGTGATCAACTTTGCAAACAAAACAATGCTAGAGACGCAGCTGTTACCGTGCATTATTACGCACTTGTGGTCGATGTGAAGGCAAGTAGGAAGTACTATATTGTTCAGAAAACAGAATATAGCATTGAATGGAATAAAATAACTTATTAGTTTGTTGGTAAAGTGACAGGGTGAAAGCAGGGTCTTGGTTGTCACGCAGATTTAAATTAAAGCCTGCTCTAGAATAAGCTAGTTTTCAGAAACGTAATTGAAAGCTTTCGCTAAGATCTGTATACCATTCTAATAACAATACGTTTATGTGACAGCAATACATGATTCTGATATAAACTATCACTGCGGTTCCGGGAAAACGGAAGCTTATACAAAAATGGTCCACTATAGCCTCGATTACATTGAGCAAGTTTACAAGCTACTAGCCGGTAAGTTAAAAAGCGGGTGAATCGGCGAGTGAGATTGTCGTGATGACACACAAAACTGTCTACTCGCTCAATAGCGACAGTAGCAGCTAAAATAACGAGTCTCGCGCGAACCAATTCTGACAGTTACGAAATCAGCTGTTGGTAGGCCGCCATCTTGAGCGAGTAGCGAGTAGAATTAACCACCTTTTCAACTTTTGTTCGTAGATTGTCCACAATTTGCTAGTTAGCAAGTAATACGATGACTCTGAGCGAGTTTACTAATAGATAGTGAATTTCTCCGATAGTAGCTTGTAAATTCGCTCAATGTCACCGAGGGGTAAAGCAAACAAATCAGCTAAATTAACAGTTCTCCTAAAAGTGTTATTTTTGCACTTGCGTCATAATTTTTTAGTTCATAAACGCTTTTTTGTGTTATTTCACCCCAAGTGAAATTTTCTCCGAACCCCATAAATCCAATTAATGTGCTTAGTTAATCTTTTCAGCTTGCTCTTCTTACATAAAACAACTCCCACGGGAAAGTTAACATACCATAAACAACGTAATTTACAGCTGTATTACCAAATTCTCAAAATTAAACCATGCAACACATTTCTACTACATGTCTTATAAACAGAGATATGATAAACATCAAAATATAATTCGATACATACTTTAAAATTAATAGACGTACAAAAAACAAGATAATAAAGGTCATAAAACTAATATGTTGAAACTTTATAGCACTTTTATAAAAGAACCTCCACATTAATATTAACATTGACCTTTAGAGGTAAAGGTAGTCCATTTATAAAACTCAAAACTATCTGGCTTTAACAGTATTGACCTACTGAAGCCATTCAATTAAGAGGCAACGTATTGTGACGTATTATAGCAGACGCCATGTTATAATAAACATGCAGAACACATAGCCTTGATGTCTGACCAAAACCTTGCCACGATTAGTAACCTAGTAATTATTTGCCCTGCGGATCTAAAATGGTTCTGTACATGGCAGGTCTCAAGGATTGTGACAAGTTACGTGAGTACCAGTTCCTTTGATAAAATTACATTCATAATTGTCTAAGATCCCTTCAAGAGCAAATGGTATTTTCCGATCCATATCTCTAACACATCAATTAATAATGACTCTGCTCTTCAAAATTTGTCTAACGACTTTTTTGAAACCAACGTATTTATTTAGGTGTGGAATCGAAAACTCCACGACCGTTGAGAGGCAATCGCAAACAATTCAAAAAATGATTGTCAAATGTTATAATCATTTATTTTATAAAGTATCTTTTCTACGAACTTAGGTACGAATCTAATATCTTACGTACTTAAGTTGTCCAGGGAATTTGCAAATTTACCCGTTTCATGGGAAATTATTTAGGAAATTGAATTGAACTCAATAACCATGCTCTGGAACATAACATTCTGAAATTGCGTTTTCAATATGTAATGTAATTGATCTTAAAACTCAACGATCCGTTCAATTGTAGAAAGTTAAATTTGTTCCCTCTCTAGCAACTACGTAAACGAAGCACAGAAACTCTCAGATTATTCGGAACAATGTATTGCGTAGGAAAAAAGTCAAATTTATCTTACGTTGAAATAGGTCAGCTGATTGATGAAGGAGGTGAAATAATCCAACACACTTACCTGGAAAAAAAGAGAAAAAAATTGTTAGAAAAATAAAAAAAACATCGTAATCTGCACTAATATTATAAATGCGAAACTGCATGTGTTTGTTTGTTACGCTTTCACGCATAAACCAGTAAAATGATTTTAAAAATTCTTTCACCCATAGAAAGCTACATTATATGCGAGTAATAAAAGCTGTATATAATGGTAAGTTCTGGCGTTGCGAAATTATAAATATTAATATATTATATTTATTACACGTTTCTGTCGCTTACAAAAGCGAGTTATTGCTAACGTCAGAAAACAAATCGTTGCCGTGGAAACAATGTTGATATACATATTTGCGGGAAATAGTAGTTACTATCTATATAAAAAAAATGAATCTCCGAAATGTTTGTACACACATAATCTATACCAATATTATAAACGAAACTGCGGGTGTTTGTTTGTTACGACTTTCACGACGACGCTTTCCGAACGACTGCACCAAAATCGATAATTCTTTTTGTTTACTACTGGTGAGCTCAGGCATTATGAAATTTAGGTGGCACGCAAGCTGTTTGAAAACTGAAAGTACCAGGAATGAATGTATGGAATGCGGGAGGGGGGAGGAGGGGATAATTGATAAGTGCTAGTGCTACAGTAATTTTCCCCTAATACCATGCGAACGAAGCCGCGGGTAAAAGCTAGTAGAAATATAAAAGCTTCTCGTCTTTATCATAAAAAATAATGTCATTTTACATTCTACCATAAAAATATTGAATTTTCATCCTAGACTTGAAAGAAAGTTAATTGATGACGAATCCAAAAAATCCACATGAAATTGGGGAATACAGTTTGCATGGAAAAAAACGCCGCTCGGTTTCCTCTTAATTACAATCTATTGACCATTAGTCCGCCATCTAAATATCACTGTAAAATCTTAATGTAAAGGGCGATTATACCAAGGGCAAAGACAATTGCACACAGTAAATTTGTTTGAATTTTGTAAGCGATGTTACAACAGACCCCTCAGCGGTCAGAGGATACACGTGCTTTATTTTTATATTCATCAGGGAGTGCGAATTCAACGGCGTGGAGCCTTCACCCACTTAGACACCGAATGAACCGATGAATAATGATGAAGCGTTCGTAATATTTGTTGGTACGTCACGCGCCGTATCAGGCATGGCAGGAAATTGGACGTATTGTGCGTGGGCTCTTGGGGACCCTGTGACTGACCAGATCTGCCTGATCACCAGCAACAATAATTTCAAATTCACTGATATTTATACAACGATTTATATTAGAGAGCTTATACTAGTGCCTACTTCTGCGTTTGAGCGCTTGAGCGCTTGAGCGCGCTCTGGCGGAATTAAAAGGGTACTATGAAAAACGGCTACCATCTTCATTGGATCGACCGGACCAGGAACACGAAAAACAAATTTACAGACAAACGAATTCCAAAGTGGTCGAGTTGAAATGTTCTTGGACTTTCATGGGACGCTCATTTCAGGGACATCTATTCAGTTCGCGGTATCTGTCCAATGACAATCCTTTCAAAAGCCTCGATAACATTGAGCGAGTTTACAAGCTACTAGTCGGCAAATTTAAAAGCGGGAAATCGGCGATGTGATGATGACACAAGAAATGTTTCACTCGCTCAGTAGTGAACTAGCTAACGTAAATCTGAGCTAAAGTAACGACTCCCGCGCGAACTAATTCTGTCGACATTTTTGTAGAAAATTGAGATATTCGCAGCTAGCTCACCGCTAATAGCTATTTGTCGGCTACTTTACAGATTGTACAACGAATAATCCAAATCAAGCCGTAGTTTGACAGTTACGAAATCAGTTGTTCGCGGGCCACCATCTTGCCATCCGCCGTACGCGCTAGCGAGTAGCGAGCAAAGTTTCAACTTTTTTCGTAGATTGTTCACAATCTGCTAGTTAGCTAGTAACATGATTACACTGAGCGAATTTAATAGCAGATAGTGAATTCGCCGGCTAGTACCTTGTAAACTCGCTCAACGTAATCAAGGCTCAAGCGTGAAATCACAAGCACCATCCTACAACTTACTCAACAATCAACTCACACTAACATGAATATCAAAATACTTGAAATAACAATAAGGCCGCGTTCCTCAAACACAAACTACAAAAATGTGATAAAAATCTCTACACACTTTTTAATTCGCTTCCAGATGTGTACAAAAACTACCAGCGTAATAAAAAATCAAAGCAATGCTTTCAAATGATATTAAGCATATTTAAAAATTAAAATATGTAATTTACTTGTCGTGTTTTGTTATGTTTTGTTCTTTACTTTCATTCATATTATTTTCCCTGTATTTGTAATCATCCATATTTGTATATTCTTGTTTGTTTCTTTATTTGTTTTTCTTGTTATTTGTTCTTCAAAACTATCTTTTTTAAAACGTTACGCAGTATTTTTAATATATAAAAACCAACGTAAAATTGTACCTTTATCCTCACTTACGAATTGTAAGCTCCGTCTGTCCTAGAATGAGTTTTATAAATCATCAGGAATGCACAAAAAACACACACGTTTTTTTTAAATGGTATCAATTTCGATGTCTGAGGAATGTGTCTAATATAAAAAGAATTATTTTTTGTTTATTTTAGGTATAAGCGAAGGTCAGTCAAAAAGTAATGCTTCCTATTTTTTTATCTTTAATTGTCAAGATATAAAAAATGCAATGACATAGGTCGAAAACCACACTATCGACGATTAATTTGTCAGTTTTCAATATAATCTCCATCCATTTCCAAAATTTTATTTCCATCTTCTTCCATATTTATTTCCATCTTTTAACAAGGGCGTGTATCCCAGAGTAGTAAAAAGCACGGTCCTGCTTCCACTACAGCTTTTGTTGGGCGAAAGACATGCTTTAAGCTTTTTAAGAGTTGTGGCGTATTGGACAAAATTTATTGTGCATCCCTGCTCAAAAAAATTAACCATATCAAACCCTCTGCGTACCTGAACACTGTCGCCATAACTTTTCCTGCCGATCGCATAGTTTTGAATTTTTTCGTCCTCGGCGAGTTTGTGTGATGCCATTCCATTGACTGCCTCTTTGATTCAGGTTCCATGAAACCCATGTTTTGTCTCCGGTCACAATTTTTGAGCAGTTGCATCACCGTACACATTTTTCAGAAAATTTTGCGTGTGAAACGTAATTTTTTTTTAAATGGCTCAACTTACGTTATTTCTAACTAAAATTACTCTTGAATTTAAAAAAATAAACAATTACACGTATTTTATTAGACAAAGGTATTTTAAACGTTAACATCACCTCATTTTTTGGTCACTTCATGTAAAAATAATTAATAAAAAAATTC
Organism: Glyphotaelius pellucidus; assembly: GCA_936435175.1. Lineage (NCBI taxonomy): Eukaryota > Metazoa > Arthropoda > Insecta > Trichoptera > Limnephilidae > Glyphotaelius > Glyphotaelius pellucidus. The sequence continues at coordinate 11,307,488 of OW386557.1, read as the reverse complement.
ACAAAGTTTTACAACGCTTTTTCAAAATGCACTGGAAAATCTGGTTTCATGTATGTGTACACTTTAATTCATGTGCGGTTAACTTTTACATTTTAATATAAATTGTGGTGTTTTCTCTTTCTAACAACGTTTAGATCATATTTTTCATTATAACTGTAAGGGAGATAAAACAATTTCTCAGAGATATATACGAGCTGTTTCCAAAGGCGAACAAATAAGCCTGTGGGGTTAATGATAGTGGAGTAGTCAACCATGCTTGCTTCCTTCGAGTGCCTGGGATAATTACCGACTGGAAGTGTATCACTTGCCATATTACATTTGTTATACATTTAGTTTACCTGCACGTCGTTAGTGAACGACGTAGTGTACGAAGGTGATGCGCTCTAGCCACAGCACGTACTGCCTCATTAGTGTTACGTGAACCCAACTAGTAACCACCTAACTACCTTTGGGTGCTGCCGTACGGAATTCTGTTATGGCAATGTCAACAAATCATTTGAGTGAACGGCTGCAAGATTTCTCAATTGCAGAGTTGTCACGACACACAGAGCGCTGCGCTTTTGTAATCGATTTTTCTGCGAATTTCTATTTAATTATTATTTCAGTTTTTCGTCATTTTTCATGGAAATTAGCTTGCTTACGTATGTTGTCATTAACATAATATATGTATAGGTACATAGTTACTAACTAACTAATTAACTAACTAACCATCACGCCGTTTCCCCGCTGGGGTAGGCAGGGAGGACGAACCGCCAAACAACTCGGTTTTGGCACATACTCTTTGCCTCACTCACATTCGTACATTGTCTCATACATACCCTTCTATTACTCTGACTTTTGAAATGGCCCGACTCAAGTATCTGATTCACTTGATCGTGCCATGTCTTCCAAGGGCATCCCCGACTTCTTCTACCATTCACATTTGCGTCATATATTCTTTTTATACTATCCATCATCCATCCTCTCTGCGGCACAATGGTTACGTAGTTAGTCACCTCAGGTATTGTAGTATGTAGAATTAGACATGTAGTTTCAAAATCCGTTCAGTAGTTTTTGAGTTTATCGGGAACAGACAGACGCGGCGCAGGACTTTGTTTTATAATTTGCAGAGATAAACCTTACTATAACGTAAATAAAGCAACCTTAATCTCGACGAACAACGTGCTTTTTCGGAGATTTCCCTAACATATTTCAAGTAGTCTCAATCCCTGGGATTAAAGTACGCATGTACGTATAATAAACGATAGGTACCCTGAGTGTGTTATAATCTCTCCCTTTTTTCAAAGACAACTCATAGGTTTTTATGTGTTGAGAGGATAGAACGTCATACAAAACTGCCTCAGATATATTTCTTGCTTCTTCCACTGTAGTACATCGTCTATTTCCATGGCTGATCCTGAGCCAAATGGCGAATGATTCTGGTAAAAACCTCAAGGGCGCTGTATTATTTGTTAAATCAGCGCCTTGCTCCTTGGCTCCTTGGCAAATCGGCGCCCGGATCGGACTACTCCAATGGCGCCTCCACAGGGCCGGCCCCGTCTGTTTCATTCTAACGAGATTGATCTCAAGTATTTAATCCACAAGATATCCATAGCTTCCTGGACACCCTAGAATTATTCCTTTCCCTTGCTCTTCGTTCTCCTATTCCGTTGTTCTCCTTTTCCGTCCATCCACTCTTCACATTAAACACATCTACGCTTGTTCACAAAGCTTACAAAGGTCCATCGCGTCCTAAATGCGTAATAAATATTTAATTAAATTCGTACTTTTTATAAGTGTAATAAAACTTTCTCCGAGTACAAAATGAGCTTTTCTTTCCATATTGGTATTTAGTCATCGTCTGACACATGCTTGTACAAGTCTTAAATCCACCCACGCACCAGAAAATTACGTACCTAAAAGGTATATTAAACCCCCTCTCGAGTCGCCGAGCGTCACGCAATCACGCTGTTACAACATAAACAAAAAAATATTTTATTATTATGATTATTGACTCGTGCAAAATTACCAATACTACCACCCTTGCGAATTTCACCCCGAGTGTTCGAGTGACGTTCACCGAGGCACTCGTTCACAAGCAGAGCTTTTACCTAACCTAAATTTTATGTAATAATATACGTGGGCAGCGCACGTATGCCTCTGCCACTGAAAGCTACGTTGCGAGCTCTCCTTCTCTCTCATAAACGACGCATGGTAGAAAAAGACGTTACGTGTGTTGTGAATGAGAAAGTGGGAGGGTTTCAATATGGTTCTTGGTGGCAGGACTGTACGTTCGTTTTCCACGTACATCACGTAAATTGCAGGTTAGGTAACACTCAGGAGAACTCTGTTATAACCTATCCGTCTGTTGCGTGAATCGTTTGTGAGATAGAGGGAAATCCTATCGGCGGCATGCTTTCAAGATATGTTATGAATGGACGATCGACGTCAAGCACATCCTCGCAGAGTGTGGAGATGACATCATTTTATTGTATTATTGGATTCATCCATTGCAGCCAACTCCTCCACGAGACACGAGCTGGATTTTATCAGAGCTCTAACCTAACGCTAACCTCGAACCTGATACCACAGTGTTTCAAATCAAAGAAAAAAAAATACCAGTCCTGCTTTTTTTCCTTTATAACCCTTACAAGGTGTTCTTCTCAAATGTTTCTCAATTTTTCTCCAAAAATATTGGAGTAAAACCGAGGCATCAGAGATCCCTTGAACATTTGTGTCATATATGCCCGGTGTACACGAGGCTAGTATTTCATGCCAGGATAGCAAGCCGTTGTTAGTAACGTGGTAAGCTATTAACACTAGCTTAGTAGACAGAACTAGTTTTGTTCTTAACCTAGTAATCTAGAGAGGAAGCTAGTAAATTAACGTCTCAAGGCAGGATTGTTTATTAGGATTGTGGTTCATTATGTGTGCTTCCTATGATCGCTCAAAGCTATAGTATATGATCGGTTGTGCTGGTGACGACGCGCTCTGCTTTTCTAGCATACGATACGTTTTTTACAAAGAAAAGTCTAAGATCAATTCAGCATTACAAATAAATTACAAATTAATATTAATCTTCTACGGTTAACGTTTCTTCTACCTTCATTCATTTTTCCCTGCAGACGGACACGGACATGTGGTACCATAGTCACGGCAATGTTACTGGCCTAAAATTTCCTAGCATCGAGTAAACCGTTCTAGTTTGTACCAAGCCAGGATAGTAAGACAGGATCTTGCTAGGACAGGGTGCCAGCATGTTAGCTTGATATTCTGGCTTGAGATACTAGCTTCGTGTGCAAGGGCATTACTGAGAGAAAGCCATCGAATTGCAACTAAACTTATGTAACTATGCAAAAAGCTCAAATGATAATATAATTCCACGTCATTCCTATCCCCATCTTTACATTTTCCGCTCACTATCTAACAATCTGCGACAAATCTCTTTTATAACGACTACTCTTTCACTTCACTTCTGCACCGTCTTTTCCCTTCTAAACCACCGAATTTTTTCAAGCGTGTCGAAGAATCGAAAAGACAACGCTAGTGTAGTCAGTCACTCCCAAATATACAATCTATCTATACTAATTTTTTAAATGCGAAACTGCGTGAGTTTGTTTGTTTCGCTTTCTCGCTTAAACCAATAAACCAATATAAAAAATTCTTTCAACAATAGAGAGCTACATTATATGCGAGTAATAAAGGCTGTGTATAATGGTAAGCTCTGGCGTGATGGAATAATAAATATTTATATATTATATTTATTATACGTTTTCTGTTGCTAACAAAAGCGAGTTATCGCTAACGTCAGAAAACAAATCGTTGCCGTGGAAACGAGTTAATATATTTGCGGAAATCGTAGTTAATATCTATCTATTTAAATAAAAATGAATCTCCGAAATGTTTGTACACGCATAACTTCCGAACGACTGCACCAAATTAGATAATGCCTTTTTGTACTACTGGTGAGCTCTGGCGTGATGAAATTTAGGTGACACGTGAGCTGTTTGATAACTGAATGAAAAGGGAATGACTGTATGGACTCGGGGAGGGGGGAGGGGGGGAGGATAATTGATAAGTGCAAGCGCTAAAGTAATTTCCCCCTAATACCACACGAGCGAAGCCGCGGGTAAAAGCTAGTAATATATAAAGTCTTCGAGCACATGCTTCAAATCTATGTATTATATTCCGTTTCAACATGATTCTAGCCTGTTTTTTTATATCTTTTTACCATGGATCATGGATAATAATTTACATAATAATGTAACACAATTCGCTCGTGTATCAATCACATTAACATCGTGATGTAACTCCGCATGAATTTTAAAATAATTTAACGTTAGGGAAGCATTAATTTGTTCTACAAACACATTTTACTGTATTTTGGCGTGATAAGAACACATGTGTTGCAGAGGTTGGCTAGGGGGTAGAAACAACTTTACTGTTTAAGTATTGTGTTGTAAAACCTCCCCCGTGTAGAGTGGCGCTTGGAAATAACTTGTAGGAATTAAGTAACCAAATCCGACGCTGAGGGAAAGAAAATCGATCAATCACACTCCAGTCAGCAAGGTTCAACTTAATACTTATTCGGAGTCTTCGGTGAATCCACTGAAGAGGTAAAACACAGAATTGTACTGTGGGTGTGCTTGCTAAAAGTAAAGTAAATTCTACCTTACTTCGGGTGAAATTGATGCATTGAACAGCTTTTTCAAATATCGAATTGAATAGTATTAATACGGTAACGTCTGCGTGGTTGAATTTTAGAACCCAGTTTCGAGTGCATGTTGGCGCAACGCCGTGTGCGTCGCGCTACAAAATAACATGTGTGTATGTGGAATTTCAAACAAAGCTACCGTATTAATTCGGTTTTGAATTCTAGAATTCGTCATGAGATGTCGCCGCTTCCGTCGGCAGACGCAAGGGTACGTGCCCCTTCTAGATTTTAAGTTCTAAGAATTAGTGAATCTGGAGTATCTCTCCGGATATGGAAAGATTGACGGCAATACTCAGTTACATCAAGCCGCTGTATATTGAATAAGACGTCATTGCTCGCCCCGGTGACCAGCCATCACTGGTTGACGGTGGATATGAGGAACGGGCTAATTTTTGAAAAGATTGGCGGTAATACTCAGTTGTATTAAGCGGCTGTATATTACATATGACGTCATTGCCCGTCCCGGTTACTTTGTCCCGGTGACTAGCCATCACTGGTTGACAGTGGAAAGAGGAAAGAACTAATTTTGGAACCACTTCCTATTGGATTTATAAAATGGTCACCAACACTAACTAACTGGGCGAAGCCGAACCAAAAGCCGCCCGCAGGGCCTAGTCTTATTGATTTCTTGAACAGATTATTTTCGTCGGTCTGTCTTCAGCCTGGGAGTCAAAGGTCAAATTTCAAAAATTATGTGTATATTTCTAATAATAAAATTTAAAAACATCACCTTTCAAATACAGTTTTTAGTTTTCGGGTGTGTTCACAAACATTTTAGTTATAACATTATAGTTATTTTAATTTATTGCAAAGGGGAAATACTCGGACCTTCTGTCAGAATATGCTCGAGCTCTCAGAAGTTAGTGATAATGATATTACATAATTTTTATTACTTTATTTATATTTCTACTAGCGAGTTCCTGGCATGCGTTGCTATACCGCTTAGTAAAGAAATTGTTTCTCTCTGCGTCCTTTCCCATTAGACCCGTTCCCCTTCCGCATCCCCCAACCATTCCGCCTTCCCTCTCCCCACTCCCTTCGACCTCTTCCCTTGTTCCGCAAACCCTCCTCCCGAGTTCCCCTCTCCCCTACCGAGTTCCCCTCCCCCCTCCCGTGTTCCCCCCCCCCCCTCCTCACGTATTCCATACATTCAGTTTTCAAAGTGCTCGCGTGCCACCTATTACATTTTTTTATACAAATTTCATACTGCCAGAGCTCACCAGTATATATAGAAACCTTTGCGGGCATGCTCAAAACAAATCCGTAAAGTTCAATTGCAATCGGATGATCGGTTAGCTAAGCATAATTTCATGATGCCAGAACTCACCATTATATATAGAAAAAATCGCGGGCATGCGCACGTCAAATCCCCAAAGTTTCATCGCAATCGGATGAATGGTTTATCAACGCATAGCATTCCATAAATATGAGAGCGTCATATTTATGGAAAATCAATAATTATGTTAGGCGCACATTTGGTGCGTACGTAGGTTTTTCAATTGAAATATTAGTAATAAAACGTGCGCACAATGTATCACTAACATCGTTCACCCATACTATTACTAACCTCATTTACGAACGGCTGGGCCCCGCCTTTGCTTCTACCTACAAAATTTTCATGAGCTCCACCGCTTTGATAGACCGAGCAGTTCGATTATAATGCGAACGCTTCCATGCCAATCTTCCATCGATTCTCTAATCTACGATGGTTTCATTATTTACTTTCGAGAGCCAAGAACTTATAAAAGCTCTGTGAATTTCTTGAATTGAATATTATGACAGTGAAACAAGCAACAATTCGTTACAAAAAGCCACACACACTGAATGATAAACACACTGTTGCAGAGGGAAAGAAGCTCAACAATTCACAGAAAGCTCTAAAACTGGCATCGCGCCAAACTCCCCTCGACAGAACACTGGAGCAAAGTCACACACGAGACTCTTGAAACAAACAAGCCAGGCAAATAGAGTCCCACTGAAATTTCTAACTAACTAGCTATCCATAACTCAAACATTTATACATCAAAACATCGTCTCATTAACTGACCCGGACAAGTATTTGATTAGCTTCATCGTACCGTCTCTTCTTCAGGTCTCCGCGACTTCTTCTTCCATTTACTTGCGCATTCTCTATGTCCTCCTGACGTTCTTTTGTCGGTCCTTTTATTTTTCGTTTATCTTTCATTAAGCTCAGAATTACGAGAGAATTTTCATCTAGATGGTGAAATTCCTACGAGGTTGTCTCCTACATATTTGTAAATAACCTGAAATTTCATGTTATTTACAAGTTTATTATATGAATTAAAGCATGCTAAGAACAGAAAAAAATACCGAATATCCATACTATAATATTATAAACGCGAAACTGCCTGTTTGTTCGTTACGCTTTCACGCCTAAAACAATAAACCTATTGGAACGCTCCATTATAGGCGTGTAATTTAAGCTGTATATAAGGGTAAGCTCTGGCGTTATGAAATTATAAAAAATTAATACATTTTATTTATTATACGTTTTCTGTCGCTAACAAAAGCGAGTTATTGCTAACGTCAGAAAACAAATCGTTGCCTTGGAAATGATGTTGATAGATTTGCGGGAAATCGTAATTAATATCTATTTATCTCTATAAATAAAAATGAATCTCCGAAATGATTGTGCGCGCATAACTTCCGAACGACTGCACCAAATTGGATAATTCTTTTTTTCACTACTGGTGAGCTCTGGTATTATGAAATTTAGGTGGCACGTTTAGAGCTGTTTGAAAACTGAATGTAGCGGGAATGAATGTATGGATGAGGGAGGGTTGAGGGGGGAAGAGGGGGGTGGGGGAGGGGGGAAGGGGGGGGGTATAATTGATAAGTGCAAGCGCTACAGTAATTTCCTCCTAATACCTTTGCGAGCAAAGCCGCGGGTAATAGCTAGTAAATAAATAAATAAAAATAGTCGTCAAAACGTTGAAAAGCGTGTGAAATCACTGTACTGCGGCACTGCCAATCGAATTTTGAATTGTGCCGCACGTGACGTGACGAGCGCACTATTGCATACATTTTACCAATGTTCACCTTGAAAGCTTATAACTTGGTTATTTTTTGAGATACCGAAAAACTAATATTTATTTAACTAACTGTCGTTTTTAAAATCATTGAATGTAATACAGTTACATCAAAATAATAATAAAAGCATATAACAAAAAAAAATAATTCCGATATCGGGGAATTTATATTAGGTCGGGAAAAATTCCCGGGTGCACATCACTAGATACATCAGACTTGCATTGTCATAAGTCATAATACAGTCATGCATGGTTTACCGCATGTATGCGTCTGGGATTCCATCTATACTGCGTTCAGTCTTTGTTCGTTCTCCCCCTGTCTCACTGATGTTGATATAAGGAATCAATGTTGTTCTGCTATCCTTACTTCGTTTAACAACTTTTTTACTTTTTTTGCATTACTCCACATAGGTGGCCCTGAGGAAAACAATTTCCCTCAGGGCCTATGTCATCTGAGATGCTGTGCGGAGGGTCTTTTTGAGGAGAGGAATCAATGGACGTTGGTCTTGAAGAGACCCATATTGTAGGAAGGAGGAAACACAGAGGCCGGCAAATCGTTCCACAGCCGAGCAGTTGAACAACAGAACGAGTCGAAGAAGCGATCCGTTCTCATGTGACAACCATGTACATATGTTGGGCATGCGTTTGGCGTTTTTCCCGACTACGCACCGGTGCCAAAGTTATCAATGTCGCTAGTTCCTCGGAGCATCTTCCATTAAAAAAACCGGTAGAACAAGGATAGCATTCTCAACCGACGCCTGTGCTCTTGCAATTCGTCTGTTAAGATGGGAGAATCTATCAAACGGACCGCCCGTTTTTGCACAGTCGAGGGTATTTTTCAGGTAATTTGGAGCTCCAGACCAGGTCTGGAAAATTCAACCGTGGGGCGCACTTGTGGTTTGTACAGGGTTAGCAGTTGTGTACTATTAAAGTATCTGTGGGCCCTGTACCGTACGCCCATTTTTTGAGAGGCTAACTTTACACTGGCTTCGACGGAGCCTGAGTAAAGTCACTACGACATTCAGTAAACAATAATAATTTTCAGTGTGAGATTTCACCAATTTCATCAGCCAAAAAAAACCAAAATTCTAAAGGTTCAACATTCGTCGGTTTCGAGGAGAGTTGCATTACCAATACAATTACTGACAAATAATACAACTTTCAATGCTCTTTTTTCATTAAATTGCAACTTGCTCTTGACATGCAAAAAACTTACACAATCCAAATAATCGCAGTTGGACTACTTTATTTTCGCTTAAATTGTCTAGCTAAACTAACCAATATTGGCGTTGTTCTGAAATCCGGATTGATTCGTTGTCTTACCTTGACCGCATTCATGACGCGATTACAAGATTCAGTTTCTTTTAAAATGGTGCATTCATAATAGTATCAACAAAAAACAACAATATGACGCAAGAAAGCTAATCGCTTCGACCTTATTTTTGACAGTTGATACGCCATGTTGTTGGTCTATTGTAATATCACGACAGAGCACAAAGGCTACGATTGAAAATCTTGATCAGATTACTTACTATTTATTAGAACAACAAAATAAAGTAAAAGACTGGTAAGCATGAACAAAATAACTGCTTCGTCAGACTTGAGGCATTTCAGAGAGGTATAAAATCGAGAATGTGACGCTCCAAGAAGGAATGCAAGGAATCCAACACAATCACATCATAAATTCAGAAGGAATTTTAAACCGAAGTGTAAATTAACCCATAGTTCTCTACATTAATAATTTATGTGGTACAAAATCGCGCCATTAAGAAATTTTTTAAACTTATACTAACGAAAATTTGAGTTTAAAAAAAATAATTATTACATAAATACCGCATAAGAGTCCCAACTGCTCCTAACTGGAGCTAGTGAGACTACGGCATCCCCAATTGGGGTATGTATGAAGCTGAAGGTAGTGGGGAGGGGAAGGAGATGGAGAAGAGTAAGGTGAGAAGTACACGGATATTCAGATCTGGTCACCAAACACGGCTAAAGCCATTTCAAACAACGTTTCAATTGAATGGTTGTCTTACACCAGGGCGAAACTGAGAGTATCTTTCACTTTGGAATGTGCCGCAAATACACTATAAATTATTTTTAATGAATAAATTTTGAAATAACACAAATTAATCAAATAAAATTATTTGCCACGCCGGGATTCGACCCCGCGGCCTTCGGAATGCGAGTCAAGAGCCTTACCGCTGAACTACGCCGGCCGTCTAGTTGTTGCTCATAAAAAAAATAATGAATATAAGGATTTTTGTATTCATAATTTTTGTTTAATTTTAATTGTGCATCGAAATGTACTGGACCGTACAATATTACGATTCCACAAGGAGTTTCTTAACTCTTGGGAATACAAAGTATGAAGGTATGTATACTTTTTAAAATAAAATGAACGATATTAATGATTCAACAACACTTACCTGAGTCTTCAGGAAACAAAGGAAAATAAGGAAACTAAGCTCAGTTTGGATATCGAGCTTTCGGGGTAACAGGCTCTAGTCTAAAGCTTAACAAACTCCCACACGAACTAAGTCGGATTAAAAAACTTTCAGAGCGAAACCCAAAAAATAAAAATAAATAATTGCAGTATTTGTAGAGTGCTAAATAACACATCAGTTTAGAGCTAGCCAATATACCGACCGGTCAGTGGGTGAGTTGGCATCTCATCCAGGCTTCGCGTGTTCGTTTCCTTGGCTCTATCACGACAAACGCAGCATTTACGATTACTGTGGTGGTAGTAGGAGATTTTCAAATATTGTCAGGTTATTCGTGTACCGGGAATGTTTGTCTTTCTTTTAAAAAAAATGAATAAAAACACTACTCAATAATATACCCTACACCGATCATAGTCAAACAATATCTAGTTTGTAATATCATATCGGTGACACTGATATATTACATTTCTCTTGAAAAATGTTGATCTTGAGTGCCTTTTACACAATTTAGAAATCTAGACAGTTTATGCCAGAAACCTTTATACTTTCACAGCCCGCTACACTAAGTAAACATCAGAAGATATTCGATAAATATAGGTGTATATGGCTTCTCTCTGGAGGTGATGTTCCCACGAAAACGGCGCCGAAGTAATCAATAATACGTTAAGATTTTGAAGTTTAATAACTTTGAACGGGTATTTCATTCTATAAATTCAGATAACGAGAGATTATCTATCATAATAATATATTCACGGTCCATATTCAACAAACTGTAAATAAGGGTATGAAAACATTAGGATTTGTATTAAGAACAATCAAAAACTTCGTTACAAATCATAAAACTATTATACATATCCCTTGTTCGAAGCCTAATGGAACATGACTCCATAGTCTGGTCGCCTTTCTACAAAATTCATATTCATAATGTTGAAAGAATTCAAAGAAAATTTCTACGTTACGTAAATTTTAAACATAATATCCATCTAGAGCACACAAATTACCCGTTCTTAATTAATATTTTAAATAATCCAACTCTAGAAAACAGACGAAAAATAAACGACCTAACCTTTTAATTAAAATTATTAAACTCTAAATTCGATGGTTGTGAACTACTGCAATTAATAATAAATCTTCATGTACCTACACGAACGACTAGATAAATATTAACATACACATCTCATTTCAACTAAAGTTTGCATTATCCAAAACAGCGTTTACACAGTCTCGGTAACAATTATTTGAACAATATGGTTGTATTTGTTAATAAATTAAATTTGTCAAACTTCGAATGACGTATGTGCCAACTATTTCTTCCTACTTCATAAACTATCTTATCTCCATTTTTTCTTAACTTATATTCTATGTTACCTACTCTGTGTCAACTCTTATATTTTATGTTATCTATATTTTTTTTCTTATATTTTATGTTATCTCCTGTATTTTGTCAAAAACATGTACAGCACTATATGTAAAAGCCCTACGGGCGTTTAAATGAATAAATAAATATAATGTCACAGCAATAATTCGGACACTTTTCAGGTGAATTACAATAAATAAAAAAGAAGAAAACATAAACATTGGCCAAGAATTATTATCATTATTGAAACGAATGAAGAAGAAACAAGAAATCAGACAAAGGGACGAATTCTGATAATCGTACGATATATTGTTAGTATGATTAGATAGTCCATTCTTTTATCACTAAACAAGAATATGGCAAAGCGGGTAACACGCATAAGGAGCGTATAATATAAAAGGCATAAGAAAAACTACATTAAAGGGGAAGCTTTTATCAGTGTTCCGTGTTCCGCTTCCATTATTTATTTAATTGTGGGTTGTTGAAGAGCTACCTGTAATATCTCTTTACCCTTTTGGAAGAGTTCTGAACAAAACACACATAAACGTTCCAGGTTACATGCGACATGAACTCTTTTTTCGTTAAACACAAAATGTCAAATAATAATAAAAAATATTTATTTTTAAATAAATTAAAAAACATATCTTTGTTTGAATCATTATATTTGTTACTAGCTGGTACGCGGCATGCGTTGCAATGCAAAGAAATAAATTGTTTCTCCCCGCATTTCCTTTCCTATGCGTCCCCATTACCCTTCCGCCTTTGACGCCTTCCCCTCCCTCGTCGTCCCTCCCGCTAACCCCACTTCCTTCATTACCCTTCCCCTCATGCCTTCTCTCCCTGCCGCTAAAATATATTAAATACACTCATTTTCATTTATTCAAATTTCTAAAAGTCAGAGTTTACCATTTATTGGAGCGAAAATTGTGAAAATGTTGAATAAAACAGGACTCGTTTAAAATAGAGCAAAAATCTCATTGGGAATGTCTAAATTAGCATTTAATGAAAGACAAAGACATTTTAATAACTTCTAAAATAAGTGAAATGAACGTGTTTATAATAATTTTCGGAGCATACTTTGCGATTTTTTCTATCGAGGGAATTTTATGTAACTTGCGTTTCGGCATGGGGAATGTATATTATCTTCAAAAGTAACATACATTTTTTTATGAGCTTAAACTTTAGCAGTGAGAGTGAGTTTACAACGGAGTACTCGGCAGCAGGACCATGGAAGTTCATTAACCTAAATATGTACCTACGCACATTACGTACGTATATAGCGATAGCAAAAATGCTACCTATTAGGATACAATACTATAGTAAAACTGCTGAGAGCTCCATTGTTGCGACAACCTCTCCCTCTGCCTAATAAATGTCGCAAGTGATCAGAATGGAGCTCCCATCAGCAAGACAGCAGCAATTTCACTATGAATGAAGGATTTATCCCCGCTATTGGTCAATTAATTAGGTTGACTTATAACTTTAACAAAATACCGAGAATTCATTGATCTCGGGGCGGATGCGGTATCTGTCCTTTTCCGTCAATCCAGACAGGACTAAATGAAGAGCAAAATTTAACGCCTGAGGAGAAAGGTTTAAAAACAAATCCGTACCAACAAATAAGTTTTACACAAAAAAGAATTCCAGCATTTTTTAAAATTAAACTCAATGTCATTAACAGATAAATACCAGTTTGGTTGACCAGATGACGTCACATAAATAATATGTAAACTGTTTTTTTATTCGATTTTTCAAATGTTCAAAAAACTTTTTTTTACATTAGCTCCACAAAGGAGGCCCTAAAGAAAATAATTATCATCAGGACCTATGTCGTCTTTGGGGATGCTGTGTGGAGGGTATTTTTAGGAAACGAAGGTGAGAAAATTCTGGGAAGGAAAAGGAATGGCGTGAATAGGAATCTGGAGTCAGTTTGTCCAGAAATGTTAGATCTATGAATCTATCCCTCACACTTCGATGCAAGGCGATGCTTTGAGAGAGTCCTGAAAGAGAGGTCAAAAGGTTTTCCTCAACTAGTGTGTACTAACTAAAACACACCATTTCCCCGCAGGGGTAGGCAGAGAGGACGATCACCAAACAATTCGGCCTTGGCGCACACTCCTTGCCTCATTCACATTCATACATCGTCTCATATATACTCTTCTATTATTCTGAATCTTGACATGGCACGATCAAGTATCTGATTCACTTGATCGGGCCATGTTTTCGTCGGCCGTCCCCGACTTCTTCTATCATTCACAATTGCGTCATATGTGGGACTATGGCATCCCAAATAATTAGGATAAATAGGCTGAAGGGAGTGATAAATAATTAGCATAAATAGGCTGAAGGGAGTGAGGAGGAGGGGAAGGATTGGACACTAAAATCTGGACAATTTGAATCAACATAATCCTTTGGTTGTTGGAAAAAAATCGTCTTATCCAAGTTTGATCACCATCACAAAAACACTTATTTAGTATCTACGTTTTATATATGCCAAAGATGTTTTTATCATCCAAAAAAGATGTTTAAGAAAAATGACAAACTCTGCTCATCGGGATTCATGTAGACCTATATTTAAAAATTTGAAAATTCTTACAGTCACCGACATATACATAATGGAGTTATGCATGTTAGTGCGATCATCACCAGAAAAGTTTCCGCAAAAAAACTCTACACATAAATACGCTACAAGGTTTACAGAAAATTTATTAATACCAAAAGCAAACAAAACAATTTTCCAAAAAGGACCCTTTTACATGGCCATTAAAGTATATAACAACCTTCCACATTATATTAAACAAATACCAGATACACTCAGATTTAAGTCATCACTAAAAACATTCCTTCTGAACAGGTCTCATTACACATTAAGTGAATACCTCACATAGGTACAACTGTTTTTATATTAATGTTTATATAATAAATTAAAACAAACTCAATTTGTATTACACCACTTTTATATTTATATTTTATTTGTGTTCATTTCTGTATAACATGTTAGGTTAACTGGAAGAAATAGGATGTAGGTACCTATAAGTTATACCTTTTGTACTAAATGAAAATTTTGTACAATAAATGATTTTGATTTTGATTTTATGAATATACCAGCGCAGACCCGTGAAAAATCGCGGGAAATAATAACTACATAAAAAAAAAAAAACAATTAAAATATTTTTCTGTAAAAATACCATAGGCAGGTACCTACTTTATGACTTGTCCGAAATATTATTCATGAAAGCAGTTTCAATTTTGAAAACAACACTTAAATTCGAAGCAAATTTTAGTTCATTGAACCAGATTTTAAGCAGTAATAACTAACGCACAGCATAGAAAACCGAAATTTACATTTTCATTGCAACTTTTGATAATTTCGAGGGTTTTTAGTTTGGATCTTTTTACGTAGCTCCTCTTACTGCTGGAAAGATTTGGAGTTAGTAGAATGCACGCACCGAGTGCACTTCCCGCGAATCACTCGGGCTCTCGGTCCCGCTCCCTCGCGCTGGTAGTAAACGAGAGTGAAAGGAACGGCGATGGCGGACCTTGAGAGCCCATTGATGCACCGGGAATAGATTCTGCAGCCAGACTGTCAACAAACGGGACGAGAGGTTTTATACAAAGTACTTTGTGTTCAGCTTTCAAATGTTGGCAGACTGAAACGAAGAAGAAATGGTTCAAATTATTGACCTGACTGCTTGGAAGCTTTGATTTATTGAAAGGGTAAGGAAATTATCTCTACACTGAAGAAAATACAGTCAATAGTCAATGGTAAAATAAAGGCTGCGTGCAACGTTAGAAAACTGTGAGTTATTCATTTGGCGACTGTATAATCTGAACTTAGTAACCAACACGCCATTTTTAGTGAGTGCAAAGAAGTGCAGAGTGTAAAAAACAACACCCAACTTTGGCCTGGAACATTTGCAATTTCTAGGTCACCTCGTGCGTAATATTCTTTTGTTATTCAGAATCTTGACATGATCTGGCTTAAATTAGATTCATAAATTCTTTTCTAACTTGTACTTGTAGTAAATATAAACGCATTAAAGAGAAGGGGGCCTTTATGGCCCCGAGCTCTGTAGGCCAATATATCAAAAGATTCATTAATTGATTCTGACATATCCTCCTGGAGCATCTCTGACTTGAGTAGATAGTAAGTATCCGCTAAGTAAACTATCGGGGATATACAAGTAAACTATAAGGGAAGAACGTTCTTCTCCGTTTGAAATTTTGGGAGTGCACTTAGTATCTGTTTGACTATAGTCGTATTTCCACAGGTGTTGCAAAAAGGAAGGAATGTTACACAAATCTAGCCAAATGTTACACATTGATTCATTCACATTTTACAACTTTGCGTACAAGCCTAGATACTCCTTTGTTATTTCTCTTATCTTCTTCTACTAGATTTAGGTGTATACGTGTATTATATTCCGGTTATTCACTATGATATGTTGAAACGACGTAAGCGTTTTTTTTTCTTTCTAACTCACTACACTAACATCGGCCTCGCATTCGGAACTCCTCATCTGTTATTCTGTCTAATATGTCTCTAACCTTCCGACATCTTCTTCCGTTCACTTGATCGTTACATATTCTCCAAACCCTCACTTTTCCAACCATCCGCTTTGCAAGTCCAAGCCATCTAAGCGTGTTTTCAATTAATCTTGTTCATTACGCTTCCATTCGCATCTCCTTATTGGTAATTCTGTCATACTTGGAAATAGCACACATGGCGCCTAAAGGGTCCCATTTCCTCTGCATTCAGTACAATCCGTGCACAGTAAACGCAAACCGCTCGTGTGTGATTATCTTGGGGCATAATACGGCTTGTTAATAATCACCGTTCAGCCATAGTGCGTGTGCACCGGTGCCACCAGTGCGACGGAAATGCAGCATAAACAAATCAACATGCCCCTGCACCGACATAAAACACTACTCGGTAGATAAACACTATACTGCTGGCGGTTGGTATTCAAAGATGGTCTCGGAACCGACAGATCCTCGACAATCGATATTACTTCCGGCCCTTTACATGCATCGGATCATCTTATGACTACAGAGTTTGTGAGTGATCGAGGGTAGAGAGAATGTTGAATAATGTGAATGCGTCAATGTTTAAGCTAGTATTGCCGATGGTAACAACGATAAAGTTGTTAAGTAGAAAAAAATTAAAAGAGAGATGAAAGTAACTGGGCCTGAAGAAGAACACGAAAAGCTATATAGAAGTGCTTAACAATGGACGTGAAATAAAAATCACACTCCCATGGACGTCGGGTCACACAGACCCCTTCATAAAATTCTTCTAATTTTCATACCTTTTTTTTTTTTTTTTTTATATGAAATACCGCACAAGAGTCCCAACTGCTCCCGTCTGGAGCCAGTGAGACTATGGCATCCCCAATTGGGGTATGTTGTGAGGCTGAAGGTAGTGGGGAGGGGAAGGAGATGGGGAAGAGGAAGGTAAGGAAGCACCTGGCTATTCAGATCTGGTCACTAAACACGGCTAAAGCCATTTCAAGCAACGTTTCAATTCTGAATGGTGGTCTTACACCAGGGCGATACTGATAGTATCTTCCACTCTGGAACGTGCCGCAAATATACTATATATTATTTTAAATGAATAAATTGTGAAATAACACAAATTAATCAAATAAAATTTATTTGCGCACGCCGGGTTCGAACCCGCGACCTTCGGATTGTGAGTCGAGAGTCTTGCCTCGGGACCACGGAGGCCGTCTGACGTACCTGGACCAATCTGACTTTAGCAAGGAGTTGATTTATAAATAAAAGATCTGGTAATAAAAATAATCAGCTTTTATTCATATTTTAAAGATTATCTCCAAATTTAACAAACTTAGTCAGTTTTTAGTCTTAATTGACTTGAGATCATATTAAGGCTCCTTAATTATAGCAGGTATCACATAAATCAAAACTGATAATTTTTCCTAGCTTATTAAGAAAACAGTAACAAAAACTCATTAAAAAACTTCTGAAAGAAATAAAATAAAAATTCTGATAAGGATCAAACTTATGTGAAATTACTGGCACTCAGAACATAAAGGCTTGGAACACTGAAGACAAACTGGCTTCTTGCAGTTAATACAGGCATGGGTTGTCTTTCTAGAGAACTTTGATGGGCAAAATCTACATCTTTTTACGATTTTTTTTCAAAATCTAGAACAAATTAAAAAAGATTATAATATTAAAATGTAAGAGAATTATAGTAGGCGGGTCACACAGACCCGAGTATATTTGTATGGAAATTATAGTCAGCAGGTCTCACAGACCCTGATTAAATTTTAAATGATTATTACTCACGTGATTAGTGCCGGACGACGCGATTTTTTCCTTCCTAGGTCCAAACACAAATAAAACTGAAGCTACTGAGACGCGCGGGGGTGGCACGCATGGGGAAGGTGTTTATTCCGAGAAATTAAAGAAGGGGCTGGGCCTCTGAGACCCGGCGTCCACAGTTAAAGGTTAAGGATATCTATCTGATAAAAGCCATGGTTATAAAAGCTGAAAATTCGAATAATTGGATTGCTTCCACGTAGAAACTCGAATTTCCGATGAAAACAAACCTGCAGACAAAGCTAAGGAAAGTGATTGGTTGGTAACACCGCAAGGGAAAGTTATAATAAACGTTGGATATAGCTTCCATGATATTTTTGCCAAAAAACGATGTCGATTACCAATGTTACCGTATTAGGCAGCAATTCGAGTCTATAGGCTGTCAGAAAAGTTTGAATAAAAAGTAAATTGTGAAAAATGCATTATTAACCTAACCATTATACAAAAAAGCCTTCATTTATTGACGAACTTCTCTGAAGAAAGTTTTTTGTGAAAATCAGATAGTTTTAAACTTAATAATGTAAAGGAAATAATGATGCGCGCGACGTGGTCTTGTGGAAAATAATTGCACGTACATTAAACAACGTACATATAATAAATAACAAATTTATTTATTTATTGAGCCCATTACATAGTTGAATAGAAAATGAACTTGGCCATAAAATTACAATGTTTTTACAAGGAGTATTTGCGAACACACAAATTGACATTATTCAACAGCGTAAATGGAAGAAATGAAGGTTGCAAGAGAAAAACAACACCAGGCCATGAGGTTCCCAACATCGATAGCAATAAACTCAGACCCTATAAGGCTGGAAGCAACAGAGCAGCGGAACCACACCGAAGGCGGCATTTCGCAATTGATCAGAGGCTGGATTGAACGGGCTGACCTCTGGCCGGGTTCATATCGCGAAAGGACAGCGAACCCGCAGTTCCTTTTGCTCTCGTAGTTAGTTGTTTACCACACTATAAAGATCGCGGCTCGGGACCACCCAACAAACCCAAGGCGAGGGTACAAAGTAACGATCCATTTAGGGCCTACATCTGCATAGCAGTTATAGGAGCATTCGTAGCGACGCATTGTCTTGCCTCGGAGAGCTCCACTGTAACCTCACCTTTTTTTTTTTTTAATAAATGTGTCGTTTGTGAGGAAGAGGGAGGCCTTAACTTGGCCCTAGATGGATATTAAATAAAAATTAAATTAATAAACGCATTTGTGTAAATTTCAATGGATTTTGCGGATCTCCACATTTCTCACACGATCATACATGGTTTTACCACACATACGTGTCAGGGATCTTGTGAGAAATGTGGAGATCCGCAAAGAATGCAAGGCTGATGTAAGCGTTATGAGTAAGATTAAGAAAGGGACGCTCAGATGGTTTGGGCATGTAGAGCGAATGAATGAGGAAAGGAGTGTAAGGAGAATATATGACGCAAATGTGAATGGTAGACGAAGTCGGGGACGCCCGAGGAAGACATGGCACGACCAAGTGAATCAGATACTTGAGTCGGGCGATGTCAAGAGTCAGAATAATAGAAGAGCATGTATGAGACGATGTATGATTGTGAACGAAGCAAGGAGTGTGTGCCAAGATCGAGTTGTTTGGCGGTCCGTCCTCTTTGCCTACCCCTGCGAGGAAACGGCGTGATGGTTAGTTAGTTAGTTAGTTAGTCAATGGATTTTGAGCGTGGTTCTGTCTCTGAGAGCTCCATTGTAATCTCTCTGTTGAAAATGCGCAGTTTGTGAGACAGAGAGACAGGTTGTAATGGACATACAAATATTTTCCTTTTACTTCAAATTAAAAACAAATAAACGATCGCATCGGCATAAAATTTCAATTTTTGTGGTATCGTATCATTGTAACCACTCTTTGTGACAAGTATTATAATGGAGATATTAGTGGTTTATCCTTTCTTCAACTTGACCTCAGACATATCAATAAAATTCGCATTCGTGTCAACTTCAATGAATTGTAAAAATGATTTACAATGCATTTACGTGACAGCATTCAGCGAGGCAAAGCAGAGAGATAAAAAATCACCCCAGTATTTTGGCGACTCTTGGAGCATTGTGATTGAAAATCAGATAAACGTGTATATTATTGAAGCGACTCTTTCACAAAAAAAGTGCTGCGAGTCAAAATAAAAGTAGCTGTCATGGGTCACAAAATCACAAGACATCGGGATCATCAAACCTTCTTGTAAAAGTAATAATTGAGTAAGTTATAAGAAGCTCTAGCCATCGCCCTAGCGTATTAAATTGTACCGCGTCCCAGACCTCACTAACAAGTTGCATATTGGAAGCGTACCTAGGAGGGCTTTGTACCCGGTGCAACGGCCAGCCGACCGGCCGGCGAGCGCGGACGGCCGCCTGACCTTGCGACTCGCACTGGGCACTGACTGCGTGGGATGGGTCGGTGGATGCAATGTCTTCTTGCCGGATCACCGCTTGCTCTTGCCGCTCACAATATATTATTACTTTATGGAAAGTAGAATATAATAATATGTTAAGTTATTAAACGGTGGCGTAATGCCAAGATGCTATCGTCAATGAAATGAAGGGCGCTCAAAGATAAACGAGAATTAAATATTGAAATTTCGAAGATCCGTACTTTCAGAGCTCAGTTGTGATTTTCTGTTATAATATGTGTCGTTTATGAGAAAGACGGAGGAATGGAAACAGTAGAGCTATCAGCGGTACGCCTTCAAGTGATCACCATGTCATTTTTATTGTCAATCCAGCGAGCTCAACTTAACTTAACCAAACTTACCATCACTTCATCATCTCATACACACTCTTCGTTTTTAAGATATATGACACGATTCAACGCAAGATTGATTACGTCACGTGATTGTGCAATGTCTTCAAATGGTGACCCCGACTTCTTCCTTAAGCTGCCGCTATCCGAATTGCTAGCGATTTCTTACATATTTTCCTTAAAAATTTGAAGTTTTTAAGCTCTTAAAAAAATATATGTTATTTTTGAAGAAAATATCTAGTTAAGTTCCACGCCGAAACGCAAATTATGTGAAATTACCTCGACAGAAAAAAAATCCCAAAATATGTTCCGAAAATTATAAAAAACAAGTTCGTTTATTTCACAAGTTATATTTTTGTGAAAAAATTCACAATGTTTCTTTAAATGATACTTAAGATGCCTTCCACGAGATTTTTGCTGTATTTAAAACGAGTCATGCTTTACATTTTCACAATTTTCGCTTCAATTTTATCATTTAAAATATTAGCGCGCTCTGTCCAACAGATATGTTGGACAGAGCGCGAGAGCTTTGAGAGAGATATACATATCTCTCTAAAGTCTTCTTTTTGAGCGGGGAAGCGCCGCCTTAAGGAGACACGTCACGTATTCTCGTGACACTCTCCTGACATTCACTAACCATCCGCTTTGCATCTCCAATAGTCTTACCGTCTCTTTAAACTACGCTCAAATTGGCCTTGCATTCTTTTAGATCTCTTTTAAGTAAATAGTTCACAATTTCCACGCACTATTCAGAAGAAAAACGCAGCTTTACAGAAACAAACGTAAACGTTATTAAATGTTACACCACTGCTCCTAAAAGCCTATGAGAGGCTTAATTCAATATAAAAGTGATGATGACGATAGCAAACACAAGACACTCCTCGAACGAATGCGTCACCCAATTTTTTATGCCTCATTCCAAATGGGCAGACAGCTGATATACCCGTCTGAGGTGACGTCAGATAGTCTTACATATGGACAGACAGCAATACGACAAGGTCACCTGGAATAGACTACGTAGATAATACATATTATAGAGATTATATCGTAAGACGTTGATGGAAATAAATCAATATAAAGATTAATAAGCAGCTGTGAACAATGCACACAATCGACATAATGAAAAAATGAAACGCTTAAAAAATAATTCATTTTCTAAAGCAGCAACAGTGGAATCTTGCGTCATGAAATTGTCACAGCTCATTCTGTCTGGAATTTCAGAGTCAACGCAACTACTTCTGCAACATCGAATCCTTCGCGAGCTCCATGACACAAGCATGTAACGATCAAAATAAGAAGAGAATATAGACCTAAGAAACCATTCGTCGATGGACGAGCTTTTTGATGGACGACAAGAAGAAAAAAATGTTGAGACTCGGGTGATACCGATACTACTAGTTAATTCGTTAAACAGGTAACCTTTAACTGGAGCCAGGATGTGGCTAATAGTCCCCGACAGTTTGGTGGTGACCGCAGTCTACCAGCACCGAGCGTCAATGGGCGCTGGGCCCGAGCTCACTCAGGACTGACCGAGATTGTCGTCCGACATAATTGCTTAATTTTAATTTATTTGCACACGTTAGGTATAATGATATGGGATCTGCGGGATCGCACTATCCTCCCCACATCCTGAAATCATTTTTCTCATTATTTAATTCTTGGAAAGCAAAGCAAACACAGAAATCTATTACGTATTTTATAAAAAAGGCGTTTTGGTATTCTTAACAGATTATCCCACGAAAAATCTGAACCTTTAACACTTTCAGCCCGTAACACTTTCAAAATCCAAAATTAAAATAGTAAGGCATTTAATATTTTTAACGCATGATTAAGATAATATTTTTTACAAAAATATACACATAACAAAGGTCAGGTACGTGTTATAATTATTATTGGAATACCAAATTTCCTGATAATTTGAAGAGTCCCCATGACCCCACGTCATATTATTACGATATTCATAAAACAAGAGGACAAAATACAGCACAGCACAATACACACCACAGTGATGAAGTTGATTAAGAATGATGATTGCAAGAGCTAGTGGACATAGTGGAATGTACTTGCCACTGTCATATTGCCCTTAGATTAATTAAACTGACAAGTAGAGGTACTAACTCAATGATCATTGGGGCAGACTAGGGAAATCAATTTTAATTAATTTTATCTAGTGCAATTAAGCCGATTCTGTTATCCACCAATTTAGTTTAGGGGTCAACTGTTAATAAATAGTAATTACCGACTGTTCACGATGTTTCCTAGAATCTTTTACGTTGATGAGTCCAATCAAGCAGCTAGAGCACGAATCTCTCATTCCGGGGAATAGCACAAACAATAATAATTGACCCTTAGTCCTAAGAAGCAACCGAGTGGAGTTATTCCGAATGCAATTCAAAGACAGGAATTAGCCTTGCTGTAGTCTTCCATATTATCCGCAATTTAAAGGTAGAGATAATGACAGCTAGTTCATATATTGTGTAGTTACCAGTGGAGTGCATCGATCTATAACCATAGCTAAAGGTAGGCTGCTTTTCAATGGTTGATTGGATGGTGAATGGGTGAGAGCCTCCAAGAATCAAAGGCAAGGAGATTGTTAAGGGAGGCCTAATACCAAAGCTGGACGCCTGAAGGTTCATCGAGAATAAGAAAATTTCTAAGTGGTTACAGAGCTAGACTAGATTGTATGTAGTTGAGCTAGAGAAAACATACACTTTAATTATTTTTCCGTAAATTACCCCGGACACCCTGAATACTGTAAGGCAAAACTGGAGACAATAATTGAACGATACCTTTATGACCAGAGATAAATGATCAAAGTATCACAAAAAAGAAAAATAATATTTGGTAGTGGATGATCAAGAAAGTTGAAATAGATGTTGTAATACATAATTCAATCATTATTCCGTAACTTAATGAGCAACTATATATACCACAAGGTAAAAATGCTGAGGACATGACCAAAGTTGGATACCGGAAATCATGTCAAATTAGCAAAATATGAATGTAATCATTTAGTAAAGGAGACGTTAGGTTGAGTAAAATTTATTCCTTCGTTTTTAAGACTCATTTCTTCAGGATAAGAACAGTACATCAGTCTTCATGGACAACACGCCTGTGGTGGTTACGCTCCACAAAACATCAAAGACTAAAAGCAACTACGGGCAATTCAACAGAAAAGTAATTCAAGATAATGCAATATGTAAGTTGGGAGTATTGTATCATGCGAGGGATATTCACTATTATCCAGACCCTCGGGACCGGCGCACGGCGTGATGGATGCCGACCATCAATCAAATGTAACGCGGAGTATTGTTCAGGGTAATTGAGATGCATAGACGCCCGGCCATTACCTGCAAGTACTGGTATGGCTGGATGGTAACAAAGGGTAGATGGCCTGTGCAGTGTGCAGTGTTCGTAGAGCACTGCTCAGGCAAGGTTAGGTTAGGCTAGGCTAGGGTCACCAGACGACATCCGAAATAATATATCCTACTTTTCCACTTAAAATAGCCTATTCAATCCTTTCCTTAGTCATCCATTTAAAATTTAGTCAATTAGCTTTACGAGTCCTGAAGCCATTGGAACTATGTTATACGTTATACCCCGATTGGCATATATTTTGTGATGCTGAAGGGAATGGAAAGGGGAATGGTTGGGTAAGAGAAGGTTTCGGCTGTTCAGATCTGGTCACGAAAAGCGATTGAGATCAATTCAAACAAGGTTTCCATTCTAAATGGTGATTTTTCAGCATGGCGATACTGAGAGAATTTACGACACTCATACAGCAAAAACCTTTGTTTATACCTGACCTGTATAATTGAGCGCTTATCAACCTCCCTCTATCCATTATGTTCCATATAATTCCCCTCACTTCGCCCTCCAGCCTCACACAACACACCTCAAATGGAAATATTATAGTCCCGCTAAATCCGGACATTTGGGAACTCTTGTGCGAGATTCGTAAAACAAAAAGACCTCCGTTCTACGTCATCTGTCCTCCATTCTGAGTCCCATTCTTCATTTTTCTGAATCCATTTTTCCTCATTTTCTACCATTCAAAGTGATCACACATATCTCTCTCCGATGGCGCTACACCCCATATCGAGCCTTGGCCTCCCGCAACATTCGCCTCCAAACTCCTCCTGTCCTCAGCGGCTGACTTCCAGTTTGTTATCTGGAGAAGCTGTGCTGCATCCCAACTTACCTCATCTTCCCATCTCAGTCTGGGTCTTCCCACTTTCCTCTTTCCACTTGGATGTCCAGTCAAAATTCTCACATATATATAACTCAAATTATCGGAACGAAGAAAAATTTGCGATATTTTATTATTATTTAAAATCATTAACGGACATTTATATAGCCCTGACCTATGATTAAATATTGCGTACCCAATAAATGCAACACAAGATCCCATGCTCTATTTAATGTAGTTGCTTCTCGTATTTAATTTTAACAACATCGCCAATATGTAATAATCCTTTTATTGTATCACTGTCATTATTATTATGTACGCAAAAGCCCAATGGGCATTAAAATAAATGAATAAATTTATCCTTTAGTAAGTCATGCATATTATCCACAATTAACATTTTGCACATCTGACAACCCTAGCCTAGAGAGAGCTAATGCACAGGTCGTGATCACACGAGGGCTGGCGGCGCGGACGTGCAGTTCTACGAGATGCGGCGACGCGGTGGTGGCTGGCTGGATGGCCGGTGACCGGCGCTGATGCAATGCCAAAGGTTAAATAAACGTGACAGTCCAACGTGGTGCATGAATATAAACTGCACCATCGCCGCGGTACAAAGCCGCGATAGCAGCGTCTCTAGCACGATGGGGAATACTTGATACTTTGAAGGTATGGCGAGTCGTGCAAAGCACGTTGCGCGTTGGTATGACTTTTACACAATGCGAAAGTGCAACTTTTACACAGAACCGTGACTTAAATGAGATTAACAGAATTTAATTTTTTTTCAGATCGGCGTAGATTACGCTTACAAGAATTATAATATATTTTCAGTGATCAGATCATAAATAATTTTCTTAATCGTGGAGTTTAGTCTCTACATATTATTATAAATTTAAGTCCTCCGGTGCGTCTGTCTGTCTGTTCGCGATAAACTCAAAAACTAGAGCACGGATTTTCATGCGGTTTTCACCAACAGATAGAGTGATTCACGAGGAAGGTTTAGGTACCTATATATTTTGTCAAGGTTTTGTGTAAATTGGTTGAAATACATAAGAATGTCTGTGAGCGGGCTGGCAAGCGGGCAGTGTGGATTTGATTTACTTGCAAATTAACAGATGGCGTTTTGTTTCGATAGCCACAGCAACGCGTGGCCGGATCAGCTAGTTTTAAATAATAATAAAACACGGTTTACCAACCCAGTGTTGCAAAGCCACCAATCATTTCGTAAAAAGAGTTCGTAGTTTATTTACATGCGATTTTTGATGCCTATCTCACTGGGATATACCTGTATCGAGACATACTTAGAGGTATATAAACATAGTTACATAAATATTTAAGGTTAAAACATTTTAATTTCATTACAATAAAAAAGAAAGGTAATTAGAAGTGTTAAATCCTGTCAGTGTTAGATCCCTGAGACGTATGTGTGGTAAAACCATGTATGATCGTGTGAGAAATGTGAAGATCCGCAAAGAATGCAAGGCTGATGTAAGCGTAATGAATAAGATTAAGAAAGGGACGCTCAGATGGTTTGGGCATGTAGAGCGAATGAATGAGGAAAGGAGTGTAAGGAGAATATATGACGCAAATGTGAATGGTAGACGAAGTCGGGGACGCCCGAGGAAGACATGGCACGACCAAGTGAATCAGATACTTGAGTCGGGCGATGTCAAGAGTCAGAATAACAGAAGAGCATGTATGAGACGATGTATGAATGTGAACGAAGCAAGGAGTGTGTGCCAAGATCGAGTTGTTTGGCGGTCCGTCCTCTCTGCCTACCCCTGCGGGGAAACGGCGTGATGGTTAGTTAGTTAGTTAGTTAGTTTAAATCCTGTCAAATCTAATTACGTAAGTTAGATTTGACAGGATTCCATTATTTTATTTTATTTTATATAGGTTAAGGTCGTATGAAAATTGTTTTTTGTTTCAAAGTGCAATTTATTTTATAGTTTGAAATAGTTGTACCATTGCTTTTGTAGCGCGCAACGGTCATATAACTTTGTCTCTTTCTCGCTTTGAAAACTCTCACACAGAGCGACGGGAATCAGTGTACAATACATTAATAACGTAACACATTAGTAAAAAATGAGAGGAATATTATGAATGTTACGTTTCCAGAGAACTTTTACTTAGACCTACTAGTTTTTTTGTGAAATTTCACAAATATGACTCTATAATTATAACAATTAACAAAGAATTAGGTGCTATTTGCGTAAAACTAACCACGCTAAGAGGTTAGATTTGCGAGACATGTAAGCAAATAGGTAGGTAGATACAATTTTTAACACCAGCAAATTAACACCTTTTGTGTGAATTTCTTACAACAGCGCATTGTTCATAGAAGCTCCGTTATTTAGCTCCAAAGATAATAAATATATAGTGCTAATAGGCAAGCAAAGGTGTATCACTGATAAAAGAGTATGTGAAATATAATACATGCACATGGGAATGTAGTATGTGAAATATAATGGAAGCACATGGGAATGTAGTAAAAGTTGCTCATAATATTTTAAATTAAATATCCCAGTAGAAGACTTAAAATAAGATTACTTATGAAATACTCTAAAAATACAAACATTAGATGACAGACGTAAAATAAACGACTTAACATTTTTATTCAAAATACGTAACTCTAAATTCGACTGTTGTGAACTCTTGCAACTCATTAACTTACGAACACCCAGAGTAGCAACACGACAAAATACAATATTCTACAGCAGCACTCATAAGCGTAACTACATTGCCCATTCTCCGATACAACGACTTCACACCATGGGCGATAAGTACTTGGGTGATGTTGATATTTTCAATATCAACTTGACGAGTTTTGTGGATCATCTTTAACATTTATTTCAACACTATTAATAAACACATCTTGTAAACCTATAAAATAACTATTTTTCTGTTTTTGTTTATGTGTTTGTATGACTTGTTGAATGACTTTTATCTTATGTAGTTTAATTTTTATTATTTCCTAAGTTTCAGAGTATCTGTCAAATTAAAATTACACTACAAATCATGTAAAAGCAGGGCGTTGAATAAATAAATAAATTAATGAAAACAATCACCTAGGATTTTATGAAGTGTACGTAGGTGCCAGTGAAATGACATTTCAGTGTGACTTGAGCTAAATGAAAAGAAATAAACATAAAGGATGTTTCCTAAACAATCCTTTTCAGATGCTCAAATATCAGCTATCTTCGACATATATACAAAGTAAAAGTTGCTCGTATCATTAAAGAAAACAATCAACTAGGTTTTTATGAACTGTTCGAAGGTACCAGTGAAATGGCTTTTCAATGTGACCTTAGTGACTTAAATGCAAAGAAATAAACGTAAAGGTGTTTTCTATACGATATATTAAACTTTTTCACATCCTCAAATATCAGCTATCTTAGACATGTATACAAAGCGATGACATATTTATATTGCAGAGGATGTTATCACTGTCAATATTGAAAATATTACTAAGCAGATAAGAAAATATAAGCTGTGAAATTAAACTACAATTTCAGAAAAATGTAATGTTGATCATTTTGCGAAAATCACTAACCCATCTGAAATAGAGGCTATTAAAATAATAATTTAAAAGAATAAGACACATCATTATACACTGTACCTATTGCATCTCATGTACCAATTTTCCCTCGTAATATATGATATTTATGTTTTTTTTTCATTACCGACATGAAATTATTACTTCATCTTACTGAATTTTGTTTTGTAAAACGATAACTGAGAATAAAGTCAACTCAACACCTCCTTGAAAAGACATGAAAAAAGCTATGAAAAAAATAATTTTAAATTAGCCGATAACCCTAACCTAACGTAACCTATTTAACCAAATTTTTATATATATTTTTTATCACTTTAAATGACTTATCTGAGGTGATTCTGAGTTGGTTTCATTTCGAGTAGACCAATCACCATATATAGGGTAGGTATCGAGTTTATATTTAACAGTTTGTTGAGTTTGATGAACTTTTTTAAAAGCCCTTTAGTGTTTCGGTAAGAATCATTGTAAAATATTATAAAGATATTTCGGTTTTTGTTCATAAGTAAGAAAATGATAAGGGTGTAGGTATGAAAAAGAAAACTCCCAAACGGTGGGATCGGGCGACAGAAACTTTGTCCAAGTTTTTGTCAGAAATGTTTAGGTCAAAGCAAGTGTTTTCGGATCACATCGTTATTTCCACCATGAGATTTGAAGCTTCAAAATATAGATAAGCCGAACAATCCAGCAGAAATCTGTTTTCTAAAATCGCAAAAATTCGTGAACGGTCGCCATGAAGTTAGCGCAAACCTGTATGGAATCCTAAATCAATATTTAATAACTATTTTCAGCTTGTGACAATATTTTTATAAGACCTTAAAAACAATATAATTTTCAACAAACTAGCTAGATTATTTATCGTTTGTTAAATGTGAAAAAATATGTTTAAACTCAGGCGAAGCCTGATAATAACTACTGGTAAGCAATAAAAATGCATTAAGCTGGTGCATCGTGAAAAAAATCGCAGCAGTGCGCCCAGTGGCTCCGATGCAATTTCCTTTGCCACACTGCACCGCCCGGTAAATTCGGATTCCGCACAAATAAATCTTCTCAATGGTAGGGTGTAATTCTGAACTTGGTGGGGTTACAGGGAGGTGTTTTACTAAGTGCCAAGGGGAGGTCGTGGCCGGAATACTAATAGGTTGTAGTGGAAAGAGAGCTTGCGCGAATGTGTGCGGGGGATATTTGGAAGGTCTGGTGCAATATTACAGGGGATCCGATACAGGATGGACCGAAGTGATTTATTTCCTCCGATAGACCAGGTATTATTGAGCCAACAGAAGTCAAAGCCTAGCCTCAAATCAGGGAACTGCTCATAAACTTGGAAGTTAAATAACTGTCTTCAGACAAAAGCTTTAAAAAGAAATTAAAATTAAGAGCCAAAAAATAGCATTTAAAATACTACCGAAATCTAAAAAGAGCAAAGGTAATTTTGAAATAAATTTCTACAATACATTTTTTTTTAAATTTATTTAGAATCGACGAAAAATGCATCATCAGTAACATCTTAAAAAGGAAAAATTAAACACCAACAACTCTACACTGAAATACAAAAAAAAAATGATTTGGGACATTCAGAAATTAGAAATCTAAAAAAAAAATACATGGGTAGGTACTAATTTCGGTCGTCGGTGCATGATTTTAAATTGTATTGCTACGTAATGCGTAAAATTATTCGAGTTCAATGTACATTTAATCATCAAAATTGGAGCTGATAAGTATAAATCATATCAGACAAGCCATAGAATGCAGGTAGAAAAAACATTTTATTTATTAGTAAGTAATAATTATTTATTTTGTTTACATGTTTGACAGATCTAAATCTGAATGACCAATTAATTTTATAGTTAACTAATGAAAGGTAAATCCGGTTGTCTGATATATCTAGTATATATCTATATGTACTATGTAGGTATATCTAAACAAAAATTTATATTCTTTCCATAAATGCAATGAAATACTTGGTGTTGAAAAAGTGGGTCATGATAACCCAACCCCCACGTTTGTGTAACAAATTTCCACCCACACGATGCCGGGTTAAAGTTTAGGGTGCTTTGAGACAATCTGGTATTTTTTATTAAATAATCAGTGTTCGTGTTCAGAAAGGGGGTGCCTTTCTACTCTCGGTCAGTCAACTAATGAGGCTGACGTGAACTTTGTACAGCGTAGTTTATCTTCCTTTCCCAAGGGGGTGGTCCAGACCAGGCTCGAGCTTATATATACTTTATCTCCCGCCACCCGTAACGCTAATATTCTCTAATCTCAACGCGGAGCTTGCAGAGGTAGAGAGCCGCAGTACTCCTGGAAACTGGAAAGCTGGAAGCCGCGGGGAATCGAATCTGGCACCACTCCCGAAGTCAGACTCGCTGCTGTGTGTTCCGCTGTGGATTTTGCGGTTTTAAAGTGAATTCTGTGCAACCCAATTGGTTTATCTGCCACATCCGAAAACGCCACCCACTTTATCGGCCAACTATTTCCAATAAGTGCTATAACATTCACGAAGGTGCAAGTTCGGATAAATAATTTTTCATCAATTTTCAATACTGCAAACAACCTATATAAATTCATTATTATTTACAACTTTATTCACTGATGTAAACCCACTGGAGCGACAGCGCTATTTAAAACTTTTGTCGCCGATTGCCCGAGATTTTTTGGTAATCATTTTGAATATTTTCCGCCCACATTAAAAAAAATCATACCTCCGAATTTTAATATGGAGACATACAAACTGATTATATTTCTATAAAGCCAATGAATTCACCTATCTTTTGTCGATTATCGCATATTCGTAGGATTTATAATAAAAATATTATAAAATCGTAAACATTTGAAACAGAAATATTTTCTGGATTTTCTACATATAAACTCTCATAGGAAGTTAAATTTTGCGTCCACATTAAATATTTTCCATCAAGTTTCTTTTAAATGGTCTAATGTCTAATTGATTATCACAATTACATGATGAGCGGCCATTTTCGTATATAATCTATTTAAGCGCAATCTTTTGCTGTTAACAAATGTTGAAAAAATTGTTTTTATTCATCATAACTTACCACATAGATTTTAAGTATTAAATAAGCTGATTTTTTGTTAAAAGAATTTATTTTGTGAGTAACATTTAATTTAGTTTTTTTCATGATTTGGTATTCGGTATTCGGCCGAATGCTTCGCAATATTCGGCCGAATACCGAATAGTAAAAAAGTAGCCGAATACCGAATAATCGTGGCATCTCTAGTTTTTTTTTATTTTTTTATTTTTATATTAACTCCACACAGGAGGCCCTGAGGGAAATAATTTCCCTCAGGGCCTATGTCATCTTTGAAGATGCTGTATGGAGGGTGCTGTTGAGGAGAGGAAGGAGTGAACATGGGTCTTGAAGAGACCCATATTGTAGGAGGGAGGAAACACAGAAGCCGGCAAATCGTTCCACAGCCGGGCTGTTGAACTCAAGAACGAGTCGTAGAAACGACCCGTTCTCATGTGACTAATGTCAACCGTGTACAAATGTTGAGCGCGTGTTTGGCGTGTTTCCCGACTATGCACCGGTGCCGAGGGGATCAGTGACGCTAGTTCCTCGGAGCATCTTCCATTGTAATACCGGTAGAACAAGGACAGCATTCCCACCTGACGCCTGTGCTCTAAAGATTGCAGTCCATTTGTTAAGTTAGGAGAATCTATCAAACGGACCGCCCGTTTCTGCACAGAGTCGAGGGTTTTTTTCAGGTATTTTGGGACTCCAGACCAGAGGTGGCTGCCAAATTCAACCGTGGGGCGCACTTGCGATTTGTACAGGGTTAGCAGTTGTGTACTATTAAAGTATCTGCGGGCCCTGTACAGTACGCCCAGTTTCTGAGAGGCTAAATTAACTCTGGCCTCGATGGAGCCCCCGTACCTGAGCTGGTCACTTAGAGTTACACCAAGCATATCAATGGAAGGCCTGTTCGGGAGATTGCTTCCGTTGACGGAGACTAGATTATCATTCCGATCCCTTTTAGACGTAATCAGACATGATTGGGTCTTTGAAACATTAAATTCGACGAGGTTATTCTTACCCCAAGAGAAAACACTCTCGAGGTAACCGTCCATTCTTTGTTTCAAAGCCCTCCGAGCCATTGGGATTTGTGAGCCCTTTGGAGGCTTGTCAAACAAAAAGCTATCATGGACTGTACTGTCATCCGCGTAACAATGAATCGGTGCACATGTCAAGAGGTCATTGATGTGCAACAGAAACAAAGTCGGAGACAGAACCGATCCCTGTGGGACGCCAGCATTTATCGAATGCGAGGAAGAGGTGAAACCATCAGCAACCGCCTGAATCGACCTCTCCCTCAAAAAGTCGGCAATCCACGTACACAAGGAAGCGGGAAGTCCGTAAGAAGGCAGTTTGTTGACAAGCCCTCGGTGCAAAACCCGGTCAAAGGCCTTGGAAATATCCAGTGCAACGGTTTGGGTCTCACCAAAGCGTTCCAGGCACCGCCCCCAAACATGTGTCACATACGCGAGAAGATCACCGCACGAGCGGTTCTGCCGGAATCCGTATTGACGGTCGTTAATAATTTTGTTCTTCTCGAGGTATGTGAGTAGTTTGTCGTTGACCACACGTTCCATCACTTTTGACAGAACAGATGTGATCGCTATGGGGCGGTAGTTGGCCGGGTTAGAGCGGTCACCTTTCTTTGGAATAGGGTGAATGATCGCTTTTTTCCAACCAGAGGGCACAGACCCAGACTTCAGGGACATTTTGAAAAGCTTCGTCAAAATTGGAGCTATTTCTGCAGCGCACCTCTTCAATACCAGGGCAGGTATTCCGTCAGGCCCACTAGCTTTATTAACATCAAGCCCTCGTAAGACTTGGAGTACATCCCGATGCCGAATCCTCAGCTTTTTCATACGAAAACCGCAGTGAGGAACCGACGGCGGGATAGCACCTTGGTCGTCGAGGGTCGAGTTTTCCGCGAACATTTTGCCTAATAAGTTAGCCTTTTCGGCGGCGGTATTTGCTAGAGAGCCGTCAGGTCTGGTAAGAGGTGGCAGACTGGGTTTGCAGAAATTGCGACCTATAGAGCCCGCAAGCGACCAGAACGCTCTGCTACCATGCGGGCAGGCAGCCAGCTTTCTGCTGACCTGCAGGTCGTGCTCGAATTTCGACCTATTGATGATTCTCTTACTTTCCTTTGCAATTTGGTTGTATAATATTCTGTTTTCGGACGTTCGAGATGTGTTGTAGGCTCGGTAAGCCGCGTTTTTTCGTCGCACTGCTTCAGAGCATTGTCGACTGAACCACGGCTTTGAGCCCACACCAGTTTCCTTAATAGTGGATTGGATGAAGCCATCCATCGCGGACGTGATGACTTCACCAATTTCCTGGGCACATCTTGAGGGATCCGAAGTCCGAAAACAGACAGCTGACCACGGGAAAGCATGAAAATGTGCCCGCAGACCGAACCAATCTGCAGACCTATAGTGCCACACTTTTCTTTTCAGCCTCTCGTTTGGCGGTCTGAAGGTTACGGGGATTTATGACGTCACCAGGCAGTGGTCCGACGATCCTAAAGGCGCTGTGACGTCAATCTTGTAACCGTGTGGCACAGTGGTTAAAAACAGGTCTAACAGATTAGAGCGGTGAGACTGGACATCAGGAACCCTTGTAGGCTCCTGAACCATTTGCTCCAGTCCGTGGCAAAGGGCAAAGGACTCCGCTTGTCGTCCAGCCGAGTCTGTTGATCCCGAGAACTTCAACCAAGGTTCGTTATGAACATTGAAGTCCCCCAGGACCACAAACTCTGCCGTAGGGAAGCGGGGCAAGAGGTCATCAATAGTGTTGCTTAAATGTTTGAAGAGCTCGGACGTGTCTGATTCGCTAAGGTTAGGTGAGCGGTATAAACACGCATAAAACCTTACCGTACTGGCAAGATTGACGCGCACCCACATTACGTCGAATCTGGAGATTTCCAGATTCAACAGACGCACACAGTTGACGTCAGCTCGACTGTAGAGACACACACCTCCCTTGGGTCTAAATTTGCCTACGAGGGTGAAGCCCGGGCAGTCCAGATAGGAGGCGTCTGGAGGCTCGGCTATCTGCGTTTCGGAGAGGAAGAGAAGGTTAGGACGTTGGGAGAGAAGATGGTGGTGGACAGAGTTTAAGTTTTTGTGCAGGCCGCGAATGTTGGTGAAATTCACCATCAGTTTTGGCCTGCACCGGGGACTCCTGCTTCTCGCCGTTGTTGAAAAGTTATTTTTGAAAGTTTGTAAGTTCATTTTTATTTTTGTTTTTATTTTGTGTGTGTGGAGTGGAAGGTCGGGAAGGAAAGGGTATGAGGGGTGGGTAGGATGCTGGGGATCAGAATTTCCAGGAATGATGGACGTATGAATCCAACCCTTTCTATTATTAAGCTCTAAACTTTAATAAAGTATGTAGTGTAATACAAAGAAGGCCTCCGAGGTCGAGGGGTAAGGCTCTCGACTAGCAATTCGAAGGTCGCGGGTTCAAACCCCAAGGTATAAATAATTTTACTTGATGAATTTGTGTTAATTCACAATTAATTAATCAATTAAAAATAATATATACTATCTATATTTGCGTCATGTTCCAAGCTGAAAGGTACTCTCAGTATCGCCTTACCACCATTCCGAATAGAAACGTTGCTTGAAATGGCCTTAGCCGTGTTTGATAAAAAGATCTGAATAGCCAGGCCCCCACCATCCTCTTCCCGTCTCCTTCCCCTTCCCACTACATTCAGCCTCACAAAAAACTTCAATTTGGGATGCCATAGTCTCACTTACTCTAGACGGGAGCATTTGGAGTTTTTGTACGTCATTCACATTAAAAAAAGGACATTCATATACTTTTGATTTTGATTGATTAAATTTCAGCCACAAAACTCACACATTTTCAAAATATTAAATTTCATACCTTGTTTATTTACCCTGATGGATTTTTATAAATTGTCAACTCGTCAACTATCAAGCGTCAGATTTTGACGGTTTATTAAAATTATAAATTCAAACTCTTTTTATGGGATCGGTTACAATATATAATATTTAAATTATAGAATAGTTTTTTTAAGAGGATATTTATTCTCTATTGTAAAGGTCGTCAGGTAGACAGGCACAAACATGTTAACAGCCTTATAATAATATATACCTGGTACCCTAACAAGGCATATGACCATGAACACATTTCAAAAGCGTCTGCGATGTTATTGGTACGGAAATGGATGGAATATCTCGGTTAATCAGTTTTGGCAACAAAAACCTTAACAATGAGAGTTAGATATTATATTTTTTGTATAAAAATAAACACACTCGTACTAGTACCTCTACCAGCATACAATAATAGTAACGTATTATAATCGAGCTCAATTCCTTATATCAAATGATGTATTGCAAAGAGCCACAAGTGCAATTTTCTTAAAAATTGTTTTAAAAAAATTGAGCTCTTCTCAAAAATTTTTTTGTTGAAGTGAAAACTTCTTTAGAACCGTTGTGATTTGAAACTCGATAAAACGAAAAATATCGACATTAAAAAGAGAAAAACACATACATCTATAGGATTTAGCGCCGTTGTGCGGTGCTTCTTAGCCTCCCCACTCTTGTCTACTTTATTCTGAAGGTTGCACTTGAAATCAGAAAAAGATATTTACACCTCTGGGACTCGAACCCGGGACCTTCGACTTTCCGGGCCGCAGCTCTACGAGCTAAGGTGTCCTTATCCGATTCGGTCATTTTTAACTGTATCACACTTCGACTAAGAACTACCAACATTATCTTCATTTTTCTAACGCGTATTTTAGTGGCTGCTATCTGAGTTCGAGTCCCAGAGGTGCCAATATCTTTAATATGTGTTCGAGAATAGAAATAAAATAAATAAATTCTACAAAATCGACTGACGAAATTTACCGATATGGATTTACCAGTGTTCTGCTTGTACTACAAATTTCCGGACACAATGTTCACTAAACAAACATTAACTTTTCAAAATAGCATTAACAATTTATTAAAATATAGTATTATTTGAAGGTGATTTTCTTGTATATATGATATTTTTCAGTACAAAGATGAAAGATAAAATTTTTGCAATTTTGGTTATTTTGCACTGCATGACCGAAATAACGACCATTGAAATACAAACGTGTGTGTACCATACCCACTAGTACATCTACCACAAATCTAAATTAATCGTAAGGTGACCGTGCGAATTATTAACGAACTCAATAGCAGTGACTCTTCGTCTATGCAATGTCCGGCCGTATGTAAAAATAAAACTAGTATATAAAGTAACAACTACAAACTACAAGTACCTACCCACCTCTCACACCAGCCATCAAATGTGATTTTTTGTGAACATCATTAATCATTATACGTATATGGTATTACGCACACTACAATAATAATAGTTGATGTGCATACCAGCGATGGTCCTGATGATTTTGCTTGGTAGGGCGGCCATTACCGCATTGCCGGCTGCTGGTAGATAGTGTTTAGTGTACGGAGTGTGCAGCACAGGAGAGATAAACCGATGGAAATGAGCTGTGGGAGTGTCAGTGCAAAACCAACTGAAGTAAGGCCGGGACACAAAATTATTCGGCCTCATACTTATATATAAGATCCCAATTGAAATCAAGTTTTAAGTCGTTCTACCTTAAGCACCGAACTATATAAATTTCAATAAAAAAATTTGAATATTTTTTTTTATTTATTTTATTGACGGACAAATAGTTCTTCAAAAATATAACAATAACACGAATAAAAAAAGAGATGACAATGAAAGAAGGGTACATATAAATGAAGAGCATTGACAATATACATAGAATATAAAAGTACATATAGAAGACAAGTAGCTTGAAGATGGATTTAAAAGGCTTTAAAAATTACACATTGCGTATCGACTGCCGAAAGTCATTTAGGCTTACACCAAAAAATTCAATGCTTTGATTTGCGTTGACATTCTGGATAAAGGAGAATGATATCCATAATTAGTAGAATGTTGATTGAGGAACAGCAATTCATTATTTCGGAGTCTATGGGAAGGGATGTTAAACTGGATGAGTTGTAACAAAACAGGTGTAACAGTAATACTGTTTGTTGATAATTTAGAAAATTAGGTCAGAGTCCTTTCTGCGTTTTTCTAAAGAAGAAAAGTTTCAAATGATACTAACATATTCAAGATGAGGGCGAACTAGCGAACAGTAAAGAGTTTAAGTGTACTTATATGTTTAAAGTCAGAGGTAATTCTATGAATGAAGCCGAGTAGTTTAAGTAATTTGTTTACGATGTTATTAATGTGATCACGGAAAGAAAGTTTGCAGTCTAGAGTGACCCCCAAGGTCCTTGATAGAGGGACAGTAGAGAGATAAACATTATTTAGTTTATAATCAAACTGAATAGATTTTTTGGTTCTATAAATCGACAAAATTTTACATTTATCAACATTAAGTTCCACGCAGTTAATTTTGCACCAATCATTAAATGAATCGATATCTAGTTGAAAAAGTAAACAGTCAAGTTGGTAATTAAATATCTTAAGAATCTTATTGTCATCGGCAAAAAGCCAAAAACGTGTACGAGAAAAAACTTTAGTGATATCGTTAATAAAAAAGTTAAAAAGAAGCGGGGGCAAATGGGCTCCTTGGGGAACGCCGGACGTTTATGAAGTAGTAGTAGCGGTACTCAAACTCGCCTCCCAAAAATGCAGTTCTTTAGACACGAGGTCTGTTGTTCACAGAACTACCAGTTATATAAATAAGAGACAGATTTGATTCAGTTTCCAGGCCTAGCCTGAGGTGGTTTAGGTCAGGGTGCCTAAAGCGCAGCATACACATATGGATATGCTTGGCAAATCGGTCCGCCCGTGTATTTCTGCGCCGGACAGGCTCGGCGTACAGATCCGCCAATACGTCAATATGAGAATGTTGCGTTTAAATAACCTCAATTTTAAAGTAGATAATTCAAGGGGAAATTCACCAAAAAAATTTAAAGTCGTTTTTTCTTGATAAAAAATTTAATATCATCGGTCTGTCTGAGACCTAGGAGTCAAAAAACTTCATGTAATGGTGCCAAATCAATTTTCTTTCAAATCGACATAGATCATATAACTAGGATTTTTTGGTTCAGTGGTGTGCAATGACTAGATGGAGTGGTAGCCGTGTTTGCCGTCTGCGGGGCTATGAAGGTAGGACGATGAGATCATGTGAACAAAGGGTAAGTGATGCGTCCGCACGCGGATGTTATAGGTCATGAACGGCCGATAGACTCGGCAGTGGACTTGTGGAAACTTAAAGTAAGTGAAAGTAAGAAGTGAGACAAAGAAGTCACAGCGACTCGAAATAGTGTCTGGAAGAGTGAGAATTTTGAAGTATGAATCCAACACTCCCACTGCGGTGCAAGACGACGTTCCCAGAGAGTCCTGATCGAGAGATCAAAAGGTCTACCTTGACCAGTCTCTCCCGATCCGGCAAGCCACGCAGTTGGTGGGCAGATGCATTCGCCGGACAAATATCTATCCGGTCATCGCTTCCACGACGTAATTATGGAATGGATTTGATTCCAGGATAGTTCGCAATGTATAATATTAGATAGATAGATACACGGGCATAGGCACGGTGGGGCAAGGTGGTGCACTTGCTCCACCCTGGCTGACCGATGCATGACTTCTGGGATTGTCGACCGAGTCGCGTTTTCAAATTTACAGCACTTTATAAGATGATTTTTCCTTCTTTCGCTCATATTCTTTGTATTCATAGAGCCTAAAGCCTCATATGTTATAGAAGCCTACTTTTTTCAGTACCTACTCAAGATTTTTATTTTTAGCCCCACTCTATTTCAAAACCTGACTACGCCCATGAATAGATGTTATGTTTTTTGGTGCTAAGGCAGGCGAAAAATACTGTGGTTAGTTTGAACAATACGGTACTCAAATGCAAAAAACTGAGTCTGAGAGCAATATATCTATTGTTTCTGTGTTGCCAAGTAATCACATAAAACTAAAAATTCTAGGTGTAAGGAATGGTTCCATGCCAACTGAGAATAAAGTCAACTCAACACTTCCTTGAAAAATCATTAAAAGCTACGAAAAAAAACATTTTAAATTAGCCGATAACCCTAACCTAACGTAAATTATTAACAATTTTTTTATATATATTTTTTTATCATTTAAGTAACTTATATTATATCTATTAAATTAAACAAAGCAAAACCACAAGCTTCAAATTGACCTTCAATATTACAATGCAATTCAAATGTTAAAGTGCAAAATTTAATAAGTTACACACGTCCACTGGGTTCCATAATGGCCTTGTCGCGATCCGTTGACACCGCGCGGTGTGAACGCACCCCGTCGTCCGGCGAGCTTCCCGTTACAGGAAAACCATTACCTCACTAGTAAAGTGAAGACAACGAGTAAAAAAGTCTGACCATCACTAATGTAAAAAGAAACTTATTCTAAAGTGAAAGAAGACCTTTTGATAGGGTGTTCTTATACTGACCAGATTCCTTGAGGAGATGGGTCAATAGGGCAAATTCACGAGGAATAAAGGACGAAGGGTATTTTATAAGAAAGTAACCGGTGGAAAGGGATCGACTAATCGTACTTGTTGGGAGATAATTTAAGGATAGAAAATGTCCCTTTTCAGCAAGTGGCAATACAATTGTTTTTGTATCGCATTGTTTGGTTGAAGTAAAATGGGAAAAAATGCATTCGAATCGTGAAGCGTAAAGGAATGCTACTAAATAGTAAACATTATTTACATAATAGAATTTATTTGTTATACATGCCAACGGCCGGAGTACCACGTCCGTGGAATGTTTTCATTTTAACCAATTTTTGAATTTATTTATTTTATTTCTATACATCATTCAGTAATTGTAATATCTTTTATGTCCTCCCCAGATGAATTCGTTATTTATAATTACTGGGACCAGCATTCTCCGGTACTACAAGATGCTTATAAGACTTGGGTTCTTCGAATCACAGTCACTGGTTGTTTATTGATGTATTGTTATTTATAATTATAGTTCGGAGGACTAACGTCCTTTCAACTGGAAGCTAGGTTTGTCTGCCGAGCTCTAGGATTATAATGACTCTGCACAACTACCTTCGGTTACCTTCGGCGCATCTCGTAAACGAGACCATGTGACCCGAAGAGCCCAAAAACAACGAAAGCAATATAAGAACTAATCATAGGCTAATTATGAAACATTGCATTTTACATAGTAACATAATAATATTTATGATAATTGTGGTACAGTTTTTTTAAAACACAAGGTAGTTTTAAGAAAGTGATACTGTAAATGGAAATTTTTTCGTGAACACCTCACTAAGAGAGTGTTGATGTGTTCACGTGGTTGTGATAGAAGACGATACAAGTACGTAGGTTGGTTTTTTTTCTTTATAAGTGTAAAATTATGAAATTTCTCAAGTGCCTCCCCAGATTCAAAATTCCGTACACGCCATTGTTAATAGGTACACAGAGCAATAATTTTTCAGAAGGCTGTGCACAAATCGCCCTTTATCCCAGGATCAATTTACTGAATGCATTTTTTTTTAATGTGAATACCGCACAAGAGTCCGAACTGCTCCCATCTGGAACCATTGAGACTGTGGCATCTCTACTTGAAGGCAGTGGGGAGGGGAAGGAGATGAGGCAGAGAAAGGTGTGAAAGTAACTACTAGTAACTACTTGAAAACAATTAAACTCAAGTTTAGTATTCATGAACTCCGTAACTCTTATTTATTTTTCTTATCCTCATTTTAATTATTTTATTTTCTTTAATTTATTTTGTTTTTATTATCACATTCTTTACGTTACTTTACGATATATTTATTTATTTGTAGGAGAGAGACAAACAGCTCATAAGTAAATAAAAATATAGAAATACATAATAAACAAGTTAAACAAAGTGAAGCCAAAAAGGTCTCCTGTGTAAGAATAACTGGAGATGAAGTTTTATTACAATTTAAAATTAATTTTAGGTAAGGAGGAGAGGAGGAGCAGGAAAATAGGATAAGGATAAGAGATGCTTCCTGTACGTTCCACACTCTTGTATCAATTTTCGATCGTACGCGTTACTTCTATACTAGATTAAATCAAAATGTATATACAAATATACATTTTGATTTAATCTTATCAATGTATAATTAGCATTTCGTAGAAACTGGCTGAATAGATCATTTATTTTATATTTCATTTTTTCAATCGCACTGTTAACGTAGTGTTTTTCTAAATTTTATTTTCCATATTTTTGTAAAAACATTTAATAAAAGGAAATTTGACTGCTTGATGCAACAGAGTAAACAATCAAAATATGCAATCAAATTATGCAGTCAAAATATGAAGTCAAAATATGCAAGCAAATTTTAAATTCCCAAATGACAAGTATGCATATAATTTATACCAATAACGTACAAGGCCAATTGGGCGTGTACCCACCAATAAACATATAGTATAAAATCCCAAAGCTATAAGCAAAAAAAAATCCAACACGTGTAAGCCCAATGACAAACGCACATATCGTCATATTTATTTATGTTCAAACAACGGAAGTACCCGTACAACATCAAACATCCTAACTACTAAACGACCAAAACAATACACTGGTAAACTTAATAAACAAGCTGGATTATTACCGTCATCATTATTAGCAGTTAGTATGCCTCCGCTGGGTGAATGGACCGCGCGGTCGTTTAAATGTCACGCACGCCTCTGGAATAGCGCGCATACCGCGCATGCCAATTTTTGGACTGCACAAAGCGGCCAATTTATCAGCACCCTGATTAGCACTAATACAAACTCGGCTGATTTAGTGACACTCAGAGCGACAGAGGTTGTCTGGAATTTTCGAAAGCAGGAAAATTGTGAAAAAAAATAATAATTGTGTGCAGTTCACACGTGGTAGAAGCGAATCCCTCAGAAAACTAATGTAGACAAGAGTGGGGAGACTACGAAGCACTTTTTTTAACAATTTGAAGGATGATTTTTGCAATATTTTTGTCATCGAACTCCAGTGACATTTTTTTCCTGTACATTTGGTCATCTTATTCGTATTTGCGGTTTCTTCTTCGGAATCGCTAGATGTCGTTTTCTTTTGCCTGTTCATTTTGGAGTGGTTTAAAGATTGGATATTGATTTAATTTTTTTTTTGTAGGATTCGACTCTTGGTCCCCTGAAAGTCTGTCTGGCCGTTGAGATTCGTCTGGCATTTCATACTAATAGACCAAAGGTGGCTTGCGTTTGACCGTGGATTTTTATTTATTTATTTATTGTTGGAAACATTAACAGAATGTTAACAATTATAATAGTTATAAAATTGCCATAGAGAAGTACATAGGTTTTAACACTCCAATTATAAATGTTCACAGCATGCATAATCGGTGTTTACTTGTTACTAGGTACAAAAGAAAATATAAAACATAGTTATTTCAAATATAAAACAGAAATGCAGAGAAAGAAAAGAAAGATAATAAAAATAAAATGATAATAGAGCAGTCACATAATTGTTCTCCATGATTTATCGTATTATATTGGAACCGAGTACACGTGAAATAAATAGACATTTTTGCTATCTCTTTTTTTTGCAGGCTAAATACTATAAACGTATGTGTTTGTCTGTTTTTAGTGTCGCTCGCTTCTGTTTCATCAAGTTTCAAATCACAACGGTGCTAAAGAAGTTTTCAATTAAAAAAATTGTGTGCTGTTCATACGCGAACAAACCTTTAGAAAACTAAAGTAGACAAGAGTGGGGAGGCTACGAAGCCAATTATTCTATCTCATTCTCTCGTAGGCTAAATCCTACAGCTGTAGGTGTTTGTCTCTTTTTAGTGTCCCTTGTCGTTTCATCGAGTTTCAAATCACAACGGTGCTGTAGAAGTTTTCATTTCAAAAAACTTACCAGTTAGGCATTGAATTTCCAAGTGTATCAAGAAGTAAAAACTCTAAAACGTTGAGCTCTGGCGTTTTGGAAAAAACGTGCATAACTCTTTCTAGTTCAATGTACCGATTTAACAGCTCGAAATGTTCATTTTTTTATGTGAATACCGAGAGTCCCAGCTATTGAGACTGTGGTATTCCCAATTTTGGTTTGTTGTGAGGCTGAAGGTAGTGGGAAGGGAAAGAAGATGAGAAATAGGAAGGTGGAGAAGTACCTGGCTACTCAGATCTGGACAATAAGCACGAATAAAGAGATTTCAAGCAACGTTTCAATTCTGAATGGTGGTCTTACACAAGAGCTATACTGAAAGAATCTTCCACTAATCAGCTGGTTTCGAACTCAGGCGTGTCTTTATCAGGACAATAGGTATAGCTAACAACTATATAAAAATAAAGATTTGACAATATTATTTATTATTGAAAAGCGGTGAATTCAACATACTTCATATATT
Organism: Glyphotaelius pellucidus; assembly: GCA_936435175.1. Classification (NCBI taxonomy): domain Eukaryota; kingdom Metazoa; phylum Arthropoda; class Insecta; order Trichoptera; family Limnephilidae; genus Glyphotaelius; species Glyphotaelius pellucidus. Next base: position 11,263,718 of record OW386557.1, on the reverse strand, counting down.
TGGCCCCTGGGCTAGAAAATATTATTAAGAGGGAATAACCAGGCAAAACCAATAATATGTCATTTATAAATCAAATTTTAGACGTATTGACTCTTTTACAACTTATAAATTGATTTTGAAAGATTGTTATTTTATCTAGTAAAGCTATTTTTTAAATTTTGAGAAAACATGTTTATATTTAGTACAATAAGGTAATAGTTTAATATTTTACCGTAGGTCGTCGGCAGATTTGTTAAATTTTCAAACAAAATTTTGTATTATACATTTCAAATCATATAATCATGCAGAAAAATAAGTAAATAAATTATTTATTTATTTATTGATTTATTGATCAACGCCCTTTTTCAGGGCTTTTACATATTAATGGTAATAAATACAATATTTATTGTACATAACTGAACTGCTTCAGTAACAATATTTTATATTTGTTTAAAGATAAACTGAAAATGTCCACGGACTTGGTGTAATTGTTTCTTTCCATTAGTATGCTGGGTAAAGAGGAATACATATGGTAGTTAGTCCCAGAATTTCTGCACTGAAATAAATCCTGACTTCTTGTATTACGTTGTGGAATCCGGAAGCTTATCAATTCAAGCAATACCGGACTATCAATTAAATTATGTAGAATTTTATATAATACCAAGTCAGTGAAAATTCTTCTGTCTGACAATACATGGGAAATTATATGGGAAAGCTACTTTAAAATGCTTTTTAAAATGCTGGTATGGAGAATAATTAATCTTTCTCATCGCAAAATCATCGTTCGACGAAATTTAAATTCTCGGCCGCTGGTTAATGGCTCTTAATTTTAATGTAAATATACCAAATATCATTAATATTTTTTTATAAAGTGATAGATATATTTTGTTACTTTCTATGTACATGTGTATTTGTTTCGTATTCTTTCCATTCTCAACAAACTAATTATGTAGGATTTCCTTGAAAACATTAAATCAAATTCGTGAGATTCGATCAGTTTATTGTCACTTTTGAAAACCGGTTGTTCATCCTTTACAATTCTAAAAAATAATCCAAAATCGTGGGAATCGCTCTAAACTCATCAGTGTATCACACGGTGCCAAGAGCGTACGTTGTGTTTTAATTTCGGGTTAAATATTATAAAAAACGATAACTCCTATAGTCTTCATCGATAATTAATGTAAATCTACGATAAATTGATAAGAGGTGCCGTTTGGAGGACTCAATAATACGCCATGTTACACACCAAATCATTAAATAACGACGGCGATAAACGGTGTAAACGTAATAATATTTTTTTCCATGTGAAAGCAATGAACTATTAATGATCTTGTTGCCGAATAGTCCAAAACTTCTAAGAATTTTTTTGGCCATTGGACTATGCGGGAAACAAATTGATTTAATTGTTACGACGGTCCCGAGAAACAATGACGGATCTGCTAAATATTGAAAATTGTTTTGTTGGCTTATTTTAATTTCATTTTGATTATTTAAATTTTCGGAATTTTGAATGAAACGCAAAATTAATATCAAAACACTGTATTTTATTGATCTCAAAAACAGTAAAAACGCAGACATAAAACTTTTAAACTTCTACCGCAAAATTACAAAATCGGACATCCGCCATGGTTCTTCGGGGTCCGATTGGACGATTGTCCGACTATTGTGATGTTGATGAAGGACTATAGATTTTTTGAATAAAAAGACACAAAAATCTACACTATTAAAGAGTCTCGCCAATTCAAAATAATTGTAAAAAGATTTTTTGTTATTTGAAAATTTAAATCAACAAGGTGAATATGTTTTCAAAAACAATTTTTTAGTCTAAAATAGGTTGAATTGTGCTGAATTCACTGGCCGGTATACATTTTTTTTAAAATTTAAAATCTACAGATATGTATCTAACCAACCCAGAATGACGAAACAAAATTAAGTGAAACCTAGAGAATTAATTGAAACCATGAACTCGATAAAATAATTGAGCATGAATTGCATGGCAAGATTCTTTAGGTTACAAAAATTATGATGGGTTGGTTAGGTGAAAATAATGACAGATGATGACAAGTAACAGAAAACTATGATTAAATTGGTGACCTGGTAGTAGTGATCTAAAGGCAAACCAATAAAGGGTTGTATGGACTGCGCGGAAATGAGTAAGGAGCAAATGACCAAATAAAAATTAATGTCCATAGAAGAATAACTACGAGGAACTAATATTATATACTAAGAAGAACTTTGTTCTACTGAAATACTTAAATAACAAAAAAAAAAATAATAATAATTTCATTGATTGAATTTTTCATAAACCTCCATTACAAAAAGAGCCAATAACTAATAAATAACTTGGCTTATCAAAAAGAAATAACTAATTTGCAAAGCTAGTAAATTACGAATTACGGATACAAAAGAAGTCACACAAAGGAGATATAATTAATGTTGGGATTTATTTTAAGGGTATCTAGTGATTTCAATAATGTCAATACTGTAAAAACATTATATATTGCACTAGTACGGAGTCAAATAGAATATAATTCCACGGTTTGGTCCCCAAATTATGAGGTTCATTCATATGCGATTGAAAGAATCCAAAATAAATTTTTAAGATATGTAAATTTTAAAATGGGCATTCCTAGTGAATGCCTAAATTACGATAATGTACTTTGTTCATTAAATTTAATAAAATTATCTGACCGTAGAATCATTTCCGATTTAACCTGTTTATATAAAATCGTAAATTCAATGTTTGATACCCCTGATTTATTGTATGTTATCTCTTTTCACACTCCAGGCAGGTCAGTAACAAGACAGTACCTACCTTATTATTGTGACAATTCTACTTCAACATCGCAATATTACACTCCTATGCGACGGATTCAACAGCTAGGAAACAAATACTCCGATGTTGTTGATATATTTAGTACATCTATTTCAATATATAAGCATACTTTATTAAAGTATTTTTTATCAAGTATGGGAAACCCTTGAAAAAACTATTTATTTGTATTTTGTCTGCATAAAGAAAAAAGCTATTTTGGATTTTTATATTTTAAATATTTTTTTTAAATATTTGGTACCTACATATTGTGTGGATCTAATTCAATAATGTTATTACTTTATAATTATTTTTGTGCAATTGTCTTAAACAGTTGTTTCCTGCACTATTTATAAGTATAATTTCATAAATATGTTATATATATATATGTAAAAGCCTTAATAGGCGTATATCAATCAATAAATAAATAAATAATAACTTATTGATAAAAGTAGTTATTGTATTGAATAAAGTTATAATTAGGAGTTATCTCGGCATGACTACAAGTACCAACCTACTCATATTTTTAATAGGTATCCATTATCGACATAAACAATAATACAAAGCATGGTCGTGGGTTGAACACAGATTGATGATTTCAACATTGTTACACTTCCGCTGATAGTCTCATCAATAATGAAAACGATGATCATTCAAACAGTACTGCTCTGCAAGATGGGTGTCAAACTCAGAATTCAAATTATAACCATAGACACCAAAAAAAGTTATGCTAGCCTTTTCTTAGAAATTTAAACGCTTTGCCTCTAATAAAAATAGTGCTTTTTTCAAAAGCAAAATTGATTAGAGACCTAAATCGTGATAGTGTTAAACGAAATGCTTTTACAACCAAAACCATTCGATAAACTAACATTATTATTGTAAGAATGTTTTTGAGCTAATTTTTATTTCAATATCTGCGACAAAAATATTGAATAAAAGGTTCCAGTAAAGTTTCAGTAAAAAAAAGTAATAAAATCAAAAATATTTAGAAAGAATTTGGGTGAATTTTTCGTTAGAAATAAAATGTTGGAATGATTTTATCAATTGTGCCCAGACAACCAAACTTTAACCAAAAAATAAATTTCTTGATTGCACGTTGATAAAATTTTATAAGACACAAGCTTATGCACCAGACAAACGCTGCATTTAATGGACACGCTGCTTGTTTAAAGGTTAGGCTGTAGGTACGGAGTATTATTTATCTGCCTACACAGCGGGAGATTCTTCACTGAGTTACTGAAGATATTATTATTGTTGTTCTTACTCCCCAGTAGGTTGTACGCAGTCAGGCTGAACCAGAACACCGTCCCGTCTTACGGGTGAGGGGTTCGCGTGAGAACCACTGACTTGACTACTGCTTGCTTAATGCTTACCTGAAACAAAAAGAAAAAAATGTAAGTTAATAATTGGACAAAAAGAAGAGGTAAATGATTTAATGTATCAGTACAACGAACGAGACAAGGGTACTATTCCGAATTAATGGTTTTAAGTAGCGTTGCGTTGTTCGTTTTTTTTTGTTTCTGAAATAGCGGTGCTCTTTTAAAAGGATGTAAAACTGACTAATCTACGATGCAAACAAACGAAGTATTCGCATTCACACTGTGAGGAAAACGCAAAAACATTAAGAACATTCCCACAAAGACCGATGGTTGGAAGAAATTATCACCTGGTAATAAGCCAACCTTATCAAGAGAAAATATGTAAAAAAATGAGAATATCACTTGAATGCCGTAGGGTTTTTCTACTGATCGATTTATTTTACAATTTTTAAGAAGTTTGCGTTCATTTTTGGTCAAAAACATGTATTTTCAAGTACAAAAAAAAGATGAAATTCGACATCTTCTAGCTTGATAACCCAAGGATTAAATTCTCAGAGTCACCAAGAGCAGTCCAAACAAGAGATGGACCGGTCAGTGGCAAAGTTGGCATCGCTTCTGGGCCTCGGCTGGCTAAATCCTCCATCATCTTCCATTTTCATCCAGCAACATCTTCCGTTCATTGTGGCAGCAATAGGAGATTTTCAAATTATTGTCAGGTTATTCGCAACCCGGGAATGTTAGTCTTTCTTTAAAAAAAAAATACATGGTTCTAGTTCAGCAGGAACCATGGTTAGGTTTCGCATAAAAAAATTACAACACAAATTAGCAGTGCATGACGTTTTACAAGCAATTTATCTTTACGTTCTCGATAATGACTATTTTTAGATATCAACCATACTAACCGAAAAACCTAATATTTGCACAGCATACAAGCTTAGAATTGTCAGATATTGAAGTTTGTGTAAACATGCGAGCAGATGTGTTTGTCTAATACCTACTATCAGTGGATTTGGATTTTGACACGGGTGAGCGACTTCCCTAATAATAATATTATGATTTTAAAAAGGTGCTAAGTGATGTACAAAAGATTGTATACGAATATAATACATTATGATGTACAACAGTAATACATAAACTATTGTATCAGCATGGTCAATATGACAATTTTCGAAAAAAAAATAGAAAAAAAATAGGCACGGATTTAGAAATATGGCTTGTCTTAATCACACTATTCCAATAAGAATACTAATGGAAGGAAACAATTACACCAAGTCCGTGGACATCTTCAGTTTATCTTTAAACAAATATAAAATATTGTTACTGAAGCAGTTCAGTTATGTACAATAAATATTGTATTTATTACCATTAATATGTAAAAGCCCTGAAAAAGCGCGTTGATCAATAAATAAATAAATAATATTTTCATACTTTTTTAGTACGATTTATCAAATTTTCTAAGAGAATATCCAATTTTTGAACTTGAAGAATTCCAAAATAATGGCCTATGGAGGTACAAGATACAACATCCGTATTCAAGCCATCGAAATGATAAAGTGGTCCGCGAATTGAACATCAACATGATGCAATAAATTTAATTGTATTTTTTTCTATAGGTAATAGCAAAAATCTAATCAAATCGTCAGACACTCGATTCAGGTCAATACCACGAACCGTCTAAATCGCAAATGTACCATGAACAATGGGCAACGAAAAAAAAAACATCGTGGAGTAACAAATTACAAATTACGAGGCCAGCGAAGACGGAGTGGAAAAGGAACGAAATGTAATGAAACAGAAAACGAACGAAACAAAAAACCAACAATGCAGTCGAACGAAAGGAGAAGTGGTCCAGTCGAGACTAGAAAGACCAGTTCTGGTACGGAGGCTGGAAATACAAAATCGTCTCCAAGACTAGCTTCATGCTCCAAGCTTTATTCTGTAGGACAAATAGAGGAACTTGTTGTTGAGCAGGGTGCTTTAGTTTGTCCAGTTGTTGTGGGAGAAGTTGGAGGCGGATCAAGTCTTTGAACGTGCATGAGTGAGGTCGAGAGAATGGTTAAAATTACACCATAAATTTTACAGTGTTCGTGTTAGCATTTTTGTAAAATCTGTATACGAAGATCATGGAGTTTAGGTATGGATGATTGGATAAAATCATTTGCAAAAAATTGAGTTCGGTTAAGAGGAGAGTTAAAATTACACAAACATTTTCACAAATATCTAGTTAGTATTTTTCTACAATCTGCATAGCGAGATCATAGAAATCAGGTATCGGTCAGGGACTTTCACGATCGATTATTTTCATTTTGTAATATTATTTCATTCATTTTGTAATATAGCTTTATAAAATATAATAATTCCAATTAAAATGGGTTAGATACGGCAAACAATTTGGGTTGAAATATGAAGGAAATGAATGACCTTACTTTCAATAAACTGAAACATGTAGATCACATTGAGAACAAAATATGGCAGAATACACTGGCAAGCATAAATTGGAAAAAAGTTTTTGCGTCTTAGAAAATGTAATATAATTCTTGTTAAATTTTTTAAGATTCTTTGGCAAGGTATAAAGCGTTTATGAGTTGACTTTACACATTAAAACTACAGCATATAAATCATCCATTTAGCATAAAAATTATATTTAATTACGTCCATAAAAAACATACATCGCACTACCATACCCAACAACAAAATTAGGATTAAAAAAATAAAAGTCATTTTAATGTTGGTGATAACAACTTCTTTATATTCAATTAAATGAAGACAATATAAGCGAAACTCAATCGAAAATCAGAAAACAGAAAAATCAGAAAAAGATATTGACACCTCTGGGACTCGAACCCAGGACCTCTCGCTTTCCGGGCGAACGCGCTAACCACTGCGCCACGGTGTCGATATCCAATTCGGTCATTTTTAACTGTATCATATTTCGAGTAAGAACCACCCATACTATCTTCATTTTTCTTAACGCATATTCTAATGGCATGATTGCCCTTTCTTGCTTACCCTTATGTATGATTGCAAGATTCAAACCCGAACTAAATGCAATCTAGATAGTGTCAGGATGAGTCTTTATCCATTTTATTTTTAATATGCGACACCCATTGACTTTTTCTGCAAGTGTAGGATGAATATTTCATTTTTATTTTAACTTTATGAGTAAAATCTCCTGATTGAGTTTCGCTTATATTGTCTTCATTTAATTAAATATTACAATTTGAGGTTTTACTCATAAAGTTAAAATAAAAATTAAATATTATTTATATTCCTTTGTGTGCTCTTTAGGAAAAAATAAAATAAAGATTGTTCAAGAAGTCTATAACGGATCGGAATAGAATTTTATAAGAAATAATTTGTCTTGTAATGTTGTGGGATCGTCTTTATGTTCAATTAACAATATTACATCCTTTTCAGGGGTCCAAAGGTTCTTAAGGACACTCGGTGTTCAGAATCCTGTCTGGGGGCTTTACAAATGCGAGAAGCTGTATGGACCGAAGGAAGGAAAGGAAAAGGGACGAGTCATTGTTAGGCTGTGTCTGAGAAAAGAAAGATTAAGAAATATCCCGTCTGGACAAATTGGACGAGAAGCCATTCAAAGCAAAGGGATTACCTTTAATGCGTTGGTCCATAGATCTGTTTTTAATAAGGGCATGCAACTTAACTACATATTAATTGCAACGGAATGTTGTATACTTTAAGCTGACTCAAACAAATTACATTTAAAGAAAACTCGAAGCCACACAAAAACAACAAAAAAAACTACAAGTGATAAAGAAAAACAAGTTAGGTCCAATAAACTCTCGGTAGGTACCAAAACGTGTTGTATACATTTCAAAGGTTAAAGTCATTAATCTTCTTTCATAATTTACATAAACTAATAGGTAAACGAAATTAAACGAAACTTTGGGATTAGTGCGGCCGTTATATATGACGGTATGATGTATTGAAGATTACAAAGTGACAGCTATACAAATATTACACAGGACTGTTTCATAATTAGTTCAAATGAATCGTGTATTTCAAAACGTCTCTTGTCCACCTAATCCAATATTGAAATAATCAAGAACTATTCAAAATTATTTAATTTATCAATCATTTATATGGTAACCGCGCAGCGTTTATTATCTAAAAAAATACCTTCTCGAATATACAGCAAGTGCAAGAACCAGAAAAAAAAGAAATCTAAAGACAATTATATAACAGTGGTCGGGAAACACGCCATACGCGTGCCCAACACATGTACACGGTTGATTTTTGTAACGAGAGAATGGGTCGCTTCTACGACTCGTTCTTGAGTTCAACAGCTCGGCGGCGGAATGATTTGCCGGCCTCCGTGTTTCCTTCAACAATGTAAAGTCCCTGCAATAACGTTAAGTTCTTCAACATGGGTCTCTTGGAAAACGATGTTCATTCCTTCTTGTCCTCTAAAAGACCCTTCACACAGCATCCCAAAAGAAGACAGTGGTCCTGTGGGAAATTATTTTCCTCAGGTTCCTGCGTGGAGTTGATGTAAAAAAAAGAAAACTCTTGAAAAGAATTCTGAGACGAAATGTAATGTCGTGTGAATTTTTGACCAAAATTTTAAACTTATGTCTAAATTAAAGTATTGAGGAGTCTTTCCACGCACAAAAAGTGAAATTATAATTCAATACGCCAAATAGGTACGTTGATAAATGCCATTTTACAAATGAATGATTAATTTTTTTTTTAAATTATCTTTTTTGCCTCGTAATGATGTGTGTCATAGGTATATGAGAATCGTTATTCACCAAAACTCGCAATTCGGACTGAATCAGCCAATATAAATACAACTTTGAAAAGCCGAAATTACAATGACGCCTGCCGATACCAACGGCTGATATGTTGTTCCGAGGCAGTAAATCAAAAGCCAAACGACAAAGCCGGCTACTGGATATCGGTGGGAAGGTTCTGGCATAACTGACGTCTAATCCCTGCGAGTGCGGTAACCAACACTGGTGCCTGGTGCCCGCAGAGATACAAAGGTAGCTAACGCCGAATGTCGATTCGAGCCTCGTTTCGGATTCAGAGCACATCCCTAGAACAGTGGAGCTTGGCGTGGGTGTGTGTACCTAGTTACTTGTTGGGTCGCAGTCGGCGCAATCATTGGTCGGGCGGCCGCAATTTCAGGTTAGATTTCAGAGTTTCGATAAAAAATAAAAACACCCAACGGTGTCGGGTAGATACTAGACATTTCAGATATTTTTAAATTTTTTACTCCCCAGACTAGGCCTTTTTTTAGGGGAAAGAAGTCAAATAGGCAATTTTTGATATAACTATCAACAAACTTGTCGTTTATCACCTTACCTTCACAGAATATGTATGCATCGTTCTCGTCTAAAAAAATAAGGACTCAAACAAGGACGTCAAAAATGCTTCTTGGACAAACACCGATTTTTACGAAAATCGAGAATATGTGCTAAGAATAGACAAGAAAACTTTTAAGGCACCAGACCACCGTAAATTTTTTTTTCATTATTTAAATTTCATATTCTGAAAGATGCATTTTGTTAAGAATGCTCTCACTAAATGTTTTAAAGAAATTCGGAAAATTGACGGAAATACAGCATTTTATGTGAAACAGTTTGAAACAGTGAATTTTGAATTATCCTTCAGCAAAACTACTCGTTGTGCCACAGAGACTGGATTTTCAAACAGTTTAAGACTTGGTGCATGCAAAGTGAATGAATAGTTTTTATATGTTATCAACCAGGTTGAAAAACATAATTTCGAGAAAAACGCATTCAAAGTTTTGCTGAAGTACAATTCAACATAGGTACAAACTGTTTCATATATAATGCTGTATCTCCGTCAATTTCCCGAATTTCTTTAAAACGTTTGGTGAAAGCATTCTTAACAAATGCATCTTTCAGAAAATGAAATAAAAACGACAATTTGTTTATTTTTACAGTGTTCTGGTGGCTTAAATATCGAACGAATGGGGAAAGCGTCCAAAGATGGTGGTCACACATACTGTAGATATGTGACATCGAGCTAGAAATGGAAATAACATAAAAATGTTAATGATTTCAGTGTCTACAATTCCCAAAATGAACGGACTGTTTCTACCTACTGTTTCTACTGTTGCTACCATGCAGGTAGGTACCACAGAACTGGAGTGATTGGTAGAAATTAGCGGTTTACCGGGAAACACAGTCGGCATTTCCATCGAATTACGCCAACGTCACATCAAACACTGTTCCGTCCGTATTCCCCTTTGAGTTGTTGGGCTGTCAAAGGATAGGGAATGTTGTACGGGAAAATAAACCTCAATAAGGGGGGCTTTACGGGTAAACTAAAACTGCATTTCTCGGTAAATCGTATGTGCGAGGGAATTCAAGATGTATCTGGGAATTTTGCGCGTTAGAGAATATTTGAATATTACGTTTCATAATGGTCCTTCGAGCCGGATCAACTGCGGCAAAGGGATTTGAAAAAGAACGAAAAAGAGATTGTAACATCTACTACATAATTTGTATAGTATTTTTTATTATAGAAGAGTCCCAACTCTCCAGTCTCCGGGATTATTTTATCCTAAATTGGGGTACATTGTGAGGCAGAGTAGAATGAAGAATAAGATTGGAAAGTGCTTGGCTATTCAGATCTAGTCAACAAACAGAGTTCAAGCCATTGCAAGCAACGCTTCGATTCTGAGTGGTGACCAATTTCAGCAGAAATAATATCAAATAGCAGTAAACCCACTCCGCAGGTTTTTACTGCTAAGCCCTTCGGGCGGCTTTTGGATCGCCTTCGCCCGGTTAGTGTTGGTGACCATTTTAAAAATCCAATTCTGATTTGCAAATCATCTAATTTCCACGGATCACACTTTTGATAAGGACACAGGGGTTAAAATTCTTCACCGTAGCAATAAAAGCAAAAAATTAGATAATTTAGAAGCACTTGAAATTAGAAAATCCCTAAATAATAATTGTAGTATTTTGAATAATCAAATTAATTTATCTTTTAGTCCAATTTTAAATTTATTTCCAGTGAACCGCTCTGTTCTTCCCGGAAATCCCACAAATAACCCCACCCCCTCGCTTACCTCTCACTCACACACCTAAAATTTGTATGTCTGACAATATTCTATGTCTACGTAGAATAATTTTTTACTACAACGCAATTCATAAACATTATAATAATTAGTTTGTCGTAATAATTAGTATTTTAATATTAAGTATTATATTTAGTATATACTATGTAAAACTGAAAAGTATACTGTATTAAATAATTAGAAAAAAATGAGAGATTTCTTACAATCAAACTGATTGATCAGTTTCGTAAGATTTTAAAATAAAATATTGTAAAATTAAGACTGAATAAACATATTTAAAAAAAAAAAAAAAGTTACAATATTCTCCTGAAGAAGGAAGGGTCTTCCGAAACCGGTAGAGTGTTATAAAATAAAAGTGGTCTAAAACAAATTTAAGTGTTTTTATTGTAAATTATGGCGAGCCACAAAGTTAATGCTTTTTACAAATATATAAAAAAAATGTATTAAATGAGTACAAAACTGCATAAATGTAATGTTATATCATGGAATGACTTATATTACGTACTACGTACAGTTATAATAATGTAATTTCTCCAGTTATTGTAAGATTACTGTTTATTTTCTAGTTAAATAATATAATAGAATAATGAGGATATCATGTATGTGTATGTGAATGTGTATGCGTATGTATACGTATGTATATATATATATATATATATATATATATATATATATATTTATATGCATGTGTGCAGGTACATGTATTTATATGGATGTGTATGTATGTGTATGTTTATATATATATATACATATTTTTTTTATATTCCTCTAATATATTTAAATACTTTTTTTTCTCTTCTAAATAACCAATGTACAATAACTATTAAAATTTGAAAAAAAAATTAAATACATATAAAACTTTCTATTACAACACATAAATACTTGTCATACATAAACATAAATAAACACGTAAACACCTCAGCACAGGTTCTCCTAGTGAGGTGTTCACGAAACATACAACAATACCTATCCACAGTTTCACCTTCACAAACCTTACACCCAACATAATAAAATTACAATATATATTATGTAAAAATGTTTTTCAAAATTGATCTATATTATGCCCAGTATTCATTTCTATTGGTATTTCTCTTCTTTGTTAGATGATATCAATTTAAACCTAGGTGTGTACGCGAACTTTTGAAATTGATGCGTTTAAAAAACGTTTACGAATGTTTAGTGAATGTTTAAATGAATATCATCGTTTGTGTTTATAAATTGCTCGTGAAATTAACGCTGAAAGATATTATAGCAATACAGTCGACGCAGCAATGAAAGTCATTTATTTTATTCCACGACAAATTGGAAGAAAAATGACCACGTCGAAAAAGGGGGCGAAATGAAAATAATAATACGGCCCAGTGAAAATATTAATTTATCATGCCGACAATCATTTAACGACCCAAGTGAAAGCAATTTGGTTCTAGCCATTGGAAGTTGGGGGCCATCAAATTATTAATGCAAAAATACACATCAAATTTATAACTTGGAACGACGAAATTTATCACATAATGTAGTAGCGAACTCGTATCATGTTATTGGTGTGCTTCTAAAGGCATTAAAATAATGTGATCCGCGACAGGAGCTTTTTAGGTGGAAGACTGAAAGCGTTACTGGCACTTAAAATATCAAAACGTACGTAGACATTTCATTAAAAAATTGTCGTAAATAGCGTAGTAGGGAAAATGTTTACATTATAAATATGTGCATAAATAAACACGGTGTCGGGATACTCGTAGCACCTACATGCGAGAAATGGAACAGAACAATTCTTCAACGAAAGCTATCATCGGAACAGGCTTAATAATTTAAAAAGTTAATTTTCAAGTTCTGTGATTATTTCAGTTTTGTGAAGCGACTGGTCTATGATGATATAATGACGTTAAGTTGAATGGAACTTATTTGACGTATTGTTCACATTTTTTTAAACAATCCGTACTACGTGACGAGCTTCTGGGGGCTCCATCGAAGCCAGAGTTAAGTTGGTCTCTCAGAAGCTGAGAGTATTGTACAAGGCTCGCAAATACATTAAATACACAATCACAAGTGAGCCCCACGATTGAATTTGGTGGCGACTTCTGGTCTGAAGCCCCAAAATATCTGAAAAAAAAAACTTTCGACTCAGTGCATAAACGGGCGGTAAGTTTGACAGATTCTCCTATCTTAACAAATGGATTGCAATTTTTAAAGAGCAGGAATCGGGTGGGAATGCTGTCCTTGTTCTACCGGTATTTCAATGGAAGATACTCCGAGGAACTAGCGTCATTGATTCCTTCGGCACCAGTGCGTATTAAAAAAACACGCCATACGCGCGCCCAACATTTGTTCACAGTTGACATAATATGAGAACGGGTAGTTTCTACGATTCGTTATTGAGTTCAATAGGTCAGCTGAAGAACGATTTGCCGGCCTGTGTGCTTCCTCCCCCCTACAACACGGGTCTCTTGTTGTAAGAAGTCTTGGAGGAGGTCTTATTGTAGGAGGTCAGGTTATAGGGTCTTCAAGACCCAGGTGCACTCCTTCCTCTCCACATACAGACTCTCCAGACAGCATACACAAATATGTGTGGTGTTTATTAAAAAAAATGATTTTTTAAAAAACGTTTCCTTTTTATCGGCAACTAAATGGTTAAGAAAACTTGTAGAGCTAGGTCTACGCTTCGACGCATTAAAAATACATTAAACAGCTAATTTTAACCCTCTTGCAAACCTTTTTCTTCAAATTTAACTTAAAAACTCCTAACTTGTCTTAATCTGGGTGCGAGTAACACATATTCTTGACGATTGAATTAATTGTATCTAATATTTTTATATTACTTGCGTGGCAACTTTCCCTTATCTCTCTCCTCCCCTTACCCTTTCCAACCCAAATTCCTATTTTGCAGTCTATTTCAGTTATAATCACACTTATTTTAGTGTTGTGTATTGGTTTATCATTTGTTGAATTCAGATTTGTACTTATATTATTTTTTTTAATTGCTGCTTAGTTCTATTTTTCTTTCACTTTTCTTAAATATTCTAGTTTAAATTCAGTTAGTCTTGTTTCTACATACTGTGAACATTAATAATTGGTCTGTTTTTTTTTATCATCCTCTTATGTTTATTGTATTACTAAGACTGTTAATGTTCCTTAAATAAATAAATAAATAAACTTCGGACTCGATTTAGGTACTCGACAAAAGCTCAAATAAAAAAATGGACACCAAACGTGATATAGATTCACCAGTTTCCCGCATGTACTACGAGTTTCCGGACACCGTGTATATAAGAATGAAGTACCCACATTTTACTCGCTTTACACTTTGAACGTAAAAAATACTAAAACTCCTGTTGGATTTGCTTTGAATTTAAGGTGTAATTACCATTTTATTAAAAAAAAATTTGGTCCTCACTTTACGGTTGTCTGAATCATTGTTCCAAACAGTTCCAATTTTGAAAATCGTAATTACATCTTAAATTCAAAGCAAATCCAAGTTTTAGAGTTCATTGACCCGGATTAGTTACAGTTGGATCACAAAGGAAATTATTGATAAAATTATTAAATTAGCATTCTTAATAATATTTCTGACGCATACTAAGCACAAATTTTACATTTTATTAATAATAGTTCATTCCAGAATGTATGCAGGGGTAGTGCAATGCAATGCGTAGAAAGCAGACAAAATAATAAAAAAAAAAAACGTTTAAAAAATAAAAACAGAAAAGGAAAAAATAGTCCGGAGAAGTGAAAAATGATTAAAACAAAAATGAACGCAAAGCAGCCGTATTTATAATAAATACGGCTGCTTTGAGTTAGACAGTTAATTTAATTTTATACAGGAGTGCTGACTCCTGTTTCGTTAATAAATAAAGTTGAAAACTTATAAAATTGATATCAGAAGGAAAACCACAACATACCTACTATTATATCTCGACCGCATTTCACTGATGGTACCAACATTATCACGTAATACACATTTAAATTCGGCTTAATCACATTTCAAATTATGGTGACGGAGTTAAAAAGCCTTTTGTACAACGCCAAATGGTTTCAGGAAATTATTTCATTTAAGGCTCAAACGCAGAACACAACTCACTGTAAAATAACAACACTGAACTAAAAGGGAGAGCAGAATCACTCAAGGTTAGTAATGGCTGTACAACTCTTTGATACACTTTCACTTTGTATTTTAAAAGAACGTTTAGCACCGGCGAACAATGAACACGTGCGTACCGCTTGACGTTTACCAACAATGATTATTATTTCCTCCGCGGTTTCCTCCGCACTGGACAAAAGAACGCGAACAACTGTCAAACAAACGTCAGGCGGGCGCGACCTAGAAAAGATGGCGTTCAAAGTCACCCGTTGGGTGGGGGAGTTGGGAGTTGGAGGGGGAGACTGTAGGTAAGGGAGAGGGGAGTCTGGGGATTCCGATCCTAAAATAACGTACATAACTCACACGACGTGCGGGAAGGAGGGCGGAGCAAATGATATACCAATTTGAAACGCAATTTATTACAACTGCCGTTTATTAGAGTGAAAAACTAAAGAGTATAAAAGTGTTACAGCAAAATAAAATAAAACTACGGTGGAAATGCCAAATTGGTGAAATATTATGGGCAATCGAGTTTTTTTGATTTCCTAAAATAATAATGTTTTAAAATATTAAAAAAGGGACTTATAGATGGTAAGGGCATGTAGAGCGAATGAATGGAATAAGAGTGCAATAAGAGTGCAGTGAGAAATAAGAGGCAGCGGGAATGTGAATTGTAGAAGAAGTCGGAGACGCCTGAGGAAGATGTGATACTTGAGTCGGGCAATGACAAGAGTCAGAACAACAGAAGAGCATGAATGAATGTGAATGAGGAGTGTGTACCAAGATCGAGTTGTTTAATGGTTCATCTTCTCTGCCTAGCCCTGCGGGAAAACGCTAAATTTTTAGATAGTTATGTCTTAACAAAAAAATACTCGTCACTTTGCTTGAATGCCATAAGAAGTAGTCCCAGAGAGACAGAGAGAGAGAGAGCGAGAAATAGACAAAGAGAGAGATAGGTATGTACGTCATCAATGAAAAATTTATTTCTCGAACCGCTTGTACGAAAATGAAAAAGACAGAAGATACCAGAAAGATGACGCCACGTACAACCCATATCTGGGTCTAATATAAGTAAATAAATAAATCGTACTTTAATTTTTCGAACAATTTCATATTTTCCCATACAATGTATGCAGTTTTATACATACTAATATTATAAATGCGAAACTGCTCGAGTTTGTTTATGACCTTTTCACGCATAACACAATATAAAGACTTTAAAAATTCATTCACCAATAGAAAGCTAAATTATATGCGCAGACTATATTTTGTATATGATGGTAAGCTCTAGCGTAATGAAATTATAAATATTAATATATTATATTTGTTATACGTTTTCTGTCGCTAACTAAAGCAAATTTTTGCTAACGTCAGAAAAAAATCGTTTCCATGGAAACGATTGCTACTGCTTCAGAAAATTCAAATATTAGAATATGTTTTATTTTTTTGGACAAGCTTCTGTTTTGGAATAAATGTCAGTTCCTACATTAAAAATATAATTCGGAACGATTATAAAGACTGAATAAATGAACTGAATAAATAGTGTAATTTTTTTTATATTCACAAACTTTCAAATATTTAATTAAAAATAAACATCCGAAATGTTTGTAAGCGCATAAATTCCGAACGAATGAACAAAATTGGATAAGTAATTCTTTTTTTCTTTGAGCTATAGCATTATGAAATTTAGGTGGTAGGCGCGATGTTTAAAAACTGAATGTAAGGGAATGAATATATGGAATGCGGGAGGGGATGGGGGTGGGGTGGGGGGGGGGAGATAATTGATAAGTGCAAGCGCTACACTAATTTCCCGTAATACCATGCGAGCGAAGCCGCGGGGAAAAGCTAGTATTAATATAAATTAACGCAGGCTCGTGAAAAATCATGGGATATTACAATTTCGATTTTGAAAATAACAATTAAAATAATAATCTATTAAAATATTTTATTATGGGTAGGTCATTACTTCATCGCTTGACTGAATTCTTCAAACAAGCAGTTACAATTTTGACAACGACACTGAAATTCAAGTCAAATTTGAGTTCATCGCACCAGTTTACACGGAGAATTGCTTACGCACAGTTTTAAACACGCACAGTACAAACTGGAATTAGTATGATAATTTATAAGGTTTTTACGATAATGCAGAGTGCACAGATATTAATAAATAAATTGTTTCGTCAAATTTCGATACCATTTTTATGAAATCTTTGTCTATTATTGAACAACTGGAAAATATTGAAATAAAAAGTAATGCTTTTCTGTATTAACCACTCGGACCCATCAGCATGTTTTAACAATAATATAACATTACCATGTATGACGTATGAGTCGAAACAGACTTATACAATTGAGTACATGAGTACAAAAAAAAAACACTTTCGATAGAGTTACGACTTCCTCAGGAGTCCCTGACTTCTTCTCAGCTTGTCCTATTAATATTATCAGTACTCGACCACATTTTCCTTAAAAAACTAAAAAGAGACGAAGTTTCTTAGGAAACATACATGAGACGAAGGTTCTTAGAAAACATACATGAGACGAAGGTTCTTAGAAAACATTCATGAGACGAAGGTTCTTAGAAAACATTCATTAGACGAAGTTTCTTAGAAAACATGCATTAGACGAAGGTTCTTAAAAAACATTCATGAGACGAAGGTTCTTAGAAAACATGCATGAGACGAAGGTTTTTAGAAAACATACATGAGACGAAGGTTTTTAGAAAACATACATGAGACGAAGGTTCTTAGAAAACGTACATGAGACGAAGTTTCATAAAAAAATATTCACGAGACAAAGGTTCTTAGAAAACATACACAAATGCTGCATAAAAACACAAAATACTCGTACTTTCCAATACTGCGACGTGCCATTTAGATTAAAATGAATTCGCGACCAGTACGCACCTCTGTGTTCTAGCACTGTATAGTTTCAAAATACGCCAAATAGCAGGAGGGACCGATATCTGTCAAAATTAAAATACCCAGCATCGGCATTCCGGTCTCGAGTAGTCCTTCTTCAATAATGATAACTGATGATGGCTTAAATTTAAAATATTTGTTGAAAAATGATGACGAGGGTCGGGAAAGGTGATGAAATTAATGAAGTGAGAACGGAATGCTAAGAACTAGGGGCGAGTAGGAAGGATGTCGGCTATTTCTATCCCCGAACACGAAGACCGATAGTAATGACGATTAAGTTGGCCTTAGACCGTCGGCTTATGGAGATTCGAAGCCAAATTATTTGACGAAGGGTATGGAGGAAGGCGAAACAGTAAGACCCCATGCTTACCCACAATTTGCTAAAAACGGGCCATGTCAAGAGTCATAATAAAAGGAGGGTACGTGTGAGACGATGTATGAATGTGAATGAAGCTAGGAGTGTGTCAAGACCGAGTTATTTGGGGGTCCGTCTCCTCTCACTATACCTGCGGGAAAACGAAGCGATGGTTTGTTCGTTAAATTCGAAAGGCGGCTAGTTGGCAACTGTGAAATATTGTGAGACGCCGGAGCATTGTGGACATCAGAATGGTAGGTATGTTTTTAGGTTTTCACGGCCAAAAAGTATTTTTGTTATTGTTTTTGGGGTGTTATGCCGTGTTTCGCTACCTCCTTCTTTAGCCAACGTTTCGGACAGCGTTACAGTGTCCATCGTCAGGGCAGATGATCACTCATCTGCCCTGATGATGGACACTGTAACGCTGTCCGAAACGTTGGCTAAAGAAGGAGGTAGCGAAACACGGCATACCACCCCAAAAACAATAACAAAAATCAGAATGGTATGCTGAAAATACGCTATAAAGAAAATAAAAATCTGGAATTTTTCGTTGGGTATAGAACTAAACGATAGTTATTATAAGCAGGTAATATTTTGATTTCTTCCTTTTTAGTCGTTTCCTTGTTCTGGACCCTTGTGCTGTTTTATCATTCAAATGCTTCAACTTTGCCAGTACCCAGTACCCGTGGGTTATTCCAGGTTTTCAAGTTATCAGCTTGGTGAGCAACATGTCCAAAATATTTTGATGTCATAGAACCAAAATAGCAAACACTTAGGAAAGCCACTCTCACCAACTCTCATCTATCATCCGATTCTCTCCCCACCGTGTCTCATTCAACGCTAATTAATGAATGGACTAATTTAAAGCTGCTGAATAATGAAAACAAACTCGCGCCGGAGACCCATCGCCACTTGCCAACACGAACATAGTTCGCATTGTAGTGGAGTACCTTTTATTCGGTAGGCTACTGCCAAAGCTTCTCTCAACTACTATCTTACAAGCTTAAAGAATATTTAACATTATTTTTTTGAAGTGAAAACTTCTTAACACCGTCGTGATTTGAAAATCGATGAAACGGAAACGAGCGATACTAAAGAGAGACAAACACATATATCTATAAGATTTAGCCTGCGAGAGATGAGATAGCGATAAATTTTTTATTTAATTCACGGGTACTCGGTTCCAATATAATACGATAAATCCACAGCCCCACGCAAGTTTCTTTTGGTGTAGTGGGATAAAGCGTCTGACGAATCTTTGCAAATATTTAAAGGACCAAGGATCGAATCCAACGAAATCAAAAAAAAATTAGGTATATATACATATTTTTGTAAAATCAATATCCAATCTTCAAACCACTCAAAATGAACAGGCAAAGAAAAACCAAAAGAAAGCGACATTTAGCGACTCCGAAGAAGAAAACACAAATATTTGACGACAAAAATATGGAAAAAATCATCCTTTACGTTGATAAGAAAAGTGCTTCTCGGTCTCCCCACTCTTGTTTTCTGAAGGTTTCACTTCTACCGCGTGTGAATTGCACTCTCTGACTTTTTTTCGTATCAAAAGTAAGCTCAGTTTTTCATTGGTTGATGAAATTGCTCAAAAATTTTAAAATATTCGAAATTTTTCTTGAGTAGTTAAATAATTTCATTGGCCTGTCTGAGGTCTGGGCTTTGAAAATAATGTGTGTATTCGGGTCTTCAGTTTTCTTTCAAATTGGTAAATCCAACATTTCTAGAGACTTTTTGCAGTGCCCGTAGCACATTATGCAAAAAAATTAAAGTACTAGATAGTGTCGGTATATAATACATTTTCATCAAAATCAAAATTTAGGGACAACCTCATTGTTCCGTGAGATCATGGCATCTCGAATCGCGTATGTTGTGAGGCTGAAGGAAGTGGGGAATGCGATGGAAGAAGGTGGTGCAACACCTGGTGTAATTATTATGTAACAGTTTAAGCGTAGAGGTCTAATGGCTTCTTAGTTATTACAAATTGTGAAAGTTAATAATATTTCAAGATTTAACTCGAGTCACGGTAAATCTCTGAAAATAAATCACCTCTGGAACTCTGGAGATTATGTCGGATAGTGAGAAAGATAGGTTGTCTTGAGGAATGAGTGGCAGGACTCGCAAGTCTGACTCGATGGATTTGAAGGTCAAGAATTTAACCCAGGTACAAGAGACTAATATAAACTAATATATTTATTGGTTACCTAACTACGAATATTATTGTGTTCAACCCGTGGAAAAAATATACTTCTTGTATTTTGAGGATAGTTTCGGTGTAGTTTCATAAATAGATACATCGGGGCCTAACCACGGTCACAGCAATTTCAGGCAAAACTAACATTTTCAATTGTGGTCTCTCACCGGAGCGTCACTGAGGATATCTAATATCTACGACTCTTGACAATAAATTGGCGATTGTTATTAGTGTCATCGATATACATTTTTTCCAAGAGAGCAAAAAAATATTTGAAATCGTAATATAAATGTGAATGAAGCAAGGAGTGTAAGCCTCTCTGCAGTAAACGGCGTGATAATTAGTTAGTAATATAATTGATATCTCGACCATTTTTTTAACACAATTTTGATTTTTATTGCCATTAAGTATTTCAATCTCCGTACCCACATTTTCATGCAATAAATCATTAAAAATATCTACCCTTTTGCTACAACAGTGATATTATTAATTGAATATTTCTTACAATCATTGAAATATTTGTCATCATAACCGGTTCGTTCGAAAAAACAAAGGAGGGGAATTTCTGAGCCATTCCACAGGGAACAATGAATGGACCTCGCCTAATTTTACATTTCTTCAAAGGGGTGGAAACTGAATCACGATGGCGACAAAGCCTCAACCGCCGTAAGAAATAATATTAACGACCCTTTTTAGGGCAATGAATACAAAATATTTTATCGTTTCATCAATCAATGCTCACCTTTGATGGGAATCCATTATGGAAGACTTCGCTATGGGGAATATACATTTGGGTCTTTGAATCGAGCCCCGAGGAACGCCGTTATAAATGATCCCGTACAAATCACCCGATTCACTGATTTATCATTTGAGAAGCTGTCAAGTTGTATAATCTTTTCAATATCAATAGCGCCTGAACAGAAAACCCGTCTATTTTTAGAGCTAAGATGTTTGGGTTCAAAAACAGCCTTTACAAGGACAATAATTTAATGACATAATTCATAGAATTTAAGTAATGCGATTCATTACGTTGGACATTAATTTGCGAGAGCTCTGACAAAATAAAGACGAAACCCTGAGAAATACACAAAGAAACATAAATAAAGCAGATGTAGAAATATTCAATTAATCAACGAATAATGTATAAAACTAAGGATAAAGAACCAACTGAGCTGGAATGTAACTTCAGAAATGAAAACTAAATGAGGCAATGCTTTTATTAATTCATTCCAATTATCGGTTTGTCCAAAGCAAATACTCTTGAACGATGCCTGGCGTCGTGTATTTTACGCATTTTACATATGAAACGAAACTGCCTTAACCTCGCAGAAGCACTTCTTCTGCAACTAAATCGTACATTTTGGGGATTGTTAAACCTAACTTTATCTTTCTGGTATACTTATTTGCCATCTGGAAAGAAAATATTAAAACGCAAAACTTAACTTCTCTCTAACAAAAGAAGCAAGGTTTAACTTGCAACTGCATTGCATCTCAAAATTTATCAAAAAACAGGAACAAAGTTTATGTGTTTTGGACAAATCTAAATTAGTAATTTAAAGAAAATAAAATACAAAAAAAAGGAATTTGCGATTTTGAAGAAGACTTTATTATTGTCTTTTTTTTAACGATGTAGGTGGGCAGACAACCGTTATAAAGATTTTCCCAAGACAATATTCAAAATGAATCCATTACTTGAGTTTGTCTATTTGTGAAGCAGATATTATTTCGTTTATTGCTTTTCTCCCCTGTCACCTTCCTCCCTGAGGAAAAATAACCGTTCAAGCGCGAATAAAAATGAAATTCGCTCATAAAAGCTCGGAAAAACTTGTCAAACATTCAGCAATAAATCATCTGCGAAAATTGAACCAACCGTGCTTTCTGTTTACACAACGGCTCTAATTAGGGTTGAATAATGAAATAGGGAAGGTAATACCTAACTTATGTACGTTAACACAACACTTAATGATAGATGAGCGAGTACCGCGGGGTGAACAAGTGAACAAGCGCACAAGAGTTGTTGAACTGTCACAAAACTGGGCTACACAAATGTATTATTATTGTATGAGAAATACTAAGTTAGTAACTTTTAACATTAAGGCAAATTGCGAACAGCTCATTTCTAACTTTACCTTTCTCATTATCGACGCTTTTAAAAAGATAAAAAGAACTCTTAGATGCAACATCACACACAGTATACACACTAGTGCACGCTGATAGTTCCGTTGTAACCACTCTCTCATTTCCTACAACGGTGCTCTGAATGGTAGGGTCACAAACAATGTTTTCATTACAGATAACTAAGCAAAACAAAAGTTTCAAATCGATTTGAAACCAAACTGCAAAAATTATAAAGAATATAATTACACCAAACTATACTAATTTCGGTAGTGTCAGTAGCTGTAGGTCCGGTTCAACGTGTACGTATACGAAAAATGTGTATTTCATTTGTTAAAAAATTTGATAGATGCCAATTAATTTGAAAATTTTTCTTCTTCTTCGTGTGCCCTATCAGGTCCCCCCGACGTTGGCGATCACTCTGGAAAATGTCTCTCTACATTGCGCTGCTCGGAATAGCTCCTCCGCACTTCTAATGCCGGTCCACTCTCGTATATTTTGTAGCCAAGACATTTGTCTCCTACCAGACCCTCGGCGACCTTTTGAAAATTTTTGACAGTTGCCAATTAATTGTAATTTTTCAAGTCTACCATCAGTTTTCATTCGAAGGGTAAATTGCTGGTCAACTCTAAAATCAACAAATCAGGAGTCAAATATTTTATTCATAAATACTTTCAGCTTCCGTGAAAATTCCGTGATTTTTCACGGGGTAATAATCAAACCAAACAAAATACACAATTTCCTCTACAAAACATTTAACATTATTACTTACAAACATTTAGTAATTTCAATCACACGCTAACCTAACACTCCACATCATTATAGAGTTATAGACACTAGAACATCTCGGTACAAATTCTCTCGGTGGGGTGTTCTCGAAACACAGCCACTGAAATATCTACACATTATCAGTAGTTCTATTCACACGCTAACCTTACACTCCACAACAAGTTTCAGATTTAGAAATAAATATGACCTGAAATGACGCATATTCGAGAAAGATAAGTCACAACGGAGCTCTCAGCGGCATGACCATTTTCTCACGTGAGATAAATTTAATAATAATACATAGAGCGTGAAGGACAGAATGATAGGAATTCCTCAGGTGTCCGCTCTCTTTAGGGATAGAGGTGAGTCGGGGTTCCAGGTAAACGGTGATTCGTCACAATTCACAGTCCCACGATGACGAGTGATCAACGCTCAGATTTTTACATGAGTATCTTCCCATTCATTTGGCCGGTAGATAATCCGGATTTCTAAAATTTAACAGTGAACCCAGATTTTGTATATTCAAGTACGAAATTCGGATTTTCAAATAAAAAATAGTTATTTGGAATGCGGGTCCTCTGAAATAAACGCGTCCAACAGGTTAATAGGCATCAAATGCATGCACGTATTTTTATTTTTTTTATTTGTTTATCTTCAAAATGGTACATATTATACTAGTACTGGTCTTCCATTAAAAGCATTTGCTTGTGGATGGAAGAAGAGTTTACATTTTATTTATACATTTAAACAAACATGTGTTTCACATAAATAATTAGTACAGTTAATACAAACACACCGCAATCAAGATCCTTTAACTAAAAGACATCCATGTATTCCGTAAGAAAAAAAACAAGTATAATTTTTAGTCTTACATTCATGTGGAAATATGGGAAGCAGTCTTCCCGTTGCTGATTTTTGATAGATAATTGTATTTTGTTATTAATGATTCTGATTTCTATGGGTAGGTAGTTAAATATTTATTTATAAAAGTATTTTCCTTGGTATGAAAAATGATGTTTTATACACGCAACATGTAGTGAACGCAGCCTTCCAGCACCAAGCGCCACTCGTCAATGAGCGCCGGCCCCGAGCTCACTCAAGACCACGCCCTAAATAACTCATTATTTATTATTATATTACAATTTTTGCCCGAGTTTCTATTATTGTATTAAGTTTTTTTTTTCAATCTATTTTTTTCCATTCCACTTGTTCACTTTCTTAAAGATTTTACTGTTTTCTTGTGTTACCGTATAAATAATACATTGTATAACTATATGGGACGTGTGAAATTGGACCACCCTCCCTGCATCCTGGAAAAAACATTATTATTATTATTTGAATTGCAATTTGTTTTCTTGATTGAACGAATGAAGTTGAAATGAATCCAATTCCCGACATCCAATCGAGCTTAAACTACGAAATAAATGTCGATCTAGTCCAAAAGGCATTTGACGCGGTTGGAAGCGTGATTGACTCCAGTTTCTGGTTAGGAAAGTTCAATTCTCGGTCAAACCATTATTTTTTTTTAGTTTTAAAACAGATTGGAAAATAGGTGTATTACATAAAAAAAATATTTTAATGGGGCACTCTCTTAACATGGTCATTATTGGTCATTATTATTAAAATTAAAATTTTTGAAGAATTTACTTTTTTTTTTAAGTCCGGACATCCGAATATTGAGTTTCAAGAAATTCTGTTTCGTCAATTCCTAATTCGGCGTACTCGGATGACAAGCAATGAACCAACTGACAACTAGAATTGTTAGAATCATTGTTGGAATAGCCGGATAAAGAAATGAGTTATGGGTTTCCTGGGTGATTCATCCCGACAGGGACGGGTATAATATTTGTTATGATTTGGAGATATCAACATCAACAGGTTTTGTCAGCCGCAGTTCATTTAGCAGTAGCAACGTTCATGTTTTGGTCAATTTGTAATTTGTATTGAATGATGGATGTGAAAATATTTTGAAATGGAATCGCGACTGCCGAGTCATCGATAATTCTATGATCATTATTGGATGTTTGAATGGTTTGGGCATGTAGCGGGGAAAGGGGGGAGAAAGGAGTCAGAGGAAACGACGGATAAGAGCACGTAATGTGTTTTTTTTGCAATAATCATTTATTTAAGCATACACAGCACAACATGTGCCATTAACATAATAAAATTAATCTATAAATAGTACAACAACATAAAGAATGTAACAGAATAAATGTAAAGTTAAAAGTAAAAAGTAAGGAGTCAAAATAAGTATTTAAGTACAAAGTATAAGTGTAAAATGTAAAGTAAAAAGACATTCGTACAGGAAAAATCCTTCAGGGTCTATTTCGTCTTTGGGGACGCTGAGTAGTGAGCCTTTTTAGGTAAAGGAAGGAATCTGGGGGTCGATGTGTTCAGGAGTGACGAATGTATGAATCCAACCCTCTAAGTGCGGTGCAAGACGATGGGTCAATAATCCGGCAAAAGGTCTCCCTCAACCAGTCTCTTCCGATCCAGACCGTCACGTAGTTGGTGGAAAATAGTCCACCGCCAAGACCTAAAGAACCCTCTCCTCATGAACCCGGGCACTCTTGCTAGGTAACTATGTAAACGTGGTGAACCACTCGGGGTGACCTATGGCAGGGGTGTTATTATCCAATAAATGGTTCCCGGGGTGGCGGTACCCTTACCCGCCTCCCAAATTGAAATGGATAACGTACTTGTAATGTACCTAATATACCCCAATAAACCACAATAAAGAAAACTGATATTTCAAGCTTTAGAAAAATTGAATTAATTCTGCATTTCGAAAAGCAGTGTAGATATTATACTAGAGAATAATACGTTATTTGAATCGACACGTATGCAGATGTATAAATCCTCCACCTTCCTCTTCCCCAACTCACCCCCACCCCACTACATACCTACTCTGATTGGGGATGCCATAGTCTCACTGGCTCTTGACGGTTGGGAGCAGTTGGGACTTGTGCGGTATTCACTTAAAAAAAGATACTTGGAGTACCGCACTGGTGAATTGTCGTTGATTTAAATGGTTTTAATCATGTTTAGGATCTGAATAGCCAGGTACATACTTTTTCTTCCCAATCTGCCAACCCTATTCTTTACAGGCTCTCGTCATACCCGAAATGGGGATCATCAGTCCCACTGATGTAAATTAGCTGGGAGCTTGGACTCTTGTGCATTAAACTTATATAAAAAATAAAGTTAGTTTTTATTATCTAGGCAAGTATTTGATTGCTCATATATTATTCTTCGTGGATAAGAATTGATCACTGGTTGGGCATTTACACAAAACACAGCTACACTTACCTACGTACATACATCTATACATCATGACCCTGTATTTGTAGTTAGTATTGTTACATATCTTTCCTAACCTTCCCTTTAGACCCATCATTTTATATTACCCACATCAGTCATTAATCGACCCTCGCCGCATAAACATCTCTGCATACCGCTCACATACCGCTTACAGCATATCGTAAACCGAATCCCGCGACTAATATAGTCATTTAAGTGCACAATAAACCCAGCCAGGATATAAGCGCAGTAAGTCCTTTTTTCCCTTTCCTTGTACAAATTATCTACTTGTGCAGTGGTCTTTCACATACATAAAACACGCCTCATTCATGGTCCTTCGTCATACTCAAACCACACAAAAAACGCTTAAAAAAAAAACAACATATTTTTCAAAATTGTACACAATTTAATCCTATAGATTTCCCGCCTTTGTGTTCTTTTATCCAACAAACATACTATCTGAAAGCCAAACAAACCGTAAAATAATAAGGTGTAAGTTTATAATCTTGTTTGCTGAGAGATGATAACATGCAATATACACGATTACACTAATGGTTAACACAATTTTAACATCACAGTGTTCTAATTAATGTTTGTATTTCCACAACCCACTATCTTCAAATCGTAAACACATTCGACGATGTTTCTTTTCAATTTTAATCATTTTGTTTTGAACGATTTTAGCGTCCGCCGCTTGTTTTTCGGGTCATCGATCGATCACAAAACCTTCTTTAAATAACTTACTTCATTTTGCAAATTGACGTAAATTTTTACAAGATATAATATGTTAATAAATTATAAAGGCAAACTTCTTTGAGGTAGTTGAAGACATTGTTTTAAGAATGCCTTTCATATATCAACGAGAACTGCTCGATCAAAAATCTGTTTTAATGTAATAACAGGACTGAGTCCTATAGATACCGCGTTTATCTAAATTACATGCAGTTGGCAAAACAATATCATCAGAGATGTATCGGATGAGACCCAGGCGTCGTGGGTGCAATTATCTGCTGTTTTTTTTTTAATAATTTTTTTTTATAAATTAAATTAAATTAATGTCATCTTTGTATAAAAAAAAATCACTCAGGGTCTATGCCATCTTTTGGGATGCCGTGCGGAGGGTCTTTTTGTGGAAGGGAAAGAACCTAGTTTCCTCCGAAACGCAGAGGCCGGTAAATCATTCCACAGCCGAATTGTTGAACTCAAGAACGAGTCGTAGAAACGAGTCGTAGAAATGACCCGTTCTCATGTGACGTATATCGACTGTACACAAATGTTAGGCACGCGATTGGCATGTTTTCCGACTAAGCACCGGTGACGAAGGAATCTAG
Source organism: Glyphotaelius pellucidus (assembly GCA_936435175.1). Lineage (NCBI taxonomy): Eukaryota > Metazoa > Arthropoda > Insecta > Trichoptera > Limnephilidae > Glyphotaelius > Glyphotaelius pellucidus. The sequence continues at coordinate 11,235,459 of OW386557.1, read as the reverse complement.
TGGCAAGGACGCTAGTTCCTCAGAAATACCGGTAGAAGAACAAGGACCCCGACGTTCCCACCCGACGCCTGTGCCGTACAGATGCTGAAATCCATTTGCTTACATGGAAGACTCCAGAGGGCTCCAGACCAGAGGTGGCTACCAAATTTAATCGTAGGGCGCACTTGCGATTTGTACAAGGTTAGCAATACTATTAAAGTATTTGTGGGCCCTGTACAGTACGCCCAGCTTCTAGGAGAAGGAGAGAGGCTAACTTATCTCTGGCTTCGATGGAATCCTCGTACCACTAGTTAAGTCCTCCATCACTCCAATAATGATGGTGGCAGGACGAATTTAAATATTGTCAGGATATTTTGAACCAGCGAATGTCTGTCTTTCGTATTTATGAAGAGAAGACGTGAAAGACGCGAAAGGCCTAAATAGCTATTAATATTAATAACAAACCAGCCAAAAATAGCAAATGCTGGAACTAGCACTGAAAGAAATAAAGAATCAAGTACTAAGATTTGACAGGAAACGCAAACATCACTATATCCTTCATGGGCAAGGAAGTGCGAAGCTTTGGATAAAGTGACCAACCGTTAAACCCAGCGAGCCGGAAAATCACAAGTCTCATTTTAAACGTACTGCGGAAATACACGAAACATTAAACTAATCTAGGCGACGACTCAACGTACCTACTCGTAACCTTGGTAAACTGACTATCCCACTGTGTGTGAATTTACTACGTTATGGGGCATGGAATTCACAATACATTTCTCAAAACATATTACCATCAATTACATTTACAGTCTGTGTAAATAATACAAAATACGCAATGAAAATGGTTTCAGGAGGTCTAGCAAGAACGATCGATAAAACCCTATATCAGTACGACATTGACTAAAACAGTCGTCTATGGTCAGTTATCAATATTTGCGACCCCATCAACAATTGATAAAAGATATTCCGATCGACATTGATAAATTTTAACGCGGCCTGCAGAGTATCAGATAAGTTTCGTTTAACTTTAAAATACACATTTTTTTATAATATTGTCCTCCATCATGCAAAATTACTGGCTTATTAATGAACGGAGTTGAACTGGCGAAGTTCTTAGAATTGAAAGAAGTCGTACACGCTGTGAGATGAATCCGTTCGGGCCAATGACGCTGACGGGCTTGGAGAACTGACAGTGATTCATATAACAAGTTCTGTATAAAGACCTCAATTAACTGATTAAATCCCTTCTTAGTATCAAAAGTAAATGCGGACTGCCAATATATATTTACTTGAGTATTTCAATACAAGATATGCAATTGTTTGGTGTTTGACGTTTCAGAATTCAGCGTACATCGATTTCTTATTTTTTCCCTGTCAATATCAGTTCAGCTATCAACAGTGAAACCGTGGTCGGGAAATCGATGTAAATCGTCGGAAGTTATGCTTGTCGATCCGATATTGTAAAGTTATCGATTTAACTCTGCTAGAGCCTCTGGATAGATGTAGCCATATACACTTTGGATTCAGAGTATGAAGGATTGTATGGAAAATGGAAGCGATCGTTAGGAAAATGTGAATGCGGCATAAAAAATATACTTAGCCATCCAAATCTTATTTTTTTAAATGTGAATACCTCACAAGGTCTGGAGCCAGTGAGACTATGGCATCCCCAATTGCCAGAAGGTAGTAGGGAGACAAAAGATACGAAGAAGAGGAAGGTGGGGAAGTACCTGGCTATTAAGATCTGGTCACCAAACACGGCTAAAACCATTTCAAGTAATGTTTCAATTCTGAATGGTGGCCTCTTATACCAGGGCGACACTGAGAATATCTTCCGCTGTGGAAGGTGCCACAACTATACTATTTATTATTTTTTAAGAAATAATTGTGAAATAATACAATTTAATCAAATAAAATTTATTTGCGTACGCCGGGATTCGATCTCGCGACTTTCGGATTGTGAGTCCACGACAAGACCACGGAGGCCATTGAAACAGTCATCTACTGATGTCCAAAAATTAGAACAAAGGACAACATTAAATTTGTTATATACTTTTCAAATGAAATCAATGAAAAACTATATAAAATTTTGAGTTGTCAATCTTGTTAGGTTACCGATACACACAAATAAAACAAAACTAAAGGTCAATCTACAAATAATAAAAAAAATTCAAAAGGCGATTCCCCGCGGAGGTCTAGTTAGCGTGAATAATCTCCAGCCCATACATCGTACTTCGGAAAACTTCGGCCATCTTCGGTAAAGTCCGTCGATGTATTAATAGCGACCCCTCCTCTCTCACTAGAACCTTTCTACCATTCCCCGACGGCGAAGCGAGGCCTCGTTACTGGTAAAGGGGGAAGTGGAACTATCCGGCCGGAGCAGAAGTCCATTTGTTTACTAGAGATCAGTTAAGTTCCACAAAGTTTTCTCGAGTTTAAGTAATCGAAAACAGCACTTTTGTTTATCGATGAACTTGGCTGTTCCGAGCTTCTTTCAGAAAGCACACGATTATGTATAGGTATAAGTTAGAGTAAAGCGCATACATTCCTCTCTCTTTACTGATATATATTTTTTTAAATCTACAAAAAATTGTTTCATATATTACTAGTTCTGTGAACGGTTAGTAGACCTAGCGTCCAAAACGTAATGTTTTTAATTTTCGTTAAAATTAGTAAATCGGTTGAGACCTGTAATATATCCTGAACTAATATATTATCAACTGTTTGACATTTACACATTACTCACTACGAACATCACCCGGTAATTACTTAATATACATACAATAAGACACTACAAAGAAACATATCACAGGTACCATCATGAAATATACTTAATAAATGTAAACTGTTTTCACCATTGCAACTAATGTATCATTTGTTTTTGTTTATAAATAAATAAAAAAATAAAATTAAAATAAAAAAAATTCAAATGTATACCGTAGAAATATCAAAAACACCAGGAACGTAGTCAAAATTCACAGGGCTACCAATGTAGCATTAGCAATGTAGATTTGATACAAATGAAACATTCGAAAAAGTTCGTCGCGACGACGAGTAATTTTTCGCTGGTAGATGGCGCATAACGAGTAACAATAGGATAGTCCTAAACCATAGTGAACTAACTCACTCAGCAATTTTTGAGTTTACAGCTTGAAATGAGATCATCCAAATCATAATCTAGCTCTGCCAGAAAGAAGAACCAATCAGAGAAAAACTATCTATGATTGTTCGATATAGTATTTCTCTGATTTGTTCTTTCCGGTAGAGCTGGATTATGATTTGGAGCCCTCATTTCAAGCTCTAACTCAGAAACTGACAAAGGTGACTTGATTCATTATGGTTTAAGATGATCCAATTGATCGTTGCTGGATCGCAGCCCTGGCTATTACAATACAATTATTTTAAGCAACGATTCGATGCTATTCTTACATGGCAACACTAAGAAGAAATTCTTCACCGAAACGTTGTGCTTTTATATTTTCATATACATGTAAAATACATAAATATCTTACAACTATTTTAGTGAGGGAATCAAGAATTGAGAAGGTTACCGCTCTGTCATGAAATCGTTAATAATTTCATGCACAAAGAATAAGGAACTCCAGTCCAATTTTTTATTTTTTTAAATGAATAATGACCTTCTAACTTAAATAACTGCATATTTATTTTAATTTTAAAAGTTAGTTTTAATAGTTAAAATAAATGTCAAAGTTTTCATTTTTCAAGATCCCCCGAAAACCACCGAATCTAGTGTGACGTCATCATGACCAACCGAAGTATAACTTTTGTAGGCAACTGGAATCAGCTGATCATCGACGGCCGTTTTGAATTTCAGCATTGAGCGTTTTATGGATGCGGTGACGTCACACCTCACAAATTCAATAATACCAACTTGACAGGGTGTTTTAATGAACTGTTTTAAAATGGACTTTTTAATATTTTTTTAAAAAATCTACGTTAAATATTATTTAATACAACTTATATATTCAGAATCAGCGTTTATTGGTCTATATGAACTTTTTTTTTTTTTTTTTATAGTTAATACCGCACAAGAGTCCCAACTGCTCCCGTCTGGAGCCAGTGAGACTATGGCATCCCCAATCGGGGTATGTTGTGAGGCTGAAGGTAGTGGGGAGGGGAAGGAGATAGGGAAGAGGAAGGTGGGGAAGTACCTGGCTATTCAGATCTGGTCACTAAACACGGCTAAAGCCATTTTCAAGCAACGTTTCAATTCTGAATGGTGGTCTTACACCAGGGCGATACTGATAGTATCTTCCACTCTGGAACGTGCCGCAAATATACTACATATTATTTTAAATGAATAAATTGTGAAATAACACAAATATCAAATAAAAAATTTTTAAAGCCATAATATTTTTCACTTGAGTTCCTTATTGTAAAGGTTATTTCAAAGGAAATAATAATCCCAAATAAAAACAGTCTTGAAGTGCAGTGGGAGGGGTAGAATCAGTCGTCTGTCACTCCTGGATACACTTCCTACCCACCCCTCTTACCCTTTTCCTTCCCAGAACATCCTCACCTTCCTAACCTAAAAATACCCTCCACAAAGCATCCCCAAAGATGACGTAGGCCACGAGGGGAATTATTTTCTTCAGGCCCTCCTGTGGCGCTATTGTAAAAAAAATAATAAAACAGAAATACACGTTAAAAAAAATTCAGTTAATTAAAAAAAATACTTCTCTGCTTGGGCATTAAGTATTGTGCGCAACACAAAGAAATCGTCAGCCTCTAATCCGATTACCGTAGATCAATATAAATAAATAGAATAATTCGCAGTCCGAAAGTACAAAGGGAAAAATTGGGGCTTTGAACGAAGGGGGGGAAAATACATCTTGGAAAATGAGAAAAGAAGAGTTTACTTTGAGGAAAAAACGTGAGGCTTAAACATGGCGAACCTGCTCGAACCTATGACAGTCGCATGTATTATAACCAACGCCGCGTTCTGGAGGTTTTACGTGCCCAGCGGAGGAGAAACTGCGTACAAATAATGTTATTATTATCGTGGGAGAGGAAGATTTAGTACGCGTTTGTTTGCAAGCGGAGAACTGTTTGAAAATTCATCCTGCTCACGCTGGTTCGCTGGGCACCCTTGTAAAAATTCTCAATTTTTTCAAGATTCTTATTTAGATTGTTTGATGCACGTTAAAAAAACACTTGTTGGTTTTTGACAGTTTATTCCAACCCAATTTGGAATACTTTTATTCATGACATAAAAATATATGCCTTTTTACCTATTTATTGTCCACACAATCTTAAAATAATTATTGAACCAGATATATATATTTTTTTTTATTGTTTTTGGGGTGTTACGCCGTGTTTCGCTACCTCCTTTAGCCAAGGAGGTAGCGAAACACGGCATAACACCCCAAAAACAATAACAAAAATACTTTTTGGCCGTGAAAACCTAAAAACATACAAGATGATATTTTATTTGAAAGTTCTCAATTATAAAAACAAAGTCCTCCGCCGCATTTGTCTGTCTTTCTGTTCGCGATGAACTCAAAAACCACTGAACGGATTTTCATGCGGTTTTCACCAATAGATTGAGTGATTCGTGTGCAAGGTTTATGCATATAATTTGTCAAGGTTTTGTGTAAATTGGTTGAAATATATAATTAAACGAGAATGTCTGTATGTGGTGGACGAGCGGGCTGGCGGTGTGGATTTGATGGTGACCGGACTAATCGGAATGAAACCAACTCAAATCCATCTCAGATAAGTCATTTAGAATGATAAAGAATATAAATATAAAAAATTGGTTAAGTAGGTTAAGTTAGGTTAGGGTTATCGGCTAATTTAAAATTATTTTTTCATAGCTTTTAATGACTTTTCAAGGAGGTGTTGATTTGACTTTATTCTCAGTTGGCGTGGAACCGGATTTGATGTGTATGCAAATATACAGTTTAATGCCGAGGTTGATGAAATTTTGCTCGTGTGACCTTCAAAACAAGAGGAAGTTAACTGTCTATATTTAATTTCGAAAACTTTGTGTAAAGCCCGGGCATCGCCGGGGACTTTATCTAGTTATACATAAACAACAACATTAAAAATATTCGTGAAACGCGTAAAAGGACTGGATGATCTTTGATTACAGGAAGTTTCAAACAATGTAACAAAGTAAATTCTCTGCCATAGGTCATCCCAAGTGGTTCGCTACGTTTGGTGATTTAGCAGGGGTGCCAGGGTTCATGGGGTGAGGTTTGTCAGGTCTTGGAGGCGGATGACCAGGACACACTGAACCCCAGATTCCTACCCACCCCTTAAACCCTTTTCCTTCCCAGAACTCTCCTCCCCCTCCTTTCCTTAAAAAAACCCTCCACACAGCATCCCTAAAGATGACGTAGGCCCTGATCGAAATTATTTTCCTCAGGGCCTCCTGTGTGGAGCTCATGTAAAAAAAATATATATATTATTTAAAATAAATAATTATTAAACGCTGTTACTGGGGCAAACAACATATTGTGATAATATCACAATATGTTTATATTATAAGTTCGCAATAGAGATAGCACAGGTGCTCAGCGAGATCACGCCTAGAATGGCCCGCTACAATCTCGCGCAAAACATTATTCTTTTCCACTTGAAAAAAATCGTATTAAAAATTAAAATAGGTATTAGATATTTTTATTCGTACTAAACCAGGAAGCGATTAGCAATTCGTTATTTGTACAAATCTTATAACAAAGCGTGAAATCTGATGATTTTGGTTCGGCCAATTCCAAAGACGACCTTCCAGCGTACAATAATTGCTGCGTAGTTCAAACTTCCGTGACAAAGCCGAACTTGGCGATCAATGGACTGAAACGTGACAACTAGACTATTCTAGGATTAGTCGGCAATCACGCCAGAGTCATCAACACTCCCAACAAAGGAGAAGGGGAAGAGGGAGGGTGGGAAGTGCCTGACTATTTAAATCTAGCTATTTCTTAAGATCCAGAATCCAACTAAGAAAAGGTTTTGTCTAAGGGGATTTCAGGAGTCATATATCAAGCCATTGTCTCGTCAATCCAAAGAACCAGATTCTTCAGACCATGGATCAGAAATTCGTCAGGATGTGACAAAGAATGGGGAACTTAATTAGTGAGGGAATGTGTGGGGCGAGAAAATTCGTAATGCCGCAGTTAATATATTATGCTTTATGGAGAAAATTATTACGTTCTTACGTGGATAAATTTAATCCAAACGATCATAATATAAATTAAAGCATTTTATTGAAATTAAAAAATGTGTCCAATTCACCATTATTTTGCTTTTTAGGCTTGCTTCGTATGGGGCAATCGTTCACAAATCACTTAGTGAGAATGGTGGGACTAATGAATGTTGTGACGATTAGAAATTATTACAGCGATTAGCCCATGTTTTCTTTACGAACGTGTATATTAGAATTAAAATAAATTATTAATTTGCGTTCTAATAATACGTCCCATTAACGCCATTAATCCTTAGATTGCATTGATGAAAAATCTTGATTTTAACAACATTTTGACGAAATACAGTCTATTTTTGGCAATCTTTGTTTTTTAATTAGCTCAACACAGGAGGCCCTGAGGAAAATAATCAGGGCCTATGTGAACGAAGAAGAGGGATAGGAGATAGGGGAAGGAAAAGAATATGAAGGGTGGATAGGAATCTGGGGTCAGTTTATCCAGGAATGACGAACGTATGATTCCATCCCTTCCACTGCGGTGCAAGGCGATGTTCCGAGAGGGTACTGCTGGATAAGTCAAAAGGGCTCTCAACAATTCTCTCCCGATACGGCTTGCCATGCAGCTGGTGGACAGACGCATCCGCCACCACACCCCTGCTAAGTCACCAAACGTAGCAAACCTCTTGGGGAGACCTACGGCTTAGGTGTTGGTTATCCAATAAATGGTTCGCGGAGCGTCGGTGCCTATGCCCGCCTCCCAAATTGAAAATACAGTCGATTGCGCTTAATTGGGCTCATACATTTGTGTACAAATAAGCGAAGATTAAGGGAGGGAAAAAAACTTGGTTGAGCTTTTTTATACGTATACATTTTACATTTATTCGAGTTCTCTCGAAAGCGTTTTTAAGCTTTATTAAATTTCAAAAATACCTATTTGATCAAGGAAAATAATTACGTACTAACTACAGATGCAAACATCGTCACTGGGAACAAAATATCCACAGCTCCAATGTGAAAAAATTAAAATTTCACAGGAGAGTGAAAAACTACATTTTTGTGTATATTTAATCATTATTTGTATATAAATACTGTATGGGGGTTCATTTTCCTGCTTCAAAATTGGTTTTTCACTTTTCCCAAAATATTACTTATTTATGATGGTTTGGGCATGTAGAGCGAATGAATGAGGAAAGGAGTGTAAGGAGAATATATGACGCAAATGTGAATGGTAGACGAAGTCGGGGACGCCCGAGGAAGACATGGCACGACCAAGTGAATCAGAAACTTGAGTCGGGCGATGTCAAGAGTCAGAATAATAGAAGAGCATGTATGAGACGATGTATGAATGTGAACGAAGCAAGGAGTGTGTGCCAAGATCGAGTTGTTGGGCGGTCTGTCCTCTCTGCCTACCCCTGCGGGGAAACGGCGTGATGGTTAGTTAGTTAGTTAGTTAGTTATTACTTATTTAACATTATTTATTACTTGTAACCAATCAAAATTTGGCACTCTCTCCCATCATCCGCGCCGCGTTAAAAGTCAGAATAATAGAAGAGTATCTATGAGACGATGTATGAATGTGAGTGAAGCAAAGAGTGTGTGTCAGGACCGAGTTGTTTGGCGGTCCGTCCTCTCTGCCTACCCCTGCGGGGAAACGGCGTGATGGTTAGTTAGTTAGTTAAACGATTATTTGAGTTTGTATTGTATCCTTTGTGTTGCTGATGGTTTCACATTCCTGCGCTCTTTTAAATTTTCTGCCCTGGTTGTAAGTTTGGTGATTACACCCACCGAAGATCCGGCGCTCTTCTTCACATTACCACCGGATGATAAACCTCCTAATAGCGTCGTTTCGTCATAATGAAGTAGATCGGGACCGAGGCCATCCGGAGTATTCGGTCGACTCGCCGATGCTTGACGCAACGCACAGAACAGACGCATCGGCAGTTCAGTTTAGCGTTCGTCTTCTGTGTGACGAACCATAAATCAAGGATAACGAGTGGAACCGTAACATCGGCGAAACGGCCGTAAAACCGATTCGGTCGGCGGCGAACGCGGCGTAATAAACGTATGCGTATAATTTGCCGGAATCGTAATGGGCGAAATGTACCTACTTACCTACAATTTCCTGTGCAAAGGCAAATTGCAGTACTGGTAAAATGGCTATTCTTAAAGGGGGGGGATAAGGTTGAGGAAGACATGTCGAGAGTATTGTGTCAAAATTTCAAGTAAATCTGAGCAAAACTAACGAAGATACAGCTTTTCAAGGGACCGGCCCTTAGGCTCGATTCGAGTATATTTCGAGAATAAAATAACTTTAAATCGATTTTCTCGCAAACAACATTTTTGAAGTTCGTGAACATCATAACTCAAAATCTACTTTGCCGATCTTTTTGATATGTACACTATTTCTACACATAAATCAACATAGTCAGAGAGAGTTATTTTTTACCCATTTAATCCATTTATAACAACAAATTCACCGAAATTTTAATTGAATTTTCAATTGAAAAGCTTTTCAAAGATACTTCAGATGTAATATATACTGTAATGTGTGTGTAAAATAAATAAAACAACATTGATCGTATCTAAAAAAAAATCATGGAAATATGCCTTTTCTCGTCTTTAAAACTTTACTCCCCCCCTCCCCCTTAATACAGCTTTTGGTTTATACATAAATCTAATTTGCCGGAACCGTAATGGAGGGCATTTTTTTTTTTATATTAACTCCACACAGGAGGCCCTGAGGGAAATAATTTCCCTCAGGGCCTATGTCATCTTTGAAGATGCTGTGTGGAGGGTGCTGTTGAGGAGAGGAAGGAGTGAACATGGGTCTTGAAGAGACCCATATTGTAGGAGGGAGGAAACACAGAAGCCGGCAAATCGTTCCACAGCCGGGCTGTTGAACTCAAGAACGAGTCGTAGAAACGACCCGTTCTCATGTGACTAATGTCAACCGTGTACAAATGTTGAGCGCGTGTTTGGCGTGTTTCCCGACTATGCACCGGTGCCGAGGGGATCAGTGACGCTAGTTCCTCGGAGCATCTTCCATTGTAATACCGGTAGAACAAGGACAGCATTCCCACCTGACGCCTGTGCTCTAAAGATTGCAGTCCATTTGTTAAGTTAGGAGAATCTATCAAACGGACCGCCCGTTTCTGCACAGAGTCGAGGGTTTTTTTCAGGTATTTTGGGACTCCAGACCAGAGGTGGCTGCCAAATTCAACCGTGGGGCGCACTTGCGATTTGTACAGGGTTAGCAGTTGTGTACTATTAAAGTATCTGCGGGCCCTGTACAGTACGCCCAGTTTCTGAGAGGCTAACTTAACTCTGGCCTCGATGGAGCCCCCGTACCTGAGCTGGTCACTTAGAGTTACACCAAGCATATCAATGGAAGGCCTGTTCGGGAGATTACTTCCGTTGAAGGAGACTAGATTATCATTCCGATCCCTTTTAGACGTAATCAGACATGATTGGGTCTTTGAAACATTAAATTCGACGAGGTTATTCTTACTCCAAGAGAAAACACTCTCGAGGTAACCGTCCATTCTTTGTTTCAAAGCCCTCCGAGCCATTGGGATTTGTGAGCCCTTTGGAGGCATGTCAAACAAAAAGCTATCATGGTACTGTCATCCGCGTATCAATGAATCGGTGCACATGTCAAGAGGTCATTGATGTGCAACAGAAACAAAGTCGGAGACAGAACCGATCCCTGTGGGACGTTTATGACATGAGAAGAAGGGTTTTCTTTATATATTTGGATATAATACGGTATTGAATAGTTATTACTAACGTATCGCCGTAAATCACATTAAATGGGAATAATGATGGTATCTTCACAAATAAACTACCAACATCTGCCCTGATAATAAACAATTGCAAGGTTGAAAAGTTGGCTAAAGTGAGTTGATGCCCTAAGAACCAATCTACACAACATTATTGTCGAAAGTGTTTCAGCATTTCTATTTTATGTTTTTGTATTAAAATTACTAAAAACACATTTATAATATTTCCTATGAAAGAAAATTTGTGCAAATTAAAACTAGGAGCAGTTCAATTTTGCACCGTATTTGAACCTATAATTCGCATATCCTATAGAAAAGTGTCGTAAGTCAAAAAAGTAAATTTTACAGGACAACGAAAACCAATGATGCTTAGTTCACACTGAGCTATATATCTGCGAGCAGATATCTGTTGATTCGCGAGCGCTTATCTTTTGTCCTTTCACACGAGGCTATCAAATATTTCTTCCTGTGGTAGGAGAGGGGGTCAGTCGAATTAGGGAGCGGCAACGGAACGCATATTTTTTGTACTGAAATCTGTCAACTTGACATTTGTCATCCACGGGTCTAGGCAGCTCCGTAATTACAATGACCCCCTCTCCTGTTTTAGTCGGAGAAGGGGAGAGTTATCTTCTGGGATATCGCGTCTGGAGCGGTTACGTCTGAGATGTGTATTGTCTATGATTGATCTACGCTTAAAAACGCTTAGGTGTGAACGGTCTGAAGGGATTGTATGGAGAGCGTTATTTGGCGTGCTATGATCTTTTATATTTGATAGCTGAGTGTGAACCAGCTCTGAATGAATGATGAACATGAAATTGGATTCGTGGGGTGAGGTTTGTCCAGGTCTAAGCGGCGTATGCGTCTCCTTGCACCGCGGTGAGAGGGACAGATTCATACGCTGACTCACTAGATGCACTGACTCCCAGATTATTACCCACCCCTAATATCCTTTGCCTTCCAAGAACTTCCTCTTCTTCCTTTCCTAAAAATATACTCCACGCAGCATCCCCAAAGATGACAAAGGCGCTGAGGGGAATTATTTTCCTCAGGGCCTCCTGTGTGGAGCTAATGTAAAAAAAAGTGAAAAAGAGAGACGACATCTTGCGGAGATGGAATGATCTAACTTAAATACAGTTTTCGTGAGGCATACCCAAATCAATCACTTTACTTTTCAGAGATAAAACGTAAAATAGAAAATGTTGACTTACGACGCTTTTCTACGGGATGTGCGATATATATTAAAATGTACTAAAAGTGAAAACAATAAAACCTGAATTGAAAAGCTTGAAAATAAAAGCTTTTTTTATAAATGCAATTTAACTATCGTTGATGCAATTTGTATCCGTATTATAGTACATATTGAAAATAATAATAACGTGTATAAAGACAACTTTATTGCTTTAAGGTTCGCTTCCCTTCGACAGGAGTTTATTCGCAAGTATCTGCCAATTAATTTGACATGGCTGACTAGCTCCGGCTCGAAGGAATAGCATTTTTTCATCGAATCAGCCAATCGACCATTAAACTTGAACTTCCCCAGCAATAAACGAGAGAATTCTTTTAAAGAAACCTTTACTTTATAACTCGAAATTGGCCGGAGGTAGGTACGCCAATAATGACTGCGAGCAAATGATAAATTCGCTATCGGAAAAGGGTTTGTTCACTCCATTAAAGGTAGTCCTTTTGGAATTTATTGGAGGCATAATCAAAAGCAGATTCAGAGGCACTTAAAGAATGGATGTGAAAAAAACAAAAAAATTACATCAGAAAAAACGTAGTTCCACCACCTAAAGCAACGGTTCCAAAACATAACATATTTTTAACAGATTAGGTTATGTTAGGTTTTTACCCTATTCAGATAGTGTCCACAATATTCAGAAAGTATTCACAAGTGTTTTGAAATAAATGGGAAAAAAGAAAGCTAAGTTATCGTATTATAAATTATTTTTGTGTTTAATTCGTAGGACTCCTTTTAATTTAAAAAAATAATAATTTAGAGTAAATCTATTAAAATATATACTTATATATTATATATATTACTCTTCTACCCTAATAAATATCTCGGTGTGATTATTTTCAGAGCTAGTGAAGAGAATAAGGAAATGTATATACATATTTGTTAGATTAAGAAATATTTTAAATGTAAAAATAATCAAAAACGTGTACTATGCCCTTGTTCATTCTTTACTTATCTACGGAATTATAGGTTGGGGAGGATCTTTCAAAAACAATCTAAACTCAGTAAAAGTTTCGCAAAGAATTATCATTAAAGTAATATTAAAAAAAAAATCTACCTTCTCAACAGAATCACTTTTTAAATTGTTTCCAGTACCAAATGTCGATGACATATTCAAGCAAGCTTCCATTATAAAAATGTGTAAAGAAAAAAATAACAAAGAATATCAAGAATTTTACAAACTAATGAGAAATGGAAACCAATTTATTACACCTAATTTTCAAAAAACTCAAATGCAAAATTATTATATTTACCAAGCCATAAAAAACTACAATAACCTCCCTTCTGAATTGCGCTGTATCGTCAACCAATCAGAGCAAATAAATAAAATTAAACAATTTTTCAAAAAAACTTACAATAAAAAGTAAATATTTTATACAAACATGCTATAACTTACAACCTGATTAAGAATCGTGGCTCCCCAATCAGGCACAAGAGTCCTCTTTTATGATGGGGTTATAACATGACCAAAATCGACCTTTATTAAAGTGTTTTGTAAAATGTATGTGTATATATGTAACCCATGTTTCTTATATTACAATAAAAAAAAAAATAAAAAAATAAAAATCAATTGCTGTTCGTTTGTCTCGCTAAAACTCGAGAATGGCTGTGCCGATTTAGCTGACTTTGGTTTTGAAATGTTTGTCGTAGTCCAGGGAAGGTTTAAACGGTGAGAAAATATGGAAAAATTGCGAGGAAGATAGTAAAAACAACAATTTTTCCAATACCAATATTGGTATGAAAACTGAATTTATCGGGATTGAATGTTTGGAATGCGTGAGGGGAGAGGGGTAACTCGGGTAGGGGCTCGCGGGAGGGGGGGGGGAGAGGAACCAGGGAGGGAAATTTGGGAGGGGGGAGGGGGGAGGGGATCTCGGGAGGGGGGTTCGACGGGGGAAGGGGGGAAGTGGAGTGGGGAGAGGGAAGGTGGAGGAGACGGAGTGGGAACGCGAGAGAGGAAGGGGACGCGGGAGGTGAAGGGGAGGCGAAAGGGGAACAGGACGAATGGGAAAGGACACGAAGGGAGAAACTTTTTTTTTTTAAGTGGAAAAAGCAATTTGGTAGGCGGGAATGGGTACCGCCGCCCCGGGAACCTTTATTGGATAACCAACACCTATGACATAATAGGTCACCTCAAGTGGTTCGCTACTTTGGTGATTTAGCAGGGATGCCCGGGTTCGTGGGGTGAGGTTTGTCTAGGTCTTGGAGGCGGATGACCAGAACACACTGAACCCCAGATTCCTACCCACCCCTTAAACCCTTTTCCTTCCCAGAACTTTCCTTAAAAAACCCTTCACACAGCATTTACAAAGATGAAATAGGCCCTAAGGGAAATTATTTTCCTCAGGGCCTCCTGTGTGGAGCTCATCTAAAAAAAACGCATGCCGGGTACCAGCTAGTTTTATAATATTAATAGTAAGTTCTGCAAGTATTTTAGTTTTTATTTTTGTGTTTCTTTAAATCTTTCAAACAGGATGGCAGCAATAAACGTCGCGCTAAAAGACTCTGAACACGGCTTTACTCCTTGCGAACAAATCAAGTCTGCACGAGAGATAATAATCGGAAGTGGTATGAAAACCGCAAGGGCGATTCTAAATGGTAGCTTCACAAATCTACAATTATTCCGCTCCGGTCGATGCCGTTTTTTAATTCCAAGTCAGTCCATCTGATCCAGAAGGGTTTCCACGAATCCCCTTCGAATATTGTGCCGTATAAAACACGCATTAGGGATACTATGCACGTAGGAGGGGTGAGACGAACAGGGAGAGAGAAGGGAGAGTGAGCGGGAGAGAGAGCGGCAAAATTGAGGTAAACAATGGGAAGGAATACAAGGAAGATATGGGGGAACAATAAGAGAGGAGCCAAAAGGTAGATTGGAAAAAATACCATCTTAGGATGCACTCAATAATATGGGATATAGTAAATATAAGAAATAATTTTCAGATAAGAGAAGAATCGGATATTAAGAAAAGGTTCTAAAAAGTATTACATGGCAAGCGAAAATAAAGGTTGAATGAGAAAGTCTGCATATTTGGTTAGATTATTGTTTGAATGTGTGACAAGATTTACGACAGTTTTTATTTGATGAGATATCCATCGAATAAGTCTTTGGATCTGAATAATAGACGATCTGAGTATACAGTAAAAAATAGGTGAAGACATTTCCATTAAACGCAAAATGTTTGCAATATCTATTTTAAACACACGTACGTCACATGGTATTTACACCTCATCGGAATTCATAGCAAAACTCATCCATTCGGAAAATCAGATCCACGTAGCATGTTTAGATAATAGAGATAAAAACATTATTTCAGTTCGACGATTCCGTGACCGTTGAACTTCCGACAGTTGGCCCCCCGGCTTTCAAAATAAGCAGTCGGTTTAGGGAAAATACGGTAAACCCAATCACACAAAATACATCTATGCGTCGCCGAAGGGGTGTGCACAGAGGATGTACCGCAATAACAAAAGGATAAAATATATTTTCATTAAAATGTATCAAGGATAAAACTACTTGTCTATATACTGTTCGTGTTTTCACAACATGTGACATGTTTAAAAATCAATTTTGGTAAACTTTATAAAGCCTAGTGCAAGTATAACAAAGTAAAAATAAAGGATTTATAGAATAGGACAAGTTAGTAAAGAGGTATTCTAGTTTATTTTTTTTTAATATTTCGATAGTTTAGGTATTCAAGAATATCCGAAACTCAAATTATAATAAAAGTTGTAGCCATTTTACTATCGTGGTAATTCGACCGGTTTAGATGAAATCTAACTAGAATCTAAATAGAAAACGTTTGTCACAAAACCTTAAGTTCTAATTCACCGATATTCTTGAAATTTGGCTTAATTTTTTTATATATCCCTCTACAGCAGGAACTAACAAAAAATAAAAATAAAATAATTTTTACTATTTGTAAAAGTTCGGAAAAATAGCCGCCATTTTTCGAGTTTTTTTTTTGTCAATTTTCCTGACAATGGCAATGAAATTTATACGGATAAAGAATCTACCTTAATTTTATTTTTCAGATAACCAGAAGGGTTGAAATCGCGGCAAGATGGACACGCTCTTTTTTTCCTCCTACACTTCAACAGCGTGTAACTTCGTGAAATACTATATAATTTATTATTTTTGAAATTTTTTTTGTGAATTCTTAAAACATAAATAAATAAAATACAAAAAAATGTATTTAAAAACAATATTTTTTATCGACCGTCAAAAAACGCTCGAAAATCGGACTTCTAGACTAGAATACCCCTGAGATAAATAGTTGAGTGGAACAAACGACCGCTTCCATATTATAAAATTGGCGGATATGAATAAATTATTACCGCACCATTTGAAAAGATGAAATTATGGTAATAACGAACTCTAATAAATAGCATTAGGACCCGTAAACGTGAAGATCTCATTTACGGCGCACTAAAAGCTCATCTCCGTACTAAAATATATATTATTCTAATAGGCATAATAATAATGCGGTTAGCCATAAAATCGGTAGTACTCCTGCAAATGTTCCAGAGTGCAGGCAGCGCACAGTGCGACAATTCCATACAAAACCTAGGACAGAATTTAAAAAAATTAAGTAGTTGCACAAATAATTAACGTTCCTACAGGTTGGGTGGTTACTGCATGGTGCTAATTAGAAATAAAATATTTCTAAGAAAAATTAGATGTAACGATATTAGACATGCTGCATTCTAAAAGAAATTGGAAAAATGCGATTTTAAACTATTGTTGCAAAGCTCAAAATTAACGTGCCAAAATAATGTTTTTATAATATTTGTTAAGCATCGTTGTTATGTTTTTTTTTTAAGTGAAAACTTACTTAGCACCGTTGTGATTTGAAACTCGATGAAACGAAAAAGCGACAATAACAAGAGACAAACAAATACATCCATTCGATTAAGCCTGTGAGAAAATCAGTCTCCTCTTTGTGCGGTGCATCGTAGCCTCCTCTCTTGTCTACTTTATGTCGCATTCTGAAGACATCATCAAACTGTGGTTAGTCCATTTACAGACTACGTATTTAAATTATTTCTGTATAGGTATTTATAATGAATAACTCAAAGCTTTTATTTTTATTACCTATGCCCTTATATCCGAGTAAAATGTCAGATATTATTAATGAATAATAACCCCTTAAAGTTTTCCCAATTGCTGCATTGTTTAAATTAAATTAAATTGGTGTGGGTAATTGAGGTATTTCCAAAGGATGACGACTCAGCGTAATTAAGTATTTTTATTCTAATAATTGAACTTGACTGAAATATATTTTAGAGTGGCGAGCGAATAGTAATTAATTACATTGCAGAACTTATTTATAAATAAACTTTTTTTCAGAAATCAAATAATAATATTATTGAATAATATAAAAGAAATAAAAACGTAAACTAAAAAAAATAAGCTTGACAACATTAAATAAATTGGTAAATAGCCTCCATTCTTGAAACAAACACAAAAACTAGAAATTAACTACTCATGTTCATATTCTTCAGCTGTGTTTGAGATTGCTCTTTTCCAATTATAGAACACATTTCTGATGACCTCGTTCATTGTTACCGGTGATTTTTTCAGATCTTTAATGGTCGCCATGCATTAAAAGTATTACTACTACTTACCTAATGCACGTATGGCACAGGAAAGTTAATTATGAATTTGTGTGATGATTTTAGAAAAACAATTATTTTCAATTTTGACCAGCCAAGTACGGGATCGAAACACTGTGCGGCGGTTATGGTATGGCGGATGACAGCTTTTAGGACTGGAACTTAAGCAGTTTTATCAGGAGCGGATAAACGGAAAAGAGATCATTTAACGATGCGGCATACGGGAACAGGGACTACTGGGTAAGGAATATGTATTTATAACCTATTAAAGTGTTTAATCAGATTGTTGTGTAATATATTTAGACCAAACCTAGAACTATTATTTATAGAGATTATTCAACAAAAGTGAAGAATTGAGAGTAATTTAAAACAGGTAACTAACTACAAATGTATTGCTCATTAAAACTACCGACAGTATTTTGGAAATTTCAAATAAAGAAAGGGCAGGTAGATAGAAAACAAGACAAAGCAATAATGTTAGGAAATTCCTCAGAGATTCTTAAACATAGAACGGAAAATCTGAAAACCGGATGAAGGAAGAACAGGGTTGATGAGAATCAATCTCAATCATGGTCTTGAACAGTCAGTTGTGTAATTATAGCAGTGAGAGGGCCACAAATAATAACTTAATTCTAACACAAAATAATTAATCATTGAAGAAGAAGATAACAATAATAATCTAAACGAAAATATGAAAGAGAACAAGACACAGAAAAATAGAAAAAAGGTAATGGTCGCAACTGAGAATCGAACCCAAAACCTCTCGTCCAACCGGGTCGTGGGCGTTTACCGATTCCGCCATGGCCACCTTCTGTTAAACTGTTATATTTGTCAATCTCATATTTAAAATTTTAGAATTAACAATATTATCTTCAACAATTTTTTTCCACATCGATTGCAACCATCATCCTTTTCCATTTGTCTGTGTCTTGTTCTCTTTCATGTTTTCGTTCAGATTATTATTGTTATCTTCTTCTTCAATGAATATTACATTGAAGGGAATAACCTTCAAAAGTTATAAAAAGAGAGTTTTTCTTAAAAAAAAATTAAATAACTAAACTCAAGCCAACTTTTGTTTGGACTATTATTAGCTAGCTTAGCTCTTCATAGAAAAATCGCAATTGCGGTGACCTATGACGTTGTAAAAATATAGAGTGCGATTCCAGAGGGAAGACATCCACTGGGCCGCCCCATGAAAAGTTGGAAGAAACAACTTCAGAACTGCGCGAGAAGAGGCTGGGCCTCTAATAGAATGAGGCCGCCGGAGTAACGAATAGCCGGGATAGGCCCCTCCCAAATACTGCAGTACGAGGAGAAGAAGATGAGACGAGTTATTTTCATAATGCATCCAAAAAATTGAAAACGTAATTGCATCATTGTCAAAATTTTTACAGATTTTTTCCCAGAACACAGTTTGTTGCGTGCACAAAGGGAGGTGCCAGACAGTTAAGTAGGAAGTTTAATTAAAAAATATCACTTGAAGAAATATAGATAATAAAGTATGTACGAGAGATACTTAATTTAATTCAAGCACTGATCCGGGATGCGACAAAACGCGGAATAAAGCTCTTATTAAAAATGGTGGTGTCGCCATCGTATAAAGGAGAAGAATAATATTATAAGTTTTCATATCAAAAGCAAATGCAACTAAGTAATGCAAGATGAGAACAAAAGTGTTACGTGCTCAGAGAGTTGCATCATGTTGTAAAGAGAACGATGCTGCACATAACTCAGTCAGTTCTTCTCAAACCGTTGTTGTATCTCTTAAACATGAGGTAGTTTTCTTGTGCATCTTTTGATAAATTATTATTATGTTTAGTGGACATACACGTTTCTTATAAAATTCATTTTATAAGAAACGTGTATGCTAAGTGTTCGGCTTAAGCGTTCGGCTCGTGACGTTATCGCGTAAAATTGTCGTCCGTAAACCGACTTTACAGACAACCAAAATTTTTTTCACAATAACAAATGTATTAATTTATACACGAATATTTTAAGCAATCACCCGTTTTTACAAGCAGCCAAATATTGCGAGGTAAGCTGCAAAATTATGAAAATCACGTAGTTTTTCTGCGTGGAATTTTTAGGCCACCGCAACTACAATATATTTCAGCTCGCATAATCAATTCCATCATAAACTATGAAGCGTGGAAAACCCGACTTTAACCGTCAAATTGTTAAATGTTTACCAAAAGTTCAATAATATGGAAGTGTAATGACGTGAAAGTGTGTATTGATCACTTGTGAAAGGAGGTATTAAATAAGGACTCAAAATATCATCAATTAAAAAAATACTGACATATCCTGAAGTATACCAGAATATGCATCAGCAAAGCTAGTATGTAAAATTCTTTACTCCTAATAATTCAGTCCATTTAAATCTTTTCATGAAAATATATGAAGTTTAAATAAATAAAAACAATAAGAAATGGAAAAAAGAAAGAAAGTTAAGATTGTTCAAAGTTTTGATCCAACTATCAAAAATAAGACAAATTGTTAGTTGATTCCAAACTTTTAAAACGTTCAATAAGAAAATACAAGTGTTGAATCTCAGGCAAGAGGCAGGAGGGGTAGTGACTACTAGTTGGCTTTACTCAAAAACTTGATGCTGATCAGCTGAATACGATTGCACGTTGAAACAATGGACTTTTGAAGCTCTTGCCGATCGATATGCCAGTACGTTGTGTACACGAGAGTAAGACGCGTAACCATTCCATCAAAGTTCAAGGACTCAGAGGCAATCACAAGCCCACGCAACGAAGCCATACAGAGTTGAATACACAGTATTCAGTACTCGGTACTCACCCGGCGGGGTGGGGTTTGTGCCAGATCAGGGACGGGGAACTTTTTATTCAACTGTGGCAGTCTCAAAAATCTACACGGGTATCGGCAATGCAAGAACAAGACACCGCGACAAATGACAACCTACAAACAGGCGTTTGGTCAAATTCGATGAACTTTAGTTTAAGGCAGGCTAATTAACCTAACCTCACTCGACCTTAGCTAAGGTAAACCTAATCTCTTCTAAGTTAATCTAAGCTAAACTAACCTAACCTAACCCGACCCGACCCAACAGTGACGCTTGCTCTCGAATCAGACTTATACAACTACGAGTGAGTTTGTGCAATGAAGATCGAGAGATTTTCTTCAGGTATCATAAAAAAATGTCAGTGTCAGTAATTTTGGAATACGCGCGTTAAATGTACGTTCTCCATCCCTGTACTAGATAACTCTACATATTATTATACTATATGTACACACACAATGACAGAAAACATACTGGAACAATAATGCGAGGAAGCTTAACGTGCAGCGGAGAAATCAATACTAAACTGGCTTCTTTTTCCAAGACTTAACATTGGACAAAGGACAAGCGGATTTGAAACTTTGTATCGGCTAGAAATGTTCATAAAATTGATAGCAGAGCGAGAAGCCTAAATTTTGGATGGTTGCATGGTGTGAAGGCAAACAACGCGTCTTTTGGCACAAGGAACTGGGTAAAATATGAGACAGCAAAAAACTGACAGGTTTGAAGGCCTTTCCCAGGCGGTAAGAGGCAAAAAGGACCTATTCTTCTTTTCGTATGGTGGAGGAGAGTTGTTGGGGATAACAATGAAGAGGTTATTCAGTCAGTCAACAAAATCGGAAGTCACTTCATTCGGCATGTATATTATGAGTCCACCTCCGAGAAACCGGTCAAGTGGACATTATTCTACGATATGCTCTGTAGTGGGTATGGGTCCATATTCCCGCAATTCAGTATCCTTAAGCTTAAAGATCAATTCTTCCTCATCTACTGCGGAGGAGAGTTGGTGGAGGTCATTGTGAGATGCTGAGATCAGTTAAACAGTCGTTGGCATTGACAGTCACTTGATTCGGGATACTGGTGGAGTGGCTATTCTTCTGTATTTTGCTTCATGTTGTAAAAAGAACATCACACAATCCAGTATACTTTAGGAATTACCAATGATGATGATTTTAGCGGTGCGAGCTACATTTAAAGAAGCGCTGTGAATTGCAGATCTTCTGAAGGTGAAAGGCCTCAATCACGATATCTACGAAGAGCCGGAGAGGAGAAATACAGGATTGAGTGGAAGTGGAAAATACCACGCAGAAAACAGCAATTACATCACAATAGCGCCAATCCACAAGACTATTACTAGAGAGTTATGAGATCGTCGCCATCGTTCAATTGCGTATGGATGATAATTAAAACATATGGCCGGATGATGACATAATGACATTTAAATGGCAGATGATGAAGCCACGGTGCTACTTTTATTATAAGTGACCTGGATAATCTACACCACGTTGTGGTTAATGGTTAGTTCACCTAATGATGTAATCATCAAATGCATTATTAAAATAGAGTGCCGGAAGAAATAATTATAAAGAAAATTTAACAATAAAAATGGTTGGCATTCATTAAACAATAACTGTTGACGAAAATATGCCAGATCATAAGATTCATGACAATTTTTTTGGTTCATCTAACCATATACATTTGAAACATGTCATCAAAGGCCCCTATCTATTTTTTGTTAACGTGCGTCGTTCAGATATTATGGGATACGTCACTTCTGCGCAAGCTTCAAATCATATGATGCCATAATAATTATCATGCATTTGTAAATTAGCTAGGCAATAGATTAATGAGATGTTTACGATTGATATGAACCGAATGAGGTTTTCATTGCATAATTAAGATCGTTTGAATGCTTTAAGATTTCATCTTGATTAAATGATATTCATTTTAATTTTTTATTCGATTTGACGCTATTTAAATTGAAAGATAATTGCGTATTTCAATGAAGCTCGTAAAAAAGTAAAAAAAAGAGACAAGTGCTCTTGTAAAAAAGATAATTCTAATATAATCTTCTAATAAAGATCTAGATACAAATATGCTATTGTAACTTTGATGCAACACAATAAAATAGAATACTGTATTTTTGTGGCCAGTGCTTTCTTTCATCAATATTCTATGACTTGCTTCTAAAAAGGTTAATATCGTTTTTGTAAATTTTTTTGTTGTTTTTAGTTTCAAGAAAAACGACTTTCTAGAATAACATTGCCCACCCCCCCTCCCCTCCCCCAAAATCAAAAAATCCTTTCTCCAAATAGAAAGGTTCTTTAAGAATTCGGAGGATAACCCAGTTTTGAGGCGAAACCGCAAAAGTATATTACATTATCGAAAAACTGACAATAGACCTTTTATAAGCAAGCTACAGAATGCATTGTGGCGACATCCCCGAGGGATGAACTTTTGATTTAATTTATTTATAGTATATTTTCATTTTTTGTTATCATTACCTGTTTACCTATCATGTTTATAATTTTCTTCATCATTATTTTTATTTTGTTCTAGAAATGTAATAACTGTATATAATACGTCCCATGTAATATGAGAGACTGGCATTGCATCCACCCACTCCTTTTCAATTAGAGGCGGGTTTGGGTACCGCCGCCCTGGAATCATTTATTGGATAACCAACTGCCATAGGTCACCCCAAGTGGCTCGTTACATTTGCAGGAGTGCTCGGGTTAATGGGGTCAGGTTTGTCCGGATCATCAACTGCGTAGCAGGCCGGATCGGGAGATCTTTTGACCTGTCAAGCAGGACTCTTACGGCAATGGGAGGGATGAATTCGTTCCTCTGCCACTTCTGGACACACTGATCCCCAGATTCCTACCCACCCCTCATAACTTTTTCCTTCCCAGAACTTCCTCTCCTTCATTTCCGTAAGAAGATCCTCCACACAGCTTCCCCAAAGGTGACACATATTTAAATAACCGCCTGGGTGGAGCTCATATAAAAAATGAAAATCGAGTGCAGTTCACACGCGGTAGACGTGAAACCTTCACCCACACAATTTAAACCAATAGGAGCCTTGAAAAGTGAGCTCGTAATCAAAGTGGCCAATGCGCGCAGCTTGTCAGAGTGCGATGCTTTGTAGGCACTGTACGTAGGTAAGGTTTCAGTCTGCCCCATTCTCTTGCAGGCTATCCTATAAATCTACGTGTTGTCTCTTTTTAGTCTAAAGAAGTTTTCACTTAAAAAAAATTCCTGCTGAATTAAAAACTTAAATAAATTATTTGAAAAAAATGATGTACCCACAAAATTAGACAGGGTTTTATTTAACAAATTGTAATTATCATGTGTTAGTTCAGGCCTTTGTTTTCTACAGGTGGCGTCTATATCAAATTGCAATGCACAATGCACATGAGCGTGTTGTGACACCTGCGGTTGCAGTCTAGATTCTAGATATTCGAGACGACCTGCATCATAGAAAAGGAAAAGTATAAAATATCATCTTCAAATCCATGCAAGCTGATTGGAGGTGCCGCAATTGAAACAAGAAACACTTCTTTGTGGTTTGATATTTTGGTATCACAATAAATATACGAATGTAGGTTTTGAATTGAATTATTCTGGCCACCCACAAGCTAATAAAGGTATAAACTATGAACAAAGGACTGTTGGTTAGGATAGGTTTGATTCAAACTTACCATTTTACTTTCCTTGTCAAGACATAAAAAGACTTGGCAGTTTTAAGATACCATTGTCTTGCAACGCGAAGAAATGTACCATCTGTTTTTTTTTCAATTCAGAAGTCAAAGTTCAAAATTACATTTCACAGGAATTTTTAATTAAGAACACATTTCTCATGGGAAAATAGCAATTAGGAACGAATTTGAAAACAGCATCTACAAATTTTACAATTTCAAATATGAACGTCTCAATTTTCGTCGTGTACAAACCTAAATATTAAATCTAAAAGCATGTTACAATTTGGGAGGCGGGGATTGGTGGCATTTTTTTAAAATTAACTCCACACAGGAGGCCCTGAGGAAAATAATTTCCCTCAGGGCATATGTCATCTGGAATGCCGTGTGGAGTCTTTTTGAGGAGAGGAAGGAATGAACATTGGTCCCATGTTGTATGAGGGAAGAGACACAGAGGCCGGCTAATCGTTCCACCGCCGAGCTGTGAACTCAAGAACGTGTCGAAAAAACGACCCGTTCTCGTGTGACTAATGTCAACCGTGTACAAATGTTGGGCGCGTCTTTGGCGTGTTTCCCGACTGTGCACCGGTGCCGAGGGGATCAATGACGCTAGTTCCTCGGAGCATCTTCCACTGTAATACCGGTAGAATAAGGACAGCATTGACGCCTGTGCTCTAAAGATTGCAATCCGTTTGTTAAGTTAGGAGAATCTATCAAACGGACCACCCGTTTCTGCACAGAGTCGAGTTTTTTTTTAGGTATTTTAGGGCTCCAGACCAGAGGTGGTGGGTAAAAAATGTAAAAGAAAGACAAACATTCCCGGGTTACGAATAACCCAACAATGCTATAGATATATCTGTGAACTTATGTCAATATAAGAAACAAAAGCGTAATTTCTCAAGAGAATAAATAGTTGGAATTTCTCATTTCGCCCCGGCAAATACAAAAATAATAATAAGTTTCACTGGTAAACTTTGGTGGACCGTTTGTATATAAGGTAAAGTTATCAAATGAAATGGGACAAAACACTTAACGAAATGTCACACTTATCACAAAACTACCATTTTTGCACTTATCATAAATTGACCTTAGACCGCAGAATTGTTAGAACCAATTATTCGTATTCAGCTTTCTGGTTTTGGCAAGGTCAATCAGATTGACCCGAGACAAAGAGAAGTCAGTCATGATGTTAACAGGAAACTCGTCCGAAGAACTGACTCACGTACGTTGATGATTATGCTTGGAATATTCCTATCAGGACAATTGCGCACAATTTTTAGACAGATGATTCCACACATATTTTTTCCTTACACAGATTATTACGCACATTGAAACACCGAACACAGAAAATTCTCGTTTAACATTGAGATAATTGTTTTCAAGCGCTTCAAATTCGATTGTTGCGCCCTTTTTCAGCGCCCTTCCCATTTCCAATCTAGAATTAAGTAATATGTACCAATTAAAGTAAAATTAATGAGTTCCGTGCAAGAGCTTGTTTTAAATATTCTGATTTAATTTATTTCTTTAAATTGGGGATATAAATATACCTCGAAAGTGGCTTTCCAAGCAAATTAAAAAGTATATCACTACATTAAAAAAATTCTGCACCCTTGACATTAGTAAAATGATTATTATTTTTATTTGTCTAACAATCATTGTAAACATTAACGCCAAAAGTGTTTAATTTTGAAATAGCATTGGGATTAATCCATTTCCCAAGGTCTTGCTCAATATTTTGCTCAACTCCCATTGTTTCTTTCCTTCCTTACAAAGCCCTCCTGGGAATCGGAAGAAAAAAGAAGATGGTTAAAATCCTACCTACCGATGCCAGTCCAAAATACTATTTTTACAATCATTTTGAAATACCCAAATTATCAGTCGAAATATTGTCGAGCTTGCGATCAAAACAATCAATTTTAATTGTTTTATCATCACGAGTTTGAGCATTCTTGAATGTGGGTATTTACTAAAGTAAATTTGGAATGAAATAAAATCGATATTGAGTTATTATGTTAAAATGCTGGTATGGAGAATAATTAACCTTTCTCATCGGAACCGCCCTGTACCGTTGCAAGGGTACAAAGAAATTTAAATTCTCGGCCGCTGGTTAATGTATTTACGGTCTGCTTAAGTTTGCCATCGGGCATTAAACAAGTAATATTTCAATGTGCGGAATCATCTAGTCCGGAATAATCTGCAATCGGAGAATTTAATGTGTTGAATATTCGTGGTCGGAGTAATCACCGAACCGTAGATGATAAGATATTATCTTTCAGCAGCGATCATTCATGTGTCATGGTGGCCACGAGGAGCCCAAACCTCAAGTAAATTGGTTTAATTCCGGCTGTTATTGGTCTCAGGTCAGCGCTCACAGGTTCCAAAACACGCCTCTCTCCGCCGGGTACATACAATATCATCCGATTAAGTTTTATCTCAAGGTTAATCAGTGGAATATAATGAGAAATGGTTACAAATATAAACTTAAATGAGTGAGAAATAAGGCGGTAGATACTGGTGGCCATGATCTAATAGGTTCCACGCCAACTGAGAATAAAGTCAACTCAACACCTCCTTGAAAAGTCTTTAAAAGCAACGAAAAAAATAATTTTAAATTAACCGAAAACCCTAACCTAACGTAACCTATTTAACCAATTTTTAATATATATTTTTTTATCACTCTAAATGACTTATCCGAGGTGGTTCTGAGTTGGTTTCATTCCGAGTTGTCCGGTCACCGATCTAATAACGGACCTTCCTCACGCCAGCAGCCAAACTTTTTAAAGTGAAAACTTCTTTGCACTGTTGTGATTTGAAACCCGATGAAGCGAAAGAGCGACACTAAATGGGGACAGACACCAACGTCTATAGGATTCAGCCTGCGAGAGAATGCGATAGACCAAAAGGTCTCCTCTTTGTGCCCCAGGAGGAAAAAATAATCGTAAAAATTTCAAAAACAGATATATTTTTTTCTTGAGCAGATTATCAATTTCACGGGCCTGTCTGGGGCCAGGAGTCGAAATATCTTAAATGGCAACATTAATTCTCTTCCAAACTGGTGAAGGGATTGGAATTATCCGTTCAATGAATACGTACAAGCCCTTGAGGTGATTTTTCACAAAAACGACGCTCTACAAAATATGTAATCATTATTACCATCATTAAATAATACAATCGGCTCTCCAATATAGCCAGGTAATACGAATGAATTTAACTCGAATATTTTGCAATTTGCCTATCTGTTAATTTGTTTGTACGTTCCTTTTCCGGTTCAAAAAATACATATTAAATTAGGTAAGTAGGTAGGTATTTAAGAACGTACTTACTTACAAATCTTACGATTTCAATGGAAATTTTGGTGTGATTTGTTAATTATGAGAAATTTAAAAAAAAAAATTTGGTTGAGAAAACAACGAACTATTCACAGAACTATGAAACAGTATAAATTATAAAGTATGCAAGTCTGAGCGAGAGATCGTACGTGACATCATCATTAGGTCAGTTGGTCACCGTAAGTGGTTCGCTACGTTTGGTGAGCAGAGGTGCCCAGGAGCATGGTATGAGATTTGTCCAGGTCTTGACGGCGGATGCTCCCACCTACTGCCTAGAGAACTTCTACCTCTCCAGCCGAACTCTCTCGATTTATCGCCTTGTACCGCAGTCTGAGGGATGGATTCATATGAGGGATGGATGGTCATCACTCCTGGACAAATTCCTACCCACCACCACTCAAACCTTTCGTTCCCAGAACTTGCTCTCCTTCTTTACACTAAAAATACCCTCCGCACAGCATCCCCAAATAACGACATAGGCCCAGAGGAAAATTGTTTTCCTCAGGGCGTGGAGCTAATGTAAAAAAAATACTATTTATAATTTGTTCGCTAGAAACAGTGAAATGTAATTTTTAAACATAGTGTAAAAATGATTTGAATACAGATCCTTGTCAACACGAGTAGGATAAGCAATACAAAATGAATACTAATTTAAAACTACGCACGAACATGTCTACTCAGTTTAAAATATGCTACAGAAACATTCTTTTGAATGCATCATTTGCATCACAATATCAAAATTCTCAATATGGGAGCGTAGCATTGAATGCACCTGGCGATATTGAAATGCATAAGAAATGAATTAATTACAGCAAATAAGCAGCAATATAATAAGATGTTTTCCAAGAGTACGTGGCATAAAACACAAAGAGAAATTATAAATTTTACGCAAACAACCTTTGAAATTTTTGTGGGTTTCGGATGGTGTGTAAAATAAGCAGAAAAAGATCTTATGGATAATCGATCAAGGATTTGACCGAAAATGAGTTAAACACGACAGCTTATGACAAATCATTTATTTAAACTATCTTGATAGTACATAACTGCTGACCCTGTATAAAATGCAAGTGCGCCCCACGGTTGAATTTTTTTTTTACATGAGCTCCACACAGGAGGCCCAGAGGAAAATAATCTCCCTCAGGGCCTATTTCATCTTTGGGGATGCTGTGTGGAGGGTTTTTTTTAAGAAAAGGAAATGGAGGTGAATTCTGGGAAGGAAAAGGGTTTAAGGGGTGGGTAGGAATCTGGGGTTCAGTGTGTCTTGGTCAGCCGCCTCCAAGACCTAACAAACCTCACTCTCACTCACTATATGAAAATATCTGGAGTCGGTGAATTATTTTATTAAGGTGAATTATTTTATTGTTCTGTATTTATTTTATTTATATAATACACTTGCGTAGCGTGGATTGACTAGATGATCATTTGTGGAAAAGTGTGTGGAAGGGTTTAGTTTTTCCTGTGGTGATGATTTAACCCGGACATAAAGTCGAAAAAATAAATAAGAAAGACAAACATTCCCGGGTTACGAATAACCCAACAATGTTTGAAAATCTCCTACCACCACCACAGAAAGCCGAAAATGTTGCTTGTGTTGTGATAAAGGACTTAGCCAGCCGAGGAATCGAACACGGAACGCCCGGGTGGGACCCAAACGCGATGCCCACTCAACCACTGACCGGTCTACATATTTCCAAGTAGCTATTTTATTACTTGAAAACCATATTTTTCAGTTTACCCTCTTCGTACATATTCAGCTTTATTTACTTACTTTGAATAGTAAAAAGCACGATGTTTTAGTAGGTACTCACCTGAAAAGAAAGAAAAAACTAAATTAATTAACATTGTGATGAAAACGTTACGTGAAGTTGAAAGCCACACCAGGAGAACAATATACGTATCAAATTCAAAGACAATGAAGCTATATTGCCTAATGAAAACTTAATGGTTCAAACCCGAGCAAATAGCACAAAACTCGCTGAATTTTATTCGCAGACAATGTTGATTTAGGATTATGGACTGAAGGCGAATATACACATATACGGGGCAGGTTGTTACTGCTGGGTAAACATGAAATATGAAGAAACAGGTACTCGTACGAGTAGTACGTGGATGGGGAACGCTGCTATCCACCCAACAACTCACAATGCTGGTATTAAATACACACAAGACGGTAAATTCTGTACGAAAAGCACTTACTGTATGAAAGGTAATGGTAGAAAAGAGCCCTGCTTAGGTAATACATATGTGGGAAAAGACTAGGTTATTCAACAAGGCCACTCGAGCATGTGCCCCACCTCATATTATTAATAAATTATGAATGCTTAACTACCATAATGTTATAAGTGGGTAAATATTTTCGCTACAAATTTCGTATGTGGATTAAGATTTAAAATTAAATTACTACAGGCTATTTACCCACATTTTCAATCGGAGACATCGCGGAAAGCTACGCACACTGCCCGTCAAAAAAATTGGAATTTTAGTCACCTGCACTTTGGCATGACAAAGGTCACTGAAACAGTGTTTTAGTGTCCATTTATTAATTTCATACTTAGCTTTATTTTTATTTTTATCTATTCAATACATTTCAATATGCCCCACCCAAATCAAGAATCCACTATTTGAGAATGCACGAACACAATAAAAATGATTTTTTTATTATTAGCACCCATTGTTTGGTGAAATAAAATAATTTTAAGAAT
Organism: Glyphotaelius pellucidus; assembly: GCA_936435175.1. Taxonomy (NCBI): domain Eukaryota; kingdom Metazoa; phylum Arthropoda; class Insecta; order Trichoptera; family Limnephilidae; genus Glyphotaelius; species Glyphotaelius pellucidus. The sequence continues at coordinate 11,205,142 of OW386557.1, read as the reverse complement.
GTTGCCAAAAAAATGTGTAGTTTTATGGATATTTATTATGGGCACAAAAACAAATATTCTTTGCTCGCTCCGATAGTAGGTACAGTCGATTGCCCAATGAAACTAGATACCTGATTGAAAGGGGGGCTGGCTTGACCAAACAATAGACCATAAAGCGTGGGCCTAAGACATTTAATTGCGTATTTTGCTCCAGTCAACCAGACTACGAAACGCAAAACGTGAAAGTGGAACGCCAATAATAAGGCACTCAGAGTATAATTCAGATAATATCTCCATACATAATCAGAAAATAAACCTCGGTTTGACAGACGAGAAATTCGCAGTGGAGATAATATTACTTTCAAGAGCGATTGCTTTATTTCTGCTGACAACGTTCCGGCACTTGACCTAGTAATAATATTCGGGCTCTTTGCTTGGGATCGCTTATTGTAATGGCTGTGCACCCGAGCCACTTGCGAGTACAATTGTAGGAGGAATTGCTAAGGAATACAATGAAATGGCATGCAGCTGAAAGGGGTTGGTTCATAGCATTACAGATCACAGCCAATCTGTACATCAAGGAATGCAAGTCTCTGGATGGTGGTTAAATAGAATAATGTGGAGATAAAGTAGAGAAATGGAACGTAAAAAGGGAATGAGGTCGTGAATTTGATGTTGGTTGGGAATGGTTCTTTGTTATATTGTGGAAAATGAACACTTGACCTAACATTGAACCGGAAAAGAAAAGTGTTTGAAATTTTAAAATAACATAACAATCTAGGTGTATCCTGGAATAATATAAACAATAAATGCGAAACTGTGTTTGTTTGTTACGCTTTCACGCATAAACTAATAAACCGATTTAAAAAATTCTTTCACCTAAAGAAAGCTTCATTATATGCAAGTAATAAAGGCTGTATACAATGGTAGGCCTTGCGTTTTTTTTTTTACATGAGCTCCACACAAGAGACCCTGAGGAAAATAATTTCCCTAAGGGCCTATGTCATCTTTGGGGATGCTGTGTGGAGGGTTTTTTTTAAGAAAAGGAGAAGAGGAGAGTTGTGGTTCTGGGAAGGAAAAGAATTTAAGGGGTGGGTAGGAATCTGGGGTTTAGTCAGTCCTGGTCATCCGCCTCCAATACCTAGACTTACCTTACCCCATGAACCCGGGCACCCCTGCTAAATCACCAAACATAGCGAACCACTTGGGGTGGCCTATAGCAGAGGTGTTGGTTATCCAATAAAGGTTCCCGGGGCGGCGATACCCATTCCCGCCTCCCAAATTGGAATTAAATTATAAATGGTTATTAAATTATAAATGTTAATATATTATATTTAATATACATTTTCGGTCGCTAACAAAAGCGAGTTTTTGCTAACGTCAGAAAACAAATCGTTGCCGTGGAAACGATGTTGATATATTTGCGGGTAATCCTAGTTAATATCTATCTATCTATATATATAAAAAAAATGAATCTCCAAAATGTTTTTACGCGCATAACTTCCGAACGACTACACCAAATTGGATAATTCTTTTTTTTACTACTGGTGAGCTCTGGCATAATGAAATGTAGGTGGCACAAGAGCTGTTTGAAAACTGAATGTACCGGGAATGAATATATGGAATGCGGGATGGCGGATTGATAAGTGCAAGCGCTAAACTAATTTCCCCCTAATACCATGCGAGCGAAGCCGCGGGTAAAAGCTAGTAAATAATAAATCTACAGACGACGAATACTACAGAGGTTTTTCCATCGATTCTCCAAAAGTCGAGAAAATCTTGCAGACCAAATTATAAGACTTCAATAAATGAGTCACATCATGAAATTCCAGGGAAAGATTAATGGAAGACAGGGTGGAGTAGGTAAAATTTGGGTGATTCAATTTGTTGCCCAAGGCTCAAATCTTCACTGTGAAGATTGACTTCTTGGTGGTCAACCTCCGATAACTTCGATAAGAGAGGACACCACAAGAATAATATTTTGTCTATACAGGTAAACATACTAGATGAGATAGCACAAACTGAGGTTGTTCGATGTACAATTGTACAACTCACCACTTACACAATAAAGAGAGGATCCGAACCTTTCTAATTCGAGACCCCACTAATTCATCAATTCAGTATCACGACTATCCACAATGAAATCGTTTCCCAAGCTAATGACGCGACTCGCTCTGTTACGTAAACAAATCGTGGGGCACTCGCTCACATCTTCAATAAGAAGATTACAATAATCAGAGTAAATGTAAATAATGACCCATTCCAGCTAACAATACTGACTTTCAAACAAGACCAAGAAAGCGGACATAATAAGTAGCATTCTATTATTGTCGCATTTAGCTGATTAGATGTTGAATTTATTTGGAGGAGTATTAATTTGTGGTTTTGATATTGCTAGCATTACGAAAGTATTCAATGTAATGAGAACTGATAACTTTAAGTCTAGACATTAACCACGTTAAAATGATGAAACGACTAAGGGTAGCGAACTCAACAATAAATTGAACTACCAATTGAAAAAAGGGAATAAATCCAAAAAATAAGCACGAGATAATTAAAAAAAAATTTACAACTTTTTACTTTCAACTTAAAGGTTCATGTGATGTCAATGATAATGAAGAAAACATAAATTCTGATTTATTTATTAATAGACCTGGCTGAAATATATAATATTCATTTCTATATGTGTATATAAATGTGTTGGATTTATTCCATTCTTCCAATTTATCATAAGCTATGTACAAAATAATTATAATTTGTCATATACCATGTACAATTTACAACAACCTATTTATTTGAGAAAAAAAGGTAAGGACAATCTATTATGCATCTATTTTTTCACTTTTGAAGGTTGTACGTATCGTAAAAATCTTTGAATTCGTCAGGAATATATTGGATTATTTTTTGCATGTCGTTCATTTGTTTCCCATTTATTGGTATTTCAGTAACATATACCGGAGTTTCTGGTATTTTCGGGTTTGTAGAAGATTTTTGGAGCAAAAATGTAGCTTTAACGAATCTATCGATAAATTCGGAACATATCAAGTAACCTTTATGACTTGAATATACTAAAAGCTTCTATATTGCGAAATCTTGATTGCCTTGTCTAATGACTTACAGCTTTTCTTGAAACATCGCTGCCGTGAGTTTTTAAAATCTAGTACGTCGTTAGAAGTAACGGGTTTAACTGGAAAACCCCTGATTTTTGTTGCCAAAAGTGGGAAGTATGTAGCTAATAGTTGAAAGAAGGGAATAAAGGAAGGATTTGTTTCCTTCTTCCAACTAACTATTTTTATGGCTGCATGATTCTATGCGAAGCAAATGGTTTTGTTCTTTTCTTCGAACGAATTAAGCTCTACGTCTAAATAATGTCAAAGTGTAGAAAACTGAAAATGTCAAAAAGTGGCGCTTATTCCCTTCTTACAATTGGTGGTTCAATTGTTCTGCTTTATTTGATGTTGTCTAATTGGCTGTATAAAATACATAATACAATTTGCCTCGGAGCTCTCAGATCTCCAGTTAAACAAATGATGCTCAAAGTTGGTAATCTACGTCGTCGAAATGACCTAGAACACAAAACTAATTTAAACCCTTGACAAATAGTGTATTGTTGTAACAAAATAATTCCTCGTTAAAACTCCTGGGGTGAGGAGTCAGGCTCGACAAAATTAATACCAAAACTACGATATCAAAAAGACACCGAGTAATCCAGTAGATGAATTATTACGAAACATCGCTGTATACTGAATTACTATTGGGAAAAGAGTATCGAATATTCTATCTAGACTTGATTTTGTTAAATAAATGGGTCAATGATGGCAGGCAATTAACAATTTGGGGGGCGGTTTGGGTACCGCTGTCCCGGGAACCGTTTTTTGACAAACTTTGACCCAAAGATGACAAGGCCCTTGAGGGATTTTTCTCCTTGGGGCTCTAGTGCGAAGCGCATATAAAAAGAGTGGCGACACTAAAAAAAATATTAGAAAATTCGTACTCGTTCTTATTAATGTTTTCTCATTTTATCAGGTTTACTATTTAATAAATAGAACAATAGACAATTAAAAACCGGAAGTAATTCGTTTTCAAAATATTTTCACATAATTTCAGAAAGGACTGTTTCATTTGATGAAGACAATACAAAGGTAATTAACAAATAATTTTCTACGTCTGAAACACGAAAGATTGCGAGAAATTACCAATAAATTTGTATTAAATTATTCAAACAAATACAGCGTAAACATGTAAACCTACAAATTAAATGTGCATATTTAACTGTGATTTTCATTTATTTATCTGCTTCTATAGAATAGTATTTTTTAGTTACTATACAAAATATTTATTGTATGACTACCCCAACACGGGCATTAGCCTAGTGCGGTAGCCGAAAAACACAATAATCTGTAACAAATAAAATAATCTAAAAAAAAAATATATAATGAAATGATTTAGATTCCATTGAAGTAAAATTGTAGCTTGAATAGCAGGTATTTTATTTGGGTTTATCTTTATTTTATTTTATCCGTTTTCTGGACGTTTTTTAAGACCTCTTCCATTGGTCACCACAAATGGTTCCCCACATTTGGTGACTTAGCAGGGGTGAATAAGCAGTTTTCATGGGGTGAGGTTTGTCCGGGTACTGGCGGCAGTTGCACCTCCCCACCAACTGCGTGATCCAAACGGACCGATGGAGAGGCTGGCTGAGAAACGTCGCTTTGCCGCCTTGGACCGCAGTGGGAAGATTGGATTCATAAATCTGTTACTCCTAGATCCACGGAACCCCAGATTCCTACTCACCCCTCATACATTTTTCCTTCCCAGAAATTCCTCTTCTCCATTTTCTAAAAAGACCCTCCACACAGCATCCCAAAAGATGACATAGGAATTCCTGAGGGGAATTATTTCCTCAGGTTCTCCTGTATAGAGATTGTGTAAAAAAAATTTTTTTTCGTGAAATCTTTTTCAAATTCTTTGTCTTTGTCTACAATTTTATTTTGGCTGCACCATTTTTTCAGTAACGAAATACTTTTTTTTGACTAACCCTTTTTATAATTTGACCTTAGGTGTTGTATTTGTAATTAATAGTATGTAACGGAAGGAAATTGAATTAAAAGGAATATTTCGATTAGAGAAATTTATAGATCCATTTTTCTCCCTTTGATATTCCAACATCAAAGGCGGCGTTTCGTTCGAAAACAGTATTGACTTTCAGAGCCAAAGATCTACTTTGTCAACATCACTTTACTGCTTCATTCTAAAGCAGCAGCAATAGTCTTTCAAAACGCTAAATCTTATATTATTATTTATCGAGAGGAGAGAAGAGAGATAGTCAAAGGGAATCTCATCGGATAAACATCGGGGGAAAATAATCAATACAGTCGAAAATAGACCAGCAGATGCTCTCCAACAAACACGCGCCACGCTTTAAATCCGTCAATAAGAAAACTAAGTCCGGGAAGAAATCTTTAGGTTATGTACCTGTTTGTGTACAGCTTGCTTCCGGAGCGAAGGAAACCTGATGCAATTACGCTTTGGAAGAGGGGATTCAGTTTGAAGATATCTAGTGAAGTTTGGAGCAAGATTCGATCAAGACCAAATGATCGGAGAATGCATCAGAAGAAAAATGAGACTAGAAAAAACGCTATAAACTGTTGTTTATTATTTTTATTTTCTCTTAAACAGGATGTTAGGAGAAGTACATGACATACTTTAACCAGTTATTCCTAAAATTACTTGGAGTAAACAAAATTAGTCTCCGGTGACATTTTACACGTTCAGCCTAAAACATAATGAAATCAGTAGTATTTGATAATTGGGGTCAGAGGTGAAGATTTGGGCGGTTACTCGACTGAGTGACAAGTGATGAAATTTGGAAGATTTTTTTTTTGGATTTTGAAAAAAAAATTTTTTTTCAATATTTCAGAGACAAATTTATTTTAATTTTTTTTATATGAAATACCGCACGAGAGTCCCAACTGCTCCCGTCTGGAGCCAGTGAGACTATGGCATCCCCAATTGGGGTATGTTGTGAGGCTGAAGGTAGTGGGGAGGGGAAGGAGATAGGGAGGAGGAAGGTGGGGAAGTACCAGGCTATTCAGATCTGGTCACTAAACACGGCTTCAGCCATTTCAAGCAACGTTTCAATTCTGAATGGTGGTCTTACACCAGGGCGATACTGATAGTATCTTCCACACTGGAACGTGCCGCAAATATACTATATATTATTTTAAATAACGCAATTGTGAAATAACACAAATGCCGGGTTCAAACCCGCGACCTTCGGATTGTGAGTCAAGAGTCTTGCCTCGGGACCACGGAGGCCGTCATTTATATTTTTACTTCAAATAATGTCAGAAATAACTGGTTAAAGTAGAGTATACGCCTTTTTTATTTTTTATTCCAGTAAAAAGAAAATTACATGTTCACTTATTTAACTATAAATAACTTAACATATTAAACTAAACTGAAAATTACAGTTCAGCGCTATTATATTTCATTATTTTGTTTTGCAAGAATAAAAATAAATATATATTTTTTTTAATTTAAGCAGCCTTTCTTCGTTTTAATGTCGTATTAACTTAACGAGGCACGTATTACGCCCTTAACATGCTGTATTATTTTGAAACCTTTCCTTCATTATAATATGACTTGTTTAAGGATTAAAACATTTTTGCAGATTTGCTCCACATTTACTTTTATTTATCGGACCGGTTTCACCCACTCTGATTTTACACGTCATCCCACCGGTCCGATCATTAATAAAAAGTTCAAATTATAATGGTGCTTTAATCCATAATATGTAAATTGTTATTCATGTGTAATCAACTGTCAACGTTTAAGAACGAACTGTCAAGTTTAAACTTTTATCAATTATTTGGTCTCATTTAAAAATTTAACAAAATGTGGAACACAATAAATAATACAGCGCCTAGTTTTGTAAATAATAAAAGAAAATTTCAAAGCATCGTACGTAGATTATAATGGAAATGATGTGTGATCTAAAATAAGTCGCGTTATCCTAGAAATTCTAAACATAAATGTTTGGCAAACGCCAGAGTTCAAAAGTTCAATAAATTTTCCGAGTTAATGTTTAAAATGCAAAAAAAAATAAGTGAGCATCTCGCAAGAGTCTCAACTGCCTGGATTATGTAGGACCATGTTAATCTCCAAGTTAGTGTTTGTAATGAGGCTGACAATGGGGAAGGAAGGAGACAGGAAAGGGGGTACTTTCATCAGGGATTAATTGAGAGCACCATCCTTACAGTCATTTAATTTATTTACAAAAAAGAGATGGTTTTTTTTTAAAGAAATTACCGGGTTACCAATCGGTTCAGATGGTTCAATTTTAGTCAATCAACTCGACACTTGAAAGCATATTGACACGTGTGAACCTTCTATCAACAAAGTTGAACAAGTTTTTCAAACAATTTTCAATCAAAGTTGATCAATTAAAATTGATTGATACGGATACACTTCCCCACTGTGCTATCTCCCATTTTACTTCATTTTTGCATATTCCTATACAAAACATTGATTACAATTACCTCTTGGATAAAATGTCTCTTTTGAAACTTTCAGAAAGAAGAATAAGCATAGATTTAATACTATTACATAAAATATTGCATTATAAAATTGACTGTCCTGAATCACTTCAACTTATCAATATCCATGTTCCCAAAAATCATGCCGAATTTTATTACCCTTTTACTTCAATTATACCAGGACACTAGCTTATCAAAATTCTCCGATTCCGAGACTTCACAGTCTCGGAAATAAATATTCTGATCTGGATGACATATTTCGTCTTAAAACTAATAAGTATAAATGTTGTATATTCTATCACTTTTATTCTTCTAGACACAAATAGACCTATGTACCTGTATAATTTGTATGTTTCTACTGTTTTGTTTGGTATAATCTTTTAAATTCTATTATATGGATATAAAAATTTAAATGGATAAAAAGCTATTTATTTGAACGATACCAAGTAGTCAAGATAAACGACTCACTAAGTCTACCACTAACAAGTAATTTCGGGATACCGCACGGCACAGTCCTAGTTCTTTATTGTTTTAATTTTTAAGTATTTACTTTGATACAAAAAGACTGTAAAATTTTATAAGAAAAGCCCATTATGGCGTGTAATAAATAAATAAATTCCTTTAACAGTATCACGGTCCCTTTGATAAAGTTCACCATCATAGTTAGATAAACGGAAAATACAATATGCTCCAATATAAAAGTAAATACAAACTAAAGATTAACAAAGAAATAACAAAAACAATATTAACTTACAAAAATTCCAATATCCTGCTAACCTTTTATATTATTATTATTATTATTTCCAACAAAGACTAGAGGACCGTAAAAGGCAATAGACAAACGCGTTATACACTCGGATTGCTAGAAAGGGTCAAACTAAAGACTGCCACTTCGGGAACTAACGACCCGCACACAGAAGAGGGCATAAAGCGATATGCTCCTGCCGGTCAATGTCAATTTTAAATCGTAACCACGTACAACTAGCACATTTAAAAATCACGCTCGATTTTTGTGTGGGCGATTTACTAAAGAAAAAACTATTGTGTGCAGTTCACAGGCGATAGAGTGAAACCTTCAGAAAAATAAAGTTGACAAGAATGGGTAGACTACGAAGCACTGCACAAAGAGGAGACCGATTAGTTTATCTCATTCTCTCGCAGGCTTAATTCTATGTTTGTCTCTTTTTAGTTTTCTCTCTTTCGTTTCATCGAGTTTCAAATCTCAACGGTGCTAAAGAAGTTTTCACTTCAAAATCTTGTGTGCATTTCACACGCGGTAGAAGTGAAACCTTCAGAAAACTAAATTTCGAGAATGAGACGAATGCAGAGTATCAGTAGTAGGAAAATTATTGGGTTTATTTATTATAATATTGCTACCAAGTTTAAAAATTATTTTTAATTTTATTCTCGAAGCACCGCACAAAGAGGACACCGATTGCTCTATCTCATCATCTCGCAGGTTAAATCTTATAGATGTAGATACGTGTTTGTTTCTTTTTAGTGTCGCTCGTTTCCGTTTCATCGAGTTTCAAATGGTAGCGGTGTTAAAAAAAGTTTGCACTTCAAAAAAATCAAAAAAAAAAAAAAAAAACTAGTACGTTATCAACTTTATAATGAAGAAAGTTACTAAAAACGTCGCATTGTGTGGTAGTGTACAGTGTACACTGTCGGTGCTAGTTCTACAAACTGCAAACAGAAAAAAAAACTCACGTCCAATGAGCTCTGGCGTCATGATATTTGCACAGCTATTTCAATCTGGAATTTCCGGTTAAATGCAAGAAATTTTGGTTCGCTTAGCATTTAAGCTAGACTTTCGTAGAGACTTAACTAGACAAAATGCTTTTTTTTCCGTTTTTGGTTCCACATCTTTAAATTGGTTCCATGCCAACTGAGAATAGATCAACTCAACATCTCCTTGAAAAGTCATTAAGCAATGAAAAAAATAATTTTTAATTAGCCGATAACCCTAACCTAACGTAACCCATTTAACCAATTTTTTACATGTATTTTTTTATCACTCTAAATGACTTATCTGAGATGGTTCTGAGTTGGTTTCATTTCGAGTTGTCCGGTCACCCTTTAAATTACGTTAAAAAAGTTTTTCAGTGAAGCATAAAATAAAAAAGAATCACAAAAATTCGTATCACACAATACGAGCGTTTTCTGATTAGATTCACATTGTTGACTAAAAACGTTTTTGAGTTATTATTAAATGACATATCCTTTCTATATGGTTTTGCACTTCAAAATCACTTCATAGAAGTATTATTAATGGATTGTTTCTGCACAATTTTTTTGTAAAAAAGATCAGTTATAAGAAAATTTCAAGAACACATTACGCCATATAGAGTCGCTATTCTTAATCTTTTCCTTTCCAATCGGGTTTATTACGTCAGAAGAGAATTGTTAGTAGAGCGGATTCGTATAAAATAAATTGGGACGAGGCGGAGAGATGGGTGCAGATAGGGTTGGTCCGGACAGGTAGTTTTGAGATACCTGGAAGGCACCCGGAGAAGAAATAGCCGGGATAAGAGGTGGAGTAAGAAGGGGGAAGGTGAACTGACGCAGGTTCTACCAGATATGAACAGCGAACACAGCTAACAAGCATACAATAATACCCCAGTCCGAATACGTATGGAGTTCGAAAAAATCGTAGAAAATAATCAGGTGATGTTCTACAGAATTAAAAGAAATTATATTTTTTAATGGTTAGCGTCCAACTAAAATTAAAGAAACGTCTCATAGTTTAGTTTTGACAGAAGTTTGAAAAGAATGTGTTTCGACTTCTCTATGAGACGGATAAAATCGAAAATTCTGCACATTTCGTTTTTTACTTTGGTGTTGCCGGTCCTGTTTTAATTCGACCGTTTCGCATTTCTTTCTGGATGAGGTCAATTTGATGAGATGTTTTAAAACATTTTTTGATTTTTTAAGTTCCCGCGTGTTGCTATCTTCGGATAATCACAAAGTTTCACACTCTTTTTGAATGATCTGTTATTAATATTCCGCGAATCGAAAATAATGAAGAATTTTTCTTTCAAGTCATTTATGACGGCCGGCGTAGTCCAGCGGTAAGACTTTTGACTCGCATTCCGAAGGTCGCGGGATCGAATCCCGGTGTGGCAAATAAATTATATTTGATTAATTTGTTTTATTTCACAATTTATTTAATAAAAAATAATATATAGTGTATTTGCGGCACGTTCCAGACCGGAAGATACTCTCAATATCGCCCTGGTGTAAGACCACCATTCAGAATTGAAACGTTGCTTGAAATGGCTTTAGCCGTGTTTGGTGAGCAGATCTGAATAGCCAGGTACTTCCCACCTTCCTCTTACCCATCTACTTCCCCTTCAGCCTCAGAGCTTACCCCAATTGGGGATGTCATAGTCACACTGGCTCCAGATGGGAGCAGTTGGGACTCTTGTGCGGTGTTCATATAATAAATTCGGAAAAATAAATTGAAAAATCATGTGTTTACAATTTTAAAAAGGTATGTTCAATTATCAACTAGGCCATAGACAAAATACAGATGTCATAATATTTAATACTCTCCAAATAGGTACCACGTACAGCAATTAGAAAGTAAATAATAAGCAGAATTCACTTTAATTTATTAATTTAATTTTTTTGTTAATAATTTTTTTATGAATCCTAAAAGTATTAGATAAACAGTCACATACAGGTGCATTCAAAGGCTCTCAAACATTAGAAGAAGTTTTAAATTTGTTCATATTAAAATTTTGAGGAATGATTTTTTGAATGATGACGGGAAATTTCTAAACTGAACGCTTAAAAATTTCGTAGCGCACAAGGCTGAACTGCACATTGTAGAACCCTTGTGGTCAAACTAATATAATCATACACTATGAATAAAAAACCGTACCATAAGAAAATAGTTTATCCTATTCTACGATGGGAAATAAATTTGAAAGGACTTTAAGCTTTAAGTACCTACAAATACGTTAAAATAATTATAATAAATACCTCAATGGTTAAAATATTCGAATTACCATTTCGCATTAACCTTCGCAAAATAAATTACGCAATGAATTACCTTCTTCGAGTAGCAAAAACAATTTACAAATTATAATTGAAATACACATGATTTACGGAAGATTTAACACGTGTTTACGTAATTAACCACAAACCGCTATCATTGGAACAAAGCAACAAACGATAACGCTAAACCCATATGAGAAACTTCTGGACTATTCCGCACATAATATATTATTTAAAACCCATTGATATTATAAAGGAGGACAATAATAAAATATTTATCTGAAATTCCTACCCTAATTGAAATTGGCTTTGTAAATTTTCAAAGTGTTAAACTTATTAAAAAGCTATATGATGGAGCGTACACAGAGCGTTCAAATTAACAAGAAAAAAAGCAAACCTCTCCTAATCAACCATGGAGTACCGCAAGGAAGCGTACTAGGACCGATATTATTTCTAATATACATAAACGATATCGGTAGCATAGAAACGAGAGGAAAAATCATAAGCTTTGCTGACGATACAGTAATTGTATTCAACATTGTATAGTACAAAGAAGCGGAACATGGACTTGGTCTACTGCAAAACTGGCTTAAGAGAAATTCCCTTACACTTAATGTCAATAAAACAAAATATCTGACATTTTCTATAACAGCCAGAGGACGGCCAGAAGATGACTTTAATCTCAAATTACACACATGCCAAGAAAACTATCAAAATCAAGGCTTATCATGCCACTGTCCTACACATAGCACACTCCAAAAGTATCAAATATCTTGGTATTGAAATTGATGATAATCTCCGATGGAACGGACACATTGAAGTAATCACAAAAAAACTCACCAGGTACATTTACTTCTTTAGAGCCATCCGTAACATCCTCAACATAAACGACATTAAAAAAGTGTACTACGCTTTATGTCAATCACAAATAAAGAACGGGATAACTGGATGGGGATCTGCCTTGAGCACTCACATGGACCGGCTCAATATAGCCCAAAAAGGAGTACTAAAGACAATTTTGAAATTACCGGTTAGAACTCCGACAGAAGAATTGTTTCAAAGCATTCAAGTTTACAACATACAAAAACTTTATGCAAAAAATATTTTATTTAAAATTAAAAAAAAAAAACATATCAGAATACTCCACTATCCAACATAGATACACAACCAGGGCAATAAACCAAAATATTCTAGCTACAGCCAGTTTGAAAACATCTTTTGGACAAAGAAATATGAAATTCAATGCGACAAAACTATACAACGCTCTACCAACTCAAACAAAAAAATAACAGAAATAAATAAATTTAAGACAAAAGTAAAAATATGGTTGAGAGAACAAAGTGAAAATGAACTATCAAACATACTGAAGACCATGTAAAGACAACTGGATACTAAATACAAATGTGGAAAAACTACAGGCCGCCTCAGAACAGGGAACCCTAGTGAGGAGGCTTGTGAAAAAAAAAACAACTTTATAATACCTTAATATAATACAATTTATAAATACATTATGTACAAATTTTGCTATAGATACTAATAAAATTAAAAAAAAAAAAAATAGATGTTATCAACTTAATCTCTTTGTAAATAATGATTTTAATTCGTACAAATAAATAACAGTAAAGGAATCAAAGGCGTGCATATTTACAAACGGTTTACACAAGAAATTCCAATTTATCCTCGTCGATATTCGTCGACAAATAAACACCGACATATTTCTGTCTAGAAATCGTTCAGGCTCTCGGAGCGAATGTAAATCGGGAAGAAATACATACGTATTTACCTAATGGCAAATATTTTTGAAAATGTTTTATTTATGGTAAGAGCATTTATACTCCGATACCTACTACTACTACATAATATTTTATAAAAAGAACCTTACGGCTTTCGAATACGTAAAACAGTGGTTCTTAATCGGTGTTGCTCGGAACAAAAGTGTTCCGCAAATTTGACGCAAGTGTTCCGCGAACTTGACATAAGCGTTCCGCGAACTTTGGTCATGGTAAATAATTGTACCGTGACATTATTTTAATTGTATTTATTAGCGTTATAAACAGTTTTTATAAATTCATGTAAAACAGTGTTTCGAATATTTGAGTGTTTGAATATTGACCAATAAAATAAGGACATTCAAAATCTTGACCATAAGAAAAAGAAAAATACATAACAATATAATATATACAAATATATACAAAAATATATACCAAATATAAATTCTGACGAAGTACAACTACTTCCCTAAATCTGGAAAAGGTGTTTTATGAAATATTTCAAACGCTTACATTTAACCCGTCGGTACTCGCGATGGGTGAAAATTACCGGAGGTCATTTTTAAAGCACGATAATGTGATGGCTACAATTATCCCTCAGCATCTTCAAACTAATGCGCAAGCAAGCTCGCTCATTTCCTTTCAATTATGACGTGTTAAGAGCTCCTGAGTCTTTTTCACCCAACCCTGTGTTCATGTGTTAAACATAAACACGAAGTGACGTTACTCAAATTCAAATGAAATATTATGTTTATTGTCCTGAAGAAGGTCGAGGACAACCGAAACCGGTCGGAGAATATAAATTCAAATAAAGTGATTTTAAACAAATAACTTGTTCCATTTTGTATTAAGCTTTCAGTTAAACATATTCGATCGAATGTTATGAGGGAGTACTATAGTCAAACAGATACCAAGTGCACTCCCAAAATTTCAAACAGGGAAGAACGTTTTTCCCCGTTTGAAATTTTGGGAGTGCACTTGGTATCTGTGTGACCGTAGCTCGGAAATCATGTCAACGGATTCTGGAAAATTTCTGAAATTATAAAGACATTAGACTATCAGTCTAAACGGAAAATTCAGCTATCTCCTTTAGTGTAAGTCAATTCAATCAATGTCAATACATTCCAATGGGCTGTTTTTGACATCATCAAATATAAAAACTTTAAACGCGAAAGAGTAAAAGTAATAAATATATCTGAAGATAAAGAAAACTACATCACATGCAATACAAATATTGGTGAAGTATGTTATTCTACATTAATAAAAGCAAATCTTTGCATTTATCAATGTAGCTTTTAAAACCTTAATGAGTTTGGTGTTCCGTAAATAATCTTCATTATCTTCAAAGGGTTCCGTTTCTTCGACAAGGTTGAGAAACACTGGTTTAGCAGGGGCATAAATCATTTATTGTAGCCACATACGATTTAAATACAAGGATTAATATTATTTTTATTATACGATCAATCGGAATCACGTCAAAAATTTTCGCCCACGCGTAAAAAAGAACTACCCACGCAGAGTTTCTCGACAAGAGTGAAAAAAAACTTAGCTTCCGAGTATAAGGAGAGAAAAAACATACAATAAACAGATTATTTTGTGGTTTCGCTGTAAGAAATACACAAAAATGAGATCAAAAAAAACATGCTAGCGAACTTGTGGAAAGAGCAAACTCTGTGTCAGGATATTTGAGAGGAATATCAGTTTGTTCAATTTGCATAGATTTGGAGGGTTTTTAAATGTGGATTTGAGTCATTTTCTTCTGAAAAAATATGCGCTCATAATATTGGACGTTTTTATTTTATTATTATTACCTAACAATTTAATGGTTGCCTAAGTAATGACGGCCGGCGTAGTCCAGCGTTAAGACTCTCTCTCTTGTATCAGTGAACGTAGGTTTGCGGTAGATTTTGATTTCAATTTTATTATTTATGATTGATAATGTAAGATCTAAAAAGTTTAAGGTAGAATTGGTTCCTATTTCTATGGTGAATTTAACAAATTTAATTCACGTAACATAAACACCCGTGTCAAAGAGCATCTTAGGTGTTTACACAGCAATGGTTTCTCTGAATTTGCAAACCACCTGATAGAAACCAACCATAATTTCGATAAAAACTCAGGTGTCACCCTTATTCATAAAAACATGATAGGTATCAGATTGGATAATTTAGAAGCCCTAGAATTAAGAAAAGCCAAAAATATTAATAGTAAGGTCATTAACAATCAAATAAATTTAAATAATAGTCCAATACTGAAGTTGTTCCCTATTGACAAAAAACATTCCCTTTCCTTACCCAATGCTCCATCTACACTTATCCCTACTTCCTCCTCCACTTGAGTAGTCCGGCCGATTTTGTTTTTAACCCATATGTATATTATCTATTACACATGTAACTTAATTTTAGTAGAGTTCTGTACTGCCCTGAAGAAGCTACGGTGGTAGCGAAACCCGGTCGGCATTAAGTACATAAAAAATAAAAAGTGGTGTTTACAAAGTTATTGTTTTATTTTAAAAAATAAAATTGAGTTCTACAAATTAAATTTGAAAACAATAAATTATTTATCTTCTTAAAATGTCTAAATTATAACAAATTAATCAACCAAAAAAAGATATTGATTGCAAGAAATGAACGTTTAGCGAAAACCATCGAACGGTGAGCTCTGTCGTTGTGAAAATTACGTAGAAAATTAATTAACTACCTCGCTACATCAATTCTACCACAAGTTATGGAGTATTAAAATATCCATTTAACTGTAAGAAATCATAAAACGCGTCAATTTTTTTGTTCACCAATTACCAATTTTAAATATAAAAAGGATTTCTAAAAAATAGCTTCGAAACTAGGGCAAAGCCGGGTAATTATAACGAGTAATACAATAAATTGGCGCTACATTAAAATGACTTTAAATAAATCAAGCCGGTTATCCCACAGCCGAATTTCATACATAATATTAAAGAAAGTGATATCGGTCGAGGTCCGTTACTGTCCGTCGCGGCCGGAAGAAAACGAAAGTTGACCAGCGACTGTAGATCCAACAACCAACAACCACGTATACACACAGACCACTGAACATAAGACATAATATCACGTAGTACCCTACTGCTGGCATTGACAGCATTACTCTTACTTGTTACGGTGTGCGTTTTTCGCGAAGTGGTAACAATGTGATGTATTAATAGGTGGAATTATTCTGTTCAACTTATTCTGTTCTTATAAAATGGCATTAAAATATTGTTGCGTAGTAATAAATTAGTTAGACCTTGCGGAAAATGCCTACCGGTTAGAAATAACTCACATTAATGCTTGATCATTGAAGAATTATTAGATTAAACCCAAAACAGAAACCCATCAGCGGCAGATCACATTAACCAAGGTTCTCACTTGAGGTCAGTATTATTTCTGTTATTCATAAATGACATAGTTTAAATGGTTAATGATGTAGTTATATTATTATTTGCCTGCGACACCAGGAAAAAATAAGAAAAATGATTAAACTCTATCTTAACATTAATAAATGCAAAACTATAAGATTCTTCAAAATCAAATCCCGTTGGTTTCGATTATTCATTGAAAGGTGTACATTTTGTACCGGTTACTCGAATTACAAGGGTTTTTATTTGTTGGTTATCTGTCATATGCGTGTTATATTAATTTTATTACAAGAGAAGAAATGAAACTGTTCGGTTGCATAAAAATATTAGCCAACGAACCCAAAAATTTACTCACCATCAAAATGTTATATTATGCATTTGTGCTGAGCCGTCTAGAATATAATTAATTTCTCAGTAAGGTCTCCATATTACAGTTGTAGTCGTTCTCTGTCTTTGGAAAGAGTATAAAATAAATTTTAACGACATAGCCATTAATCATAAAACTGTATTAATGATAAAAAAAATCTGATTGTGGCTTATGAACGCTTAGTACAGATCAATATTGCGAAGCCCTTTGAAGTTTTCAAGAAAAGAGTAACATTAATAAATAATCCGAACCAAAGGTCGATTGAACTGGTCAGGACGCTAAAGAATATTATTTTGAGAAAGCGAAAGACCTCTTAGGTAGCAAATATTCATAGGGGCAAATAATTGATAGTGACTATTGATCGAAAAGCGAAATTGGAGAATATATTATAATTTATCTATCGGAAGATAAAATACTCTTAAGCACACCCCAGATACCATGGAAATTCGGAGATCGCGCTTTCAGAGTATCACAACCTTCCGTTTAGACAAGACTACCAAATTGATAATGAACTAAGACTCGACATAAGTACTCGAATCGGAAGGAAAAACAAAACTCTTCTCTTCAGAAAGACAAATCCATGAATAGATAATAGAAACCCCTATTTGCGATGTAGTCCGTAGTAACTTAATATTTTTATGTTTTTTTTTTCTTCTTTTTGCACCATTGTGTAAATTTGCCTGAAGAAACAT